>JACVCZ010000007.1:2458887-4917775 GCA_020829145.1 Drosophila nigrodunni | reverse complement strand
TTTGAGTTGATTTGAGTTGAATTATAAAAATGAATCGTTAGATTGCGACGTGCGTAAAGCGTTTTGTTTAATATCAATAAATATGCGAATTTGTTTATTAATTTCTTGTTGTTGCGGTTTCTTGTTTAATAACAGACGCGTGTTAACGTTTAACGGTTGTTGTTGTTTATTGTTGTTGTTGCACGCGCGTTTCTTTTACACTTCGCAGCCGCGTACCGTTTTTCTTGTTGTCGCCGCGTCAACGTGCAAATAACAAATAACGAAAACGTACGAAAAAATTTTCACTGCAACGCAAAGAGATTTTCCCGTCGTCGCGTTGTCGTCGTCGTCGTAGTCGTCGTCTTAGGCATCGTCGTCGTCGTCGTCGCTGGCTTCGGCTGCACCACCAACACCAGCAGCAGCAAGGAGGGAGAGCCCGTGTGTGTGTGCGTGTGTGTGAGTGCAGCTGCGGCAGCAGAGAGTTTGTAGGAGAGCGAAAGGGGAGGGTGGCAATTGCAATTGCACGCACAATTTGGCCAACCGAATAATAAGAGTTTAACGGCAAGAGATCGATTTTGGGTAACTCGACTTGGAACTCGTGCGGGCTTCTTAAGTAAAAACGTTTTCAACTGCGATTCTTTGGCGTACGCGTGCGGTGCTCTCACGTTGAACCTGAACCGACACTGCCCAGCAAGACACTGGCGCAGCCAGCGGCCTTTCTAAGTAGAATAGGCTCACGACGACAGCGACGACGACGCAGCTGCTGCTGCTGCCGACGCCACACCAACACACACACTAACACATATATACTCTCGTACTCAAACGACAGCAGCAACACCAACGCAACTGGCATGCGCTTGTGTGTGTGTGTTGGCGTCTCATTCGCCGGATAAAGCCGAACTGAGAGCGTGTGTGAGAGACAGACAGCTGAGCGAGAGCGAGCGAGTGAGAGTGAGCCAGTGGGAGAGTAGCCTGAGATTCGCAGCACGTGCAAAACAACATAAAAGCTGCCTGCTGATTTTTGTCGCAGTTTTTTTTGTTCCTCTTTTTGCATTACATTTTATCTCTCCACAGCGCAGTTTGTCAGCTGATGTTGTTGTTGTTGCTGTTTGCTGCCGTTGGCGGTGTTGGCGTTACATATGTGCAGCAGCAACAGCAGCAAGCACTGCCGAGCTGCCACCGAGTTGTAGCCACTGCTGCTCGTTGCTATTGCCCCCACGCTAGTCGAAGTCGCAGATGTTGTTGTTGCTCTTGCTGTCGTTGTAGTTGTTGTTTATGGCTGCGTGGGTTTCTAATTGCTCAAACTTTATACCAATGAGGAGACTTCGTTGCATTTTCGCTTTTGCAAAAGCGAGCTCCGAATAGGCGCCTCCCACTTTTCCATTGTTGTTGCTCCTCGGCTATATTGGAGCGTTGGAGTTGGGTTAGCTATGTACTTGGTAGGGGACGTGTGTGGGAGTAGAACGGGAGACTTGAGCTTATGTAAGAGGAAACAGGACGTGACAATTTTAGAAAGATTTGTATAAAATAAATTCTTATTTAGCACATTAGATTGATTTATTTGTTCTTATTATTTTTCTACCTCAAACCTATCTATTTAAATTATAATTAAATCGCAAATATATTGCTAAATAATTCACTTTAAGGAAACATATTTTTTTAGAAATTTGTTTGAGAATTAATCTGTGGTATGATTTCTTAAATATTTATTACACTGTATTGTCCAACGTTTTATTTCCTAATACATACGTATACACATCGATCCTTATATTTAAGTTATAAAGTTAGAATCGGTTTTGTTTGTTTAAATTGTTTCTGCATTCTAAATCATAATTTCTAATCATTCTTAAATGTTCATAGTTCTTCATAGTTAAGAAACTGCTTTAACTTATCTATTTCCTTTATAAAACAATTAATTTTACTTAACCTAAACCCCAAGAAAAATAACAAAACATAATAATTCATTGTGGAAATAACAAATCATGCCGGATAAATTTCATACGGATAAAAATCAGATATGCTCCCACAACAAAACTCTCTCTTAGCGAACGCTCTTACACACACACACTTGCACACTCGTTCTCAGTCGCTCTCGCACACATTCACACAAACAGTCAAATGCCGGCAAACAACTTCAACGGCAGCGTCGACGAGCGCCTGAACTTGAAATGCCGATGCAGCGCAGAGCTACTGAGAGTTGAGAGTTAAGAGCTGAGCGCGTGCTCTCACCAAATATAACTGTGTGTGTGAGTGTATGTGATTTATATGTTTGCGTGTGTGTGAGTTAACGACGCAGCTGCCGACGCTGTGCATGTGTATGTGTGTTGTGTTTACAAAACAAAGACCAAAATGAAACACAGAGACGAGCCAAAAGCATGCCAAGCACTCACACACAGACGTACCACGTTTTGTGAATGAACGAATAGTAGCACACCAACACAAGAGCACTCACTCACACGCTCACACCAATACGCGAGCAGGCTATGGCTGTGTGCGTGAATTGTGGGCAGGGAAAATAAACGAAACGCAAAAACGCGTTTACGCGATTCGTACAAAAATTTTGTTCGTGCAGCAACAACAACAGCAACAAGAGCAGCAGCCCGCTTGTAGGTGTAGCTATGCAGATAGATATCTGTACGTGTATTTGTGTGTGTATGAGAGTGAGTGAGTGAGTGTCTGTTATTGGTGTTGGTTGATTGGTGTGAAACAACTACAACAATAAGTTATTGAAATGAGACGACAACGACAGCAACGACGACAATATTGACGAGGCCACAAAAACAAATGAAACCAAAATGGTGTAGGCCCAGTTGGTCTGCTGTGAGCTGTGAATGTTGAAGGTGGCCAACAACATGTGGCCAATTCGCAATACGAATATTCGTTACGCCTGCGACAGTCTGAAGCATTTCAGCCAATCAACCAACACAAATAACAACAAATACTTAGCGTTGGCGTTGGCGCTGCGCTGATTTGTTGATGAAGTTGTCGTTGTTATCGTTGTTGTTGTTGCTGTTGCTCTTGCTGTCGATCGATCGAGCTGCTTGTTTTATGCAAATTTGTGGCTGATTTAAGTACATTTTAATGTCGTAATTGCCTACGCCGAACAAGCGAACAAACAGCAGTCCAAACATTAACACCCCAGGGACTGCACTCCTCCCTCCTAAACTCCCCCCACTCTCCCTACAATTTCTAGCAGAAAAAAAACTTTATTTCGGCTTCTTATTTTTTTGCGCAGCTGCAATAAAATTTACTTGAAATCAAGTAAAAATGCCTTTACAGAGATTTGTGCCCAAAGACTTATTGTGTTGGAAATCTTCCCACGGTTGGGCGAGTCATCACCCTCTCCCTTGGTGCTCCTTGCTGTTGTTGTTGTTGGCACGCCACCACCACCTCCCGTGTGCAACCCACCACCGTCGTTGTTCCCGCCGTGCAACCCCCTAACTTTTGGCGGGAAAACGGCAAATCTTGCAATCTACGCTCAAAACGTCTTTTCAACCAAAAAAAAAAAACTTAACTCGACACAATAGAAAAGCCGCCCGCCTGCCGCCCGTCAAGGAGCAAGGATTTTACTGCCGCAGGCAAAACAATTTGGTCCATCCCAAAGCCACCCCTGAATAGCTTTACCTGAGGTGAATTGAGCACCGCTGCGCATGTCATGCTGCTCCTTTTTGCCTGATTCCTTAATTTTAATGATGCTCATTCTTTCAATAACGCGACGTCTGTGCTTCAATTCTTCAGTTCTGCGTTCTCAGCTCTCAGTTCTCCAGGGCAATAGACGCGTCTCTCGGCGGGAGGGCAACGGAAACTGCGACGCGACGCGTTGAGACGCCTGCGTTTTTGACTTTCTCAAAAGGCCAGAAAGGCCTCGACTCCATTCTCAACTCGCAGTTGTCAATTAAAAACGCCAACATTTTTTTTTGCGCCAATGTTAACCACAATTTGGCGCATTGATTTGCATTGATGCACTAACGGTTAGAGAGACGACAGCAGCAGCAGCAGCGACAGCAACTGCAACTGCAATAACCATAAAAGCAAATGGCATTGTAGCACCTCGATGACGCCAACAGCTTAGTTTCAGACAAACCAAGAGCCGTTTTCACGCGACTTCCCAGCCTTGGGGGTCAACGGCAATATGATCTGATGTCCCTCATCCCCCAACACTCCTTGGCTGCTTCCCTTTTCCCTCTCTGGCGAGGCCTTTTTATGCGCCAATTAAAAAATCTAATTTGCATGCGCTTGCACAGAAAAAGCTAAGACTACAGCAAAGACTACTACTACAGCTAAAATTACAGCTATAGCTTTAATTTCAGACTTAGTTTCAGCTGGAGATTCTCACAGTTCGCTTGCGACAATTGGCAACACGTGTGTCGCTTGATTTATCAGCGGCAGCTGCTGACAGATCACAAACTGTTCACAGATCAGAGATCACAGTTCATCATCGCTTATTAATTGCAGCCGAGTTGAAACAGTTGAAAAGCAACTGTGCAAAATATGAATGAAGACTGGAGAAATGTGGTTATACATTTGTTGTTGTGGCTGCAACTGTTTGTACTTTTGTTTGAAACTTAGCAGTAGCTACTTTGGCCATACTTCTGAAATTTTAATTAGAATGGAACATAAATACTCTTAAGAAAAGCTGCTTAAGTGTCTATATCTTCTATTTTAGTTACTTTATTCTGCACAAACTATTACTACTCTTCAAAAGCTTATCTAATTTGAACTTTCTTTTCAAAACTATTATACATATTTTTCAAACGTTACATGCATTATGAACAAGATTATAATATCTTATCACTAATCTTGTAACAAATCTCATACAAACAAATTTACTACCCACTTAAAGCAATCGATTGTCACATTTATTTGCCGACATTGCCAGAAGAATTGCAATTACTTAATAAATTTCCGTAAACACATCTTTCATTTGATGGCTGTGTAAACGTTTAACGAAATCCCATAAACATAATGAACCCAAAAGAATCATAATTATCATTAAACAAATGAGGAAAATCCTCAGGAAAAAGCATCAAGTTTGTTGCCTAAGTCATTCGATTTGGATGCTCAGCTAGCAGCGCACACCAACGCCAAATGCATAATTTATGCTCAATGCCTAGAATCCCAGACATTAAAGCAGCTTAGTTTTGTAGTTGAACACAACACACACACACACGCACACACACTCGTACACACACATTAAAGTCTTAGACAACTCCCACAAAAGTAAAAAAAATAATGCTACTACTTTAAAATTGCTCTAGACATTCCCTCAACCGATGTGGCCTTTAGTTTGGCATAAAATTAACTGTTCATTCAAATAAAAATTAAACTATTGGGATCGTTTCACATCCAAAAAGGGGGAGAGGGAGGGTTTAGAGCGGGAGACAGAGATAGAGAAAAAATGAACTGGGCTTAAGCTCATAAACGATTAACATACAAAACACACACGACGGCCCAATCGCTTGAAAACTGAAGCATTTCAATATATATGTATAAGCCGTATAATAAAATATAACAATCATGCGATAAAAAATAAAAAACTCTTTCTCAATCACACACACACAGAGAACTGGGACCTGCCCATTCACCTGTAAAAGTGTGGGAAAGCATACACAGCGCATAAAATCAAAATCAAAAAGCCGAGAAACCATCGAGATCGAGAGATGGTCAAGCAAAAAGCTTAGCTCAATCGAAATCAATAGAAATCAAAGTGGAAGGTGAATTTCAAAGTCCCCAGCAGCCAAGTAAGAAGTAGAAGTCGCAGTCGCAGTCTCTGTCCAAGTCTTCGTCTAAGCCGAAACGCGCCAAAAGAAAACGTTGAAAATTCAAATTAGCTCAAGACTCGTAAATAAAAGATATTATAGCCAATCGAGCAATAAAACCAGTTAATCTCTAAATGTGCCGAGTCGAGCCGAGAGCTGAGCCCAGAGCTGAGAGCTGAGGAAGCTCTGCGACATGCAGCAACTCCATCAGCTCCAGATTTAGCTACAGCTACAGCCTGATCATGATGATGTTGATGATGATCAGCAAATGGGTAGACCTATATTGCTGCGTTTTACGACAAGCAACCTGCTAGGAAACAACAAATCAGTTGTTGGCCCAGTCAAGAAGCGTATTTCGGTTAGTATTGCCAACTCCAACTCCAGCTTCAGTTCAATCTTCGTCGCCATCTGTTTCTCTACCATTTCCCAGAGCGGGTGTAAGATTATTTCTCTGTTCTTTAGCTCGAAAGCAATCAAATCAATTTTATGCCGCTGTTGTTGTTCGAATGCAGTTTTATGGCATTTCTAATATAACAGCAACAACGAGCGCAGGAGAGAATTGAGTTGAGTTGGCTCATTCACTTGCTTGGCCCATTGATGGGGCGTAGACCACAGACCGGAAGCGGCTACAGCTGCGTGGGGCGAGAGAGACTGGCTTGAAAGGGGTAGAGGGTAGGGCGGGGTAAGCGATTACCAGCGCTTAAAGCCAAGCCACAAATGCATTCGGTTATTAAGCCATTTAAGCGACGTGAGAAAATGCTCAACATTCAATTGCCCGCAGTTTTCACAGCGGATGTTGTAACTTAGATTAGAAAATGAATGAAAAAAGACAACAACAACAACAGGGAAATGGCAAAAGCGAAGCAAAAAAAAATTATAAAGCTGATGAAGATGCTGAAGAAACGATCGCATGCGGAAATTATTTATTAAACACTTTGAGCCAATCAAAACTGGCTGCCTACACAGCTTTTTTTTTTTGGCTTTAAAGCCAAACACCAACAGCTTGAAGCTAAAACACATTTTTTTTAATGACTACAACTAAAACAACTAACAACAAATTCAATTAATTCAACAAACACCGGTGGCTTAACGAACTGATAGGCTAAAACTACTGACAGATACCCTACAAACATTAGAAAAGATTGAAGTTTAGACTCTACAGAGTAGCTTTAAGTCATGTAGACCCTTTTGCTGTCATACTTTTTCCAGTTTGCTGGTGGCCTTCACTCACTTTAGCCAATTGCTGTTAAGTTCTTTTTTGTCTTTCTCTCTCTGCGTTTTTTTGGCAGATTTTTCATTAAGACAAAAGTTTAGTGAATGAAATAAAGTTGAAGGTAGTTTACCCCGCACTCTCTCCCCACTACGCCCCCTTTTGTCCACTGAGCGTTCATTCACGTAGACAACGCTGTAGGTAAATCATTTGAAATTTGTCTTCCCGGAGATCTTTGGCGAGATTGAGGCGTGCGCATGATTTAAGTAAGCTCGTGTTTTCGGTATTGTACCAGCGTGTGTGTGTGTGTGAGTGTAGTGTGCGTGTGTGCTTGAGAGGAAGTGCAAAGTGCTGCGATATGATCTTAACTCCGTCTTAAAAAACAAAAACAGAAAACAAAATAGAATTAATTGCCAAACGGGGCGGCGGTCAGTTTGGTACAACAAATAGGTTAACAAGTTGGGGGCAGCATTATACACTCGGTTAGCCAAGTTAGTTCTGGGGAAGTGCTGCTATCAGAGCCAGACTCCACTGTGATCTGTTCTACTTCCGCTTAAGCTGGCATAAAACGCGTCAAGTTTCAAAGTGAATGTCGTTTTAAACTCCCACTTTCCTGGTATTTCATTGCTTTTTGAAGCGTATATTTTAGTGGCTAAGACAATCTTAAAAGGCGGTTTTCTGAAGTGTGTTTTCGTTACTTTGACATTGGCTTATCGTTTCATTATAGCACTTAGTTTATGCCGTCGGATAACTTAAGGTTACTTCTTCTAGTTCCTCTTGATTTTTCTCTGTGGTTTACGGCTCCCCTGGTATACGTTAAAGTTACTTCTTTTTTATGTTTCCTAATCTTTCCTTCTGCTTCTAACTGCTTCCGATGGGTTCTTTTTAATGTTACTTTAGAGTTCTTCGATTTTATTTTACATTCCACGATTGTCTTATACTGCTTCAGCTTTTGTTTGGCAGTTTGCAACACTATATTTCCTAAAATAATACCCCATTGTCATTTATTTGCTATAGTAAAACTCTGTTCATGCCGTGGGATATTTTTGAACTTCCACCTTCCTTTAGTTTGCTCCTCCTTCCGTTTATTGTCTACTGATTTATAAAAGAATCCTTAGCCGCTTCAAAGACTTTATTAGTTCCATAGACAAAGCTCACATCGAATTGCAGCCAGCTGCTTGCCACCCCGAAGCAACCAAAAAGCTTTTCACCGCCAAAAGGAGGAAACGCATAAAACCAGAAAATGACAACAGTCCCAGGCCAATTGTCAGTCGGTTTGAACTGCGCAGAAAGAAGTTGCCCAATTTTTAATTTTTAATTTCCATGCGCAGCTGCTACTTCTACTCATTACTGCTAGGGAGGAGAAGGAGGAGGTTTTCTTTTGTCACTGGGTGGGTACGCCTAAAGGAGCAGCCGGTCTATCCTGCTCATGGGGTGGCGGTGGCGGCAGTACCAAGAGTACAGGCAGGCAGGCAGCGAACTGGCAACAGCCGCAAAAGATCAGCACAAGAAATTCTCAAATGCGCAAAAGATACCAGTAAATAAAAGAAAACTGTAAAAGGGGTGGTGGGTTGTCCTACGACCACCCATCCCTAGACCCAGCGCAACCCTAGCCCAAAACACGTTTTCCCTAAATGGACAGGCAGCTGGCGAAGACTTTAGCTCTACGTTTCTTGAGTCACTTTTTTTTGCCGTGACACATTGATAAATATGATGAGATTTATAGTTACATTTTGAGTATTGCACAATGGAATGGCCGTGGCACATTAATTACAACCACATGGAGAACCACCCGCCATAGGCCTCCAACTCAGAGTCGGAGCAAAAGTTAAATTTAAAGTCGAAGTTGAAATTTTGAAGTGAACTCGTGGTGCAACTCCAATTGCCTCGTGTATATTTATGTCATTAAATTTAAGCATTTTCGTTTAGGCCACTCAGCTGGCAACCCTGTGATTAACTTGGCTGCTGCAACGGTTGCTGCTGCCTCTTGGCCAATTGCATGTCCGGCTAATAGTTGGGACTTCGAACTCGACTCCGTCTCTGACTCCGACTTCAAGTTCCATAAGAACTTCATATGAAATTATAAGCGCTTTAGTTTTATTTTGCGTTGTCTGCAACGCTTAGGCGATGGCGGTGGCGGTGGTGTTGCCGCTTGTGCTGCTGCTGGTTGCGGTGGCCTCTGCCACGCAGTGATAAATGTTTCCTATGTTGTGGTATTTCACCCGCGGCAGCAACAAAATTCATACAAATGCAAATTTAATTGTAGTCGTCGCAGTGGCATCCACATCCACATCCCGAATACGAATACGAATCCGACTTTAACTTTGAGTCAAGCTCAGTCTTGGCTTCAAAATGAATGCTTTCAGCATGGCACGCAATTTAAGTGGGCGTGCCCAGAGGCGCGCAGCAACAAAAAACAAAAAAAACAAAATGTGCCAATTCGTTTGAATTTCTTTAAATGTTTTTTTTTTTTGTCTTTCGTTGAAATGATATAAATTTCCTTAGACTCCGCTGCTAACTGTTAACGGTAGCTAACGGTTGTTGTTAACTTTTTCAGCGTCTGGCCCAAAGGCACACGCAATGCGTCTACATCAATGTCTGCGTTGGCGTCCTCCATATGTCATTTCTATGACTGTTGTGGTCTTCTGGTGTTTGTGTTTCTGACACTTGTTCTGGCCAATCAATTGCCTTAATAGTTTCAACAAATTAATTGCATTACTTATGTAATTGCTTTGCCACAGATGCTGTTACATGGCTGACACCTCGAACACGCAAAAAGGATCAACAGGATCAGTGAGCGATCTTCTAATTTTACTTCCTCGACTGTAGTCACACCTTCGCTCAGCTGTTTCTCTCATTTGATTTTTTTGGCTACATACTTTTTACTTAACCGTTCTGTAATTGCAATTGTGCGTGACTCTGCTTCTTGCTCTCTAAAGGAGCGCGCCAAGAGTTTACTTTACTGGCAACAGCTGGCCTTGCTGCTGCAGCAACTCCTGCAGCTCCTGCCACTGCTGCTTCTGTTGATGCTGAGCACAAAGCCGACCGCTTGCAGCGGCAATATGTTTGTGTTGTTGATGTTTGCCTAGAGGTCAATAATCTCTGCCGGGGTGGCTTACAATTAGGGGAATGTGTGCAAAAAAATGCAGTAAGCGTTGTATTTGAAGAGGTTCTTAAACATGCGTTGGCATTCAATACATAAAGCGCAGAAATTCCTAGGCATAAAAAGCAAAGGGAGAACAGTAAGATAGAAAGGCAAGGATCTTTTAGAAATATGGGTTCAAATAAAAATACTAATTAGTTTCTTAAAGAAGAAATACACTTATTTTTAAACAACATGATCCTTCATCAAATTGTCGTACCTTTTAAAACGAATTTAAAGTTTCTTGTAAAAGTTTTTAATGCATCATTCAAACGAGTCAACTGAATTTATTAAATTCAAGTGTTTGCAGATATTTTCTTAATATGAAAATCCAAGTCCCTCTCTGCTGCTATCACTGGAATCTTTCTCCGCCTCCACCTCCAACTGCTGAGCTGCTGTCGATGTCATTAGTGTGTGGCATACAAATACGCAATGTGCAACATTGAATGTGGCATGCGGGTGTTTTTCTTCTGCAGCAGCAACAAATCAAAGCAAATCTCAATGATGCTGCCAAAGGAAGCAGTACTCGTAGTAGGTAGCAGAAATTAGATGTTATTGTATAAGCGGAAGAGGGAAACACACCGGGCCGTAGATAATAACAATAATAATGATAATGCACAACGGAGTAGAACGCGCGCCAAAGCAAAACTCCGCAGCAAACAGACACAAGAAAGAAGAAATTGAGGAACAGCTGAGAAGCATTTGAAGCAGAAGTCAAGCAAGGAAAGGTAACGAAAGAGAGAAGAAGGGAAGGATGAGGGAATAAAATCCAAAGATCGTCTTACAGCAGGGATTTCAGTTTCAGCCTCAGGTGCGAGGGTGTTCACTTTTTTGTCATGCAACGGCAGCGGCAACGGCAGCAGCAGCTTCTGGTCCCCATCTCCTTTACACTACCTACGCTCTCTGCTCTTTCTTCGTCTTGGCAACAATTTGTAGCACGTGGCCTATTTGGCCATTGTGACACCGGGGCAAAGTTGGCGCCTTTTTTGGGCAGACGGCCATATAAAGACGATGGCAACGAAGACGACGTGATTGCGGGTGCCTCAATTATCTAACCATATAAATGTGAGCAAAAGGAGTAAAAGGGGAACGCAGCGATTGTAGGGTATCTGATTACCGAGCTGTGATATTTTGTTGCAATATCGATTGTTGGTCATTCAACACCCACGCGCGACGGATGCAGGAAGCGTTGATGTTGCTGCGGGTCTTCCTTCCACCGACAGGAACTGCAGACATGCGATCTGCATAAAGCCTCGCAATTTCACCGCAACAACAACAGCAGCAACAGCAAACGGCAGCTTAACTATGAACAACTATTGGTCATTGCCAAAGACGGTTATAATTGGCCCAAGGCAGCAACAATTTATCAACGCCGATTGCCATTTGTGTTGACAACTAACACACTGAACACACTCAGATCTCGAAACGAATGCGAATACGAATCACAATTCGAATCAGTTGCTGTTTGCTACCAAGTTGGCATGAAGCGTGTTGATTTCGCACTTTACAGCTTGTAAAAGCCACCAAAGGCAAACAGCACCGGCAGCAGCAATAACAGTAGTAACAGTTGTAGTAGTGACAGCAAGAGCAACACTTATTACCAACTATGAAATTATTTTATTTAATAACCAACAGCATACATGAAAATGGTCAACAATTGTCGCTGTTGGCCAAAACGCGCTAATTGCGCACGAAAAGCACCAAACAGAATTTATTACATTTCAATTATGTATATGGGCAAATGTTGGCACAAACAATTGGCATCGCATAAATCTTGACGAGTCTTCAGCCAAAGTCGTCCCCATAATCATCATCATTATCATCATCATTAACATTAGCAGCAGCAGCGGCAGAGGCAGTGGCAACTGCCTGTCAAATTAGCCAGAAATTCAGTCAGCAACATGGGCATCAGCAGCGATTGGCGACAGCTGTTGTTTGTTTAATGCTTAGCAACATGCTGCTGATGCTGTTAGCAACATGCAACTGCAGCACGACAACACTGGCAGAATTGGACCAATTGACAGTGCATTTCTGATTGGCTTAGAGTTAAGCGCTGATTAGCTATGAGAAGCAGAACTACAAGAAATATTTTATTGATTTTGAAATGAAATACAAACAATCAATTTATGGAATACCTCTATTAGCTAAGTACTGCCTTATTTATGGGATATAAATGAGCTTGTTATTGACTTACTGCCAATAACTAACTCAATTACGCAAGTTGCAACAATTCTTGCACAGCAACATCTAGTATTGCTGCAGCTGAGGGCAGTGTAGCGCGGCAAGGGGTAGTCACTGTAGAAGCCCTGCAACGTGTGTGGCCACTTAAAGCTTGCAGCTAGCTACAATTGCTATTGCTGCTGCTGCTGCTGCTGTTGGCGTTGGCTTTGGCAGTTGCAACTTTTGTCGTTGTCCGTGCATAAATCGTGTGAAATATCGCATTTCGCGCAGTTTCGCTTCGTGTTAACGAGTGTCACACACACATACACAGGCAAACATACGCACACACACACACACGTATAGACAGGCAGAAACACGCATTTATTTGTCTTGGACAAGCATTGTGGTTGCTGTAGCTGTTACTGCAGTTGTTGTTGCTACTGCCCAACTGCTTAGCTGGCAAGTGCTTGTCACTTGATTGCATTACTCGCAGTTGTTGTTGTTGCTTGTATATTTGCATATATTGACAGCGCTGTGTGATAATGCTGTTGACATTGATATAGCTCACAGGCTCGAAGGCAAACTATGGACTATCTGCTGACTCTAGTTGTTACTGCTATTGTCTTGCTAGAGTTGCTGCTGCTGCTGCTGCTGCAACGCCCACCAAACAATTGACAGTCGACAACAAGCCGCAAAAGCTGAAAAAAGTAACAAAAAAAACATCGCGTCAGTTTTGGGTACTGCGGCAATCTGATAAAGTTTTGTGGCTGTTGCGCATGCGCATGTTGCACGCCTACAAAATCATGTTGCACGTCAATTGCGGGGCTTGCAAAATATTTGTGTGTTGTTGTTGTTGTTGTTCAGGCTTTGTCTGCTTATTTAAATTCTGCAATGATTTTTTTCAAAGTACACTGGGATTGCTTTTCAAGGCCGCGCCGTGCGATGTGTGTGGCAATAACTTAGGCAGCGGAGTGGAGAGGCAGAGACAGCGGCTACATGTTGCTGACAGACGGCAGCCAGAAGGCGGGCAGCAGCAGCAACTACAGCCACAGCAACACCAACGCCAAAGCCACAACGACAATATCGAATTGCGATTGCTGCTGCGCTTGCTGTTGCTCTTGTTGCTGTTGGGCGGCAATTGATTCTTAAAAAACGTTGACATCTTACATGTTGCAGCAACATGTTGCCGCTTGCTGCTTACGAGATTTGCCTACGTACTTGCTGTGGTCCAACGTTGACAAATTGCTACATGTGCTCGGCAAAACTTGCAGAGCATCGCATTACGCAAAATAAAACTAAATGAAAGGAAAGGAAACTCTGCCAAGATGGCAAACGGAAATTGAAAATTACTTAAAAATTTGCAGCAACTCAAAACGCCCACCAAAATGTGAGTTGGTGAGTGAGTGAGTGAGTAGGTAGCCCTGAGTTGTTAGTTAGTAGTGGAGAGCCATAATCCTTGGCCAGGCCAAACTAATAATCGCATAATACACGTTCCAGGCTAATGATTAACTTGCATCATTATCGCACAAGATCTGGGCAATTGCAAAGGGTCGAGACTTTGTTTTTTTTGTTTTTGTTTTAGACCCTGTGCTGAAAAAAAGTGGAGATGTGTTTAGGCTTTGTCGGAAAAAAGGCAGATGAAGGCGTGTCCGACTTAAAATGTAAGTATTTTTGATTACCATTAACAGCCCAGTCGGTTTTGTGACTATTTTAGATATCTCAAGCGAACTAACAGCTTAATTTTAAGCTATGTACAACTTTGGATATTGAATTTATATTTCAGTTAATTAGTGATTTCAATACATAAACAGAAACAATACAGGGTCTTTTGCAGTCACCTCTCTCGCTGTAAACTTTTCTTTTAGTTTTTTTTCGTTCTCTACGTTGTTGAAATTAGCTGCTGCCGTATCTGCAGAAGCTGTTCCGATGGGCAGGACAACAAAGCATCCTGCACTTTTACTCGTTTCATTGAAGAAACGACGCGCGCCCATTGCCCGAGGCAACGCTGCTGCTGATGTTGCTGCTGCCGAGGTTACTGCTGCTGCAATCTGCTTTTATTTTATGCGCAGCGCGCTTAAAAATGCAGTCAACGTCTGTTGGATGCTGGGCTCCAGACGGCGTAGACAGGAACCTGCCGCTTAGGCGAATGCCTGACGGCCCCAAAAAGGCAAACGGCCCGACAGAGCAGCCACAACAACCATATGAACCACAGCAGCACCACTCGAGTGGTTTCTCAGGCAGCAAAGCAAACGGCAGCCAAAGCTAAAAAATAAGTTTTGCCGAGGGAGAAAATTCACTGCATCCTCCCACTTTTTGCTGCTGCTGCTGATGCCAAGGCAATGGGGGCTATTATGTTGCTGTTGTGCTCTTGCTGTAGTTGCTGTTGTGTAGCCAATCATTATATGCGTTTTTCATACTTTTTTATGCGGGAGTTTGTGTTTTTTTGCCGAGTTTAACCGGCAAACAAGTTGTTGCTGCTGCGATTTTTGATTTATGCGCGGCCAAATGAGTTCCACTTTACTTAAATAAAAAAGTAACAACAACAACGAAAAGGAATCAGAGTTGTAGAAGTTGGTATATCAAAATGCGTGCACACCCACACTTCCGGCTGTAAATTGAATGTGGGCGTGTCATGTGTTGCCCACAAATGGGCAAAACGAGCAAATGGACAAACAGTTCAACTCTGCTCAGCTCAGTTCAAATGGAATGTAGCACCCATGTTGCTGGCAGGTAGCAACCAGCAACATGCGCATAATTATGCTGCTGTTGTTGTGCATTTAAGTTGATAGTTTTGTAGCCAAACATCAAAGTTGAGTAGAAGCACAAAAAAAGTAGCAAAAAAAGCTAAAAAGCAAATGGCAAAACAGTCAACAAGCAACAAACGTGGAGCGTCGAACGACAAATCGTCGAAAGTTACAGTTTAAGTTGCTGACTGGCTGGCTGCTGCCAATCACCGACAACAGCAGCAGCAGCAGCAAAAGCAGTAACAACTATTTGCGGCAACTGTAGCCCGCAAGTAGATAATCAGAATTCCAACATTTTCACCTGTTGCCATTTGCTGTTGCCAGCAGTTTGACATGTGCCGCACATGCCGTTGCCATTTGTCTGCACTTTAATGACGCACCACATTCAGTCGAAACCACAGCTTCAATCCCAATCCTCGCCAGCTCTTCGTCGCCGGCTAGCAATCAGCTAAGCATCTTGGCGCGTTGACAATCTATGCGCATAGTTTAGCATTTACTGTTGGAATTATTGAACCACATGCGAAGTTCGAGTTACAGTCGGCTGCTGACCCACTTGCTGCACCACCACCACCGCCAAACCAGCTGTTCTGTAGCTACAAGAACAGTGGGCTGAGGGGGCTAAAGTTGGGGCTGTGTTTAGTGCCTGTGGTGACCATCATCAATGGGCTGCTGCCTGTGCCACCCTTGGACAGCAAAAGTGTCATTAGTATGTTAATTTCTGTGAAAATTCATACGCAGCGTGGTACGCCTGCAATGCAATTGCCAATGCGCATATTTAAATGCCAGTTTTCAGTTGCTATTGCATGTTCTTCCTACAATACCCTGTTGCCATAAATACAGAGTTTATTAGCTGGCATGGGTAAAGAAAAGCACAGAACACTGGAAAAAATGGAAACAGAATTAGGGCAGAATTAAGCGAATTATCCTTAGGCACAAAGTGGCTTTTGTTGAGAGTAAACTAGTGCACTGATAGCTAAAATAGAGTTCCAAATTCACTCAACTTTGAGCTACAATTTCATTTAATATATTCAACATTTTAAGCTATACTGCGTTTCCTCTTTAAAATATTTGTATACTCCAACGCTTGCACCTAAATACCCTGTAGACGTTTTCAGCAAATTTGTGTCATTATTGTCACCGCAAAGTGTAACAAATTTCAATATGCTGACCTCCCGCGCACATATTGCGCAAAAACACTTTTGTCGCTGTCTTTTGTGCTTGCCAGCAATACGGGAAATACGCAACAGCAACACCAATGCGAACAGCAACAACCACAACAACAACAGCAATCAAATGCGTAGTTGACCCCTGACTTGGCCCCGGTAGAAGCAAATAAACAACACAGCAAAAGACACTTGGCAAATGCAAAAAGCTAACAAAAAAAAATCAAAAATTTGCATAGGAAAAACAACATTTCCGCCAACACAAAGCGGCCAAGGGGCGGCTTCATTTAGTTGGGCCAGGGGAGAGAGGTAGGAAAGTTTGGACAATTGTATATATTAGACAAGTACGCGTACTCAGAGTGGTTGGAGTGCGAGTACTCGCATTCGTTCTATTCGTACTCGCACTCGTGCTCACACTCGTTCTCAGAGTTGGAGTCCCAGCGGGAGGCATTCGATGGGCCTCACACAATGCGGCCTCAGATTTAACTAGAAACTGTACTTTGTGCCAATCGCATTGAATGATACGATACAGTCTGCGGTGGTGCAGTGTGGTGCGGTGGTTTCGCTCAATTTATGGTCAGTGCCATCATTGCCAGGCATGTGAAAAATGCGTGCAAAAACAAAAAAGACGAGAAAAAAACTTGCAACGACAACGCTGGCCACACTAATTAGTTTGTCTTTTTTTAGCCCGCGTCTAGCACCCAAACGAGGCGTGGCAACTGCCTTAAATTTGAATCAAGTCGGCTCTCTCGTTTGCTGCCTCGATTGCCAGCGGGCTGCTGCATAATTTAGGTAGCAGCAGCATAACGAATCTCTTTTGGCCATGTCGAGGATACTGCGCTCATGGTCAGATCATTTTGCCAGGCCTTAAACGCCCACACAACAGACATTTGTTGCTCTCTTACTCCACTGCTATCTTCCGCTCTGTTGCTGCTGTGCTTAATTTCCTGGAATGAATCAATGCTCTGGGCCATGCTAATATTTAAGGCTATAAAGCATTTAACTATACTGAGCCGCAGCGAAGTTTAAATGCTCTAAATAAAAGGATTATGGTTTACATAGGGCTTAGTTTATTTAAAGTTTAGAACAGTTTAACTAGATAATACAGAAGTTTTTCTAGATAAGTTTCATAAATTTATAAATTTAAATAATTTGAATAATTTAAATGACGTTGAAAAAAGTGCAGGGTATTCATCACAAATTCTCCCGAAAAACACTTTCAACTTTAAGAAATCTCTTCTCAGACATTTGCATAATTGCCGACCGAGTTGGCCCTGAACAACAAATGTATATAAATAATTAAGTATTTGTGAATTTTATATATTTGAAAATGTTGCCCCAAAAGATTACGAGTCGTCGGTATTTAACCATGAAAGCGAGTCAGGAGCTGAGTGTGTTTTTGCGTCCATTTCATGTGCGAATTTTCCACTTTCTACAACGTAGTTTGGGGTAAGTTTCGATGAGTCATTCAACGATATTCAGATATATTAAACCATTAGGGTTCTGTCTTTAGCTCTGGGCTATCCTATAATTCGCACATCGAACGCATTGTGGAGCATCCAATTACGTATGAACTGCAATCATTGAAATAAGATCATCCCAACTAAACACCTTATATTTATAGCGATATGGAGGCCTTTATTAATTTACTAAAATGCGCCTTTGGCACGGGCTGTCTGGCCATGCCCAGAGCCTTCTACAACGCTGGCTGGTTGCTGGGCCTGATCAGCACATTGCTGCTCGGTGTCTTTGTGGTTTATGCCTTACATGTGCTGGTAAGTTCAATTCTTTCTCTCCCTTTATCACAGGGTATGTTGTATGTATTCATTTTAAAACCACAGCTCAATGATATCAACACGCTGTGCAAACGTTATCGCTTCTCAGCGCTCAGCTACAGTGAGACCATGGAGTTGGCGACTCTCAATGGACCCGAATGGATACATCCATTCAGCAAGTGGTTGGCGTAAGTACAGTGTACAGTCGGGTTTGCAGATATATTTATATTTCTTTTATATTATAACTTCTTTTGAAGCTGCCAAGTGGATTTGTGTTTGGGCTTCTATCATTTTGGCGTGGACTGTGTCTATATTGTGTTTATAGCCAGATGTCTAAAAAATCTGGGAGACATATATATAAAATCTATTGATATACGTATTTATATGGCGCTGCTAACAGTGCCTATAATGCTCACTTTTTTAATACGTGATCTTAAATATCTGGTGCCATTTGCTATAGTCTCTAATGCCTTCATGTTTATCAGTAAGTCATTTTATGAGCGAAACTAGATTTATAATGAATAATAATTCTCCTAATTCCTTTAGGTTTCTTGTTCATACTACGATATCTAATCTTCAATCTTCCCTGTCTAGAGGAGCGTCATGCTGTTCAGCCGTTGACACATTATCCGCTCTTCTTTGGCACTGTTCTCTTTGCCATTGAGGCGGTGGGTGTGGTAAGTTTTTGAATTATACTTAAACTATTTCCAGCTACAAATTTGTATACTCTTTGTAGATACTCTCGCTGCAGCTGAATATGATTAATCCCGAACACTATTTAGGACCCTTTGGCATACTCAATCGAGCCATGTTCACCGTAATTATCTTCTATGCGGTGTTTGGCTTTATTGGTTATTGGCAGTTTGGTGAAAACACCGCCAGTTCAGTGCTCAACAATCTACCCATTAACGAAATGTGAGCTAAAACCTTTTTCTGCCATTCAAAACTCGTAAAAAATTAAGATTTTTCGCACTTCTTACAGCATGCCACAGTGTGTCTTGGTCATGTTGGGACTGGCCGTATTTTTCAGTTATGCCCTGCAGGGCTACGTCACCATTGAGATCATCAATCGCAACTATTTAAGACCCCGAGTTATGGATAATGCAACAAGATCTCTAGAATATCTGGTGCGTATGGCCATGGTAATTGCCTCTGTGCTTTGTGCCATTGTCTATCCGGATTTTGGACTGCTCCTTTCCCTAGTGGGTTCGTTTTGTCTGGCCCAAGTGGGTCTCATCTATCCGGGCATTGTCAATCTCTGTGTCAACTATGACGAGGGCTATGGCCGCTACAAGCTGCTGCTCTGGCGTTCTATTATTTTCATTATTGTTGGCTTGATTGGCGGCATTGCAGGCACTGTAGTCTCGTTGAGAGTCATGCAGGAGCAGCTGGGAAGACCTAAGAAGTTTTAATTGATTTTATAGTATTGCTAATTAACAAACATTTAATCTGTACAATCAATAAAAAATATAAATGTCAGAATGTTAGTAGATTCAAACTCTTTAGCAGTTGCCAAAGTGATAGCGTATTTTATCTCTTTTGAAAGTATTTTCGACCCTCTTTCTATTTAGTTTCCACGATAATCACGTTTAACTAATTCATGAGCTTAGTTTATATTAAATTCTTGTTATCTAGTTGGCTTTTACTTTATTAGTGTCAAACAAATTAGACAGAAAGTATTGCTTTCTTATTGTCTTTTTCTATTTTACTTTTTAATAAAATTTATTTATTTTTAAATGGCTGAGTAAGTTCATTAATTAACTCTTTCATTATTTAACAATTTAAGCTTTAGTTTCTGTGCAGTTATAATCCCTATGACAATCGCAATGTGGAAATGCCATTGACGTAAGTTTTCTTTATACTTTCATTTATTTTAAATAATTTTGATTATGTGTTTCACAGGAACTTCGATGCATTTTTCTCGCTGATTAAATGTGTTGTAGGTACTGGCATTTTGGCCATGCCCTTGGCCTTTGCGTGCACTGGTATGATTGGTGGTATTCTGTTGACAGTCTTAAGCATATCCGTGTTAATTTATGGAATTCAGCTACTGGTAAGTAACATTTACTGTATTTGTATTGACTCATCGTTCTGTGTTTCTTTAAGATCATATGTATGGTTGAGGCGAGTCGACGCAATAAGGTCGGATATATGTCATATCACGAGACTATGGTTTATGCCTTCGCCGAGGGACCAAAGCGTTTGCGTTGTTTCTCCAAGGGTGCCGGTTATATGGTGGACATTATACTTGCTCTATCCCATTATGGCATCAATGTTGTCTACATTGTGTTTGTAGCGATGAGTGTGAAACAATTTACAGATGAACATTTTGGTGAACTCCATTTGAAAGCTATGATTGCTATAATTGGAATTCTATGCATACCACTGTTTTTACTGCGTCAACTCAAGTATTTGGTGCCCGGCAACATACTAGCATCAGTTCTGATCCTTCTTGGTCTGCTGGCCATGTTCTGGTACTTTTTTCGTGGCCTGCCATCGATAACAGATAGATATACGTTTGGAGGTGTACTAGAGATACCTTATGCCTTGGGTATTGTGCTATTTGCCACTTCCTCAGTGGGTGTAGTAAGTAGTTAATAAGGAAAACTGTTTGGTATTGCCTTTTACTTACTTTCTTTGCTTTATAGATGTTAGCTATCGAGTCAAAAATGGCTAAACCGAATGAATATATTGGCTGGTTTGGTGTGCTCAACATCGCTGCTATTGTTATAATTTTGCTTAATCTTCTTTTTGGCTTCTTTGGATTCTGGCGCTACGGTAATGACGTGGAAGCAAGTGTCACGCTTAATATACCCGTTGACGAGACGTAAGTAGTAGTAGAAACTGCTTAATAGTTAGAATTAAGTCGGCCTATAATAACTAGGATCTTGACCTTATCATGTTTTATTGATTATAGTTTAAGCTCTTTTAGATTAAAGTACTTTAGTTTAGTGTACGTATATAACTCCCTTTTCCACAGTCTTGCACAGATCATAAAGCTCATCATAGCCATCGCCGTGTTTCTAACATATCCGCTCAGCGGTTACGTCACCATCTCCATCATTATGCATTACATAAATAAACGTGAAGTTAAACATCCCCATATGATTGAGTATATAATTCGTACGCTTTTTGTCATTGTAACCACGCTCAATGGCATCGCCTTACCCAATCTGGGACCATTAGTGGCATTGGTGGGAGCATTTTCGATATCTTTGCTGAATTTGGTCTTTCCATGTTGCATTGAACTGTGCCTGATTTATCAGGATTCGTATGGCAAATTATTGTGGAAACTCTGGAAGAATTTAGTAATGATAATCTTTGGACTGATTATATTCTTCTATGGCAGCTACACAGCCATTAATGATATTATCAGAGAGTATGGTGGTGACATGAAGAGTAAGAAAACAACAGTGGAGCCAACAACTACACAGGAGATTACACCAAAACCAGATGCCTATTTCTAAAGACCAGCGAACAATGTAGAGGAATATGATTCGAAATTGTATTTTCAAAATTTATAGTCAAATTTGTAATCTTATAATCTTGTAATAAGTAATATTTATAAAGGTATAATTTATTTGAATAAGTATTAAGTTTGATTAAGAATAGTTTTGAAAGTGTTTAATGAGATTTTTTGGGTAGCTTTTAAACCCAAGCACTTTTTAGATCCTTTTTATATATTCTTTAAGGAGCAAGGCATAAATAAGTAAGGTTTCTGTTGCAAGAACTCCACCTAACTCCTCCACACTGCCTAAAAGTCCGGCCTTTATCGATGCTGATGTGGACATTGGTATTGGCGGTAATTCCCTCATTAGGTGGCAGACTCTAGGCAAACTGGCATAGAGTTTGGCATGTGGCAGCCGAGGCAGTGGCAACCTGCTTGCTGTAGCTGTAGTAGCAGCAGCAGTCGCAGCCTGTTTGTCTGCAGTTGGACCCACTTAACGATGCTCCGGAATTTATGCCGATATGGTAATGCATCTGCTCAGGGGCCACTGCTGTTGCTGTTGTTGTTGGGGCGGTTGGGGCTGCTGGGGCGGCCCGCCGCTTGCCTCATTATGCCATTGATGGACTGCAGTTGAGCGTTTGGATTGCGTAATTTATTGTTTGGGCCGTCGCTTGATAAACTGGTGTTGGATTCCGACATAACCTAAATGGGCAAACGACCGACAGGCGACATCTGTAGTTGTAGTTGTTCTTGTTGCTGTTGTCCGCGGGACATGCATTTTTTGCCAACGCCTGCATATCACTTTCCGTCAAATCCGCGGGGCTTTAAACAAGTTCAACGTTGTGGGATTTGAGCTTTGCTTTGAGCCACACATTTATGGCTCTAATTAGCTACGCAATCGGCATGCAAAGCCACAACAAGCAACAACAATGGAGGCTGTTCAAATCAGTTTGTTGGTAGACAACTGTTTGTTGATCTTTGGCTAATGATTTCTAGTGAAAAGTGTGGCACACACGTGGCACAAAAACTCCACCCATGTGGCAAGTGCAAAAGGTTAAACAGTGCTTGCAGCATGCTACAAAAGTTCTGCGTATGCGACGATTGCGCCAAAGTGCAACAAATCATTTGTCGAGAGGACCTCGCATCCAAGCATCCAGAGCCAACCAATTTGTGTTCCGTTGCTTTGCCGTTTGTATAAATCAATTGGCCAACTGAATCCAGCTTTAAATCCGAGTTGGAGTCGAAGTTGGAGTCGTAGACAGACACTGCGAAAAATATAAGTTGTTTATCATAAACTTTATTCTATACAAAGTATACTTTTTGACATTTAAGTATAATTAGATAAATTCATCTCTTCAAGCTTTTAAGTACAATAGTTTTAGTTTTAATCACAATAACCCCTCCTTTTTATCAGTGTAGTTCCTTAGTGCGAGTCTCAGTTACAGTCCAAGTCGTAGTCTTAGTTGGAGCTGAAGTTAAAGCTGGAGTTCGATTTGACAACCCGCTGTGCGGTGTCTATTGGCATGGCCATCCTATAAATTGCCTGCCTCTCTGATCTCTACTGATGCATTATGTGTTTGGACTATGATTTTTCACTTGTTTTAGTGCGTGCGATTCGCGTCTGATTGGTCTATAAATTATAAAGTTTATTGCGCCCAAAAAACAACAAACTGCGATAAGCGAATGTATAACTGTATGAGGGAATGGGTGTGTGTGTGGTGTGTGTGAATACCTGTGTGAGAGGCCTGAGCCTGAGGCCGCCCCCGACACTGATGGATTACAAATGTCGTGCCCGTCGTTATCTACCACAAATATTGGTTTATCGAAATATTTTTTAACCAAAATGTAGGGAAAGAGAAACCAAAATTATTGGTTATTTGGTTGTAAATACTTACTTTCGATTATTGTTTAAATATTTGCACAATTTTAACGGTCAGCGGCAGTCGCCGTTTGTTGACACTGGGATAAAGTGGGGACTTGGGCCTTGACCTGTACAGTGAACATGTCAAAGACTGTCAAAAACCCAGGAAAGAGAAGGAAAATTGAAAGCTACAGCAGCAGTGACAAGTCTTTGCAGCAAGTTGTAGGAGACGAGACACAAAAGATGCCGACAAAGACGCCCATTGAACTGAACCAAATTTTGTTTTGTGGTTGCCCAGCAACATGGCTCGGAAGGTATGTCAGCAGCATGTTGTCTAGTCAAACTGACAATTGGCTGACTGGCTGGCTGACTGAATGACTGGCTGACTGACTGAATGACTGCCTGGACAGTTAATGTCTGTTAGCGGTACCTTTAATTGCCTGGCTGCCCAAAAAGCTCCATAGACAAAATGTCATGCTTAACTAGCAACAAGCTGGCAATTGACAACTTTGTTGCAGCAGCAGCAGCAACAGCAACAACAAGTGGAAAAGCCAGCGGCAACTGTTGCTACTGCAAGAGCATTAATATTAATTAAATAAACGTTAATTCAGCGCATTAATGTGTAATAAATAATGCCACTTTGTGGCAAAAATTAATGCATAAACGCTACTTATCGCTGCCGACGCCGCCGCCACGCACTTATCTGTGTCAACACAGCGCCAGCAGCAACAACTGCTGCTGACAAACGCATTGTCAATAGGCCAGGCCAATAGCAATATAGATCCGTATTGGCTGAAACTCTGGAGTCTGGAGTCGAGAGTTGGGAGTCGGCGCGTTGCAATTACATGTCTGTGACGAGAATTTTAAATGAAAAAAAAAATATATATACACTATAGGAGTAGTATGCTACACTGTGCACAGTGGACAAATGATTCAAACTTTCGCATTACGTGTGGAAAATGTTTAAAATTGCAGCACAGCCTGCAGCGGCGCCATGCCAGGAGGCACCACCAGCATCACTAGCACTAGCTACTGCTGCTGTTGTTGTTGTTATTGCTGTGCATGTGCTTTGCATGCTTTGCACAAGGAGCAAGCAGAAAAACGCACAACGCATGAAATTAGAAAGGCATTATTGCAAATCTCTCGCATTTGAGGTTTATTTATCAGCAATTTGTCAGCAAGTGTTTAGCCAGATGCAGCGGCTCAGATTAAAGTGACAGACTTCGGCATGGTCGGGTCTCCAGCCATGTACTTTCTAATACAATGCATTGACACAGTCCATTAACAGTCACATAAAAAGAATCCGCTAAATTAACCCGCTAGTTTAATAGCTACTAAGTAGGTCAGCGATTTAATAAGGTCCTTGAAGAGAAGCTGACAGTTTTTGAATGGGAAAAGAGCGGTGTGACTTTGTGCTACAGTAAAGTCTACAATTTCTACTATTTATTCAAGCACTCTACGCTTAAGTTATGATTATTCTTACTCCTTTATAAAAGTACTTTAGCCCTAAGTACAATTTCAAAAGCAATTCAATTTGCTGGCACGCAGTTGAAATGCAATTTAGACAACAATTTAAGGCTGTAAATCGTTGTAAGGAGTTTGGTAGCTGTACCCACGCCTAAACATTAGTTGGTCCACTGATTTATGGGCAAACATTTGAGCATGTTGCTGCCAGTCTGTGAGTGCATTAGAATTGCAGGAGCCAGGAGCAACATAATTTAGCAGCGCGTTTGCCTCTTGGCTCAGTTAACAAATAACATCAACTTATTAAATAAAGTTTCAATTCAACGCAACAGCAGCAACAATAACTCCAACAACAAGAGGAACAACTACTTGGACTACCACAAGGACGGCAGTGAAGAACGGCTACTGTACAGTGAGTCCCCAGTGAAAGCGAAGGGGTTTTTGTGGGACAGTGTAAAGCGGTTGCTGCAGGCGCAGCCACAATAAATCATCACATCGAAGGCTTGCTGAGGGGAATTGCGGGGGCAGAGAGCAACTGGCCAACTACCTGGGCCGCCTGTAACTGCGGCCAAGTTATGTGGCTTCATTGTGGACAGAATGAACGCTTTTAAGCAGACAATTGCAGCCTGCGGCGTAGTAGCAGCAAGGAAGGTAAGGAAAATGCTGGATATTTGTGGCAAAAGATTGGTTAGCCACACTAGCAGCTCCCACTGCCACATTGGGCATTGTTTGAGCCAAGATCTTTCCCCGGCTGCTACACATTTTCGTAGGCCGCGCTGTGCACATAAATCATTGACTTGACTTCGAATTGCCAGCTCGACTTTTGCCGCTGTTGTGGCTGCTGCTGTTGCTGCTGGCTGCAATATGAGTTAATTTCTGCTGCAGCCCCGAAGCTTTGCGTATTTGTCAACTGCAAATTACAACTTTTTTCCCACACGTTTGCCCGAATGCCTGGCGTATCTGTAACTTGCAACGTTGACACAACATATGTGGGTGTATGTTGTAAATTTATGGCACGAGTGGCATTATAAATTTTCTATTAACTCGCCAGACGTCACACACAAACACAGGGAAACCAAACGTAGACACACAGATAGATTTGCATTGAATGCGGCCAGTCTGTCTGCCAGTCTGTCTGCCATTCTGATAGCGCATTATCTGTTTAAGGCTTTAATTTTGTTTACCAAAAATGTACGCAAAATAAGTGCGAGAGACATGAACGCCTTCTATGGTCTTTGGTCTGGTCTATTGGCATCGTCTCGGCAGTGACTGCATTTGCATGCAATTGACTTGAAAGGCGATTTGCTGCCACTATATTCGTGAATGCTTGCGATGGCAGTGCAGTGGCAGTAGGACTTCCTTGGCCAAAAGCAAACGACAAATTGGTCATAATTTTAAGCAACTAATCCCAATAAACATGGCCCAAACATTGTATGGCTGACATTAAGCTGCCAAGCAATAGAGAGATATAGAGAAAGATGCAACTTTAGTCTTGCTTCCAATAAGATGCATTTATCTGTGCATCGATCAGTTGCTGCCACAACCGCTGCTGCTCCTGGAAACCTGTGTGCGACAACAACAACTGTAGCGCAGCGAATCGATTTGGCCAACAGTCAAACATCAATTGCAAATTAACAGTAGTTAAAATCCAAATGAATTTGCGGCTGCTGCCAATTTATGCAGCTGTTGCAAGTTGGAGGCAACTTGAGGCTGTTTAATCTGCCAGTTCAAAGGTTGTGCATACGTATCTGTTGATTTATGTTTGGCTGCTGTAATATCATCTCAGATACTGATACAACTCAACTGATGACGTCTGAACGGGCGCCAAAAACGATACACCGCGCGTGTATCCATAAGATACTTTTGTGTTGAGTTTAAGTTGTTGAAACGTTTGATTGCTTTTCAAAATTCACACGCTGTGCATAGCTTATCGACGACGAAGCAGCAGAAGAAGAGGAGAAACAACAACAGCAGTGGCCGTGCCAACAGCTCGTGTGTGTGTATCCGTCAGATACAATTTTGGACTGTGCACGAACTTTAAACTCTCACTCGGGCTGCCTTGACCGTTTATTAAATAGTTATTTTTCAATTGTACACACACTCTCGCACACACACACACACACGTGCACATTGCGTCACAATGCAAAACGCTTATCGCTGAAGTATCTGGTGGATACAACGCTCGTGTATATCTGAGTACACGAGTTCTTGAGCATATGAGTTCTTGTGTCTTGTTATCTGTGGGTGTAATTTTCTCACGGTTCAGTTTTCAGTTGCTGCGACTTAAATTGCGTTTGCACATTTCCCTTTTTTTGATATTGTTTTTTTTTTGTGGTTTTCTTCAGTTTTTTATGACTCCCTTTTGCCTTTTCGCCAACACTTTTGTGGGTGATTACTGCAGAGCACCTGAATAAATATCTTATCAGCATTTCGTTTCAGTTTTCAGCGCTTAAATATCGTACATTAATTTGATTTCTCAGTTCTGAGAGTCATCAAGAAGCGTGGGAATGCGCTAAAAAATTAGCGCAATTTCAGGCAATTGTTATTCCCTGCTAGCCCTTTTGGAGCAGTTGGGCAGACTTGGGTGTTATCACTCGCTATCAAGTGTTTGGATTGTGCAAATAAAAAAAAACACTGTATGGCAAATCTTTTGCCACTAGGCAGGCGCTGGGAAATGTCAACAAAGCGAAGGCGAGAATTACTTAGGTGGCATGTTCAAGGTCTTCGAAATTAGCGAGTGTTAAAATTTGCTTCAATTTAAATAAACGATAAACGCTGCGATTTCAAGAACCAAAATAATGAATGAGTTTTGAAATTAAATAAGCATATTAAATAAAATTACTGTTAATAATGCTGAATGTGACTCGCCTCTGATACTTTCTTTGAAATGTAGAATTTAATTGTAATTAAACTGCTATAATTTATTACATTTTTAATTAAAAATTTCCCATTACCTTAAATTAAACTAGTTTCTAAATTTAAATTTTGAATTGAAATCACTGTTCAAATAATGTTCAAATGTTAAATTAATTTATTTTATTTCAACCAAGGCCGAAAGTATGCTGGGTTAGTAGAATCCGAGAATTCATTGCATACTTTCAGGATGAACATGAAAAAAATTAAAGCATTCTTTTAGTCTGTCCGAAAAATGAATTATTTTAAATTATGTTGCTTGCTGCTGATTCTGTTCGCCTGGTGTATCAGCAGGAAAAATCTTCATTTTTAGCCGTTCGCTGACATCATTTGCTAGTTTATTGTGACCACACCGATTCACCCAGCTTACCAGCAGTATATATTTTAACAGAAATACCAGGCAAAGAGAACTAAGAGTAGGTCACTATGCAAAAAATAATTTAACCTTAACAGATGCTCTAACAGCTGCAGAGGCTACGCTCACTCAACCCACTGTTATCTCGCTCTAATTTCTGTTGCTCCGCTGTTTGTGTGGATGTTCGCGGACGTCAGCGGCCGCTCTGTTGACGTCCGCGAACACTCACACAAACATTAGACTGTGTAACTCTTCGATCTAAGCGCGCTCTTCCCCTTAAAACTCTCTTTTTTGTTTGGGCCACTGTTTGTGTGATTGTTCGCGGACGTCAGCGGCCGCTCTGTTGACGTCCGCGAACACTCACACAAACAGCTGACTCAAAGGGCGCGTAGCCAATGGACTCTTTAACTGTTCACCTATGCTCACGCACACTACTTTTATTAACTGTTCATCTGTTCACGCACACGACTTTCTTTAACTGTGCTTAAATTAAATTGTGTCGCTTGCTGTAGATTCTATTCGCCTGGTGCATCAGCTAGAAAAATCTTCATTTTAAGCCGTTCGCGGATGCATTTTTGTTTTGCGTTCAATATATTTTACTCACTTACCTTAATAACTAAAATTGGATATGTTGAATCTTACTGTGGATTTCTTTCCACCCAATAATTCAACTGGTTATGTTAAAATTCCAGCTAAAGTACTAGGCAAACAGAACTTTCAGTAGATCGCGATGTCAAAAATCAATCGAACTAAACTAAATTATTTTAAATTCCTCTAGTTAATAGAACCATGTCATTTAATTTTATTTCTTTATTTTTTTTTTATTGAATTTTTATTTGCAATTTATGCAAGTGGTCTTTTTTTTGTATAATTATATATTAAATATGTCATGAATATTGAATAGGGCATACATATAGGAAAATCAATGATCTTTAAAAACTGAAAATATTTAACAAAATGAATATTGGTTGTGCATGTTTTGTACACTCGTTCTCTGTTTTGTGTGTGTATGTTGTGTGTATAATTTTCTTTCGTTTTTGTGTTTTTTTGTTTTGTTTTGTTTTGGTGTGTAACTAATTTAGCTCAACTAGGAACTAATTACAACTACTATAACTATATGTTTTGTTGTCAAAAGATCACTACGTTTACGAAATCACTTCTAGAAGAATTCTCTAAATAACTTTAATGCCACAATTACGAATTGCATGTAATGCGGCATCGAATAAAGCAAATACTTGTTTGGATAACGGTAAAGGTATAGTAAAAGTTATTGGGGATAGTTAGAGCTGATAGGTAACTATAAAAGCTGCCTAGGCGTGGCCAAATTGAAATTGCTGACTTTGGATTGATTAGTTCGAAATTAAGATGGGAGTGAGAAGCAGAGGGAGGATCTTAAAAACTTTGATTAGCCCTAAAATTAGTTAAAAACTTAACTTAGATATCCCTGTGCTTAGAAGAGTTTCATTAAAAACTAATTTAAAAATAAATTAGCATAATGTGAGAGACATTTTCTCACATCTCATCATGGCTACCGCTAAACTCGGCCTGGAACTCGCGTATGCTCACATATGTGCCAGTTACAAAGCCCACAACGCCAAACAATATCAGACCCGAGTTCTTCCACAGCCGCCACTTAAAACGTCCATAGCCAGGATCCTCATAATACACAGCCAGTTCAATAACCGATGGCACAATCATACCCAAAGTGCTGAGACACACGGCGCCAATGAGCGAGATGAATGGACCCAAATTGGGCAGCGCGACAGCAATGGCACAGCAGAGCACCTATAGGAAACATTTTAGATAAGACTTGGATTTTAAAAGAGTGTTTCAAATACTTACCACTAGCCCCACACGCAGTGCGTACTCGCTCATGTTCTGGCGTGCAGCGGAAATCTTGCTCTCAATGCCCTTCCATAAAATGCTGACAGGCACATAGAACTGCAGCGTAAAGGTAAAGAAAATGGCAATGGCAATCATCAGCTTAACGGATTGAGCCAGTCTGCAAGTAAGCAAAAGTGATTAATTAAAGTATTCATATATTTAAATAACATTCCATTTACTCACTTATCTTCCAGTGGCAAATTCAACGTGATGCTGGCCTTAGTATCCGAGCCATACTTCAGGAAGCCAAAGAAGCCGACCAGCGTGTACAGAGCAATAACTAGACCCATGCCAAAGTTCAGCACCGAGGGGCAGCCAATGAAATGGCTGGGATTCTTCATGTCGTTCTCCAGAGACATAACTACACCGATGCCCTCCAGAGCAAAGATGACAGTGCCGAAGAAGAGTGGCCATTGGGTGGGTGGCATAATGCCTTCACGCTCGGCAGGCGCTGGCAGATCCGAGAACATATAGATGAACGTAATGACAATGCCCACAAACATCAGAATGTTGGCAATCATCGAGAAAGGTGTCAAGAATTTAAGATTCCTCACGAGGCACATGAGCACCAACGGTGCACACACAATTACAATCCAGATTCGAACACTCAGCTGATTAACGGTATATTCATTAACCACCTGTTGCACATTGGTGGCCACAAACACCAGGTAGATGCAGCAGCAGCCCAGCAGATCGATAACCAGAAACGTGTTGACCATAAACCTTATGAAGCGAGACCAGCGATTTAACGACGGTGGACCATCCAAAAAAGCCTGCTCAGCCACATCAGCGAAGCCCATCATTGGTATCTTACGACGCCGACAGAGAATATGCGCACACTTGACCAAGATGTGGACACAATAGGTGCAGAGGGCGCCAACGGCAAAGGTGGCTACCAGACCGAACCACAAACCGGCGTTGGCAAAGGCCATGGGCATGGCCAGAATGCCCGAACCCAAAGAACCTTTCAGCAGATGCACAAATGTTTCCAGATCGCTGCAAAAGAGAATCAAAATCAATTATATAGATGGCTATACACGGCGTTAACTGACAAGTTGGCATTTAAAATTTTGTACCTCTTAAGCTATCTTATAATATTCTATAATGTGCGCTCTCATGCGGCTGCCAAACGCGTAAATATAAAGACGAAGACAAGAAAGTTAGTGGAAAATCCACAATTGGTTGAGTCGACTGTAAAAGACCGCGTACTTAGGCGGAAGCAATAACATGGAGTTAAAGAAACATAAAAATTAAGATTTTATACGAATAGCTCATTTTTAAGCAGATAATTATAGTTAAGCTAATGTATACAGCATAATATTTATGTAAACAGATATTGTTAGTGTTCATATTTTGTCTGACAAATCAATCATACCCCTACACATTTCTACTACAGGGCCCTTTCAACGCAAACTTAAATTGCATCAAAATATTTACGAAAATAAGTGAATTCTGTCATTATGCCGCCACTTGGCAGTGCTGCCTGATCGGCTATATAATAGAGAAAGTATTACATGCAGTACATACATATATTTATAGACACACACACACACACATACACTACACCCCTACACCGTAATAGTACTCTCCACAAACACCCTACATAATTATTTTTTAGTTGTTTAGTTAACTAGTTTGTGAATTAATTCTGAATCAAGAATCAATTGAATTAAAATCAAAGTCATAAATGCTTTTTTTGTTAGTTCAACTTAATTGTGTTGTGCAGTGCACAATATGGCGCCATTGCCCCTCTCACACACACAGAGACCACCTCGTTACACACTCTTTGCACTGCAAACGATTCGTGAGCTGAATTTGTTTTAGTTTTTCTTTTTTTGTACCTATTTTTTTTCTCGTTTTGTTCTATTTGAGAATTTACTTTATTTTTTAGTTGAGAAGCTTTTCAGCTAAAGTCCAAGGACAATGTCAATAAAATTTGCAATTTGCATTTCCGATCTTTCAGCATGTTTCTATTTTTTTATAGGCGAATTTTTTCCTTTTTGTTTGGTAATACAAATAAAAAGCGGCGAATTCAAAGTCTAGGCAAAAGTTCAATGACGTTAATTAATCAGTTAGTCATTGATTTATCTAAATCGCATGCAAATATCAGCTGTTTATATAAGTAATTGCACTAGTATTGTGTTGGTATAGGCACGAGTTATGTTATTCAATGTGAAATCGAGTAATCAAGTAAACAAATCAATGACTAAAACAGATTCCCAGGGAGTCCATACTTTGTTTCTTTTATGAATTATGTTTAACCATCTACTTACGATGTGGGATGCTCCACTTTGCGATGCTCGAACGGATTGTAGGTGCCATCCTCGCCATCATCGCCGCCCTTTTTGCGGGTCAGGACCAAGGGTAGAGTGGACCCGGCTGCCTGCTGGACAGGCACATCGGCCATATCGGAGCGTATGAATCTATCCGCGGATGAATACATTTCAAACATTGTAGTTGATGAATTGTTATCGATGTTCCTGTACATTTTGTTGTTCAATATCGAATGCAAGGAAACTTAAAGAGCACTTAAATTGGTTCGACTGCATGCGCTATCGCAGCGTTTGCTCTGACATCGAACACTGAAATGAACTAAATACTCACTTCGGTTGCCCAATGCTCGCATTATTCCTGCTGCCATTTTTCTTCTCGCTATCGTAGACCGTCACAACCGTCGGAATTTTCTGCAAATAAAAGAGATCGTGCTATGAGAAACCGATAATTGCACTGAGTCAGAGTGCAGAGTGCACACGAATAAAAGAGCGCGAACGCTTATGTAAATTTAAGAAATCTACGTAAATCTCTGCTGAGAGATAAATTATAGGTATAGGTATAGGTAGTGGTATAGGTATACCTATGCCAAGAATGATTTGCGTAGTTTTTGTCAGCAAGATAAATGCACTTCATGGCCAGATTGATGCGCTCAATGGTTATTTGTTGCTGGATTAACGAATGATTTCTTTGACCTTGACAAGACTTGTGCACAATGTCGAATTTGTCGGGTGGCATCAACTTTCAGCTGATAAACAAAACGCCCGACAATGCAGTGTACAGCATACAGCGTATAGTGAAATGTTTTTGGCAACACGCGTCGTATGCGCAATATTCAAGTTCAATAGTCAAACTGTTATGCGGAAGAAGAAACGCCTGTGTTCAGCAGACCCAAAAACAAAAAGAAAACACAACAAGCACAGAAAATATTTTAGCCACTGTTGTTTTGAGTCGCACCTGATGATCCAAACTAGTCGCACTTAGCGAAGTGGTCATTACGGCAGCACCACTCGATGCTGATGGCGGTGGACCGCCACGTTTGAGTGACATTTTCAGTCTTTGTCGATTAAGCGCTACGCTGGAGAGACGTGTCTCCGATCTAGACGCTCTTGGTCCAAAGCTGCTAAGCTCCTGATCGTGATCCTGATGCTGCTGCTGATGTAGCTGCTGCTGCTGACGCGGCGGCAATGGCGGCTTTCCGGCGGTGGCGTTCAGCTTGATGGCGTTGCGGGCTCGAGATAAATATCAAATTTGTCTGTTTGAACGACATGCGCGACGTTTACGCGTTCAATTCCAGAGAGATACACACACTGCAAATCTATTCACGTTCACGGCCAATGTCGTCCGTTTATATGCACATTTGTGGCCAAAATGAAAAGCGACAGCCACAGCCACAGACGCGGACAGCCAGTGCAGTGCACACCGTGCTCAGAGAGTCCACAATGATCTCTTGCAAATAGCTACGAAATAAATAGTAGTAGTTGGACACAATACAACACAACACGAGACAACAAAATGCTCTAGGGGCTGCCTTTTGAGCACTGATCAACAATTTTGTGACGGGATTTGTTTGCAACGAGGTTTATTTCGGCTTCTGTAGGTGTTCAGATAGAAACTTTTATTGGGGGTGCAGTATATTCTCGGTGTCGTCATCAGCTGCCATTGTTTCCTATATGTTCACACGTGCCCCACCAGCAGTGTGAGAACGAGAGAGAAAATTGCCGTGGGGGGAAGCATGAGTGCAGCTATTAAAAAAAAAGCACAATCTGTATTGTGAGTGCTCCCACATATAAATTGATCAAAATCAGTGCGACGCCGTTAGCGACATGATACGACTAAAGCAAGTACGACGTAAATAAAATTAATGAGGAAGCTGTAAATTTGCGCAAAAAATGTGCGAAAATTATTTACGAGAACAACATCGAGCTGTACATAACCAAAAAGTGTGCCTTATGGTAGTAAATATAATTTGTTTATTTTCGGTAGTCCCCTCAAAATTGAATTAACTCACCAGCCCGAAAGCGATTTGAGTTTATTAGAAAATTGCAGCATAAATTCAACAAAAATTTATTCAAATTATTCGCTTTAATTAAAGCAACGCAAAAATATTTATACGTTTTTTTGTTATTTATTGTTAGGAACTAAACAACAAGCGGCAACAGTGCGTATGCTTGTTGTGTGTCTGAATGGTGCTGGCGCCATCTATGGGAATGCACAGGAGGCTGCTACAAAGTGCGACACACTTAACAGCGGCAGCGCTGCGCTAAACAGCTGCACGGCGAATTTACAAACGAATCGTGACGCGAATTCGCTTCACGGCGCTTAGCGGCGAATACCAAGCGATATCCACGCGATTTTCTTGTTATTATTGATGTAATTTATAGAAATGAGATTTAAGCAGCAATTAATTATGAGTGATGGATTTATGAGGTAATTTAATGCCTGGCAAGCAAAAGTTATGGCAAATTATTATAGCTAGTAATAATTGTTGATGTGGTCACGCCCAATTGGCGATCACTTTCAGCAGGCAATAAACTCTAAGTAGTCAGTCAAAAAGTCAGAAAAAATCAATAGAGAGCTTTTTAGAGGTCGCCTATACCCTATAAAGTTTTATTTACGTACAGGGTAAAATGTATTATAACTAAAAATAACTTCTAAACTGCTTTTCTAACTAAATATAAAAATAGTTTTAATTGTCAGAAATGCAATTTTCATATAAACGTCACAAAAACGTCGCGTGCAAATATTTTGTGGAACAGAACTTCATGTTGTAAATATTGCGAAATTTGTTTTTTACTGCGTTTGCGTTTTTTGCTGCACTTCGTGTGCGAATGTAGTGAAGAGGGGCAGAAAATGAGGGAGTTATGGAATTTGTACTCATATTCAAATGACATCAACAGCTATGCAAATAGCGCAAGCAAAGCAAGCCAAAAGAAAAATGAGTAGAGTGGCGAAAAGAGAACAGAAGCGAAGAGAACAAAGCGAAACATGTGCATGAAACAAATGAGCAGAGAATTGCAACCTGAAAGCGAAGCGAAGTGAAGTGAAAACTTTCAGAGCGAAGCACTCAACACGTGTCAATGGAGCGGTTCAAGTTCAATATGGCGACAAGTGCCGTTAGCACAGCAAACTGTGGCGAATTGAGAGTTGCAGCAGATAAACAGATAAAGAGTCTTTATTAATGACCAAATGATAAAATGACTCCCTCAATGAAACTACATACATTGCAGGAGATATGTGTGTTTACCAAACGATTTAATCGAATGAGTCGTGTTAGCAATGTTATAATAATAGTTACTTAGTTTTAGTTGCATAAGAACGAAATGTAAAAAGTTTGAGCTACAAACAAAAAATACACGAAAAGGGGTGATTGCATAAGACAGAGAACTAAAAGTTAGTTTATGTCATGAACTTACTTAATATTCAATCTGTTCATTCACCTATAATTATGGCTAATCATAAATTATTAACTTATCTATTAAAGAACTGGCTGAATGGCTGACTCACGGCAAAAAAAAGTGTATACTACTTATTTGTAACAGTATCTTGTTATTGATAAAAATACACGTATCTATTTTATAGATAAAACTTGCAGGCAAAAAAACATTAATCAAATGGTTTTCATGGTTTTGCATTTTATAGCAGGTATTTTCCAATATTTACAAAATGATAATGATGGCAATTCTACTAGAAGCAGACTCGCGAAAGATTTGCAAGCAAATCTCAGTGTAATCTGGAAACGTGTTATTACACATTGTGCGCAAATAATTAGTAATTATATTTCTATGGAGAACTGTCTGTCTCATAGTTTTTTGTTGCACCGTATGACGAAATGGCAAAATGGAAACAGACGCTTTAATAGCTCCTAACAGCCGCTTTGCAGCCCCTGCACTTCAACCATTTTGCACCCCCCCCACTCAACCCCACACAACCCCTCTTTAAACACTCTGCTACCAGCCAAAATTGCAGTGACTAAGCTAGAACTTGGCGCATTCACAGGCGTACGGCAGTCGTGAACGTGAACTATGCATTCATGTACATTTCAGTTTTATTTTATTTATTTTTCGTTTTCTAATTAAGACTGTCAACTTGGCTCAATAGTTGAATAGTTCTATGACTTTTTCTCATTTTTTTTATTGCTAGCTTCAACTGCATGCCATTGAACTTACATAAGCAATGCGAAACTGAAACAGAAACAGAGCCGAAACAGCACAGAGCAAACGAAATCGAAAACGGCAATAACCAGCAGAAAAATATATAGAAAAATAAAAACAGAAAAGCAAACAATTTGTAGTGGAAAGTTTTAGCAAAACTGGCTAAAATGCAGGCGAGAACAACTCGCTGCTGTTTGCTACAATTCCATAGAAAATCGTCTGCTGTCAGATACAATGCAAACAGACGGAGAGACATTTGGTTTGTGGCTATGCAAAAAGTGTCTTACATGAGCTGCCAAAGGCATTTGGGGCGCCTTCAAATGCATAGATAAGATATCGAATGCAATGTAGGGACTATTATTTCAAGATATCACTCGAAACTGGTGTCAATCGGAGACATTTACCGATTGCAATTCTATACTAGAGCAGAAATCGGATACATCTGCCGATAAACGGGAATATACTTATTACCTGATGATCGAACATAATGTGTGCCATGGAACTCCGATTTCAAGTGTACAGGGAAGAGGGAGAGAGCGAGTGTGTGTGCGTGTGAGGGAGAGCGCCTATAATTACAAAACAAGTGTTTAAAATCTGGACACACACAATGTGTGATTTCTGCGGCATGGAAAATTACCAAATGCGATCGAATGTTTTCGTTGTGCCATTTTGAAGAAAAGCAACGCAGCAAATTCAACAACGGCGCTTGCGCAGCAGCAAAAAGACTTCTAAAAAAGATCTTATGTATAGTATTCAAGTCAAGTTAAAGTAAAATCTGGCATATATTTATATTTTATGCATATTGCCACGAAATTGTAAGCAGCGCTCAAAAACTGAAACCCTGAAAAACGCTGACGCAGTAGGTAGACAAAAACGTCGCAGACGAAGACGAAAACGACAAGAGTCAGCTATAGACGTTTGTTAAAAATGCCCTACTTGAAATACCCTACGAATTTGTAGCCGAGCCAGGCAAACATAAAAGTGCAAGGCGCTCTCGGCGGCACAAAGGCAAAACGAGTGGAAAATTCCATAGGCAAACAATAGGTCTAGGTGTTCCTAGGAGTCTACGACGACGACGACGGCGTGAGGGTGGTTTAATGCGTTTCTATGTTACTCATAGAAACAATGCCGCTAAGGAGCAAGCGAAACAGCAACAATAAAAGAAAAACCAAAAAAAAAAACATCCCCGAAATTAGGCTTCAGTTTTTCGGGAACTGTTCGATTTGATTTTGTTATCTTGGGCAAAACAAAGCCAAATGATTTGCATATACTAATGCAAGTCGATCAATCAATAAGTTAGTTATTAAAGACAGTGTTTATAATTGACTTTCTATGGCATTGGAGTGTCTTGTGTCTTATGACAGTTGATGGAGCGTTTGTATCATGTGACTTAGCTGGAAATTCTACCTGAATCATAACTCAGACAAAAACCAACTAAAATTTTCATTAGCGCAGGAATTTAGACAAATCGATGCAGAGGTGTGTTAGCCGTGTTAGTTGTGTCGCAAGGAATGCCGATTAGGCCCACTCAAAAGTTTTAGTCTAGAGTCTAGACCTAGATAAAGCAAATGCCAACAGCGAGAGGGAGAAAGAGCGTTACTTACGGTGTATTCCGCCGGGGCCAGCGGCGTGCGTGAGTCGCTTTTGTGAAAACTCATTTTCACCGCAGCGAATATCCTGGCGGGAGCGTGTTATCCTGTCGGCAATGGCAACTGTAGCGCGTTTATCGTTATATCGTAAACTCTCGGTAAACGCGTTGCGTCGCGTTTTCCAGAAACTTCCAAACACTTGTTACAGTAATAAATAGAATTTAATAGGGGAAATTTTAGTGCAAACAATTGAGACTTGGTTTTTTTGTTTTCAATAATTTTGTATAAAGAATAAATGCAATATTACTAATGCAATTCTCAACAATTGGCGACCGGCTCTGGCTTTGCAAAAAGTATAGGGGCAACGTTTTTGCTGCCTTTTAGTTTTATTTTCTTCGAAATTTAATATGTGTAAAGTAAAAACGTCGTCAAGACGTTACAAAAGAAATTTTTCAAAGTTCTGACAACCGCACGGTTTGACAAACAGAACAAGAATGCCAACCTTTTCACAAAAACGAGTGAGTAAAATCCCCCGATTTGACGATTTCACGGGCAAAACGGCAAACACTGTGCAACAGAGACAGGAACAGAGAGAGAGAGAAAGACTGGAACGGCGACGGAGGCAAAGAGCAGGAGTTAGAGAGCGAGAGTGAGAACGAAAACGTAGACGGAGAGAGAACTCACATTATGTTAGTATTCAGAGAGTGCATTATTTGTCGTCTGGTTCCGTTTCTGATAATGAAAAGCGCAAATTTCCATCGAAACGAAACTTGCTCGGCCCTCATATGGCTGAACCAAAGGCTATCATCCGATATTGCCAATTGTAAATGAGAAAATCGGTTCCGTTGCAATTGCACTAATATGGCACATATGCGTCAAGATTTATACAGATTTCGATTTGATATAGAAAGTTATGCTGCGTTCACACTGCATCAGTTGAGCCAACGCGTCACAGTGTGCACGCAGCACTAAATAAAATCATTTTCCAGATAACTGCAATTAAACCAATTAGATAATAATCTAAACTACTTGCTACCTTTTAGTATTTGTTTATAAATCAAAACGCAATCGAATTAAATGATAATCACTGGCTTTTCTGGTCTAAATGTTCACTTAACGGTTTTGTGACGTCAGCTAACAAATGATTACCGATAAAAGTTACTTTGGTAATCTGACAAATTTACCCTTTAATTTTATTCCGTTGTAGGGTATAACTTCTATGCAGATAAGAGCCCAAAATACACAGAAGACTCATCGGAATATGCATGGCAAATAAAGCGTTAATTAATTAGTAATGCCTTTAGATAAGACTGAACCCGAAAAAACCTAAATATATTATGTAAAAAATCAACAAATAAATAGGTAACTGTGAGCACGCCCCCACGACACGCTTCAAAGGGTGCTCTCCACAATTCCAATTCCATTTCCATTTCCAACTGCGCAAAACTCTCTGAAGTTGCAGTCGCTGCTTTAATTTAACGCTTCTCCACGCCACACGTCGGAAAAACAGAACAGAGCAGAACAGACTGTTATATCTGTATATTTGTATATATAAATATATAGCATAGTCGTGCGCTCAATTAGCTGGCAATTTAATTGTGTGACGTTTACCCCAAACAAATTACGGACAATTGATAGCCAAAAAAATATGAAACGCCACCCAAGGGCCAAGCCAGACACCAAAAAATGGCATGAGTATATAAAATATAGTATATTATAACTTTAACGAGTGTGTGTGTATGAAACAACTGCAAAATTTAAATCAATTTATGTTCTTTGCGGCGCATTTATTCATGTGTAATGCGAAACGTGGCAGCTGTCTCGACTCTGCTGCAAAAATCGAACCGATACCGAACGCGATCTAACTTAACCAGTGCAAAGCGGTTTACTTTGTACATATGAAAGTTTTTATGATTCGCATTTATTGTTTCGCTAAGTAAAGATCAATTGAATATGGCGAAATGGTTTAAACTTGACCCAGTTTATATATTCAACGAAAACAAATCACTGTCAGAGGGGATTAGATTAAGACGACATTGATTGCAGCTCAGTTATTGTCCTTGCTACCAATTAAAATAAATAAATTTAGTTATATTATTTGCATTGATTTGTTTTCCCATTTAAATGCTGTTCAAATGGCCGTTAACGAGTTTGAACGTGAAGGCAAAAAGCATTGCATACTTTCGCGCGCAACTGAAAGCAGCGCCATCTCTGGGTTATTGTTGGCAATCCCAACTCAATGAAACTGAACGAAACTAGTTCACTCGCCGAACTCAAACCAAGCGCCACAATGTCTGGACATAACGCATTCGCCCCGCTAGACAAACTTTGTTTATTTTCCAAGAAAACTATTTTTGGCTTGCATTTTAAAGCGTGTTAAAATTTGTCTTAATTTTTGTGACCTTTGCACTGAGCTCAACTAAATCAACTGTTTAGCTAACGGAAAACTATAAACATTCACACAAAAACCGAATCAAGTCGTACTTGAATACTAATTTACTGCAATCTGAGGCAACACAAAATGTTGATAGCCTGCAAATTAGTTGTAAGTTGAACCGAATTTAAAAAATTTGCATACAAAACAGGAAAATGAGTACAAATGCATTCTTAATTTAGACGGACAACCGGTTGAACTCATTTATCAGCATAATTTACGAAAAAAATGAGTTATTTAAAATAAATCTCACCGGAACAAAAACAACAAGAGATACTTAACACTACAGCTTCGAAGTATCAGTAAAGCCTGCAAAGTATCCGGATACGTAATAGCTAGTCGACGAAGCGATTAAGTATGCAAGGCACATAAACCACTGTTAACTCACATTCGGGACACAGCACAATAACATGTTAAGATGACGTCTCGGGGAATCACAATAAAAAAACCCAAAAAAATATATTATGTAGCGTTTTTAATGGGTTAAACCCATTTTTACTGTTGTGATCTTGAGCAACATATTTAAAATGCAGAACAGGACTGTTTTTTTCGCGTTATTCTTCACAGCACTTTTAATTCTCACCTCAATTTTAGTTGACATTTTAATGGAAGATAAAATGCACTCCTCGACCAACTCCGTTGAGTTCCAAAACTGTTAAAGAACTGATTTACCGTAAACACTTCACTAAACAAGTTATTTTCAGTAATCTTGGTTTTAACCAACAAGCGCAATTAAACATTCTGTTGATACCAACTGCACGGACATTCACAGGCACCGAGTTTGTTTTCTTTGGGCCAGACAAAAGAAATTGCCCATATGGCCCATATGTTTATTTAATTAACAACCAATACGAACTGCTGATTATGGCGTTTACAGGCACTTATTGGGTTTACATTTTTGAAAATAGTTACACAAATTATATTGTGATTCATGACGGACACATTTGACAGGGTAAAAACTGTTATTGTACTTTTATTACTGCTATTACTTGCACTACGATATATCGATAAGATATAGTTTATCTAGATTTATTAACATTTTTATGTAGAATGTAATTGCGGAAACGACACGTGATTTGATTTGCTTGGTTACTACCTTTGAACAGGTCAAATTTACAAGGAATATAACTGTGTCACGACTTGACTTTTATCTACAATTGCTATGAACTTAAAAAAACAAAACAATTTATTTGCATAATTACGGTTTTACTTAATAACATGTTACCAATTACATGGCGATAGTTGAGTCACGACACTAATCTGTTTAATGACCTTCATAAAGCACTCAGACTTTCTTCCGACTCGGTTAAGCATCTTATAAGATGTCATTAAGAACTACACATGCTGTCAATTGATAAGAGAAAACACTTGCGTACAGTTAGTTGGATTTAGAGTTTTCATCGACGAACTTGTCCTTTAGTGTGCAACCAACTAATAACACCAATTAGTGAGGGCATCACAACTGCTATAATAAGATTATTCGTTTGCCTAATGATAATTTAATGTATAAGCACTGGGCACACGACAGAAAATATTTCGATTTGTAAACAATTGAGATATAACCACAATTATCGATTTATAAATATGACCATGCAATCAGTCACTGATAAAGTCATAATATATGTATGTTAAGAACTTACTGTTGTGCCATTATCTCGATCGCTGCTCGATCCGCTAATCACGGCGAGTGTCATTCCTTGTGCACTTTAAGTACGTTAAACAATTAGATTATGTATACGCCTCGTTGAACGTTAAGAGCCGACTACAGTTGCCTGCTCATGAAGCGATTGCCGTGCAATGAATAAAACCACAAATCTTACAATACATTCCGTTTTAACAAAACACACGGCAATTAATCCCAACAACTCCAACTACCACTCAAACACTCAAAAACCCGCTCGCTCATTGAGTGAAATATTTTCAGGCTCTGACCGCGGATAAAAATTGAATTCTGCTCAAACTGAGATAATTTCGAGTTCACTTTTTAAATGACTGGCAATGAATGTGACTAAGCATTAACATTAACATTGAAACAAATTGGCAATACTTGTATTCGCATTTGTCGACTTTGGCTTAAATATTTCTCTACTTCTTCTCTTTGCAATAGATTCAGCGCATATTTAAGACACAGACAGCGAAACGTGCGAAAAGACTCAGAGAATAAAACAAAACTTAGAGTAACTCAGCTGATAAAATGGAGACTGTTTCGTGTGCAGAGATTAACCATTATTTTGTTCCATTTCTTATCACTAATTTTAAGGGAAGTGTAGCAAATATCACTCAGATTAGTTGGAGTGTTTTGTGTAAACCACAGTTGGCTCATTTGGTATGCGGCTGCTTAGATTAAGTCAACTGTTTAAACTACAAATTGCCTTGCCAATTTTGCAGTACGTGTTCAGAGCACAAAGAGAATAAAACCTCTCAAAAATAAAGGGCATAACTTTAAAATTGTTGATGTCTGTCAGACACAATAAAGATAAAATTGATCATGTATAAATATTATTTTAGCACATAATTTTCTTACAAGTATTTTTAGTAGCACAACTTGTGTATGTACTTCAAAACAATGCTGCTCTCAATTTTCACTTCCTTTAATTGTAATTTGGGAGCATATCATCATCAATCATTAAGCAGCACCCAGATTTACACATTTTATGCGCAATTTATTATTTATTTTATATTTTGATTAAATATATAGTACGTAAAACAGTTGAGATACATCGCAAATTGACCACAACAAGGTAATCATTCAATTAGGCCATACAAATTCACTTTAGATATGAACTATGTATAACACATACATAGATCATCTGTTTACGGGTGTCTAACGGCCTGATTTCAATATCATATACAGCTGTGACGCACGTGTAAAAATATAACAGTTATGAATGGGTTTGACCACAGCATAGTCGAGGCCAAAGGGCAAGCATTGAATGTATTCTAATTTTAAGTACAGAGTGTTCCCGACTTAATCGCGATAATGATGCGTTCAACATTGTTGATATTGCCACAAGTTCATGGCCAAAACAATTTCCAATTATGCTACACTTAACGGACTGTTTTTACTACATTTCTATTTTATAGAATTTTATTTTTGTTATTCAAATTTATATGTGAGAATTGAGTGTTTTTTACGAGCTAGTTTTCGCCTGTAATTATTAGATGCAATTCATACTTATCTACTTTTTTTCGTCACAGCTCGGAAATTATATTTAAAATTGGCTCAACTTTAATTAACGTGTATTCACTGCTTAATCACCTAAAAGGTTTTTTAGTGCTAGCCAAAAAAAGCTGAAACTTTAAAAAGGTTTTAATAGCTTTTTGTATGAATGAATTCATAATGTATAAACAACACAATTAACTGAAAAATGTTGCTTTATTAATGAAAGCAAATAATTATCTTAACTAAATAACTTTTTAGTAGAATTTATAATCTTTTCATTGGTCGAACCGAACGTCTAGGAAACCCCAAGACACCAGAAATTAGCATCAATTTATCAAACATTTTTCAAGACTTTTAGCACCTCTTGCTTACCAATAAAGTCATGGACTCATGAAAGCCGTTAAAGCCGGTCAATAAACGTCATTAAAAGCACTGGTTAATTATGTCAATCTCTTATTATGTGAGATTTGCGTCGGCAGCAATTGATCGGATCATAAGGAGAGTTGTAATTAATTGATTTACTTGTGCACATGATTCACGACTATATCGTTCAAATGCTGACGTCACAGGCCAAAGCACGAAGCCAAAGACGATAATATCTTTGGGGTAGACAAGACTACGTCAAAAGCTTGACCGGTTTGTGGCAGCCAGGTAAATATTAGCTGGAAATGGGCAAATATTTAGCCGGCTTTTGATTTTGTTTAAACTAGTAGTCGTAGCCGTTGTATTGTAGTAGTTGCTTGTTGTTCGATATACTTAGTGTCTGCAGTGTAGTATATGAAACTGTAACACGCGGCGTATGCGCAATGCATGCAAAATTATTGGAAGGCCGTCGTCGTCGTAGTAAATGAAATTTCACGCAAGCTCGCAAATTCTCTTAGCTCCAAAACCGGTTGCTCGCCTGAGAAAGTGCATTAAGGCAACGCAGTAAAAAAAAATGTAAATTGCATATTTTGGCAGCAAAGATGTTGTATCAGTTGTTGTTGTTGTAAGTTACCAACGGTAGCAGTGGCTAAAGACACCTTACACCTTAAGTTGTACTGGTTCTTTGTGCAGTCTTGCCATAGTTACGACTTGTCGAATATTTGGCAACGACTTTGTGCCAAGTCTTGAAAGCAAAAAAAGAGAGTGAAAGATCCATCAACTGTTCAACTGTTTCACTGTAAAAGCAAAACGCATGTTCACATTGTTTACATTTATTATCGTTTTCTGTTCACTTCTCATGACATCAATAAAGGCACAGCACAAAAAAAAAGCGCAACGAATGACAGACGACTCAAAAGGTTTACATTTTTTATATAAGATGAAGCTGATTAAACTGGACAAAGGGAGTAAAGAATAAGGTCTGAGGTATGCCAATATTTTAAAAAAATTTCTTACATCCGTTGGCAAAATACGTGGAGATTCAAGCGTAGGAATAAAGGAAAATAAGTGTGAATATTTCTGAAACCATTAAGAGTATCACGTCCGTTAGTTGTTTATTTGTTTTTTTTTCGTTGTAACAATTATTTAATAAAAATGCCAGTTATGATTTTTTCCACTGTTCAAATCTTCGATAGCTAACGATAGTTGTAAAGATGTCAATTGAGCTGGAGGACGGAAAGAGCTTTCCTTTCCTTATAATTAATCAAAAATACAAATTGAGCTCTCGGCAGTTAAGAGTCATAAAAATGTATCATATCATTTAATAAAGTGTATCTCACTCTCTTAAGTGCTCATTTCTCCACAAAATACGTATAATTTCTACGGCGGATTCTGTATCACTTTGGGATTACTCAAAATTTTAGTTATGTTTAATTTGTGTGTGTGAGTGTGGTTGTGATTTTTTGCTGTTACCCCGTAACCTGAGAGAACGAGTATTCACACAGTATGCCCGTCATTGCGATCACACAACAACATGAACAACAACAACAACAACATTTCGCGCAGTGCATAAAACCGGTGACCCACGTTGGGTCTGATTTAGTCGTTAGCGCGCGATCAACACGATCACATCGTTTTCATTATATGCAGATCGTTCAGATCGTAACCGTTAGTTTCCATCAAATTTTCGCACCTGTCAGTGATCGGCTTCTGATATCTTTTAATATCGGTTACGGCTATTTTATGCTTAATTAACTAATTTAATTGACAAACTCTGAAAAGTTCCTGTAAATTTAAATAAACGAAAGTGTGATACAAAAATTTTACATCGATTTTTTTAATTTGATTTTAATAGAAATTCAGTTCTTAGTTCCATCGGTAAGTTTGGTTTTTGTAGAATTTTCACCAGTGAGAAATAAAAAAAACTTTTGTCTAATTAACAACGGAAGTGCGACAACATTTGCAAATTACTAAACAGACCGAAAATATATATATATATACCCTGACGACCCCGCTCCCTCTTAAACACATTAAAAATCTCGCGAAATACTTTAAAACAGACTCGAGAGTCGAGCTTGAGTGCACAAATTCTACGTGCGTATGTGAGAGATAAATTAGAGATGAGTGTTTTGAAATGTTCTATTGTAAATCTTAATTAATTGCAGTTAAAATTAGAACAACGGGCAAATAATATTGAACAAGTGTACGCAAATAGAACTAAACTTAGTCGATGATTAGTGCAGTCTCAACTGTGATTTGTTACCGAATACAAAGCAAAAAGAGCATCAAATTAAGTCAGTTATGGAATGCGTTTAATTGCCAACTGATTTATTGTTTACACTATTTGTAGCAAGCAAATTTTTCAAACTTGGCCAGATATATACCTAAAATTTGGCCTAAAGTACCCACTGTACATAAAATACTCTGATAATTTACACCTTGTCATTTGCAATGGTCATTAAATTTTAAATTACAAAAATTAAGCATGAAGACGCAATCACAATTTGCTATAAATCAAAAGAACTTTACTTTAAAAATTCTTAACACATTGATTGAAATTGAAAGTTGGCTAGAACAAGGGAGTTACAGCCAGTTATGAATTGTAAATCGTATTAAATTATTCAACTAAATGCGGAGCAAGGCCAACAACTTTGGTTTGGAGTTCAGAAGCTGGCGCCGACGAAGACGAGAAGCCGTCGGCACAGCCAAAATGGTCAATTGATATTGTTAACGTGTTAACGCTGACAAATGAATTTCGAATTCCAGTCAGTCACAGTCACCGTCACAACAGCTGAAGCACCGCTAAGGCCAAATCGTTAGCCAGGCTTAAATACAGCCTGGCACATTGAACTCGCCCCTTGTCTCAAACTGAACACCAAAAAGAAGTCACAAAAAAAAACATAAACAAAAAACAAAACAAATAACGAATAATAAAACAAAGCAAATATCGCGTGCTTATCTCGTTTTTCGTATTTGCTTTACCTATTTATTATTATTTCAATTAAAAATCATATTCACTGGAAATTTTAGTTTTAAATTTGATACATTTATTGAAAATATTTACAACTTGCATAGTTGCTCAATTAGCAATTGGAAATTAGCATTAAATATTGCGCAGTTTTTACTAAAATGTCTTTTGATTTATTTATTTAAATCAAATTATTTTTCTATTGTTTCTTGATCATTTTGGCTAGATAGACAAACAGCGCATCTGGTTTTAACCGGTTGCAGATTGAGATCATTAATAAAACAAACTTTACTTTTTACTTTATTTTGTTTTAGTTTCGCATAAATTATTTCTAGAATAAATTATCTTAAGTAGTATTTGCGAATTTTTAATTATGCGTAAATCTTGTTCAACAAATTTATGAAAATATGTTTAAAAAAAAGTCAGTCTAGTGACGTTAATTGTATACCTAAAGCATAAATATGTTCGGACTATACGTAAGTTGCCATTTATAGATTCGTGGGTACTTTGTGAAAGTTTGATTTGAAAGTCTTTTATAATTGTGCAAAAAAAGTAGAATGTAATTTTGTATGTTAATAAAATCTCTATAAATGCTGACAACATTTATGCATTTTCTAAATAGTCGTTTGACGTATGTTAAAACAATAAAAAGACTACCCAGCAGCCAACTAGCCACATTGTCTTTTTGAAGACTTCCGCATAGTTTAAGATCTGATTTGCCCATTAAAAACTGGCTGTACTTGAAATTATGCATGCTAGAACTGAATAAGTGGGTGTAAGAAATGTTAACGGAAAACTACAAAAAACTACAACTAATTGATGAATCAGTTTGCGTGCGACCTTCTGACTGTCTGCGTTTTCGAGCCACAACAAGAAATTACAATTATTGTTAGATTTATTCAAGTGAGTGCACTTGGAAAAGACTCATGCAAATACTTTGAAACCTGTGCGTATACGCGATGCGAGCTATAAACCAGTGTCAAGAAGTCAACTCGTACAATTTCTCATTGAAAACGGCGCTTGACTAAGTGGAAAATTTGCCGTTGTGTGGCCAAAAATTTCCATTTCTGGGTAGTAAAATATATAAGTGTACTTATCTAGCCAAGAGATATGATATGTGTATTAAAATGTCAACATTGTTAATTTAAACAAAGGTATTTCCACAATTGTTTTCTTAAACAAAAAATGCTGTAAAAAAGCGGATAACGGTAACAGCATTAAAATAGCTAAATAAATGAAAATCACAACAAATGTGCAGTGTCCACAATTACAAGTGACAGTAAAATTGGCTGCAATTACAAATGTTAGCACGTTTCATGCCCACGACCTACACAATGGACAGCAGAGTGATTGTGTGTGTCAGTGTAGACTCATCTGCTGTTTGTCGGCTAGTGGGAAGAGGGAGGGGGATTACATTTACATTGAACTTGACATTGCACTCGCGAGTCTGCTTCTAATTTAGAAATATGTCCAACTATTTTCAGTTAGATCGCCATCTCCATAGACAATTAAATAATGTATTCAACTAAAATTGCTCTGCCTTTGTTTTATCGCCCATTACGAGTGAAATTTAACTGGAATTAAGCACGTCTCTCTCTCTCTCTCTCTCTCTTTTTTTGGCTAGACATGAGTAAAAATGGGCACCACAATCCGGGGTTTGTCAGCGATCATGTGGACAATGTCAAACAGCAGAGCAGCAACAAATACTCGTTGGAGCTGGCGGAGAAGGGTGCCAGCAACAACAACAACAAGGTCTCCAAGGATCCCGTTTATAATCCCTACGAGCATCGTGATGTGCCACATCCCACAACGTTAGTTAACTGTTTTTAATTCCAATCAATAACTAATTTAATCATCTTTAATTTAGCAACTGGGAAACACTTTTCCATCTGCTAAAGGGTTCGCTGGGCACTGGCATTCTGGCTATGCCCAATGCCTTTCGCAATTCCGGTTATGTCGTTGGTTCCATAGGCACCATTATCATCGGCATTATTTGCACTTACTGCATACATCAGTTGGTCAAGGCAGAGTACGAGCTCTGTCGCCGCAAGAAGGTAAGTTTTGAAGAGATGGGAGGTTATGATCCTCGCGAAAAAACTCATAAACTGCTCCTTACAGCTCCCTAGCATGAACTACCCTGCCGTGGCAGAGACAGCACTTACTGAGGGTCCAGGTTTCTTCAAGAGCTGTGCTCCCTACATTGGCACCGTGGTGAATGTGTTTCTGCTTATCTATCAACTGGGTACCTGCTGTGTCTATGTCGTGTTTGTGGCTTCCAACATCAAGTCCATTGTGGATGCTGTCTACGACACAAATATGGATGTGCGTCTATGCATGATTATCATATTGATTCCCCTGATACTCATCAATTGGGTGCGTCAACTCAAATACTTGGCACCGTTCTCCACACTGGCCAACTTCATCACCATGATATCCTTTGCCATCATTTGCTACTACATATTCCGTGAACCTATTTCCACCGAGGGCAAGGCCGCTGTGGGTGAGATAGAGAACTTCCCGCTGTTCTTTGGCACCGTGCTATTTGCCTTGGAGGCTATTGGCGTCATTCTGCCGCTGGAGAATGAAATGAAAACTCCCCATAAGTTTGGCGGCTCCTGTGGCGTGCTGAACGTGTCCATGATTTGGATTGTGTTCCTCTATGTGGGCATGGGCTTGTTTGGATATCTCAACTATGGTGCCAGTGTGCTGGGTTCGATCACTCTGAATCTGCCCAAGCATGAAATGTAAGTAGATTAATGAGTTCAGTTTGAAATGAAACTGATTTTCTTGTGCTCTCTGCAGTCCAGCGCAGATTGTCAAGGGTATGCTGGCGTTTGCCATTTATATTACCCATGGCTTGGCCTGCTATGTGGCCATTGACATCACCTGGAACGACTATGTGGGCAAGAAGCTGGGACCACAGCGCAACAAGCTTTTCTGGGAGTATGCCGTGCGCACGGGTCTGGTGCTGGTCACTTGTAAGTAGTCCAAAGACTGGAGCAAATTACATCTACAGGAACTTTACATGTCTTTTTGAATTTGTAGTTCTGCTCGCTGTGGCTATTCCCAATTTGGAGCTGTTCATCTCGCTCTTTGGTGCTCTCTGCCTCTCTGCTCTGGGGTTGGCTTTTCCCGCGCTGATTCAAATCTGCACTCACTGGTACAACACGAGTGGCTTGCAGAAGGCTTGGTTGCTATTAAGTGAGTATTTAAGCCAAGTTTCGCTTTTAGCCAATATACTGATGATCTACTCTTTTCTTAGGCAACTTTGTGCTGATTATTGTGGGCGTTCTTGGTCTGGTAATTGGCACGTATACCTCTCTAAAGGAGATTGTCCACACTTTCACCGAGTAACTTGTCACGCATTCTTATTTAAGTCATAGCTTATGTTAATTTTCCTTCGAATTTTCCTCTCACGCATACAAGCAAAGTATTATGCACAAAATATGCAAAGCTAAAACGTTAAATTGGCCAAAAACTAACAAGAAACGGGTTTAAACGAGAGGATCTACATGTAAACTAAACTATATTATTGTAATTTAATTTTTTTGTTAACTTGAGCTTGAATATTTGTGTAAATTTATTAAATGTGTGATATTTTTAAGCATTGTGCCCAAGAGAATTTGTTAGATATTCATAATTTCGTAATTTATAACGAACTTTATTCTAAATATATAATTACTGTCTAAGTCCTAACTCGATAAGCACTATTTAAAACATGATAACAAACAACAACAAGCAATAAAAAAGATTATGCCATATCATAGGAAGAGTAAACAGTCTTTTCGTCTAACAGTTTAGGATGCAGAAGAGTCAATAAAATTTTTGAGAGCCAGACACAAACGTTTGGCACCATCCACCAGCTTCTGCTTGGCATGAAAGGCTATTGAAATGCGAAAGAATTGCTTACCTTTGCCCTCTTCCACTGCAAAACGTGGTCCGGCAATGAATGTGATCTTCTCATGCTTTAGACTATATGCTAAAAACTCTTGTGCATCCAGTTGAGCTGGCAAACTTATCCAAATAAAGTAACCTCCGTTGGGTGCATTAAAGCTACAACCTGATGGTAAATCTGAGCTAAGTATCGCTGTGGTTGCCAACATGCGCTCCTTGTAGGCCTCGTAGAGCCGAGCGATATGCGACTGTGCCAGTTGCAACTCAAAGAGACTTCCCACAATGCCAGCGGTATAGTTGTTGAAGCAGCCACCACTGTTAATGAAGCCACTGCTATCCAACTGGGATTTTAGGCGTGGCGGCACTTCTAGCCAGCCCAAACGCACTCCTGGTCCAATTATCTTGGAGAAACTGCCATTCGAGATGACGTTGCCAGCGAAATCCGCATCCTCACGATCATCATAAGAGAGCAGACGTGAATGCGGTGGTTTTTCGCCATAGTGGAGTATGTTATAGACGTCATCACAGACCACCAAGAAGTCGAGCTTGCGAGCCAGCTGCACAATGCCACGACAAACCTCTGAGGAATTAGCAAACAGTTAGTTACGAGTTCAAAAAAGCCGATGATCAAAGCTCACCTGGTGAGAACAATATGCCCGTAGGATTATGATAAGTGGGTATAGTATAGTAAATGCCCCAAAATTCCTTGTTCTCTGATTTGAAAGCCCTTTCGCTGACTTTCTGCTCCAGATCTTTCAGATCGACACCGTCGTCATTTAGTTTAAGTGGCACAATTTGCAGGCTGGTAAAGTGCTTCATGCTATCCAAGGCAATCATGTAGGTGTACTCATCCACAAACAAGAAACCATTAAAGTCGATCAGTGTGGAGAGTATGAAGTGGAGTCCCTGCGATGCGCCCGTAGTGATAATCAAGTCCTCACTTAAGATAGGTAAAGTGGTTACATTGCAGATAATAAAATGAATGAAATCACCCACCTGTTAACGGTACTGTGGTACATTTGGCTGAAGTACTTGGCAATTTCATTGCGCACCTCGTATGTGCCACTTGTTGGTCCATACTGAAAGATCAGCGACTGGTTCTCCTGCTTTTCTCGTTGCTTCGTGTAGTACAAAGGTCGTTTTAGATTTAATCCGCTACATTTGCTGATAAGTACTCACCAAGCAGTGGTCTGTGGCCTGCTGGAAGATCTCACAACAAGGTTCCAAAAGATCGGTACCTGGAGCACCCACGCCGAGATTTAGAATGTCTGGCGCATAAACGTTCCACGCGCCGCCATCAAAAAGATGCTTGAGTTGCATATCTTGATTTTGCTTCGACATTTAAATAGTCTTTTCTTTAGGCTGAACAATTTAACACTGATTTCATACCGATAAGCAGAGCCACAAATATTATGAGCGCCACAATTTAAGCTATTCACAGAGCACGCTTACACGTTAAAGCGCAATCGCCCCAAAAGTTGTCAGTCACCGCGACCCACAGACAAACAGCTGATGCTAAAATAAATTGTCTGCAAAAATTGCTAGTAAACATGGACAACGAGCAGCCCACAACAAGTGCCAATGCTGCCCAAGCAAAGGATCAGGAACACAATCCACAGCTGGATTCACCCATGCGTGGACCCACACTATCTACTTCGACTTCCAGTTTCGAGGCGTTGGCTCATGGCCATGATCCAAATCTCAGCAAGTTGGCCACGAAAATGTTTCAGAAAACTGAGGAGTATATAACACATGAGCTGAATGCGCCATTGGAGGATTACAAGCTGCTCGAGGAGATGAACAAGGCGACGATTGCCAAGTACAAAGATATGCGGCAAATAGCTGAAAATTTAAATGTATCCACAAATGAACTGTGCGGCAAGTTTCAGCAGCTGGCTCCATTGATGCAGCAAATCGATGAGATCTCAGATACAGTGGACAAACTGGAGGCGGCTGCCTACAAATTGGATGCTTATAGCATAGCGCTGGAGAATCGTGTCAAGTGTGTGCTTCAGCGAAAATCAAGTCAACATGTTGGACAATAAGCGACAATTATCAAAAAAGCATAACCATTACATTTATTACAATAGACTTTAAGTTTTACCCAAGTAACAGTTTAAATATAATCGCTACTATGTTAAGAAATATAAGTGGTACTGTAAAAGTGAGAAAAAAGGACACGTGTTAGTCTTATTTGATTTTGTTTGTATATTATTAACATATTAAAACTTACTCTTGGCAACTGTACGGATTGAGCGAATGAGATTTAAGATTTGATGCTTAGCAGACGGTGTTCCAAAGTCTTGTTGACCCGCTTGTCTTCCCCAGCCAACTGTAAATGAATCGTGTCATTATCGGGCCTAAAAAAGTCGCACCTCAACACAAACTTACTCTTGGCCAAGAAACGCTCTTCGTGCAAAATGCACACTGCATTCAGGCATAGCAGCGAGGCTTCAATTAGTGTCCACAGCGTAAACATCTTTATAAAGTTTAGTTGTTATGTTTAAACAAAAATAAAGAAAGCAAATTATTTGTTGACGTCAGTATTTAAAGCCGCATATGCCAGTCACTGCGTGACGGGAACAAACAGCTGATCTCGTCTTTAGGGTGACCATTCCTCGGCGTTGTACAGCACTGCATATTTTTTTCTTGATGTTGCTATTGGTTGTTTACGTTTCTGCTTGTTAAATAATTATTTTAACTACAAACTTGAAATATTGAATTAAAGTGCAATTAAAATGGCATCAATTGCTAAATTAATACTGCTGCTATGCTCGATAGCTGCAATCGCGTATACATTCTATGTAGTCGGACAGCTGGTGCTGTTTTTGTCCATGCCGCGCTCCATTTCAAATGCGCACACCTGGATTTTTAATTTACTCGACAACAAGTCACGTCTGGAGACTGCCTATGGCCCAATTGTACTTGACACGCTCTACGTGATCGGTTTCATCTTGCAGCACAGCTTACTCAAGTCAACTGTGGTCAAGAGTCTCTGGAGCAAATTGCGTTTGGCCTCTGCCGAGCGAACTATTTACGCCGTGACGTCATCGCTTTGTTTACATGTATGATAAGACCTTGAGATTTGTATAAATTATTGTTTTACACCAAATATTTTTAGTTTCTCATGAAGCACTGGCTGCCCGCTCAATCGATTTTGCTCTGGCAAATAAATGTGGATGAAAGCGAGCCACTTTGGTGGACTTTTGTGATTACCCATGGAATTTGCTGGACCATCATTTTCGGCGGATGTGTTATCATGGACTTCTCGGAACTGCTGGGTATCAAACAGGCCTACTACAGTCTAAACAACTACTCGGAACCACTGGCATACAAGTCGTCAGAGCTGCGCAATCTCTACGCCCATGTGCGTCATCCGTCCTTTGTTGGACTCACACTAATTCTGTTTGTAACTAATGTAATGAGTCTGGATCGCCTGCTTTTGGCCGTGCTGCTTACCACATATATGTATGTGGCCTGGTCCACTGACCAACGTGATGTCGTTTACCAAAAGGCGCAGCTGGAGCGCAAAAAGCTGAGATTGAAGGCGCAATAAGTCTATGTTTCTCAGAGAAGGAAATCACACAGGAGGATTCAATCTCAAACAGTTTCTCAATGACTTTCTTACTTATTTTAAGTATTTTATTAACTCTCCTTTTTTGTATTCGTACTCATCCACACAACTAATAAACTTCTAACTCATTTTGACCATAGACGGATCAAAAGGTTGCCCCTTGAATGGTGAACCATCGGCATCCCATGCCTTCTTTAGACGTTCCAATGTTTTGGCCTGCTCGGGATCACTTGTCTTTTGCTGCATGTCAGCTTGTATTTGCTGCACTCGCAGCTTTTCTATCGCCAGCTGTGAGTCCTCCGGTAACTCGTCTATGTAACGCTCGGTGTCCAGTTTCTTTGTATCGATTTCCGTGTCGCCCTCAAAGAGTCGATCCCACCAGCGTTCCTTGGCTTTGTCTGTAAAAAGATTAGTTCTAATAAGCTGTATTAGTCTTAATTCGGAGCACTTACCACAACAGATGAGCAGCGTGCCATTTTCTATAGACCATACGGCTTCGTTATGTCTGATCCGTTGACTAAGCACTCCTTCGAGGATTAACTGCTGCGGGGCACTCCTGCTGCACACTTTGAGCTGTTGTGCTTTTATCTCGATAGTGAGCAACTTCGCAGATTGCAGATTCATTGGCAGCTGGACATGCACCTCCAAATCCTTAAGCGTTTGTGACCAACAATGATGCTCAAAAGCAACACCGTTCTTATAGTCACCCGGCTCAAAACCACGGCTACTTTTGCTGGCCGGAGCACTAGTTTCTGGAGGCTTTGTTTCCGACATCTTCTCCTCCGTTTCCACAGTGATTTCGGAGATTGCCGGTGGTGCATTTGATCCATCGTCTTCAATTCCGCTCTCGGCAGTCATTGTTTGCAGCCAGCATTCGGGATCGTAGCGCTGCATGGCACCGTAGAGGATTTGATCTCGCATACCCTTGGGAAACCCTATTTTATCTGATTCATCCTTTTTTGTGTGATAAAAATCGGTGCTAAATAATAAAAACATTGTTTTTATAACACTGAACTATTTTATATGTTTATTTTAGTTACTTGCGCCGCAGGAAGCCGAAAATTGTGTCCAGGAAACCTGTGAGAGTTTTACGCTCTTGTAGTATTTCCATTAGCATTGCATCGCTGCGTTGAAATTCCATGTTTGTATACTTATGTATGTTTTTAATTTATAAACAAACGCCGATTTTAAGACTTAAATTCTATTGGTGCTGTAAAATGCTAAACACAAAACGTATGTGCGAATGGTGGAAATTAAAGAAGCAGAGTTAACCGGTTCATTATTGACATTCCTGTTGAAGCATAAAACGTATTTAATTTAAATAAAATGTAAATTTATTTATAAACAAGTTGAGTTTATTATTATACAATTTTCTTTAATTACATAGTAATTAACACTTTTCACTTAAGCTAATTCTTTGGGTAATGCACCAAGCGCACAAGTTGACCAATTGTGTTCTGAAAAATAAAAATGAGTTACAAGAGATCAGCTACTAGTAAATTAACTTACCTGTATCCAATGTCCATATGCCGAATTTTGTGGCTTCCGGTTTCTTGTCCTCGAGGTTTTCATCATCTTCCACTGATACATTCAAACTTTTGCTGTGCTCATCATTCAATTCTTGTATTTTTAAATTGCACTCCTTAATAAATTCTTTTTTGTTCCTCGGCAGTCAACCCAGGTTCTGCTAGTGGCAGTAAACTAAAATTAGAATAAGTTGATTTATTTAAAATATAAAATAATAGTTCAAATATAAAGTTTCTTACCCCTTGAAAATAGGCACCGAGTGTAAGCTCAAATGGTCCAGTCTACTTAACAGAAACTCTCGTTCAAATACCCAGGAACGCGGCTTTTGTGAGCTCTCCGCGAACACCAATGTGAGCGTCAAGTCCACGCAGGAGTGTATGAGTAGAAGCCGCAACGTTTTGGATATCTTAGACTTGTTTAGAGTAGAGAAGTCCACCGGCTTCATGTTTGGATTCTGCAGAAAAAATGCGAGAAGTTCTTTTAGTTTAGTTAAAAAATTGTAGAAACCTTAACTCACCTTGTCCAATTCCTCCGTGTACATGCGCTTCATGCGACTGAGCATGCCAAAGGTCTGTAACATTTTAGTTGCCCAATAACTGGCACCTCGTCGGCTTTCTTCATCCGCATTTGGATTCTCTGCCAGCTGCACTAAGGCAACAAAAAGATTCTCCGTGTAGCCCTGGACAGCAAACAGTCGAAAGAGTTCCTGGGTGGCTTTAATGACCAGCTCCTCATCCTCGCTGTGCTTGAGACCAGCGCCAAGGAAGTACTTCATTTTGGGCACACAACTCACATAAATTTCCAGCAGATCTTTGATAGAGGATTTGTTACGTTTGATAAATGCCCCCAAATCGCCAATCACCTTTTCCAGAATTTCCGTCGTGGTTTTTATTTTCTTTGCGGAGCAATAAACTCGAATTTTGTTGAACTCTGCGCTGGATTTTAATTTGCTAACTTCTTTTAGCTTCTCTGCTCCGGTCAGATGGCATTCTAAGGCTAAATCATAGGTTGTCATAAGTCTACTCAGTTCCTTCTCAAATGCTGCCTTATCCTTGCGCTGCAACTTGGGTGCATCGAGATCAGTCATTGTTTCCAGCTGTGGGTGCCAGTAATAGCCACGCAGCCACTCCATACAGTGCTGCGATGTGTGGCGCAACACTGCGACCGGTGGCAGGTTCTGTCCATGTGCACACATGTGCCTCAAATCGACAATGAACGACTGCAGTCCCAGTTGCTCTGCCGTGACGTACATGCTGCTCATGTTGAAACTCTGCATGATCGATGACATGAAGTTGAAGAACCGTGTAAAAGCACTCGCATATGTCGTTTGAATGTTGCTGCTTCCCTGCTTGTCCTCGAGCTGGGCCTGCACTAGCACAGCAGTGGCAAGCACGGAAGCTGGACAAAGAGTCCCGCGTCGCAAATTCCAGACACGCATTTGGCTGAGCGCCTTGCGCCGATCGGCAGGAGTCGCCTGCTTTGAAAACAGCCATTCGTACACTTCACTGAACTCTTCGCTGCAAATATAAATTATAATTAATGCTCAAAGAAAACTCTGCTCAGTGCATGATACAAAAAAATATTCACACTCTTTAATCGACTTGTTGCATACGAATACACTTAAAACTTCTCAAAAAAAAATTATTGTGGAAATCACAGCTGATCAATGCCTGGTATGCCTGCTGCTCCTGTCTCTTTCTTACTTACAGATGATCGCGGAGCTAGGGAACATAAGGGACTCTTAAGCCGCTCTCAATTTCACTTCAACAACAACGACTTTATACCTAAAGTCATCACATATTTAACTATTTAAGAACATTTTACATGAGTATAAACCTGGCTTTGTTAATAGGCACTGCAGTTGTTCGATCTTAATACATATTTACACATTTAACAACTAATATAAACAAAACGCACGTGTCGCGCCAGGGTGTTACCACCATTCTTTGTTTGGCCGGCGGATCCGATGTGTTCTGCGTATTATCGTCAGCTTTTCTTTTCTTGCCCGTCATTTCCTTCTTGGCCTCAGTCATAGTTAAATATTACTTTGTTTTTTGTTAAAAAATAAACAATTATAGATTCGCGGCAAGACGGTGGTACCCGGTATCAAACTATAATAAGGGTGACCATAATATTGGGATTTTACATCGCTACTATCGCTATCGCACTTTTTTTCAGCCAATTCACACCACTAGAACAGTGTTGCGAATACGTTAGACCTGGACAAATACGGCAAGAGTAAGAGTTTTCGCACTTCCAATTAAACTTTCTTTAAAATCGGAATTTGTTGTGAAATTGTGTTTGACGGTGGTCTGCAGATTTTCAGCAATGAAAACTACGTGTGACAATACGTGAAAGTGTCTCCAAAAAGTACAACTTTCCCGCCAGCACAAATACGCGCGTTTTTCTCCTGCTGTCTTTGCCCCCCACAACCTGCTGCATTTCTTTACACATGCATTACGTTTACAACAGCAACAACAACAACAATAATAACAACAACAACTTTGCGGATATCTTTAGTCCTGATTACATCGATGGACCGGTGATGTCCAAAAGGATGACAATTGGATCATTTTCAATGTTTGTGATATTTTCTTATTTGAAACTTTTATATATACTCGTGGCAATATATTTGGCACTTCTGCACGCTCATTAAACCAAAAAAGCCGACAAAACTAGGCCAAAAACGCCGGGCAAATGTATCATTTTGTCTCAGAACAGACACCGGAACTACGTCTCTCCGAGAACGTGCTCATTTCCAGTCACACAACGCAGTACCTCAAATGCTTCCAACTAGAAGCTCTGCGCTTTTTACACGACCGGCTGTCCAAACAAGAATTTTGCATATTTAACGACGAGAGTGGCCTGGGAAAGAGCGTATGCATTGCTGCGCTGCTAAATGGTCTGGGATCGAGCAAGAAGACGCTTATAGTGCTGCAAAACGATGATCAATTATTGTCTGGTTGGCGGTTTCACCTGGGTGTCCTCACCGATTTAGCTGTCTGTATATTAAAGGATGTGAATGGTAAGTAAATTTGTAAACTGGGTCTACCACAGTCGAGCACACCGCTTCATTAGCTTTTCGGATTGTTAATCACTGTTACCTGTTATATAGACAGCACGAAGTCCGCGCACAGCGTTTACCTCAGCAAATGGAGCATTCTTCGCAACATTGGGGATCTGAGCAAACTGAATTTTGACTATATTATTGTGGATCATCGTGGCTATACGTTGAACAATAACTTTTGCACTTCTATGCTGCTCAAGCAATATGAGCGTAAAGTTAACATTGTGGTCTCAAGTGTGGACATAACAGTGAGTGCCTAGAACACAACAGAGAACTTATATATTCAAAAAACCAATTCTATCCCTCTCTAGTCCGATGTTAAGCTGCTGTACAATGTCTTACGACTAGGTGGCTGTCTAGAGCATCAGTACAAGACTTTTCAGAACTTTGAACGTAAATTCCACTTGCCAGATGTTAAGGAAGTGTTAAGCAAACGCGTGGATCTCGAGGAATACTACATGCAGCGCGGCATACTCGGGGAGTACATCAAGTTAGTGAACACCTAAGAAACCTAATGAGTTGTTTAAATATTTTAACTTAATATTTTCAGGACTTTTCGACTGCGACGCTTTCGACACCAGTTTGAGTCCTACTTGCCGCTTGTAACTACAGAACAATACAATAACAATTTATCTCTGTGGCTGCAAGAACACAATAGTAACAGCACAATAAGTATATCAACTGTAGAATCCTCAGAAGTGTTGTCCACTGGTAGCACAGATGAAATAAACGAGTGTTTGTTAAAATTAAAGAAAGAATACGAGTGCTTAGAACGCGAAGAACCGGAGAAAATGTCCATATCAGAAGACAGCGAAGATGTGATTGGCATGGAGCCGCTAGTCTTACAGCTATCGGAATCTGAGGCTGAGGAAACTGTTGCGGAAGAAGGGCAAGTGGCGGAAGAGGAGCAAGTGCCGGACACAAATAAAACAAGCAGCGATGTGGTGCTGCTGTCCAGCGATGATTGTGAGATCGTGTCACCACCGCCGACAACAGCCAAAACAAAGCGAAAATATACCAAACATTTGCAGACTTCAAAGCAAACAGATCTCACAGAATCGGAGGCTGAGGAAGAACAAACATCGCCAACGAAAAGCAAAAAATTAAACGTTAGATTAGCTCGCTTAAAAGTGCCACAAGAGACTCAGGAGCAAGCATTAACAAGCCCAAAGTCAAGTGTTGTTAAGACACCAGAACATACCAAAACAACAAGTGAAGCACCTGTTGAAATGAGCACAAAGACATCAGCTAAAAAGACAACTAAAACCGCACAGAATGTTGAGGAAGAAGTGCCAAAAAGCTCGAAGAAGTTACCGCCTAGGAAGGCACCGTTAAGACCGGCTCCTGTGGCTTCCAAGAAGCCAGCAGAACCGACAACAACTAGTCCTCTACTTGATGAAACGGCAGCTAACAAGTCTCCAGAGAATACGATTACTGCCAAGCCAACAACATCACGGAAATCAAAATCTCCAATTGTTGCTTCGAAGTCATCGAAAAGTTTAAGCGCGGAGGTGTCCAAACCTGCGACCAGAGCGACACAAGAGCAAAAGACACCATTGAAGACTACACAGAAGAGCAAATTAGAATCCAATGGCACCAAAAAGACAACGCCCCTTGCTTCTAAGAAGCCACAAGAGGCAAAGACACCAACAGTTACTACATTGGTACAAAAGAAAAACCCAACAACACCTGGATCATCGGCCAAGCAGGTAAAGTTAATCACACCCAAGACAGAGCCTAGACCAAGACGCTCTCATTTGCGTGATATGGATATGGAGGACGAGGTGCAGGTGAGACAGACACGTGGCATGCAACGAATGACCCGCTCAGCGGACTCCCGAACGAGCAAATACATGGCACCCATGAAGGCATTGGATTTCGAGAAACGAGTCTCACCAAAAGCCAAGCGTAAAATCAATGTCAAGGAAGAGGTGGAAGTCACGCCCAAAAGGGCCAAACCAACAAAAGCAGTGGAAGAGGTAGTAGAACCAAAGGGCAAAAGAGGCAGAGGCCGTCCAAGGTTGCATCTGTCGAATGAATCCCCAAAAGCTTCGACGAGCAAAACGAAGAAGATTGCGAGCCCGAAAACTCCGACGCCAGATCTCCTTAGCTCTTGTTCCACCCGGTCGGACTTCTCGTATATCCAATGCGCTCAAAAGCTGCCTGATAACCTCACGGAACTGGAATCGTTTTCGGACTTTCGGATACCTCAAGCACCACGAGCGCCGTCTCCGTTAATGCTGCCCACCACATTGAATTTGTTTAGCGACTCGGAGGTGGTTGTTGTGCCCAATTCCAATGCCAAGGTGGATCTGGTGGTGATCAATAGTTCGACTGAAGAAAGTTCTCAGCAGTCCACGAGTCAAAGTCGTCGGACACGCGCCTTGAAACGCAAGATCTCCCACAGCGTCAAGGAACAATCACAGCCGAGCACTTCGAGCTTTGGTTTGCTGCTTGCCCAGCAGCGCAGTGGAGTTAACAAATCACCAGATATCTTTAGCAACTGTTCCGATATGTCGCAAATAGCGCTAGCTCAACCAATACCACCTTCATCGCCATTTGAAGGTTTCAAGATCTTTGGCTCGGAGGTGAAGCAAGTGCAGCAGCAACAGCCACAATCGCAGCCGAAAACTGTGCCCAAAAAGCATCGAGAACGCTCCTGTTTGGATCTGCTAGAGAAAATTTTTGATTCACACAAGGCCAAGGGCAACGAATCAGGCATCAATCTCTTGCCAAATCTACTTAGTCCGTCAAAGCAAGTGGCACAACGTCGCTTCACTTTGCTGGACGATGACATCTTTGAGATCACCAACAATGGCGAATTTGGCAGTCGACTACGTCTTAACGCCACAGGGGATGTATCACCCGTCCATAACCAGCAGCAACAGCTGCTGCAGACACAGCAATTGCCACAGCAGCGCAATAAAATCACAAAGTACTTGATCAGCTCCAGTTGCACACCAGAGGATGCAGTCCAGCAACGCACTCAGTCAGCACTCGCACAACGCAAATCACCGAAAAGTATCAAATCGACGCAGTCAACCAAGTTAACACGTTGGTTCAATCCCTCACCATCCGGTTCAGGATCGCAGAGTGCACCGAGCACTCCGGTGGTGCCGGCGGAAAAGGCGAATGCTGCTCGAGCGGCACGAAGTGGAGGTCCCACCAAACGGAAGCAACTAAATCTCTACAAGTAAGATTATCATATTGTGGAATTCGTGATTTATTTCATTAAAGACTCGAGAGACTCAAGACTAGGCAGCGAGTCGTGCTCAGACTTTCAAAGAAAATCCAGTAAATGGATTTTAAAAATATTTGTAAGATTTCTCTCAACGAAAACAACTGATTTATCTAGTGTGAAATTCAAATTCACAGCGACTTCAAGTTTTAGTTCAATTGTAATTTAGTTGTAAGTAACACACACTCAATTCTCTCAGTGTAAACTATTTGAACTGAGAGTTATTGAATGTCACGATTTAAATTAATAGTTTGCAAGTACCTCAAACAAATTTGACATTTTAAAGTTGTAATACACAAAGTTTTGTACGCAAAGTGGCCAAAATTAGTTGATGATCTAAATAAAGACACGCACTTAGTGAATTTAGTTACTGAGCAACATTTTCTACCTAATTTAGTTGATTTTTTATATTTTATTACACACACAAGAAATTGTAAAGTTTTTAAATATGCGGAAATACAAGCAGATAAAATAAAACTGGCGAACTCTTTATGATTTGTTCAGAATGTGTGTTAGATTGTACATGACGGCACGTCGCTGGAACTCGATCTCACGTCGGCATACACCGCCCAAAAGTGGTGGGCACTGGTACTCGATCTTCTCAACGGCATAGGTGTTTTCACCTCTGCTGCGAAAACGGAAATCGCTGAACGAACGCACTGAAAATAAGTAAGGAGAAGTAAGTAAGAAAGGGTACATAAGTTTTTGGAAGGACCAAGACTTTTAAAGCCTAGTCCGTGTGTGTTTTCTATAAGAAACCCAAGACCTTTCTCCCAGCAATTTAATCCTATAGTTCCCTTAAACATGTGTGATTATTTCCCCCAACTTACAGCAGTACAATCCGCCAAAGAAGCAAGTCTCATGATTGGATTCAATGGCCCATACCGGGGGTACAACACCCGGCAATGTCTTGGTCACCACATAATTGGCCTTGGCTACGTTCAGCCAATGCGGCCAGTGGGATAGACGTTCCGTGTACTGCACTGTGTAGCGCCAATCATGCGCGTGGCCATGATCAGCCAGAATTTTGAAATTGATGCTGGAAAAATGAAGAAAAATATCATCTGTTGTCAAGTGTCTGTGGATTTTCACTCACATTGTAGGATTCAGTAGACGCATTTTGTTGAAGTCGGCCACATATTCCCAAACTACTTCCGGTCGCGTATTACCGATAACGCCGTCTATTTCATACTTTTGATAGCCACCCGAGAAAACAAAGGCATAAAGCAAGAGGACGGCGGTAAAGAACAGCGAGACCCGCTTAAGATTCCAGAGACGCGAGTTACGCATGGTGTGTATGTGTTACTGAGTGTGTGTATTTGCCGGAGATCTATTTGAATTTCAAATAAACAAAGTACCGATCTTTGGTAAACAATACTCAGACAGCTCCGCGACGACCCGTACAGCAGCGATGCCAATTGCAGACTGAGTGAGGAAAAGAATTTCAAGGAAATTTGAACAAGAGAAATTTGTATATTGAAACATGAATATCGACATCCAGCAGAGGCTCACGCAGTGGCGCAGTGTAAAGGGTTTATGGGGGACTAGTTCCACATATGATCTGAAATAAGTCATACATTTCTGGAGTAAATTACTTGAAGCAGTTCAAAATTTAATTTTTTTTTTAATAACTTAAATTTTATACTTCGTTTCTTATATTTATAGAAAACAACAATTGTGACGATTTATTGTTGTCCTGTCCACGAGCTTACACTGGCAAAAATCTGTTGGAACGCTGTACTTTCAGCGAGCTAAAGGCAATAAAATAATGCATTTAAACTCCCATTTTGTATGAGTGCATAAATAACTTTATGGGGTGTGCACTGTCATAAGCAGCTTCTGTGCTTCTCTGACAAAAACACTCAACAGTAGAATACTTAAAAAAGCTTCTATGCAGGGTAACTTTTAGCACAGCACATACACTCAGTTGCTATGGTGCACAGATAAGAGTCCCATTCAGCACAGTTTGCCCCACATTCACATATGCACACGCACACACACCCACACTCACTTGGGTACCCCAATGTTCTCTCTGAGAGCGCACTTGAATGAAAGCTTTTGAGCGAAAGCTCCAGCACCAACACGTTACAACTGCCATATGATCGAAGCGTTCAGTTTATAAACAACCGTAGCCGGTTGTAGTTTGTCCACGCGGAGTCGAGTGATCCAATAAAAGCTCAAATTTCTAAGGTACAAAACAGTAAGCACTTTTTGTTGTGCTTAAATAATTGCTTATCAAGAGTATCAAGTTGTCTGAATTGTGGAATTGAAATTAATGCTAACGACAGACGAACGGACTGACAGACCCCCAAGTGAATTGTTGGTTAGGTAATCAAAACGAGCAAACGAGCGAGTTAATAACAATTTGATTAGTTTAAACAAGACACAATCAACAACATCGCATCCAAATGAGATTGCTGGTGAAAAGTGTAAATCAATTGCTGTACCAATGTACGGCACAGCGCCCCCCCTGCTCGATGGGCATGGCAACCGGTTCGCAGTTCCACAAATTGGCAACGGCAGCGGTAACAAAAACAGAGGCAACAGGTGTGGAATCGGCGACAGTTTCAGCGGTAAAATTGATTAAAGAAGTTAAACGAGAATTTGGATTAATCCTGACTTTCACATACTCTGTAGAAACAAGTAGTGGGCTCTTCACCACTCACCGACAGCTTTGGTAGACATCACACGTATCTGAGAATTTCTCTTACCGAACGCTGTAATTTGCGCTGTAAGTGTTTGCGGCAAACCAAAGCAATCAGTGTTATCACACACTTTTGCTGATAAGCGCAACTAACGATTTGTGGTGAAATTCCAGGTGACTACTGCATGCCCGCCGAAGGTGTGCCCCTGCAGCCCCAATCTAAGTTGCTTACCACAGAAGAGGTGCTCCACTTAGCCCGCATCTTTGTGAAGCAGGGAGTTCGCAAGATCCGCTTGACAGGCGGTGAGCCAACTGTACGTCGTGACCTAGTGGAGATTGTGGCACAGTTAAAGGCTTTGCCGCAGCTGGAACATGTGGGCATTACCACCAATGCCTTGGTGCTGACACGCATGTTGTTGCCACTGCAGCGTGCTGGCCTGGATTCCCTTAACATTAGTCTGGACACGCTGCGCAAGGAACGCTTTGAGCGGATCACACGCCGCAAAGGCTGGGAACGTGTCATCGCGGGCATTGATCTGGCCATACAACTCGGCTATCGACCCAAGGTTAGAGGGCATAACTTTGTTATCTGTGCACATAACAAATCTCTGATACTTTCAGGTCAACTGCGTGCTAATGCGCGACTTCAATGAAGATGAGATCTGTGATTTTGTGGAATTTACCCGCGAGCGACCTGTCGATGTGCGTTTCATCGAGTACATGCCCTTCTCGGGCAACAAATGGCATACGGAACGTCTGATCTCCTACAGCGACACTGTGCGTCTTATACGCGAACAATATCCGGATTTTCAGGCACTGCCCAATGGACCTAACGACACATCCAAGGCATATGCAGTGCCTGGTTTCGCTGGCCAAATGGGATTCATTAGCTCCATGACCGAACACTTTTGTGGCACCTGCAATCGCCTTCGTCTCACCGCCGATGGCAACATCAAGGTGTGTCTCTTTGGCAACAAGGAGTTCTCACTACGTGATGCCCTACGCAGTGAGAACTTCACCGAGCAGCAGCTGGTGGAGCTTATAGGCACAGCTGTGCAGCGCAAGAAGCGGCAGCATGCAGGTAAGTGCCAACACCTGGCCATAAGATGTATTAATGGGCGCATGTAACCACTGTAATCAAACAGGCATGCTGAATCTGTCGCAAATGGAAAATCGCCCAATGATACTCATAGGCGGCTAAGAGCAGCTTCCACACCAATGCATCCCCTCCATCCTCCTGTTTGCTTGCAGGTAGCAGCCTCGGCAGCAACAGGAGCTTGCTTCATTCTCATCAAAGACAACTACTACAGATGCGTAACTGCAGCAGCAACACCTTGACGCACGTCAATGCCGAGGGCAAGGCACAAATGGTTGATGTCGCCGCCAAAGCACAGAGCACACGAGTAGCTACAGCCGAGGCCACTGTACAGGTGGGTGAGCGACTCAGTGCGTTGATTGCGGCTAATGAGTTGGCCAAGGGAGATGTGCTGAGCATAGCCCAATTGGCTGGTATAATGGGTGCCAAGCAAACATCGCAGCTGATACCACTGTGTCACAACATACCACTCTCCTCGGTGCACGTGCAGGCTACACTGCGGGCGGACGAGCACTGTGTGCACTTGGTGGCCACTGTACGCTGCTGCGGTCAGACTGGCGTCGAAATGGAAGCCTTGACTGCCGTCTCCGTGGCCGCTCTAACTGTGTACGACATGTGCAAGGCTGTGTCCCATGACATCTGCATCCAAAATGTGCGTTTAATGAGTAAAACTGGCGGGAAGCGTGATTTTCAGCGTCAATAAAAATTGTGCACTCATTTTTTGTTCTCATTCTCTCTTGTTTTCTTTAATTGTGGGCCAAAGTCGGCGTGTTTGTATGTGTGAGTGTGTGGGTGAGTCTGTGAGTTTTAGTTTGTGTGCGTGAGCGTGTGTGTGAGTCGAACTGCGCCTTAGAGCTAAAATTACATATAACATTAGAATAAAAATCAATGCATTATTGTAGTGAACCTCCAAACAAGCAGGAACACAATAAATACGCTTTCGTTCGTTTTACTTCTTTTGTTTTGGCATTGCATTCTTTCATTTTATGTTACTCATTTAGTTGGACACAAGCACATTACGATTTTCTGATTTTCCACTTTCCGCGTCGGCGGATTTTGTGCCCTCGGTGCCCATTTGTTCGCCGCGTATCTTAATGTTGTGCTCCTCCTTAAATTTATTGAGTTCTACTCCCTTCTGGCCGAGATCCTCGGTGACCATTGCGATTCTTTTCACAATGAAATCCTTGCTCTCCACCAACTGTGGCAGAACATCCTTGACAGTGCGCTCGCAGAGTACACCTCCAATTAGACGAAAGCATTTGCGATCCGGATCAGCTGAATTAAGTGTTTCTATCACAGTTCTACACCGAAATTAATGTACGAAATTGTTTGTTATTTGGAGGTTAGGTTAGGCGGCCCATTCTGACTCACTTGTGTTCGCGCAGATCCATTTCCATGGTGTTAAGGCTATTGGCCAGGTTTCGTTGTTCATTTCGCAGTTGTTGAAACTGGGCAACAATTTTCTCTTGTGCGATTTGTGCTTTCGCCGCTTCGTTGCTCATTTTTCTGGTTAATTTTTAAACAGATGTCTGCTAAAGTTGAATGCTAGCTCGTTAAGGTGTGACCAAATGCGTTAAAGTTTGTCGTTTTACTCACTTTGGCAAGGGCTCAGAATTTTACAAGGCCACACTATTCGTAATACACAGTCACTTATCGAAGTTGCTTTTCGTTTACCCAGCCAGGGTTGGCGGTTATGTTATCTTGGCGCGCAGTTTGAAATTTCAGCACTCTCAAATTAATTGTGTCATCAAAATATAATGAAATTCAATGGCAAAGAATTTTGTGGTGTACCGCTCTGTTGATGGCTTTATAACCTTAATTTAACTGCTAATTGGGTAAATAAATATTTATTTCGTTTTGCGTGGAAGCATTTCTGAAGTATCAAAAATCTTGTTACGAATTTTCGACGCTCACTCTTTTAGTCATCTTTGCGGTTTGTAGTCGACTTTTTTATTGTGATGCATCTATTAATACCACTATTGTGCATTATGCCACTGCTGCATGCCTCCTACGACGTGATTGCACCCACCCAGAACTTAACCGCCTTTCTGCATTCGCGGCAAAAGCGCCATCAGTTGGTGTATCAGAACGGAGCAACCATACGTCTGGTCGTTGGTCCCGTGATGGGTGTGCAACTACAGGATCCGGTGGTGTGGCGCAGCATGGTCAACTTCTATGTGCTGCACTTTGGAGCATACTCAATGCCCTCCTCACCGCTCTACCCATGGGACAAATGGGAATCCATATTTTCCAGATCGTTGAACGAACAGATACGTCAGCTGGATGCCTCGCACCAGGATGATACACGACTCTTTGCCTACACGGCATTGGAGCAGTATATGGACAGTGCCAGTGGCGTTCCGGGGCGTGGTCGTGAGTGCTTGCTGCGTGCCATTTGCGAGAATGCGCAAGTGCATCATCATGTGGGCATCATGGCCGAGCTGTTAAATGTGCTGCTAACGTAAGTGGAAAAGATCGTTATAGGAAAATTGTTATTTCACTACGTGATAAATGTTACAGACCCGGCAAAGCTCAGCTCGAGGATGTCTACAGGGAGGCGCATGCGGCAGGTTTGGCAGGTGTCGATTGCCTGCAGCAGTTTTTGAGCTGCCCACGAGGCGACAGTGTTCTGGATGCATTTGCATTGGATGTGAACAATTAATGATGTAGTGGACTTAGCAGGCTTAGTTGAGCTTTAAGTGGAAATACATTTATAAATTTAATTAAAAGTAATTAGTTTAAAATAATTAAATTAAAATCACTTGAATATTTTTAGTACCTGTAACTATAATCGCTTCATTCCTGATTAAAGTATTTTATGTCCAGTGTTGTAAACGCTCGCCCTTAATCCGCTTTGAAGGTTCGCAGCGAAATTTGCTTTATTGTTCAACTTAGCTAAAAGCTAGCACAAGCCACGCACTCACACGCACATAACTCGGCTGTCTTTAAGTGTCGTCCGTCTTAGCTCCAAAAATGCCGTCCCATTAATGGCTTGCGGCTTGAGCTTTGCAGCGCAGCGAGAATGCGACCGCCATTTTGTCAACAATGGCGTCAATTAAATGGAAATGCAGCAGCAACGTCATCAACAACAACAATACAGACTGACTGCAGCAACAACAGAAAGACAATAAATGTGTCTTAAGTGGCACATTAGGCTTGCCAGGTGGCTACACACGCAGACACACACACACACACTCCCACACTCCCACACACGCGCTCATGCTGAAAACCTTTTACAGGGTGATGCACATTTTTGTCAGCACAGAAGACTGAGGCACCCTGTATTTGCTTACGTCCGTCGTTTTGTATGCACAGCTAATTCAAATGCGATTATGACAACGTGAACAACGCTGTTGATGACTGCACACCATGTGGGCGCAAAGGGGTGTGGACTGAGGAGGTGGAAGGGGAGTGATAGTAGGCAGAAGTGTGGCAAGAGACAGGCGCGGCAGTTGTGCAACTCTGCGGTATTTGAGCTTCGGCTGCAGCATTGGAATAGGTAACAAACTCAGGTTTATGCGCAGGAACTAAACACGATAATTAAGTTAAATTTGTGCTGTTGTCTTTGCAAGAAAAACTTGAATTAGAGGGGTTCTTGTTTTCATGATAACCTGCCACGTGTAAGCTCCTCTGTGTGCTTAGTTTGTATCTGTTGTCGGGTTGTTTGTGCAGTCCTTTTCCCCAAAACCGTTTGCTGCCCACTTGCCCCATCTGTCCCACTTTGCCCCACATACTCACTGCGCGCAAATCCTTTGATAGCAATACAAATTATGCAACAACAACTGGCATTAGTTATGCGCTTTGATTTGACCAAAAACTTTATTGTTGTCCAATACATCAATCCACAAAGCAAATGCAATCAATCAACATTTCAGTTGTGCTCCAGCAACAACAAATCGTCGAGAAAGTTTAGGCCACGTGGACAGGCCTTAAAGAGAGTCAGGCAATTAGCACCTGCCTGTCCAGCAGCAAAGGCATCGTGATAGCTGTTATCCAAATCCGCTTTGCCTGGACTATAAAGAGCACAAAGATATTAGAGACAGAGATGGAGATGTAGAGAATGGGAGTAGGAGTGAGAGGGGGGTTTTGTGAAACATTGTTAAATTGTTTGCTCACCTAAGCACAATGTTTAGCATTTCGGAGAAAATGCCCACATGCTGATGAATTTGAGCATTCTCACATATGGAACGCAGCAGGCATTGCTTGCCTATATCCCTCTGGTTGCTCCTTCTGGCCATGTACTCCTCGAGTGCCATGTAGACCAATAAACGTGCATCGTCCGCATATCTAACGCCTCCGTTTGCCTCATGCCGCTCAATGTTGCGTCTCATTTGCCCCAGAGATCGAGCGAAAGTGTCTTCCCATTTATCCCATGGCCAAATGGGCGTGGTCGGCAGACTGTAGGTACCGCCCTGCAGGGTAAAGGACAGCACAGCCGAGCGAAAGGTCACGTGATCCCCCAAAGGAATGGGTAGAGATGGACCGATGCTAAACTTTATGGAGCCACTGTTCTGATAGATGAGACCACGTCGCTCGCGATGCAGCAGAAACTCCGTAAGATTTCGTGAGCCACTGGAGTTAACCAGCAGCGTGAGTACTGTAAGGCCAAGGATCAGTTTGACCAGGGCAGACATGGCCGTAACGCGTTTGAAGACCAACTGTATGCGTAGTTGTAATCGACCGCAATCTAGCCGCATTCTAAATGAGACATCAATGATGACAAGTGGAAATTTCAGACATTCACAAACATTTGGACAGCCAATTAGCATTATCATTTGAGATTCAATTTGCTTTGTTGTATCCCCAGAAATCAGTTCGGTTTCTATTTACACACGTGAGACTAAAACTCAAATAGACGAGCATTCGACACTTTGGGTTCTATTGAGAACCTGTAGTGGGGGAGTACAAGTGGGTGTATTAGGTTTACTTAAAAAATGACTGAAAAGTCTGGCCAATTCCATATTGTAACTGTTTGTATACCAAGCCATTACCCATTTTCAAAACAGCATAACTTGTGAGCTAGTTGAGCTATCTGTGCCAAACTCTTACTGAATGTGTTTAGTATCTTTCAGTTTATCTCGACCAAATTTGGTTGGAATCGAACAACTATATCATATATATTACCAAAGCACAAATAGGTCGGAAATTAGCTATTGTAAAAATCTTATTTTTATTTGAGATATCTTCTAAGTACAGGGTCTTTTATAGTCTATTCACTTGTATGTAGCCTTGTCTTCTAAATTTACTTTGAATCAGAATCTTTTCATTTCTTTTGTATGACCCGTTCGGTTGTGAACCGATACCCGGCACCAGATTAGGCTGTGGCTGTTTGGCCTTTGAAGTAAAGCGGAGACCACTTAAAAGACCATTAAGAAAGCATACAATGAAAAACGCAAAATCTTGCCCAAATTATTTATCCAAATAAACATGAGAGCGAGTATTTGTGTGTGTGTGTGTATATGCCACAGAGCACGACTGGGGTATACCAAAAGCGATGATAGTGTTGCCAAGGAAACAGTTTTGCTGCAGATAATATCCTTTTAGGTTGTTTGTGATTTGTCGACGTGGCCGGAAATGAAAAGCAAACAGCAGCAGTAGCAGTGGCAATAGCAACAACAGCAATACTAGCAGCAGCAACCGAAGCAGCAGCAGTGCCAACAGCACACAAATAAATTTGCTTAAATAACAACAGAAAGCAAGACATTTAGCAGGCACTGTAACTAGCAAATGCTCTAACTAATAAGTGTTAAATTTATTTAAGTTATAAGCTTGTATAAAAACTGAGTTATTTAAATTCCTTTACATTTCTGACAGTTAAATTTGAGTAGAATATAACTTTACTCAAGAACTTTAGCTTAAAGAAATTGTATAGTTAACTTTAGTAAGGGTATTCCCACAAGTAACTAAGCTGCCCACAGAGGCGTTCAAGCCAAGGAAACAAGCAAATAGTTATATTAACACACATGCACACTGAATCACTCACACACGGCACCCACACGACACGCACACACACAGACAGACTGCATTGCAAGCACGTCGACATGGCTGACAAAAGCACAATGCTATGATGCTGCCTCCTTAAAGCCCTCAATACAAAATGGAAACCTTCGTTTCAACCACACTACTTTCCTTGCTCACTCCCATTCTCTTTTTTCTAACACTGCCACTGCCTCTCTCTGTTATTTCTTCCCTCGCCCCTCTCCCCACTCCAGAACACATGTCCATGTGGTTGATTTCCGCTTGGGAAACCGCAAGAAACTTACATGAAATGAAAACGCAACACAAATAAATTCGTGTTGACAATTTGAATGATTTATTTATGGGTGCGTAGCAACATTTTCCATCTACTCGTTCCCAAAAGGGACGCAAAAAATCATCTAAATAAAAAGAGCAGCCAAATTAAATTTATTTGACACTTCGAACAAAAAGAACGCTTACGAAATCTGTGGAAAAATTTGCAAACTTATTTCAATTGTCCACAAATTGAGCAAAATTTAATTAGCAAAGTCAGTGGCTAATCTCAATTTTTCTGGTAAGCTCCTATAATTCGCAACTAGTTAAAGCTGCGCTGACATTTCTTGGCAACTTTTTGCTGGCAAATTAGATTTTTTTGCTGTTGCGATTGACCATATTTTGTTAACTACTGTAGTCGACTGTCGTTGCAGGTTTTTATACGAAATAAGTTGGGTTCTCTAGCCGCAATTAGCTAAAGCTATAAAGAGCAAGGGGAGCAGGAAGAGCAGACTGCAAGCATTTCTCAAACTGTCACAAAACGACGACGTAACCGAAAAATTCGTATCCCAAGGGAGGGAAAAGGAAGCTGCTCGCTGGGAGTAGAAGGAAAGCAGAGGGCGAGTAAGAGAGAGTGGGGAGAGTGGAGTTTCTGGCATAGCATCTGTATATAATATTTATTATGTTGGCATAATAAATTGCAACATGGGGCAGATTCATTTTCTCACTTGCGACAATTTTTCATTTTGCAGCCCAGTTGGGCGGCAGCTGCTGCTGGCCAAACAGAAGGGCTGTGTAGAGATGGCTAACAGAGTTAGCTGATAGGTAGCAAAAGGGTGTGAAAGTCGCAATGGCGCCATGTCCATGTCGCCAGCATCAACACCAGCGACTTGCTACATTCCCCATTCCCCACACACCACTTTCCATTTTGCAGTTGTGAATGATGGCCAAAAGGGAGGGGGTGAAGTCAGCGAGAGGGTAGAAGTAACGCAAAATAAAACTTGTTGCCTTCTCAGCAGTCTCTGGTGGCAACTGCAGTGCATCTTTCTGGGCAACTTGCCATGTGCGCATTTTAAAAAGGAAATTTAATAAACCTTGTCCTATTTCATGCTCATTAGTGTCATGATAAATTTTCCACAGTAAACTCGCAGTGAGCAGTGAGGTCCAGGTGCTTGGCCTTACGCTCTGGACATGTAAATGTGGGCGAGGACAGGGCGGTGAGTAAGGGTCGCAGGTTGCTTAACTGTTGCATTCCATTTTGGCCATAAATTAGAAAAGTTTCGCTGCGCTTTGATTTGCCGGTTTGCCAACGTTTTATGGCCGTTTAATTTGCTGACATGTAGACAATTAAAAGGGACTCTAAAAGGGGCAGAGAGAGAAAGTAAGACAGAAAGAGACAGCGTGTGGGAGACACATAAATTTAACCAATAATCTCATTGTTTTCACATGAGCTTCATTGCTTGCGATTTTTAGACGCGAATTACTCTCGTCTCCAACACTTTATCCTTGTTGTTGTCTCCCTATGTTTTACTTGTTGTTGTCAACAAAGTTTTGCAGACACAATATGTCTGTAACGGTCTGTCTGTCTGTCTAGCGGTTCCTCTCTAACTCTCTCCCTTTCTCTCTCTTTCTGCCGTTTGGTTTGCTTGCAGCTGCCAACTGATGTTGCTACTTTTATGGTTGATGTTATTACTTTTTTTTTGGTTCGCCATTTCTTTCTCTTGCACACTCGCGCTCTCTTTTGGCCCTTAGCAGCTGCTGCCTGAGAAAGCATTGCAACTTTCACCGCTGTGCAACTAGTCGAAGTGCAGTTACTCTAACTTATGGCTTTACTATCATTTCTAACGCTAACCACTTTGTTAAATTCTTGATTTTCATTTTTGTTTTATTGATTTATACTTAAAATAAACTACCTGATATTAATTACTAAAATTTTGTGCTTATTACCTTAACATTTATTCAATTTCTAAGCGAGTCACTTATCTAAATTTTAAATTTCCTGCTCTTTTAATGTTTGTCTACATCTTTAAACAACTAAACGTTGTATTCAATTGGGTTAGAGTATCTAGCAAGTTTTTTTTATCGCTGATGTTGTTGCTATTATTGCCAGTTGCCTTTGTGGTTGCTGCTGCTGTTGCTGTTGCTGCACTTCAGACATCGCGACGACATTTAAAGCGCCATGAATATGCAAAACTTTTACACTCGCTTTTTATGCACAAATATATAAATCTAAAAAGCAAGAGCAACATGGAGTAAGAAGTGCAAAAGCGAAACAGGAACGCAACACGAAAGAGTAAAAGAGAGGGATAGAGAGAGAGAGAGAGTCAGAGAGAGTGGTAGAAAGAATATTGTTGTGCGGGGGATTTGCGCTATTAGTCGTCGCCGGCATTGGCAACTGCTGCTGCCTCTCCGCGTAATAATTCTTCAATAATAACAGACTGACGCGCTGAGGTATGAAAGAGAGACGAAGAAAGTAGATGAAGAAAAGGAGAGAGAGTGGGACAACGGGAACTATAAAGAAGCAACAGCAAAACGTTTGGCGGTTTTAGCAAACGGCAACCGGAGCCAAGTCAACTCTATGCCGGCTATAAAATAAACACTCGCTCAGTTTTGCCTGAGTTTCTCCGGTTTCATACCATCTCCCTTCCTACTGCCGCGCAACTTTTTACATCGCCTCTGGCTAGGCGTTTTGGTTTTGTTTTTCTCTGCGTTTTTGTCGCGCGCTGCGGTTTAAGTTTTTTCTCTGCGGCTCAACAAAATTTGTTTGCATTTGCAATGCAGAATTAAATTATTGCTTCCTCTATCTTCCTTACTGCTGCACCCCTACTCGTGTACCTCTACCTCCTTTTCCTCCTTTTCGTCCTCTTGCCCCACTACCCCTTGCTTGTTTGCGCTGCATTCTGCGTGTGCTGGCAAAGTCCTCGCTGTGCTCCTTCTGTCTGTTGCTGCTGTTGCGGTTTTTCTAGCTATACTCACTTGTTCTTGTTGTTCTGGGCACCGCAGCAACATTATCGCTGGGTTTGGCTACGAGTTGTTGTTTGTTGGTCTTGTGCACTGCGGTTTGTGGGCCATATTGATTGCTATGCCCCCCAATGCACTCTCAAGTCTTTCCGGTAAAGTCGGCGAACAGGGTGCGCCAATATTTGTTATTGGCTAAATTGATTGAAGCTCCTTGGGGCTTGGTAAAGCGAGTGACTCGATTTAATTTGCGTTCGAAAAAAATTAAAGCATACTTTTTAGGCTAGATTGAAATTCGATATTTACTTAGAGCGGGCAGAACTGATGGCAAATATTTGCTAAAAATAGTAGAAATCCTAATATTTTTTAAATTTTCTCTTGCTTTTTTTATAGAAATAAATCAACTAGAAAATATTTTTATTAACTCAATTATTTTTCGCAGCTGAACAACGTGATTTATAGTTATTTCCTCTGCTGCAGGCAATACTTTTTTTTTCGAACTAAGTTCAGTTCTTATTGTATTTTGAAGTCGGAGTAAAAAGAAGAAACTCCTTAACGTGTTTTTGCATATCCTGTTGCTATTCCGTTTGCTGTCTGTCGTTTATTTGCCGCTTTGCATTCATTTCAAAATATTTGGCGCCACATTTTGCATGCATATTTGCAAGTGAGACAGCAAACGCAAAAAAAAAAAAAAAAAAAAAAAACAATGAGAAATGGGAAAAACGAATGATGTTTTTGTGATTTTTATGGGCTAAGAAAAATCAACTATCCGAAAGCAGACAAGATGTCCGCAAGGAGACAACGCAGAGTTCTCGGCTCATTGCGTATCCTTAAATTATGCACAACGCAAACAACGTCAGAAAAAACCAGAGAAAAACCAAGAAAATGATGGAGAAAACGAGAGGGAAAACGAGAAGGTGGAGGAGAAAATGTTGAAGGTAAAATGCCGGGATGCTTTGGCTGGCAAGGAAGTTTGCCAGCTTGTGCCATGACCTGGCCTAGCCCGAACTCTGAACCTGCTGCTCCTTTGGCATCACAACGCTCAAAAGTCAGTAAGCTGTGGTGTGGGAGAAAATGCGGGGATTTCTGCCCTGGACTGGAAGCTGGCTTAAATATGTTTTTGTTATTTATGCAAATTCGTTTTTGTTGCCACAGCGAGGCAAGCGTCGGAAGCGTCTTTAGCTTTGTTATATTGTCATAATGTTGGAGCAACACATGGGCATGGAGGGGACGTGGAGGGGGCAGATAGAGGGAAGGGGTACCGTGTCGGGTGCTAACCTGTTGGCATTTGTAACGCTTCGCTCATCGCCTGTTTGTTTATGTGGCGACACTTGCGCGCTTTTCTTTCAGCATCGTCTTCAGCCTTTCACTGCATCAGCTTTATGCAAATTTTTCTAACGGGCGCATTTTCTTGCTCATTTTCCACAACAACAGCAAGTAGACAAGCATAATAGAGTTGCAAACTTTGACTTGACATTCCATTCTATTCATACATATTTAATGCCCAGCAATAGTTGTGAATAATGTAAGCATTTTGCCAAGCTACCAACCATTTTGGCCAAAAAGACTAACACACACACTCTTACACACATCTATAGGCACACTCATTTGGGTGTGCACTCAATAACCAACACACTCTGTAGTTTATTATACTTTTATGTCATAATTTCTAATGTGACTGCGCCTTTGGTGTCTAATATCTGGACAAGGCCAACATGTTTGACATATTATATTAAATAACAGCGCTCTGGGTCGAACCTTCTTACCAACACAACAGCAACAGCAGCAACAGGACAGGAGCAACAACAACAACAATGTCATGAGAAATTGCTGGCAATTTATGGACCACAAGTTCAGGGAACCGTAACGAGATTGCCAGGGCAGCTTCATAAGCACAAAAAATATAACAAAAACAACAAAAAAACACTTGAAAAAACTTAATTAAAATTTGAGTTTAGTATTTTGTGGGTTTTGGGCCAGGCCAAAAGCGTGCTGATCTGTTTATTGTATAGGGTGTTGCCGTTCCATCGGCTACAAACATAGATTTAAGCAGTATAATTAAGAAAAAAGGGTGAAATAAATGCGGCAGGATTAAAATGGAAATATATTTTTGGTTTAGTAGAAGAGAATGGGATAATTAGAGAGGGAATATTTAATATATTTTAATTGACAGCTTTGTGAGAATATAAAAAAATTAAATTTATTCTTAATATACAAAAAATACACTAAAGTATAGAGAATAATTACAGTGCGAGTATTTAATATTCTGTTCTGAGGAAAATCCTTATAAAAGTTTTTAATAAATAAACATAGTTTATAGTGTATGTTGTGTTGGATTTAAAACTAATATTAGTTAATGAGATTATGCATGTTTATGCATGTTTCACAGATTTAAAATGTACTCTAATTAATTCAAGTTTGCTCCAAATTTTCTGAAATTAAATTATTTTTTATTATATTTATTTTTATATAAAATAATAATAATAAAAAACTTAATTATTTTAAAGATAATTTTATTCCATTCGAAAAAATTATTTCAGTTTAGAGAAGATAGCTTTAATTTAAAAATAAATTTAGTTAGCCATATAGTTTAATCTATTTTTATATAACTTAAAATAAATAAGAAGTGAAAATTCTTCACCAGAATTATATCGATTTCGTTGAGGAGCAGCTTAAGCTAATGGAGTGAGAATCGCTTAGAAGAGCGCCCCAAGCACCCGTTACTTGCACACACACGCACTTATTTATAGGCAACACACACAGACACACAGACAACTGTGCTTTATGCTTATGTAATTTTAGTGAAACTAATATGAGGCCTACGAGCAGGGTTGCAACTTAAAGGGGCGTAAAGGGACGTGCAGAAGTCAAAGGGGGCGTATCAGTTTGTTATTTGTGTGACAGGACAGTATCGAGTGCTGTATTGCTATCTTTCTCTCTCTCTCTCTCTCTCTCTCTCTCTTGTCTCTCTATCTGTGCATGTGTGTGCGTGAGTTAATTTATTTAAATCTCACTTGTAATTCATATTTTACAGGCGACATCGGACGCATAATAAGCAAATGGCAAGTACGAGCAGTAATACGACTCCTAGTGCAACCTACTAGCTGAGAGCCCAAAAAACCAAGCTCGTGTGAGTGTGTTTGTGCCGAATATTTGAGATATAAATTTAGTAAATTTTGGGCGAGTGCGAGAGCAAAGTGCGCTACGTGTCGAGGACTCGTGTGCCGGGTGTAAATTTGCAGATAAGTCGCATTAGTTGGGTCCTCTATTTCGCTTGGCTCTTGTCCCCGTTCCTGTTGTTGTTGTTGTTGTTGTCGGGTTATTATGTACTTAACGAGTGTTTATTAGCATTTTAATTACCTTTCGGCGCGTGAAAGCTGCGCACATTAGTCAACCTTTAGACCTGCTTACAGGCATTTCTCCCAAGGGTTTTCGCTCGTGCCTGCCACGCAAAACTTTAATTATGTTTTTCAACTTTAATGAAGCGGCAACAACGTCACATACTTTATACACTTTATGTACATACAGTAATCTATGTGTGTGTGCGTGTTTATGTGCATTATACACAAATTGTGTACACTTGATGGACGAGTGGAAAAATGTTTGCATTGCGCTAATAAAAGCATTGCGAATAAAAAATTGCAAAAACTAATTGGATGCGCAAAACTAACGCATCAAAGCGGGTCTAGCAAGATATAAGTTGGGGGTGGTAGGGTTGGTAGGTTGGTAGGGATTGTAGTGGGCGTGGCAGTTGCTTGTTAAAAGTTCATTACACTCATAGAATGCTTGTAAAGCGAGATGATAAATTAATCTACAGTGTGCAACGAGGCGCGCTATTGAGTGGGCGCGCCAAGAGCATAAAAAAGGGAAGAAAGTAAGAGCGGGAGAGCCAGAGAGAGCAAAGAGAGTTATTGTATAAAAGGGAGAGCGAGAGAGCAAGCGAACGAGCGCACATAAATGACGAGTTTAATTTGTATGCAAACAAGTTGGCGGCGTTGTCGACACAAACACGACGACGATGACGTTGGACCTACAATAATTACACAAACACACACACACACACACATAGACTTAAAGAAATGCAAGCGCACACACATTAACACAGGAAGTGGGTCGCAAGGGGCAGCAAGCGGAGCTTTCCATGATGTCTGCTAACTGTTTCCGCTTGGCGTTGAGTGACGCTGACGTGCGAATGCCAGGAATGAAGCATTACATGCAATGGACACCAGTGTTAAGGGGGAAGAGAGTGGTAGGGTAGAAGGAAAGTAAGAGAAGAAGAAAATAGTAAAGTAAATGCAGCAAAAAGCTGTAATATTTAAACAATACATTAGGTTAAAAAATGACAAGCATAAAGTATGTCAACAATAAATTGCAAACTATTTAAAAGTTTGTAAAAATTACTAACTATTTGGTTTATTAAAAACTTACAAGACAAACCCAGAAAACATAATTATATTCAAGACAAATAATTGCTCCGTCGCTTTACTTTCCTTCAAGCCATAAATAATTTAAATTTACATAGATTTGCTCAACCAATGTGTTGAACAAATGGCAACTGCCATGAATACGCTGCGTATGCGTAATAACTTAAGACAACTTCTGAGCTCTGAGCATTTTTAATTGGATGCAAGCATGGAAATGTTTTGTAAGAATAAACTTAAACAGTTAATTAGCGTGATAATTGCGTTATGTTGCAAAGAAGAAGATAAAACTGAAATTGGATTCGACTAAACAGAAAGGAGCCAAAGGAAGCAACGAAGCAAGAAACCAACTAAACCAAGGAATCCAAACATAGAGGCAAATAATCAACGCACAATTCGCAACTTAAACTGAAACTAAAACCAAAACTATTGGTGTCTTAATTAGCGTGCGTGTTCAATTACAATCAAGGGGTAGCTATGTGGCGGCGCTGGGGTGTGGAGGTGCCGTGGCATGCCTTTGGGAGTCTGGATAATATGCCATTATCCGCTGCTGTTACTTGAATTTATTTGCCAGACAAAACGAAGAAGCCCCAAGTAAGTACGCAGAGCTGTGTAGAGAATGCCACTCATGAATTTCAAATAATGTCGAACACTTTGACTTTGACTTGCTGCCGTGCAATGCAATGCGATTGAGTGGGTGTATCTGGTGGTGTTCGGTGTACGGGTGGTTTATTCTACACTTCCTTCCTGGACTTTTTCCCCTATTGTTTTTGCCTTTGTTGTTGGCTGCCTGAAGTCGTGATTCTTGAGTCCTGATGCTTGGCATGCCAAAATCCAATGAAAGGCGTTTAGTTTTGCTTGGATATATATAGACATATATATATATTCCTTCACTTCCTTGTGCTGTCCTCGTTGGCGTTGTCCTCATCTCTGTCGTCGCTAGAAAATTCTCAAAGAAAACAAGCAATGAAATCGCATAACTAACAATGAATTCCTAACTTGAAGCTACTTGAGCAGCCCAGCACAGTCGAGCAGACACTGGATGAACGTGGTTGGTCTCTGTCCCAGCACACGTATTTCTGCACTGCATGAAATGTTGTTGGTCCAAAAACTCTAACCCTAACCCAAACTCAGATCTCACTCAGTCCCTTCGACTATTCAAGTTTCCTGGGATTTCAAGCTGGAAACTAACTCGAAGAGTATTCTTTTCCGCCCTGCGTGGGATTCTCATTCTTATGCTGTTTGTGTGCACGATAGTCGCGATTTCTAGTTACACCGCGCAAGAGTTTGTGAAGTAGGGTATGCTGATTGGAAGAAGAAATATGCAACAATTGGTTGTTTTTATAATATTATATAATATATATAAATTTAAACAATTTACTAATTGTGCCCTTTTTTTTTAACTTCTTATTACAGGATATGCCAAAGTCTATCTAACGTTGTATAAGCAACTCCTTTTGCCTTGGCTGTTTGGTTTGCAGGCGAATATTTGATTTTTCCTTTATTGTTTCACAGTGGATTTTCCACAGACGTTGGCAAAGCTTTCAGCGTGTTGTTCAAATTTTTTGGATTGTCATGCCAATTGGCACGATTTTTGACGGGTGCTAAATAAATTGACGCTACATTGAATCCAATTCTAACGGTTTCCCTATGACTCAGCACCGAGATAAACGTTTACCGCACAACAAATATTGAACAGAGATAAGAAAACGTTTTCCAACGTTTTTAAACGTTTACGAATATTTCCAAACCTTTGATAAGCTTTCAACGTTTGTAAACGTTTAACGAAGTTTCTTTTGTGCTGCTATAAAAGCTTTGGCAACGCAGAGCTTTTCATTCAGTGCGCAGCGAACTCTGCAAGTGACAACAGTAAGTGTTCTATAAAGTTCATCTATAAACAGCTATTTAAAAATGTCGCATGAAAATACACTTGAGTTAATGACTAAACTAATTGATCAGGCTAATAAAGCGCAGAAATTGCTAGGAAACATCTTGAAGCAGTTAGAAGAACAAACAAGCGGCGACCGTCGTAGATCCGTCGAACGTTGTCGCTGCCTCGAAGGCTCAGACTCGACTGATGATGAGCTGGTGATTGGGAGAAAAAGCTATGGCGCTGAGCGAGAGCGCCAGCGTCGGCGACGCGCTGATAGAAAGCGCGATCGCTCTCATTCCCGTGGTCGCTCTCGCGGTCATTCCAGGGGACGTTCCCATGAACGTTCGCGTTCTCGCTCACACACTAATGCACAGCATAGGCATATGTCGTTGGCAGTACGCGTGTAGGGAGAGGGAGAGAGAGTGAGTAAGACAGTAAGTTAGATGAGCTGCAGTTAAAGCTGTGTAGAGAGTGGAGTTTTTTTTTTTATAAGCATTAAATAAATAAAGAAATAAATATATAAATAGCAAATGAACTGTTTTATTTGGGCAAAGGGGTTGTTAAGGGGCTTTGTATTTTTGGCAATGAATTTATTTAAGAATTGATGGCAATAATTTAATCAACAATGTTAGTTTGCTTCGTGACAAAAAAAACTTGTCTTTGTTAAGGCTCAGCTTGCTAATCTTTTAGCAACTTCATACATATGTGTAATTAAATATACAAACATTTTGCTTACTGCACAGCAAAACAATAATAAATAAAAAGAAATTACTGAAGCAGAGACAGAAAAATAAACATTGCTACCCAAAAAAAAAAGCTTTTAACATTTACGATTGCCATTACATACTATGCTATACTTTTGGGGGCAACTGCGCTGTTGCTGCCGCTGCTCTTGACTGGCATTTCAAGTGCATGACGTTGCATGCTACATGCGGCTGCAGTCGGAGCCATTGTTGTGCCGCACATTGCCTTTTAGCGCAACAATGCCAACGACTGCATATGACGGCATTTCAAGTTGTTCTTGCTGTTGTTGTTTTGTAGGCCTTGTCGCCAATGGCAACCGCAGCGGCAACGGCAACGGCAACAGCAGCTGCAGCAAACTCAAACTACTCGAACATGCTGGAAAAACATGTCGGTTCTGGTTGTTGTTGTTGTTGCTGTTGCTCTTGCTGCCATAATCATTGCTAATGCAAAAAATACCGCAACGGGTAGATTGATGCATAATTTAAGCGGAGCTGCTTGAGTTGGAGATACGAAACGAGATGTAGAGATGTTGAGACATGGCTTATCAGCGTCTCTAATCAGGGCAATAGCGTTTTTTAGTTGCCCCGCCAACCGAACGATGAACGATGAGCGCTGAACGACAGCTGAAGGCAACAACAACAACTTCAACTACAACAACATATGGCGAAAAGGTGGTGTGAAAAAAGCAGAGCAAAAAACAGGAGGGAATATAAATGTGTACAAAATAATTTCAGAACTGACAGCAGGGCAAAAGGAAATAAATAAACAAGCAACCAGAGGGCAAAGGTGAAATTATGTACAGTGGGCGCAGAGCTGAACTTAGTGGGGAGAAAATTGGTGGAGACATATGTGAAAAAATAGAATTCGGCATAAAGTTTACAGTGAGCTGTAAATTTATGCAACAAATTGATTTAATATTCAACATTTTCTATAGTTTAACGAACTTGTATAAACTGAAATATAATACTACGGATAAAGAACAATATAATGTATTTAGCTAACTATGTACAGAAGTGAGTACGAGAGTGATTTAAACAAACAGTTCTTGTAAATCTTCTTAAAAAGTAAATTGATGGCAGCATATGCTTGATTTCTAACCAAATCTTATTGCTTAAATGGTTTTTGATTTAAATACATCAAACTTTAAAGTTTTACTTTCAGGTTACAAAAAGTACACAAACTTTTTGCACCCATCGTGCAGCTGTCATTTTGCGCGTTGGCAGCGTCGACATTTTATGACACGCCGACACTGAGGCACACAACACGCCCACTAGCACAACGCCCACCTTCACAGCAACAACAAGAACAACACAGCAGCTGGCCAGAACACGCCAGGCTCTATTTGGATGGATGCAGACAGCGACTGAGACATGACCAGAGAGGAAAGTAAGGGATCTGGAGAGGGCAACAGGAACTGAGCAGAACGGGAAGTTGTCTTGTTTACATACACGTATATACATATATATAGATATGTTTGCAGGGAGGCTGCCAGCAATTTAGCGCCCGGAAAGCCAAGACGGCAACAGCAGCCGTCCAAAAAAAAATGAACAGAGAAGTAGAAGTAGAAAACTCGCAGCTAAAAGTCTTGCACACAAATTCTAATAAATGTAAAAGAAATTGTATGAGGTTATGACACGGCAGCTGTGAAAATAGCACAAAAATTGCCAAGCAAACGCATTTGCAGTGTTGCCTTGCTATGAAAATGAAAACTAAACGAGTTTTACCAACTCCACCCACCACCCCTCTTACTCACCTTTGCCAAGACAAGAGTCAGAGAGGTAAGTCAGCTTGAGTCGTCCTTGTGGTGTCTGTCTGCCTGTCGGTCTGTCTTCCTGCCTGTTCGTCTGCCTGTCTGCTGCCAGCAAATTGGCAACGCAGTGCGTATTCCGGCGTACGCGAGATATGAAAGTCTTGTACGGCAAAGACGACACCGAGCACACAAAATTGCTGAGCCAAAATGGATATCGTTTTAATTTTTGCTCCATTTTATTCTAGTATTTTTCTTTTTTGGTGGCTCCGTTTGCATTACGGACGCGGAAAGAAGTTGCTTCGTTAACAACGTGGGTGTTCCGGGAACCTGCCTTTTAAAAGAAAGTAGAGGGTATAGTAGGTTTGTCAAAAAGAGGCTGAAGGAGGCGTGGTTGTTTTCTTTGATCAACATTAAGGTAGACAGCTGCAACTCGAAGGCATTTTAGTTCCTACTTAATTTATTGTTTCGAGAACAGTAGTAATTTTATACACTTGTTGAATACAGGGTCTTTATAAGTCGGTTTATTCCATCATTCCATTTTCAACCAGTTACTTGTGCGCTTTTTTCATCAGGTGATTTGTGGCAATAGCAATTTGCAGCGCCTTAAATTGGCTCGGTCGTTGCGCATACGCCGCATAGTACATGCTTGCTTGACTGACTATACATAATGCCTGCTGATTAGTGCAAGAGCATGTATGTGCGTATATGTGTGTGTGTGTGTGTATTAGTAATGAGCCTGACCAGAGTTAATAGTGCCTGCAACTAAGTAGGGCTCCAAAATTGTATATGCATTATAACGAGGCCGAGACTTACCACATGCAACTGCAAACTACATAATGCCCCAAAAATGTGCATGCTGCACATACACATACATATACTGAAATGTCTGCATGCGTGTAGGCTGCTGTGCATGCGTGTGTGTGCGTTGTGCGTACGCAAAATTCATGTCTCTATACGCACAACGGCGGCAAATGCGAATCAATAATGATGACCTGAATACGTACGTTGCAGCCGATTAACTGGACCTGCCCTGCATGCAATACGCCCCAAAAATTTGCAACTTGCAACGTGCAGCAGGCAGCATTGCCAGCTCTCGGTATTTCAGCTGCTGCTATTGTTGTTGTGTTTCAATTTGCTGCCTGCTGTTCTTGTTGTTGTTGTTGCTGTTGCACGTTGCACGTTGCTGCTGCCTCGCCAGCTGCCTCTGTTTGCCGCCTACACAATTTTTCATTTTCATTTACGCTTTCGACAGCTGCGTTGCGTTTACTCTTTTGCTTTCATTGTCTTTACTTTCAACTGCGCGACTGTGTCTCTCTGTGTGTGTGTGCGTGTGGGAGTGTGTTTGTGTGTGGCACGCTTGATTGTTCAAAGCGCAGCTTTCAGTTGAAAATTTGTAAAGTGCCGTCAAGCCGTCGCTTCTTCTTACCTGCCTCTCTCGCGCTTTACTACATGCCAATACATAGGCGCATATATACATATGTATGTGTGTGCAGCGTTATCTATGTGTTTGTTTGTGTGCGTGTGTGCCATATTTATGGGCCATGTGCATGTGTTTTGCAAGTGTGTATCCATGTGGAGAGTATCTACTGCGCCTGCCGCTGTCCATTTTCATTGTGGGTCATTCCCGTGCTCGTTGCCGTTGCGAAATCCGCTTTACACACACACACGCACACACACTATTTTCTATATACAATTATGTACAAGCTTTGCATGTGTCTATGTGTATTGCGTATACGCCGTGTCGCCCATTGTGTGCCGCACCTCGCCAACGCCCCCTCTGCATCCGTCGCCCACTTTGTGCCTCGTTGTCTGTTCGTTTACATTACTCATATGCGAAATGCACCAACAACAACAACAACTACAAAATACAACCGACAACAACTACAAAAAACGATAAAAAATAAACGCGCAAATAAAAAATTGTAAAATATTTATTCATTTACGTGGCAAACCAGGGCTGCAGCGCTGGCTTTAAAAAGCCTGCTTGGGATTATTTTGGCTTATTGTGACAGTTGGCGCAAAAGTGATTTAAAATTAAATAAATCATTAATAATTAACTTTTTGTTTAATAATTTAATCGAGTTTGGAAAGCAGAAAATAAAAATATTTTAATTCAGTTAAATAAATTTAATATTAATGCGAGTAAATCCTCAAAAGCTTATAAAATATTTATTGATCTCTTCTCTGTTTAAATTTATTGTAAAGTCCAAATGGGAATGAAAGAGAACTAACACTGCTTTTTACTGTTCGATTGACCACTGGTAGCCCAAACAGTAGAGCTTAGCATATTTGTAGCAAAAAATTATGTAGACTTGAATACTGCACTTGCGGTGTATTTAGTTTCCATTAAATAAACTCTTTATTTCCATTTTATGTGTTTTCAATTCACATTCTTCCTGCCATGCAACATTTGCCGTAATCTATGACTTTTGTGGCACAAATCTCTTGTGCAGCCCTCGTAACGCTTTTCCAAATAACAGTGACTGCTGTGCTGCTTCTTCTTCTTACTTTTCATGTGCATCTTTGCCATGCGTTTGCTGCATTTTATTTATTGTTCAGTGCAACTGCATGTTGTTGCATACATTTTGCCACTGCAACTCGCTGCAAGTTTGTGCAAGTGTGCGCCTTTGTGTGTGTGTTCGTGTGTGTATTTTGCATTTACGCCTGCTCCAATTTATTTATTGTATGTATATTTGTTTATGTCGTATATAGAACTCTCAACAAATTGATGTTGCAGTTGTTGTTGTTGTTGCTGTTTTTTTTCATTTATCATTTTTTATTGGGCGTTGGCCGCTTTATCGATTGGTTTTCCTGTGTGTCTGTGTGTTCGGTAGCTCTTGTCTGCAATGCAATTTCAATTATGCACGCACAAATAATTAAATTGTTTTAATTGCGCGAAACGAATTTGCCATGTTGTTAATTAAGGACTTGTAACGCAACGCAGGGCAGTACAACGCATAAAATCAGACCAAGTGCTTATCAGACATGTTGCCACCACATGACATGACAACTGCCTGCCATGGCATCAAAAGGATACTACTACTCCCTTGACTCGGGCAATATCATCAAAAACTTTTCTGGTGATTCTCAGCCTCAATTTTCCATTTTATTTTTCTTGTCCTTTCTTTGCTTTTACTTTACTTTTCTTTGGGTTCATTTCCATTGCCTTTTCTTGCCATTTCTTTCCATTCATTTCATTTCATTTCGTTTTGAGCTTATCTAAAATTACTCTATGCACACATCCATTGGGAGACGCATGTGGGAAAAAGGCGATGAAGGAATACATGTGTGTGCGTCTGTCTGTGTGTGTGTAGGCAGTACGCAGTAAGATTAGAAAATATTAAGGTCAACAGGTTAGTGTGCTGTGCCCAAAGGACATAAAAAAGACTGAAAATAGAAAATAGAAGAAGACGAAGAAGTAGACGAGCGACAAACGTAAAACTGTTTCAAATTTGAGTTGAAACTAGGTTGGGCAACAAGCTCAAAGAGACCCTAACACACACACACGCACACACACACAGACACACATACACGCACACGTTTTGATTACTGCCTAATTTTGTGACGGGACGAAACGTTATATGGCGTATACTTAACGCCATGTCGGGCATCTGCAGCAGCAGCCGCTTCCTTTTGACACGAAGTGTATGCGGTTTTTACTTGAGTGAATGAGGGAATACCCTCACTGAGTGTGCCACGCCCCCACAGAGCCCTCACTACTGCCCACCAACACAATTTACGTACAATTGCCAAAGCGTGTGCGAGTGTGTGCGTGTGTGTGTGTATAAGTGTGCAAGCAGTGAGTGTGCGTGATGATGTTGCTGCTGCTGCTGACGACGACGCCACCAACACTTGTCGCAAAATGCCGCATTAAGCAACAGCAGCAACAACGTGCGTGGTATATAAAGTCGCCAAAATGGGCAGCCCTTTTACCATGCCCACTACCCTCCCTTTCTACCACAAGCTCCATCCCCTTTTAGATTTTCGAGTCTCAGTTGCCGTCTCGAATTCAGTTTGAGTTTCATTCTCAACATGACTTTAAGTGGTTTCGTTTTATATGCTTTTGGGCCAAGCTCCTTGATTACTCGGTTAGCTAGCAACATTTGAGATTAATAAGAGCGGCAGCAATAGTTGCAAAATTAGTTTCAAGTTGATCAATGAGCTGATAGACCTGCTTTGCATGTACAGCCATTACAGTCTGTAAGTTAAAGTTTCAAATAAATTTTCAAGCAGTTCTGTTAACTGCAAAGGGATTAAAGGAGAGACATGCGGGAGAAGTAAGTGAAAGTTGGCAAAAAACTTTAGTCTATAAGCTTCAGTTTGCTTTTGTTTAATAAATAAAAAACTAATATTTCAAGGGGTAACTGCAAGTCTGGCATTTTTATTTGCTTTTGTCTTTTTAACGTGTTTAAATTTTGAGCAGTGTATATTCATGTACAACGCTACTTATAATTAGCAAATGACTTTCCGCTGTGCGACAGCACAAATTCGCACACACACACACACTTATCAACCCATACACACACACACATACATACAGCTGCACTCATACACATATGCATGTAAAGCTGAAACGTAGAAAGCCGCACGGACAAAATGTTAGCATAATTTTAGGCACGAATGCGCTGCGTTGTCGGGTATGTAAGTGTGCATGCGTATGTGTGTGGGTGTGTGCGTGTGTGTGGTCTAGCACAACTACAATACTAACGCGAGGGCTCGTTGTAAGCATAACTCAACGAGTCAATGACTTCTTGGTGTCGTCGTTGATGTGCTTTAATATTAACAACAACGCAGTTGGCCAGAACACACACACACACACTACACTTGTTACATATATAGTATATATATATAAAGGGAAACTTGGTCCCCTTCGTGTGCATGAAGCGGCATTTGAAGAGGACATTGCGCATCAAACTGCCACTTACCGACACACAAATAAATTTGCAAATGAACACGTTCCAAGCGTTGATGCTGCTTCATGTGCAGCTCTTTCCTCTAAATACACACACATGTGTATATATATAAATATATTGGTGTATGTGTGTTGATAAGTGTGTCAACAGCCAGGTTTTTATGCTCCCTGTTGACTAAATCAGCAAATTGGCTACACTTGGGCCTGACTGACTTCTGACTGTGCCTATTATTAATAATCATCTTGGCTTCATTCTTAGTTTTTTCATCGAAGACCCTGTACTTGAAGAAAGTAAAGAGGTGAATGATGTTGGTGGCAGTAAACAAATTGAAGTATTTAAAGCTTTGCTTTACTTACCGCCGAAATACAGTCTGCATCTTCAAGCCTTAAGAATAAGAGTTATAGTAGAAGTACAGGGTTTTTAACAGTTGGTTTACTTGTCTATTGCTTTTCCGCTAGTTTCTTTTCTCATTTACTACTTCTTCTATTTTTGGGTCGTTGGCTGCTTTGGGGAATGACAATTAAGCAGAACACAATAATCAGTCAGCAAGGCATAAATCAGCAAATTACCAGCAAGCGGGGAAAGATCAGGACAGCGGGGAGAAGTAGGGGAGCTTAAGGAGGAATGGGGGTGTGTGGGCAGTTGCATAATTAAATAAAAGGCAACGTGATAAATAACAATCTTTCAGCGGCGATGCTGGCTAAAGTGAATCGCTAGGGAGATTTTTGCATTAAATTGATTAAATGCGCAGCACATGCAAAATGATAACAGCAACGACAACAACAACAGCAACAACAACAAGAGTAGTGAAAATTATCAACTTGGTCCAAAAACCCGTCGAGACTCATAAAAATGTGCCACTTAGCAGCAATGGACGCTGTGGGCGAAAAGCGAGTAACAGAGTGGTACGCGGGGGCGGGGGACGGGGGACGGGCAAAGAGCAAGCACATTGCGGTAGGTGTACATGTGAATGTGTACATATGTATGTGTGTAAGAGAGGCATGCAAATAAAATTGTTCCTGCTGCTGCTCTCTCGTCACTCTGGTGAGCATGCGCATTGAGTGAGTTTGCCAAAATGGCGGCCAGTTTAAGAGCTAAGAGAGCGTGCTAGCAGCAGCAAGAGGGAGAGAGAAGGCATATTAGAGAGTGAGAGGCATGGAAAGAGAGTTCTAGCTCTAGCTAAAGTTTGTAGCTGTTGCTGTTGCCGCCGTAAATGTCAAGTGTAATGTCACAATCAGCAGCAATCAAATACGCAAACATATACAACCACAAACACACGCACATACAAACTGTAACACACATGCATGAATAAAGAAAGAGAGAGGCTATAAGAGAGATACATGTAAAATGAATAGTTTGGAAAGGGGGGCCGTAGGGGGGAGAGGAGCAAAGCGGCACTTGGACGTGCATATCAAATGCAAATGCTAATGTGTGCGAATGCAGTTTTGCAATTGCAACGTGCACAGGAAATGGAAACGCAATGACAGACGGACGGATGGACGGACCTGCATTCAGTCAGTCAGACATGCAGGCAATTCTGCTGGAGAAAGAGGGTTGAGTCAGGGGCAAAGGGCAGTACAAGCGGATACATGACATTTCGGCAAATATTTAGAAATTGGATTAAATTTCAGCTACGCAATGGAAAATGGTACAACAACAACAAGAGCTGCAGCAGCAGCAGCTGGCGATGCGTGAAATTTCATGCTGATCGCATTAAAACCGGAATACAAATTTAATTTTTAATTCTTTTGATTTTTAACAGAACGTTTTTGAGCTACGGATGTGAATTTTATATTAGTTTAATAGTTGATAGTTCCATAGTTGATTTACTTTATTAGTTGGGAGTTTAAAAAAATTCAGTTTTCGATTATGTTCTGTGTTTGTTGATCCACAAAGGGATAATTGATTGTGTTTTCTAACCACTTATTTCTCTGCTGGGTTCCAATCGTTGCACGGAAACTTAGCGACGCCACTGTGTTAACTTCGAAAAATGTATAGGGTATTTCTTAGTCTACTTTTGACATGGTATAAATGTACAGTTTTTTCCTTTTTCAAATATAGACTACAATATTAATTGAAATTTTTAATAAAAACACATTTCAACTATTTTGGCTAATAGAAAGTTTTTGGACACTCTGAAAAGAAATTGGGCACTCATTATGTGCTTTTTGTAGAATTCGCTTTTGTTTTAGCCTTTTTTTTTGTTTTTTTGATGCAGTCTCTTTGGTAATGCAAAAGTTTTTATAAAGCGCCAAAAACGAGGGCCAAAACTAACAGTAAAAGGAAACTGGCCAGCAGCTGAGCAATTGCTGCTTGGATCAACCTCAAGTCTTGGCTTAAGTTTCAAGCGCTAGACAGCAGCAAAGGGGCGTAAGGGCGACTGACAGGCGGTTTTGGGGCGTGGCCGGCAAAAGTGTTATTAGTTTTTGCGGTGCACGCTCATAAAATGTTTTCCTTTTTCAAGTGCCGTCGACGCCAGCGCAAAAGTTTGGCATTTTCTTCCCAGCGTTTTTTGCTCTTCGTCCCCTCCACAGTTTATATTATTTATAATTTTTTGTTTTCCCCTTTAGCTTTTTTTGAAGGGTGCAGGGAGAAAATAATTAAAAATATGAAATGGCTACGTGGCTGCTTAGTTATAAAGTTGAAAAACGATACAGAAAACTAGTTGGACAAGTTAAACCAACGAGGATTATGGTCGAGAAATACCAAAAAAAAAAAGAAAAAAACTTTCTCGACAGGAAAACGACTATGGATTAGTGTATATATTGAAAGTGTTTTGCCAAAAATTGATTAAGTTTGCGAGCAGTTAATACAAAATTTGTTATTTGGCAAGAGAACTCTTACAAAATTGTTTACGCAGACAGAGAAGTATGAAAATATGTTTATATATTTAAGAAAACATGTTTTTATGCTAAACTAGCTGCATAAAACTGTCAACTTAAGTTAACTTTTGTTGTTCTGCCAGCAAAAATACTTTTTGTTGTACTTTATTTTAAGCTGTTTATGTTTGGTTTGCAATACAGACGAGAGTGGCATTTTTGACACATACCATGGCAGCAACACACACATACATAGACAACAGAGCACATATGTGGCATTCCTCTCGGGCTGTGTGTGTGAGAATCCATACTCTTTCATTCCCTCTCTCTCTCTCTCTGGGTGCAGTTAAAAGCAGTCAAGCGAAAATATGTGGATAGCATTTCGCAAGTTGGTCATAATGATGTTGCTGCTGCTGATAATGATGAAAGCCACCTCAATGCCAGTTGAGTGGCAGACACACACACACACACTTCTCTAGAGCTTCCTGAGTGGACATAGCAGAGTTAAAAGCCAACAGAAAGTAGCAATAGCAAAAATTGCGCCACATTTTGACAATTGCTGTGTGTGTGGTGCTCGGCAGTCTAAAGCTTACTTGTAATTAGCTTAAATTACAATAGGCGACTATACAATTCACAATTATACCAATTCATAGGCATATAATGAAAAAGAAACCCTTTTTTTCTCTACCGCTGAACTCTTAACTCTGTTTAACTTTTCCAGAGCATTTTTCACATAATTTTCTTGTTGCTTTTGGCTGCTGTTTTGCCAGCGGTTTCTTTTTGCTTCCCTCTCGCTACACTTTGGGGGCTTTTTAGTCCCCGTCTAAAGAGCAACCGTAATGCCATTGGGGAGCTGAGCTTGAAGTCTTTGCTGCTGGCATTTGCCAACATCAACGGCAAACTGTGTAAAGTTATTGTTCCCCCAAGTGCGTGCTGAACATTTATATTGGCCATAAAATATTTCCTTAACATATATACATATATATATTTATAGGTTGTGATATATATATATATATGTATTGGGAAAAATGTCCAATGAGCACAGAAATACAATCAAAATACACACAATACACTTCGTTTGTGCTGGGCCTTTGTTCGCAGCAGTTCAATCAACTTTTCATGCGCAAATTGTTTACAAATGTAATAGCAATTATGCAATAATTTGTGACAGCAAATTAAAAGCGATTTATATGCAACAATTCTAGCCATTCCGGTAGCCCTTTTCGTTTCCCTTTGCCAGTCCTTTTTTCCACTCAAGTGCCCCATTATAAAATCGATGGCCCAATACAGCAAATATAAATCGAAGCGAGGCTTAGTTGAGCTTCAGTAGTGTCCACTCTGGTTGATCTGGGGGCTGGTCTGGGGTCAGGGGAGCAGTTCGGTTGCAGCAGCCAACGCCCAAACGTCCTCAATGTTGTCGGCGCTGATTGCATGCAATTGTATATGGGTGGGCACCACGCTGCGTATGAATGACCAGAGACCACATTGCGAATGAGTGCTTTTGACTCATGCTCACGTTGTATCTACCCCACTCTCCGTCTCTTTATCTCTCTCGTTCTTGCGCTTATGCTCCCACATATTTGCTCTCCATCTCCATGTGTCTCACACGCTCTTTCGCTCTCTGCATTCTGGCTCTTTCGCTGACTTCTGGTCAGCCACAGCCGCCCACTCTGGGCGCAATGTGCATTTGCTTATTTGTATGTATTGTATTAGCCAACATAATGGACGCAGCAACATGGAGACGGGGCATTGCTCATAACGCAGGCTCGTCTCTGAGTGTGTGTGTGTATGTTGGGGAGTAGTGGAGGGTGTCTGTGTGTGGGTCAGGCAGCGTTGCCGTTTCCGTTTCCGGCTGTTGTTGCTGCTGCTGCAATCCAATTTTCGTTGCTGCTATGTTTTTGACACTTACAAAGTGGTTACGGCTTTTGCTTTGGCATTTCTCACTTCAGCAACCGCACAAGCACCCACACACACACATACACACACTCAATGGCACCGCAGCAATTTACAAATGTGTGTCAAAATCTGCACACGTAGTGTGGCACGATTCCTCCTCCTTCTGACGGCCCCATTCCATCTCATCACATCTCATTTCATGTCCCGTCTCGTTTCTCATTGCTTTGCCGTTACTCTGCCTCACTGGCGTCCAATTTTCATTGACGAGGTCAGCTTTTAACAAAGAACAGCACTTGAGCCAATGCTACAGCTCATCATCAGCATCAACATTATCTTCACCAGCATTATTATCAGCATCTTCATCTCTTGGGGGGATTATGTGGCTAGTCCTGAGAGTGCTACTCTCTATTGTGCCTGATGTGAGTCACATTTATTTGTATTCTATTATTGCCAGGGCCATAATTGATTTATCATTTCTAAATTTCAATGCGACATTCGAATTTCAATTGGTTTACATTAAACCAAAAATTAATTCAAGTGCTCGAAAGACTTGAGTTTCTGGAGAAGGGCTTTATTAAACTACGCAATTTATAAAGACTTTAATTTATACTTAACAGTGCAACTAGATCAACTAAAGATTATAATAGAGAGAAAATAATTTCTGATACTTAAAGCGATTTAACACATACTCAAACATCGCTCAAATAATAATAATTTATTAAATCAAACTGCAATCTAAAGCAAAATTTATCTGCAAATTTGGCACATAATTTTTTCTCTCAAATATATATTATGTTCTAGATTTAACAACAAATAGAAGGTCATTACGTATTCTATTGTTGATAAATTTTTATGTCGTCTACTTGGGAGTTGAGAAATTGATAATGTTGAGTGTTGTTAGCCAGCGCATATTACAAATGTTGTGCATTAAGGACATGAATTTTACACACTTATGACACCCAAGCGAGTCGTAAAAAGAACCGCACGCAAATAACATTAGTCGGCGATAGATGGTGGAGCGTGTGTGTGGGCGGGAAGGGTAGGGTAGGGCAGAGGCAGGGGTAGGAATAGGGATATGGCTGACAGCTGAGTTGCTCTGGCATTTATTAGAGTTGCCACGCGACAGCCACAGCCACAGCCACAAACCCAGAACGCGCCTTAAGCTTACACCAAATGGTTGTCCATGTGACAGCAACAAGATGGTAAGGAGTAGAGGGGTGAAAGGGGAATTAGGGGGCAGAGATGACTTTAGTCTCTTTGGTGCTAGTCATGGCTGAACATCTTATTGTTTTGCAAAGGGATATTCCCCAGACGGAGCGCTCTAACAAGGCAGTCAAATTGTATTTGCATGCAAGTCGCTACAGCGAGCACATGCCTGCAATGTCCTTGCCAACATCCTTGCGAAGTCCTTTGCTAGCCTGACTGTGGGATTTTGCACAAATATGCAGATGCCTGGCAACAGATACAAGACAGCAAAAGCAACGTATGCGACAGCCACGACAGTCTAAGTGAATTTTATGTCGAAAACTTTGAAAAGGGTAGCCAGGGCCAAGGTGAGCGGGAAGCCGAATGACTCCTACAACTTAAGCAACAAGTGCTTAGCAAATGTGCAGTAAGCATCCTTCCACAATCCGCTCTCTTCTGTCCTTTTGTAATCCCTTTACCCACCACTGCTTCTCTGTGTCTGTTTGGAATTTGCATTTTTTGAATCTTTCGTATTTTCGGTCGTCCTTTTGGCTGACAAATTATGTAAATGCTGAAATAAATTGAAATTTATACTTAAAACCGCGTTTGCGGCATTGCTTAAGCTAATTGAAATAACTGTATTAAAACGATACTGCAGGATCATTCGCATTTTTAATTACCTTTTGTCTGTTGGTAAGTGCAACGGCAACGGCAACTGCAAGCAATTGCATTTTTTGTGCTCCATAAAGTCCGAGTTGGCGACATTCTGGGGTCGCTTGAGCCACAAAACTGGCATTGCAATTAACTGTGGATTGGCAATTGCAGTCAAGTCGCTTGGCTCCATAAAACCATAAAAAGATACGACAACTTACAGTCACGCACTTATGTGGCCATTTCGAATGCCTTGCAAATTATGAACTCGACTTGACTCGAGTCGACTTGACTCGAAAAACGGCGAAATTTTCTGCAAGACAGCTGTGTGGCCGTGTGGCAAAGGGAACAGCGGCTGTGTGGCAGCTTAAAATGGCGCCCAGCACAGCTGCCACATAACTTGTGCCAATTAGAAATATTTACAGCCATAAACAACATTCGTTGTCCCGTTGTGGATCTCGTTGTTATTGTTGTTGCTATTTCTCTTGTTGTTGGCTTTCTTGCTCTGCGTCTTTGGGTTTTTATTAAATTACGCGCAGCGACATTAATTTCCTGGCCTCGTTCCATGGAATCCAATAAAGTATAACACAGCTGAGACGGCGAATTCTAAGTCAGTCTCAGTTAGGCAAAATATAGAATCTCCAACTGAAATTTAATTGTCTGCCAACTTTAAGTTTCATAAATAACCAGATAAGTCTTGTGTTAATTCAAGCAGATTCATTGCCAAGGTAGTCAAAATGCCATATACGTTGGTAGAATAAATGCTGTTAAGAAGTTTTGTTAATTGTCATGGCCTAAATAAATGTAGTTAATTGTTTTCCATATCTTGCTTCAGCAGGAAGGCCATAAAAGCATTGTAAATGTTATTAAGCAGATTTATTTAATTTGCCTCCTAAAAGTAGGCTACGATTTTTTAAATACTTTAATTAAATGGATTTTTTTTTTGCAGAGCAGGGAAAGTGTTAACATTAGCTGATTAGGGGACAATTTTAGTTTTGTAAATTAGTTAGAAAAATGCTAAATTTAATAATAGTTTAGAATACTTATAAGTTCTACATTTAAATGCTGTGATTGCGAATAAGTGAAATGGATTCTTATTGTGCTTCCAACTAGACTAGTTATCAAATACACACTGTAAACTTAACAGGCTATTTTCAAATGGAATTTGTCAATCTTAACGTCTGTCTATTGTTCAGTTAGCGCTGAGCATGCATTCTTCTTTCATACATATGCCAAACCAACTAACAAAAGCCCGGACATATTTGTAAGCTCGTCAAGAGGGAGTAGAAGAAGCGACGGCCTGTTTAACTCCCAATACTTTCCTATGCTGTATTCATATCATTGTGGTAGCACCACAGACTGTGGCACGCATGCTGCATATTTAATAGATTTAGACATGTTTTGTGTCTAACACAGCCAGAGCAGGTCTTAGGACCTAGACCAGTTTGCTGTTTATGCTCAGAATTTTAAGCATAATTGGCCGCATATTCTTTGGGCAGTGTATTATTTAACTATTAACGTTCAATTGCCACATGGATTTATCGTGCAGCATACGGTCTCGACATTTTTTCATATCTCAAAGCCGTGCGCTTTGGAATGTCTCCCACGGAATTAGGGGTTGAAAGAGGGCGGAAAGGTGGAGGAATGGAAATGGAGTTAGTCTGAGTCTGAGGTGCACGAACAAAAAGGTAATTCAATATCTTAATATCCGCATAGATCAAGTGCAGGTACGTGCAGGTTTGCACAGTTTGACTTGGGCGCCGTTTAACTTTAGTAGCGTCTTTACTGTGGCTTCCCTGTACTTCGAGAAGTGTAGAGAGTGTAATGGGGCTCTGTGTGGGTGTGGGTGTGGGAGGGAGAGCGTAAAACGGCTCTCTTACTGTTTAAACTTGCTTTGCATGGCAGTGATCCGGTTTGGGGGGCTCTGCTTGATTAGAGCCGCTTTACATTTTTGTGTGGCTGCTCAACGATTTTATGGGCAAACAACATTCAGTCAGTTAGTCAGTCAGTCAGTCAGTTAGGCAATCAGTCAGTCAAGCTAGTTGTCGATTTGTGAATCAACTGTGTAAGCAAAGTCCTAGCAAAGGGAAAGTGTTGTTGAGGCAAGTTCTTGGGTAGCTCTTTGTGGCCAGAGCCCTAAAAACTTCTGCCTTGTGGTTATTATTATACATAGACTGGTTTTTTTTTTGCTTCTTCCGTTGGCTCCCTCTATGCTGTTTCAACCGAAAATCTCGTCGAAACTTTGGCAATAAAACTAAAAGTTTCAACGTTTATTGTCGCCAACTTGAAAGTTTAAACAATGAGCCACAGTTCATGAGCTACATTTTTGGTTTTGCTCTTAGTCGATTGGGGCTGTGGTGTTGATCCTGTGGCCAGGATGCCGGAGCGCCAGTATGCCAGGGATTGCCAGGATAATTAAAAGCCAAAAGCAAGTATGGGGCGCAACAACTTTACAAAGCATTAGTTTGTTTGGCAATTTTGGCTGAAAGGGAGTTGGAACTGCCTGCAATTAATATGAAAAAGATAAGCTGCAAAAAATGAAATTTAAAATACAAGCAAATTATAAAATATTAAAAGTGTTGTTAGCTAAATAAAACAAAATATATTAAATGTGCAGGCATTGAATATATTACGTATACGTTTTACGGTTTTTGCTTAATTTCAAATGGAAAATTCTACGCTGCTGTTGACATTTTTATTGGACTAAAACAAAAAAAGTAGTGTAATAATAATAACAATAATAAAAATGCATTTTGTGGCAGCTGCGTGGTATCAGGACATATAGATATATATACTACATAACGTACGTTCCACATATCGTTTTAATGCCTCTTTTTTAGTAAATAAAATTTATTTATTTAATTTGCTGCGTTTTCTGAACAAACAAATGCGCGAACAATTCATTTAAAATATAGCGTGCACACACACAAATAGCTTACATATGGATATATATTTGTATATACGTATATCTAGCGATGTGATATAACTATTGCTGCAACTATTTGCATATAAAGTTGCTGCGACAACGGAAAGCCAACTTTTTCATATTGTGGCATATTTTTTGTGGCACATTTTGTGGTGATTTTATTTTATGTTTTCCAATTGATTTTTAGCGCATGTAAAAGGGTTCACAAATTGGTGTGTTTGCAGAGGTTGTTCTAAATTGCATAGATATGATAGCGGTAGGGATTTTATTTCACTAAAAAAACTGTAAACGTAAAATATTAAATTAATATTTAATTGCTGAAATGTCAACAAAGCCCTTAAGAGATAGTGGCTATAAAGTTTTCTCTACAGCAACTTAGTTTAAGTGGAAGAGCTATATATATCTTCTTTTGGTATTAAGCCTTTAAGCTTTGCTCTTCTTAAAGTTAAATATATAAAATTTGCTTTGTCGCTCAGCTTAAATGTACCTGTTGCTCATGAACTGCTAAAACTTGTCTGGCTATGCATATTCAAAGAGTGTGGCTTAAGTATGCAGCTAGCAGGATATTTTAAATAAATTAAAAAACTCCCGCAATAACCGCAATGAGCGTAAAAGAGCGGCAAAGGAAAAAAGTTATGTCATTGCCCCAAGAGACAGACAGAAAGCCAAATGCAAATTCAAATCCAAAGGCAACTGCACGGAACTGTGCATCTAATAAATGGCAATAGTTTGTGTAGAAATGCGGCATTTATTGTGCTTGGGTCCTGTTGCTCCTTCTGCTTTGCTCGTGCTGCTGTTGGTCCAGGACAATTGCTTAAGAAACTTGCAAGTCGGTTTGCCTTCGGCTAAGCGAACGTAAAAACTTTTTTGCAGCATTGTAAACAAATCCCAATACACAATTCAATGCGCTTCAACACGCCTTAATGTATGCTCAACAGTGAAAGTTGCAAAGAGTGAAGGAGAGAGCAAAACTGAATATAGAAAGAGATGGAAACTGTGAGTGGCTTTGAAAGTTGTGCTGTGCATATTATTGTATTAGTTTTTGTTTTGGCCAAGAGTCCCCAGAGTTGATGGCAACATAAGTGGAATGAATGCGAGTCCTCTCACAACTTGATGATATATACAGCAGAGTAGAACACAGATGCGAACCATCAGCTCACACAGCTTGTGCTTCGTCTGCCACTCTGTTTGTACTTCAATCTGTTGGTTTATCTTGGCACTGTCCATTCCAGCCAGTGCCTGCTGCTGTCAATTGGCCATTGGCATTTTGTTTGCAAAACATATCAAAAACTTTTACTCGCCCCACTCTCCAAACCTCTTTTATGTGTATCTGTGTGCATGTCTCTGTCTGTGTGTGTGCTCTTGAGCTTTGGGCGCCTGCTCATTATTGCGGTCTTATTATAATAATATGCTTATCGGTTGCCTCAGTTCATTGAACTTCATTCTTTGGCCAAATTGAGCCGCATAATGTTCCAGCTTGTTCAAATAAATCTGCTATTTTATAACAATAAATAAAAATGATATTAATTTCCGTTTTGTCTGCTACACACACAGGCACACGCATGTACTTGTTACCGGCAGCCATTTTGCAGCGTCACGTAACGGAAATGAAAATCCAAATACATAGAAATCCGATTTAATTGCATGTAATTGACAGTCGCTTTGAAGCATCAAACGAGCAAACCACAAAACGGATGTTATTTCACTTTTTTTTGTGCGGCTTTGTTCTTTTGACCAAAGCACGAACCTTGTCTGCCTCAATTCTAAATTAAGTGTACATAAATTTATAATAGATTTCATTTCAATTGCTTCAATTTTAGTATATAAAGCTGAGAGTCTGTTATTTCATTGAATTTACTTTTAACGCCAAAAAGTAAGAAATTGAGCTTATTATAACAAATTTTAAAAACACTTTTCTCTAAATTTACAACATTTCAAGTCTAAATTATAATAAATTTGATAAATTTTGTTGATTTCTTGCAGAAATTTCAGTTCAGCCGAAAGGTATGCTACATAATTTGAGCTTGTCAAAGTTCTGTTTTCTGTAGGTATTTAAAACTTTTCAATTAATTAATAAACATTAGATTAATATTGAAAAGACAGCAGCTTATCTTAATTAAAATGTTTATAATTTTCGCAGTTTTTGTTGTGTCATGTTCATGTCGTTGTCTGCCGAAAGTAACTCTGTTGTTTTCGTCATTATCGGTCGATTTCTGTTTGCCAGGCAAACAAATTAGTTAACCGATGCTGTTCAGGTGTACACACACACACACAATAAACACACACTTAGAGTTTTAGGGATTGTAGCTGGGTAGATAAAGTCAATTTGACTCAACTTTTGGCTAATATCCTGTCGCCGCATTGGCAAAACTATTTTCGATGTGCTATCGAATATTTTTGTAGTTGTTCCTGTTCTTGTTGTTGTTGTGATTTTTAATTGCTTTTGCTTGGGGCGCTTGAGTCTTAATTATAATTTGAATTGCTTTTAGGACTGCCGCAAAACTATGGCAATTATTTTGATTGCATTGCTCTAGGTTTAAACATTTTTCTATGTTCCATGTTCCATGTTTTTTCTCTGTTATCATAGACGATGCTTTTGTTAATTTTTGGCGCATAATTGCTGGGGTCTGTTGAAAACTACATAAAACGTATGGGCAATAAATTTTCGAAAATTGCTTTTTATGGTCATTAATTAGAAATACAATTTCCGTTGGATAAAAGTCTGAAGTAAACTAAGAAAGTAGAGAGGTTGAGCAGCAGCAGGATGTGAACAATGCTCTGGGGCCTAAGCTGACACCTGAACAACAAGACTCAGTTACATCCGGTCAAAAGGACTACCAGCTGGGCTAACTGATGAGATTAATTAAGCAAGGCAAACAAAAGGATTTTAGTTTCATGTACATATACACACTTGGAATTGTTGTTCTTGATATTGAAGTAGTTGTTGTAGTTGCTGTTGCTCCGGCTGCTGCTGTTGCTGCTGCTGTTGTTGTCGCCTGACAGGCAGCAATGTGTTTGCCTGCTGGCATTTTTATTGACAAGGACACATTAATTACTCAATGACATTGTAATCAAATGTAAGCATTGCCTGCAAGCACATCATGATTGTTGTTGTTGCTGCTGTGCGTGTGTGTGCAGGCCAAAGTTCAACTTTGGTCTGTAAATCTTTGTCGCTGTCAATATTGCGCATACGCCACCATCACTCAAGTCTTGTAAAGCGCTTGTTTACCTACGTAGTACGTACATACATGGATATAAGTGTGTCTTTGTATATCTAGCATGTTTTATTAATTACGTAATTATGTAACAAATTAAATGTGCGTTTGTAGCTGAATATACTCAGCTAAAATGAATTTGAAGCTACTCAAAGTTTGTTAGAGAATTTTTTGTGAATGCAGGCTAAATGGGTTAACTTGGTTAAACGACCGACATGTTGTAACATGTTGCGCTGCACAAAGAATCAGTGTGTGGAGCACATGTTGGTCTGCTGAACTCACAGCAACTTGAAGCACTTAAGAGCACTGGGCTCTGAGTTTTGAACTAAAACGAAAGTATTTTTATGAATGGCTCATGATAAGCCTAAGCTTTTCAGTACAAGCCAAGTGTAGAAATATTTTAAGAAAGAAAACTGGGTCATTATAAAGCTAACTTGCCTCTACCTGTTTGAGCACATGTTCAAATAAAATGTTTTACTACTTTTAATGATTTTTGTAATGAATTAATTCATTAGAAATCAGTGCAGTGTTTACAATCAATTAGCGCTGCGGTTGACAGCAAAACTAACAATGCGAAAGCTCAACACAGAGTGCAATCTGAGCCTAACGCAATTGCGACACTAGCGCTCAAAACTTTGTCACTCACACCTATAGTAGTCGCACCTGAAGTATGACAGGTAGCTGGCAAGAGTACAAGTTATTCTTGCCGCAAGCTACACACACACACACACCCACAGAGTCGTAAAAACTTTCTCTTGGCATTTCCGTTGCCGTGTGCCAAGTGGCGTATTCCTTGTGCCACATTTGTCTCATTTTTCCGCCGCTGCGTCGGCAGGAGAAGAGAAGTATCTTCTACGAGCTGAAACTGTAGATAGAGCTTGAGCGTCAAGGGTCGCCTCGCCTGGTCTCATATTACGCCGAGGCACGCATTTAAAATCCAAATTAAATATTTCCGCATGAAACTCAAATCTTACAACTGATTAAATAAACCAGCGTCGGATGAGGTAGTGAAAAGGAAAGGAAAAGGATGTGATGCGGGTGTCTGGCAAATGACTGTGGGCCAAGTCAAAAAGGCAGCGCTGCTGGCAAGCACGTAAATTGCGACAAATATGCTCTGTGCGTGTATGGGTGCAGGGGTGTTGTTGTGCATGTGTGTGCGTGTGTATAATTGGCATGCAGCGGAGACACACGTTTTGTGGGTTGCTTGAAGCTGCTGCTACATCCGCTCGTTGAAAAATTTTGTACATTTAACAAAAACTCGCATCTACGTTGCCATGGTAATTGTGTTGTTATTTGTCTCTCTTACCCCCTCTAACTCCCCGCTAACTTCCTACTGTGGCTAAAACTTGTTCCTACACAAAAAACTCATTTGCCCAGCCACCTAGCGAGTGTCCCTGTCTGAGCATTGAGGATGCTTTATGAATGAATTCAGCTGCTAGCATTTAGAATCGCATTCGCATTCAAACTCTACCTGGTCTGACAGTCAGTAAGTCTGACTGACTGGGAAATGACAATGAGGCGAATGCTGCAGAAACGAAGATGAAAACTTTGTCCTTTGCTTTCGAAGTCACTCATTCCATCAACTGTAGCTGCGTGTAGTCAACTCCTTGCCATATTCCGTATAGTTATAGTTACAACTTGTTCAGGCAACAAGAAGTTGTTGGTTCTGGCCAAGTCGAGCTAAAACGTTGGCAAGTCAGGAGAGGACAACGCAGGCCAAAGTGAAAATCATTTGCACGGTAAAACGTTTTTCGGTAAACTTGACTTGACTTAGATTGTGGAATATAAAATAAAATTACCAACAAATTGAAAATTGCATCCTGCGTGCACAGCTAAAGGTCTTTCGCTCCATCTCTGTATCTATCTAGCTGCCATCTCGCTCTACCGCTTTGTAGGTACACGAAAACTTTTCTATTTCATACTCAAGGATTATGCTATGAATATAAAATCTTGCAAAATTACACACATACACTCACTGTGCGAAAGTAACTAGAAGTTGCGGTCGTGTTGCTGCAGCGGGAGATGTGCCAGAGGTTATGACTATCTGTCTCTCTGACTGTGTGTATATGTAGCTGTATGTATGTGAGAGTGTGTGTGATTGGGAATTGTGTACACTGCACAAAAATGTCAGATTAAATGAATTGTTGCAAGCTTAAGAAATAATGCAAATATATTTAATAAACTTGATGAAAAATACTGCAATTGTAAGTCATGTGAGTTGTGTAATCAATTAAGCCATTACAATAAATTTAGATTGGACAAAAGTAAGTTTTCAAATATTGTTAAAAATTGATTTGGTCTAATACTTGGCTTAAAATGCTGTCATTGGTTCTTACATGTTTAAAAAAAGTCTTTTATATCAGATTCTATAAAAAAGGTGCAGGATTCTTTTCCATAACTATTACTACAGTAAAAATTTAAGTACTACAATCTTCTACAGCTAAAAGCCAAAGTCTTCAGCTATGAAAATCGTACGATAAGAATGCTTTTAATAAGAAAACGTGCTGAACTGTAGTTAAAAGAAACCTTTTAACGCACAAACATGTCGAGTACTTAGTAATTTTAATCAGATCGACAGTTGTGAGTTTCGTTGCGCTCAAAAGTATGCAACAAACTGTGCAGTTGCACACACACGCGCATACTCAGAGAGTCATGTACATGTGTATGAATTGAAACTGCCCTAGAGGTAAGTGTGCGCAGTGTAGCATCTCAAATTTGCTGCAATTTAAGCAACTTACTTGCAGTTTTTGTCGCTGCATCCTGCGGCAAAAGTAGGAAAAGAAAGTAGGTGTGGGTGTGGCAGTAGCAGCTGCTGATGCTGCCGCAAGCGCAATCATAAGCCAACACCTAAGCACGTCAACAACACTGGCACTTGTTCCCCTACCCTCTGGCATCAGCCCTCAGCCCACGCCCACAACGCCCTCATCAACGTTGCTAACGCTATTTAGTGTTGGAGACAGCACAAAACTTTTTTGCAGGTCCTACAAGAGTTAAACTAAAATTTGCCAGATCATTGCTTCCGCTACGTGCAAGGATTCAGTGAGCCAAAAGCCAGAGCCACTGCTTCGCACGGATTTTCAGTGCCTTCCTTGGCTGCTCTGCTGCTTAGCTGCTGTGCTGCATACATAAGCAATGTTGGTTTCTCATTCCTTCCTTTCCTTTTTTTTCTGGCTGCAAGTGCAATGTAATGTTAAAATGCATACAGTGCTAGTACTTGCCAGCAGACCATGTTTGTGATTGTCACTGCTAAAAACTTTCTACACTCTTAGACTGGCTGCTGTGTGTGTTTACGTGTTGCCTTTAAGCCATATGCATGCTGCAAGTTTGCCCAAATTAAATGTTAATTAAATTGTTATCAGGCATTGCCTGCAACTCAGTCCGAAGTCTGGCTTTGTTGGCATTCGTTGTATTTGTATTTTTTTGTATTGCTGGCTCGCTTTGAAACTAAAGTTAAACATAATTTCTGCACGAATGGCCACTTGGCAGCTGGAAAATGCAAAAGAGCAGAGAATACAGCTTATAGCTGCAATAGCTGCTTATGGCTATAGCTATAGCTATTGCTCTGCCTGTTTGCTACTTGAGCGTAAATTGCATAGCTTCAGCCCAAGAGTCTGAATCCGAGTCGTAGTCCGAGTCCGAGAAGTCAGTGAGTCAGGGAGTTGCAGTTAAAGTCGGAATGGAAACGGAGCTGAGCGTTTGTAATACACAAAGCCGTGCAGTGAGGCGAGTAAAATGGGGGGCAAGTAAAGGCTCAGCTCAGGCAAGGCAGTGAGGCAAGTGATTCAGTCAGCAGCAACCAGTGGACTGGCTGTAGCTTTAGCTTCAACTACAGCTCCACTTTCCCATCATTGAGGCACTATAAAACTGCAATGAATGGTTAATCAAGCAGCCGACTTGAACTGCTTTTGGCTGCGCACCACAGCAAGTATATAAACGCATATTTATATAAAAAACAAAAGCTGCCACAAAATAGGCCGAGTGCAGCATGATTGACATGGCAGCTTTTGAGTCATTTACGAGAGATTCTAATTAGTGCCAAAGTAGATGTTGTGAAGTTCATTGCAGTTTATTTAGCTAAGCATGTGAAGCTAATGAAAGGTAATCATTATAGCTAATTAATCGATGGCTTTAAAAACAAATATAGTGTTACTGGCTTTAAACTTTATTTACGACATTATTTCATGATGTTATCAATCATAATAAATGAATTGGAGCTGTCGGAAAATGAAAATTTTCCAGTTTTAATCAACTTGCATATTTATTGCATAAATTCTGGCAATATATATGTTTATTGCTTTATTTTATAGCTTGCAGAAAGCTGCTTTTATATACATCTGTGTACACTGTGTACTGTGTACTGTGTATATGCAGGCAAGGCAGTGCTGATAAATGGAAATCGGTTGATCCCTTAACAACGGCCTTCCAGCTGCAATACACCTGACAGTTTAACTATCTGCTAAAAAGAAACAGCAACAACAAATAATGTAAACGAAGCAAACTAAAAATAAATTTCCGTTTTTATTGGCTGCCAAGTTTTAAAACGTTGAATTTCTATTAAATAACTGGCGCGCACTTCGTATACGTAATATCAGATTACGGCACCGGCTTAAAGGTGAACCAACAGTAAAGCAAAACAGCAACAACAAACACACAACAAAAATGAAGAAGAAAATGAAAAATAAAAACAAAAACAACAAGAAAAATAACAAAACAACAAAGGTAAATAGCGAAAAAAAGGAGTGCAGCAAACAAAAAACTCGCGCATAAAATAAAATGGAAATTACACAGAAAGACAGAAGAAGAGTTTGTAGAGAGGGGAATAGGAAGGGAGTAGAGAGGCGGATAAGGATAGGGTACGTAGAATCGGTGTAGTTGGCTCTAGCTATGGAGATGCTTACGCTTTTTTAATTACCTCGTTTAAGGCAGCGGGCCTTGAGCTACCATTCGCATATGAGAGAGTGTTTGTGTGTGTGTGTGTATTTGTATTTGTAAGCTTTACTCTATTTGTATTTGTGTCCGTGTCGGTGTGTGTGCGCTTTTATCAACTCGTTTCGCCGTGTTTTACTCACTCGCAGACGTTGCCATAAGTTTTAATTAAAATTACTTTCCCGCTGCTGGCTGACGGCTGCTCTTTCTCCTACTCCTCAGCACCGCTCTCCACTCTCCGTTGTTGTTGTTGTTCTGGCTGCTGGTTGAGTGTTTTGCCGTGTGCTTTTTGTTATTTGCTGTTTGGTCGCTCACACTCGCCAGCTGCTCTACTCTACTCTACTCAGCTCAGTCTGTGTGTTTGAGAGTGTTTTTTGCGGTTTTTGTTGCAACTTCTGCTGCCATTGCCGCTGCTGCTGCTGGCGCCGGCAGTTTGTTTGCGGCCTGCGTCTCTGACATTGCCCCAGCAAATGACAATGGCCGCCACACTCACATTCACAGTCACAATTGCATTCGTATTCGCATTCGCATTCACAAGCGCCGTTTGCAGTCAATGGCCGTTGGCTTTCACGCTGCAATTGTTGTTGCATACTTTTAGGCTGGCAGGATATTAAAAGCTACGAAAGTTGCAATACATATTGAACAATTGCCGTAAGTGCTGTACGTAATTTAAAAGATTTTAAGCATTTAAATCATTAAAACTGACAGTTTTAAATATATAAAATAAATGATTTATTTGTTGCAATTCCACTTACAGAAAATATACATATTGCAGCTGTTTAAATGGGCATGACAATTCAATGCCAGTTAACATCAAAGCGCAGCTTTATGGGCTGCTGCCGCTACTCTTACTGATGCTGACGTCGTCATCATTCAAACAATCAGCGAACTGTAAAGCGACGCGCCCAAACGAGCGGCTCTAAACGCGCATTTCAACGCTTGGCTTGGTTTGGCTGTGTTGCTCTACAGCAAGAATTGGCAAAGAGATAGGACGAGGAGCAGGGCAGTGGCACAGTCGGTGGTCCTGGAGTATATTTGCCACATGCTGATAAGCAGACATAATAATAAAAAATGTATGAGCTGCCTCACAAGCGCCAGTCATAATAAAATGTGCAGAATAAAATGAAATGGCAAATAACGACAGTGCCGAGAGTAGGAACAGCAGCAGCATCAAGAGCAGCAGGATCAGAACGAGAACATGGCGGCAACGGATGTACGCTAAAAGCAGTAACGGAAACGTTGCACAATTTTGCGGCGACAATGCGACGCGGGTGGTTGGTCCACCAAGCTGAACGCGACATAATGAACTCAAAAACTTGGCCAAAAGAGTTTGGAACGTTTTGCTAATGAGAGCTCCGAAAGGCGACAGTGATTATCTGCTGGAACTCAAGCGTTCAGACCATATTAAACCAGAAATGACAGTTTGTAATCCGCTTTCGCCAAAGTTTACGCCAAGTCAGCTAAATGCGTTAATACTCTTGGAACTTGGCCATATGAAATTTTGCGAAATTAAGCAGAAAGCAAAAATGAAAGGGATTTTCCAAGAACACTTTTTGGGAGAAGCGAAAAATATTTACCCAAAGATTCCTTGTTGTTGTTTTTTTGATATTTTGTGACCCAGGCGACAGCATTCATGGCCTTTGGCATTAAGAACCTTCATAAATTTCTGAGTGAACTGAACGGAGCAGAGCAGCAAAGTCTGCTTTTGATTGATACTTGACGGCGGCAGCGATGTCGACAGCAGCTGCAGCAGAGCCGTCAGAGGAGGCGTTGATGTTGACGTTGCCGTTGACGTTGGCAGAGACTTTGTTGTTTATTTTGTCAGTGTTATTGTTGTTGTTGTTGTTATAAGCAACACAATTTAATAATAGATTCATTACACACACAAACATAATATTCGCAGTTTCGCTAATACACTTACATAGCAAGTAGAAACACACACAAACATTGCCACCCAAACACCCACACACATATGCGTCTGCTGCTCCTTAGCACATGCCATGCGTTGGTGCAGAGGGTTGGGGTGTGTGTCATGCGGTAGGGGAACGCATGCCTCTTAGCGTATCATTATGTCAACAGAAAATAAGTGTCTCTATATATACAGCATATAATAAATTGAATATATTTTCATCAGCAATAACAGCAAACAAACGCATCAGCAACATCAGCGACAACAACGAGAACAACAACAGCAATATCAATGAAAACATCATGTTAACAAAATGGCCAAGAAATCCGCCAGAAAATGGTAGCAATAAAATTAATAGAAAGCTGTGTATCAGTGGGAGTGGAATTGAGGGTGAGAGTTCAACAATAGCGCGACAAGTGATGTGTGTGGTAAACAAAAAGATTGAGGCCATCAAAATGTGTTCTAATTGCGAGAGTAGCTCAAGAACTTCATGAGCAAACAAACAAAATATGGAATGTAGTATAAAAATAAGGAGTTATATGAGATATATGAAAATGGCAGAAATTATTGAAGATATATCGCTTTAAAGCCTTTAGAATAAATTACAAGTATAGTAGCATAAATTGGTGTACATAAAAACCGACTTTAATAAAGGTTATATTTTTGATTTACTTAGTTTTAAATAAAAAACTAATTTTATTTAAAATCGTTATTCAACTACTTTTTAAGCTCTGTGGTGGCTTTTACGACCTTCGTGAAACAAACCCTTCGAGCTACCCTCGCAACTTAGCTATTCCATGCCTCTAATACTAATTTATAATAAAAGCCCAAATCTATTTGCTACATTCGAGTATTTGCCAAACTGTCGCTCTGCTAACTATTCCACATATATATCTTTCGCATACGTAGCTGTAGCTGTATCTGATTCTCTATCTCTATTCGTATCTATATCTTTAACTGTAAGTGTATCTGTAACTGGCTGTCAGGAGCTGAGCACAATTGAAATGAGGCGACGAAGCGCCAACATTTTGGAAGTTTATTTGGCAGCCGGGTTAGCGCCGGAACGCGGGTCATGTGGTTGAGCGGGAGAGCGTTGCGAGGAGTGACTCGTGGCAACCGCCAAGATGCCAGCATTTCAACGCCATCAACTGACGCGTCGGCTGTTGTTTATCTGCTGTGGTTGTTGTTGTTTTTCTTGTTGCTGAAGCTTATTATCTTGAACCGACAGGCGGTGGCAGCTCTACGGTGGGACCCTCATACAACGGCTGAAGCCTTTTTCCATACTCGCTCGCTGGCGCTGCCAAGAAGTTTCAATAAAGTTTGCCGTCGTCTTGGCATAAAAATTTCATGTGAACTTGCTTTGATATTTTATTTATTTTTATTTGTTTGCAGCCTTACAGCATGTTTTCATCTCTCACACACTCGCACACAAATACACAGTTTGCCCTCTCCTCCCCCTTGATTTTTCTCTTCATCTCTTTCTTTTGCAGTTTTCTTGCGGGTTACTTCTAATCAATTCCGAATCATTTAGCACACGCATGAGAGCTGTCAGTTTATTTGTGTGAGCGCGAGTGTGTGTGTATGTGTGTGGTGTCCGCCATTTTGTGTAAGTTAAAGCTGATAGGCTTTAAGCTCGTTGCTGGCCATAAATCAGGGGCGTGACGGCGCACAAAAGGCTGCTGACAAAGCCCAAAAGCTGTGCGGGTAATTATGACTAATTAACGCACCAAACGAACACCCCAAAGACCCATTTCCTATTTCCCCACTTTCCCATTTCCCGATTTTCCACTACCCCTGAGCTCCCTTCTGGCCACCACTTGACATTTGCACCTCCCTGCTATCGATATGTCTGCGAGTTGCCTTAATAAAATCATCAAATTTGCCTCGAGCCGAGCATAAAAGGCTTTTGGCAACAGCCATAAAAACATCGACGACGGCAATTTCAATGCCCTTTTGATATGCCTAATACACACAAAACACAGTATTTGGCCTTTATGGACGCACATGGTCCAGTATCCAATATGTAATATAAGTGGCGTAAATTGTGGTCAAGAAGTTCTTGCCACATTACGTTCCATCGAAGGCAAACTGAAACTTTGTCACATGTGAAAGCACTTACAACAATTTCCAGATACTTTATGACGCAGTATATATATAAATTATATATTAATATATATAATATATATATTTGCCTTGTCTCAGCTTATATATTGTGTCTCACATATGGCTAAAATGTAATATAAGTTGGCAGCAAAATTATTAACTGCGCCACTTACAAGCACTTTTCACTTGCACTGCAGCACTTTCTATATCTTTAGCCGTTTTTTTTTTTGGCGGTGTCTTTGCAGCATTTTGGCTACATTTTTATACTCCAGCGATTTTTTTTTTCGTTGTCGCTTTTTGGACTTATTTACTCTGAGCTCTGTCGGAATACGCAATTCTGCACGTTCCTTTTGTTCGCCGCAAATGTTCATAAATAAGTTGATTAGTTTTTTTCTTCTTTTTTTTATGTGGTTATCGCTGAGCGACGTTTCGAGTGGCAGCCACAAGAGAGCTGGGCGACAGATGGGGGTGGTGGGAAGGGGAAGACAGAGGATACACGGCCTTAGGATGCAGCAGAGTAATTGAAAATGGTACTTAATGCGTGATTATTATATTCGCAGAGCCTGAGAGCAACGTGATAGGGCGAAAAAAGAAAAGCGGTATAACATTCATGTTGTTTATGATGCTCCTATATTATGTAACTGTGTGTGTGTTTGTGTGAGTGAAAAGTGCGTGTTAAGCTGCTTTTATGCTGATCAAAAATGTTGGCCCAAATCATTTGTCCGCAAGATGGACAACATTTGATAACTCGCATTTAAAATCACAAAAATGATTGTTGATTTCAAGCAGATGACATACATTTTGCGCAAATATTGAATGATTGATGGATGTGGAGTATTTCAATAAAATCAAAAATATTTATAATGCAAGTAACAAAGCAAACTGTTGTTAGTGCTTTGACTGTCTATCAATAAGTTTATATAATATTTTTTCATAAAATCAGATACATTTTTAATGGATTACGTTTACTAAAAAGACATACAACTGTACTTAATGCCTTTCATTGTCTATGGCTAAGTTTTGACATTTAAAATTCAATTGAGAAGATCATACAAATAAATACAGTTGGAAAAGTTTTCATCAGTTTGACATCAAATAAACTTGGCCTTAACTTACCAACTTTTTCATTGTCTCTGTGAAAGGGATGTCGCTTGGCTAAAGCGGAAACTAAGTAACGGTTATTTGTCTATATATATAAATCTCCACACATATGTTTGTATGTGTGTGTGTGTGTGTGTGTGTGTGCTTGTATTTATGTTGGCATTTTCGTCACAATTTCCGTTTGCCCGCCAGAAAACTCAAACTCAAATCGAACAAAGGACAAAAAAAGTAGGGAAAGGAAAAAAAACTTTGTTTCAACAACTTTTCGGGCATTCGGTTGCTCTTAAGTTTATATGCTCAACAACTACTTGGCAAATTGTTTGCCATTGCCATTTCCATTGCCATTTGATATATACTATAAAACGATTGCACTGCAATCTGTTTTTTATACCCATTGCCCATAAAAATTGCTTACTCCCTAAAAAAACAAGAGTTTTGCTCAACTGTGTTTAAAACTAAAGCATAGACATATGTTTTAAGTTAAGTTTTAAGCTAGTCGCAGTTTGTTAACTTACAGTTATGGATGAAAATATTGAGTGAAGTTTAGAAGTGCAGGGGCTGGAAAGTTTTTAATCATTTAATGTGCAACAACTCAAATTGCAGTCAACTGCAAATGCATTTCGCATAATTTTGTTTTTGTGTTTTCGGTGTGCACTGAAGCGTGCGCTGGCATCAACACGAAGTATACTCGGTATACCCTGTATTCCGTGTATCCTGTGTTTCCCCAAGTGCCAGGCAGCTCACAGGCTATTTGTATGCTGTCATGTGTGCCAGGGCAGTCAGAGCAGTCAGGGCAGCCAAGGGCTCAGGGATCAGGTTTGAGCAAGATGTTGTTGTTGCTGCTGTTGTCTCAAACAGCAAACTCAACCCTAGTATGCACTTACACTCTCACTTTAATTTGTGTGCCAGGCAGCGACCCTTAGTGTATGCCCTCCACCCACACACACACACACACACCTCCTACAACCCCTTGCACCTCAAACAATGTCACTTGTCCTTTGTGAGCTCACGTGTTACATGCAAATGCGCTTCCTGCCCAGAACAGAAGACTTACAACTCACAACTCAACATTGTTGTGCCTCTTTGTCTTTGTTTTTAGCAGAGCCCCGAACCCTTCCAGCCACCCCCAGCACTTGTTTGGGGAGGTTAAGTGTGTGTTTTTGCACAAATAAATATTGTAATGATGTATGTGATTTCTTTTATGCAACTCAACAGCACAAAAGAAGCTACCGTCTATCAGTTTATTGAAATCTCTTTAGCTGCAGCGACTGCGACAACTCCCACTCTACTTCTGCCTCAAGTGGTACGACACTTGAGTAAGATTTACAGAAATGTGAAACATTTTCGATGGCATTCAGCTCTTAATGAAGTAACAACTTGGCAAAAAGTCATTAAAAATATGCAAAATGCATGTGGCATGCAAAAATCAATAAACAATCAACGCAAAAAAAAATTTTATCACATTTATATGTATATATAAATACATATAAAAAAAAAAAAAAGAGAAAGGTAAATTGTTGGCCTCAAGGCTGCAATTATGAACATGCTGTCAAAGGAGTTTTTGCCTAGGCCAAAAAAAAACACAGCAATGTGAAAAGCGTTGACGATTGCAATTTTCAAGTGCACAGGCAGGAGGAGTGGGCGTGGGAGGCGTGGCAGTGTTGCCAGCGCAGTTTTGAAGAGTTCGCAATGCACACACACATGGCCATCACGTTGACGCGCGAAACTGCATGTATACCAATTAAATGCAAACGGACAACGCCCAAAAAAAATTATAAAAAAGGGGAAATAAAGGAAAATAAAGCAGGAAAAAAAGGAAAATTTTTATGGCCAACTGCTGTCAATGACAGCGCAAATAAATGCAACAAAGCTTGTAAAACGCGAACAGCTGAAAATCAATAGTGCCGCGTAAGCGAGAAACACACACCCACACACGCATACACACATACTCGTATCTGCTGTACATAAGGCTGGTATATAAAAGGCCTGGTCAGCTGCTGTTTGCTTAAACATAGCAGCTATGCAGCTTGGGCATTTGTCATAACAGCGGCAATAATCAGAACGACAAGCCTACAACACCAACAACAGCAGCAAGAACAGGAGGTGCAGCAGCATCAGCAGCAACAAACGGGAAACGGAAACGAGCGGACTGTGCAGGACCATTCATGTTGACGTCAGTCACACAGCGTGCAAATGTTGACCTACATACAAAACGCCGAGCAAACAGGCGCATAAACGCCATACCAAACAACAGCAATAACAACAACAACAACACACAGTGCTGATAAGTCTGGCACTTTGTCCAGTTGCCAGTTGCATTGTTAGAAAATATGACGGACATAGTCATAGTCTAGCTATAGCTATATATCTGCATATCTATAGCTATGGCTACAGCTATAGTTGTTGTCGTTGCTGTTATTGTTTTTAATACTAACCAGCATCATAATTGTTATGTAGATTTATAGAATTGGGTTGGCAGCAGCATTTGCTATCCAGTCTCCCATCCAGTGTCCAGTCTCCTGTGCCCAAAGGCGGATGTGTCAGAGTCATTAAAAACAAGCCATGCAAAAATTGAACACAGCGCACAGTGGCACAAAGAGCAACATTTTGTATTTCATTCATTTCAAATTAATGACATTATATTTCCAAACAATTTCCATTACAAACGGCGCTGAACTGAGTGACATTTGTATGCGTATATTTACCTGATAGCGTCCAGGTGGATGAATTACCGGTATCACCTTGGCCCTCGCCATATTTTTCAAGAAGTAAACCTTTGCTGGTATGGGACACTTCAGTACCGTTTTATTGGCCACAATTGCCTGATAGACTTGACCCAATGCCTTGCTCATAAGGGGATTATTGAGAAACTGACAGCCGTCCAGTTTGTTCAGATTATACAATATGCGTTGTGAAGATAATGCTCGTATAATGATGGTTATGGAGAACGCAGGTGCCAATTTCACCACCCGAAAGGTGTACAGCATTTCGGTGTTGGGGACTTTGTGAAAATATTCCACAAAATCGTGATCACACATTGTCTGCACTGAGTCGATTTCATACCTTGTTTTGCCACGCACATAAAACTGTTTAGAAAATGAAGCGAATTTTAAGTAACATAAATAAATTTTAATTAGGTGTAATCCCACTGTTTTGTTAGACTCCACTATTAAGATTATTAAATCGCAGAGCAGGAAGCTTAAAACCAGTAACATATTTCTTAAAATCATATTCGAACTAAGTTGAGTTTTGTACAATAACTACATAACTTTGCTTCAATTTGTTAATGTTTAACGTGGTAACGGCTCATTAGCCAACAGCAAAACATTTTAAATACCTGCTGATCTAAAAATCATACACAGAAATTATGTGATTTTGTAACTTTTATTTAGCCATAATTAAGGTATATTAATTACATAATATTTCCACACCATCTGCATGACAAAGGGCGCGGGGCTTTCGGACATTTGAACCTGTACGGTCAGTTCATAGTGTCCAAGTGGATGAAAACTTGGCTTTATAAAAGCTTTGGCCATATCCTTTAGATAGTAAACCCTCGGTGGAATTGGACACTTGAAGAAACTGTGATTCACAACGAGAATGTTGTAGGTGGAGGCCAGCACTTTGTTCATCATTGGATTGTTGACAAAACGACAGCCATCCAGATTCTCAATTTTATACATAACTCTTCTCGACTTTTCGGCACGCATCACTATGCTTAGAGTAAAGGATTTGGCCTTTTTCACAACCCGAAAAGTATGAAGCGCCTCATTGCCCGGAACGGGTCGAAAATATTCCACAAAGTCATGATCACTTTCGGTCTCCACAGATTGCAAGGTTATTTTCACCTTGCCCTTCACCGAGATCTAAAACAGAATTTTGCTCAAGTTAAAGACAAAAAAATTTTAGTAGTTAACGATTTTAATATACCCTACAATTATAAAAGCCAGCAGTAAGTTGAGTAGGCAACTCCGAAATGGGCACATTTTGTGCTGTTTACTGCTGATCTGCAATTAAACGACAAAAAATGCTTAGATGTTTTGTCTGGCCAAATATCGGGACTTAATTAACTTGTTTATACACAAATTGATCATAGTCATGCTTTGTGTGTTTTGTTCAGCACCATTAATTCAAATGAGTAATTCGATAAATCCAATCGATCTCCATGACAAACGGCGCTGGACTCTCCGTCATTTTGATGCGAGCATTCAGGTGATAACGTCCAATGGGATGAAATGTAGGTATTGAATACATCGATGCTATGCTTCGCATAAAGTATACCTTCGGTGGAATAGGACACTTAAAGGTGCTATTTAGTAGCACCTTACGATATAGGATTATTGATGAAGGCACAACCATCCAGTTTAATATGATATAATACGAGTTGGCTCTTCAAATTTCGCATTCTGATGTCTATATTGAAGGATCTGGCTAGTTTTGCCACACGGAATGTGTAAAGCGCATTTTTGGGTGGCACTATGTCGAAAAATTCAACAAAATCGTGATCGCAATCGGTTTTCTCAAATTCAATTGTTCTCTTAAGCTTTCCGTGCACCGAAACCAACTTAAAAATGAAGAATAAAATTTACAAATATATTTTTCAAACTGTGGAGTTCATTACCGTATCGTTGGAGTCCAATGTACTGATTTGTTGCAGAAACAATAGGTACAAAGCTAATAAATACATTCTAAGTGAACCACTTTCAGAATGAAACTAGAAAATAAAACCAAAAGTGAATCACACAGCTTTATTAACAACTTTGTAATTAGTTTATACAAAAGTGTTAATGAGCAGCATAAATCAAATCTTAACGCTAATTGCGTGGAAAAATTGGACAATTATTGTGCATTAAAACTAGAATATGTGTTTGCGTAATTTTGCCCCACTGTAAGCGCTTGTATTGTTGGTCATTTAGTCTATGGAGCGTAGCCATGTCCATGGCCGCCTTAATTTTTTTTTGTGTCTTTTTTTTGGAGTGGGGCGTGAGGGAAGCTGTTTTTGTTTCATACTTATTGTTGGCTCGATGATGGGTCTTTCGGTCTTTTGGTCGCTCGGTCGCTCGGTTTTTGGCACGTTGCAACGTGCCACATAAAAGTGGCAAGGCAATGTAGTTGTGCCACCTGACAATGTCTAATGATGATGGAGTAAGTGCAGCAGCAACTACATAATCTCAGCCATAACGTCAAGGTATCACCCATTGTTGTTGTTGTAGCTCTTGTGGTTGCTGTTGTCGTTGTTGTTGTAGTTGCTGGTGCTGTTGTACGTGTAGACAAGCAAGCAGCGAACCAACCGAACGAGCCAGCAGTAAACAAACAAGCAAACGCTGCTTGAGCCAACGAGTGTTGCCTGTGCGGTTAAGTGGGTTGGGCTGCCTTCGAATGTAAGGCGTGGCATTTAGGCAGCACACACACATATAGATGCCCACATACAGAGAGTGGCAAAAACTCAATGAGTCAATGACTTTTTGGTGTCGTTGCGTTCGTTGATGCGAGACGCGGTGTCGTTGTCATTAGCAACAACACCGACACGCATACGCCACGTACACATAAGTGCACCGCACGCACACACAAACACACAGAGCAGCACTAACCCAAACTTAGCCATCACATGTGTCCATTTGTTTGGACGCTGTGGGAATAGGCGAACAGGGTCCAGCAATAAATTTGGCAAACAAACACGTTTTTGGCTTATGTTTTATTGCAGATATTGTTGTTGTTGTTGTTGGCATTGCGGCTCATGTTTCGTTGTTGTCCTTGGCGTACCTAATGTATGTCAACGGCAGACAACACAGCAGCTGCTGCTGTTGCTGTTGCGGCTTTCCTTTTTTTCTGTTTTGCCTCTCGTCCCCTTTTCTTTTTTGTTTGGGACTTGGGCTGTTACTCTGATTCGTTTTGCTTTTTACGCATTCACGCGCCTCAAATTGGCCAAACAGAATGTTTGGGAAAAACAAAATAAAAACAAAAAAACAGCAGCAAAAAAAAAAAAAAAAAAACAAATTATATGCTGCATGCTTTTAGGCTAAGTAATTATCATTTTTTGGCAACGAGCAACGCATAAAGAACAACGTACACACAGAGGCAATACAGAGGCAACACTTGGCAAGACCATTTACCATTGCTTTTGCCTTCTTCTCGCGCTCAGTAGACATAATTTCCCCAGTCGCTCATTAGCCGCATGCCGTGCTAAGCCAACATGGCTTTAAGTGTGAAATTGTTTGGGTAATGCCAAGTAAATTATGCAAATATATTATGAGTTCATAGATGTGTCCACACAGCTCTCTCATCTCATCATGTCATTTACGCCTACGCACACAATTTTTACCCTGCATAAATTTCCAAAAAGTTCTGATTAAGTTTGTTCCTTGTTTTTTTGTTGGGCAGCTTGTGAAAGGGATTTTAAAATTATTTAATTGAGAGCTAAAAGTGGGCTAAATAAATATGAAAATTAAAAGAGATTTTCAGCTTAATTTAAGCTGATGATAACTATTTGTTAGGCATTTATTCGATTATGTTGAAAATCTAGTCCCAAAATAATTGAAACATCAAACGAGTCACTCAGCCATGGTAGCAATGAGGCAGATACATATAAAAGTGTGTCTGTGTGTGCTTCCAGTCCAGTGTCCAGTGTAAACACTGAGCACAGCTGTTTAGCCTACCGCTTACTTGGTATGGAGGCCTCGGTTCGTACTCGTGCCTAACCACAGACAACAAAATGCGGTGCGCATGCGTCGAGTGTGCAGTGCCTTGTTTGGCTGTCAAGTGCACCGCCAAAAGCGGAAACACCACACGGCCGTAGCCAGTTGCTTTTCGAGGCTCGTAGGATACGCACGGCTCCGGCTCCGGCTTCGAGTTAATAAAATGCGGCAACTGAGCGTACAGTGAGTGCTGTAAGTGTGTGCTGGGCTGTACTGTGTGCGAGTGCGAGCAGTTCGAGTGCGAGTTCAAGTGGCCGTGTTGTGTGGTGAATAGGCGCCAAGCTAAAGAGCATACCGAAGAGAGTACAGAATCGCAGCATCACACAAACTAAGAGCTTGTACAGACTCGCGGTTAGAACAAGCGGCGCAGTCAAGTCGTATACTTGCAAGCGTGCAGTTGCCTTAACGGAAGTGCGCCGAATGTGTGTGCGTGCGAGCGTGTGTGTGTGAGTAATGTGAGAGTGTTGTGTTCTGAGTGTACACGCTAGTGCCCGGAGTGTGCCGGCTTTAAAATCAAACAAAATATGCTAAAACACAACAACGCTAGCAAATAACAAAAAAAAAAAAAAAAAAATCCATCAAAATTTATTTCGAAAAAATAATAAAATTTAAAGTTTGTGCCAAAGAATCAAAATTGCTCAATAAATCAGTGTAAAAAGCAAGCGGCAAGCCCCCGTTTCGAATCGAATCAAAACAAACAGGCAAAGCTAAGAAAAGTAAAGCAAAGAAAACAAACAAACAAAACAACTCGAGCGAGCCGTGAAGTAAATCAAAATCAAAACAGAAAACCCGAAAGCATGTGGATTAGTAGCCGCCTTTTTGTGATTTGTTTGCTGCTCAGGTTTGGTAGGTGTAACTTATTCTCACTCAGTGCACATCTGCCTCTCCTCATTCCATTACTTTTACTCTCTTTCTCATGCCAGGCGACTCTTAAGCCTTGCTGCCGGCTTTACTTAGTCCAATCGCTTGTTACGCGCCGCAAAGTATGCTAAGGTTTTTCCGTTGCGTGTCTGTGTGAAAATGTTTTTGTGTGTGTGCTTGCCTGTGTGTTTGCCCATCAACAGCTGTCGGCATATCCCCTTTTTATGCTCTACAAAACTTATTATGCCAAAAAGCGCTAAAGCTCATAAGGATTTTTTGGGGATTTCACGGGTTTTCCGAGGCATTAGAAAAATTGGCTAAAACTCTAAGTTTTCCGTGCACTTTCCCCAACTAACAGTCACATATATTTGATCACTTTTGAAACTATTCCAACGCATTTATTTTAATGCTTCTTCTGGAAATGTATAAATAATATTATAATTTAAATAAATATTATGTTATCTGAGCACTCACACTTTTGACGAAATGCGATTTCATGGCACAGTGAGCATATATGAATATAAACGTTATTTCGGGTGGAGGTGTTAACATAATTTATGGCTCAACACTCGCTCTACGAGCTGAGAGCTAAGAGCTAAGTGCAAATGATTTGGTCGCTTTATGATATAGTCGGGGCCATAAAAATGATTCTCGTAGCAACAAAAACTAAAGTAGCAAAAGCACAAAATGCGTATACATAATATGAAATTGCCTTATGATAAAAACCCTGGCGTCAATTTATGCCACAAAATGTGTATGCTGGTGTTTGCGTGTGTGCGTGTCTGTGTGGTGATGTCTGCGTATGAAAGACTAATGAAATGTGTCAGATACAGAGTCAGGAATAGTCGATCGAACTGACAGACCCATCGACCTCTTCACACACACTGAGAGGCTCGTGTCGTTATTCCACTTTTTTTTTTTGGAAATTTGATATTTTCCAATTTTCATTGCTTTTGTAGCTGTTTGCATTTTATGATAGCAATGCCAATAACAACTGACGCAAATATTTTTGGCCTGAAAAAAAAAGAATAAAAATTACTGAAATGCCATAGAGATATTTTATATTCCATGCATACATATACATACTTATACCTCAATACATATAAATATATATATATCTACTTGTATCTATATATCTATCGACACCCCTGACTGAGGTTGAAGCAAATGAAAAATATGCAAATGAAATTGTTACTCGAGTGTCGGAAGGGCAAATCACATTTTTTTTTTGGTTTCCACCGTTGTTATTTCATTTTTATGCGGATGAAAATACACATAAAATATAATGCGATCCATGAAATCAGCACCCAAATAAAAACAACAGAAATTAGATTAAACCAAAAACAAAGTAAGCTCTTTCTATCTAAATATTTTCTGGGGAAAAATTATGAAATACTCTGGTTGGTTTTTGGTTTGCGTTTGGTGTTGAGAAAGGGCTGTTGCGCCTTTTGATTGATTGTGTTTGAAATCCTTTGTGACAAACACATTAATTTGTTTTAGGATTAATGAAGTGCTCAACCAAATACACATCCTTGGTTACAGTTGCACGGATTGCGAAGGACGCAGCTGGTTTTAGATTGCGAAAATAAACAGAGCTTAAAACCAATCAAAATATTCCCTTCCTGTAAAAGCAAAATATTTATTTCTATTTATAATTCACCATTTGACTCAAATAGTCTTCAAAATTCTAAATTTAACCCAAAAATGTGTAATACCTTTTAGTTAATTAAATATTTTTAAAATTTCTTGAATACTTTCAATAAAATTTGAACAGCATTTATTTCCTAGAAAACTCCTACCCATTTATTGAACATTTTGATTCAAATTTAATTGGAAATTTCAGCAGCTTCTACAGCAATTGGTGTTGTGTTTATAAATCCTCTTGATTTTCTTGAGCATGTTATCGGAAGAGTATATTAACTTTGTATTGACTTTGTACTCGCATTATTTTTTACTTACGTTGTGACTTATTTTCTCATTTTTTTCACTTTTATTTCTTTGGAAAACAATTTGCGAAAAATACATTTTCACATCCCGTTGCCTTTTCTTGGGTGCTGCCTTTTTGGGTTCCTTGAACATTTTTTTTTTTTTTTTTTTTTTTGGCCGCTTCTGTGTGCACTAAGGCTTTAAATGGGCTTAGGGCCAGCTGGAAGGCAGCATTTTGGGCCAAACAAAAGGAAAAACAGAGAAAAAAATATATAAAATGAATAAAAATAATCAAAAACAAAAAAAAAAAAGAAAATCAAGTTATTTACAATTATTATAACTGTTGCTGCTGCTGCTTTTGTTTCTGTTGCTATTGCTCAATGCGCGTTGGTCTGTAAACGCTTTAAGTTCTTTCAAGTCTTGGCCCAGACAATATTGACTTGGCACACGATTTTGTATACACTAAGCAAGAGTATGTGGGCGGGTACGAGATGGTGGTGGCGGTGGCGTGTGTCTTGGAGTTTCCTCTTGCTTGTTTTTGCACATAAAAATTGAATTTCCTGTATTTTTGGGCTGATTGCGCATAAGGCATGGCCCACCATTTCCGACGGGGCGTTTCAAAGTGCCTGGCACTTTATCCGAGTATTTCCGTTAGGTCCATCTTAAAGACGACGAGGCTTTAAGAGGCATTGGGTAAACTATGCTAAAAATGTGTTAGATTTTCAGCTGTGAGATTTTTATAGGCGCCCACACGACGATTTTGAGCCGTGCTTTTATGGCCAGGCCATTATAGATATTATGTCTGCAGCATCATAAATACAGAACTATATGCACGTACAAAGTCAGACAATGGCACAGAACAGCACAGCAAAGCACAGCACCGCACCATACAGACACATATACACCTCTACGCTTTTGCCCAAAGGCAAAGAAATAATTTCAAAAAGTGCCAAAAGGGCATAATCCAAAAAAAGTAGAATGTCTGAGACGCCTGGCAGAAGCAACCCCCTCAAGAGTTTCACTAGATGAGAAACACACACACACACACATACACACTCAAACAGAAAGTCAGACTGACAGAGAGCAAGCGGAAATGCGTGGGTGGCGGGTGGCTGTGGTGGGCGGTGCAGAGGAAATGCATTTGCTGTCGAGTGCAACGAACTGGGAGGCAGTTTGACAACTTGTTAAATGGTGACAGTTTTAAAGCTCCATGAAATGAATCAGATTTCGGGTCTTAGCTTACTCAACAACTAATATATTTCAGTGTCAAACTAGATCAAATTGTCACAAACTTAAAGCGAGTTGCTAAGATAACCAAATGCTTTACAGCTCGCACAAGAAATCCGCATAACCCAAAATGTAGCGCAGCTAAATAAGAATAGTCGTGCGAATGTTGAGCCGCAGGAATAAGCTCAAGTCGGTGTGCTCAAAGGCACAAGATGATGATGACGACGATGTTGGTGGAATAGAAAAAGAATAAGATGAAGAAGAAGAAGAATGAAAAGATCTGGGAACAGGACACAAAGAAGGAAAAACACAAGCACAGGAACAACTGAAAATACGCACAGTAGCGCTTGCAGCGTAGACTTTTGTTTTCACAGGAAAGAATAAAAAACCTACAAGTGGATGTATACACACATGCACAACCACACGTGTATATACACCCCCACACACATACACAGACATATGTGAGTGCGCTTTGAGGCACATGCTCGTAAAAACATACCCTTTCTGCCCGGACAAAAAATGAACCGAGTGCCAAGCGTACTCAAGACATACTTGCAATAATTTTATGGCCTGACTGAGGCCTCATCCTCAATGCTAGTCCCTCATCCATTTTGCTTATACACCGACCGGTTCCCATTCTGACAGCGGGAGCCATAAAATCAGCGGGGAAAAGTGAAATGAAACGAACACTGAGACGTAAGAGAAAAACGAAACCAGAAAGAAGTAACATAAAAATCCATGATGCCAAGCATAAAACAAAAAGCGCCTGGCCAGGCACAACAACAACAGTAACAGCAACAACAACAAGCTCAACCAGAACAGCAACAAAAAACATACAAAAGCAAAAAAAGAAAAGAACAAAAACAACTCTAATTGCAGACACAATGACTTGACGGAGCGGGACAGTAAGAGGGCGTGGGGGCATGACAGGGTTAGGAAGGGACGCTGAAAGGGGGGAGGAGGACAAAAAGCAGGGCGGAGTAAGAGGCTCCTAGTGAGCCAGCCCTGAACGAGTTGCAAGGATTTGCACAGTGCCGCAGGGACAGACAGAGACAGTCGAGGCGCATTCATGTGGAATTTGAAGCGAAATGTCAATTTGAGAAATATATACCTACATAAAAATATGTATATCTATGAGTGTATATGTATATTTATATAGCTGGGGGAGGAAGCAACCCAAGCTAAAGACAAAAATGTTATTCTAATTTAAGATAAGGCAAAAATCTGTTTGCCAAGCGAAACGAAAGTAGAAAAAAAAACACATTGAGACGATTTCAAATGTTGAATTCTCTGTGGTTCGAAATATACGTATATAAAAATATTTAAGTGCCTATTAAAGGGGACGGGCATCCTAATACATCAACAAATATTCAAAATCCAAATGAGGCTTTCAACAGCAGCATTATTCGTTCATAAATATATCTGCATATTTAAAAGACATTTCACTTATTTGCACATGGAGACGACAATTTGATGACCCCTTAAGAAATTCATTCACACAAATACAAATAAATTGTTGATGGTCCTTCCATATGCTGTTTTGTACAACATTTATGGATTTGTGAACATTTCAGCAAAATTTTTTTATTCACTGTTAAAAGTTTTTAATTATTTAAATCGCTTGTGCACAAAATGTAATTAAAAATTCTTTTCAAATTCATGTGAATTGTTTGAATTTTTAATGAATAAAAAAGTTATGTACTTTTTATAAAAGAAAAGTATTAGAATCGAATTGAAAATGTGTTATTAATTTTTCAACCCATGAGTTAAATAATTAATTATAAAATAAATTAAGAAAAATCCGAAAAACTCTACATCACTTGTAATATTTTTTTTATATATTATATTTTTATTGGTTGGGTCTTGAAAAACTTCTAGAAAATACCCAAACGTTATGGTTATTTCCCATTTAAAGTTAATGCTGTTATTTCCTTTTACTATTTTACTGCACTTTCAGCTTAAAATTTATTTTAAAGTATATAAAATTTTAATTGAAATTGCTTTAAAACTTAAATTTACACCCCCACTTTTACAGATGCCACGATTAGCGAGCCCTTTGAAACACACTTACGTGGCCCCGGCTTCGTCATGGAGCCGCCGGGTCGCGTTGAGTTCTCCAATTCTTCTGGCGGTTGGCTCGACTGCTCCGCATCGGGGAGTCCGCAGCCGACGATCGATTGGGTGCACGCGGATGGCACGGCGGTAACGGAGATACACGGAGTGAGAAGGGTGCTGCGTAACGGTACTTTGGTGCTTATGCCATTCGCGGCAGCGGCCTATCATCAGGACATACATAATACGATCTATCGCTGCATAGCCAGCAACTCTGTGGGTCGCATTGTGTCGCGCGATGTGCAAGTGAGAGCGGGTAAGTTAAAGAGACAAAAAACAAGTATATAAAAATATACACATATATATTTTTATTATACACATATATATTTTTATTATATATATAATTTTTTGTATATTTCTGTGCATTTTTGTGGCAGTTGTGGCGCAGGCCTACAAAGTGGATGTGGAGGTATTATCTGCCTCGCGCGGCTGCACCGCCATTTTGCGTTGTGTGGTGCCCACGTTTGTCAAGGAATTGGTACGAGTGGTCTCATGGGTTCATGAACCCGCTATCTACATCTATCCCTCGCTGCAAGGCGGTAAGTAAGGCGGGGAGACACCCACACGCTTTTGGGGGAAAGTATGTAAGAGGGTGCGCGAGAGTGTGTGTTTGTGTGTGTAAGGTCTATCTGTCTGCTTGTGTGCAGCTACTGCTGCTGACATGGCACCACGAGGAGCCGCAGCCTCGGCCCTTGTCTGCTGCATCCTTGTCCCTGTAGCGGCTTACCAAGCCAACAAAGTGCATTGTTTGTTTGCAGTATTTGCCTCACATGTTTGCCTGCTTAACTGCCAACGCTTTAGCAGTGTGTGTGTGTGTGTTTGTGCCTCTGCCCTGTGCTTTGATGCATAATTAACATTGTCCTTTGGCAATTTGAGAAGCACTTTTAACTTGCCTTAACCCTGCGCCCCAACTAAGGTGCAACTCTGAGCTGCTGATAAGCTGGAAAAGCCTTCGGCAAGCGCTTACTGAATCAGCTTTTATTACTGTATAGTGTCTTTAAGAATCTGTTAGACATGCATATAAGATAACAGCTTAAGTTTTTACTTACATATATGCAGAACGGACTGCCTAAAAGGTTTTCTCTTAATGCCAAGTAGTTAAATTATGTACAGGGTGTTTAAGGATAGACAGAAATAAAAGTAAGTAACAGGCTCAAGAGTAAGCACAAAGTTCTTTCAACTAATTTAAGCTAAACAAATAAACTGTGCTTTAATTTACTTTTATAATTCAGCTTTGATTTGTCCATAAGGTCCTTTTTGTCGACGACAAAATAGATTACTTCCTCCCAAGCGTTGAATGGATCGAACTTTTATGAAATGTTGATAAATGACTTTGGACTTTAGCAGAAATTATCTCTATATTTTTTCTTGCTTTTACTGCTTTCATTCACAGATGGCAAATTCCATTTGCTGCCCACCGGTGAGCTGCTCATCCATAATCTGCAGGAGAGCGATGAGTCGCAATCCTTCCGCTGTCGCAGCATGCATCGTCTGACACGTCAGGTGGTTGTCAGCTCACCCACACGATTGCGTATTAATTGTGAGTAACCCAATCACAGTAACTATTGCTACAGACAGACAAACATACATACGATACACGTTCTAAGATTGCACAAATCTAACCAATGTCAAACCAATATCTCTACTCACACTCAGCGCATCGCGGCATCATTTCGCCGAGTGTTGTGGAGCACACGTCTCATGTGCAGGTGTCGCAGGACGAGGGCGCTGTGCTGCTGTGCGTGGCACAAGGATGTCCTTCGCCCGAATACAGGTGAGTGGTAGTTGGTGATGAACAAAATCGATGGTACTGTCAAGCCACATAGACACATTACGGTGCGAAACTTTTGACGTTGACAGTGCAGACGTGTTTGTGTGTTCTAACGTTGTGTGAGTTAATTGGAACGCACACACCTATACACAGAGGTCGTGTGCGATATGAGTGGTGAGCGCTTAGAGTTGCCAAGGCATAAAAATAAAGCTGGCGAGCACTGTGACTCGGTCATTAAATGTGTGTACGTGTGTGTGTAAGGCAGAGTTGCCAACTAACTGGAACGCTAATTGAAATATGAACTCATTAGAATGCGTTGACAACCTTAAAGTTTCACTATCAACTTTGTCGTCGTACGTTGCAAACGATGCGTATGTGTAATATGTGCAGAGAAAATTAAAGACAAAAGCATAGGTAATGATGTGTGTAGTTGTTAAGCTGACAGGGGAGTCGACAGCCTCTGCGGAGTGGTGTGGTCACATATGTGCGCACATAATTACGCTTTGATAAGCAGACAAGTAATAAAAAAGTTTTCCAACAGCAAGACAGAGATGGAGAGACAGAAAAATAGAGGGATAGAGCCATAGCGAGGTGGATTTGCGAGTACTTGTACATCCGGGCCACAATGCCAGACTGTAAACGCGAAACAAAAGAATCTATGAGCATAGCCAGACAACAGACGGATACGTGGATAGATGGATAGATTGCTCAACAGCAAAACACAGAGATAGATACAGAATAAAAATGTTGAAAAAAAAAGAGAAAAATACCGTAGCCATTTCATAATTAATAAAGCCGAGCAGGCGGCACGGAAGGGGTGCGGGGGTTGGCAAGCAGAGACATTGGCAAATGAGCCAGCCATGGGGATTAATGCAACATTAAACAAAGGCAAAAGCAGATAAAGCAGCCAAAACAGGGGCAGGGGAATGTGGCAGGATCCGACTGGCTGTATGCTCGCTTAAAATAAGTTGGCTAGGCCTTGAACTTATTCAAATTAAAAGAATATGCATAAAATAGGACAGAATGTGACTTTAATGCGAGTCGACGAAGTGAGAAAAGTTGGAGCGAAAAATTATACAAAAAATATATAATTACTTATGAAGTCTTGAGCAAAAACTGCGTAGAAACAGAGCTAGAAACAAATTTGTAAGAGATTATAGTAAGTTACAGTATAAATCATTTTACGTATACAACTGCCAAAGTTTTGAAATGTTTTTGAAATCAACAGCAAAGTTTAAGCGTTAAATTCCATGTGTGTTTTATGTATAATATAATTATTAATCTTTATCTAATAACACTTATTAAATCCCTAAAAACCTTTTATATTTCTTGTTATCTATTTAACAGCTGGTACACTCAGAACGGCGCTGGGCCACTGCCGGTTTTAAGTGGACCACGTGTGCGTCTGCTGGGACCAATACTGGCCATTGAGGCGGTGACCGGCGAGGATTCGGGTGTTTACAAGTGCACGGCTAGCAATGTGGGTGGTGAGGCGAGTGCTGAGCTGCGGCTAACTGTGGCCACGCCCATACAGGTGGAAATCGCACCGAATGTGCTCAGTGTGCACATGGGTGGCACGGCCGAGTTTCGATGCCTGGTGACCAGTAATGGCAGCCCCGTGGGCATGCAGAATATCCTGTGGTACAAGGACGGTCGCCAGTTGCCCTCATCCGGTCGCATCGAGGACACGTTGGTAGTGCCGCGCGTCAGCCGTGAGAATCGCGGCATGTATCAGTGTGTGGTGCGACGGCCCGAGGGCGATACATTTCAGGCCACCGCCGAGCTCCAACTGGGCGGTAAGTATCTACAGCCTGACTGCATAATGTACTGCAAAAAAAAAAAGAGAATTGGCAAAGTAATTGCAGCTAAAATATTTATATGTATATCCCACACAGATGCACCGCCCGTGCTGCTCTACAGCTTCATTGAGCAAACGCTGCAGCCGGGACCAGCTGTGAGCCTCAAATGTTCCGCAGCCGGCAATCCTACGCCGCAAATTTCATGGACATTGGACGGATTTCCGCTGCCATCAAACGGAAGGTAATTGAACTTGTTGAAAAGCGAATCGGGACAAAGGGAGTGCTCGGGTGGAGGGCGAGGTGCTGTGGGTGGTGTGCGGTGGGTGCTGTGGCGGAATAGGGCGGCGGCTTGGCAATGGCAACGCTGCGGGCGGCACTGCAGCGAAAAAAAAACACAGTATGAAGGCTGCTAATGAGTGAGCTCGACTTTAAGAGACCAGTAGCTGCAGGTATTTTATATAGAACAGAGTATATATAACCTTAGTTTGTTAATTTCTTATTCTTTTACAATTTTTAACACCTGATAAGACATATGATTAGGATTTCCCATTAATTGATAAGCCCCTACTAAAATTTGGCTACTGGGCTCAAAAGAGAAATGCGACTGAGGCTGCATTTATTGCGCTCGTTGTGTGTGTATTTTTTATACAACTTTTTTTTCAGCATTTGGCTTTCAAAACATTGCACGTATAGAAAGTGGCTGCCGACGAGGGGCGTGCCTATCGAGTGGGCGGCTCGGCAGGAAGAAGGTCGGGAAGAATAGGTGGGAGTGGGGTAGAGTAGGATACAGCCGGGTTGGTTCGTGACTCGGGCTGCTTCAGCGTTCATTCACTCTCGCTGTGGTCTCGTCTCCATAGACTGGAAGACTCACTCTCTTGTCTGCGCCAAGGTTCTGACTTTGCCTTTCTATTTGTTAATTAAGGCTGGGGCCAAGTGTGTGTGTGTGTGTGTTTGTTGTTTGCTTCACGCATTTAATTACGTTTTTAAGCCTGGCCAACTGCCATTGCTAGCCAACAGAGCCAATAGTTTGGGGCTTATTAAATTCTTAGTGGCCCTTTAATGACATTGACATTTGCATTTGACAGTCAAGCTGTGCAAGTAGTTTGGTATTCTTTGTTTGGACTCCAAACAAATAAAATGCAACAGCGATTGATTGGCAATCTCAATCGTTACCACTTCCCCTCCGCGTTCACGTCCCTTATTCATTCCTTTCTCCCCTCAGCCTTTTGATCCCTTCAATTGCCTGGCGTGGCTTTGGCTTTGATGATGCTGCTCTGACATTGTCGTTTGGCTTTTCATTTGAGTTTTACTGCTTTTCACTCTCCGCTTTACGCTCTCTCCTCTCTCTGTCTACCTCTCTGCGTCTCTCTCTGACTTCCTTCTTCCACTCTTTGCTCTTTCTCTCTTCGCCTGCACTTCATTTGCAGTTTGTTGGCAGCTGCCACTAATTGTTTGAGTTACGTCTGTAATGATTTGCAAGTCAAAGTTTTGCTCCCTTTTTCTGCGACTGTTGACTTCTGTTGTTGATTAAAAAATAGCTTTGGCTCTGCTCAGTCTTTCTTTTCTTTTCTCTGCATTTTCTTCCTTATTTTCTATTTCTATTTTTTTATTAACATTGACTTTGGTTGTCCATTAGTTTTGTGCTCTGTTTGCATTCCAATAAAAAATAAAAAATGATTGCAACAACATTTTCGGGCAAACGTCTTCAGTTTCTTGTTGTGCAGTGTTGCAGCTGTGTAGTTGTATTTTAATTAAAACTTATGCAATCTGTTGTCAACTGCAAATTTGTTTAAACAAAGCAACTATTTGTAGTAGACTAACAGCTACCCAGTGTAAGCTGCTGAGCAAACATTTAACTACTGTCTCTTCTACTTCCTGTCTCTGTTAGCTGTTTATACCCTTTGCATACCCTGTTATTTCTACGACATTTAATAAATATCACAAACATCTGCTACACTTCAGTTTTGCTATGCATAGAATGCAGCCAAAACACTCTTGACACTGTCAACTCAAAGTTCCTCACGAGCTCATGAATTTGTTTTGCTCAAGTGGTCAAGGCTTTTCCCGTTGTCCCTCTCTCTTTGGGTTCTCTATGGTCCAGCAGTTTGTTGAGAGTTTGGCTGACCACAAGCTCAAATTGATTACAAGTATTTTGATGTGGCCAGTGTACAGGAAACGTTCATGTACGTAAAAACTTGCGGAGATCTGCAGTGATTGCCCGTGGCTTTAATTTAAAAGTTATTTGAGCAACACAATTTTGACACATAATGCCGTTAGGCATTATCTTGTTGTCGCAACTGCCAAGTGGTAACTGGCAAGTGGAAAGTGGCATGCAACCTAATTTGCCTGGCAGCAGCAGCTGGGAAGCCTCCGCAATGCTGCATAAATTTCGTTGGCAACCGTTAGCTTGTTGTTATTGCCGTGTTTTAAGTGGTTTACATTATTCGGTTTAAAGGTATATCAACTTGGTAAGTGTATTTATTTAATACACACGCAGCTGCCACCCACACACCCACAGAGCCAGACAGGCGAGCAAACAGCAAAAGGGGAGTCAAACAGACAGACAGACGAGCTGAGGCTCGGTAAGAAGCAGGAACTGTAGCTGAAGCTAAAGCAGACGCCTTGGGGCGGAAATTAAATGATTGCGCGCACGAGGTAACGCAACACTCAAACGCTCATTTTACGCCATTTGCAAAAGTTTGTCTGCGGCATGTGGCAACAAGGCTGCCACAAGCGGAGCCACTTCTGCCGTCTCCTTTTGGCAGCAGTAGCATATATCTATATAGTGTGTGTCTACAACTGCAGGCACTATACACACCACACACACTCGCACACACACACACACATACACCGCTCTGCTACACTCCAAGTGTGTGTAATTTTGGTTTAAATAATAAAACTTTGTAAGTTCCGCGTTAACTGCAGCCACCTAGCACTTAGCCTAGGCAGAAACGCAGAATGCAGAATGCATAATGGAAAGTGGAAAGTGAAAAGTTGTTGCGAAAACTACAGTAGAAATTTTAATAAGCTTTGGATTTGAACTTTTACCTGGTCATAATAATTAAAGCGTAACGTTAAGTTCTTAATAACATTTCTTAAGCGTTACGTTAAATCGTTGTAGAGTAAGAAGATTTGAATTTGTTTTATATAACTTAAAATGGGTTAAATTAAAAAAGTAATTGCTAATTAAATTGGTTTTCTGGGAATCTCTGCTATGTTATAAATCCGTTTTGTTTTATTAAATATTGATAAGTTTAACTTGACCATTATTTTTTTACACGCCTACCCTTTGCGACTTTTAGTAATTGAAATTTAGAAAGTGTAGATTTTAGCTCACTCTTGGACATATATGTACAATTTCCATTTATAATTTAAATTCTAAGTTTTATTCTGCCAAGGTTGTTAGTAAGTTTTAAGTTGTTTCAATTGCGGTTACAAGAAAACTGTTAATTAAATCTGCTTTTTACAAACGATTTATGTTTTGCTATCATTTGTTATGATTTCGAGCTTGTGGTTTTTATTTCATTCTTGAAAAACGATTATTTAATTAAACATTTCTCTGCTTTTTTGCTATTGAACTTGATTTGCACAAATTGAAATTCATAATTTTGTAAGTTTGTTTGGTTTAACTTTTTCTGTTCACACTATTTGTGTAAGTTGTGGTTAAAGTAAACTTTTGCTGCCTTTTTTGAAATTAAACCAGTCAGAAAACCCCCGCACACACACTCACACACGCAAATACCCATACATGCACCCACACAGTCTTGGAGAACAATCAGCTAAAACAGCACACAAAAGCGGCGCCAAACTATTAGGTTTATATTGTTGCAACCAAAGCGTTTTATGCCACAGCCCTGCTCCTCATGGACTTTCCCACAAACACACAAACATATATGGTTATACACACACACCCACAGACACATGCATTAAAGTTTCGCATTGGCGTTTAAGCTTGGTAGAAACTCTTGTCTGCCATTTGCGGATGTGTGCAACTTTGTTGCAATTTTGTCCTGGCATTGTTTCAATGCGCTCAAGTGTGGCAGTTAGCATCCATGTCCGTGGCTGAGTATCTGGCTAGTAAGCATAGCTATATGTATGTAAGTGTTTGAGTTTTGAGCTTCATTTTCATTTAACTACAGTTGTTGTTTCTAACAAGCGTTGCGCAGCTTTTGGGCACTTCATAAAGTCGCAAGTCGGAAGTCGCCAAAGTTTTTTTTTTTTAGTTTTCTTTTTGGCTTTGAGTTTGTCACTTTCAGGGGAAATCAGTGTCCAAAGAAATGCACTTACGCGCAGCGAAGCGTGTGCCAGAGTAATGCATTCATAAGCCTAGACTGTGGCTTCCACGAAACTTAATTAAAATTGTAATTACATTGCCTGCTGTTACCCTAATGCCAATTGAAAAGTTGCGAGTGCTTTGGCCGCAAACTAATGAGCCGTTCACTAAGATGCTCTGCTTAACAATAAGATGCCACAAAGCCGCTTTTGCGCGTGTGTGTGGTGGAGTGTGGGAGTCTCAGCCACAGGAACGGAGCGTACGCGTAACATTGTTTGCTGTGTAATTAATGTCTATGCCAATAAGCAGCTCAACAGCGGCAGATGGCATCGCAAATAAACAGACTTAATGCCAACTTGAGCGCTCATAAAATCCTTTTTTCTTTCATTATTTGCAAGTGCGTTGCCAAAGTGGGCTTTTACTGTGCGTGGGCGTGGCACATGACATTGAAAGCAGTATAAAAACTATGTTAAGCCTGGCAGCTCGACATAAAGAAGGCATGAACTGACAGCCCTCGTTACAGCTGAATAATGCAATGTTACGTATACGCCGTGATGTGTTGTGTCGAAAACAAATGAAGCACACAACCAAAAAGGATTTGGGTCAGCCTGCATATGAGATGCGCCTTGTTGAGCCTCAAAACACACACCCAGACTCACACATACATATATTTGCAAACACATATACACGTACATGTAGTTGCTCGTTAATGCCCCTTGGTCGGAGCATTTAAATATGCAAAAAACAATTCTAAAATGCATATCGCATTGCGCATACGACGCGTTTGCCATACCAAATGTTTTTCTATATTAATGTATGTATTTTCTTGTTATTTTGTGCTTTGCTCAATCTTCTTCACAGATTTATGATCGGACAATACATCACCGTGCATGGAGATGTAATTAGTCATGTTAACATAAGCCATGTCATGGTCGAGGATGGCGGAGAATATTCCTGCATAGCCGAGAATCGTGCGGGTCGTGTGGAGCATGCGGCCCGCTTGAATATTTATGGTATGTGCCACATTCACAAACACAAACACACACATACACTCACACACACATGGGACTGTCTTTCGTTGTGTACGTGTGTCTGTGTGAGTGTGCTTGTGTGTAGCTACTTTACACATGCACTTAAACGTTTTTCTGAGTTCTCCTTTTTATAGTACATATTTTTCTTTTTGTGTTTTGGGTAATTTTTTTGTATTTTTTTGGTTGCCTACATTGAGTTTTACATCGCGTTTGCCATGTACCTTGGTGCTGTGCTGTACTGCACCCTTTGCTTGTCCTTGTCTATCTGCCTTTGCCGCCTTTGCCTGCAGTTTGCTTTGCAGTTCTCTAAAGTGTTGTTCAAGGCACACACACAAACGAGCTGTGCTCCCCAGCGGCGTCTCTTCTACCTTGTTTTTGCAAGAAATCAAATATTTTTGTGTCGCCGAGCAAACAAAATGGCGTTGCCAAGCACAAGGCAACATACACAATCATTGTGACTGGCAGAATAAAAACTGGAGGTATAAAAAAAGTAAAAAAAATGTCATGTTTGTGCTCAAAAGTTTGCGCAGAGAACTTTCTGTTCACAAACGACTGAAAAAACACATAACAACTTTCTATACACTAAATAAACAGAAATTTCTATAAGCAGATTAGATATGTAGTTGATAAATTGATTGCAGTTTCGTTCACTGAAAGTCTCTCAAAAAAATTTATTTCTGTACAAATTTGAATTTCTTAAAATAAATGCTGAATTTCAATGAAGTTTTCTTGGCCAGCAAACTCAATGACTTTTAGTGGACGACTCTGTCAAGAAGTGTAAACCAGAACCGCTGTTTAAGCTTAAATCACGCAAGCAAACTACCAGCAGCGTTCCCTTTTGTTTAAAGGCTTTTGCATTGTCGCTGATTACGCGACTTGGTAATGGCGGTGATTACAAAAATGTTACTCTCCCCAGACTCAGACAGAAACAGACACAGGGATGAGGACTGAGACTGGGACTGGGATGGGAAACGACACCAGAGCGTACACGTATGACATGCTCGAAAATTATGCATATTCTGCAGGAATCCACAAGCACAACCAAAAGCAGCAAACGACAACAGCAACAAGAGTTATAAAGACTAGGAGAGTTGTGGTTGTTGTTTCTGTTGTTGTTACTGTTGTTGCCAGCCGACATTTGCTGCATTATTTCCTTCCGCATTTTGCGAGGGGCCCAAAGCAAAGCAAAGTGTTTCGGCGGACCGACAGGCTGCCTGGTTGCCAGGCTGCCAGTCTCTTCCCGGCTGTAAGGATGCCAGGATATGCATATTACATTGTGGGCTATTTCCCTTTCCCAACCTTGTTTCAGTTTGTTGATGTTGCTTTAACTTTGTTTTGTTTGCCTTATATTTTGAGCTGCATTATTAAATGAGCAACGTGTGCACAAAATCAGTTAAGTATTTACATTGGCCGTACTTTTTTTTTACCACAGGTTTGCCCTACATTCGTCTCATACCGAAGGTGACCGCTGTCTCGGGTGAGACATTGAATTTGAAATGCCCAGTGGCCGGTTATCCCATCGAGGAGATACACTGGGAGCGTGGCGGACGCGAGCTGCCCGATGATATACGGCAGCGTGTTCAACCGGATGGCTCGCTGACCATCAGTCCGGTACAGAAGCATACGGATTCCGGTGTCTACACATGCTGGGCTCGCAACAAACAGGGTCACAGTGCTCGTCGCAGTGGCGAGGTGACGGTCATAGGTTAGTATATATTTTTTGTTCAGCTCCCCAGCGGTCGGGCCAGTTTGGCCAGCTTTCCTTTGCAGCTTTTGACGGCGACAGGGAAACGACAGCAGCAGCAACAACAACACAAACGTCAGCAAAACGAAGCCAAGTGAAAATTACATTTTAATTATTAACAGCAAACTAAGTACATACTCGTACTCGTTCTCATACTTGTACTTGTACTTGTACTCCTACTCGTATTCGTACTTTGTAGTATCGTATGGCGCTTAAGAGTTTTTCATTTGCTTTCGCCTTTCTCTTTTGGTTTTGCATTCCTTTCGTTTGTGCTTTTAATTTTGGTGTGTGCTCGGCATTTGCTTTCGCTGTACTTAAATATGCGCAATAATCTAAGCTTAAAAGTTTTTAAATTACGTAAAAAAAGAAAGGAAGTGTGAATAAAGGGTTGTTGGAGAAAGTGGAGTCAGCTAAATATTCAAACAGCGACCCTTTTTTATTATTTGTGTTTTATTTTATATTTCACTCATTTTAGTTAATGAATTCGCGTGCTAATGAAGCGCGACGTTGATTAAATTTTCATAATTTGTAACCCTTTTCTGGGATTTCACCGGATTTTACGGGATTTGCCAGACTTTACGCAACCCACAATCGTTGCCCATTAGTGCTGAGCTAAAAAGTATGCTACACTTTTCCGTACTGCGTAGTTTCAGTCTCAAAAATACTAAGTTTTCCTCCATTTTGTGCGCTTTTTTATTACTCATGTATGCCTTGACAACAACCCCTTACAGTGCCACCGCGTCTAAGTCCCTTTCAAACGTCGATACTACAACTGAATATGGGCGATCGCGCCTCACTCACCTGCTCCGTGGTCAAAGGTGATTTGCCGCTGACCATCAACTGGCGCAAGGATAGTCGCCCCATCGATCCCACACAGCATATGTCCGCCAAACAGGTGGATCAGTATAATAGCATTCTGGTCATTGATAATCTGGGCAGTGATCACACTGGCAACTACTCGTGTGTCGTACGCAACTCAGCCGCGGAGGTGGAAAATTCACAGGCACTTTTGGTCAATGGTAAAGAAATATGTTGGGAAATGTTCTTCTATCTGTTTACAAAATATAAATATATTACAATAATCGTATTTAGTTTATGTAGTTGCGTTTGTTTCGTATGCACTTTGCTCAATGTAACCATAAAAATCATTTAAAACAAATTCACAAGAAAACAAAAGAACTGAACGACAAATGGATATTTAATCTGTCTTGTTGTCCAATGCAATCATATCCTTGTATACCTGTATATTATGTTGACAAAACGGCATTTAGTTACCTCTTTCTGAATCACTTACACTTTAACTTTTGGAATGTTTGTACCATTAAGTAACTTGAACTATTTCGTAGAGTTTAACCAAATTTAATCTTTAACAAAACTGCGAAGGTTTAGTTGTACATATCTGTATCTATAATCTGTATAAAGTTAATTAGGAATATCGAAATCGAAAACCAGCAAACAGCAGCTCATCGTGGGATCAACGAACGAACAGGAAACGAGAATCATCTGTCGGTTGTTTCATTTGCAGTTCTTAACAATTCTGGTTGCTTTCTCCTACTTGCAGTACCGCCGATCATAGAACCGTTCGCCTTTCAGGATGGCCTGGCCGAGGGTATGCGAACACGCACCGTTTGTGGTGTCTCCCGCGGTGATGCTCCATTGAAGCTGATCTGGCTCAAGGATGGTGAGCCGTTGCCCGATCTCTTGGGTGCCAATGTCACCATGCTAGATCAGTATAGTTCGCTGTTGAGCATTCCCTCGCTATCGGCCACGCATTCCGGCGAATATACGTGCGTGGCCAAGAATCCGGCAGCTGAGATCAAATATACCGCTCTATTGCAGGTCAAAGGTAGCGTACTAGGTTACAATACAGCAATCGAAACAAGAACTAACTCAAAAACTCACCTTAACACACACACATATCAGATAATACACACATATGCTTTACACGATCTTAACTGAACTTTCACGATTGCCCCCTCAAATCAAATCAATAATAATCTTTTTACTTTCTCGCTGATTGTAATTGTATTCAAAGAAAAGCGCTTCTTAATGGTTTTCAGTTTTTCTTTTTTACTTTCTATACTGTATATGTTTCTAAAACTAAACTTAACTCTCTTTTGATGCTTGTAAAGTGTTTTACAAGCCGAGATTGTAACTAAACGTTGCCTAACTCTTTGCTTAGCAAAATGGTGCTTTGATTTTGACGCTTTCTAACTAAAACAATCTTAAACCCAAACCATAAATAAACAACAAAAAGACTACCAAAAATATAAATGAATTGCCCTGCTTAAAAGCCCGAAAATGAAAGTATTTTTTAACCAAACCCCATATATACCCTATAAGTCGCTTTGGCACGCTGTGGGTTTTTTTGACAACAGTTTCACCAGGTAATCTAATCAACTGCACTGCTTTTTAAACGCTTCGTATTAAATAACGCAAAATTCTACACATATTTTTAAGTAATATATTAAAATTAAAATAAGTTATTTATGGATAAGTTGCTCATATAATTTAAGCCGCTTTTTATACACAACATACTTAGGTTTAAATATAAATACGGCTAGCCGTTTTTAAAGTGCGCTTTGCCAAGTATTAAAATAAGAAAATGTGTTGGATACTCTATGCAAAATATTCTGTCTGAATGTTACTATAAAATTAAATACAGTTATCTATTTATACTTATCATTTGCCTAAGTTTTCTTCAACTGAATTTCAACGGTTTGAAGCGAAACCAGATTTCTGCTTAATCCCCTTTTGTTGTTTACTTGGAAATGCGCACTGAATAAACAATTAGCTGTAATTTTAATTTATACAACTGCTCAAAACATAAATAAGAAAACATAAGCTGTCTTAAGATTAATTTGCTTATTCGCTTATTTCGCTTTTGTTGCTCTCAATTGTTGTTCCTAGAAAACAATGCAAAAATATATATATATACAAATATTTTTTTTCCCATTTTTGTTTTTGCCAATTTTTGACTTGCAGCTTCTCAAAAACAAAAAAAAACTAAAATTTAGCGCACAACGGCTGCTGTTTGCCCGCCTCCCCCTCAGCTAAAAGAAAACAAACTGAATGGCTAAGTCCAAGCTATAAATGTGCTGTGCTTAATTAACAAAAATAACAATAATAATAATAAAGAAAATGAAAAATATACAAGCAAAAGAGCTAATAATCCACAGAAGATGCGCTGCTTATGCTTCAATTTGGTTTTGGGTTCAAATTGCTTACATTCTGCCAATGTGTGTGAGCGAGTGTGTGTGTGAATGGCTATTTTTCTACCAATTTGTGTGAGTGGAATTTTTGTGCAGCTCAGAATGTGCATAAACATATATTTTTTGCAGAACCACAAAACGAGAAATGAATTACCAAATTACTAACAATATCTACTATAAATATAAAGCTTCGCAGTATTTGCTAATGTACTCGTAGTTGAGAATGATTGTAGTGGCACACATCTAGGCACGCTGTGGCATGTTGTTGTGGCAGCAGCAAAGTATGCTACACTTTTCCACTTTTGTTACACTTGCTTTTTGCTATTTGCTGTTTGCTCTTTGCTTTTTGCATGCTGCAACTGTGTATATAAATTGGCTCCTCATTTGCTGTCATCTGCATGCGCGTAATGCTTGTAAAATGAATTTTAATTTCGTTTATTTATGATTTGCTTGCTCTCTGCTCTGTTTTCATTTTAGTTTTTTAAGTGCGTATGTTTTTGAAATTGTTTCCACAACAATTTCGCTTAAATAAAAGTGTTTTCTGTATATATACTTCGGCGGAATTAAAGTGTAAACTGTTTCGGGAACATGACGTATGCTTAGTTTAATTTTCGTATTTTTTTTAATGCCCATTTACCCAGGCTGCTGTTGTGTGCAAAGATTTTTTCCAACTAGTCGCGATGTCGTATATCCAAAACCCGCATTATATGCAACATACTCGAACCAATCCATAAAAACCGCAAACGCTTTTTAATTAATGCTGTGTTCATAGATGCAGCTGTTAATTTGCATTATAATAAACATTAAACTACATTTTTTTCTGTTTTCTGTTGCTGTATTACCATTTCTTATGCAAATTAATTATTGCTGTACAAACAAAAGGCTGAAAATTAAATGCAATGCCTAAATAAACAAATATTGGCCTCATAAATTATTAACGCAAAAATGCCTTCTGTTATATATTCGATTTAAAAACTAATTATTAAATGCCTTTTTGGGGTTTACTCAAACTTTAATTGCATTTTTTATGCTTTTATTTTATTATCTCATATATATTATTCGTATATGCTACAGATAAAACATACATAAAAAAAAGTTTTTTGTATTTTATGTTGCGCATTTTATAATTTTAATGCAAATATTTTTCAATACGCTTTTGGCATGCTTTTGTTATTTAATTTATGCGCCAACAACAACAAGAATTTTTGTAAAATTTGTTGTACAAGAAAAAACAACAGCAATACAGCGAGGTGCAGAGCGTGGGGCAAATATCAATAAAAGAACAAAATAATTTAAATTTGACTATAAAAATCCTTGCACAACAACAATCCCACCAAACTATTAACGACTTTACCTAATGGATTATCTGCAAAAACCAAAAAATTAATGAAAATCAAGATCCATTACAAAAGCATCAAATTGTTTTTATATTTTCTTTTCGATTTTGTCTAAGTTGCATAAGAGATTTTTGTTCCAAGTTTTAAGCAAACGATTAAAAACAAAAACCATTTTTTAATCAAACTATGAAATATCCAAATGTATATTAGTTGAAAGTTTCTCTACTATATGCTACAAACCTTTCTACTTTAATTCTCAACAACAATTTGAATAGACACCAAAACTATATTTTGCCGTTTATATTTTGCCAGAAATTTCCTCACATTTCCTTTCTCTCTCTCTCTCTAAGCTATATCTTACCTTCTCTCTCTCTACATCATAACTTTTTTGTATGTCTTAGCTGTTTATCATTTACATCATTTGTTTAATAGTTTATGTCGCTTTTTATGCTGTATGCATTAAATATTACATATACGCTCTATAGTGCCGCCGCGTTGGATTGTGGAACCTGTGGATGCGAATGTGGAACGCAATCGCCACATAATGCTGCACTGTCAGGCACAGGGCGTGCCCACGCCCAGTATTGTTTGGAAAAAGGCAACGGGTAAGATAGTAAAATGATAATGAAAGATAATTATATAAATTATATGAATTAAATTTTAATAGGCAGCAAATCGGGCGAGTATGAGGAAGTCAGAGAACGTCCATTTACCAAATTGCTGGGAAATGGTTCGATGCTGTTGCAGCATGTCAAAGAGGACAGAGAAGGCTTCTATTTATGCCAGGCTAACAATGGCATTGGCACGGGCATCGGAAAGGTTATACAGCTCAAAGTGAACTGTAAGTATGGCAAGGCGTGGCAAGCGGAATGGGGCCGTAACTGCTGCTCAATGGAACGAAACATGGCAATTTGTTTAATTGCAACATTGACGCCTCACGGGATGCCTCCGCTGTCGGCATAATTAAAATGCAAAATATTTAAATGTTGTAATTGCAGCCTCGCCGTATTTTTCCTCTACGTCACGTTCGGTTACCGTTAAAAAAGGAGACACGGCGCTGCTGCAGTGCGCCGTTAGTGGCGACAAGCCGATTAACATTGTTTGGATGCGTTCGGGCAAGAATACATTGAATCCATCAACCAATTACAAGTGAGTGCACTCAATCGAATCCAAAAGTAATCAACTGACAAACTCTCTCAACGTTCCCAATAGAATTTCCGTAAAACAGGAGGCCACGCCCGATGGTGTGTCCGCAGAGCTCCAGATACGCACAGTGGATGCCACCGATAGTGGCCCCTATTTCTGTCGTGCCACCAATCTCTATGGTAATGATCAGCAGCTGGTGCAGCTGCAGGTGCAGGAACCACCCCAACCACCCAGTGTCCTCGAGGCAGCCATGATTAGCAGTCGCTCGGTGAATCTCAAGTGGCAGCCCAAGGCGCTCAGTTCGGGCGATGTGTCTAAATATATTGTGGAATACCGTGAAGCAGATCGTAAGTAGTCGAAAGTGGAAAATAAATCGTCTCAGCTCAGTTTGGTATCCCTGCTTTTAGCTACATTCTTCATCGACCAGTGGCAGCACACAGAAGTCAAGGATCCGCCCAGCTATAATGCGCTCATCGAAAACTTGAAGCCAGCAACACGTTATGCCTTCCGTGTCATAGCAGAAGGCAATGCCGGACGCAGTGCACCCAGTCAGGAGCTGATAGTGCGCACAGAACCCCAAAGACCCGCTGGACCACCGCTCAGTCTCTCTGCACGTCCACTCTCATCGACGGAGCTGCTCATCAGCTGGGTGGCACCCCTGCCTGAGCTACGTCACGGTGACATACAGGGCTACAATGTGGGCTACAAGTTGGCCAGCTCGGGCAACACGGCCTATAACTTTACCTCCGTTTCGGGTGACGGCGAGGGCGGCAATGGTGAGCTGCTGCTAAGTGGACTCGCCAAGTTTGCACGCTATAGCATTGTGGTGCAGGCTTTTAACCAAGTAGGTCCAGGTCCACTATCGGAGCCAACGGCAGCGCAGACAATGGAAGATGGTAAGTGGGGAGAGTTAAAGGTCAAGGTCGTTTGAAGGTTAATAATGTTTCTTTTGAACAGTGCCAAGTCGCCCTCCAGAGGATGTGCGTTGTGCAGCATTGACGTCGCAATCACTGCAAGTCTCGTGGCAGCCACCGCCAATCTATCACACCAATGGACTGTTACAGGGTTACAAGCTGATCTTTGAGCCTATCATAGACGACATGGTTCCCAACAAAGACGAAGTGGAGTCCCGCAAGACAACGGCTTTGACCACGGTGTTAACTGGGCTAAGAAAGTACACAAATTACAGCATTCAGGTTTTGGCTCACACACGTATGGGCGATGGCGCTCTCTCAAAGCCCCTTCACTGCCACACCGAGGAGGATGTTCCCGAGGCACCGGCCGATATCAAAGTGGTTGTGAGCTCACCACAATCGCTGTACGTTTCCTGGCTGCCTCCGAACGAGCCCAATGGCGTCATAACCAAGTACAGTCTGTACACGCGTGTGGTGAACGGCCGCGAGGAGCTCAACAATGAGAAGCGTAGTCTACCCTCGCAGCAGGCCTACTACGAGGCCAAGAATCTGCATCCACACATGGAGTATCAGTTCTGGGTAACGGCCTCAACCCGTGTGGGTGAGGGCAAGAGTTCCAGGGTATCCTCGCAAATAACAACGAATCGTGTGCCAGCTCGCATCATTTCCTTCGGCGGCCCTGTAGTGCGGCCTTGGCGCTCCACTGTCACCTTACCCTGCACTGCGGTGGGTAAACCCAAGCGGGAGTGGTTTAAGGCCGATGTGGCTCTACGTCAGGGCGGTTTACATAACTCGCAACTGCTGGACACGGGAGATCTGATCATTTCCAGCCTGCAGCTGGCGGACAGTGGCAACTACAGTTGTCAGGTGGACAACGGTATTGGCACCGATCGTCTCACCCACATGCTGCTGGTGCAGGTGCCACCCTCTGCCCCTGTGCTCTATGTGACCAGCGCTACCTCAAGCAGCATTCTGATGCACTGGAAATGCGGTTTTACCGGCAATGCTCCCATTACAGGGTATACGCTCTTCTATCGCCGTGCCACTGGCAATACGGATGAGATGCAGTTGTCCCGTCATGCCTCCAGTCATGAGTTGAAGGGTTTAGTTTGTGGTAGCACCTATCAAATTCACTTGAATGCCCACAACAAAGTGGGCAGCTCTCCGGCAAGTATTATGCTCCATGTGCGCACTCAGGGACAAGCGCCAGGGTTGCCAGCTACCACAAGTTTGCTGGCTCCCAATTCCACCTCGGTGCTGATTAGACTGCACACCTGGCCGGATAACGGCTGTCCACTCATGTACTTTGTGCTGCAGTATAGGGCGGTGACTGATGATCCCGACAAGGAATGGATTTTGGGTGAGTTAAGTCACTTTTCTTAAGTTTAAAAGCTTGAAATAAATACAATAAATCAATTTCTTATCCTCGTTTCCTAGTTTCCAATGCACTAAAGCCTCAGCGTCGTGTGGTCATCTCCAATCTGCAGTCCTCCACACTCTACCAGCTGCGCATGGAGGCGCACAATGTGGCAGGTGTGTCCCAGGCGGAGTTCAGCTTTGTTACACTTACCAAGGACGGGGATCCCCCACCGCCGGAGATTGTGCAACGAGGTCAACGTGGTCCGAGCGTCTTCTATGGCAACATTAATCTGCTGATACCCAGCATTGCAGCGGTGTCAGGCATGATTTGCACCATAGCCTTGGTCATCATTTGCTATCGACACAGTACGTAGCAGTGCAAAGCAAAATACAATCAGACTTTGATTAATTGTTGTGCCTGTTTCTTGCAGAACAAAGCAATCACATACAAAAGGAATCGCTTGAGAATCGCGCCAATTCAGAGGCAGCACAGCGTGAACGATATTATGCCACCATCCATAAGGTTTCCATGCAGAACAATGACAAAATTCCGGGTAAATACAATATTTTTTGTGAATTCAACAATGTGTTTGACAGTACTAAGCTTGAGGCTATTTTCTTTTCTAGAAACCTCTGAGGACATTTCGCCATATGCCACCTTCCAATTATCGGAGGCTGGCAACTTGTCATCGCAGCCACATCATGGAGGACCAGCGAATACACTACTTCATTCATTTATGTACCATGAGAGGGCTTTGGCCGAGGGCTGCTCGTCGCCACCACCAGCTGCGGTATTAAAACCAACCACCACCACCACCACAACCCATCAATACCACCACCACCATAACCAACGTCCACAAAAGACAATTCATAATTATTATCAGACCTCACCGTTTCATAATATCGTGCGTTTGTTTATTCATTTCTTTGATTTTAGCTCTCTATCTTTCTCTCTCTCTCTCTGTCTTTCACTGCCTCTCTCCCTCGTTCTCTCTCTCTGTCTGTCTCTTTGAGGGAAGGGAGGCCTTGTCCTACAATTAGTGTATATTACTACGTGCTTTTTACGTTATTTACTCTGCTCGTGCCTTAATTTCCCAATAATTTCTCTTAAGTGCAATGCCATAAACTTAAATATCATTGAGCATTGAGCGAAGCGCTCTGCCTCGTGTCACATGTCAAGTTTTGATTTGATCCTTTGTGTTCTCTTGATTTTTAAACAAAGCGTTTACCATCCCAAGGCGCTTTTGTAGTCGCTAGTCGAATTAACCGTCTCAGTAAGCGCAAAATTAACTAATGTCACACTCTATTTTCTGTGCAGTCTAAGAATCGTCGACGTCACTCACGCAAAACGGAACCGGAGAGCGAGGAATCTGAGTCGGATCAGGATCAATTGACTTCCAGTCGCACAGAGTCCTCCAATCAGCACGAGGGCAAAATAAAGCACAGTAAGTCATCACCCGTAGACCACTACTCCACTCTGTGAGCAGGGAGCAGTCTCTTGAGTAGGTCAATCAGTGTTGATTGATGATTGATTGATGTTGAAGAGGATTGATTTATGATTGATAGTGTACAACAGTGTGTGTGATAATTTATCTCGTAATGATTGATGAGTGATTGATGATTGAAACTGATTGATCAGGAAATGAAGACTTTAAATGTATTTCGTTTTATAACTGGACGCTGATTGATTGATTCAATCAAAGTTAAGGAATAACTGATTGAATGTTTGATGCCTGATTGATTTTAATTGATTGATGCAGAAAAAATAAAATTATGGGTTCGTAATTGATTGATAACTGATTGACCTACTTAAAGTAATGCTTCCGAATGATAAGTATGATGTTTCCCCGTAACAGCTTGTAGTGCTTTCAATCAAATGGAGTAATCTGCCCGCTCTCTTTCTCTTTTTGCGCTATTCTATAATTGCAGACTCCGACTCTAGACTAATACAACATTTTCCAAATCACAACATATCGATAACATATCTGTAGTAATTCAACGATTAAACAAACACTAAATTTATTAAAGAAACACAAGACCAGTAAAGAAAAGAGCGTAAACTGAAGACTAAGAATATAATCAATTCTAATTGTTAGAGCTTAAGTTATTAAATAAGTTTTGTGTGTGTGTTTGTGTGACTTTTAACCCCTTCCTCATGTCAAAATCTCTATTTGCCCGTATTTTCTTTCTTTCTTTCTCTCCAAAAAATTAAAAAAAAAACAACAACAAACAATTGCTCTATGCGATACAGGCATCATCTACCATGGAGCACAATCAAGCACATCCTCCGATCTGTCACCAATGTCCGAACAAAAATCATTGCCACGACGCGGTCGCTCCAGGTATCATCATCAGCAATATCAGTTTTCCACCAATACAACACCGCGTCATCACAATAGCAACAAAAGCAATAACAACATAACCACTAACACAGTAACAAATACAAATACAGGCACATCGACAAACAGTTCGAACAAAATTCTATCGCCACGAAACAATACGGGCAATTTGAAATCCATATCGAGTACATTCAAATCACAAGACTCAATACAATGCCATATACCAACACTGGTCAAATCGCCATCGATAAGCACACAACAACAGAAACAGTTTCACAAACAACAACAACAGTTGAATAGTAAAACTGGTCAGAATTCCAACCAGAACTCAACCCCGACCCAGAATCAGAACCAGTGCAGTAGTAGTATTAGTAGTTTGAAGCAACAGCAACCACTGCTGATCCAGCCAAAGCTCCATCAGCTCGAGCCGACGTCCAAGCATGTGAATGGCCAAGAGCTGATGGGTTTGGATGGTGGCGGTGGTGTTAGTACATTAGCATCTGTTGTCCCTGTCACTTGCATGCCACCCTCCTCACAGTTTCGACCCATACCACACAAGTCCATAATGTCCACGCATGAGCCATCAACACACCACAATCATCATCAGCAGCAGCTGCAGCAGCACCACCAGCAGAGCGGTGTCTCATCGGGCACCGCATTGCTGAATCCCTCGACGGCTCTGCTATCGTCCAAGTTCTTTACGGCACCAACGTTGCCGTTGCCCAAATAGGATACGGCCAATGGGGGGAGTGAATATATGGGCATCGCAAGCGTTGTGGGTGGTGGTGTTATTGATAGCACCACCGCCACTACGTTTGGCTATAATAGCGGTGAAATATCGTGCACCTACATGGATCCCATAGATCAGACATGAGACTTGGCTTACGGTGAGGTGTGTGGTCCTGAAGGCGCGCATTAGGTCACCACCAGCTCAACACCAGCACACAATAAAAACAACAACAACTACAACAACACTATAAACACCACTAAGTCTCTAACTCTATCTAGCTTAAATTGAGTGTGGTTTGACAAAAAAAAAAATAAAACAAAATCAAATATGTTAGCTTCAAAAAAGACAAAACAAAACCAACTCTGGATACTCTTCTTCCTCTCACAAATCATGCAGAGCTGGCATCCTGCGCACACTGCATCCGCTGCAGCTGCAGGCCGAGTGCACCGCTGGTGCCGCATTCCATCATGGCGAGCGCGATGTGAGCGAGCACATAGAACTCGCCGAGGTCGAGTGCGATGTGGATACAATCAAGAAACTGAAACTGGGCCAACGTTCCTCACTGTGGTCGCGTCCAAATTCAACCACATCGCAGTTGCAGCAGGAGCATCAACAGCAGCAGCAGCAGCAACAACAACAACAGCAGCAGCAACGTCAACAGCAGCAACCACCGCATAAACGAGCACACTCAAAGTCACCACAACCGCAGCAACAACAACCACTGCAACAACAACGCCCACAACAACATTCACCCGCTCCAGGCCAAAAATTGCTTAGCGAAAAATCGGATTATTCGATATCCGTGTGAGACATTGGTAAGATCTGATCGAGCCCACAAGAACAGCAGAGGTCAGGTCACTAAAACTAATACACACACACACATATACACACACAGGCAAAAGATTAAAGAAGTTGGACTTTCAACAGCTGAGCCGTTTTCTATATAATACCTATAATGTAGTACCTCGATTTATGTAATGCCAACACTTGAACGATTCTCCCGTTATAACGTTATCTGTTATCCGTTAAACCGTTGCCCGTTATCCATACCGTATCCGCCTTGACCCCCGTAAAACCAGCTTGACACACCCCATTTCCCCCGCCCGCAACACACACCAAATACTGAACCACTTTTCGGACAATCAATATCAAAATTCTTTGCACTGCCATCTAAAAAATAAAATAAAACTCTAAAAACACTTCCCATTTAATAACTCTCCATTCCCAAAAAGATAAAAACAAAAGTAAAAGTAATAATAATAATACAAATACTAAATACTAATCTAAAGCTCATATAATCGTTTATACATACATTATATATATATAACTTATACTAGCATATAGTTAAATAGGTATATTAACGATTTGTGCATGATGTTGTAAGGCATGCGATCCAGAACCCAGGTCAGTTATCGAACTTCCAAGATGTTGTATATATACAGACATATACATACATATGCATACTTATACTATCTACTAATCTAGTCAGTAAGTACTTATGACTAATGTAACTCGAACTACTAACTCGAATACTATTTGATTACTAACGACTAACGAAAATGCGTATTACTCGTACTATATATCGTACTATATATATTTATTATCCAGAACTGTATTTAGTCAGAGGTTGTAAGTATTTCCTTTATGGTTTATCGTCTATACTTGAGATACAATTTTTAAATACAGCGACAAGTGAATCGTTTAATTAGTTTGTCTTTTTAAAAACACTTTTTTCTGGATTCCGTTTCAAAAACTGCATTATTTCGATTTGTAAAACGAGGAATTTAAACTAATATTAAACTCAAGACATATGCTGTGTACAAATTTATATATATATTTATATTAAATGTCTAAAATATTAGTTGGGCTCATATGTAAATACAGAACTACACACACTCACACACACCGGACAAATCTTTAAATGTTTAACTGTAAATATTAACTCCAAAGAGCTGCCCAAGAAAAATAACAAAAGAAAATGACTGACAAAATATGAGAAATATTGAAATAAATGAAAAATGAAAGCATAAATTCAATAAAAAATGTTAACTAAATGTATTTGATAATAGTATACTCAACGTGTAAGTGTATTAGAGTAAACACGATTGGATCGCCAGCTGAATCGAATCAGTATTCATATATGATATGACATATGACACGATGTCGCAATATCTATACAATTTAGTGTTTCCATAACAGTAAACTGTCGTTCGTCAAAGTGTAGATAAATGTTTTTAAAAACCAAACAACAAAAACTTAAAAAATTAACAATGAATTCTAGAAATCAAATAGCAAGTCGTAATCAAATATTGACACTCACACACTTACATATGATATGAAATGGCCAAGTTAAGAGAGCAGAAAATACAAACTACAAATTAAAATTAAAAGCAAATTAGTTTGTATCGCATAATCCACATAATATTTAGCTGTATTTTTAAACTAGCCAACTAGACAGAACAGAAGATCAGAAAATTAGCAAACAGATCAACCGATCACAGATTAGCAGATTGAGAAAACTTTCGGAAACCATGTGCCAAAATTTGTTTAAGATCGTAAACTGAAATTTGAAATCAATGAAGAAATCGTATTAACAAAATATACAATAACTGAATGAATTCACTGCAAAAGAAAAGTTATAGTTATAAGAACCGAAAGAAGATGATGAAGTAATATTAATAATAAAATATATATACATATAACACTATATAGCAAAAATCAGAACACAGTCGAGGGCATTTATATAGGAACCTTTGGCAGCCAATAAGTCTGTATTTGCGAGTTTCATTTACTGCAGCGTTAGAAACAGTTAAGAACTATAAAAACAACTATTTAAATAATAGAATTTATAAGCAGCACTTTGTTTTGAATTTTTTATTAACAAATATACTCAACCCTAAAGGCGCTGCAGTGTTTTTATCCGTTTTTTATACGCATTTATTTAGATAACATATGTAATAAATGGTTTATTAAATTTAACATCGAATTTTACGAATTTATTAAACAAAAGTAACAAAAAAAAAAAAAAAGGAAGTCAACAAATCAAAAGAAGGCAATTAACTTAAAAACAAAATAATACAATCAAAATGCAATACAACAAAAACAATACATAAGAAAAACAAAATAAGTAAATCAGCATTTTTATGTTTAACAATATGAATTAGCACAAAAAGCAAAACAAAACAAAACTACAAAAGTAAAAACTATTAATGTAAAAAACAAGAAACAAAAGAAAAGCCATTAAAAAGTATAAAAATTATAACTAAAAAATGTTTTTCATTTTATCCAAGTCTAAACAGAGTTAAAGCTAGCGGCAACTAAACGTTTGCCGAGTAAACATTTAAAACGCTAAGAGGTGAGCACGTTGGCGGAGGGGGGAGGGGTGGGAAAGCTTTTCAAACGTTTACCCGCCGGTTATTTAAGCTGTGGAGCTGCGACGGCAACGATATCAGTTTGATTTGTGTGTTCAGTGCGATAGAAGCAGCCAGCCAGCAAGCAGAGGAGCCAACGGCAAAGTGAGTCAGGTTCTTATCAGTGCCTTGTGTTTATTTCTCTAAACTAGTGCAGAAATGTCAGATGCTGATAAGACTCAAGCCAAACCAGCAGCATCCAATGTGTTGCCTAAGGCTTGCAGAGGATGTTCTGGCCTCCAGCCACGTGCCAAATTACCAGACATCGAGGATATGGACAAACTGGCTGTGGAGGCTCTCATCAAAAAAGCAAGCCACGCTCAGCAAATGTTAACGCAGCTAATGAATCAATTAATCGAGCTTCACGAATGTAATGAAAGTGATTACTATATTTAGTTTCAACAGTGCAGCCATTTGACGTGTTCTTTATCCATATATTTAATAAAGTATAAAACAAAAGCAATAATTGTGTGACCGGTATATTGAGTTTCTATAAAGTAAGTAACAGGCAGAAGGAGGCGTGGCAGACGCCATGAAATACCAATTGTGGTACGCAGATTCTTAGAGACTGCTTAACTGCAATGTCATTTAAAGTTCCAGACTGTGACGCCCTCTTGTCCCACAAGAAATTAAATAATTTACATATTTTAATGCCGTATTTTAGTTTTTTGTTCTAATCGTACAGTATTGTAATTTATAATTCGCTTGGTGACTAATTATATCAAACTCTCCTGAAAGCTGAATAAAAATCCGATTGTAAACCAGAAAACTAAAAACGTAACAAAATTAATAATTGCACTCAATATCAATGCATGAGTGCAAGCGAGACAGAAACATACAAGCATTTGTTCCAACGTTTTTGCTGCAAGTGCGGCGGCAGCGCTGCCTGCAGACGCTGGTCGTGCCGTCAAATGTATATGTATGTATGTGCTTACATACAAATTTATTATTACACACGAACAAAAGGAGCTTATTATTTATAGCTTTAAGCTATTCGATCCCCAGCTGCCCAAAAGCTCTGCTCCACCAAGCTCAGCTCGATACTAAAAGCTTTAAGCGGGAATAATGTCAGCATCGATACTCGCCAATCGTTTAGTTCCTTTTGCGCATCGTTTTTTTCTGCACGCGTCATTACGAGCTCCGCGTTACGCGCTTGAAACAATAATTAATTTTGCTTCGATCGGCTTGAATTATGTATCAAACGAAAGAGCAGTGTCGTGTACACAACATGAACAAAAAAAATTTTTGAGGTATAAAGGATTATCTACTATAATTAAAGTTGAAAATTTTTCATTCAGCGGAGCCCCTGGCGGCAACACAGCCACATTTTGCGCGCATTCCGCCATGATTTTTTACTCTCTCAGACTCCCACTCCAATGCATTACTCTTTTGTGCGCCAACGTCTTTGCTCTTTTCGTCGCCGTCGGTGAACGCTGTTGTTGTAAATTCTTACGCGCTCGCTCTTTCGTTTGCATCAGAATGCATTCGCAGCTTCGTGGTGTTGGTTTCTCTACTAATTACGATCGCTCGCTCGCTCTTCAGCGCTTAGAATATGTAAAGTTCGTGTCTCTGCTAAGCTGCATTCGCTCGCTCTTCGCTATGTATAGTAAAGTGCATGTCTCTGCTAAGCTAAGTGTAATTTTTTTTTGTGTGATGCAGAAAGGGAATGAAAATAGTGTAAAGTGAATGTGCATATGTTTTCTGATTAATTGCACATCCTAAAAGTATGCAGTGTAATTGTGTTTTCTGCATAATAATCAAATTATGCTGCCGGCCAATAAAAAGAAAAGTTAAGTGCTGTGTCGTATTTAAAATTGTAGTGAAATGTGAAGTGCAGTGTATAAAGTGCGACAAAAAAGTGCAGTGAAGTGCAGTGTAAAAGTGTGTGAAGTGCAGTGCAAAAAAAAATTATATTCTTAGCTGAAATTTATTTTTTTTTTTTTATTTTTAAATGTTAATAATAATCAGCAGATTAATAGTTAAATGTAAAAATATGGAATACAGAGTAAAAAGTGTAGTGTAATTGAAAGTGATGCCCAAAGGGAAGTGAAAAAAGTGTAGTGGAAAAGTGCCGTGAAAAATGCAATGAAAGTGTATAAAAAGCTTTAAAAAATATGCAGTGGATAAGTGAAGTGCCATGCAAAAAGTAAAATGCTTTGCTGATCTAATATTTTTTTTTTTTTTTTTGTAATGCTCTTCAAAAATGATCAGCAGAGTCCAAGTCGAAAGCAATAATGTGTATTGCAGTGAAGTGAAGTGGATAAGTGTAGTGTAACAGTGAAGTGGAAACTGAAGTCGAAAAGTGCAGTCAAAATTGTGCAGTGGAAAAGTGTAGTGAAAAAGTGAAATGTGAAGTGCCGCGCGAAAAGTATTAGGGTTAGCTGATCTCATATCTTTTTTTTTTTTTTTTTTTAAATTTTCTCCAATAATGATCAGCAGAGTCCAAGTCGAAAGCCATAATGTGTATTGCAGCGTATAAAGTGTCGTGTAAAAGTGCACTCCAAAGTAAAGTGAAAAAAGTGCAGTGAAAAGTGTGCAGTGTAGAAAAAGTGAAGATTAAAGTAAAGTGCCGTGCAAAAGTTTATATACTTTGCTGATCTGGTATTTTTTCTTTTTTTTTCAAAATGCTTTCCTATAATGATCAGCACAGTCCAAGTCGAAAGCAATAATGTGTATAGCGGCGCATAAAGTGTAGTCTAAAAGTGCAGCGCATAATGAAAAGGAAAAGTGAAGTGGAACTTTTCCACTGCAGTGGAGCTTAAAGAAAACAGTGTTAAGTGTGAGTAATTTCTCAACTATGTAAAAAGTCTAAACATTAAACAAATTTAATTTATTTTATTTCACTTTAATACTTCTAAAAATATGTGAATGGATAAACTTGCTTAAATTTTTAATTTTTTTTTAATATTTTTCAGTTTTTTATTGCTATTTTTGATGTCAGCGAAACTTCACGTTACTTGAAAAAATTGATCGGTAAGTAAATGTAAACTTTCATTAACATTAAATACAAATTATAAAACATTTATTGCTCAACTTATTATAATCTCTGCGAAAGTACACTGGATTTCAAAGTACATATGTATGTAACAGGCAGAAGGAGGCAGACCTCATAAATTATATATATTCTTGATCAGTAATCAGTAATCGGTAATGCTAGAAATTTAGATTTTTTAAATTTTGAATTTTAGCCACCTCTGACAGTTATACTAAAATATTTGTTTTGCTATTCAGAGAACAACAGTAGTTGTTATCTTGGATAAGGAGAAAGAACGAATATTCTTTACAGCGTTCTAAACTTAACGAATGTTGTGCTGTTATGAGCTCTGCTCCTCATTGGCGTAACTGCTCCTCACCTAACTGTTGTGCTCCTCACTTGACTTACGTGCTCCACACTTAACGTAAGTGATAGTCTTATAATTGACGTGCTCCTCATCTTTCATGTGTGCTCCACACTTAACGAATGTGTTTTATGATAACATTACTACTACTCAACTGTTATATTTAACTCATTTATACGGAATAGGTCGAAATAGAAGAGGATTTTAATTTTGTCTGTCCTTTTTGGTACTTTTGAAAAATGTCCAAATTAAATTATGCTCGTAATTGGCTTGTCAACCGAAGATTGGCCAATACATATTGACAGTAAGGATGGGCATCATCAATCACCTAAGTCTCACACACATAGATACCCACAGCCACACAAGCAGTGGCACACGCACGATTTCACACACTCACAAACTCACAGACTTGCCCACTTATTGACACCATGACAGACAATTTTTTGTGAGTTAAAAAGGAACGATATGTCGATCAAGCTAAGACCTTGTTGGCCAATAAACAAACAAGGGGAAAAGGGTTTTCTGAGAAAAGTGCAGAAAACTTTTAAAATAACCGGCTAATTAACATGCAAAACAGCTGCGAGCCGTGAGTTGTGAGACTTGCCAGATATACATTTTTTTTTTGCCAAAATGTTGACCACAAAATGCCTGAAACGCCATAACAATTTTATTAAATAACAATTTTTTGCCGCTCAGCCCACAAGTAAAGGGGCGAGAAATAGAAAAACACTGAAATGAATTAGTTATATGTATGGCTATAAATATATATATGTAAATGGCAGGAGGAGAGGACGGGGGCGGTACGAGTGTCAGACTAAAGCAATTCGTAGTTCTCGTTTCTTTGTCATTTCGCAAGCAATTTTCATGCGCCAAACAGTTTTGGTGTCTGGTCAGTGTGGTGTGCGAGTGTGTATGTTTGTGTCGCACGTGACCATAAATGCGTCTGTTTGTCTTTGTCGTCCTTTTTTTTTTCTGTATTGGTATTTTGTGTATTTCAGTCATGTAACGGTAAAAATTGTTTGCATATTGTTTTGCGCTTCCATTGTGATTTCCTTCTGGTCAGCAGTGAGGAGGACAAAGGGGCGGGGCGGGAACTCCACTATTGTGGGAACGTGTGCCAGATTGAATAAGGCAAATGAAGCGATCGTAATGATGATGAAAAGTTCCCAATGTCACTGAAAGCCAAGAGACAGACGGAAGGACTAAAAGAGAGACGACAAGTTTCGCTTTCGTTCTCGTTTTGGCTTTTGTTAAACAAATTAAAATAAAATACGACTTGGTTATAACGTAGGCTTTGCAACGCATTCAAACCCAGAGTCTCGTACACGAAGTCTCGTATGCTCTGGTCACGCACGTGCGCCTGTGGCTATGCAACGTTTTGTTGTGCTGGTCACCGCACCAGCCCTTGCTTCCCTCCTTCCCATGAGCTCACTTGGGGTGCCTGGGAAGTCGACACACTCAAATTAATGGCTGCCATTGCCATAAGTTATGCAGCTGCATATTAAACGCATGTGAGTGTTTAAGAGCAGCACAGAGGGAGCGGGAGTCAGAGAGAAAAGTAAATCCAAGCTCGCAAGACTGAGCATGAGGCCTATGTTTGTGTCTGCTGCCAATGCTCTGCGGCATTTACACCAATTATCATACTAGCAAATACACACATATACACACATATACACATCCTTGGACACCAACAAGTTATATCATACTGAGATTGAGAATATATTGCATGGCTAATGGTCAATTTTCACACGGCTGCTTAAGCAAATGTTGCTCAAACTAGTGTTGGTTGCGACTCTTTCCGCTCTCCTCTTTCCCCTCCTACTCCTCTATCTCTCTCTCTCTCTCTCTCTCTCTCTATTTGGTTTATCTCTTTCGTGGCGCAGTGGCAAACAAACACGCTGGCAACTCGAATAGACACGCCAGAGACAAGCAAATAAGTCGACTTAGTGTCCTGGTTACATATTTGCACATTAAGTGCGATCATAAATCAGTTAGATTCAATTCACTTGGGACTATTCACACTGTGCTAATTTACGCTGGCAGGCAATGACACGAGCTGAAAGCAAGTGGCTTTTAAGCAGTTTGAAACTAGCTAAAATATGCAGAAGTTTGATAAGAGAAAATTAAATAAGGGATAAAAGTAGTCCTTAATGATGTTTAATGGAATAATAAATCTATGACAAACAAGATATTAATGAGATTACACTTTTAAATCATTATGTACTCACAATTTTGGGAAGCTTTTGCCTTTAACTCAATTAATGCGTATGTCCGTAAGCCCATTTTAGTTTTATTTGCTAAATGTAGTTTTCTTACAGTATAGCCATGGATCTAATGCCAAATTGGAGTTATCTCTTAGGCCAGATTGCAGAAAATTAAGTAAAGATTTTAAATTTCATTAAAAGTTGCCAAAAAAAAAAAAAAAGCAGAAAATTGTGGAATGCAGGACGATGAGTGTTAAGGACAACGCGTCGCTGGCTGCCATTTTGAGGCAGTGCCAAACAACGCGTAAAGCTGCAGAGCAGTCAGGAAAGCAAAGATAGACAGACAGACAAACACACACTCACTCACACACACTAAGACCTCCTGTGACTGTCAACGCCATTTCAATGTCTTGGCAATGTCTGTCATCTATCTGCTCTGCACACGCTCCATCTCTTTCTAGTGCTTCCTTGTCGCACTTTTGCTGATGATGCGTTTAAGTGCGTTGATTGCACAAAAATTGAATCTTAAGAACATATTTGCATTTGATTATTTGTTGCTTGTAATTTATATGTAAAATTAAACCAGAAATGTGCTTCATACACTTGTTACGTCTCAGCCAGCGCATAAAATTTATAAATCTACCCACTGTACACCACTCCCCCTATCACACTGTGTGTGTGTGTGTCTTTCTGTGTGTGTTCGTGACACATTTTATTTGATTGCATAACGTATACACATTCCACAACAATTCTTTGAAAATTCTCAGTCAAGCAATTCATTGACACCAATAAAAAGCAACAGGAAAGAGTATGGAAATGTCTTTCGAGCTGTGCCAGAGACACTTTCAACAGATTCTGCAATGTCTAAATAAGGTCTCAGTTTACTATCTGGCAGATAATTTGCATGCAAAGTGTATTGAAATTTAAGTTGAGTTTTAAGGTAGTTTTTGGCTTATAACTTTTAGCAGTTTTACTTAAACTAATATTTTTATTTATACTTTTCTCCATATCTCTGTCTCTTACACTCCTTATAAAGAATTTGTATACTATTTTCTTGACACATATCCCTTTTGATTCCTTTTCTTGTGATCAGTGTTACCAAAGCTCTCCATAAGGCAAAACACTCAGCTTTCCAAGAAAATCAAACCTTTTTTATGCAAGTTCAAGTTGGTAAAGGGGCAACCATAGGCGTGTGTATATATAATAATTTGTTTGTTTAAATCAAGTGGGTGGAGTGCTGAAGGTCGTGGATCTGTTTATTCTGCTGCCTGTGCTCTGATGCAGTCACTGATATGTAAATGCTTTAATTTCGCAGCCGTAACATAAAAATCTGTCGGGCACACAGATAAACTGTGGAGAGAAGGGAGATACCGGAACACAGAGACAGACACATACCAAGTTTGTCTTTGACTTCCCCTCTCCAACACTCTCCGCTTTGGAGTTTTCTTCTCCCGCACAAGTCGTATCCTTTACCAATTCAATCGACTTCCTATCGTGGCTTTCGTGTTTGCGGTCGCCAAAAAGCGCGTTGCATCTGTTTCTCTCTCTCTCTCTCTCTCTCTGTCCCTCTATCCCTTTCTCTCTTTAACCTCGCTCTCGTTTCCTTTGTTCAACGGTTACACGAACGTGTTGAAAACAAGCCAAGTGATGCAGACGCGGATGCGGATATGAAAGACTGCGGATGTCGACTAAAAAAATGACGAAAAGCGAAAAAACACGTAAAGCAAAGTTGCACTTGCGTAAAAGTTTCAGTTTCTGCACATTTTGTTGCAAATAAATTAAGTGCAGGCGACGTTGAGGCTTATTGGCACAGCTTTCGCTTATTTTGTAAACAAGCGCTGCACGTCGAGAGTCTGCAGCTTCTAGGGGAAACCAGCGGCGGTGGGGAAAGGCACAAAGTGTATACCACAGCCAACAGCACAAAGCAGCAGAGAACTGATTCCATGCTCGTTTCCGTTTGTCCGTCAAGTCAAATAACGAAAGCTTTTGAAGTTTTCAATACTCTCTAACAGACATTATCGAAGTTATTTCGTCACAGACACTCCCCCAGTCCCCATTTTCATCCTTTCCCTTAAATTCATTCTTTACCCCTTCTTTCTTTACCAGTTTCCGTCGTTGTCGCGGATATGAAATTGTCTTGTTTCTACGATTCGCGTGTCAAAGTCACAAAAATTACTGCCACAATGTGAATTGAGTTTCACTCAAAAATCCAGGTGAACATACCGTACTCCGGTGCAAAAAATAGCACAGTTATCGTTATAGTTAATTAGCATGCAATGATTTTTAATGGCGTTAATTGCAGGCCATAAATGATACTCCCGCTCTCTCTCTCTTTCACTCTTTCACTCCCACCCTCCCTCCTTCTCTGTGTCGTGCAACGGTTCAATTGTTGTGTTAATAAAAAAATTTAATTAACAACAGTTGCATGCATAAAAAAAATATTCCGTTTGGCGGCTTAAAATGCAACGTGATGTCGAAAAAAAATTTCTGCAATAATTTTAAATGGATTTATACCCTGTAATGTCAATAAAAGTACAGAAAACTCAACAAAGACTGTATAAACTTTGGGTATAACAGAATAACATTAATGGGTGAAGAGACTTAAGCTATTTCCAGCGTGTTTGCAAGTCCAGCATACTCTAGTTTGCCTGGAGTTCTCCCTGCTTTCCATAGCTATAAAAAAATAATATAGAACCGTTTTCTGCTTACCCTTTACTGCTGCTTATAGGGTATTCTCAAGTCCTGCCATATGTAGACAGTTGTTGGATCAGCTTAAATTTATTTGACTCGCACAGCAATACAATAGTCTAAGCCGAGTTATGGACCATTCATAGTGGCAAATATAAATGCTTTTTAAATGCTTTCAATTGGCCAACATTGGACAAACGTTTGTTGTTTAATTGAAGCTTATGACACTACAATTAAATAAATATTCTGCTGCAAATTGAAATAGAAACTAAAGCGATGACGAATTCAACACCTTTGGCCAAAGCTGATAAGGAATTACTTGGCTCAAAGGGATTTCCGGCTCGTTATCGTTATCATTTTCTCCACTTCTTCTAAGCAGGCCCTTAAGCTGCTTCTTCTTCTACCTTTTCTTATTCTTGAGTTCCTTCTTCTTCTTCAGTCTGTTGGATAATCCAGCGTAGTTAGCAGTAAAGTAAATTGTTGAATCACATGAAGCTATCATAACTCGAAGTGGCTCTCAGACGAGACAGAAGCTGGCTAGCTAACTGCCTGGATTGCAGGTTAAAGTTTGCCAACAGGAAGTGACAGTTGATTTAACACGAATACACGCACACTCTCACACACTCTCATACACATTGTTGGACTTGTAAATACAGACACGTGCACCTGTCGTCAAAACTTGCATAAGTCATGAAAATGCATGGAGTCAGCTCGACAGGATTCGTCTGCATCCTTTGTGAACTTGCAACGACTTATTCCTTTTGGCGCATCCTGTCCCTCGTCCATTAAAAATGTCAACTCGAATGATTTTCGTGCTTGCTTTGATGCAAAACTACACCAAACCACGGCTTCGTGCTTTTTTCCTCCACTCCACTCTCCTGCCCTTTTTATTCTGCTTCCCTCTGACTTTCGGGCTGCATTGCCACAAAATTTATGTCAACTTATTAAATTTAATGCGCTTTGTGTGACATTTTGCGAGTAGTTTATGCCTCAAACTAGGTCCCTATTTTTTTGGGGGACTGTAGTCAGTCTATACTGTAGCAGACGGTGTGTCAAACTGCATTCTGAGCAGCTGCCAAAGCTATATATATTTGTAACCTTCTTCTTCTTCTTCAATTTTTGACAATCTTGTGCAAGATGAAACGTGTCGCAACGACATTACGACAAGGACCAGCTCAAATTGGGTAAATTAAAACTTTATGTGTTTCCTTGCGAAAGTTTTGGGCTCGGAGCAGTTAACCTAAAGACAATACACTCAAATTGACAATGACAGGCAACAGACACAACACAACATGGCCAAAAGCAAATGGAGACGTGTCAATTTATGTGTGTGCCACACAATATGTATTTGCTTGGAAAATTAAAAGGAAAAGCCAAAGAAAAAGCAAAATGAAAATGAAAATAAAATATGTGACAATTTGGGATACAATGTATACTATTAATTTCATATTTGTCTGCTGACTTGACAACTCTACAAATTAAACTGAAGGTTATTGTTGTGCGCAGAATATTATTTCGCTACTTTATATCCAATAAAACTGGCCACTTTGGCCACTTGCAGACAGTCTGCACTGCTAATTCTAAGTGTATTATTTCTTTATTTAATACAGCCTTTAATCCACTTAATTTCACTTGATTTACTTAACTGATTTGAGACACTTTTTGATCAATTATTTAATGCTGCACTTTAAATTCGACTGCTTCAATAAAATTTATTGATATTTTTAAGTTTGCGGTAGATTTATGTGCTTAACGACTAAAATTGGCAGTCAGCAAACCCTTTGGTTTATAGATTGCGCTTTTACCATGCCCCCGCCCCACGCCTCTTTGCTGTGCCGTCAAACTTCATCGAATGTCGCCAAATACCAAACCACTTTCAGTGTTTATGTGCTTATTTATTATTTCACTTTTATATGGCCAACATTATTTTGGTTGTGGTTTGCCAAACGATTCGGGTTGCCGACGTCTTCGTATGCTTCTTCTGCTTATACTTTGGGCTTCATTTTTATGGCAATTTGACGCCATTTTATTGTCACACCGCAGCGCTGGCCACTTTAGAGTTGTCTCCGGGAGTCATAAATTCCGCCACGTCGGCCATTTTGTGGCATGCTGAGACATTAATTCGATGCCAATGTCCATGCTGCCACGCCCATTGTTGTGTTGCCTTACAGCTGTTGTTGTTATTGTTGTTGCTACTTACAGGTTTTCCTCTTCCGCTTGGCAAGAAAACATAATTTATTTACACTCGTTTTTGCTGTTGTAGTAACTTCATTTTTTGTCGGTATATGCTGCTGATTGGAAATCTACACACACACCCGTAAACACACACACACTCTGAGGGTTTTTCAATTTCATGTGAGGTGGCAACAACAACAAAACATAATTCCAAGTGCAGCCAAAGTTATGGCAGCAGCAACAACACCTAAAGAGCTGCGTTAACCAGCGGCAAAGTAGCAAACATTTGCTCGTATGTGTGTTTGAGTGTGTGCGGCGTGTGTGTGTGTGGGTCTGAAGGACGCTGTAAGCAGCAGCAAAATGCCAAACGCAAATGTCGCCAATATCCCAATGGCAATCGATGAAAATTTATAGAAAATTGCGCACAAATAAAATTTTACGTTTGTTTGCTTTTTTCATTTACGACGTCGGCTCGCACCCGCCTCTCCCCCCTCTTTCTCTCACTCCCTCTACCTCTGTCTCTGTCGCACATAGCATCTGTCTCACTTTATGGCCAAGTCCGTTTTCTTGGCTTATTGAAATGCATTTTCTTGACTGCTGCTGCTCGTCAATGTGGTGTTTGTTTTCCTTATTTTTTCCTTAAGTCACATCAAAACGATTTGCATTGCAGCTGCAACTTTTGTTGTGTGCCACGTCCACACGCCGCCAAGTCCCTAACGCCCTCATGTGGTGCTTGTTGCTGTGGCTCACGCTGTGCCACAGACGCTCAAATGCTGTTAATGTTAATGTTTACGATTGTCGTTTTCCATTTCAGTTAATTGAAACGCACAAAGGGAATCAACCTTTTTGTCCCCAAAGCCAAAGGGAGACACACATATCGAAAGAGACAACAGATATTTCCCCTTCGCCTGCCAAGTGTCAAAAAAAAACTACGTATATACCATAATATTTGTGTATACTTTCAATTTGTTTTAGTTTTACAATTTTCGCAGCTCAAAGTAAACTTTTTGTAGCTGTTTTCGCTTTGAGCGCCAACAAAACAAAAGGCTAGAAAAAGGAATAAAAGGACAAAGCTCTGAACGCCAAAAAGTATGCTGCACTTTTTGTAAAACACTGCAGAAAGTTAACATTTTGTTAAACTGCATTAAACTTAAACATTTGTAGCTCAAACTGGCTTCCAACTAAACAACGTAAACCAAAAAACAACTGGTTTTATATTAGAAAATATTTCTACTTGTTTATGAACATTAAAGTAACTATTTTGACAATAGATTTCAACATATTTTGTTTAAAGTTTGTCTATTAACTTATATCTCTGTCTCGAATTTCTACAGGCTTTTTATTGTCTGCATTAATTTGTTTAATTTTTTTCAGTTTAGTTTATCAGTGTGTATGTTAAATATTAAGCAATTATGAAACTTGTACCTTGTCGAGTTAATTAAATGCCTTATCGTGTATATTTTTATGTGTAGCAAACTTTTGTGGCTCTGTCTGCATAATTAGCTTAAACTTTAAGTTTTTCGCGAGGCCGTTGGGAAATAAGAAGAAGATAAACACAAAAACAACAAGAACAGTAGGTGAAGAAAGTATCTTACCGCCTATTGCTACTGCATAAATAAACAAATTTTGCACAAGTTTGCATATTTTTTGGTTCACTGTAATTAATACAATTAAAAATTAAATAACTTTAAACTCAATTCCCGACGCTTCATTTAGCCAAACAGCGTGTTTAGCCCTCTAGGGTCCTTTTAGTCCTTTAACCCAAGCTGCTGCTGCTCCTTGTTGTTATCACTGTTGTTTCTCGGGTAGCCGCATGTTATTGGCCCCTGAGTATTGGCATTGGCTAATTGTGGCCAGAGTCCTGTCTCAAAGTAACCAGAATAACCGCAAAGCCAAGAGTTGGTTCACAGTCAAGACAAGATTGAGACTGTGAAACCGACAGCACTTTATGCACAAACGAGGCCCCAAAGTGCCACCTCTGTGTATATGTGTGTGTGTGTGTGTGTATATGTTGCCTGTGAAATGAAGATGACTGCAACAACAACAAAAAATACACAAATATTGCATATCAATAACTTTTCATACATATCGCATATGTATATCTAACAATTTTTGGGTTGGCGAACAAATTTTCCACATCATTAGATGGCAAAGCACTCGAGTGAGCTGTTCTGGGAGTTGTTTCACTTGTCCTTCCATTTCCGCCCTTTCGTTTTTCGCTTACGCTTTTCCTTTTCCCACTTACCATACAACCATTTTCCCGTTTTCCCTATGCATCGGCTTTAAGCATACGCAACTGTTTTTTAAGGGTATTGCTACGAGTGCTATTCAGACTCATCATACACCATATTCATCAACTTGATTTCTGTTTTTGCTAACCCGACTCGGTCTCCTTCTCCCACCCACGTCCGCTCTCTCTGTCTTATGCTCTCTTTCGCTCTCTCACTTAGCGACTCTCTGGGAAAATCCTCGCCTTAAGTTAACAATTTGCCTTATTTAAGGGCCATGGCAATACCAACGAGTTGTACAACTCTATGAATGAGCAAACGCTGCTCGAAAGCCGGCTGAGAAAAAAAATTACATTGTTTACAAAGCGAATAAGGGTAATTTTTGAGCACCACTTTCCAGTGGAAGCTCTGGAAGGAAAATACTGGTAACAGCTGAGCAGTTATAGCAAAGTCCCAGCGAGCTTTTAAAGCTCTAAATAAAGCTTTGACAGCTTCTAGTTCTTAACACAACACATAACCCATCAGAAACTAAATGCTTTGAAGTAGAAAGCTTAGAAATAGTAGGTTTATTTGAAAAGTAAGTAATACTACAGTCATGTCTCAAAAAAAGAAACACTTCCATATATGCACAACAAGAGATAAATGCATAAGTATCAGATATATAGCTATCTGGAGGATAAATCCTAGTCTAGGGCACCTTCTTAAACTTAAGCAGACACTCGTAAAGTGTCAAATGCCGCGTCTCGGGCATCAGAGAGAACACGAGCAGCCCAAAAACGAAGCTGAGTCCACCAAAGGTAAAGAAGAATATGGAATCCTTCAGATTATGATCGAAGGAGGCGACCATGAGAGCCAGTTGCAGAGCCTGCTCGCAAACCAGCACTCCGGATATACACCTGGCCTTGTGGGCCACGCTGAATGCCTCGCCGGTGTAGACGAGGGCGGGCACTGCGACGCCGCCAGCCACGATGATTTCGAAGAGGAGCATGAGCAGAGCCAGTGCCTCTGGATTGAGATCATAGAAGGTCTTTCTGTCCCTCTCCAAATGATCAAAGACGCCTCCAATCATGAAAATCACAATACCGGCCACAAACAGCGAAAAGGAGCAGAGTTTCCGACGTCCCTGCCAGTCGACAAGGAAAGCGCCTCCAAGACTGCCCAGAAGGCCACAGAATGCCAGCCAATACAGACAATTCATGTCGCACTGCAGTCCATGTCCACTGACTGCGAGAAATGCCCGATTGTAGGGTAACGACAGAGCCAGTGTTGCAAAGCACCGCAACAACAGCACTTTGACCAGTGGTAGAACGCGACGGCACAGACGATTCCAACAGGGATCCACTGGCAGCTCAGCAAACTGTTCCCAATCACGGGCATTGTGCAACTGGCGACAATCCTCGCGCAGACGCAGCAACTCCGTGCCTGACTGCGCCTGTCCGTGCAGCTGCTTTAGTGTCTCTCCAAGCGCCATGTCCCGCTCCTGACGCAGAAGCAGCTGTGGCGATTCCAGACGATGGGCCAGAGACATAATAACAGCACCCACGCCCAAAGTAGCCAATAGCAGTCCATGTAACTGATCAATGTGCATCGTGTGTCCCCTCTCCACCGGCTCCAGTGTGTACCACAGTCGTGTATAGAACACTTGAATGGATACGCCTAGCCACAGAAAGATCCGCTCACAGCTCAGCAGCATGCCGCGTATAGACTTGTCCGCCACCTCTGATCCCGTGACCAGTGCCTGCACCTGGGTCAAGCCATAGGCCGCACCGACGCTCACGCTGCTGTAGCAGGCGGCGTTAAAGTGTCGGGGAAGCAGCAGATTCATTATGCCAGCAGCCAGCAACAGAAAGCCACTGGAAGTCTAAAAAAGTGAAGGAAAGAATTAAACTTGTAGTTAGTAAACTTAAATCTAAGCTTAAGTTTTTCATCTAAGCTTGGATTCCTTTGGGCTAAAGGACACTTAGGTAGCACTTAAATGGAAACGAAAGCTCTAAGTATTCTATGCAAGTACAAATTTGTTTTCATTATCTAAGATAAGGCTAGAAAAAACCTACTATAATTAGGTACTATACTACACTAATAGACCTAATAATACTTGGGACTTCCCCATGTCTACTATGCTTCGCTGTAGCTACCATGAACTTTTTTGTGTATATAGAAGACAATTAGAAAGTTAATTGACGTTTAATTTCGTTATATCTTAATCTTCATAAATAAAATATTTATTAAATTGATGCCTGTTCAAATTAAGCATACCATAATTAGTTTAAAGTTCTCACGACATCCTTTAAGACAGAAAAGACGTGAATTGCGAATTATTTTTTCTGGAAACTGGCAGAGCTATTAAATACTGATTAAACTAAAACGCAAACAATTTTGTAAGCACTTAAGGCTTAATTATCTAAATTAATAATACTATAGATTGCATTTTAATGCGCCCTGCCAAGCCAATTTGAACAATTAACTGATTGATTATATAAGTGCAGCTGAAAATAAGTATACCCTGTACCGAGTGTATAACAAATTTGTCGATTGGAACATAGAGATAGTAGAAATAAAGGTGAACAGGGTATTCCCAAGTCGCGTTAGTTCGTCTGTCATTTTATTTCTCCCTTTTTTTTTTTAATCGTCGAATTAGGAACTTGATTTGTCAAATCCGCTTCGGTTTTAGTGGCACTTGTACTAGTTCCCCTTTAATTTAGTGTCGAGGGCAGAGGTTCAATTTGTTTTTGCTCGAATTAAAAGCAATTGCGATTTGAAGTTTATCAGTTTATGGATGTGAGCGATAAGCAGCTAATGCCAGCAGGCAGCCCACTAGCACAGTTAGTCAGTTGGCCGTAGGCGCAGTTAGTGCACACTTACATAGGCAACATTTTTGGTGACACGCTGGACAAAGATGGCCGCCAGGAGAGCACCAAAGGCAGCGCCAATGAACCAGCTCATCATCAGATTGTGTATGCTGTAATCATTGTGGAATTTCCCAGCGGGTGTATCAAAAATTGACCAAGCCAGACGCATACCGCTGCCCACAAACACAAGCGAAGCTAAAGGGATAATGGTTTATAGGATAAGCAGTATAAGTGAGCATTGTAAAGGATTTTACCTGCGGTCATGGACTGAAACTGCAGACGATAGCGCCACATTTGACGCATCCAAGAGAGTTTTCCCTCCTCCTCAATGGTTGGCAGTAAAGGCATTTTCACTAATTAAACTGCGATATACTTTAAGTAAACAGAATTGATTTGTTTTTCACACAATCACAATCGCACAGAAATATAATCACAATATGTTATTCCTTTCAGATGTTTTTGTTTTCCTGCTTTTTTATTCCGCACTTTTAGAACTTGTCACTTTTTGTTGTTTTCGCATCCGTCATTTTCACAAACTACAACTGAGTCTCAGTACAAATATATTGGTGGTCTTGACTTTGCACGATATTGCCGATACACTTGCCCTCAACTCCAGAGAGAGAGAGAGAGAGGCAGAGACTGAGACTGCGAAAGAGAGTTGACAGTGAGAACTGGACAGTTGCTGCTCGTTTGACCGACCGGTTGAATGTGCAGTTGATAAACGGAAAGCACACACAACATTTGTCTGAAGTGCTCGAGGCGAGTATGTCGAAGCTCCCTGATAAGATAAATACCCTTACAGATACAAACAAACACAAAAAATAAATAAAGCACAACAACAACAACAACAAAAACTGACAAACAAAAACTGGCAAAACTGGCAGACGCACAAAACTCTTTTGGTTTTTTATTGTGCCCGCTCACTTATCAATATGATTACTGGATAAATAAGTATAAATAAATTAATTAAATTTGAATAGTAGGCGTCCCCGGTGGGTAGAGTGGACACGAAGCGCAATACACGAACAGCTACCGAATGTGTCTGAAGATAACACACCGAATGCTTAAATTATTGTGCTTAAATTAATACTGCTTAACTAAAAATTTAAATACAACAAAGTTATCATATATATATTTTTGTTTATATTACATTTATTTAATAATATATACATTATGTCAAGTATTTAATTAAGCACTTACGTTTCTAAAGTCTAAAATCATTTGGAAAACACTCTAAGATTGGCTATTATCCCTGCTAAAATTTTATTTTCGTCATGAATTGATCTCAAGTGCCATATTTGTAGATAACTTTAGTTCCCATGCTGGTCAGCATTTTTTAGTTGCTTGTAAATTACTTTTAGATCAATCTATGCCGAATTGGACTCTGATTAGAAAGTAGTCAATTGCACGAGTTTCAAAAAGCTCGCTGATATTTGAGGTTTATCAGTCGTTTAATACAAAAGTCTATACAGTATATAAAATATATATTATAATCAGGTAAATTTTATGTCTAAATTTAGTAGCCTAGCGTTAAAAAAGTAGTAGATAGTCTTTGTTTGTGTGTGTTTTGATCACGAGAAGTCTCGAAACTTTTCCTGTGCCTGACGTAGTGTCAGAAACTTGGTCTCGGGTAAATACCAATGACTAAAGGCAAATCCCAGCAGCATAAAGATGCCGAGACCATAGAAGTAAATGCTGGCTGTCTGCAGACTTAGGTCCAGAATACAGACACACATCTGGACACACAGTTCCATGATATAAACGATGGCAATGCAAGTTCGCTTCACAGACAGAGGAAAAGCCTCCGAGAGGTAGACTGAGCTGGGTGCAAAGCCAAGACCCGCAAAGAACTGAAAGATTAAAAGCAGCCACAGTGCCATCTTCAGGTCTGGGATTCTTACAAAATCAACAGCCGTAAATCTGCTGGCTAGGCCAATAGCAGTTCCACTGCAGACCATAAATCCGGTCAATTGGGTGAGCTTGCGACCCAGAGTGTCCTGGACTAGAGCGCCACTGCAACTGCCAGCAATACGCAGCAGACCGAAGAGCACATAGGGACCCGAGCTGATGCCGTAGACACTGGTGCTGGTCAGTGTAAGTGTGAAGATGACCATCATGCTGGTGCTCATGGCGTCTAGGGCGCGTAGCAGGCAAAGGCGCAGCAGTGCGGGCAATGCTTGACACCAGGCCTGTGCCACGCCCAGTGAGTTGTTGTGAGCGAGATAGGAGTTGTGTTCAATCAGCTGTTCGTTGGTTTCTATTGTTACCGCTCTGGGATACTGCAGACGTATCAATGCATCGACGGCAAGATCCTCCCGATCCTTGGCGAGCAGCAACACTGGCGATTCAATGCAGCACAGAGTGGCCACTAGAAGCGCAATGGTGCCATAAATAGCACACATGACACCCTGAAACTGATCAACACTTAGATCATACTCTGTGCTCCAGCTGACACTGATAACGACCTGTATAAATATGCCCAAAGTGCAGGACAGTTGCTCTATGGTTGAGGCAATTGTGCCCCGTTCATAGCACACGGCCAACTCACCAGCCATGGCCAAAGTGGCTGGCATGGCGAAGCCATTTGCCAGGCCATTCAAATAACGTGCGGCCAGCATTGCCTGTACGTCGAGATGGGAGGCAGTTACTAAACTGCCACCTACGAGCACCAGAAAGCTGCAGAGTTGCTGAATAAAAATAATAATTTCTTACTCAAATTAAGTCTGTTAACTGCTTTTGTGCTTTCTACTCACCATGAGATGTTTGTAGGAGATTCTACTGCCTAGAAATATACCCAGTAGTGCCCCTAGAACGGCGCCAATGAACCAAGCGACACGCACGTGCATGCAAATCACCAGCTCATCCTCCAGACTGTCGAAGCCAATGCTCCAGGCAATGTTCATGCCGCCTGAGAGGAAGATCAGAGCAGCTGGAAATAAAATAGTTCGAAAATATTTAAATAAATTAATAAAAGTAGAAACATGTATACACAACTAATGCAACTAATCTTAAATAGTTGTAAACAATTTTTTACAGTTTGCGTGGGTGTGCCCATAATCATATACACTTCCGAACTGCTTGACGCATCGATTGTAATTTTAGTTTTTATACAAAGTTTCTAAGATCCAGGTGCTCAAAAAGGCATAGGGTCAGACAAGTGGATGTTGCTATGTTAACTTGGCTGTTACTGACGAACTCCATAGAACATACTTTATATAAAGCTAATATAACTCTACCATGACATGCCTTTCAATATTCTTTATGATATAAAGTCTCAATTATTACTCATGCAAAAAGTTTGGCAGGAAATGAATTTTATGACAGATTTATTATGCATAGAAGTGCTGAATAATTGCAGTATTCCGCTTAACCACTGCTAAGCGTTGCCAGACTGTTTGAATTTAAAAACAATAAAGTGCGGACGCTTTCTTACCAGCGCCCAACGCATTTGCTTGTGGTCGATTGCGAATATCCCGATTGCAACATCTGGAAAGTTGCTGATACTGATGTGGTATACGTTGTTGTGATTCTTCCGGTTGATTTGGCTGTGGTAGCGGTGAATAACCCACTGTGGACTGCGACGCTGATCGTTGATATTCACTTCTTGGTTCCATGCCTTGAAAATTCGTAATGCGACCACTTCCGTCGAGCAGCTAAAGAGTACTACAATTTTGGGTGTTTCGGTGAGTGTTGAACAGGTTTGAAAATGGTTTAGCCATAGGCAAACGAATCTTATCGTATATTGATTGATAAACGTAGGTGTTCTTATCGCTATCGCAACCTTTTGGCTCTTTGTCACTTATCTTACCATTGTTTATATTGGATTCTACGCAAGGCAAATAGCAAAGCATATGTTGTGTACCTCTTTCTCAGCTTGTTTGGGTAAATTTTGGTGAAAACCCAGGATCACTTAAGGTGCTCTTTTAATACTTCTCTTTAACTGCGGCTCACTCTCTTTAGTTTCGTTTTCTCTTTACTCATGGAAATTTCAGAGAAATGCGTTGCACTTGTGAGTAACGTAAATTCCAGTGAATGTTGTCGAAAGTATATAATTTTTATTAAAATTTGTTTATGTACAGCATTTATCATACTATCCACTTAAATTATAAAATGAATATAAATTTAGATTTATTCCTTGCTGCAGCTACACTTTTAAAAATATTTCTGGAATCTCTTCAGTGCTCCAAGCAGAGTTGTTCTCCTCGTCTCGGGCAGACACATAAAGGCCAGAATAAAAGCTGCCGCTAAAATGCCACCGTAAATATACAAAAATTCCAAAATTAAATCCGATCCTTGCAAAATGATGAAAACTAAGAGCTCGATAATAAAGGTGAGGCTAATGAATTGCTGCTTTACTTTCAACGGAAAAGCCTCGGTCAGATAAGTCGAAGAGACGGTGAATGTAATGCCAGCAAAGAATTGGAAAAGGTACAACCACATTAAAATGGGATTGTAATAGATAGACCCTTCTGAGGCAGCAAGAAAGGCAAATGTAGTGCATCCAGCCAGACCCACAATAACGGGTGTTTTACGTCCCACAGAATCCATAATTATGGAGCAAATTGCGCTGCCCAAAAGCCGGCTTGCGGCAAAAATTACGAAGTTCCGCTGACCAAGATAATAATTTGAATTATTTATACTGAGCATTTCAAAGAAGAAACTAGATATACTGATGGCACTAAGACCACGCAGTATGGCTAGCTTGAAAAAAGCCGGAAATGCTTGACGAACACTCTCCTCACTTGTTATGAGCTCGTTTACAGCCACATATCGTTTGTGATCTTCCAGTTGAGCCATCGTTTGATCAGTGGGTGCAGGGAGACGCTGCAGACGACGCAGTGTTTCGATGGCTGCCTGTTCTCGCCTCATGTCCACTAAAAACACCGGCGACTCTATGAACATTAAAGCGGCAAAAATTAATCCCATTAATCCAAAGAATGCAGAAATGACACCGTTTATGCGCTCGGGATTGAAATTGGTGTACTTATACTCCATGTTGTATCCAGAGTTTATGATGATTTGCAGAAAGATTCCCAAATTCAAGCTCAGCTGCTCGGCAGTGGCACTGAGCTTACCACGCATATAAAACACCGACAATTCACCTGCCAGAGCCAATGTGGGAGCAAATACCAAACCATTTGCAATACCATTCAAATAGAGATTTGCTGTGATGGCCTCGAAATTAAAATAAGTGGTGCTATTCACAATGCCACCAATCAGAACCAACAGACTGCTGAATAGCTGTGAGAAAATAAGCAAAAATCAATATAAAATCGTAATAATCATGCAATTAATTCCAATATTTACCGTGATCGCTCGTCGTGGTATGACTTTGGGCAAACACGCCGAGATCGCAGCTCCAATAATGGCGCCAACAAACCAAGCCACTCTCATGTTTAGACTCAACTGATGAAAAGCAAAGTGACGAAAGCCAACGCTCCAGGCCAAGTTCATGCCGCCCGTGGTAAATATTAATGTGGCTAAAGATTAAATTATAAAATAGTATTTTTTAAATTGTTCAATAAATTGTATCAGCTAGATCTTATCTCAACGTGTTTGTGGCACTTAACCACTTGACAAACAATGACTAATTGAGGCATGGCTAATGAAGCACATAAAAATAGAACTGAGAGTGTTTTCACTCTCAAAAGCTCTTTTAAAATTCATTTCTTTAACCAGAAAGATTTTTTTGTGCAAAAATGTTCTCTAAGTTGACCTTTTACTGAGCTCTAAAACCGGTGTTGCCTTCAAAACTTACCCGCAGTCAGTGCATTGCCTTGTGGTCTATTAATTCTGCTGCGGTTGAAGCAACCATTGGGACGCTCAAGGATTATAGGCCGTTGTGGGAGTGGCTGTGCGGGTGGAGGCACAAAATGCTGTGGCGGTGGTGGACCATAGTTTTGTGGTGGCGGTGAAAAGTTTGGTGGCTGATAGGTCGGGGCTGGGTACACTTGCTGTGGAAATCCCGGCTGTGGATATCCCTGCGATGGATATCCCTGCGATGGATATCCCTGCGATGGATATCCCTGCGGTGGATATTCCTGCTGTGGTGGATATCCCTGCTGTGGTGGATATCCTTGCGGTGGATATTGATGCTGCGAATAACTTGGCGGCGGCGGATAGTTGAGTGCTTCAACTGGTGGTGCCGATGTGTAGCCAAAAGCCGGTGCCTCAGGCGTAGCAAACTTATCGTTGTTCATTTTCGAATCTTTTTCCGACTCGTTTATCTGCCGGTTGACTGAACTCAACTACACTGGAAGGTGTTCTGACACTAAAAGCTCAGAGAGGCGACAAAGCGTTTATAATGATTTGTCGCTCAGTTGGAAAAACGCGAACAATAAAACTGATAACGAAAAGCGATTGACAAGACCAAATATGAATTTTGATAATAAAACCGATTATAAATATGGGTAAAGTCAAGGCTACACAGGCACGGGCGTGTCCATTAATAGATAGCTTAGATAGAACGCAAATTTATGGCGTTTAATACGCTTACTCTGTACTTTACCAGCAAATGGATCGATATAGATACTCTCTCTTAGCTAACAGCTGCTGACGCAAGGCAATAACTATTGCCACTCACTGTAAGCTGCATAAACAAATACAGCGATAGTGGAAAATAATAATCAAGTGCATCGAATTGATTGAAATGCCAATTGGATTGTAAACACCAAAGAAATCTTTAATACTAACCTATATCAGATATTGGACTAAGCGCAGACTGTCTAAAAAAATATTTAACCTAACAAAAAGTTTAAAACATTAGAATAAGCTAAAATCAAGTCTCAGAATAACCTTTTATTTGATAATTGTTCTTAAGCGGGTCACACACTTATCCCCTAAGATTCCATTAGTCCTTAGCAATGCCAATGATGCCACAGCCGATACGAGCTCCAGCATTTCCGGTTGTTTTGCTTAGTTCGTGTCCCCCCTTGCCCAGATCATCAGGATCAGCGTGGACGACCACGGTGCGACCGATAATGCTGTTCCTGCCAAACATTGTTATGTGACAGTCACAAATACTGACCGGTGTGGGTCCATCACCGGTGGCGATTATATTGCCCAGATCACCCAAATGGCGATTATCATCGGTGGGAGCGCCGTGATCCTTGTTATGTGGATTGAAGTGTGGTCCAGCGGAAGTGCAGCCATTTGTGCTGTCACCAAATTCGTGAACATGAAAACCATGCAAACCCTTTGAGAGACCAGTTACTTCTCCAGTGATTTTCACAGCGCAAGTCTCCGACTTTTGCACAAAGTAAAGTGTACCGTTGGCATCACCGTTGAGCACACAAACCCCTTTGACCAACATTCTGAAAAATCGATCACTTTAATCGGATTAACAAATTTGTTACGTACAGAACTTTCGCTGGAACTGAAGTGTTGTGTATTTGATCGGTTGTTGAATTGTCTGCTGAGTAATAACACCCTGACTGCTATAGATTAAAATTGTGACTTTTATTAAACGAAACATTTATTAGAGAGTTCAATGTTCAATGGTGATTACAAAATGATAAAAATTCGTAGGGGGCTAAATAGTACAAACTTAGAAACCATTGCTGATGAAGCCCTTAAACTTGTTTTGAGCCTCGCGGAGTGAGATACCTCGTGTTTCCGGCAAAAACCAAATGCCCAGGAGTCCTGCGCCTACGGAAAATGCTCCGAGTATGTAAAAGTAAATTGAACCACCCGACGCACTATAATCCGAACTGGATATGATTATGTAGACCAACATTTCGACAATGAAAGTTATGCCAATATAGTGCTGCTTCACACCCAGAGGATAGGCTTCGGATAGGTAACATGAGGTGGCTGTAAAGGCAATGCCAGCAAATATTTGATAAACGATGATTAAATAAAATATAGAATCAAGTGGACCATATGGATAATCTCCGAGCATGCTTCCAATACCAAAAGCTAAGCCACCGCTGATCAAAAGTCCAAAAAGTGTTGGCTTCTTCCGGCCTAGTGACTCCATGCAGAAGCTGGTAATGAGAGTTCCCAGCCAGCGGCAAATGGCATAGACCGTAAACTCCCAGTAAGTTGAATGCATTGCGATTGAATTTCCCACAGAAATCAATAGAGCATTAGTGACAAATATGGACAGACTCATGGCAAGAAGGGTACGGAGGAAGATAAGTCGCACTAACGCCGGTAAGCCTTGGGCAATGCTTGTACCTAACGATAATTCCTTATTTTCGGCTAGATAACGCTTGTGCTCTTCCAGCTGTTCGTAAGTCTCGGTTGTAACCACTGCAGGACGCTGCAGACGTCGAAGTGAGTCGATGGCCTGCTCCTCTTGCCCATTGGCCAGCATAATCACTGGCGACTCAACGACAACCGTGGCGGCGAGTACTAGACCAATTAGTCCAAAAACAGCCGAGAGCACACCGTGCAGTTGCTCCTGAGTAAACGAGTCATTGGGTGAATAACTGAAACCCCAAGATCCGGTATAAATGACTTGAATAAAGAATCCGACTCCAAAGCTCATTTGTTCGATAGATGCGCTGATAGTGCCACGCATGTAAGGCACGGTCACCTCACCGGCCAGCGCCATTGCGGGCGCAAAAACCAATCCATTGGCAATGCCATCCAGATAGAGACAAGCCTCTACGGCTTGCCGATTGTACTGAGTCGCGGCTGCAGCAATTCCGCCGACAATCACAAGGACTGACCCTGAAATCTATGCAAATTCATAATGAAAAGTGGTAAAAGATATTATGATTTTATTAACTTTACCATTAGGAATTTCTTGGGCACTTTGTTGGTGAGAAATGAGGTGATCACAGCACCAATGATGGCGCCAATAAACCAGGCCAAATGTGTGTGTAGAGGTGCCAAATAGAAAATCAAGCCACGAAAACCTACGCTCCATGCTATGTTCATGCCACCGGAGATGAAGATAAATGAAGCTGAAAAGACAATACTTTTATTACAAACTGTTCGCTCTTTTGTTCTCTAGGGAATTTCCGAAAACAGGAATGGAATTAATAACTGACACGTTCCAATGAAATTTACACAAAAAGCTGTCCACTTGACATGGTTTATCTTATCGCTTCAAGTTCTTTTTATGGACATCTGACTAATTCCTGTTGTGTTTCGTTGGTTTAACTCACCTGCGGCCACAGCATTTGATTGCGGCTTGTTGCGTTGATTGCGGTTGTACCAGCCGTTGGGCGGTACCGCTGCTTGTGGGGGTGGAGGCACATAGCCCTGGGGTGGTGGAATGTATCCTTGTTGTGGTGGTACATAGTTCTGCGCAGGATAACTGGCTGGTGGATAACCAGGCTGTGGATATCCTTGCTGGGGTGGAAAACCCTGCTGTGGTGGGTATCCTTGTGGTGGAGGGTATCCTGTATGTGGAGTGTATCCTGGCTGTGGATGGTATCCTGTCTGTGGTGGGTATCCATGCTGTGGTGGCTCCGCGTAGCCATGGGTCGGTGCCTCTGGGGGCAAATATTTATCGTTCTGCATTTCTTAAAAAACTTAAAAATCGTCTGTCGTGAACCTCTTTGGTCCGCTCAATATCGAAAACTGAAAGCTCGTGCCCATGAATATGTGTTTTTGACGCGTTACCGACTGAGAAAAAATCGCAACTGATAGAGGCAACACTGAGAAGCGCTTTATCGCTCTACTGATAAGCTGTGATAAGCAGCATTGACTTTCCCAAATGCCAATTGGTGATATCAGAGCTTATCAAGTGGCTCATAAACTACAGCTAAACTCAGTATTCCATATCAAATTACTAACGTATTTATGAACACCTAAACTGTTGTTTCTTTGTTTGGTGCTTCCCCGCTCAGTCAGCACTCAGTTCAAACTAAATTCAAAATGTTTCGCTAGGTTAGGGTATTCAACATCAAATAAATTGATGACCAACTAAAAGTTATCAAATTTTGTATACAATGATAATGGCGGTTATCAAGCAACTCAAAAACGTGAGTCCAGGGTCTAATTTAATTGTACAACAATGTATTTCTGGAGTTTTAGTTGGTGTTAGCAATACTGCTAGTTGACCTTGTAGCTAAGTAAAAACTGTGTCTTTCCATTGTCTGGGAACATGTAATAAATATTTTATTAATTTTAAGTGTCAGATAACTGTATCATGTTTGTTTTTGGTGTAAAATATTTCTTTGAATTTGCAGTAAATTATAAAACCCTTGTCTGCTGTTTGATTCCTTTTATTAACCAAAATTCTTTGTTTATAACAGAAACTACCGATAAACAAGTACAACTAATAGCCACGCCCTTAGAAATCCTCATTGAACCACTTGCGAATCTTGTGCTGAGCCTCTGCCAGTGTCGTTCTCCTCGTCTCGGGCAAACAAAAGACGCCCAAGAAGAAGAAGCAGAGTGAAATGCCGCCCATGGCATAAAAGTAGGCAACAATATCCGAGAGCACTGCTTTGGTGCAGCAGAGGCCCATGCTGAGGAGCAGCTCAAAGCCATAAACGAGGGCCACAAAATACGGTTTGACTGCCAGTGGGAATGCCTCTGTCAAGTACACGGCAGAGGCGGCATGTGCCACGCCTGCAAAGAACTGAAAACTAAACAACATGGACAAGGCCGATATCATGTGTAGTCGGTGTTGCATCAAACTAGCAAAGGCCAGCGCAAAAATGCCACCAGTAAAGATGCCAAAGAGCGTGGGTTTCTTGCGGCCAACGGTGTCCATGAGGAAAACCACACAGCAGCTGCCGGCGCAGCGTAGTATACCAAACACCACATATGGCCAGGTATGGAAGTCGGGTGTTAATGCTACGGCAGTTTTGAAGACGGCAACCCAAATGAACGGCGTCAAGCTCAGAGCATAGAGTAAGCGATGCACTGTGACCTTGAGCAGAGGCACCAGGCCACGTTGAAGACTTTGACGCCAGCAGAGATCTCGATTATCGGACACATAGCGTTTGTGCTCGTCCAGCAACAGAAATGTCTCACTCGTTACCATCGAGGGGTGTTGCAAGTGCCGTAGTGCCACAACCGCAGCCTGTTCATTGCGACGCAGCAGCAGATAGACGGGAGACTCCACGCAAAGGGTTAGAGCGAGGGCTAAGGCGGCCACGGACAGAAAAATGCCAAGCAGCCCGTGCACCTGATCCGCCACAATTGTCAGATTCCAGCCGCTATCCCAAACAGCCGTGTAGAGCAGTTGAATAAATATGCCAAAATTACAGCTGAGCTGCTCCACAGCAGCAGCCAAAACACCGCGCATGCCGCAAACCGACAGCTCGCCCACAGTGCTCAGGGTGGGCACAAATACCAATCCATTGGCAAATCCATCCAGATACCTAGCAGCTATAATGGCCACAGCTCGCTCGGGCAGTGTGAGATAGAGCACACTGCCAAGTAGCACCAGGCAGGCGCTAAAAATCTGTTAAAGTAAAGAGTGATTAGCCCCGGTACTAGTTCATTTCAGAGAGCGAAGAGTAACTCACATAAACTGGTCGCTGTGGTGTGCGGTGTGTGAGCAGAGCCCCGAGTATTGCACCCAAGAATGCCGCAGCATACCAACAGCTCTGGATGTGCACACTCATTGAGATCAGTTCTAGGTGCTGTGAGTGCGCTGCGAATCCAGCTCCCCAGGCCTGACTCATGCCACCGGAGACAAAGATGAGTGAACTAGCTCCAAGTGCATTCCATTGTGGTTGATTCTTGCGACTGCAGCTTAACCAGCTCTCCTGCTCTTGTTCCTGGTGCTCCTGCTGGAAGGAGACTCTTGGTGTTGTGGACTTATCGCCTGTCATTGGCGTACTACCATCAGTTATCCACTGATATTAGACATTTATATATATGTTGGGGGAAAAAAGGTGTCACGCATGGATTGATGAGCCACTTGCATTATCAGCTTATCACATCTCATTCCATAAGCCACATTGCCCAATGCCCATTTATCCATTTGCCCATTTGCTCATTTGTCCATTAGCCATAGCCACGTTTTGGCTTCGTTAATAACAGAATAAAAATCAATATATGGTTGCCATATTAAGACTTTTAATAACTAGCTACCATTCCAGTGGCTATAAACGCGGGCTATAATATGCGATAAGCTACTAGAATTACCAACAACTCCCAACACTTTGTGGCTGATGAACAACTGTTCAGTTTGATTGCGTGATTCTCATTGAATAATCATAGCTGGAAACTTGAATTTCATGCCGATTGATTAATTAATTGTTGAAGTTTATCGTTGGTAAGGACTTTCAATTATTTAGATTCTCTTGAAATGCTTAAGACATCCTTGGATTTTTAAGAAGGTCTTGACAAAGTTTATTACACATTTATAAATCTGATTAATTTAGCTATTAAGTATTCATTTATTTAAAATTAATTAATTAGGCATTCTAAAAGCTTACCCAACATGATGTTTTCACTTAATCAATTACTTTTTGGATTTCCTAGAAATTCTACATTTTTAAAATGGGGGGTTTCAGAAGTAAATAACAATTTCTATGGCTGAAAAGTTGATAAAGTTCTTGACCAGCGAAAATCCCGGCACTTATCAAAAGTCAGCACAAACACATTACTAATCGTACTTGAATTCGCTTGTTTATGTTTTTGGCGGATTTCGCTACATTGCGAAATGCATTGTGTTGATTAAAGCGACCACGCCCACTTGATGTTGCATTACGTTTGTTGCATTTGTCAGCTTGTTTATGCTTTGCATTAGCCGCTTTTCCGTTGACCAGCAGACTCAAGTGTTGGCATCAAGTTGGCCAAAAAACTGTTTGGGACAGCGGTAGTTGAACACACAAAACTACATACACAAACACACGCCCACACAGACAGGCAGAGGGAATATGTGATATAAAAGGAAAATGGCGCAGAAACTTTTATCGCAGGTGCCTTTCCTGCCTCCCCCTCTTGCCCTCTTCACACTCCTTCCTCTATTCTCCGTTTGCTGGAATCTCGACCATCTTTTACGGCAAATTTAAGCGATTTCCGCCCACATTTCCACCGTTGAGGAAGGATAGACAAGCGTTGCCGGGCATTGGCATTCAAGTTTTCAACTAGAAACTTAGTTCGCGATAATGTTTGACTATGTGTGCACACGACACGCCCACAAGCACACCCCCCTTGTGTGTGTGTGAGTCTTACATTTGGCTAGCGTTAAAATAAATTTAATTTTATCGCTACATAAATATAGGCGCTGCAACCGAATGAAAGAGCGAGAGAGCAACCAATCGAGCAGGCAAGTGACACATCTACAGAAGTTTTTATGCATACCCTGTGAACAGGACGAGCGACGAAAGGGTGTAATGAGTTTAACTACCGTGTGCTCCTTAATACACTATGATACACTACCCAAAAGCTTACTAGTTTCGATTTCAGGGTATTAAAAAGTTCTGCTTGCCCCATTTGTAGCCAGCGGCATGCCACATTTTAGCTTTTATTTACAGACACTGCGAGTGCCAGTCCATAAATTCTAGCTGGCAACCTTTTGGAGTTAAAGCTGCGTGTCTCTGTCTGTGTCTCTGCTATTCTGGTCTTATCTCATTGGAGATTTGTGGATGGGCATATGGTTATTAATTAGTTAGCGTTGGGGACTCGTCATACAAATGCGTAGCATTTTTATGGCTACTCACGCAAAAATATAAATAAATGTTTTATTGATCTGTTTTTCCCCTCTCTCTCACACACACAGTCACAAACATACATTGGGCTGGATTGTGTGTGGCTGGTCGAAGCAAACACAAAATGGGCAATTTTCCATTTTTAAAAGATTTACGAGCTTTGGCCAAAATGTCTATCATAAACATGACAGAAGACACAAGACACAAGACGCAAGACGCTAGAAATACCAGCAATGAAATTGCTTTCTAATACTGCCAAGTCAATAAAAATAAATACAAGTATGTGTGTGCCTGTGTTTGAGCGGAAACTCGTGCTTATGACTGTGCCAACTGCCACTTGCCTCATTATAGATATGAGCAGATATTGCGCATACGACGCGTGTGCAAATTTTGCAATGTAAATTTTGGCAGCAAAGCTTTGTAGCTCTAAAGGAGTTGCATGATGTCATGTGTGCTGCATTACGACTACTAAAAACAAACAGTTGAAATTACCAATTAAACTCGAAACTCTGGAAACTTTAAATTTGTCTTTAAGGAATCGAATTGTTAACTTTGTTTGTCAAATTTTTCTGCTCTAATAGCTGCTGTCGATTAAGTAAACACAGATTCTCTGTCAATAGTTTCCAAGAAATTTGCTATTTTTTCATAGTAGGTAGATTTCTTGGTACTCGTATCTGAGCCATTGGATTTCCCAGATTGTTTAACTTGCAACCTTATATGCTCGATCCCAAACTAAATAGGACAACTTTTTGGCTTTATGGCAAGTTTATGTGCTTGTGACCATTGACTGAGTGACAAATTGTGCCAGCGTCTGCTAACACACACACACACCCAGCTCTCTTGCCGCCATAAACAATAAATCCAAAGTTAATGTACTGAAATAATAGAGTTTTGTAGTTTGCTTTCTGCGTACACATTTTTTTTGTGTTCCATTTCTTGTGTTTGCAGAGTTTAAGGTTATTTTGCCCCCGAGCGGTGTGTTTAATTTGCCAGGCTATAGAATTTTTATGTTTCATGCCCGAGATTTACATGCAACCTAAAGGCAAATGATATTTATGCAAATTTCAATGGAGTTGCCCAAAAGGCAGATCACAAATTAATTTATCTGAAAAAGTCAACACAAATCCTGATTAACTTGCAGGCATGGAATATGCGACATAACATAAAAAAAAGGCAAAGAAATTTGCCATTTGCCCGCCAGGAAGACGAAACAATTGTGAAAGCCATAAGGATATGTATGTGCACACATATCCTGGCGAGAGTGTGTGCCAGTGTGTGTTGGTTAATGCGTGCTAATAAATTTCAGTGACATTTGTACCTTTTTATTTTTTTTGGCTGGCGAAGGCGTGCTTTTATTGTTAACACAAGACAGTAGCAAAATTCCTTAGCGTTTGCCTTTTGTCCTTGCTGTTGCCACTGCCGTTTTTTGTTGTCTTTATTGCCCAGGCTATGTGGATCGCAGTCCCAGTCAAAGATGCCTGAAAAATGGCAACAATTCATTTGCAGCGCCAGTGAAAATCTCGTCAACGGCAGGAGCAGTTTCGTCTGCCAGTGCAGCTTCCTTAAACAGGACTTGAAGCAAAAACTCTCATGTAAGAGCTCATGTACACGTAGTTGTAAGTTTGGCAGCTGAAGTTGCCGTTGCCGACGCCGTTCGAGCAAGTGATTTGTTTTGGTTCGTTTGGCAACAAATCAGAAGATAAACGACATCGATTGTGGCAAACGACATGGTTGTACCCCAACCACAAAAAAAAAGCAGAGAAAAGGGTTTTCTCAGCTCCTTCTTTTCTCAAAAAGGCCAATGGCATTCGCATGCCACCGATAAATGTCACGGCTTTTAGTTTTATGATTCGCATTTATTTACACATTTAAACGAAAGGATTTTCAATGCAAAGTGCGAGGACAGGCAATTAAAATTGCATTAAAATTGCCATAGTTTTTCTTTATTTTCCCCTCTAGGAATGAACTCTCTCTCTCAGGTTGTGCTTTAATAATCCCTTTGCTTCGGCTATTAATTATGCATAACGAGCAACTTGGGCGTTTAGCAGGTCGCACACAGCAGTACACAGCAGAAGTAGGTAAGGACATTCGAACAGGTTTACAAATAATTGAAAACAATCGTATTAAAATTGTGGGCAAAAATTGAACAAAGCTGAAGGTAAACAAAAGAAATGGGCAACATTTAAATGAGAATTACTCACGAGAGTATGTAATTTGGGGTCACTGGCCTTTTGGGAATTGGGAAGTGAGCGATAGAGAGTGGAAGAGCGTGTTAACAGCAGCAATTACAAGCTTTGATATACTGCACTTTAACCCCCGGGGAGCAATCGCTAAAGCTAATTCACAATGCATACTTCTATAAGCTGACTTGTAGCATTTTAGATTAATTTATGCTCTCTCACATGCCGCATCTGTGGATAAGAGTAATTTGTTTTGACAGCCAGAGCATCATCACACTTCTACGTTGGAGCTTTTGGCATTGGGGGAATTCCCCATTTGCATAAGCAATAACAAAGTTAAGACAATAAAGGCTTATAAGTTAACACCATGCTAAAACACCTGCAAACCTCTCGAATTCAGAGCATTGCGTTGCGATTGCTACAAAATGTAAATGAGTTTTGCCAGCTATTTTGATTTTGCAAAGCAGCCGTCGACTTACGCGGCGTATGAGCAATCTAATTAAATGTTATGTTTATGTTTAAACACACTTGCACACACACACACACATGCCACTTACAAACTTGCAATGTTAAATATAAGCCAAGTTGTGACTATCATGCGGCTTTGTTTCGGGGTTTCACATTTTAACGAGGCACTCAAAGTTTTATACGCATCGTCGTGAGAGGCCTAGTAAATGTCATAATTTTTATGATCGCATTGTCTTTAAATGGCTCAGCTTAATGTCGCTGAGCAGCCAGAACTTAAAGCTTAAGCTACCTGCCATAAAGTTCCAACTTAGTTGCAACTTTGTCAGTTCTGTTAGCCAGCAATGGCTACAGCCTTCAGCTAATGGCCAGGACCGAGGCACGCGCATAACCCTTCGCATAAATCAATCATAATTGTCCTTGTTAACTACAATCATGAATATTTCGGCGTGCATAAAGCAAATGACAGTCATGCCACATATATATAACCACAGACACACTAACACACACACATTCTCTCCTTCCCCACACCTCACCATTTGAAATGCCTGTCACATTCCCTGTGAATGCGAATTTAGGGTCAATTTTGGGGCGGGTGCTCTCTGTGCTCTGTTCAAATGCTTGACGTTTACCGGCTCTAATTGTTGACCGGGCTTGCAGTGAATGGCAGACCGTAACCGAAACTACATCCTACCATTCTATCCATACAAAATGTTAAATGTTTTGCTGCTTACCAAACCCTAAAGATCGTGTGGTAAATGAGTTTTAATTAATTTAAAGCCCGCAAAACCATTTGACAGCCTTACACGTTTTGCAAATGGAACTCAACCCCAGCTCAGGTCACAGGTCTCTGGTTGCTGGTCTCTGGTCTCTGATCTCATTGTTGCTGCTTACACCGCAACGCAACGCAACTCAGCTCAGCTCACCGCACCTCGTGTTTACTTTAGTTAATTGATTTTCTTTCAATACGGTGATTTGCATAACAATTTGCTGACCGAATCAACAATGAATCACATGAAACCGAGTCGAGTCGAATCGAGTTGAGTTGAACTAAAGCGAACCCAAAAAACCAAATCAAAAGTGAAAGTAGAAGCCAAAAGCGAAAACCTAACAACGTTTTCCATTTGACAATTTCATTTTCACTTTGCAGTGTGTATATGTGTGTGAATGTGTGTGGGAAACTAAAATAGCCCAAATTGCCAGTGGCACAATTAAATTTAGGAAATGATTTAATTTGATTGCCTTTTTCTGCCGTACTGTTGTGTAGTTGTGTGTTTTGTTGTGTATGTGTTGTTGTTGTGTATTATGTATTGAGCGATAAAAAGCCCAAACATTTGTAGATTTCCGCAATTATGCAGCTGAAAATTGTGCAAATTATGGCCAAAATTATAAATTCTGATTGCGGAATATTGTCTAAAAATAACTTTTTCAATTCAATTGGGAAATTAATGAACAAATGTGAAGACCATAATTAATATACAGATGAATGGATAAATAATTTATTAACTTTTAAATGCTAAGTTGATGTTTAAGTTGAACTGGTTTTGTTTTTGATTTTTTAAAGCAGAACTTAAATGCTCTGAACTTATGACCGGCAGTTGCTGCTATCTGATGTGCTTTCGTGTCTCCGATTGTCCTGTTTCAAAAGGACTATAGCACGTACGCAAGGTGGCACGATTTGCAGCTCATTAGCTACCACAGGACAGGACACATGTCCGAACTGCTAAGCTGCGCTCTAAATCACTGGACACGACAGGACTTGACACGAATTGACTGTGACTGCGACTGCGACTGGGAATCCAACTAACTCTTGGTCCTAGTTTCAGTTGTCCAGTTGTTCAGTTTTCCCCCTTTTGTCCTTTTGCCTTGCTTCAATTAGTCAACAATTACCAACGACAATCCAAACTGGACACTGACGACTGTAGGAATCACAACAACAACAACCAGAGGCGCAGGATTGGGAATGAGTTGAGGAAAACTCAGGTTTTGTATGCAGGGCCGGCTAATGGCTTATGAGTAGTCACGTGCCAGGAAGGCAACGCACTCACAAGTGAAATGCTCTACATAACGTCGTGTAAGTGTGTGTTTGTGTGTACCGGAGAGTGGGTGTATCTGTGTTTGACTAGACCTGATAATGAAGCACGCGAGTTCGCGGCTATACCAAGTTTTCAGCTTGAATTTGAATAATTACACAAAATGAAAAGTGTTGTCGACATAGGCCAAAGTTCGAGTCTAGTTGGAAAAATGAATGCCAGGCGCAGCAACTGTACCGTCCGTCTGTCAGTCGTTCGCTCCTGGCATATCTAGCGCATTCTGACAGCCTCCGCTCCATAGCGAAGTCAGGGAAGCTGCTCGAGTCGTTAATAAAGTCAAGTGAATGCGCTTAATCAACACATGTGGGCGCCAGTGTGGGCGTGGCATCAAGCATGTCTGGCTGCGAGCAGGCCAAAAAAATCAAGTCATGGAAAGGGGGAAAGCCTCAACAAGGATGTTCGTTCCACTGCCTGTAATTTTACCTACATAATTTGTTTGCATGCTTCTTAAATTTCACTCCCACCACATCAACTCGAGCGGGAAATTAATTAAATTTCGTTTTTTTTTTCACTCCTTATTTTGCACACACTTGCGTGATTTTTCGATCATAAACTTTTGCATCGAGAGAGGATATTATGCATTCCAAAAATAAATATTATTTTTAAAACATTTTTATCTGTTTTGGGCGCACAAGACTAATAAACGGAAAAGAAAGCGAAAAAGTAAATATAAAATAAAACCGAATAAAAATAAAAAGTTGAGCTTACAGAAAAAAAACACAAAAAAATAAATAAAATGAAGCTTAAAAAGCCAAAAAAGCCAAAAAAAAAGAAGCGGCAGTGAGCACAAAAGCCAAACTCGTTGCCATTAAAAACGCATTATCCTTTGTGCTTTTTTATTACTTTATATTTGAAGAGTATAAAGATTAAAGCTCAGTGTGTGTGTGTGCTTGCTTCTGTGGGTGGGTGTAAGGGAGTGTAGTGAGAGTTTTCCCAGTTGCGTGTTTATGTGCTGTTGAGCTGTAAAGGAAACACAATACGATAATGCACAGCAGAAGGCCCAACAAATTATTGCATATATGCAAAGCGCGGAAAATATTTGCTTAATAATAAATAAGAGTATTTCTATTAAAGACGGAAACAATATTAAGACACGTTTGCCAAAATAGAAATCAATTGTCTTTCACAGTCAACGGCAGACAGCCTGGAAAGTGAAGGAAAAGTCGCGTCTGAGATGGAAAATCTTCGATGGGTTTTCATTGGAGGCTGTAGCCAATTTGGGCCCCCTTTTGCGCTTGGTTGCCAAAGGATTACATTGGATTTTTATTTGATTGTTAAACTGAAAAACAAAAATAAAAGCACAAAACGAAACAGAAACAGAAACAAAACGAATCGAATCGAAACAGAAAACTGGCTCAAAAGTAAATGCTTTGGGGAATTGGAAAAGGTGGAGAGTAATGATTTACAATGTTGCCAAAATAGAATGTAATCCGAATTGGAGCTATCTGCATCTCTTATCCAAATGGGAATCTTTCGTTTGCTGGATTATTACAACAGTCGTCCTGTTGAGCAAATGGCAGGAAGTCTCTCAAACAGCCGAAGGGGCTTAATGAATCCCAAAACACAAAATGTTTTCGTTATACCTCTTATAGTTGGGAGCATAGAAAATTTTAATATTATATAGTTGTAATAAAAGGTTTGAAAATTGTGCTCATGTAGCTTGGCAAATAATTTGAGCAATTCTTTTATGGTAATATTGTAGTTAAATATATTTTCAGTCACTTACAAAACACAATTGAGACACAGACTGGCTAATAGACACTTATGGCTTATGATCTCAAATGGCAGACACCGCATTGTTCTTATGGTTACCAGCTTTGCGCTTGGTTTGTGACACAAGTGTTGCCAGGATTTTTCAAGCTAAAATAGTCAAAGGAGAAAAAAAAAGCTGTAAGAAATATAAATAAATAAAAATAAGTGTCATTAACTAAAAAAAACAAATTTCTAAAGATTTATTTAAAAAATTCAACATATTTGAATCTTTAAATTGTTAGAACTCAGCCAAATAATGCCATATCTCAAAAAGTTATACCTTTTCAGACTCTACACAACCAGGATAGTTGAACGTAATCAAAATTTAAAATTTTTAAAATCGACTCCATTTTGGCAAATTTTATGATGTTACTTACCACCCCTTTAAACTTTTTCAAAAATTGACAAAAATTGAATATCAAGTTTTCCTCAATATTTTGATGCCAATCGATAGCGTAGGTCCTCCCGAACTCAAAATGATAAACCAATCCAGGGTCAAAGTTCAGAATCCAAAAAAATTCAAAAATTCTTAACAAGCATTAGCTATGAAATAGCTAAAACGGCAGCACTGTGTGGCACGTGCATTGAACGTAGCAAATTAAAAACAGCATAAGTAATGGGGCAATATTTGTAGAAGACTCAGACATAAAAAAATGAGAAGGTGGCTTATGCAAAAATCGTATGCGAATGGAGAAAAAAAGATGAGAAAATAACTGAAATTAATCGGCGACGCATATGAATTTATAATAAAAGCACAAACGGGAACATTTTGTGCAGCTGACTTTGAAATAAATTTCCACAAAAGAGCGAAAAACTCGAGCTTCAGTCTGGATACGTGTGTGAGTGTGTGTGCGTTGGTTTAAGACGCCATTCATAATTCACCAACATAAATTGTGTATAGTGGTAGGTAGAGGTAAAAGGCAGAAAGAGAGTTGGATTGGGTCAGATCTATATACCTGTATATGTGGCTGTGTGAGTTCTGGCTTGTTTTTGGCAGCCCTGTGCGAAAGGTGCCACGTAAATTTTGGATAACGATGCACTTTGCAGTGGCAATTCTCATGGCAATTCTCCCACCATTTACTCTGCCACAATCAAGTGCAATTCATTTTGTGCCACGTCAGCACACACACATGTGACACGCGGGGATCTTTAAGGCTCCTGCTCCAGCTTCAGCACCAGCCACTGTTAACTGAAAACAATGGAGAGTGCCAACTATTTTTCATGGGCCTCCAATTGGCCAAGTGGCGATACCATTTGTGTAGCGTTGGTTCTTTTCAATTTTTCATCTCTTGAAGTTTCAGATTCATTTTTCTTTTCTTTTGTTTCATTGTTTCGTCTGCCGCCTGGCAGCCATGTCGAGTAAATAATTTATTTTATAAATTCCAAAGTAGGATTAGCACTGAAATATGCAGATTTACCAACGGGCGCAGTCAAGTGTAGATTTAGCCAACTCTACTTAGAGTTGCTCCAAAAGGGTCAGAAGTAAATGCAAAACAAAAGCAGCGAGAACAAATCCCAAAAAGGTCAGTTGGCCTTTTTCCTGGACTAAAAACCTGTTCCTCAAGCAGATTAGCAACCAAACAGTGTTAAGCCTATTTATATAGTTAAAATGCTTACCTCTCGTTCTCTCTTTCACTCTCCGTATTTAGTATGTCCTGCTCTTTCTCTGTATTTTTCTTTTGATGGCGTTACCATTCCTTTTGGCTGTCAACTTTTCTACAAATTAAATTGAGTTTGTTTTCTTATAAATGTAAAAACATTTCCGAGCATTTTGCAGAACATCATGTAACACACCCACACACACATTTACACTGCTGCTGTTGACAATTATTGAGCTGATGACAAATCTAGCACAACTTCAGGCCGAATTGTATATGCGTGTGTGTGTAAAGTTTGTCTGTGTAGGCGTTGGAAATTTGCAAAAGGTTAGAAAAACATTTGGTTTACAGTCTATTTGAATCGTATGCTCGCAGATGATAAATTGACTTGTTGCCAAAGGATTGTTGGATTGTTACAAGCAAAAACTGACACAGGAAGTTATTTAATTTATTAAACATGCCAAACGAATTGAATTTGTGAACATAATAAAATTCTAAACTTCTAGATATAAACATTTTATTTACAATTTGATTGTGGACAGCATACTAAAGACACTTTTGATCCATTCAAAACAGTATTATAAACGGGCTTTAAATCAAGCTGAAACAATATTGGTTGAGCATATCTATGTGTGTGTTTGTGATAAGGTATTGTCTGTGATTGTGAGTTACATGTGTTTTTTCAGCGTCAGTTTACAAGTTTCGATTTCGCAGCTGTCTGACACATTGACAACACATACACGCTGCCAACTTTAGCGATAGCGTTAAATTAGACATCAACTTGGCAATGTACACACAAGTCACACACTCGCACAAACCCTCAACACACACACCTCCATCTCACACATTGATACCCCGTCGAGTTGATGTCTGACATCGCTTGTCGCTTATCAGGCAAGACAAACAAGAACAACAACAACTGAGACACGAATACATGTCTTTGGGCGCCTTGGATAAAACACAAAGTGCAGCATGCACAACATTTAGTGGGCGTGGCTAGTACAGTGCACATGCTTAAGGCGCGACATACGTCACGTCACGTCTGACTCAATTCCACGCCCAACGCCTCGTTACGCCTGCCACGCCTTCGACGCCTCGTACGCCTCTTCCACGGCTCGTTTGCATATCCAAGCAGCTTGCATTCATATGCCATTATCAGCGCCAAGGCATCGCCATCGCTTAGAACAAACAATGGTGGCCATTACTCAGTACTCACGCTCTCTCTCTCAGTATCTTCTGTTTGAATGTATGTGTGACCAGAAGTCATGTGTCTATGTTTATGACCCCGTATGTATGTGAACTGTAGCTATCTATTGCCATGTGGCACAGATCTTGGCCAAGATGTTTGACTTGAGGCTAATGCCAGCACGCACATCAAAAGCTCAACCCACGCGCTTAGCTTCAGACATTGTAAACAATTTTCATATCAAATATATAGTCAAAGAGATAAGCAAAACTTTTCCTTTGAATAATTCGAATTTTAAATACAGTTTCTAAATGTTTTATAGCCACGCAAACTTTTCATATGAATTGCGCAAGTTTTTCAAGCTGTTTTCAATTAACAAAATGTGAGTAGCGTTGCGTAGCTTAATTTAAAATTAATATTGTATTTATTAACAAACGTTTCATCATATTCATAGTGCTCTCTTTGGAGGCATTAAAATGAAACTTTTGGCACGCGTCACACTCAAAGTCTTCGAATTGTTCGCTAGAAACTCAAAATGAAATTTTGTGCCAACGCAAAATGTTGAATGGTGTTGCCAAGAGCGTGTATGGAGTGAAGGGAGGGGAAGGAGGGGAGCTGCAGACGGAAAAGGACTAACAGCAACATCGGCGGGAATAAAACTTTTGCTGTTTTCGTTCATTTTTTTTTTTTTAATAAATGTTTATTTAGCGAAAAAAGAAAAAAGTATGAAAAGGCAAATGCCAAAAAAAGGTGAGCACGGCAACAACAATAACAACAACAAAGAGCTGTCCTTTTTTGTCTTTAAGCCGGGGCCAAAACGATGTTTTTTGGCCAACGCGTTTTGTTTCTCTTTTTTTTAGCCGCTTTGTTTCCATTTGGACTTTTTGTCGATTTTGTTCTTTCAACAATAATTTTGCTACTTAAATGGATTTTTGTATTTGTCTATCAACATTTTATTTGCTGACAGGTGTAAAATTATTGTTCTCTTTCACTCACTTTACCTTTCTTCTCCCGACTTACTTTCTTATCTGGAACCCTCAGTAATCCTGAATCCAAATGCTTTCCGTCCAGACATTTACCAGGGATAATTGCCAAAGCGCAACGAAAGGCAACAAAAGCGATTAGCTTAATAGTTGCAATTAATGTTGTTTGCCTGAGCAATCATTTCTGTTTGTGTCTGTAGCTATATTACGCATACGCCATGTTACGCTTATTGCTTGCATCAATCAAGGACAGACTTTCACAACACATACATCAATTGAGATACATCAATTTTCAATATACACACAATAAATAATTTTTGCTGTTTGGTCTACTGCTGCTCTGCTCTGTTCCTTCTGCTGTTTTCCGCGAGTCATATTTTTCCGATATTCTCCGACTTTTGCGAGAGTGCTTTGCTAACAGCTCTTGCTTCGACTTGCCACTTGCTACTTGCTACTTGCCACTTGCAAGTTGCAACTTGCAACTCATACCGGTTTGGCATATGTGCAGCTCTTGCAATTTTTGCCGTGTTTGCCTTTTTCCATGCACGTGCAATTTTTCCATTTCCTATCGAAAATGTTTTGATAAATATGCACTACTTGAATTTTGAAGTGAAGGGAAACGAATTTTGCTAAAAAATATGTGTGTACGGGCATGTTGCACGGTGTTGTTTGCGCAATTTGATTGCACAAAGTTGGTTGGCAATATGCAATTTCAACGCAGACAGTTGGAAAAATTGCTTGAAATATTCTATATATGCCCAATGCCCATAATGAACATATCAATAAGCAAACGTCTACATAAAACTTTGATTTGCAAACACATACGTCACGTTGGCCTTTGAACCCTGAGCCCGCTCCCCTGACCTTTCAGCTCTGCAGCAATCATTGTAGATATCCATCAGACAGCTATTTTTATTGCCATTTATTATGGTTTGGTCAAAAGGATATCAATACATTTAATGGCCATTCACATAGCTGCAGAAGCATTTGTTAATTGAATTTCCATTGCATAATTTATAAATGATTTCAATTGAATAAATATGGAAGACGATGCTTGCAAGCTTACATTTATTTCATGGCACTTGATGCCTACATTTTATCCACTTAAAACCCCATAAATTTCAGTACGAATTATTATGCCAATGAAAACAAAAAAAGGATAATAAAAGCGGGAAATGAACGAAATTAAAGATCAGCAACATAACTTTCATACAAAAGGCTCAAAAAGGAAAGAAGCAAAAGACGCCACAGTCAAGAATATATAATTTTGACTGAAATAATAAAATTAAATGAAATTCATTACAGATTGCTGTTGCGTGGCGTGGCAATAAGCAGCCCAAATTCGAAAAGCAGAGCATAAAGCAGAGTTGCAAAGAGTGTTTATTTAAAAAAAATAAATTACATTTTAAAAGCATCATAATTCAACGAAAACATTGCCAGCGCAAAGAACTGGAAGGCATTCTCCAGTCGAAGGCAGTCAGCCAGACAGGCAAACCAGTCGGTTAAGGAACAGAATCAGTAGCAGGACTAAGACCAAGAGCAAGACCAGCCGAAGCAGTATTGTAGTGAGAGCTGGCAGAGCTTCTGTTTCAGTTGAAATTCATTAAGCATGTTATAAATGCCTGAAATTTATAAGTAATTGTAAAGGTTTATGCGGTTCGCTATGGTTTGAACGTGTTTATCATCACAAAAGCGATGCCAAAACTCAAGGCATGCCACATAATTTATTTAAGAACCAAATAAAGCGTCCACTTCACTCTCCACAGTCCCCGCAGTCGCTTATATCTCGGTCCTTCCCTGGGCCATTATGACTGACTTTTGGCCCTGAGCATAAAACGTTTAGCGCAAATAATTGTGAGCAAATATTTGTTGAGCAGTTAACCAAAAGCGAATTTCATTCTGCGGTTAGCACACACACACACACACACATACACACGCACACACATACGCACACACAGAGAGCACTTGCAATAGTTTCAGTTTGGCTTTATCCCACACTAAGTAGGCATTTGTTCATGTCCTTTACGATTTTCATACTTCAAAGCAAAAGTATTCACTTTCATGCATTTTAGCTTTTAATTACATGCTGAAGGGCCTAAGTCCACAAGGTTTCGGTTCTTCAGAGCTTGCCATATAAGTTACAAAAGTACCTATGTTACGTATACGCACAAATGAGTATAGCCAATTACGTATACGCCGCATTGACTCAAGTATTGGTTTCCTACATTTCAAAATCAAATCAAAATATCAACGTAAAGCTCAAACTGTTTACTATATTTTGTTGTTATCAAACTATTTGCCTATTTATGGTTGTAATCAGACATAACACAGGTGTGTTTGTTTGTCTGTGTGTGTGTATTGGTTAGCATTACCGCTCGTAACTCTGCACACATATTGAACTGCGGTTACTACGAGTTTCGTGCTGATTACAGTAGACACATAAGTTTTAATTGAAATTCCGAATAATTGTGCATATTCCATTGGTTATTCAGACATGCATATCTTGGGGTAATTTCAGTGTAAACTCAGTCGAGTTCAATGCCAATTCCAGTGAATAATTCACTTGCTGTTTTGGCACAAATTAATGGCGTTACTTTTGTAACCTTTTGCCGGTTTGGCATAGGATTCAACCCAATATACACACACACAAGAAAAAAAAAACAATAACAAGGAGCAGAGCTCGTAAATTTTTTGGTCATAAAAATCAATATGTTAATGGGCAAAAGTTTTCTACAGTAACTTGTGTGTGTTTTTGTCCCTTAAAATATGTGTTTGGTATGCGTGTGTGTGTATTTGACACTGCTGAAACATAAATCCTTCTGTCAACAATAGCCAACAGCATTGACATGCCGACGACGAGCGACGACAGCGTTAACATTGTGGCAGGACGAACAGGAGCTTGTAGTGGGAGGAGTAGTAGGAGGAGGACGTGAATGCGTATGCGAAATGAAGAGCATCCAGCGCCGGTGGCTGCAGTAACCGCAGCGTTAAATAAATACAATAAATACACATGCTGACATATGAATACGAATACGAATACGAACAAGAGTATATATGTTTATATATACACCCGCAGATGTGAACACTGCAAAACCTCATTAAACTGTTAAATCTTTTGACAGCGGCTGACGCCAGCGGACGCTGGTCGAACGGATGGATGGACGAAGGGTTGACGAAAGGGAATCCGACAGCCACAAACGTAGTATCAGGGAATGTGAGTGCCAAGCAGTTGGGTACACCCGAACGAGAGCCAGTGGGCACATCGAATCTGCTGGACTGCGCATTTAAAATATTCATTGAATACAAAAAACGAAAGACACAAGGCATAAAATTAAAATTGCAATTAAGCGTGGGAAATTTGCGGAAAGTGTTGAAATGCGAGCTGACAGCCAGCGAGCGAGCGTTCCTCGAATTGAAATTATTGACCAAGCAAATACTCGACAAGCTCATACCCATGACCATGCCCATTTCCCTATCCGTACCCCTGTAGAGTGGCATTGCCGCAGGCACCACAATTGCCACAGTGTGCAAATAAGCCAAGGATAACTGTGAAATTTATGTAAAGATATGCCAAGCCACGCCTACTTTCAAAAAAGTCTTTCTGCTCGTCGCTTTCAATTTCAGCAAGACACTCGGCGAGCTCTCAAAGCTTTCAACTGTAGTCGTCTTGAATCAACTAAAATTGATTTATGGATATTTTTAGAAGAGAACAACCAAAGTCCCAAGTTGTTGGAAAATGAAGAGCAGGAAGTTGGGGGTTGGGGCGAAAAAACTTTAAAGCGTGTTGCGTGTCAAGAGCAAATATCAAAAATCGACATTCGACATTCGGGGCGTGGTCGTAAAACCGCTTGAAAATTATAGCTTTCAGTTTGCGCGCGAATTGTAATAAATTTAGAAAACTTATATACACATCGCGACCGTCCACCCCGCTGGCCTGCACCCTCGCTCGCCCCCTCCCACAAACCCTTTCGGGCATTTTCATAAACTTGGCTGGCAATTGCAGCTTAACGTTCCCATTTCTAGCCGCATAGCCCCTCACCACACTCCTTAACGATGGGCAGCTGGATTGTGCCGCCCACACAGTTCGGCCTGCAAACGAGTTTCAACTAGCAAAGGTCGTTAACAGCTGGCAAGGCTTAAGCCTAGCCAATAGCAGCTAAAAAAAAGTACGGTAGGTGCAAACAAGCATGCTACAGCAAGCCGCTGGAGAAATAGGAGAGCAGCTAAAGGATATGACCTCGACCATGGTATACGCTGCCACGCCCACAAATAAGCAGAGAAATAGCAAAAAACTACAACGAGGCAATCAAAAATATGCTAATGCGAATGTTATGACTACACTGGGAATACAGTGGCTGCTAACAGTCGTTGGTCAGTAGTCAGTGTCGGTCAAATCGATAAAAATAAAAGGAAAAAATAAAATCAATGATCTTAGTAGTTATGACATCAAACAGGAAACGAAGCATTTGAAAACTTATCCTATATAATTATGGGTATTAAACAACAAAATGTTTTATTGATTGACCACGCCCCTATTTTGTAGCTTGTTGCATAGCTGCAGACAAAATAATAATACCCTTGTAATCCCATGGCATACTGCAGGGCATCAAAAACAACTTGGCTAAGTAGTGAGAAAGAACTTTCAGACGACTTAACACGCAATCCAAAAGCAGCTTAAAGGTTAAGCATTATAATTTTGTGCACCTTTTTTCACTCTCTCTCTCTCTCTTTTTCTCCCTCGCCCTCCCTTCTTTCTCTCTACGTTATTTTTCTAGCCCCTCTTGTTGTTGTTGCTGTTTTGGGCCTCCAATTGCGAAAGTTAAAAATAGTTTTAAAAACTTCGCCGCGGGCGTTTCTTTGGCCAATTGAATTAAATTGAATGTGTTAGCGACCCCTACAGTGCCTCAATTCAGTACTTCTCTTCTTACTCTATTATTCTTCTTGTTCTCCTGGGTCAGTTTAAGCGTGTGAATGCAAAAATGTGTCTAATTTGTTAGTATCCCCTTTCGCTTATCCGCTGCTTAAGGATATTGCCAACTAATTTATGGTCTTTCTCTCCCCAGTTACCGAACACTATGACTATGTATAGCAATTTAGTGCTGGGTTATTTATTGTAAAATACCCAAACACACACTCTCCAAAAACTGTTAGATCGATATGGGGGCAATCAATGGGCGGTGGGCAGCAGGCGGCGTGAGCTGGGTGGTGGGCAATAAAGATTGGGAATGAGAACTGATTGCTCGTATTTAATAATAATTTCTACATTTATTTATGCCATTTGGCGTTGTTGTAATTGTTGGCAGTACGATGCGGATTGGGGCCAACAGACATGTTCCAGCAGTCGTTTTGGATTTGTAAATGCCTGACTGGCATTTTGGGTTAGTTACCAGTTCAAAGTGGTAGGGAGGGGCAGGGTAGGTGGGGAAGGGGGCTGCCTTTAAGGGTATTGGCGTGCCAAACAAAAATATTTAACACTTGGGCCATAAACTATTGTCAGCTGGCTCAAAGGGGAGCACAGGGGGAGAAACCAACTCCTTGGCTAGCGAGCCAACGTAATGTAGGTCGTGGTTATGATACCAGACACCAACACACACATACACGTGTAACACACGCACACGAAATGCGTTAAGAGTAAAAAATTAACCAAAATTACTCATATTTACACATCCCTGAAATTCACGCCTCAATTGTTTGCATTCTGCAATGAATATCGCCATTATTTGTCGAGCACTGCAAATATAAACAGCTACACAGGCCGGGAGTGTACTTGACGCATAGATACCCTTTTTGAAACAGATAATCTAAAGTGCTGCCACCCATGGATACTCTCAACTGTTTGCCATTTACAGGGTGTAAAATGCTTTTAATGAATCATTAATAAACTTAACCCAAGGATATAAGAATGCATTCACTGCTATTTGCCAATAAATTAATTTTTAATTATCATTATTAATATAATCACACATTATTTGTAATGCCATGAATCCGAACAATTCGACAATAGAATACATTTAATATTCAAAATCTGGCCAATTTTAAATTGTATAGATTTTGGCAGATTTTCACAGTTGTCGTCTGTCAGAGAGGCAAAGTGTTTGGGAGAGTGGAGCGGAAATTCGAGGCGTAAAATGCCAGATGTTAAAATTAATTCATTTGAATTGAAATATTTCGCATTTATTTATTTGCACATTTCTGAAGTGCTTCATATAAATATTGACACATACACCATTGAGTTTTCCGATACATTTATATGGCAGTTGGCGGGCATTCTATATCCACACCATCTACATTAAATAACAGATAGCTTTGTGCGCTTTTTATGACATGAGGGTGCTTCAGTGCATAAAAATTTAATTGTACCCATTTAAAATCGATACGGTAAGCAACTTTAAGTAAAATTTTCTCTTCTGTGCGTCTACTACAAAAACTTGTATAAACTTTTTAGTTTATTTAATTATTAATGGTAAACTCAAAACACTGATACACCCGCTTGAAAATTGCAAAAGATGAGAGTTTATTTTAGATTACAAATACGCTGCGTGAAACACAACAAACAGTCGGTAAAAAATGTAATTATTTTGTCGCTTTTTGAGATTTCAATAAACATTCTATTTGTGCAGAAATACTTTAAAATTTATTTTTCAATGGATGATTTGTGCGCAGAGCACGTGTTTGTTGGAATGACTATGCGATAAGGCAGCAAACGGCTCGAAAAAATGGTAGCAAATAAGTGCAGTCTCAGGATAATTGTAATTTGGATAGGGAAAATAGAGAAAAGCTGAAGAGAGGAGGTAAATACAAGGTGCTTAAGATAACGCACAATAGGCAGACGAAAGAACAACAGCAACAAGGATAATGAAGTCACTGCTTAACAGCAAAAGGACAGGAAGTAAAAGAATGGTGTCATAAAAGAATGCGCATAAAACAGAACATCTGCTGCTTATTGGCGTTGGTGTGCTTCTAGTGCGTCTGCCAGACGCACATTACGTAATTAATTATACGTCACGTTGTACGCCTATGCCCGAATGCCCAAAAAAAATAGCAAAACACGACTGCAAGTCGCCCATGAAAGCGTCGGAGAACAACTAAAACCACAAACATAATGAGATAATCTGTACAAATTGCGCATACGCTGGAAACCTCAAACAGGTCACCCACTCTTTGCCTGTCTCACTTTAACAAACTCTTCCCCTCTTTCTAACCTAAAAAAATTATGTAAAATAATGACAGAAGTAGTGAACTTTTGGCTTTAACGGCACTCCATGCTGTTTTTAATTAGCGTAGAGAGTGTGAACTGAAATAACAAAAATGGAATCCAGCTAAAAATGGCAGAGCAAAGCAGTGAAGAATATGAAACCGAGAGCATGCCGCAAATGCAACACTTTATATGCATTTTCTTTTAATTTTCATTTTAATGCGGAGGCTGCGACGACAATGTTGCCTTAGCAACTGCCTGAGTCTCTGTCTCAACCTCAGTCCGCGAAATTTAGGTTGGCATTTCTTGCGCCACACTCGCTGCTCCTGCGGAAGTGCAAGTGAATGAGGATGTTGGCAAGGATATGCCCCACAGACACACACACACACACACAGAAACAGTCACTGCCAGGCCAAGCTTATTGTGCTAGTGCGAATGCGAAGGCATACAACTTGTAATTAGAGTAGTGGAAAGACAAAAAAACACGCAATTACCATTATGCACGCCGAATTTCGTTTTACGATTCAAACATACACTAAAAGCTCTGAAAAGGGGCAAGAAAAAAAACGTGAAACGGAAACTGAAACTGGAACTACAACTGCAGCAATAACTACAATTGCCGGCAGTGTCTCTTAGTTGACCTCAATTTATTTTAAATCCAAGGCGTTTAGCTTAAAACACGCACAGTGGACTGTCAGGATATTGTACTATTTGCCAGAGATTTTCTCTGGTCTTTGTGCAGTCTGCGTCCTTGGGCGCTGTTGCCATTTTTAGACCCAGTACTTGGAAAGATACTGAGGTTTACTAGGTTTATCAGGGACAACACTTTGCATAGCAGACAGAAAAAATCGTGGCTAGGCACATAAGTAAGAAATAATCGGCTTAGATATCTTGTTTGGCTAAAAAATGCACTGGAACTGAAAACATTACTTAATTTTACAGGGTTCTTAACTGTTGTTTCACTCTACTCTAAGCATTCCCACTGGCTAAATATTTACTAATCGATTTAAAAAGATGTGACGTAAAATTGTATAATTTACGCAGCAACAATAGTTTAATCTTGCTAAATTGCTTATTAAGATTTCCTTCTCTTCTCGTTGCGACTTATCATAATTCCTGCATAAATAATGCGCTTAGATGATAAATTAAGCCGCTGACTGCAAAACTGTTGCCCACAACCAGCTAGCTGTAGCGAGTAGTTAGTGAGCTCAAGGTCAAGCTGCAGCTGACTTTTATGGGGATTTAGTTGCCGTTGATTGCGAGTCAAGTCGTAGTTAGTTACCAAAAACTGAGCCGAAGGTCAAGTTGTGACTGACATTTATGGGATTGTGGGTAGTCCGGAAAACGGCGACATTTCACATTCCGAATGCTTAACAATTCAGCACATGGTTTTGCTTATGTTGATGCTGATGATACGCAAAACTACTCAGAGACGGAGAGTTAGGGAGACTCAGTGAGACCCGGAGACCCGACAAACTGTACATAAAAATGTCTCTATGCGGTCCCCCAAAAATCGCACACAAAATCTACCGCAACTATTTTTTGGTCGCCTGCTGAGCAATAAAAGTGTCCTCACTGTCCAGAGAAGGAGGTGGAGAACGAGATGGAGATGGAGACAGAGGCGGAGACAGAGACACTTGTACAGTCCATGTCTCTGCCATAAAAAGGGGACACATACGCTAAATCTATACACACACATGCACACATACACTTACACATACACTTCGTGACTTGGTGAGGTTTAGGCCACAGCTGTGTTGCTGGCCAGGCTTACGTACTTAGTCGGCCAGGAGCATCAGTAACAACTGTGTGCCACAAAACGACAACGACAATGGCGACAACTGACAATTTTTGGGTTGCAAGAAATTGTCTTGGTTGCAACATGGCAACATTTGAGTTGAGGGAAACGTAGGATTCAAGTCCTGCCGCCTGCTTAGCAGTTTTTGTGGCTTTTGCGGTTGCCAGGATAATATGTCAGCTAAAGTTTTCAGCTGCTGCAAGGAGCAATAAAACTACTTTGAGGGCTTTTGTGGCTGAGAATATTGCGAATCATTGAAAGCAAAAATGAAAGTGCCTAATTGCATAGTTGCTGACCAAATATAATGTTAGCTGACACACTTCAAGCGAGGGTGATTCGAGTAGTTTATACAGTGGTGTGAAAGGAAGTCTGCAGCACAGTGAAACTTATCAAACCACCTGTGTTTAGTGAATGTTTTTTTAAACTTTAAAGTAGTCACAGTTGAGATAGCAGATTGCACCTGCTCTCACCTGCTCTTATCTGGTGCAGTGTCTCCTTACGCATTTGCATAGAAAATCCAGCATTAGCAGTCATATTGCCATTGGCAAAATTCAACTTTATAGCACAATAATTATGCTAATTTTGAACAAAGTTCTGAGCGTTATTCTGCCCTATCCAAGCGGCAGCTGGCAGCTGCCTGTTTGCCCTGTGGGCTGTTTTGTTAGCATTGCAAAATTATGAGTATGAAATCGAAAAAGTTTCAATCATCCACATGCACAGGTTGCACAGCTCTGCAGCGGTTTTGCAACTGGTTTACGAACGGTTTTTGCCGTACGGAAAGTTGCCAGTTGGCGGCTTTGAAGTTGCAACTTCAACGCCCGACAACGCGCAAAAGTTGAACTCATTTCTGGCGCGGCAATAAAACGCTTGAAATGTTTTTTAATATGCAATAACTTAACCCAAATTGTGCCCAGCACCAGCACCAGCCCCAAGCCCAGCACTTGACCCAAAGTTTTAAGCAGATAGTAGAAACCGCCGTCAACTTTAGCAGAGACCGAATGACTCAATCTCAAAACAGATTAATTGATTAGGCGTACTTTATGTTAATTTGCGTGTGAGCTGAGAAGCTTAATCACACTTCTCTGATGACGTGTGTGTGTGTTTGGCACAATTTCTTAATTTCATGCCACCGAGTGGCACTTGAAGCGCTAAAGTTGCAGTTCGGGCCTTCATTCCCATCCATTATAATTGAGTGCAAAATTATGCATTGAATTTACTGGGTCTCTGACGTTACACTCAACCCACTTGATGCGGGTTGATAGCATCGTGTGGCCATAAAACAACTAATAGCTACCAGCGCGCAGGCCAAAGTGACCAGAGCATATTATAAACAACACTGTCGAGCTACGATAACAACGACAACAGTAACAACCACAACAACAGCTGAGGGAGTGGCAGCAATAACGAGACCAGTAACAACAGCTCAACAACAATGGAGGCTAATAACTGCCAGCAATGTGATAAAGCATATGCGGTCTCTCTGTGTGTGTCTGTGTGTGTGTGTGTGGCTAAGTGTTTGTTGGTGTAAGTAAATCAGAGACGTTCCTCAGTCCAATATCGCATAAATTTCATGTGCACTTTGTGCATGCAAATATGGGTAAAATAAATTTTAAAGTGACAGAGTTTTACAGAATGTTTACCTGCTTTTATGAAGACTCCTTGACAGCACTAAAAGTGTATGTTTAATTTTAAAGTGTGGCCTCAAGTGCAATCATATTGCAATTCACTTTGTGAACGCTCCTCGGGGCACAATATTTGGTAAACGGCAAAGATTAAGCGGCATTAAAGTCAAAAGCAAAGCAAAAAAGCAATAAAAAGTAGCCGCACACAAAGCCACAAAAGACGCGAGAATAAAGGACTTAAACATGGACATTGTGAAAGCCAAAAGGCAACAGTGAGGCTTTCAGGGTATTGGCCGAAAGTGCGAAGACAGAGAGGCACAGCAGAAGGCAGCACGTTGGCTTTAGCCAACATTTACAAGCTTGGTGCTATAAATTTGCAATTATATTTTATGGCTGGGGCGCTGCTGGCGTATACGTAATTTTTCAAGTATTCACCAATTCGCGTTGTTAAACAGAACTTATTTAGCCAATTAGCTGAAGAGCAAGACCAGGAAGACCAGGAAGATGCGAAGACACTAAAGAAGCGACTAAAAACTTACCTCAAGCGAAAAGGTTGAACGAAAAGTTGTTTTCAACTGCTTTGCAATTATTACAGCCGTAAAGTATGCTACAAATTATACAGTTTGAGAGTTGTCTTTGCTGTTGTCGTTGTCTGTCTGTCTCTCTGCCCTGTCTACGTCTCTATCTCAATCCTTGCCTCCATCTCGTTGTTGCTCTTGTATATTTATGTTTATATTGTTTGCTTTGCATTTTTGAGCTTTAGCAAAGATTTGCATTTTCAATTCCACTTTTCAGGCTGGCTCTGCAGCTTGTCGAGCGAAAGGCTTAAATACACTGCAAAACATAATGTAAACATTGCAAATGATTAGGGTGAGGTGTGCTTGTTCTTGTGTGTGTGTGCTTGGCATATTACGGTTTCGAATTGATTGCTTGCCACGAATTTGCCACTTGCCATTCAAAATCGAATGTGAAAATCAAATGTCATGCTCGAAAAAAAATGGAACATTTCTATGGGAAATCTTAAGCCGCCTACATTTTGGCCAAGTCAATTGCTCGGGTCTTATCGGCATTCGGCATTTGCCATTGACAGGCCTTTCCCCCAACTGGCCCCTCTTGGCCCCAATGGCATTGTAAGCGCGTCTAAGCTGGGACATTTTGTTTACAACTAGCAAAGGACATGGATTTTTGAACAGGCTTCAATTCAGCCTCTCGTTGTTGTTATCCTTTTACAATTGAATCGAGGTCTGGCATTAGGTATACAAATTGACATGTTATGCCTAAAATGAATTGCGTAATTTGATGGGATTTCTGCCAGACCAAGAAGGGGAACAAACAACAAAAATACATCAGCAACTGCAATTCAAATTCGATAAAATAAAATGCTGAAAGTTTTTGCTCTCTGCCATTTTTGTAACCTTACGCTCATGCTGATCCCAAAAGATTCTTGTCAGCATTCAAGCTGTATGTGTGTGTGCGTGTTTTGTTGCCACTTTGCTGCACTAAATTGCATTTAATTTTGAGATTTGTGTTGTCTGTGCGAGTATGTTATTTCATTTCATGTTTTTTTGGGGTGCTGTTTTTGCATCCTGTTTTGTTTTTGTCGTCGCCTTTTGGTTTTGTGCATGGCCTTCACCTAAATAAACCACTGTGTGTGTGGAAGTGTTGGTGTGTGCTTGCCTAAAATTTATGTGCAAGAACAATGCATACACACAAACACTCACACTCACACAGATATGCACTTACCCCTCGACTATGAATGCGACAAAACAACACAAAAAATTTTGCATAATTCGCGCGGCTTTAAAATTTCGCACATAAAGAGAATTGTGTGCATATGTGTTAGTGTGTGTGTGTAAGGGAATGTGTGTGTTTTTTCCGTTTCAGAACGACATAAAATGTATAATACAATGTTTGCATAATTATACTCTAGGTTAAATGAGGGTATTATAATCACGTACAAAGCCATAAGCGGGACTGTCATTGAGCATTTAATATAAGGAAGAGAATACTCAGTCTATTGAAAACTTAAAAAATATTTAACATCAAAGATTTTATAAGAAACTATAAACATTCCCCATATGCAAATACACCATAGAGCACTAAGATATCAATTTATCTTAACAAGCATTTTACTTTAGATTTATACACTCTTTACGACAATAAAATGATGTCAAGAAAACATTTTAATGTGCTGGCCAAATTATCTAGCACAGCGATTAGAGTTTAGTATTTAGATCAAAATTTAAGTACTTAATTAACTTAAATTGAGTTGTTGATTTCCAAGCCAAAAAAACGTAGACGAAAGTTAAAACGATAAGCGGGAAATGCGCTAGATTTTCCATGTTTACGACTCTGGCATTCTGAGAGGACCAAAACTGAGAGTGAGACCGAGAGTTGTAGACAGCGACTTACTTGTCGCAGTTGACACATTTCTTGGCATGCAGGACACGAACAAGTTTTACACGGCGGCGCTTAAAAACTTTCCCAAACGACTTGCCGAGAGAGGATTGCGCGAACTAAGCTCTTTAGAAGGACGGAAAAGGGGGCGTAAGGGGGCGAGCAATAGAGTATATATCTTGAAGCGGTTACTTTTGATGAGATTTGCATAAAATTAAGGCTTATTGTAACAGGATTCGGTGAATTGCGTGAAATATTGAACTTTATGTGCATATTGATGGGACAATGACAGTTGAATCCTTTGACAAGGGTATCCTTAAATCTGCAATGTGTTTGCAGCAATTTTATTAGGCAAATATTAGCGCAGGCTGATTTAATTTATGGCAACCTGACTAAACAATAAATCAGCCTGAACCAAAAGAGAGAGAAAGAGAGAGGGGAACTGGTGAGCTCTCAGCCTTAACCACAGTGCCATTGAGCTTGATTATTCAATTGCAAAATTCGGACAGCAGCAATTTGAAGGAAATGCGAAGATGCATTGCCCAGATAGCAAAGGCCAAACAATGCTCGATGAATACTACATTGCGGCTACAGCTGCATCCTTTTGCTTGATAATGACATTCTAAATGCACAACGCTTACATAATTGAACGCCCGATAACAATGGCCGCAATTTGATGTGCAATGCGGTGTCGGAAAATTTATGGTACCCAGCAAGACACAGTGAAGCACAGTAAAGCGTCAAGGGAACATAAAATACACAAAATGTAACAGAAACAGCAACAAAAAATGTTAAAAAAAAAATACAAAAAATACTGAAAAGAAACCAAGTTTGTTTCTCTATTAAAAATGAATTATATACAAAGCACAAAATATTGTATAGAGGCCACGTAGTAGGCCATAAATTTGCAAACCAAACTGACTTTATGGCCAGGCTCTTTGCCTATATATAAACTAAGTTGGAAGGAGGGGGCTATAGGGCAGCTTGGCTGTAAAGGAATCGGAGGCAACAGGTGCACGCGCGTGCCTCGAGCGCCGGCTTCAGATATTGCTGTTTGCAGCATTGGTTCCGGATTGCGTATTCCGTATTCTGTATTCCGGTTTCCTGAAGGCATTCAGCGAGTGTGTCCAGAGACTGGCCCTTGTCTGCTATTTAATGCATGCCCCTTCACATGCCACGCCCCAAACAATAAATCAAATAAAAATTCTCTGCCCTGCGCTATTCTGCTTTGCTGCTTGTCTGTTATTTTTTTGTATTTTTGGGTTTTTTGCATTAAAATTTACAACGTACTAAACAAGACAACAAGACAAAAAGTTGACGGCTGCACGCGCAAATTTCCCTATATGAATAATTATGCATAATTTAAGCATTTATCTTCTTCAGGGAACTTTAAAGGACACACACCGAGGGTGTGGGGAGTAGGGAGTTTACCTAAAGCAGTCATGGCTAATTAAGCCTGCTTCGATAAAACCAATTACACAAATCAGCCGAGCATCAGTTGCCAGACAATTACAGTAGAAGCTGTTGGCTGAGTGTCCTTTGGCGTACGCAGGACCTTCTCTTTAATCAATTGTGCGATATTGAGTTATTAGCATGGCAGACTCGCGAAAAGGATTTTGTAGGCTTCTCTCTGCCAGCGTCATGAAGTGCCATTTAATGTTGCCTAATGCGAACTCCATTGACAGTAGCGTTTCAGACGAAAGCAGCAAATGTCCTTGGAAGTGGATGTGGCAGTGGCAGGAGTAAAGGCAATGCCAGCTTAGGCACTCGAGCGTTAAATACGACAGCAACAACAATATAATCAGCAACAACAGAAGCGCGAACAACGACAACAATGGTGACAGCTTTTTCAGAGCAGCAAGTAGCAAAAGGAGATGAAAATTATCCTTGCTGGCAGACGACATTTCCCCAAGTGTTTGCGGCTAATTTGGTGGCCGAGTTAAGAACATTAAAAATGCTTGAAGAGACTGACAAGTTTTTGAGCTCAATCAAAAGCTTATGTCATGCCAAAGATAATTAGAACTTTTCTCTGGATGAGCCAATTTTTAAGCTCAGACCAGATAAGTCTCCTAAATCAGATGGCTTAAAATAAGAGCAGAAAGCTTTACACATGATAAAATACACAATTAATGAATTAAAATAAAACAAAACACGGAAAATAAAATTAAAGCAAATCAGCCATGAAAAAACAAACAACAAATCTATAAAAATTAATCACAAATTTGTTTAAACTGGTAATAAAGCAAACGATTATGAATTACACAATCAAAAGAACGACAACAGCAAACATTTAGAATACCGTTTAAAAAATAAAAATTATATTTTTTTGCTCTGGTAATTTGATTTGTATATTTAATGCTTTAATTGAAACCCGATATCCCGCTAAGAAAAAAAAATATTTACAAAAAAACAGGCTTTGATTTTGTACTTTTTTTTGCTGGCAATTAAATTCAATTAATTGTTGATTGTACTATTTAACAGTCAAATTAAATGTCAGGCATTGATTGGCATGCGCTGAATCATTAATCATATTTAAAAACAGACTTTAAGACCGTTTTAAACAACTGTCAACTGCTTTGCTCTACTTCTACTCTAGTCTACTGAATCGTGGACTGATTTCTTGGCTATAAATGATGATTGTTGGTCTGTTTGAAAAGCAGTTAGCTGGTAAACCGAATCAAAATGCATTTGCTGGTTTTAGTCTCGCTTTTGTGGTGTGTGCTGCTTGCAGTTACCCAGGAAACGCCACCAACAGGTCCCAATAATCCTTATTGCGATCAGCAATTGTGTCCCCGTGGCAAACGGCATGTGGCCTGCGAAAGGTTCCTAAACGTGAGTCTGTGATTACAATTTTTGAGCAAAAACCGCTGGAAGTTGCAAAATTTGTTAGATTTCCCTAAGGGCCTGCACTGCGGAGCAGACCCAACTGGTGAACCTGACTAGCCAGGCCGATATCATATTGAAGGCACACAATGAGCAGCGGCAACGATTGGCCAATGGCAAGAACATGACACTGCCACGTGCTGCACGCCTGGTGGTGATGCAATGGAGCGAAGAGTTGGCCACATTGGCCAGCTACAATGCACGCATGTGCCAGGCCAAGCACGACGATTGCCGTAATACTGCCAACTACAAGCACTCTGGCCAAAACATCATTGTAAGTACTAAATACACGGGAAATGACCAAATGGGTTAGTTTCAGTTTCATTTTCGGTTTCTTTGAATTGACTCGATTTGCAGCTGTTCAACATGACGCGCCTGGTGGAGAACGAACTGATGGAGAAAATGTATCCACAGCTACTGGGCATTGGTGTGCGCAATTGGTGGGGGGAGCACAGCAGCAACAGTAGCAACTTGATGACTGCAGCGGATGTCGAGCACTATCCGTGTCCAGTTAAGAGATCTAGCCAGCCGCAGTAAGTGCCCAGTTGCCAGTTGCCCGTTGCTAGCTCGATAAACTGCTCTCACTTTCGGACTTTCTCTACACTTTCTTCACTTTCTCTCTCACAGAGTCTATCGCCATTTTGCGGTCATGGCCATAGAGAACAACACGCATGTGGGCTGCGCTGGCTCCCGTTATGTGTCCAAGGAGATAACCTACTTCAAGCTGACCTGCAACTATGCAGAGGATTTCGTGTGTGGCAGGCCGATCTATCACTTCCGTCCCGTCGGTTGCCTCACCGGACCCAATACACAGCATCGTGCTCTCTGCTCGAAAAAGGAAACATTTGCCTAAATGGCCCCGTCATAGAAGCATAAGCAACTATATAAATACCCTACTAATACGTTATTATACCTAACAAGCCGCAAATAAAGACCAAAATGTTCATACGTAATGCTATGCATATTTATCTCATTTGCGATAAATATTCCACATGCCAAAGTGCCCACTGTACCCCTGTACCACCACTCGAAATGCTCTTTTACAAAATGTAAAATCATTACACATGCAAAATTCAAATGGCACAGCATCAAAATGGAATTTCTGCCAATTTCCTGTGCATTGCAATAAAGTTTATCGCGCAGCCCGTGGGCATGCCTCTAGAGTAGGCACAGGGGCTGTGCTGAGAGGGGTGCTTTGGGTAGAGATATAACTATCAGGAAGCCGGGAATTGGAGCTTGTGTTGTGCCAAAGCAATTACCTGGACAAAAGCGACAAAAATACCAATGTGATGCACAGAGGAAAACACAATTCGGTTTAGCACGAAAATCGCCTAATTGCAAGGATGTCAGCATACCAGAGGATACCTGTAAACCAAATAGAGAAGGGAGTGATGTAAACCTTTGGGATCAAACTGTAATTATTTGGAACTAATGCCATTGGCTGTCACATCCTGTGAGCGTGCATTCAATCCACAATCAAACAACTTTATAAACGCCTTATTTATGTGATTGAAATCAGTTTTGTATGAATTATGAAAGTTTAACTGTGTTACTTTTATAAGCTCGATTTGAGCTCTTATATTTATGTCAGCCAGAATGATTATTTATTGTTAACGTATTGCACTTGCCACAAAGATGTCCCCAATGTTTAAGCCATTCAACCCAAGAGCTTAACATTTTATTGCAGTCGCTTGTGGGAACACATGCTTTTCTCTCTATACTTTAGGGCGGGGAGTCAGCGGGAAAACAGCACCACAGGGAGCTTAAAATGAAGTCAAACATTACGGAAAAATGGGGGAAAAACTGTCAAGTAGTTAATTGATATAGAGCTAGTGCCATTATGTGTGCTATTTCTATACTGCAATTGACTGTGAAAAATGTTTGCCAATATTGGAATTAACTTTGCTTCTACTTGCCTCTGACTTGATTAATAAAACTGTTAAGCGCAATCCGATTAGCACTTCAATTTCAGTACTTTTATGCGACTTCAGTTGATTGAAAATGGTAAATGTGTGTGTGAGAGTGCTCTCTCTGGGTATCTAAGAGATTACCTGAACGCGACGAACTAAAAAACAAAGCAAAATCGTGAGAGACTATTAAATCAGCTTTCACTTTGCGCGCAGTCCAATTGCATTTAAGATGGCATCGAGAAGCGCATTCCCTCCTTTTTGCCACTCCTTTTCGTGCTCACTGTTTTTATTTATTCACTTTCCCGTATGCGATTTTTCTCGACGTTTCTGCTGGCAGCACCTGGAAAACTAAAAGTCGCCACTTCCGCAGCACATAAATTTCAAGGGTTGCACTTTTTTAAGGTTTCGAGCAACCAAAATAAAAAAATCGTGTAAAACAGTTCTTGAGTAGCACAGTTTCAACTAAGAGATACCCTTTAAACTATTTTTAAGGTTGTTTATAATTTTTCAATAATAGAGTTAAGAAATGGTAAATTTCACTCCTCTCGCCTGACAATTCATCGGATTTATCAAAAACTCGCTGGAAAATGGCTTAAATTGCTATAAAATTTCTAAAATGTCAACACTGCTAGACCCTTTTGTGTAATGTCTTCGTTAAGTTAAGTTTGTTGCCTTGTTTGTATTACAATTTGTTTAGCTTTGGTTCATGTTTCACTTGTGTTCTCCTATTTAAACGCCTCAAGAGTTAAAGCTTTTAGCTTGTTTGCCTGCAAATAGTTCAACAATTTATCAAAATTTATGACCAGTTACAAATGCTGCTTGCCCCGCCTCCACTTGCCGCCTCTAAGCTCACACACACACACGCACTCACACAGTGAGACATAAATATCTATTAAAGCTTTGCAGTCAGATGTAAGTGAAGATTTACGAGTCTTGTAGGGCAGCTTTTGATAATGGTGCATTAGCGTGCATCGCTTTAGAATGCACTTTTGTCTGCTCTTGAGAACTTAAGGCTGATGGGAGGAAGTGCAGCTTGTGTGGAGTTGGGACAGCATTAGAAAACGTCTGTCAACCATAAGCCGCAACTCAGTCTTCATATCTCTCCTACATATCATTACACTGAGAAAAATGGGTAACTCTTACAATTTTGTTATAAAGAAAAAGCATTTTGGAATTAAAGCTTGTAAAACATGAAGAAAATTATAAGAAGACTGGTGAAATAATTTTAAATAATTTTTATAAAATTTTAAATATTTTGCTACGCTTACAGAACTTTTTTTTTGATAACACACTCTTTAGTAGTGGCCATAAAAGATCTTCTCGGCCTTTGTGAGTAAAGTTTTGAATTTTGCAATTTGTTTTCGATTTCAGTACATAATTTTTTTAACAGTGCATCATTGTTAAGCAGCAGAAAGCAGCTCGTCACGTTTGTACGTCGTCGTTCAGTTTTAGATCGCATGTGTGCTCAAAGTGTGGTTCGCGGTTTCCTCTTTGCATTCGCCCTTTGACTCACACACACACAGACACACGCACAAATACATACAACTCGCATTACGTATACGTCAGCGAGTGCAAATACGAATACTCGTAATACGCTAAGCCAGCAAATGCCTTTTCCCAGTCACTTTTTATGCCCGGCTATCGAGAAGAGAGTGTATAAAATGTAATGTAATGGAGCAGGCATCACCATAGAGTCCATAGAACATTTATATTGCTGATTAGCACAGTGAAACATTGAAAATAATGTGCATTTTGGGCGCAGAGTGCCGAAGACGGAGTGAAAGGTGCAGGAAAACGCCTAATTGGCCCTGGAAAGCATTACAAATTACGCGAACGTGTTTATCAAATAAGTAGTCTAAAGTAGTCGATTAATGAGCATGCTTAGATGGTTACAACCCCCTCCGTTGAAGCTATTTTGAAGGGCATTCGTTAGTCTGGCTGACGGCAGCTTATACATTTTTATGAGCAACTCCGTAATGGTGTACGGTTTACGTTTATTAGCATACTTCTAGGCACATTGGCTTTGGTGCTCAAGGTGCGTTTAATGGCACACACATACAGGAATACATGGTCACATGGACACCAGACGGACAGCTAGTTGTCGGCGGCTCTTTATGACTTCATTAGAATGACATTTACGAGAGTGTGTTCTCGTTTCCCCTGACTCTCCACTCACCTTCTTCCACAGTCCCTACCTTACTCTCGCTTTCTCTTTATATCTCTGTTTCTCGTGTTGGCTTCTTTATGAGAGCAGCTTTGAAAGCCAATTGATTTGACATAAAATTCTATTCAGGGAAAACAATGGGACAGCTAAAGGAGCCCTCAGCTAAAATCTAATGAAATTTATGCAGGCGCTGCAATGCGGCTGAACATGAATGGCAACTACAGGACATGTACACCTAACACACACACACACAAAGGCAGATGGCACTAAGTTTCACCTGTAGTTGGCCGCAATTTACAATGCGGCACCATTTGTTGTATGTGTGTTAGTCTGTGTGTGTGTGTGTGTGCAGTTGTGCCTGACCTACTTCAAAGGGGCACAGGACGCGGCGCGCTTTCACTTTGGCTTCGAACATTTTATGAACACTTTGGGGCTGCCTTTGTCTCGGCTCTTAGTTAAAACTGCATTGATGGCCAGCTGGAGTCCGTCTAGAAGCAGACTCAAACACACACACTTACACACATGCACATGTACATATACATTCACATGCTTGTTTCGTCCTTGCCGAGTGCGCGCGCATGTGGAAGTAACAGTTTAACGCTTAAACATGCCCAAGTTTGCGCTCAACTCAAGTGCACAAAACACACATATTCCAACAAACACACATACGCGGTAGTGAGTTTTAGTTTTCACTTTTGCAAACTAAATTTGCACATATTTCTTGGCTTACTTGTAAAGTTTTTTGGCTATAACAAATACAATTTGTGCTGTTGCCCAACAAGTTTAAGCCAAAAAATAAAAAGCAGCTGTTTAAAATGCTGCGGCATTTAGATTGACTGAGTGGAACAGGAACACAGAGAGAGTACTGAGAGAGAGCAAGGAGTGAGCAAGCTAGAGGATGGCAGTGTGGCGAGGTGGCGGTCTAAGGTGTCAGTCGGTTGCCAACAGGAAGGAAGCTTTTCAAATGCCAAATGATAAATGCATTTTTAATGGAGCGCTTGTGAAGAGAGCAACCGGGCAGAGGTTGGCAAATGGAGGAAGAACGAGGAATGGGGGCCTGGAGCAGGCAACGTCTGAATTTAACAAACAACTTCCTTGGCGTTTGCTGCTGAAAGCCTGGCTAAAACGGCAGGATGCGCAAACGAGGCGCCTCAAAGCGACTTGGGAGCGCCTAAAGTCGAGAATCGCCCGGTTGAGAGTCGGCAGTCGGCAGTCAGTCGACACTTTGGGAGTTGGATGTAGAATGTTGAATGCTGGATGCTGAAAACTGGGAACGGAGGTGGGGCAAAGGCCCGTCGGTTACGGCTTACGGTTTAACAGATGATTTAGCTAATGTTTCACTCCTTTCATCATTTCACTTTAAACTGTTCACATTCTCGCTTAATTATCCACGCATTTCATTCACCATTCCGAACAAATAAATTGCCTCACTTTGGACGCTTTTTTGGAGCAAACATCCGACACGTGTTAAATAAATTGTTTGGTCGCAGTTTAAACTTTAACAATAGGCACAATTGTTTAAGCCTTTATTTGTGCAATCATCGTTTAATGCAAGCTCTGCAATTGCTGGCCATTTGATATTGGCTTTTGCTGGCTGCCCTTTTGTTTTGGGGCCAATGTTTCAATTTAATCAATATTCCAAACACAAACAGTGTATGGCCCAAAAAAGAAAGGCAAACCCATCAGAATTCTGGACCAAAATTGTGGCTAAACAAAAACTAAACGCCACACACACACTAGTACACACACACGCAGTTATAGCTGTGGAACATAATAGAGATAGTCAAGGGTTGGAAAATGGAACGTGCGCTTCTAAAAGCATGCCTCGCAAATTGAAAATACTCGTAAATGTTGGAAAAACAACAAACACCCCGATGACCATTTTAATTTAGTAAGTTCTGATGATGCTCAAAAATACACAAACACATACATGTATGTAAATCTGTGAAGTTATTTACATGTGTACGCGCATAGTAAAATATTGTGTATACGCACTGTGTGTGAAATTTCAAACAAATCATACGAGTAGAACAAAAAAGTAGCAGAGCTTTGCTGTAAATTTGAAAAAAAAACTCAAATGAAAAATTGGTAAACCTTTACTAGCTGTGTATATAACTGTGAGTGTGGTGGGTGTGAGGTGTGCCTTAGATAGTTATTGATATTGCATGACCATCGTGCTAACCTGCAGCCAAAAGGTAATCAATTCATACTGTAAGCGAGTTTGCCGTTGTGGTTATAAATTTATGAGCAGCTGGCAGCTAAACTTAATAGAAAGTAGTCCCAGCAAACCGTACGGCAAAGGACCGTCATTAACTTGAAGTGATTCTCAGAAAACGAGCAAACCGAATAAAGAGTGTGTGATAAAGCTGGCCAAAATGAGCGATGAATTGGGTAAAATGAAAGGTAAAATGATAGCTATGAGGCAAAAAATATGCTTGTGAAATTGCTATAAAATTGCTCGCCTCTTCGCCGAATACGATAAGTAAGTTGTTCAAGCTTTATGGCAGTCTGCCAAGCGATAACCTTTAAATACAATATTCATTGTAAATATAATTAAATAACTTCAATCATATTATTGCCACAATTGATTTCATATTTAACTGCTCGCTTTTCATTTGCTTTATTCTGTTCCTCTTTGACTCTTCGTAATAATTTTGAATGCTTATTGTAAGATATGCCATATCTTCGGGCAATTAAGTCGAAATTGAATTTTTGCCTATACCAAATTGTAGAACATTTATTGCGTAATATTTACCAGAAAGGGGACAATATAAAAATCAACTTGTATTGCTTTCAGTTCTTTTGTGGTTGAACTTTCATTGTTTTTCGCCTCTCAGCTGCTGCAATAGTATATTTTTAATGACATTTTGAGCAAACAAACAGCAAAGAATTATGAATGTTTTTATTTGACGCAAGTTTTCTTAGCTTTTTTGTGTGTATTATTAGCACTATTTTGAAACTGTTGTTTCATAGCGCACAATTTGGGGAACAATGCTCGGGAAAGACACAATTACGGACAAAGAGAGATATGAAATAAAAGCTCAGGTACAGGTCCAATTGGCACATGGCAGACAGTGCTGATAGTTTGCATTGCATAGAATTGGGACACAACATAAGGCCATTGTTGTAGCTGTCTGACACACACACACGCACACATACAGAGACAAAAGCCGGCGATGTCTGCGTTTTGTACAAATCCCGACCCAGTCTCTCTAAGACAAAGGCTAATGTTGCAGTTTCCATTTTAGCCAACAGTCACGGCTGCTCTATAAGGAAATAGACCACAATGCTGTCGATTGTACCTATATTTAGACACTGGCACGCCCCTTATCTGTTGTACTTCTGCTGTCTATTGTCTATTCAAAGCGCGTTGTTTCAATTCATTTTATAGCACTCGATGTGGCGTGTAAGTTTGCGTGAAAGTTTTTGAGAAATGTGCTCCATTTCCCTAGGGAAATGGGTTTTACTTTAATAAAGTTATGCCATGACATAGACTGATGGACTATTTAATTAATATTTAACGTTTGTTATAAGCTTTAAACTTAACAGACACTTCGATTAATATTTTAAGACTTTTTAAAGATACCAATCAAAAGTCGTTACATTTATGTGGCGTATTTGCGTAAGACAGATTCCCATTCTACTTAAGTCGAGCATGTTGAGCTCTGCACTGTTTCGCAAGTAAACTATTAAAATATTCCCTGTGTATTGCATTGCATAGACACTGTAAAATCGCATAGCAAAAGTGAACTACTTTGAGGCGTTTGGTTAAGTTACGATTACGACTCCGTTGCAAGTTTTGCAGTTTGCCGTTGCTGGAGTTTCTTTTATTGCCGCAGCAAAAAACCCAAAAATGAGGTTAACGCGTGCACTTAACGACTCGAGGGTCGCTGCTGTCGTTGTAGCTGTCGTAGCAGTGTCGTTGGGTCTGCAACTGTGGCAGCCACTGCTGTCGAGGACGATGTCGAGGACAACATTATAAATCCCGACCAGGCATTTGCAAGTGGCAGCCATTGCGGAACTCCTACCGCCTAAGACCATTCGCCAACTGTTATTTTTCGGACTGTTTTTCTCTGGCTTACAACTCAATTTAGTCAGTTTTTAATGAGCAACTGTGTGCTGCACATGTTAGGGGCGTGGCTAAAGCAGTGGTACAGGGGCGTTACCTTATTTGCATTTGGTAAGCGATTTTGGCTTAGTCGAACTCTGTGTATGTCAATGCAACTGCTATCTTCAGTCTCAAATGAAGGAATTTGCTTCATTGTCTTTCATGTCATTTATTGCCGTTTTGCAGCGTGGTTTCATTCGCTTTTCCAACTGCCCCACAGTCCTAATTTCCCCCCACTCTCCCTCTGGTGCTTCGACTGCCTTCCGTTTCATTCAATCGTTAGATGTTTCCGGTGCGCTGTCCTTTTTAGTGCGACGCTCTTTGTGGGTCCTTTGTGTGCAGTGTCCACTGGCAGTTCAAGCAGTAAACTCCTGTCCTGCCCTGTGCTGTCGTGTCCTGTGCTCTAGTTGTTTGTGTAATCGCATAAAGATGGCTCAATAACAACATGACGAAATCGGAATGAGGGGTGAATGCGTTGTCCTTTGGGCTGTGCCAGCAATTTGTGGGTCAAATTGAATTTGTATTGAGCCAAGCCTCACAAAATTGATTGAAACATTTGCGTGAATTTATGTCCTTGAAATGATTGGCCATATCTCTGAGCTCCAAGTCCAGCCACTGACCATCAACTTACAAGTACGAATACGAATACAAATACAAATATTACGTATACGTATGCTACAAGAGCCTCTTTGTGTGAGTGTAGAGAGAAGCCAAGGCAGGCAGCTTGGTCCTTTGCATTATTTATGGGATTAGTGGCTTGGCTATATGGTCGCCACGTGCCCAACTTGTTGGCCTGAAAACTGATTAGGTTCAATGAAATTTTCGGTCTTCCCATACTCATACCCAGCCAGAAAGCAAACCGGCTAACAAACCGGCCGGCTTCATTCATTTTTCATGCAACTTACACTGCCAAATAAAACAAATATTCACTTTAATATGCGCTACGTTAACCTTGAGTTCAAAAATTTCTATACAAGACAAGAAAACAGACTGGCAGGCAACAAGTTGCTCTCTAAATGAGTGTGCGTGTATTTGCCTGTGTTTGAGTGAGTGTTTTTGTGGTCTGTTTTAAGCTAAAAATCAGGGCAAGCAACGCACTAAAACAGCCAACAACATGATGCAGCACTTGGGCACATAAATCTAAACTATCCAACAAAATAAATCACGAAATGCCAAGCCGCAGTTTTATGGATTAAGCCATTTTGTATTTGTATTTAAATTATAACTATAATAAACTAATATATATTCACAAATCTATTTGCAGCATAAATTAAAATAAATATAGATATATATAAATTTTTATTCACAATAAACATTAATTATTTATAAATATTGCTATTTGTTTGGGCTTTAATTAAACCCGAGGGCTTAACTTTGTAACCATAATAATTAGTATTTATAGCTTTTGTTGGTGGGATTTGAAAATCAAATATTTTGTAGCTTAGTGTTGCTTGTGTGCGTTTGTCGACGTAATGAAGCCAATGTCATGCTTCAACATATATTTTTTAATTTCTAAAATGGCGTTTTTCATAGACCACACACACTCATACAGAGAACACACACATTTACACGCAATGACGAGTATGTTTTACGAAAATAAAATGCAGACACACGCAGTTGAGCGTAAAATAGTTAGTTTAATTTGTTTAAGTGCACACGTGGCTTAGGTGGAATGTGGCTGCAGAGTGCGATGACTGCAGTGCTGCCACTTTGCAGATTTTATGGCAATTTTAGCTATATCTGCAATTGTAAGACAATTTTAAAACGCACTAAACAAGCTAATGCCAGAGGAGTGGAATTTATGTTAAATTTTATTGTTAAATATTTTTTATTTAAAGTCATATCCAATTCACATCATGCTACATTAAAGTTGGGTCCGAAAAATTCTCGCAGCACTGAACGAATGCACGCAGGAGCACAACCACGGCTTCGCAACGCATGCACGTTGTAATCAAGGCCAGAAAGTAGGCTGCAACAAAATTTCAATTACAAAATGTCAGACAAGCCGCAGATAAAAGCAACAATAACAGCAAATGCAACAATAATCAACAACAATAACAACAAATGCAACAACAGAACTTTGACATTCTAAGCTGGCGCTTCTGTTATCAAGATGTTTGTTCGTTTGTTTGAGTACATGTTTCTCTGCGCCTATGAGTGTGTGTGAATGGGTATGTGTGTTATCATTGTCGTTGTAAAACAAGTCACTTAACACACACGTATACACACTCACACACATGGCAGAAGTTAAATTTGATGCTTTTGTCTGCAGTTGTAAAACAATGCTCCGAATTGTATCTCTGTCTGCTTGAATGTATCTTGTATCTTTTCTGTGTGTCGGCGTAAGTCAATTGTTTTGCACATGTGTATGTGTGTGTGTATGAGTGAGTGCCTTATCTTAGCCCCAGGCACGCCCAGCACTCTGTTGTTGTTATTCTCTCTGTTATTGTCACTTGTCTGCCTATTGCGCACACTGATTGTTTGCATAAATTAGCATAATTAAGCAAGGTTGAGTGACACTCCCTCACTCTCTCACTTCTCTCTCACTCTTACATACAAGAATCTGTGCAGAAAGTACACGAAAATTGTCTTAAAACACTCGTTCTCTCTGAATCCGACTCTGACTCCAACTCATTGCTTCGCAAATATTCATGCAACTGTCGAAGCAATTGCGCAACATTTGCTTCTTCTTCATGAACTTTTTTTTGGGGCCACACGACGCGACCTTTGGACGCGTGACCAGCCGTGCAAAAAGCAAGGAAGCAAGCAAGAAAAAAGTAAAGAGGACACCAGCAATGCAAAAGTAGAAAATAATGGATGGCAAAAAAAAAGAAGGCAGCAACAGCCGGCAGCACGTCGAGGCGTATACGCAATGTGCTGCTCACCATTGCTAGGCCCATTGTCGTCGTCTTGTTAGCCTTTTGCGCGCCATTCATTTCCATTTTGTATGCGTTGCTGGTCGCCATTATTTGGCTTTAATTGCTGCATGCATGCTGCCACGCCCTCCAGCCCTCACGTGCCCATTCCGCTTGAGTCTGTACGTGTTTTAATTAAAATACGCAATACACAAAAATATAACGAAGCCTTTTTATCCCCCACCCCAATCCAAAAATAAAATAAAATGATAACTTTTGCGAGTGTTCAATATCACAAGGTGAATAAATTAACGAATCCTTGGCAAATGAACTGAAAATATTACGAAGAATATTACGGCGTACAAACAATACATTAATGGCGTGCGGCAATCAAAAAGCAACATGTCAAATGTCATAAACGAGTATCAACTAATTTCTTTTGCTGCTTCACATTTCTCTTCCGAAACAAATTATGCGCACACGGAGGAGACCAGAGGTAGGCATGGGTAATTAGCTCGCCAGGTGGCCAAGTGGGCAGGTGAACAGTTGAGCAGTTGCCCAGGGGCAGTCAGCAATAAATAAATTAACATAAAACAAACAAAAATTAATGAATGAATAAATGATTGGGCTGGCAGCAGTCGGCACAAAATTCAAGCAATCTCAAGCTCAGGGCGAGGCCATAAATTATTTTAAGCCAACACAAAAATGGCAACTGTCGATCAATGTCAATTAGTTGGCTCACGAAACCGGGCATCGCTGAAGTTACTCTCTTTTTTTTCTGCCATTCAATACTACGTTAGATGATTTGAAACAAATACCGAACCTGTGCATGTAAATTATATGCATATCAATCAGGCCAACAGCTGGCTAACCGAACTTGGCGTTCTCATTGTCCCTGTGCCTGTGCCTGTCCCTGTTGTTGATTTATTAACGAATATCTGTTAGAAAATATAAATTTGAATTTGAATTTACTGTGTAGGATGCAGAGATGATAATCAGTCGTTGTATTGATTTTTCTTCAACGCATTTCCAATTCCCAATGAATTTCCCACACTGTTTTATTAATTAATTTATACGCAACATCGGGAGGTCTGTTGTATTTTGACTTGTACTTGTGTATTTATAACTGAAATTCATGAGAATTGAGTGAAACTGTTAATTTCAATTAAATACAATTTATGTCAAAATTTGAGTAAAGTGTATGCATATTTCATGGCAGCAGCGGCAGCTATCCTGACAGTTTTCCCATCCAGCGCCTGCCATACAATCATTCCACACCTCTCACTCCTCACTGCTCACACCAGCGATAACAAAAACACTTCACGCATAATACAATAAATAAAACTTACAGTCTCAGCGGAAATAATTAACACGGTGCGAGGCAACCGACAGAGGCCTTGTAAGCACTTTCTCAGTTACTTCTCGAACAATGATCATCGTGTTCATAATGATGGGAAATGGCACAGGAGTTGGGGACGGGAAATAGAAAAGGCATCGACTACACGCACATTTCGTTGTCAGCACTTTTATCCACTTAAATAATAGCAAATAATAACAATAAAACAAAATTAATTGATTTGCGGCTGTTGCCCACCTGAAAAACATGATTTTTTTTCCACTCTCCTACAAGAACTGCGAACTGTCTTCAGCAGCCGTCATTCAATTTGTAGTGAAAACTGCAAATTGTAAATTGTAACTCATATTTTATGGCCCTCATTAATGCTGCAGCTGTCCAAGTAATGCGTAATTAAAGTAATTTAATTTATTATTTGCCATTGATCAGCAAACTTGCATGCTGCATAAATCAATGCGAAATTATATTATTTTTTCCACCCGCATTTTATACAAATGCTGACACTATATAATTTGCTTTTCAAGGGATATGCGACAGAAAGTTGAACTTACACAATGAAAAAGTATTTACAATCTATACGACAGTCTTTTAATACCATTTAAATTTATTTACTTTAATTTATTATTTGTTCTATTTACTTTAATTTAATATCTTTTGCAGGGTATCAACTGCTATCAAGTTTTCTCATCAATTCTCTTATATTAATTTGTTGTCAGTGTTTCATATTAATTACGAAAACATTTCTCAGTCCACTAAATGGCAGGTAAAATGAGTTATGCCTGAAGAGTAGCAATTTATGGATATTTATGGCCCGGCCAAGATGTAGGGCCAACGATATAAGATGGTCGTTCCAAAAATCCTTGAAGTTGACAGTAGGCATTCAGCATTTTAATTATGATTTTTAATAAGCAGTTAAATCAACTAATCGCCGCTTAGCATCTTGACTGACTGACTTTGGGAATAAAGTAAGCCGCGTTGTTGGTTCTTGGCTTTTACAGAGTCAACAAACAAACATTTAATAACTTAATGCATGTGTGTGTACAAATGGTAAAAGTCGTTTTTATTTTTCTCCTTGTTTTTCTTTTTGTTTTTCGTTTTCACTTCTATGAATTTAATAAGCTTAATGTGTTGCTCCTGGAACCGGCGGAACCCAACGGAATCCAACGGAACGAACGGCAAGAACTTAGATGAATTTCCCAAGATATGCTAGAACACACCCGTAAGACACACACACACATACACTCCGGCGACTTGTGCGCACAACAAATGCAATTAATTATAATTTTTAATTAGCTCAACAACAACAACTACAACAACAAAGAGACTAAAAGAGCAAAGAATAGAAACAAAAATATAAGCGACTAAAACTCTATTTCATACTCGCACTCACCGTCGCACTCGTATTACTGACAGGACGCATGAAACTCGACACGCGATTAATAAAAAACAAAAGGACATAGCCAAGTGGTGGGCGTTTTTGGGGTCCTTTGGGGGCGTGCCACTGACAGCAAGTGAAAGGTATTTAGTCACGCGGACAACAAAAAAAATTGTTTACTTTTATTTAAGAGTTGCCAACGACATGCTCCGGCAAGCTGGACAAGGATTAACAGCCCAAAGAGAGGGGGCGCTGTGTGGGGCGTGGCCAGAACGGAAGTAAGGTAAAGAAGACACTTCGCTACTCAATGTGTTCTTTACGTGCGAACTCTCAATGATGTTATGGTTACGCATGCGATAGACGCCTCAAAGGATTATGATGATAATGGAGGTAACCCTGGAATATATCAAGCCACGCTTCGATGGTGTAACGGGTGTAACGGGAGTGGCAGCACTTTGTCGCCGCTAATGCCTCAAGTTAAGACCACTTAAGGCATTCATTTTCAAGGTCACATAAAAATCTCTCAGTTGTCTGTTGTCTCTCGTCTGCTGTCGGTTGTATGTATTCTCAGCTTTCTTTTACTTGGCCTCAGCTGTTAAGGCGCAAATTAGATTTAAGCAAACGCCCGTGAATCATAAGCAAAGTAACAGTACACCCAAAGAAAGTGTGGGAGAGTGGACAAGAGAGAGAGGTGGCGACCCAGTAAGCATGCGGAGAGCGTAACAATCTGTTGTCTTTGTTTGTTGCTAATTAGGCAAAAATTACATTTTAAAAGGCTTTCAAGCGTAAAATGGAAAAAGTTGTAACCAGAAACTCTCGACTGTCTACCAGATGCCCTCTAACCCAAGACATACCTATCACCCCCTATCCTCTCTCTTCCCTCTCCCCTCGTTCTGCCATTCGTGCCCAATTTCCGGCTGCTTGCAGACAACAGGAGGTCATCAAGCGGAGTGCTCATAACTTTTAGTGCCTGCAACTACAACGTCTGCCATAATGAATACATGACATAAACGTGCTTTTCAGATTTTTAGAGTCTCAGTTAACCGAACTATGTCACAGAGTGACGCTTACCCCAAGCTGACAAAGGAGTTCCTCGACTATGTCATCGATAGTGTGGTTTAAGTAATTGTCTGGCAATTTTTAAAAAATGGTATCCTCTTTTGACTAGACAGTAAATAAAAATTCTATTAAAATGTAGTAAAAATAAAGAAAGACAAGGGTTTGGTACTTAAATTTAAATAATTGAGATGTGTAGACATGAACATATAAAACAGTTAAATTACAAAGCTGATGTCACTACCAATGTTCAAACCAGTTTGCTGAATAGGAAATTAAATGTTCAGCTTGCTCGACAAATATTTAAATAAATTTATGCAGTTGACAAACTGCAGTCAATTTTACCAGCATAATTAATTAAATGTAAATATATTTGAAATTCAATAGATACATTAGTTTAAACAACTACTAAATGGTTTGCCAATGGCATACACAGCTACAACTATTGATTGTTTTAATCGTCTGTTAAACTACTGAATAAATATTCCCAATTTCCAACTATTAAACTTGTGATCAAGTTGTTTTTTGGGGGAAACATGAACGATTGCAGGCAGACTTATTGAGGTCTCACTTGCTAAGCCAATAAAAATCACAAAAAGTAGAATGACAAGCCGCCAAAATGTCAGGCAGCCGTCAAATGGGATTGGCAGGCAGCCACTAGGAGATAGAAAAGTAGGAAAACAACAACAGCGAAAACATCAACATCAACCAATGTGTAGTTAAATAGCCAAATGTATAGAATGCTAAAGGCTGTCAGCTATTTGTGGCATATTTTTCACGCTTTTCTACTTCATTTACACGCACGACTAAGACGCAAGGTCCTTGGCTTTTCGGTCCTTCTCGGCACTCGTCCTAGACCTGCTGCTCCTGTTTTGCGAGGCATCAAGCCGAAACGTGGGGAAAAAATAAGTATTTGATATGTATGAGTGTGCATATAAAGTGAAAACATTTACACATGTTTGATTTATGGGTCAAGTGTGTGATAAAACTACAAAAGCGAAGGCGAAAGCATAGAAAGCAGAGTACAGACATAGACATGAAACACTCTTAACACCGACAGTTGAGAGACAAATGCGAAGAGGAGTGTGGGTGTAGTGGATGCTGAGGGGGTGAAGGGGATCGGTAAATCAAAGTAAATCATGCAAAATATAACCAAGCGAATATATCAGAAAATTATGCAGTCGGTGGGATGTCACAGAGGATGTGTGAAAAGCCACAACGCAAGAGAGACTTCAAGCGCACAAAAGTGTGCTACAAAAAAGCGCGCGCGCTTTACACACACAACAATAACACAATGAATAAGAAAAGGATTTACTTTTTCTCCTTCAGAGAGCACTGCGTGTAAGCCATAAAAGCGTATTTGAGTTAAGTGCCTTCCAACCAAGCTAACAGCTCAGTGGGCGGTCAGTGTACAGATTTCAAAGTGGGCATGGTCCGTATAAATTGCATTATATGCATGCGCACATATTGAAAGTAATTGCATTTTATGCATCTGCATTGAACTGCAGTGAGCAGTGGATGAAAGTGAATGGAGCCAGTAAACGATCCAATTAGCCAGTCTGCAGATAGTAAAGGCCATTTTTTACATGAACAATTTGCATATATGAATGTATGTACAATATATAAATATATTAAGCTAACATAAATTTGTGCTACAATTTAAATGCAAAGTATAATTTATGACGTCTAAATTCCTGAAAAAATTCCATTTGAGACAAAGGCCATAGAGCCAAAAATTGAAAATGACAAATTGCATTAGGGTTTCAACGGCAACAATAATAGCAACAGTAACAGCAACAGTAATACTAATACTAACAAAGTAGCAACAACATGTATGAAGCAAGAATGACCGCAAAATGACAGCACAAAGTGTGCAAAAAGTAAGCAACAATTTTGGGTTCTAGGCACCCATTTATGAGCATATATGGAGACAACAATAACAGCAACGAACAGTTAACAAAGCGCCAGTAAAGACTGCTCGACTTGAAGTTACCGAGTAGTTTGGTTAACTGAGTAAAAAGCAGAGTTTCCGCTATACAATATTATTAAAGTCATTTCAAACTTTACTAAGCAGACACATGATTGTGCATACCCCTTTTCAAAACCCTTACTGGGTATTGAAATACTAACGAGAACACCAACAACAATGTAACACATATTCAAAAAGCAATTCTCGGCTAGAAGGATTTGTGCTGCTCTCTGTGTGTTAGTGTCAGAATGTGTCGGCGTGCGAGTGCCTGTGCATGTGTATGTAATCCCTGCTATAACATACACACATCCTAATGGGAATTTGGTCAGTAGTGCAATGGTCTGTAGTATTTTTGACCACACTTGGCGTGTCGCAAATGAAAACAAAAGCAAACAAGCAAACAAACAAAACCAAAAACACAACAAATACTGAAAACAGAGTGACAACAATTTTAAAACGATTTTCTAATCAAAACGCATTACAGCCATGCCTAAGGTCAAAATACACACACACACACACATTGTTTTTTGAACCCAATTTAATTATGTAAAAACCACAAAACTTTCATTTTCTCTACAAATTTTTTTCGGCTTTTCGCAGCGTACAAAATAATTAATATGAAAAATGAGAAATTGCTGAAAATGTGGCGCCAAATTTGTTATTTTTTGCTTTAGATTTTGAGCACGAATAATCAGCGAAAATTTCATTACATGTGTAAATTATATACGCAACAACATTTTTGGCTAAAATGAAACGAAGAAAACTCTATGGGGGTGTGAGTTGGTGGCTAAAAAGGAAAACTCAGCGCCCAAGCGGAAGCCAAATTAATTATTCTAATATTTCATGTGTGCATATTAACATGCTAATGAGCCAAAAAATAAAAGCAAACAAAAATTTAAATAAATGAAAATAGATAAGAAACAATTTCAATAAAAATATTTGGGATGAACTAATTAAAAACAAGCATGTTTTAATTGTGCATATATAATTTGAATGAATAAAAAGTTATGTTAAATTGATAAAACATTAAAGAAGTTAAATTTAATAGCTAAATTTGATACAACTTTCAATTCATTGATTTAATTAAAACACTTTGCGAACGCATTCAAAGGTCCTTAGCTGCACTTACTCGTAAGCGCCTTGGAGCGTGTAGTTCACGATGATGGCATTTGCTTTGAATGCTCTAACTCACTCCTATCAAAAGTCTCGGCATACACTGAGCGAAAAATGGCGCAGAATGGCAACTGATGGTTGAAGAATGAAGTACATTTGGCAGCCCGTTGTGAGTACTTGCCAGGGAGTACTTCAATGCTATGTCAATAAATTATGTAGTGGATTTTCAGCAACACACTCTTGCATAAACACAAAACCTGAACACACACCCAAATGTTGTTTGTTTGTGTGTGTGTCTGTTTTGTTTTTTTTTTTTGTACATGTGGCACATAAGTCGCCTGATTTATGTTCAATATATGCAGAGCGCAGGACTCCAAAGGGAATCAAAAGACAAACTCTAGCACACATGCCTGCTCTCCAACATATACTGAATATATTTTGGTTTGGTTGTGGCAGCGGGTTCAATAAATTGCAGATTGTGAGCGACAAATGCAAACAAATAAATGTAAAAAATCAAATCATATTTCCACATTAAAAATACATACAGCAATAATAAGAGCAATATCCCAGGCACACACAAAATACATCCAAAAATAACCGGCACATATCCAGCAGCCGTAAAGTAATCGCATCACTCTGCTCTGACATGCACAGTGGGATAGGTGAAGACAGAAATACACGGAGAGGGACACACCAGTCTGCCTTATGACCCAGGCCATTTACCAGCTCTCAGTTCTCAACATTTACCAGACAGCAAAGCAAATTCCTCGCCAAATTGCCATTTTTTTGTTGCTGCTGCTCTTTGTAGGCGGCTGCTCCTCAAAGGTGTGTACAAAATGAAGTAGTGTAGTGAGCTTTTAGGCGCGAGCGCGTTTTATCGAGAAACAGAAAAAATGCGGCTCAAAGCAAATTACGTTGACAAATGAAAATGTCACAATGATGATAATTTATTTTGCCTTTGTCAATTGCCAGTTGCGCCAGCTGACAAACATTCCTCAAAAATTCCATTCGCTTTCATCTAAAAATTTTTAACAGCCATTTGTGTCGCTTCTATAGAGCAACTAAGAAAGCTAATACTTGGAACACCAAATAATTCCTGTCCAAGTGCAATTAAAAGTGAATAACATTTTTGACAATTGGCACAATAAATGGACTGAGACTCACAGAGGCTGTATGCTCCTTCTTATGGGGGGAAAATCATTAGTTATACTAGAAAATATTTAGTGAAAAATTCCCAGACACTAATCAAAATAGATTCTTTTATAAATAAAATATAAATTTAATTCAAGAATCAATTTTGTGACTTTAAATTAAAATTCTTTCTTTGTTTTAAAGTAACTACAAAATTACCCAAAGGTTCTCCTTCTTCGCAGTTCTTTCGTTATGCCATTAATTCGTTATCGTTGTACAGCCATTCTGCGGTCGTTACTCACCTAAATAATAGAGTATTTTACTTTCGTATATCGTTTTATTTCATGTTTCCGTTTTCCTGTTCGTTGCGGCAAAAACTTTACGCTTCATATACGCCGAGTGTGTTCCTCTTGGGCATTTTCCTTACGCTTTCCAGCCAATTCGCCTTGACGCGTTTTGCGCTATTAAACTTTTTGGCATGATATTGCCGTTATTGCGGAATCTTATGCAGTGAAGCGGGCGGTACCACAGCTCAGTACATAGCTGAATACAAATATATGTACTCACTTGTCATATAATAAAGTTTTATGCTAACGGCTTTTGATGCCTTACAGAGCAAGCCTTACATTACACACATGGCCTGGGGCTGGAGGTGGAACAGGGGGGCCGTGGAAAGGGGATAATACTTTGTGTTGTCCTGGACTCCTGCTGAGTCCAGCCAACGGTTTTTGGTTGTCTCTTTATTAGGCTGAAAAATGAAAATGCCGCCGCTCCACAAAAGTAACATCCCTTCTTCTCAAATTCAGTGTATGTACGAGTGTGTGTGAGTGCGAGTGTGTGAGTCTATTGTCTGCGCCCGTTAAAATTCTCTGGGTAAATGCATGAATTCCAATGGTTGTTTGCCAAATATTTGCATAAATCTTTTCAGTCGTTTCTCTATTTTGTTTATATTACTCATACGCAACGTGTATGCAATTTATTATAACTTTTTTAGCCCTGGCCTCGGCATGTGTCATGCAAAAGTTAAAGACGTGGACTTTTTGTTTTGTTATATTTTTATCATTGTCATAATAACTAAAAACTTTATTTAAATTTTTCTGCCGCTTTTATTTATACAAGTTTTTCTCTTTTTTATATATTTGTATGTATATAGTATGTGTGTATTTGTATATATATAGTTAATCCTAATGCTTATTAACGCTCAGCTGGCGCCACTCACTTAAATATTAAAACAACTTTATAATCCATTATAATGCGTTTTCATTTTGTTTGCAACAAAACGCCATCATCATCATGATGATGACATTTTCTGACATTTATATATGGTTAGCGTTTGTTTTAATTGTTATTACATATGTCTGATTATAATACTCAACTTAATTTACACATATATGTACATATATAAGTACATAAGTATGTTTTTCTTTGCACTTAACTGCAATTATTGTTTTATATTGTTTGTTTTTGTTTTCGTTTTTATTTTAATTTGGTTTCAGTTTCTTTTCATGTTTGTGTTTCAGTTTGTAGCAACATTCATTTACTCATTAAACATTCATTTAAATGTCGCAACTAATTTTCATTGCGTACATTTATAATTTTTAATTATTAATAATTTTATTTGTATTTGCATTTCCTTTGCGAAAGTGTATGCAAACAACTATGCGGATACAAATGTAGTGGTAGTTGTAGTATTAACTTTATTAGTACCACTGCACTCGTATTCAGTTTTATTTACAATTTTGATCAGTTAAATGCCCTGACAGCCAAATAGTCATAACATTTAATACTCGCTTGACCATTAAAAATGGACACGGGACATAGGAGATGGGTCGGAGTAAACGGGACACGGGACAGTCGCATGAATTTTTAAATGTGACACATTAAACCAACAGGGGAAATGGAGGGAACTGGGAACGGAAAGCAGACAGGACGAAGGACTACCTGGACGAGTACCTGGCATGTGGTTATCGACCCAAACGAAATGCTTACTGTCTGAAGTTTTTGGGCGCAACACTTCACTGGACAACTTGGCAAATGGAAAACGGCAAACGGCAAATGGAAAATGGAAAATGTCAAACGGCAAATGGAAATGCAAATATTTTGTTGACAGCCCATGGCAAAGTGACTTGCAGTGTTCTTGAAGAAAAATATTACCGGACATGCTTAAAATGGAAGTTCCAGCTGCCAGGATAACTGCACAGTTAGTACACATATCCGTCTACTTTATGAGATACTTGCCAACAAAGCAAAGAAATAGAAATACCTTCGCTTCCCTCTGACAAAGATTTATTTGCTTAAAAATTCCAGAGGACAGCTTTCAAAGATTATCTAGCGTAAGGAAAGCCGTTCTTACAAAATGCATAATTATCGTACTGTCTTAAAGTTAAACCAACTATTTACATGTCTTAAAAGCTACGCTTTATAAAAGAACTAGAGACACTTATAAAAAAACACAACGAATCAAAAGTTTTTTAATATTGAACATTAAGGATAAAGAAATCTGAATTAAACTCTGGAGTATAACAAGTTATTGCCACAAGCCCGATTATAAACTATAAGTTTTCCCACAGGGCAAGTATTACTAGATGAATTTTATTTACTTTTCTTATGCTAACATGATCTCTATTTATCTCTTGTGTTTTCTGGCCATTTAGCGCTAGATTTCGCTAATGTCTCATGTGAGTTTTATTTTTATTAAGAGTACTATGTACATGTAGCTCGTACTGCCACGCAACCCACACCCCCTGTGGCGCAGCTTATCCCTTAACCCACTTAATTACAAGCTTATTTACTTACAACTTAAAGAGTATACCAGCAGCAATGTCAGCAGCAGCAGCAGTAGCAGAGCAGGAGCAGTTGGAGCAGAGTTTTATCATTAGCATAATTAGCTAACCAGTTTTTTGGTGTTATCATTATCATTATGTGGCAACTGCAACTGAAACTGAAACTTCTACCAGACATTGCTGCTACTACTGCTGCACTGCATCATTTTTGTGGGACAGCCAAGCTGCACAACTTGATTGCACTCCAGTGTGCAAGATTCGCTCACTTGGCTGCTGCATTGGCGGTGGCATTTGTGTGTTTGCTTCCAACGGTTTAGCTTTAATTTATCACCGTGCAGTTGTCCCACTTGTATTGACATGGTCAGCGCTCGTCTCCTGGCCAACAGCAGCGTAGCCTTTACTGCTTTTGCTGTTTGCTAGCGCAATTTGACTTTGCGTTGAGTTTGTGGCGTCTCCTTTAGCTTCCTCCCTCACGTCCACGTCCCCTTCGCCATCTCCATCTCTCCCTCCTCCTTGTGGTCCGTCTGTGCCCTGTAGCAGCAGTGTGCAGCAGGCTTCCAACAATACAAATGCCGCGACCATTGTGCTAATTACTTTGACTGCCTGCGTTGCCTGTTTGGTGTGACACGCCCAGGCGAGGGCGACAGCAGCCGGTGCCGCATTCGTTTGCATGGCTTCGGGACGCTCTCCTGAATGTGTATTGTGTGTGCGTTTGTGTGTGAAATGAGCAAACAGAGAAGAAAAATTAATGCAGACATGCCATAAATGAGTTACAATTTGTTGGACCCTTTTACAAACACACAGACACACCCACTCACAGCCACACACAACCACCAAGCAGCCCCCAAAGTACTTATTTCTGTTGTGGTTCGAGCTACACTCGCCAAAAGTTGTTCTTCAAAAATGCATAAACTTTGTCGAGCTATGAAAAATTGCACAACATTTTGTACGCTGCGTTGAGTGTGTCCTTCGTCATTCAGGCACCAGGCAACTGGCTTCAGTTTGTGTTTGATTGCAAGTCCCATGCATGGGGCCAAAAAGGTCAAGTACGCAGTTATCAGACTTCAAACCCCTTTAAAAAGCCCTTCAACTGCATCTGCAGAGTTGCATTCATACTTCTGACATTTCTAACATTTCTAGCATTTCACCTTGATTTGCACAGTCTCGCTCATCCAATTATTGGGCATTTAAGCTCGTTTAAGACTTGCATTCCGATATAAAATTCAAGTTTAGCACTTGGCTTACATAATAAACATGCACTCACCTTGCAGGACATGAACGCGTATGCTGGCGATTTCAGTATTCGATGGATAGCACGAGTATTTGCCGGAGTGCAATAAATCAGCATCGTAGATAAGTAGAATTGATTTTGTTTCCTCCGATTTGATGGTCTTAAACTTCAGTCGTCCACCCGCCGTCTCCTCGCTGAGCACCTGTGTGTGAGTGTGTGTGTGAGAGAATTTTTGTGTGTATTATTAACATATTTTCCAGCTCAAAATTCCTGCGAAAAAAGTAGCGGAAAATGTTTATGGAAGTTGGGGCGTGGCAGGCAGACAGGCAGTTTGCTTCACTGGCTGCCAGCTAAATGCAAAAGCATGTTTTCTCATAATCATAAAAGCTAAAATTAAATACGTTGCGTATACGCATCGTAAACAAAAGCAACAAAAACAAAATTCGCGTTCGGCTTTCAGTCTTAGCCTTAGTCCCAGTCCCAGTCCCAGCTCGTAAAAGTTGAAAACGTTTATCCAACGGCAATTGGCTGGGCGTTCAGCTTGAGCATGAGTTTCACTTTGAGTGCCCGCCTCACTGACTGCCTGTCTGCCTGCTTGTAGGCGTGGTCGCTGTGATTTCCATTCTATTCTCATTTTTTAAGCACTTTCTCTGCGCGCTTAAAACTCAATTATTGCAAGATAATTTGCCGCGCACAAAAGACTTTTAAAAATTCGCTTTTCCTCCACTTTTCACATTTTCAAATTGATTGCACCACCGCACAAAATGCTTACCTTATCCTGATGATACCAGAAGATGTGTGTTGGCGGCTCTGGACTAAACTTGATAATGCATGTCAGATTTATGGTGCTGCCTTTGTCCACATAGAGATCAGGTCCACCGAGGATCGTTGCCGTGGGCACTGCAAAAGAATTGACATGGTTTATGAGTTGCAGTTTTGCGCTGAATGATTGCACTGCGTCTGCTTCTGCTCCCACTTTCTTTGTAGTTTCAAACGAATGTTCGAATCATCGTTGGAATTTTAAGGTTCACGTGACTGTTTTCAATCAACAAACTAGCTAGAGAACGTGCACACTTTCTAGCCAGTTGGAATTTAGCATCACCTGTTTCTAGTTGACTCATCACGACTAAATTACCTGTCCAGTTGCTACATACGAGCTGTTTCACTGTGTGTTCATAGCTGGCCAGGTATTGGCCTCGAAGAGGTTCTCTTACTTCCACCCTCCACCTCTTTCTTCTTTTGTTGTAGCTGCCACTTATGCAAGCAGACATTGTTTTCGCTCTGTTTGCAGGTAGCACACACCTGAGTGTGTGTTTTTGTGCACCAAATCAATGGCAACCAGGAACGTCAGCAGAATTCACATCAGTCGCTTGCTGACTACAAAATGAGCAATTCTTAGTGGACTGATTAGGTATACGAAACTGATATAATTCAAGACTTCAAGACTTTTGATTCACTTGTCATATAACAGATTTACTGCTCATTAGTTGAAACACTTGTCACACATTTCCTAAACCATATTTCCAATATAAGCAATAGGCAATAGGCAAACGGTGGACGAGTTCAGTTAGACTCCGTCTGTGGCTTGGAAATGCTAGCATTACGCATAGGTTTACTCGTGTTTGGTTTGAGCCAAGTCCTGGCCAACGATTTGTGTAATATACCAGAATGTAATGGCACGGAGCATTTGGGTTGTAACAATGATTTGGTAAGGTCACAAACGCTGCCTATGATTGTACATACGTTATTACAGATTAATTTTCTAGACCTTCCATAGCAGCTGCATGCGAAGACATAACCTGGTCAATATGCAGATCTATGAGGATTATCTGGTGAAAATACATAATAAATATCGCAATGATGTGGCTTCGGGTGCGTTTCCGGCAGTGCCAACGGCAAAGCAAATGCCGGAAATGTTGTGGCACTACAAATTGGCCCTCATGGCGCAATATCATGTAAAGCGTTGCCTGCGAACTCTGAATTACTGTGTTTCTCTGACAAACTTCACCGAGCCTGCTATTAACTACGGCGTGACTTGGGTAAACATAGAATCGAAGATTAATTACCGCTCCAAAATGAACTCAAATAAGGTCACACTACAAGTGGATCAGTGGATGCAGCAGATATACAAACTGACACAGACTGTGCAGTATTCTACTGAGATCAGTGACATTTTAAATATTGTAAACGATAGAAATTTCTATTTGGGATGTGCTGCAGCTGAAGACTATGATCGCAGATACAGTCGCTTTGTGCTCATCTGCTACTATGACGAGTTATATCATTGGGGAAACGCTGTCTATCAGGTGGGAGCATTTCAGCCAGAAAATTGTCCTCTGGGTCGCAGTGACAACTATGCATATCTGTGCAAGCCCTTTAAGAACCTGGAGCACTAGGAGACAATAAATGAATAAATAAACTATTTCAGAGTATTGCAGTTTAACAAACCGCACACGTTACGCTTTTTTGTCATTTTGGTGTCTAATTAAATGTGACAGCAACTCGAGAAATGAAAACATTTGTGCCACAATATTTTTCATGAAAATTGTTCCGCTTGCAAGCAAAAAAAAAAATATGCGAGGTGAAATGTAAAGAGTAACAAGTAAAAAGCTGGCAAAATTGTAAGCAAAAAGTATTTTCTAAAGCAATTTGTTTGCCATGAGCCAGAAAAGCGCTACTCCTGTCGCAAGCACTCGACTACTTCCTCTCCAATTTTGTGTGGAGGACTTGTGCAAAAACTGACACGAAATATGCGAATGGAAAAAAAATATTAAAAAGTAATATGCAGACTTGACAGCACCCACTGCCGTCTTCTCTGGCTCTAACCAAACTGTAACGCATGTCAGTTAACTGAAGTTAAGACTATGCACTGCTTATGGAACATATTTTATAAATTTTACACTTTATACACTACACTACAAACCCGCAACTGTCTGTATGGGTCCGAACATGCCGGCAAACTCATCGTCACTCGACTGATACACACGATCGGCGGCTATATAGAAGGCATCGTCGTTATAATACTGTTGCATCACATTGCTCGTCTCCTCGTCGATCAGATCTGCTCGAAGTCGGTTTAAGTTGAACCAAAAAAATCATAAAAAAAAGAAAATCACCAAAATATATAAATAAAGAAATTATAAACAGAAATATACAATAAATAATAAATAAGTTATATTTTAAAACTATTTAAATTAAAATGGGAACACGCAACGCCTTTAGTCAAACGTGTCTCGTGTCGTGATTAAAGATAAACCAGATTGTGAATAGTTTTCCCAATTTTCACGGGCGTTCAGAATTTTTTGCACAGCTTTTCGTGCAGCTACCGAAATCCGTTACCTTTTCATTATAGATGAATATATTGTATTCGAAATCTGGGATATCTGTGGCCACGTTAGCTTTTCACCACATCAATTTTCCCCATATTTTTCAAAAGCCAAATAAAACTGTTGCAGCTATTCCCCCTACCCCCTCGGCGCACCCCTGAAGCTGCTCAACTGATGCCCTGTTATTTTATGCCCGCAGCTGTTGATACTGTTCCTCCTTGTTGTTGTTGTTGTTTTTGTTATTATTTGTGTTATTTTTGTAGCGAGATTGTCAAGTGTGCATAATTTACACTTTTGCAAATTGCATGAATATGCAAATAATAAAAATGCGAATACCCATCCGTGCATCATGTTTTTCAACGTGTCGAAATATTACGTACGCTCCCAGCACCAGCAGCTGAAATATGCAAAAGCCTAACGGCTAAAAGCTCGTCAGCTATCCACGTCTACTACTATATACTATAAATTCCTATATTATATAGGTCTATGGAAATGTGCTCTCATGTATGTGCATTTCATGACATACATTTATTTTCGGATTTTTGGAATTTTTCGGTTGCAACTCACCCACAATGTTCAAGTTGACCGAATAGCTGCGAACGGGCTGCGTTGATATTTGGCACTCGTAGACACCAGCATCGCGTTGTTGAGCCCATTTGATTTGCAATGTCCACTCGTCAATATCCCGATGATAAGAGGTCTGAAATCGCTGATCTGTTGTGTAGGTGTATGTTCCCACTGTGAGTATGTGCAGATCCCGATGTCGTATCCAGGCCACCTGTCAAAAGACGAAATAAAAATAATTAAGGGAAATTCCTTATGGTTAGAAAAGTTCTGCCTAAGAACGAGTTGCTAAGATAAACTAAAGAAAATTATAATTCGTCTTCGTTACCGTTAGCTTAATAAGCACAAAGCTGCTTTAAAGCAAACTTCCAACTAAGAGTAACTAAAAGAATATTTGAATACATCATTAAGTGCCTTTTGTTGAGATTTTTGCATTCACTAAGCGCTGATTTGCATTTTGATTGCGCCATGCAAAAACTTGTGTCAATTTGCTGGCCAATGCTTTTGGTTAGCCACAGTCACAGTTTTTTTTGGCCACCTCATTTTGTGAGTCCACAAGGCCGGCAAGAAAATTTATGTAGCTGGCAATCTAAATATTAAATAACTTAAAATTAGTGTGCGGCACGCATGAGAGAGCCGGAAAAATGATACTTCCGTGCGCTCTCAGAAAACTCAACATTCCTCTTCCGCATTGCCCACTACATTTGTAAATTTTTTATACAATTTTTCCTTTTTCTTTTTTGTGTATAGAATCTGCCACTGTTTTTGGCAAGTTCTTGGGGCGCCTTGTTTATGCGGCGGCCAACTGTATAACCAATACACACACTCACACACATGTGCAGGCCAAAAAGACCAACACGCAGACCGGCAGACAGAGAGACAGACATATAGACAGCACAGACACTGCGTCAGAGCCCAGCGAACTGTGCCAGGCATCCATCTGTGTGCAGTTCCAGTTGCCGTCTGTCTAATTCTGCAATAACAGTTCAACCAAAGTAAGGGGTACGGGAAAAAAGATAAACTTTTTCCCGTCAGAGTTTTTGCCGCACTGGCAACATAAATTTACCGTTGGCCAAAAACGAGCCGCCAGTTAACTAGAGAGGCTTTACTAAGACCTCTCACCCGCCCTGCCTTTCTGGCAGTCTGAGTGTCTGTAGTTTACTGATTGCGGAAGCGGATTTGGTTATGTGAAAATCTATGACCCTGTCTCCCTTCCAGAACTGACCCAGCTCAGTGTGCCAAGTCCGTCGCTGAATCGCTTAACGTAATCAACGCTAGCCCAAAACCAGCAAAATAGTTACCAAAGCCGTTCAACACCTGCAAAGTTTCTCACGATTGCAACACACATATGTATTTTAGAGCTGCGTGCAAGTATTTTCGTGTGAACAATACTCACAGCACAGACAGAAGAAGTTTACACTGATAAAAATAGAGATAAGATGCACAAGTCGAGCATAAATGAAAGATTAAGTTATGAAGGCAAAAGGAAACAGCAAATTAAATGTTTCTATGAAATGTTTGTGGATTTAAAGCTTTCAAGCATCTCCTTATTTCAGCAAATTCTACAGCTTCTAACTTCTGATACATTTCTGTCAGTGCACAAAATGTCAGTGTTAAATCACATTGAATTTACACTAAATGCTGGACTCGTGTCTGCTGCTCTGCAACAGATTGCGTGCTGCAGGATTTCAGACTGACAAATGTCCAAAATCTGTCGAATTGCGTTGCGAGGCAACTTTCGAAAATTGCTGGCTCAGACAAATGGTGCTTCTATTGCAGTTATGGCAACCAATTTAATTGGATAACTGAAATTCAATATGTTGCCATACAATTGCCTACTTTTGCTGCCCCAACGGCAAGAAGTGGCACGAAGTGAGTGCGAAAAACGAGATGTTAATTGCCACACAGAAAAAGTAGTAGTGGTAGAACTCTCTAGTGACTCACTTAAGTCTTGCCAGGATACGCCCGAAAAAACGTGCGTAGTCTCAGATGTTGCCTGCTTTTAGGCGCTTTAGTTATAGTTAGTTTTAGTTTAGGCTGTTCAGAAATCAAGTGACGCCATAAAAATAATGACAATATCTGAACAGGATATTCGGACATGGGCAACATGTGTTGTGTTGTGTGCGTGGTGGGTGTGCGCGTGTGTGTGTGTGTGAAGTGGCTCCTTTTTCGTTCGGTTCATTGTTTCAACGTCACGTATTACATAATAAACTGACAGCAAATTTAATAAGCGGCTGCCATTATATTCCACATACACACACACACACACACGCACACTCCGTTGTCCATATGTGTCCTAGACCAATATTCCAACTATCTGAGAATCTCGTCGGCATATTGCCAACATTTGTCGCTACATTTTTGTTTATTAAATGTAAATAAAAATAAACATTATTAAAACAGACGCCCACGGAAACAGACGACAGTATTTCCCACTCCCTCTCTCTTCTTTTATATAATAATATATGGCATACTTTGTGCAGCTACTTGAGCAAGCTGCTGTTAGATTGCTATCTCATGATTTGTATTTATGCTTATCTATATCTGCTTTATATGTAACTGTATCTATATCTGTTTCTGTATCTGTAGCTGCTGCAAATGTAAATGTGTTTTGTACTCACCGTCTTGTTGCCGAGATGTTTGACTCGACAGCCCAAATATGCGGATTTGCCCACAAGGGATGTGATATTCCTTGGCATTGTCAGATCGAAATAGGGCTCATTCCATTTGTGGCCATGCGGATAATGTAATGGTGGTAAATGTGTTGGCTTTGACTCTGCATTATTGTGATTGCTGTTGTGGTTGTTGTTGCTGTTCACTGATTGCCGCTGGTGGCACAATGTTAGCCCTGCAAAACAATTCAAATAAAAATAGTAGAGCATTATAATAATATATAGACACAGGAAAAAGCACATAATATATCTTTTCGAGCGTAATTTTCCATTTGATAAATTAAGGGCAAGACGGACACCTGTCAAGGACAATGGCGTAAGCGGAGGCAGGAAGCAGGAAGTCGCAATGCCATAACTGCACCTTAATACAAACTAATTGTACTTTAATTATAAGCATGACATAACTGACACTCTGACACATAATACACAAAGACTGGGAGAGTGTGTGTTATTTTTAGACCCAAAAATGAAAAAAAGAAAGAAAAATGAAAAGAAAACTAAACTAAAACTCTGCAAATGACAAACTCATTGTGGCAGGACTCAAGTGACTGTCAGAGCTGCATCTGCCTCGTTTGCTTCACAAGTGGGACTCTTATGGAGTGTGCCAGTTTTTAGTTTTGTTGCCATTTTCATTTATGGACCGCTGGCAAGGGCTAATTTTCTAATTACTCGACGCGTCGACTTTCTATGACTTCGCCAGGCATTTGCGAAATGAAAACGCAGTGGCTTTTATGATATTTTTCACCCCACAGCTCTAAGCTTCAAGTGGTATAATGTTTATGTTCTACTATATAGTATATATATAGTAAAAAACGAAGCAAACAGCTACGAAATACTGTAAACACAAAATTTCATTTCCGGCTAAAGGCAAAAAGAGCCAGCAACAACAACAAATAAAACAAGTAGGAAAAGACGACTGCCAAATTGTGAGGCACATAAAGTTGGGCATGTCAAATTGAGAGGCGTCGTAAAAAGGGTAAAACTGGCTGAAAGTTTTTTGGAGCTGAAGTAATGTTAGCTACAATAACAAACGAACAGCCAAACAGCCAAACAGCCAAACAACCGAACAACTGAAACAAGAATAACAAATGAACAAACTTTTAACAACGAATTTGCTGTTGAACTATTTTCAATCGAAAATCTAAAAGCCGACAACAGCATGAAACCATATGGAATCAAATTCGTAAACGAAATACGACTAAAATTTTCTGAAATGAATTAGAACGAACGTTGGCAATAGATGTGCACATAAAATCTTTTAAACTGGCATTTGCAAATTGAATGCAGCACCACAAATTGCATTCATATACGAACGGAATTTAAGGACTTTACAATTTAAATTGAGGTTCGTTCGTGCCTGTTTCTCTGTGCATCAAGAGTCTTGTTTACTCGAGCAGCCAAGTGTCGTTTAGCCAACGAGAAACTCTCGTAGTAAAATTCTATGAAACTTTAAGAGCGCCAGTGCTAGTGCCTGAAGACTGAGCCCTGAAGCACTACAAGCTGCTTTGACAGGATTAAAATTGTGCTGGGCAGTCAGGTGGACTTTTGAGTGAGTGAATGGATGAGGTTACACATGGCCAGGTAAACATTGCAGCCTAAGTGAATGCAAATACGAGAGCAGTGCCTGTTTAGCATATGCGTATTGCTTTTTAGAAAACTGCAAATAGCAAATAAACGACAGCTGCCAACCCAGCGCCTACGTAATCAATTCAGTAGAAAAACATTCAGTCAAAGGTCTATTCAAATCTGTTCGTGTTTGACTGACCTCTGCTTTAAGGGCGACTGTGCAAATACACACAATTTGTTGAATATTCTAGTAGGTGATAAGACACTAAAGGTCAGACGACAATAATAACGAATTTATGGCTGTAATTAAAGAGGAATATCTTGCAATTAAAGCACACGCGGCGTACGCGTCATATTTCTATTGTGTGTGTTCGGGGGAGCTGAGTGTGCGGGAGAAATCCCAGGCATTGTCGAGATTTAATTTCAGCAATAAATCAATTAAAGCGGCTGTCAAACATGCGCCTTGGGAATTAAAACAAAAGCGGCTGGAATATTACGCATACGACACCGCGAACCGCACACAATACAAAGAGGTGGCTGTCGAGCTGTCGGACAGGTGGGCGGGGCTACAAGCACGCAACCCGTTGACATTTATGATTGATTCGGTTTACGACCCATCGATAGCCAGAACAGAGAGAAATCACAACCACTCGGAACCGGAACCCAACAAACCCGAACCGAGTAACGAGTACCGAGTGCTGAGTTGAATTGAGCCACACTCATTGCCCATTTGCATATGCCATGTTGTGCAGTTTGTGGCTTTGTCCCTCTGCTGCTGTTTGAGCCTACTCTGGACACAGCGCTGGACTTTGCACCCTGCACTCTGAACTCTGAACCCTAAGCAGAATAATGAATCATTGGTGCATAGCTTGGGGGAACTCATTTTACGCAAAATTAGCTTTGGCATCCGTTGCAGACGTCTAACGACAAAACAATTCAGGACTCGGTACTCACTCTCAGTGCAAGGTGCACACGCTTACAATGAAACTCGGCTTAGGGATTAGTTGAGGGCACAAAGCTAAGGCCAGAACTATGAGCTCAGCACTTAGTGGCTCTGTCTGGCAACAATGGATTCCATTCATTGTGTGTGGGTGTATTTGTCCAATAGACAGTGTGTATGCGTGTGGGTGTGTGGTTGTGTCTGTTTAATGCTCTTCAATATTTAAAAAGCAAACTCAAAGCGACCGCTAAAGTAAAACGCAAAAAACAAAAACGCAAATGTAGCAAGTATATAACCACTGGCTGTGTTATATGACTTCCAACGAATTAAAAATACTCTATATAAAATATTTTGAAACGCAATCTTTACTTGATATCAGCAAATTAAAATGTAACTGATGCGAGGCTGCCAACTTTGCCAGATGGCTGGATAAATCCCACAATACATAGACAGGAAGATAATGTAGCAACGAGAAATGAATTTCAGTTAAGTGTAGCGTGAAATCAAAATAAAGAGAGCGAAAGGGAGAGAGAGAGAGAGAGTGAAGTGTAAGACGAACGCTTTCAGTTGATCTTAGGGAGAGAAATGTTACCTCAATTAAAGATAAGTATCAAAGTGCATAATAATCAAAAGGCAGCCAGGCGAGCGACAGGCCAATGAGTAAGCTCTGAGTTCCAGAGCAGGAGTTACCTGAGAATCCAGGGCCAGACAGTGTCTAGGTAGGTGGGCGTGGCGCAAAGTAAACACAGTGCGGTGTTGCTGCTGCCGTTTCTGCTGCTGCTGCCTTGTCAAAATGATTGTCTTACATGCATTACACACGTTGCTTGCCTCACAGCACTCATGAACAGGCAGGCAGGCAGTGCACAGTGGTTGGGTTTGTATGGAACGAGCGGCCAAAAAGTACTTCAAGAGGAGATAAAAATCTGAAATTTTTTCCAAAATTCAATAAAAATAACATAAATAAAAACACAAAAAAAATTGATCATATTCAATCTCTTTCAAAAGTTACACCCACTACATTGGTCGCGCTTGTATAGAGCGAGTGACTAAAAATTTTTCTAATGCAGATATCATTTTGAAATCTTGTACAAAACTTCTATACAAATTTAATAAGTAATAAAAAGATGCCTGAATAAGTTATACAAATTCTTTGCCACCCTCCTTTACCCCTATAGACGTACCCTAAGAAAGAAAACTATAAAAAATAAAGTACAAAAATGAAACAAAATATTTATTCAAACGCAATTTTTAAAAATGAAAATGTAAAAAATAATTCTGTTAACAAAACAATTATATATGATATTAAAAATAATCTTTACTCATCTATTAATAATAGGAATGCACTGTTTAGCAAATTCGTCTTTTTTTTGTGCAAGGCAGTTTTCTTTGACCAGTAATTAAAGGGTCTGAGCTTAAAAGTAATCTATTAAATAAGTCCGTATTTGTTGCAATACGTGATATTTTTCTTGTGTGTTGTTCCCTAAATTTCTTAATATCTTTATTTTTTAGACTCTGCGGCTTCTTCAGATAATTCTCCTATGGACACCAGGGCATAACTTATTATCTCTGGAGCATGTACCAGAACTTTATGAACAGATGGTGGCATGTAGTACCATGGGTACAACTTAATTAGTTCTTTTGCCGTGTCAAGTGCATAGTCTCCAAATTTTTTCTATGTTAATTTTATAACCAGAAGATATGCACTGTAATAATGTTGAACACCTAATTAAAACATTTTCATCCAATCCTGTTATTTGAGCAGACAATTTGGAATTGGAAAAAAATTTTCTTGCTCTGTTCCCGTCGTTGGATGTTCCACTGCCTCCACATCTTGGTCGGTCAACAATCAATCCCATTTCTTTTCGGAAGTCTGCTTGAATTTTAGCTTTTCTATTTCGAAGAGCAGTTTTCTCTTCTGTAGTAGAAACTCGCCAAATTTTTAATTCCAATCTGTAGGACACGTGTATAAAGTATTCAAAAAAATCGTATGTACGAGTGCAAAGGTGATAAGCCAAACTCATAACGTGCTTCGTGCATCTTCTTGCTCAAACATTTTTCCAAATCGTTCATTTCTGTCGGATTTGCGTTACATATGTAACATTTACACGAAGGCGATTGGCTTAGAGCACTACAAATTTTGCCGTCCACCATAGTCAGCTGCAAATTATGTTCAACATCAACCATAAGGTCCGAAACTATACATGTAGTGGATTTCAGAAGTGAAATTTTTCCTTAAAATAGCTTTCTTCGCTAAGGGCCAACTGCGTTGTTTCTTTTTTAAATTGAAACCTTATTGGTCTACAGTATCGTGTAGATGACGGTCGAGGGTTCTTCCAAATTAATTTTTCGCTTTTTAGGATCATCGTCTTTAGTGATTAACTGCAGTGGTACATAAGAAGTTACAAATAAGCTCGCATCGTCAATATTTGTCTCTGTTTTTTGCTTATATTCAGAATGTCCAGAGCTGCCGTCAAAGCCCCACTTTCCAATTAATATTAAATTATAATCGCCAGCGGATTGTAGAACATCTGCTTGAAGTTGCACAATTCTCGATGCCGTATGATCTACCAAGCTCTGTAGCTCAACTTCAGCTTGCGATTCGCTAACACTGATATTTTCAGGATAGCTTGATGCTTTGACGCTGCAAGAAGCTTTTCGTAGCTTGGTAATAAGTTATACGACGTTTTACTATTTATAAATGTGCGTATAGTCAAATATTGATGTTTGCTTAAATTTGTCTCCACGAGAATTGATAGGACTTCATCTGCACTAAATTCAGAAAACGCTGGCTGGGATGAGTTGCAGGATCGTAGGGCAGAAGCAATAGATTCGTCTGTTTTTGATATTTCAGCAATTCTACGACGTTTTGTCCTATTGGAAGACTCAACGAAGTCTATTTTCGGCCGACCAGTTGGTTTGGGTGTTGAATGGGACATGTTGTGGGCACAGCGCAATGAAATCCTCTCCTTCTCATTCAGCCAAACACCTTGATATTGAATCACTGAACATTTCTTACGATCGTACTTTCCCCAAAAAGCTACTATTCTTTTACATATGTCAGCAACTCGTTTCGGCAGATCATCCAGGTCGGTAATGTAGCCTTTTTTTCAATTTCTTCATTTACCATTTCAATCATTATCTTTACTTTTCTGCATTTGTTCCATTTTCTTTGCACCAACGATCAAAGATAAACATGCGTTCGAAAACACAGCTATAAAAATTGTCTGACAAATTCAAATTCAAAATAAATGAAATAAAAATAGTTAATAAATGAATTCGCAAAATCAAACATAACAACAAACAACGAAGACAAAACAAAAAACAACAGCACAGTTCGTCAAAGAGATGTTTTGCAGCGCACAGCTGACCTAGAATAATGAAAGACGTCGTCGGTTTTTTTACGTTAGTTCACACATCCGCAAATTTCCGCAGTTAAACTAAACACATTTAGTACCGTAAATGTCAGACGATTACAATGACATATAACTCATTTGTGGAATTTCGTGGGATCACAACTAAAAATCCAACTAAACATAAAAAAGACATTCACAAAACACTTAAAAAAGATTAAAACAAATAAATTAATTACACAAGCACATTTTAATTAGTTGGTTAATTAATAATATCAGAATTTAAAGTAAATACCTTCAACTTCAAAATTCATGCTAGAAAATTTAATTTGGTACACTCAATATGACGTCCGATCTGTTTGAAATGCTATTTTAAATGTGTAAAAAGCTTAGTGAACGCTGCAGCTGCGCGAAAACGAGCACGTGCGCTTCAGTTTAATTCTATTTTTAGAATGTACCGTTGCAAATCCAGAAAATACCGGTTTGCCATTCAGAAGTTTGGACATTTATGAGACAATTTGTGTGCATTTTGTCAAAAAAGCTTTTGATAGATTTTTCGACTTTTGGCCTATGGGTGCAACCACTGTGCAGTGGCAACGGGCACACCTGACGTATGCGCAATTTTTAACCTGCTCTTTGCTTGTTACTTTTGTTGCACATCGTTTTTCATAGACAGCAGCAGCAGCAGCAGTGGAAACGGCAACAGCAACGGCAACAACAATACCAACGACAACATGACCAGTTATTTCTGTGCCATTTTCACTGCAATTTATGCACACTGGAGGCCAAGATTGATGGGTAGGCGGGGGGTACAGGTGGGCTGGGGTAGGAAACAGGCAAAGGAAACAACAAAAATGTAGACCAAATCCATGCCAGGCCTGCCCTCTTTTGGTCATTGCCTGTTAACACACCCAATGGGAGTTATTAATGTTTGCGGGGCTTTATTTACGGCCTGCAGGCAGGCATTCAGTCCGGCAGTCCAGCAGTCTATCCGTCCGGCTGGCAGTCCGACATCGACCACGGCATTGGCAACGCCATCAAGGCGATTTTTTACGAGTCCCAAACGGCAACAGGACTCGCTGACAGGACTACACGTCTCCGTTCTCCTGTGGGCATCGCACGCAGTTGATTTAAATTTGGCGAGTAGTTAATTTTTAACCCAATTTCGAGCACTTTTCTTTTATTTATGTGATACGCCCATTTAATGTTGCAAATTTTTATTGCCTCAACACAAAGAGTATCAACAACTTAAAGCCGACTCAGCTACACTTTAAGTAAGATCCCCAAATTATTCCACAGTTAAATTTCATGTGCCTGTTTGTGGGTATATCTCATTAAGTTATTCGGCAGCATAATGCTGTATAAATTGGTTTGTTTAGGTCAGAATTTGCCTTTCATTTCATTAAATTACATAGTAAATTACATAATAATAATAATAATAATCAGCAAATTATTAGCATATCATTATTTGTGTATTCATTTATTCACTTAAATTTAAAGTAAATATTTAACAGTTTTGCATATTTTTGCATACTCAGCTTGTTAATTCTCAGTGTTCACTTTTCGCAATTGACAACTTTTTGAGAATTCACTTCGTGCTTGAGCAAAGTTTTGCAACATGAAATGCTTGTCATGTTTCCAAAGTTATTTGCAAATCAAATTGTAATTGGAGTTGTGTGTGCTTGAGTTATGTTTTTTTTTCTCCCCAAAACATTTGTACCCCTCAAAGATGAGATAGAAGATTTATAAGCAGATGCTGAGTATGTATAAGTATGTAGGTCACATTGATGCAGTTTGCAGGAGCATGCAAATCTCAGGTAGCTTTAAGAACTCAGTGAAGAGGCAATGACTAGATATTTGATTTATTAAAATGTTGCAATAAACAGACAGTTAATTGGTTAATAGGGTTGTTGGAAATATATGTGCCACAGCTGTGCAAATAGGCAGCAAATCAATAGGCTAAACATTTCCAGGAACTTGGCACCTGATTAAATATGCATATTTACAACTGGCCGAACCAAAGTGACTCCACGCATTGTCTATAACTCGTTCACTCGTTCATGATGATGAGAATGTTGTCGTTGTGGATGTGAATGACGATGTCGATGACCAGAGCTCGATAGTCATTAAGTGCATGCAACTGAATGCCGGTCACAATAGCACGACAACGTATGAATAATGTGCACAGGCAACGAACGGCATGGAACGGAAAGGAGCCGAGCGGAAGCGGAAGTGTATGTTAAGGGGCAGTATGCCGCCTGCACGTTAAGTTGGCTGCACTTCATTGCATGTCAAATTTTAAAGCCCAAAAAACACGTTTCCATAATTCTAAATATTTCAGTGCTTCGTTTTTTTTTTCATTTTTGCCTTTGCTCGTTGATGTTTATTAATGTACTTTCCTCGTTGTGTTTATTTAAGCAATTATTATTTTTGACATGGCAGCTATGGGTGGACTTTTGGGCGTGCCACTGCCCAGCATGATATGTGATAATTAGATTTAACAATTATACTGCCATGAGTGAACTAAATAAGGATGAGTCTAGTGACACGTATTTAGATTCAATAATCGCTTGACATGCACCACAACAATTGCAACTATTCCATTAATTGATTATATCAAATGATTTTCACTTTCAATTTATATCACAATTGTGGTAAATGAAAATTTATAAAAACATTTGAAATAAAATAACGCAGGCTTAGCGCATTATTTGAATATTTATTTATTCTATATTTGCATTCAATTTAACAAAGACAAATAAAATCTAAAATTGCTGGAAAACGCTCACTCGACTCCTGCCTATGTTCACACTCCAAATTAATACATTTCCAGGCGTGAAATTCACAATTTGTAACAAAAATATTTACACAATTCACACATCAAAAAACGAGACAGCCTAGCAAGTAAGGAGAGAGAAGGGGAGACGGTCAAATAGTTGGAGAGAGGGAGGGGACGAGGAATAGTTAAATGCGTCAAGAGTTTTCTGTTTGATGTTGTGCGGCGGCGGAAATTGCAAAATTGTAAAACGCCACTTTCCGGCCATTTGCATGACCATCCAACCAGGCCGACATGCAGGCCCAGACTCAGACCCAGTCCTACAGATTGAACAGTCAGGCAGTTTGCCAGTTAGCCCAGCCACTGGCCATATGGGCGTATGAGTGATTTCACAAAGTTGTGAGTTGTTCGTTGTTCGCTATGAGTTGTGTACTTTCGTTTGTTTCTACATTCTTGTGTTTACTGCGAATGCACTGACCAGGCGTTAATTGAATTATGTTTGCCGCACAATCGACGCCGCAAGCGTTTTCAAAAAACAATCAAAAATGAATCACAGGAAACGCATTAAACATGACTCAAACTTGTGCCATTTACGTAGATGAAATGATAGAAATTAAAAAATAATTGCTGACAAATCAGTTCATTAAATTCTATTGATTTTTAAAATAATTATTACCACTTAATTTATATTATTTTCCTTGTAAATATTCTCTGTTTCTGCAATTACGATCTTATTAAGCTACGAAAACAATGTTTTATTCATGCGCCTCATTACAGGCCATGAAATGTCAATAGGACGCACTGAAATTTCATGCGTCAGACAAAGAGCCGTTGAAAGACAATAAATTTCCAGTCCCCCAGAAGCAAGCAGTCAAAGGAACTGCCAAGTGCCAAATATATATAAAACAGTAAAACTTAATTTGCTGTTTATGCCAGAACCTAATGAGAATTGTCGTCTGTCGACTGTCGACAGTCGGCAACCCACGCAGTGGTCTTGGTTTTGGTCGAGTTCTTGGGATTAATAAGCCAAGTTCGTGAACGCGCTAATGAACTGTGCAGTAAGCCCCTGGAAATGAACTGACGAACTGCAAATGAGCAAACGACAGGCCGCACAACGGGTCGCATGTGTGATGGCCAGCTTTAGCGACCATTTGACAATTTACGCATACACATATATTGTATATTTATGTATGTAGTACATAATAGTATGTGCAAACAAACGTAACATTTACGCTGATTGCCAAATGCCGTAGGTCTTGGTTTTTGGCTGTGCCCAAATCCAGCTGCATATAAAATATAATGAAGAGAAATAACTTAAAGCGTTGGAGCCATAAAACAAATGAGCCAGCAATGGGATGTAGTTTGTGGCTCAAATGTTATATTATATTATGCTTTGTTGGCCAACACACAAACTGGAGCCCAACTATCGTAGGAGCTTGGCAAATTTCTTGGTAATTTGCATTGCCAAAAAGTTCTAGACGAAAAAAAGTTGACAATCCTTTTTTTTTCTTGGCCTCTTTTGGTGATCGTTAAGATGTAAGGGACCCAAGTTACATTTGGCTTATTTATTGTATGCCTTATATGAGATTTGCATGGCATAGTCGAAATACATGTGGAGAAACACATTTTGTGGTCGCTTTAATGTCGCAGCATTCAGGGAATTCCACTTGGATGATAAATCAAAGACCCTTACGATTTTTTATTGGACTTGTTTTGGGAATTTGTTTACGATACAACATTGCTAACAGCAACAATAATAACAACAGCAAGCAGAAGGAACAAGGACCACAAACAAATGTCATCAAATGGCATTTGTATTTTTAGCGTAAATTTCATAAATCAAAACTTTTGTGTGTGTCCTCTGAAATTTGTTTTGGGCAACTTTTGATTGCCTTTTTAGACGAATCTCAAGCACAGGCAATGACTACTACGTTTGGCATGCCAAAGAAAAACTTCAAAAGACACATTCATTGCGTTGTTAGCTTAAAAGTTACGACGGCTCACTTTTCATATTTCTCTCAATCCCCCTCTGTCCCGTCTCTTTCTCAAGTGTTGCTCCATCTGTCTAACGCTTAATTAAATAAATTTTCATTTAGCCTGTTGACACATTTGAGTGCTCATTAAACATTCAAATGGCGTTGACTACGACGGACACTAAATCATGCATGTTTTGTTTAAAGCTCTCCCTCTCATTCCGCCCCTCTCTCGCTCTTTCTCACCTTATCCCTTCGCACACACTTTGTTAATTTATGCTCCTATCTACCTATTATTATATTAACTTGTTTTAATATTTTACGCAACAAAAAACGCCTCCAAGTCGAAACCAATGCTATATTTTGTTTTTGCTATAATTCGCGCATTAATTTCGATTTTATGAGCATTTACGCGCCCAAAAGGCCCCAAAATTTCACGTCAACAATAAAATTTGTACGGGGGCCGTCGAGGGAGACCCATTTAAATCGTATAAATAAATTCTATGTGTTAAATGTGGACACACCATGCCACACACACACAACCACACTCCCACACACCATTTGACTTTATTATTTAAATAGTTCCACACAAACAATTGAAAGAGCACAGCTAGCACATACCCTACAGTAAATACTATTAATAGGCATTTAAAAATGTTTATGATTTATTATTTGTTTGGAATTATTTATGGTATTCTGGGCACTTTCTGGAGCATTCTCTGGCGCAACAAATTGGTTTAAATCTAATTAAAATTTATCATTCTATGGCATCTCTAGCCAGTCATATCCCAGCTGCCTAATTTATATGAGCATCTCCGCTCACATTCTATTATTTAATACTTTTATTACTTTTATATTTTTTTAATGCCTCTGCACATTAGAAAATATGTTGCTCTGGGTTTTACACGTTTTTAATGAACGGAAATTTTGTGTTCTCCTTTTTTTTTTTTGGCAAAATGAACAACTGAAATTTACAACACAATTAACATGGAGTGCTCGTAATTTTAGGAAATACGCTAATAAAGTATATTTTGCATGCATTGGTTTAATTGTAAGAGTAGGGGTGCTCTGCTACCTGGCGGCATTTAATTTTGATCACAATTTCTGTGGACGGCATTTGGTTGTCTATTAATTATCTGTAAATGTGACAAAAGCACAACGAAATCACATTTTGAAGAGCTCTTGGCTGATGTTGTCGTTGCTTTTGGATTTTGCTTTTGTTTTTAATGATCTCCAGATTTGACGACATAACGGCATATTAAACGCAGAAGAAGAAGAAAAAGCACAAAATGAAGAAGAAGACGAAGATGAGGATGCTAACGATGTACACTAAAAATAAAGCAAAACCTGAAAGAAGACGACGTTGAGGCAAAAATAAAAAAAATTGCCTCCGCCAGGCCAACATTATTAATAGGCACTTAAAAGTGTGCGGGGGCAAACTAGAGAGTGCCTAGCCCAAAGTGGGCAAAGGGAGAGTGAGAGGAATGCTGGGCTGGCAAGGACGGACGCGCCAGATTACGAGCCATGGCGCGTTGATGAAGACACGTTTTTACGTTTCGTATATTGACGTTAAAATTAGATGCCAACTTGTCGACGTCGTCGCCAGAATCTCGTCGCTCTATCTCTCGCTCTCTCTCTCTCTTTCTGCTTCTCTTTCTCTCAAACTCCCACACAGTCTGTGAAACAACGCGTATCATATTTTAGCTGCTGTCTACGAAATCTTGTTGATGATAATGATGATGGCCTAATGGGATGATGGCTAGTAGCAGCTCATCACATGCGATATGCTATGTTCCATATGCAGACGACAGACTTGTCATAATACCGATGATATATGACTGTGACACACAAATCAACATGTTAAATGAAGCAACTTTACTTCGCTTTTAGTAATGATTCCTGCAGTCAATAACAGACTGCATTTTATTTATAAATATTTCATATATTATATATGCATTTGGTATGTCTCCCAGTTGGTGAGTTTCTTTAGAGGGTTCAACATGTCAAATATTATGTATGCATTCGATATTTCCTCTATTTGGGCCACTTGCTTGGCTCCAAGGGTTCAATGTCCCTGTAGTGCTCCCCGGCCTTGCAGAGTCCCGGAAAGGACTTGTCGTAACCACTTTGACAACCGCGACTTTTAACTCTATAAACGGGATATTCGGGCACTGTATTGCTGGCATAGTTGCAAGCCAACAGGAAGTGCTGGAGTTCACCCTTCGTATACCTCATGGCAGCACAGCCCACAAAGGTATTGTTATCACGAGCCATCACAGCAAAGTTGCGTATGAAACTGTCAAATTGGGAAAAGATTTCATTACAGATTAAGCCAAACTCGCTAAAAGTTAACGCACTCGGTGATCTTATGCTCCTTGGGATAAGCTTCCAGACGGTCCTGTGTCATATTCTTGTGCTGTTCCCACCAGCGATCAATGTTATCCTTGAGTAGCTCCTCATCAGTGGCCTCAACTGCCGTGCTAATGTTCTGCAATGCCAAATTCTGTCCCGAATTACGAAACTCTAGTGTATTGTGGCAAGGATCATAGACCATGGCACACTGCTTGACATTCAAGATGGCCAACTGTTCGAGTTCGTCATGCCACTGCATGGTGGCCATTTTCTCGGGCAACGGTAAATTGCCTACTTTGCCCGAGGCCAACAAATTGCGCTGCAGATTGTGTTGATTGAGTATGAGAGCCTGATGTTCTGTGAGATTCACCAGCTGAGCATTCGTTGGACAAGCTTTGGAGAGCTCCTGTAGATTAAGCAAACAATCAGCTTTGCTAGCTGATCCTTACACCTCACACGAGTTCTATATACTCACGCCAGTATTCCTGCAGGCAATGTGCTTCTTGAGCACAGGACACAAGCCTGGCTGGCAGTAATTGGTAGTTGCATTTTGGCAGTAGACTTGCTGCAGCAGTAGCAACAAAGTTGCGCCCAGAAGTTGCTTACAATACGATTCCATGCTGTTTGTTCACTGTTTGTTGGCTGATTGGCATTGGACGAGGGGCTTTTATAGTCGATGCTAGCCAAAGAACAAGCAAATGCTATGACAACTGTTTTCTTTCTCTTTTTGCATTTTGGCCAAGAACAGCTGTTGCTTTGTCTGCTTTGGCCAAGGCTTACTCATGCCAACTCCCAGCTTAGCATATACTGACACATAATCTAGCACAGAAGCAGCAGCAAACACACAAAGGCTAACACCAACAAACACATACTGAGAGAGAAAGACTATGAGATAGAGAAATAAGCTAACAAATCGTTATTGGTTCAAATGTCATGCGAATGAAGCTGACTCTTGTTCAGAGGGCTATCAATGGCAAAGGTATACAAACTGTTCAAGTGAAGAGCTTTGCCGCCACGACTTGCCACACTTGACGGAGAAAAGCAAAAACACAAAAAAATTGAAAACGAGAAGAACAAAAACAAACAAAAAAAAATATCAAAGAAAGATGAGAGCTGAAATGTGAACACAAAAATTCTTTTCATGCTGCAATTTAAACAGCAAACAGCACAAAAAAAAAATATAGAATGAATTCCCTGTAAATCTCTGCTGCAATTCATGAAAACTCACACACAAACACACACCCCAAAGAGGGAGAGAGAGGGAAGGGAGGAAAACTTGTAATGGAAAGCTGAGAAATGAAAATGCCGCCGTGTCCTTGTCGTTCATTTTCTACCTCAATTGAAATAGTTTTTGCTCGAACACAAGCACCGAATGGACATTCACCTGCAACAGTTTTTCACTTTCATTTTATGCCACAGTGTTTTCAAGCACATACGCCAACGAGGGTGGACTCGGGAGTCTTACAAAGCAAACAACAACAATGTTATATCTAAATATATAATTTAAACCAAGAGAATGCTATTTAAAGCGTATTTTATTACCTCTGCTTAATTAGTATCTAATTAGCTTTTCACAATTTATGCTAGAGCAACCCTCGGGCTGACAGTTAGGACAATGCAGAGCATCAGGTAAAAGTAAGACACAGCAAAGACCAATCTGAGATTTCTGTCGACAAGTTTCAGTTCAGCCAGATGTTCCAGCTTCATGACAGCAATAACAAAAGCAAAAAAGCTACTTAAAGATACAGTACGAAAAGTATCTTTAGATTTCTGAGAAACTCGTCAGCACTGTACGTTTAGCTATATTATTATTATTACTATTACTATTATTATTATAGTAGCCAATTTAATTTCATGCTTTATTGTTGAGCAACAAATAAAATAAAATGCAAAGTTGGTCATAAGAAAGACAGCAACACGTAGAGTTGGTGAGAGAGGGACAGCAAGCGACACAAATTGAGCAACCTGAGCTCTAGAAAAATCATGAGCAGGTGGAAAGACGTGTCAGGCGCAGCTACTGCAATTTTCCTAGCAAAAGTTCTTACCATTTAGCGCGCATTAACTGAACAGCAGCAGGAAAAAGGAGGAAGAGCTAAGAAAATTGTGGAGGTAAAGCTTGGGCTTACACTTGCTTTTCACTTAATTGGATTTGCTTTCGGATCGCGTTTTCTCTCGACCTCCACCAGCTCCAACTCCACCTCCACTTCCCATTCAGGGCTAATAATTGCAGTTTCTAATTATTTTTAAAGGGATTAAACGTTGCAAGAGACAAGCGGCTTAAATGTGTATAGCTCCTGAACAGTTTCCGCTCGTTATATTTTTATCTACACTTTTATTCTTGCTGTCTCTGAAATTGTCAGCTGCTGTCTGTATTGGACTGGCTATCGGTGTAGCTCTCTGGTGACTGCTTTGAATGTCAATATCAATTTAAAATTTTGTATACGCATATTTAAATAGTAAAATATATGCACAAAGTAATTTTGTATGCCCCAACGGATATGACACATTCAACCACACACGCTCACACACACACTGGCAGTCTCTGCTGAACTCTCACACTTGGGGTTAAAATCAATTTCATTTAATTTCCTCAAAAATCAGCAACGCGTTGCCAACAGCGTCCTTCGACTTTGGTTTTCTTTTGATTGGCGGCAATTGGCAGTGTGTTTAGTATTCAAACACACACACACACATATACACTCTCTCTCCTACTCTGTGTGTGTGCTAAAGCGGAAATTGAAATTCTCACACATTCACACACTTATGTTATGCAGGGAGAAGCACAGAGAGAAAGTATGAGTTCGAGAGTTTTGAATTTGTTGCCCGCTTTCAACATAAAATTTATTTGCATATTTTAAGGCAACAATTTAAACGTTATGCATGTCAAATGCTGTGAGGCATAAACATGTGTGCTTGAGTGTTGCTGACTGCGCATTGGCTTGTCAATAAAAACAATGACAATTTCGCAATCTCGACTCGCATTTCTTTGGCATCAAGCGAGACTTCAAGTCGACTTCAACTTCCTCGACGTCCTGTCACTTAAAATGCTCAACTCAATTCGTTTTGTCACGTCCAAGTCCAACGAGAACTGAGCATCGAACAGTCAGCCAACTGAGAAACTGCCTGAGCTTCAGTTTATGTCACGCATTATTAACACACGCCCCATAGATGGCTGCCAACTGGATGGCAAACTGGTTGCAGCAGTTACATGTGCAGCGCGGCGTATGCGCAATGCTAAACGACAGTCTCAAAACTCAACAGTGCTTCGACGGGCGACATGGGACAGCAACTTCTACTGCAGACTCGTGAGTTGATTGCTAAACGCATTGCAATTCCAATGTCAATCAGCTGCACAGTATGTGTGGTGTGTCCTCGCATGCCAGTAAATACCCTAACTAAGTGACCGACAACGGATACTCAAACAGTTTGCCACTCACATATAAAGCTTTAAACTAAGTATTCAACTAATAAGATTATAAAAATTCACTCATTTTGTAAGTGTATTTTAACTTCGTTTTCTCTTACTTTCTTAAGGCAAACAATAGCGGAGATTTGTTTGTCGTTGGGGAGCGAGAGTAAGAGAGAGAAATAAAAATAAAAGGGAGTAAAATATTGTGCTCGCAATTTCTCTTTACCTTATTTATTTTGCGTTGTTGTCCGCCTGCGCTTATGCAATGCTTTTTGGCACGTTCTGCAATGCTTGAAGCGCGTGCAGAATGCCCATGTGTGTATTTGTGGGTATAAGTGTGGTTGTGTGTGTGCAGCACTTGCACTAATGAAAACTCTTGTGGTAAGCCAGAGTGCACAGACAAACAAATCTTTTACGAAGCGAATTTTCTCCAAGTGCTTACAAAGTCATAAAAGTTGTAATTTTATTTCGATGGCTTATAATGTTATTAAATCGATTGTGTATTGTTTTATGCGCTGTCTGATCCAAGCACTAATTTATATGGCACAGTTCAAGGTTGCTTTCAATATTTGTAATATTGATGGCATTATCTGTAGCCAAGAACAAATGATTTAAGGGCCAAAGACTCAAGCTGAACAATTTGTTTCGCTTGGCATGTGGCCGAGCACATTGTTTATGCCACCTTGTTGCTGTCATCGTTGTCGTCTTGCTGGCGTCTCCCTTTGTGTCTGCCACGCTCGATATGCAGCAGCGAGAACATAGAGCCAGAGACGTAGATAGAGATAGCGACAGTTAGGGAGACAGCTACAGAGACAGGTCGTCATTTGGTGGCACGCATCGCGGCATATGCTTTTGCTTTGGCTTTAACTTCATCTACAGCTCATTCACATTGCTGCTCGTGTTGTTGTTGTTGGCATGCCAATACCCGTCCCCTCTAGAACACACACTCCGCTCCCCCTTCAAGTCCCACGACATTTGCCACAACATTGTCGATGGCGTCCCAACCACAATCTGATTTCTTGCCAACTGATTTTGTTATTTTCGCAGAAAATCGCAACATTCACGCGGTGGGACAAAAAGATATAGCCAAGTTAGAGGGAGAACAGACTTTTAGGGCTGGCAGACTGGCTGACTGGCAGGGGCTGCTCATTAAATACGCTTTGACATTTGCTGTGCATGTTGCTCACATTTTGCTTATCTTATTTAGACGGAAGGCAGCCAGACACAGCGACACAGAGACAATGAAATCGGCTCCCTCTACTCCCTACCTTGCCCCATTATGCGCAGAATTCTCCCCAATTCCTGCGTCTACATAAAAATCAAACATGTGGCAAGCCAGCCGCAACATTTCGACATTTATGCGACGGCATTAAACACCCCGTGGCAAGAACGAATCACGGATCGTTTGTGAATCTCATAAACAACCCACGTAATTAGCTGCCTGCGCTTTAAAGAAAAAACACAAAATAAACAACAAACATTTTTTAAATGCACTATTAAACATTTTTATTTTAATATGCAAACAAGACAAATCTGTTCACTGTTTTGTGTGTGTCTTGTGTTTCCGTTTAACAATTTGACAATCTGTGCTCATCCGCACGCTGCTCTTCCCACTCTCCACTCCACTCTCTTCCCTCCTTCACCGCATAATTGTTATGTTGATTGCAAAATTTTTACCGCTTGTAGTTAAGGCAAAAAACACCAGAATGCTGATGAGCAGCCAGGCGGTGATTGTGGCAGTGAGGCGGTGGCGGTTATAGGGAGTGGAAAACAAGCTTGGGGATCACGACAAATCGCTGAGGGAATGGAACACGACGTCGACGCACTTTTGACATGCAAATTTTATGCACTTTTTTTATGTCGTACTTGGGGGAAAAGTTGCTCGAAAGCCAGAGTTGAGGGTCGCTCGAGTTGTTGTGGTTCTCTGCTGTTGTTTTAATTGTTGTTGTTGCTGTTATTAAGCTCGTTGCAGTTTCGTGTTGTTGCTACTTCATTGCAGTCGTAATTAATATAATTTCTGTTTTTCGTACGCATAAATTAAACAATTCGCTGCGTGACTTTTAACGAGCTCTTAAAGCCATTTTGTACAACAATTTGAGCTGCAATTTTTCACACTTGACAGCTGGTCAGCAAGAGGAAAATGCCAGCCGAGTGCGTGAATGAGAAAAGTGCTGAAAAGCGAGTGGAGGTGTACAAAAGTGCACTACTTTTCCAACCAACCAGTCAAGTTTTTTTTTCTCAGTGCCAACTAATTAAGAAAATATTTGCCAAGCAATCGCATGGCAAAGAAACATTGCAAACGTTCCTGGCCAAATGGAAAATGTGGAAAAATGCGTTTCAAATGCTGCAGGAAATGCCAAAGCCAAAACCCGTAGTTGAAGCCATAGCCGCAGCCAAGACCAGGCCAAAAAGGATGCGGCCAAGAAGAAGCAGTCAAGCGTGCAACGAGCCGCATGCTACGTATATGGCCAGGCATCCTGCAGAGATTGCCTCTCGGTATGAGAATGAGCATGAGAATCACAGAGAAAGGCGTGTACACAATACACTTTTCTTCAGCAACGCTGTGCCAAGAGCAAATCCTAGCCGAAGCCTTCGTTGCGGCCTTGAAGCCAAAAGAAGAAACAACATAAATTTACTACTTTATATAGGACGCTAGTTTGATACACTTTCCAGTACCATTTTGGCTAAAAGTTATCTACTTAAGCATTTATTTCATGTAGTATTATGTGCCTTAAATCAAAGCTAGTTTTAATTTTATTTCTTATTTAATTTCTTACTTCTCAATTTGTTTAAATGAATCGATAAACTTGTCCCTGCACATCAGCTGCTTCATTTGCCCAGCGAAATCATTGCTGAATTGGGTCAGGTGTGATTGCCAATCAGTGTACATACACCTTAAGCCCACTTCCCTTCCCACTCCCATGTCCATGCAATTTGTCGTTACTGTAAAGTTTTCATTTTCCAGCATGGCCGCCATCCTGTGCTGTGCTGTGCTGATGGACATCGTTATTTTCACTGTTTTGCTGCTCTTCTGGTGATAATCAACAGAGCCCCAAATGCATTTGCCACAACGCTATGGGTTTTATGAGCAGATTTTGTTGCTGCTCCACTGTTAAGTTATACAAAGAATGGCCAAAATAAAGCCATAGTCCAGAGCCAAGACAAAAGTTTCTCTTTTTTTTTTTTTTGCTGGCCCTGGCCAACAAAAAAGGGACATCTCAAAGCTTTGTTCATGCAAATTGAAGTGCGTGCTGGGCGCCTTTGACTTTAATGAGATACACGCAAACAACAAAAATATGAACCAGCTGGGCATGGCGTGGCGTGGGTGTGCGTGGGAGGTGGTCTGACAGGAGATGCTTGCCGATGGCGTCAGTGTAAACAAGACGATGCCACATGCAGTGCCGCAAAAATTAATATTTGTGTTAATAAAAGCCACAAAAGAAGCGACAGGGAGAAGAGGAGTCATGGCAACCAGCAGAAAAGAAGAAAAAAATCATTGCCAGCAGCGGCAGCAACAAACAGGGCCAGAAATGTTGCCAATGTTTGGCAGCAGCTCCCAGCCAGACCATTCTGACAGCAGCTGTGTGGTCGTAAGTGTTTACATTACTTGTTTGGATCTAAGCACGCGCGTTTTTAGTCTAGCGGATGTGGAGAGGAGTTGAGAGGGCAAAGGGGTCACAGTAACGGAAGGACTAAATAACAAGTGAAACGTGCCAAAATGTTAAAACAGAAGCCGAAACTTCAGACTGCAACTCGTTCTTTACAGCCGCAACATGGACAATGTCGCTAAAAATTCGCATTTACAGCCAAACCAAAAAAAAAAAAGAACTCCACGAAAACCTCAACCAAATCCCGAATCCAAATTCAATCCCTAGCCTCATACGGCACACTGTCTGCATTTGAAGCTCTGCAGCAAACAATTCAATTAAAAAGTTTTCAATTCTCTTTTTTTCGCTCTTCCAATCCGTTTCGTCTTCTGCGCTTTCTGGTATTTCCACTCGCTGTGGCAAAATGTCGGTGACGTCTCAATTTTTGCTATTCCGCCCACCACCGAAATGTCTAAAAGCAATGAGCAAACGTTAACAGATGAAGCGCAGAGAAAGTGTTTCTAAGGGAGGTAATAAGAGCGAAAGGAATAGCAGTTGAAATAGAAAGACATAGTTAGAAACTGGTGTTAATGCCAAGTGAAAAGTGTGCGATACAATGGGTCAGGCTGGAATATTTTGACACTGAATTCAATAACTTGGCATAAATATCCAAAAATCAATTCAGCAATAAATATTTAAAATTTAAACAAAGGGATTTGGTGTAAAAGGCAATTCAGCCTATAACAGTTTTCTTTATCATTTTTTGTACTTTATCATGATGAATATCATGTTCACATTGTTTGCAAGTCATTCAGCATTCCTAAAGTTCCATTTAAACTTGACTGCGAGAAAAGAGCAAAAAAAAACGAGTTTAAAGACAAAAAGGAACTTTTGGTTCCCGTTGCCGTTCCCGCTCTGATTCCCATTCTCAATCCCCTTCTCGTAATGTAATGTTTGGCCAGTGTTTAACCCTTTTTTTCAGCGATTGCTTCCATTGTTGACTGAGTGTTGTGGGCATCCGTTGACTGACTTTTGGAGTGGCAGCTTCAGCTTCCCTCGGTCTCGGTCTCACTTCACATTCCAGAGCATTCCTCCATTTTCACAGAACTTCTCCTCTTCGGTATTGCATTTCGGTGTTGTGTGTGGTTTTTCCTCATTTTCATACCCTTCTAGAGGGTAGTATAATTTTGTCTTGAAGTATGTAACTCACTTGAGGAGGCTTGTCAGCTTCATAAGTCAAAAGTTGTGTCTTTATTGACAAATAAGCCGGATCAGAAGTAAAACAAAGTTTGTCCTAGAAAAATCTATAATTTGCATTATATAACAAGAATGTATCTTTTGTCACTCATGACAACATAATTCGGCATAAGCTGCATATAAAACCGAGCACAGTGTTTATGCCAGTGATCTACAAGTGTATCAAGTCTTTCTCTTGTCAAAGAAATCCCTTTTCTCTCTGTGTTTTTTCTCAATTTAGTTTTTGTTTTTATTTTGCTGTTTGCCTTTTCCTAAGCGCCCGCATCGACGGATGGAACTGATGCGAAATGAAACTTCACACCATTTGGAAAATTCCCTTTACCTATCCCACTCCCCTTCCCTTCTCTTAACCATTTTCACTGCTTTTCTATTTTCCAACTTGTAGCAGCTGCTGCTCTTGCTGCTTAGCAATGAATGAAATGCAATTAAGTTGATGTCGATGCATGTTTATAGTGGCTGAGTGCTCGACTGACTGCCTGATTGACTGATTGAATGACTGACTGACTGACTGACAAAGCCATATTGATGCATTGTAAGAACACCTCAGCACTAAAGTGAGAGTGAGCGAGAAAACTATGTGAATTGGCAAAGCGGAAATGAATTTTCAACGGCAAGTGGGCAATACTTTTGAGTGGATTAGTGAGTATAATTGTGAGTGTGTTTGCAAGTGTATTTGTGAGTTTTATACATGCTCATATAATGCCCAGTTGACATGCCAGATGCGTCACTTAATTAAGTTAATTTAAAACATGCATGCAGAACATAGTTCTTACTCTCTCACTCTATTCTCACTGTCTCTCTTGGACATATTTCAGCTCTTAATTAAGCGAATGCCAACGTGACTTAGCAAGGAATTGGCTGCCAACAGCTGCTGCTCCTAGAACGACTAGCAAAAGCTGCAAAGTCACGACAACTTTGCCAGCAAATAGCATTAAACACTCTTTCAGTTCCCAAGTCTGTCTCCCTCTCACTCCTTTCTGTTGACCCATCTCGAAGGCTTTGCATATTTGGTTAAAGCAAACTGTTGGCCTCTTGGCGAACAGTTGAGCAAGTTTTTCGCAATCATTTTCACAGGCTGCACTTTTTGCCCACACACACATGTGTGTGTGGAATGGTGTGTGACACGCCCACACACTTAGTGGGCGGCTTGCGGTATGTCTTCATAATGGTTTCTTTTGCCGGCAGCAGACAAAAGGCGAGAAAATTTGCGGCAACATGTTCATTTATCATTTGCTTGAGTAATTGAAATTTCAAGTCTCAAAAACATCAGAGCAGTCAACGCACAACACCAAGAGAAATACCAGAATGAGGCAATCAATGTGCACCCAGAGAGCAATACACAACGCATCCTTCAACTTACTCTTAGTCCCACTCCCAGTTCCACTCCCAGTCACAGTTCCAGTTCCCATTTCAGTGCCAGTCCCCAAGACCCCAATCAACCCCAAAGCAGCCAATACATTAGACTACTTCTCGCTTTGAACTTAATGGATGTGGAATAAATAAAAAATAAAAAAAAAAACGAGTGATGTATAAAAATGTATGAGAAAAAACTCACTTACTGCTTGGCACTTTTGGAAGCGCGTCGAAAGCATATGCATGAGTAATATGCAGAAAAAGGTAGCCACAAAAAAGGCGCCTTAAAGTCACAAAATGGCGGCCGGAAACTCATTGAATTTGGCTTGAGAATCGATTGGGGATTACTCTCTCGAACGCTTTTCATTTTTACCTCATTTCGGGCATTCGCCTGCACAGGAGTATTTATTTTTGGCCCCAACGGCTTATCCCTTATGATTAAGGTAAAATAACTGGGTGGAGTGGGTGGTTGGACTGTTTTTTGTGGGCCTCTAAGTAGGGACTGCACAGCACAGTCGCTTACGCATCGAAGCACAAATGATTTATAAGGTAGACACAACAAAAATTGTTGCCACACCTAACTGAATGGGCTCAAAAAACTTTGAGAGTGGGTTACAGCCAAGTTCAGAGAGGAGTAGGATGAACCTACATAGATAGATAGCTACTATACAGATTATATATATGCTTGTACAATGAGAATTTGTTGCTATTTCCAAACGAAGGCTGGTGACACAAAAACGCAACCATTTGACCATAAACATTGAACTAAATTCAAAATCAATTTAGCGGAATAATAAAAACGTACCAGGGTCACCACCGAGTGCTGTCAACGGGAATGCGACCAGGGATTAGAAGCAGTACAGGGTGTGGTAACACTGCCTGTTGTTGTTGTCAGTAACGGTCATTAAGAGCTGTGTTGTTGCAATTATGTTCACAATTGGCCATGAGACAGGACAGCAAAGTTTATATACTAAAAATGGTAGCTCGCTAAGTGCTTGAATTAAATTACAGGGCACTCAACTGTTATACCTAAAAACATAAAAATAAATACAAAGCCAAATATTTAAAGTAAACACCAAAATCATTGAAAATTTATCAAAACCTGGGAATTTGTTAAGCTTCTTTATAAATAGAATTTCTCAAAAATAGGCGACAGCAATCTATGGCTTACTACCGTTTTTTTTATTGTTTTCTATAAATTCTATACAGCTAAAAAATAACACGCAGTGCCTGGCAAGCACTTACGACAATTTGCCATAAATAAGTGTGTGTTGGGCGTGTGTTTCTGCTGCCTACTGGAGTATCTTAGTGTATTTTTTGTTGGCATGGCCAGAACGCAGTCAAGCAGTCACTGAGCTTATTTATGCTTTTTAGCCAACCTCAGCAGCATCAACAATAATACATAATAACAGCAAATGCAGCTAGAGACAGCAGGAAAAAAACTATTGTAGCCAAAAGTCAAGTGAAATTCTTTTGCAGGCCAAACACATAGATTTACAGACACACCGCATAAAAAAACGACACACATTCCCACACACACACACACACACATGCACACACACACTCGTAGAAAAGGATAAGAAACCAAACAGGATGAACGACTTGCTCGCAATGGCATGAAATGTACTTTGTTATGAATTTTTGTTACATCCTTTCTCGTTTTTGGTTTTCAGTTTTCAGTTTTGCTTTTTTACTTCCTTCTTGCACTGCCAACGACAGCAACAACAACAAGAAAAAGGACACAAACACATCCGTAAACAATTTGTTCATGCTCTTTTTTTCTCTGCTCCATTTTTACTCCTTTTCTTCTCATTTTTTCCTCCTTGGGTATTTGTTGTTGCTGTTTGTTTTGTTGCCACTCTGTTATGTCTTCTTTGTGTTTATTTGAATGCGTTGCTTTTCTGATAAGCAAAATAAAGTAATGAACAAAGAAATTGAAAATGTTCTACCAAAAAAACAATGGAAAAAACATTTGAAAACAAAGAAAATAGAGAAATGTGAGTGTAAATAAAATAAAAGTCATAAAATTGTTAAACGTTCTACAGCAACTGGCAATCAGCTTCAGAGATTTCAAAGTGTTGGCAATTAAAACAGCAAAAAGAGTGGCAGAAAAACAGAAAATTGTCAACTTCAGACACAGCAATGGGAAAATTGAAACTGATAAAAATTGGAACAAACAAGGAAATTTGCTTTGATAAAAAATATGACATAAAATTTAATAAATGCATGTTGTAGATAAACAAGAGTCGATGGATAATAAAGAGCAAAACATATTAAGAACTCGCTGCAAATAAAGGCAAATATAGAAAAGTCGCTTTGTCAGAGCACTCTGCATAAATAAGATCGAGAAACTGTTGCTTTATAATGATGAGAATGTGTGACAGAGATGGATTAATAGGGAGAACAACACAGAATCACAGCTGAGTGCCTTTGGCAGCGTTTGCCATTCCCGGAATATGTTTTAATTTATGTATATCTGTAGACATAGATATATGTATGTATTTGTGTGTGATGCTGTAAGCGTGTTTTTGTCATTTATGTACATTTGGGTAAGTCAACGTAATTTTTCTTTCCTTTTTCCAACGCTTATTTACCATTTCATTTCCATATGCACAAAGCAAATAAGTAAACAATTGGAGTTTACTTGCAAACACAGCAAAGTGTGTGTGTGTGTGTGCGGGTGTGTTGCTATTGCCTTGACAGCCAAGCATTTCAGCGGGCAGGGCGTTAGAGTGAGAGGGCAGCCACAACAAGTTTACTGACTTTAGTGACACGTCTGAAATGTTTGCTGCCGTGTTTTGCCTCAAGTTTTTGACATGGAAAAGGCGCTTGGCAAATTGGAAGCGAGGCTAAAGTTGAGCAGGATTTGCGCATAAAAGGATTACGCGGAAATATCGACTCGTCAATATATACATATATACACACAAACAAAAATGGGCGGTTTGCACAGGATAATCGACAGGCTGTCATTGTGTTTACACTAAATTTCAATTAAATTTTGAGGCCTCGTTGACATTGACGGCACAACAGTCGTATTGGTCGCAAATGCAAATAGCAGTTAGCAGCGCAAACGGAATAAGAAACACACACAATACCAAGAAGAACAACAACAACAACCACATCTAAAGAAATTCCGGAAAAAAGAACAAAAACAAAAACAATTGCAAATGCTGTCGCCAAACAAATCTCAACAAACTTTACAAAACAATTTTATTCGAGAAAATGAAGCCACTTTTCGCAGCAACAAAAATCGTCTCGTGGGCAACTGCTACAAAATGCGGCTAAGAACTGTGCCAAGAGGGGGGACGAGTAAAGGTGCTGATATAGGGGCGAGGTAAGGAACAGGAACAGGGCACTATGTAGCAGCATAGCTTGTGCGGATTTGCTGACTGGATTTAAAATGGAAATTATTTGAGAAAACCAATTCACTTTATAACTTTGGGGCATACGCAAAGTAAAACAAAAGCATCAACAGCAACAGCAACAACAACAACAACAAAGCCAAGCGACCATAAAAATTAATGCAATAAAAACACATGGTACAAGAAACCGGCAGCGTAAAACAGCGCTCGAAAACGTAACAAAAGTTGAGGAGAAAAGAAAACGAAGACAAAGCCAAGGACAGCACAAGTAGCAAACTTACAAGCGATAAGAAAGAAGCAAAGAAAAGAAAGAAAGAAGGAAAGAAAGTACTGCTATATTAAGTGACAACATAGAAAAGCAACAATAAGTTCAACATAAATAATGGTACATGAAAGCGAAATTAAGTATACGCCGTGTAGCCAAAGCTGATTTAATCTGATTTAGTTAACAGTCAAATGTCTAGGAAAACAAGCTAGATGAAAGCAGCATTAAGTACACACAGTGTCTAAGTTCTATAGGTAAATGAAGCACAATTATGTTTATTAAAGTAGGCAGATACATATATCTCTTGTTCCTATCAGCCGATTTATAAACACTTCAGTCGCATTCACTTACTGCGAACTGAGCGACTTCGATTCATTACATTTACTGTGAGTTTGCTTTTGTCTGCTGCTCCAGGCTGCTTAGCACATCCTGCATCTGGCAGCAATTAAAAGGACCTGCGAGTCATAAACATTACTGCTGCTCCAGCTTCTCCTTCTGCAAGGGCTGCTGTTGTGCTTGATTGAGCTTGAAGTTGCGCCTCATAAAATCGCGCTGCCGTGTCGTGCTTATAATTACACTTTTCAATTATGCATAATTGTGTGCAGAGCAGCAATTTGTGTTTTGCCGCTTAAATTTTAAAGTGCAACAGCATCAACCACGCCTCTTTCTGTACCTCCTTTGCCCACTCTTAACTTGCTACAACACTTCCCCTTTGCCCTTTTTCAATACTCTCTGTTATGTGATATGACCGAGGCGAACTGAGGCGACCGCATTTCTGTTTGTCTGCCCCACTGTTCCTTGGCTTTTCTCCGTTTCGCTCTCGCTGCGGTTGGCATTGGCCATGTCGCTGGCAAGGACAACGAGGGCACAACACACAGCAGGCAGACATAAATCAGGATTTTCGCAGCCTGGGCCACAAATGTTTTTAAAAGGATTCGCTCTTGGGGGACTAAAAACAAAAACTGTAAAAAACTGAACTGAAAACAAAAATAATCTTGGGACTCGTTTGGGTTCGTTGTCGCCGCCTGCAATCGCTGATAATCTTATGCATGCTTAAACAGGATATAGATACGCTTGTCTGATTGTCTGTGTGAGAGTGGGGGTGTGTGAATGAGGGTATGCTAGTTTAAGTGTCTGTATGACTATGTACAAAATTGTCCTGCTCCAACTTTCTCAGACTTACCCATCATGCAGCATAGCAGCGTCGAAAGCGTCAACATTTTGATGTGTTCAGCACCAACTGCTTCTAGTTTCTCTTGTCTCTTTTGCTCACTCTATTTATCACTTTTACTTTCCACCTGAGCTTTGGCTTTGGCTTTATTTGCAATATCGATTTGCACTTTATTTGCTTTAAGTGTTTTTATAGCTGCACTTTTGGCAGGCTTTTTAGCTCGGTTCTCTCTCCGTTCTCCTCCCCGTTGCTTTTGTTGTCACTGTAAATGATATTTTCATTGCGCATTGCACACGCAAGGAAAACAACAACAGCCGAACAATGAATTAAACACTCGCCATGACATTTAAAACACTTAATTCCATCGGCAGACAATTTAATCTTTTAACATTCGTTTGTTAACCTTTTTTTGCCACTCACTGTTGTTGCTGCCTTTCGGTCTAGGCCAAATATTATTTGTTTTTCTCGCTCTCTCTCTCTTTCCCTTTCTTTTTTACCCGCCTTTTATTTATGCCATTTTGCAGTCGCCTTCCTTTTTGCCGCAGTATATCCTCGCTTTTTGCTGTCTTTTACCGGGCAAATTGATTTTGTCAGCGCTCGGAACTTAAATTGATTAAATTTGTCATTGTTTTTATAAGCCTCGTTAGTGTGTGTGTGTTTGTGTGTGCGTGTGAGTTTGTGTGAAAACATTTTCACCTAATGAAAGCTATAAATTGATCAAAAATAAATTCGTGGAAGACCACTTTCAAAGCCATTAAAATTAAAAATAAATATTAAGTTATTTCCGATTCATTTGAGAGTGACAGCAATAATTGGTTTCAATTTTAATAAAAGTATATATTTATATAAATAAATTTATTTCTGCCACTTTAATTGACCTCCGAAGTTAACCCGTCTTTTTGGATCCGTTAACTTTTATTGTCTCACACTAAACTTGGCCAAGAACATCCACCCACTTATGGCCTAGGAATATACAATTAACAGAAAGTTTAACTATAATTTTCATAGCGCATATTTGATGAGAACAACTGACACGCAAATTCGTGCATTATTGATGGCAACCCAACCCACAAATTAGACCCAAAAATAAATCACGCATAAATGTTAGTGTGTTGCTAAATATATATGTATATAAAAAACACATACACATATTTATATATGTTTGGGAGAGAGACTTTTGGGTTTGGGATTGACGCCGAGGGCTTGTCACGCTTCAAAACTGAAACAAGTCGCCGCCAACCATTTGTCTGTCTCTATGACCCTCTGTCTGTCTGTGGCTATATCCTTGGGCCCGTCAGTCATTTTTATTTTGTATTCCATTTCACTCAGTTGGACATCAATCAATTTGAGCAACTTTATCTGCTCAATAAGTTGAACGCTCTTCAGGCCATTTTCGTGTTTCGTGTTTAATTTGTTCACGGCACTTGAAAATATTCGTCTCTGGGCGTGTAAAATTAATTAAAAGCTAATTAATTGCAAATTTGCAACAGTGTCACCCAACTAATTACAAACTGCAAAATGGCACTTCCGGTTAAAGAGGAGCACAACTTAAAGGTACAATGACTGACAACGGCTGAAACAACTAAGGTTACTCATTTGCCTGGCTTCAATCAGCAGGCTTTTTGGGCCTGGCGCCCAGTGTGGGCCACTTGTCACTGTTGCTTCCGTAATGGCATTAGAGACAGGGCTAAAAGGCTGAAGACACAAGACAGGAGACGCGAGACACGAGACAGCCTGAAAGTCAGAGGACAACGCAGTCGTCGGTTCTCATGTCTCTCTCTCAAAAGTGTTAACGCACTCGAGTTCTTTGTTTCTGTAGCAGTGTGTGTGTGTGTATGTATTGGTGTGTGTTACTGTGTGTGTGGCTTAGTAATTGTTGCCTAAGGCAGTAAGAGCTCAACTCGAGTCCACTTGTCGCTCTCACACTCCCTCACACTTTCTTCCGCTGCCGCTCTCCCAGTTTCTCCCTCTAGCTATTGTCTTGCTGCCTATGTGTGCGTGTGTGTGTGTGTAGGTGTAATTGTAAACGTCTGCAGTTTGTTGCTCAGCACTTGAGCTCTGTGCTACCCCCTTTGGCGACGCCTGCCATTATGCTTAGTATCCGTGATTAGATGACATACCCAGTTACTCTCTGCCCTCCCCCTGTCCAACCCACTACTTCCCTCCTTCAGCACATTTTGGCCATTTCCGCAATGCTGCGTTTCAATGATTCCCAGTGCGACCTTACTACCCATTCATTGTTCATGAATATTTTATTGATATCATAGCATTGTGTGCTTACTTTAGTTTAGTATCCATTTTGTTTGCCTGTTTAGCTAAATTGAAAGCAATTTACGCAGATTTTATCTGCATTTAAGCTAATGATGATGGCTTAACTTCAATTGCCAATTGCCAAATGCAATGTAATCCAAATTCATTGGTTAACAGCAACTATTTTATTGATTACTTTAAATGTATACTTAACAGATTCATTTATAAACAAGTATTTGTTTTTGTGCATAAAAGTTTAAAGTGTTTGGCATTGAAGTGTATTGTCTCCCCTGAGTCTTTTGTGACTGAGTTTTGTGCTATGGCAACTTAAATGCAGATAAAAATAGCAAAATGAAACTTTCCTCTTCGTTTATCGTTTTTATTTTTTTTGGGAATGTTTTCTTATATTTTTTTTTTGTGAGTTTTTGTCAGTTTTTTCCCCTACTTTTGTGTTGATATGTGCTCTTATTTTTCAAAAACTGTGCGAAACTTTCTTCGCCTGTCTTCAACTACTTAGTGCAACAATCAAGGACAAAGTTTTCCCATTTCAATTTTTTTTTCCTGTCGTCTTTTTTATGCAGCATCCAGTGTATGGTAGTTTTTCAGAGTTGAACAACATGACGTGTGTGTAACAAATTCGTTTACGCAACGCGCATACGCACTGTTCACCCTCACCGCGCTGTAGATCATTCCGCTTTTGTTTTGTGTCAGCCTCAGGGCTCCCCCTTAACAAAATGAAAATGAAAAACCACCAGACCAATGCTGCCACATTTTTGTGTTAATTTTTTATGTGTTTTCTATTAATTTTTGTCACTCTGAGGCCCCACGGCGATTTGCGCCTGTGAGAGAATATTAAATTACAAAATATTACTGTTCGAACACAATTTGTGTACACAATTTGTTTTGACGCGTTATTCCATTTATATCGGCATTGGCATCGGCATCAGCACAGCTAAAGATCAAAGACGATTTACTACACTTTTCCGAAGTGTTTTTGTTTTGTTATTTGCTGTTTTTAATTTGTTAATTTATTTCGAGCGTCGTGGAAATGTGTGTGCTTAAATATAGAACAACTTAATTTGCTGCCTGCTAATGAAACAGAGTGCTAAACTGATTGGAGTCAAGAAGGGGAAAATGACACGGGAGTGGGACGGGTATGTGTAGGGGTACGACTTTGTGTAGGCGTAAACACAATTTTATTTGTTTTGTGTGCGTTTTGCTGTTTTTATTTTATTAGTTTCGTCTTTTGTCGCCTGCCATTGCTAACAAGTTGCGAACACGCGGCAAACAGCAAACAGCAAAAAAGACGAGGAACAAACCAACCAAAAACCAAAAAAAAAAAAACACGAAGAAAAAATCGCATATAATTCGAAACGATGTCATAAAATATTCGCGTGCGTCGCGCGTTTTACTAAACTGCCCCAAAAGGCATATGGCTAACGGCAGCAACAACAATGGCAACAACATTGGCAACAATAACGACACAAGGCCCATTCAATTTCATCTTTCAGCCAAAAACCGGCAATAAGGCAATGAGGCAATGAGGCTTTTCCTGCGTTTTCACACGTTCAAAATTTACGACTCTGACACTTTTTTTTTAGTCGTTCTAAGAAAGTTGTGCTCAACTTTTTTCATGTTTATTCCAGACACACTCACAAACACTTACACACACCTTTTGATGAAAAGTTGTGTTTTTCGTTTCTCGTTTTACATTAATTTGTTTGTGTTGCTTATTATCGAATACCGTTATACGTTATTGGAATTAGATTCACTGATGAAGAACGATAAACGAAGAACGAAACGTAACGGAACTTTTCTCGAATTCACATACGCCTCATCCGCTGCGTTTATCTCCCACATGCGCTCACCGACGTTGTCGCACTGAAACTGAAACAGAAACTGAAACAGAAAACTTAATTTGGGCCTTGCACTTGCCAGGCAGACGAGCCACAAGCAAACGAGCCTTTTCCATTATCAGGATGAGGTCTCTCATTGTTCATGTTGTTGTTCTTGTTGTTGTCGTTGTTCGTTTTGTCGCCGTTCGGCTTGTTGTTGTTATTCATCATCGTGTCTTGTGGGACATCGCCTGGTAGCAGCTTGTTGTCGTGTGGCAGAACCGATTCCCCATCTGTTCTCAATTCGCCGCAGAAATTCTCTCTTATTACCATTTGACTCTTTGAATTGTGCTCTCTTTTATTTAGCTTACTAACAATAAAGTTCTGACATTAGATCTAGCAAGTGGTAGTAGAAGAATAATAAATATATTTATTTTACAATAACAGAAAACCATTTAAATTGTTTCATATTTAATTGCAAGCTCAAAGTTACAAAAAGATTTTTACAAGTGTAAATTCGTAAACCACACAACAACAAAAACTACAGTTTATTCACTCAGAATAAAAGCTGCATAGTTGTTGTTGGTAATCTCGAGCAAAGAATAGAGATAAGAAAAGGAGAACGAAAATTGTTTGTGTAGTTTGTATTGCTTATGCTGCACACTCATAGGCACACGTACTTTCAAGCACTAGAGGTTCAATAACAATAACAAAGTGAAGTCAGAGCACAGTGGGGAAGGTAGTGCATTCCTTAAAATAAACCATTAAGCAAAAATTAAATTTTTCTTATTAATTAGATATTGCATTAGCTGAATTTCAAGAACATTTTAGTTAATTTAATATTATTAGCACACTTATTTTTAAAGATACATATATTAAAAGTCATAATATTTGTACTTCAAAGAAAAAATGTACCATAAAAACGTCTCTGCATTCCACAGTCCAGAGTCTAGCTCAGCTGCAGACTCAGACAACAGCATCCTCAATAACATAAACCAACTGTAGGTCAGTGCTAGCAAAGTGAAAAGAGAACGACTGAAGAGCGCGCAGGCGTCGCACAAACTGCACTCTCTCGCTCTCACTAGAATTTGTTTCTCTTGTTTTGCGGCGAATTGAAGAATTTTAATGAAATTTAGGTGGCAACTTTACATAAAATGAGCTAATGACAATATAAATTCACATGGCGTGCGGAAATCTGCTGCAGATGGGCAACAAGCGCTGACGTTGTCTCTGCTCCAACTGCAGGCTATATCTACATATATATTTATATGTAGTAAATTAAAGTAGAAATATATGTAGTCGAGTAGTTGTAGCTGAGTATCTCTAGGGATAGCCGAGAGCTAGGCAAATACAGAGCAGTAATGTTATCGTCGTGGCGAAAATCAGTAATTAGCGTAAATTGAGTTGGTAAAAAGCGCAAGTGCTTTAATTCCAAGCCATAGTCAGACACACGGAAGAGGACCAAAAGCGGAGTATAAACAGCCAGCTTGCCACAACAAGCGGCCGATTGTTGTTGTTCTTGATTATGTGGCAATTAGATGTCGCTTTTGCGGTAAACCATAAAGACTATCGACTCCCCAACCTCCCGCCCCTCTTTTTCTTTACTTACCACTCTGCTGAATAAGGCCATGTTGTCTTGACAGCAGGTAAATCCCTAACAGATCCCATCCAGCCAGCTTAGCGAGCTAATTAAACAAGTTGATTAATTTCGCCGACACTTGACCTTCGGCACATTTTGTTGGCCAAATGATAAGTTCCTAAAGTTGTGATAACTTTTGACCAGTTTCGTGGCCAGTTTGTTATTTTTCTTACACACTCCCATAAAGATATTAATTCAATATGCCGCATGTGGCAAGTCCAAGGGTATTAAAGTGTTTCCAAATTGTCTGCAAGCAATTAAGTTTGCTTCTCAAAAGTTTTCTAATAAACCGAATTACAAATACTCTAACAAATGAACAACAAAATAACAAAATGATAACAAATTCATAAAGGACTCGTCCTTTAAGCCTTCTGCTTTCTGCTTACAAATTTGCAAGTTTTGGAACTTGCATTTTATGATTTATGAAAATATTCTGAGCTTGCCACAAATACTGGACAGGAGGCGGTAACGCCCAGTTTTGGTAATGCAATCAGCATCAGCCTTAAATTAAATCTGTTGAGAGTGTTTTTTGAGGCAAGTGGAATTCCTCGAAGATTGTGTGGATTTTGTTGCATATTCAACAATTGCAACAAAGGGTTGAGTTGTGATGGAGTGAGAGGGAAGGGGTAACCGACGAAGTAATAACAAATGCAAATGAATGCTCAAGAAATTTAGTTACAAACATTTTCGTATTTCTCGCTCCAACAGACCAGATTCTAGTCCACACCTTACCCTTCAGTCTTAGCCCTCCAACAATTAAATTGGTTAAATTTGTTGGCCAGAATACTTTTTGTGCTATAAATAAGAAACAATTGTGTTGCAGCAAGTAATTTAGCCAAGATTTGGTTCAAAATTGAAGCGAAACATTGAAACACGTGATGTCTTCTATTTGGCCAAGTCAATATAATCAAGCTGGCCAATGTTAGCCACACGGGAGAAGTAGCATCAGCAGCAGCTGTTGCAAAATTGGCAACAAAAAAATGAAGTGGCAATGTGTAGACGACATTTTAGATGAGGGTGAGAAAGTGGTGGAGAGGGGTGAAAGGATCTCGGCACTGATGAGTTCACTTCACTGAGCAAATGAAACGATATTGTTGTCAATTTAGGTGCAACAAAGAACAACAACAACAACAACAACAACGACGACGACGAACAACGAACGGAGAAGACAAAACAAACAGCATGCATGATGCTGACAAAGAAGCCAAGAGATTGAGCCAACTGATAGGGTAGTGAGGGTGGTGTGGGTGGAGGGATGGACGGGGTTTGCAGAAAGTTATCAGAAAGGACGACATCAGCTACACAGCTAACAACAAAGACAAACAACAACAAATTGCATGTCCTTCCGCCTTGGATGCAACACAATATACGCACTCATATTTACTTTGTCAGCTGCTAAAGAGGGCGTGGCTCACCCCCCTTTTTCCTACTTTTCCCAGGTAACCCACACACCTTTGCTTTGTCAACGCTTTGCAGCATTAATGAAAACTGTGAACGAACTGACACACTTACGACTCAACTTTCCAATGGGCGTGGCACTTTTTGGTGCCACGACTAGCTCGCTGTGTGTGCGTGTGTGTGGTCAGCTATTTAGTGCTTGTTATAGCTAACTGTGGAAAGAAGCACAGCTGCTTTTAGCATATGAAATAGCAGCTGCAACAATTGTCAACTCATTAAATGCAGTTTAAACTGACTTCATGGCTAAATTGACTTGGCTTATAAGGCAAAGAAAGCAAATTTATATAAAGCTGCATAAAGTGTGTTGTCAAAAGCTAAAGGGTATTTGCCTTTAAAGAAAACTTATTTAAAGTTCAATTAATTTTACTAAACAGCAGGCAGCTTTGAACCTACTGCCCATTTCCCAAATGAAAAGTTTGACACTTTGCGACAGAATTACATTTATTATCGATAGCGTTAGCAAAAAATAAATAGAGTAAAATAAATAAATAAAATAATTTAAATTAAGAGTAGACTATATTTAGCTGGCTGTGCGAAGAAGGGTGAAAAGGACAACAGACTCTGTGTGTTTGTGTCCCTTAAAGTCGAACAACCTCAACGCCCTGGGGCGCAAAAAGCGACTCTGCTGCCAATTTGAGTTTCTCATTGACCAATTTGGCAATTTTGGGTGTACGACGCCAGACAAATTCGCGTGTGCGGTCATGATTGTCCTTGCTCTCCACCTCTACCTGAAGACGGTAAACGGAAAACGGAAACGAGAGATAAAAGGCCAGATTAAAGCTAATTGCACAAAAGAGAACCTGACTGCAGTTAGAGTTTGTTTTTTACCTGCTTGGGTTGCTGCACCTTGATTGACATCAAGGTGGCCCGATCATCCAACACACTAAACTTGATGCGTCCGATCATCTCATTGGTTCTGGCAGTGGCACTTTTCACACTGCGAACGCTGCCGCGCTTAAAGGACTTCTCCACGCGCAGTGTCAATGGGCCCAGTGTGAATTTGGCCTTAATGGTCGAATTGCGACCTTCCGCATCGCTGATCACCTTCACATTGCCCACGCGCTTCAGCGACGCCAAACCGGACAGACTGCCCTCGGCCTTCTGTAGCTTCTCCACTTCCGTTCCAGCTCCGGCGACGTTGCCCGCCTTTAAGCCACCCGCTGGCTGATTGTAACCACCGCTAGCTCCCGCCTTCAACGTTGCCTTTTTCGTGTTGCTGTTGCTGTTGCTGCTGTGTTTGTGCTCCGCCTGATGATGTTGTCCTGCTGTGGATTTCTTTTGGCTGCTTTTGCTGGCCGCCGGCAACTGCTCGCCATTGAACACGGTGCGAGTTTCCGCTTTGCCAGAACCAGCACCGGAAACTACAGCCTGTTGTCCTTCACCCTCTTTCACAGTCTCCTTCTCCGCCTCTGTCTTTGGCTGCTCCACCTTGCGCTGTTCGATGGCTTTGAGGCCAAGCTCTGTCTGTAATTGCGTCAATTGCTCCTGCAATTTGACAGACTCGTTGTTGGCAGCACGCGGCTCAGAGCGTGTGTTCTTGCTGCAAAATTCAAAGAGAGATTGACAAATTTGCATCATTTGCTTTGAGTTTGGCACTGATTAGCATGCACTGCACCCAAACTGCACAAGTGTCTGTTATTCCAATTGGCTTAACGGGTCGTATACATAATAATCGATGAAATCGTTTACGATTCCCTCAATGATTTTCTGAATGGCTGTTAAACCAATTGGCTATACTAGTCGTATACTTTACAACTGATGAGCTACTTTGCAAATGAAGCTAGTATTAACTCTTATTGAAAATATCTGTGATCATTTTTCTCTATGTTTCTTTTAGTAAAATTTACTTCTCTCTGGTTTTATGGGGCGCTTGCTTGAACTAAACTTTTATCTTTGATTTATTTACCATTTTTATCGAAATATTTTACTAGACGTTTATTAAACAAGTTTATCTGCTCTACTTCCAATTTACTCCCATTTGAACGGTTTTATCAGTTGTATACTTAATCACTGTTTCCTAATTATTTAAAATGTCTCCAGTAAGTGCAATATTCGTATATTTACTCAAGTCTGTGCTAAGTTTCTATATCTGTTGGTTAAAATTACATATTTTGGACTTAACCGGGCGTATACTTTATCGCTGATTGATTTAGTTCAAGTTTCTGCATGAAAAGTCTCACTATTCTTATACATAATTATGTTTCCTTAATCTACCGCACAATGCATTCCATTTAATCCCTTTTTACACATTTAATTCAATTAAATTTACTTTGCTTCGGTTTCACTTGTCGTATACGTAATAACTTACTCAATATTCTTAGTATCCCCTTTAAAATCTTCGGTTTCACTTACAGTTTCTTGTGTGCTGTTGCCTTGTGGCCACTGCCCTTTGCCTTTGTTGTGGTCTTCGTGGCTGCACCGCTATAAGTGGGCGTGGCAGCTGCACGCCCAGCCAAACGCACCACAAACGGATCATAATTGTCGGCAACGATGCGATTTATGCGTGAGAAGATAGCGTCAATGAAATGATTGTGACGGGCCTGGAATGCATCCGTGGACATGTCGATGACGTTGTTTTTCAGATCACCTGCACCACCGCATAGAAGATTTAATGTTAATACGCTTGCCTGCACAGCTCTATGGCATAGAAGTTCATTTTGTGGTTGTTGTAACGGTGTAAGTGTTTTGGTGTGTGTGGGGCCGTTTTTGTATTGGTTTTTGTATAAAAGGTAACTGGGTGTGTGGTTCATTTCGCAGCATGCTTTTTCATGTAGTGTGCGCAACTGTGTCTCTAATTACACAAGTGTGAGTGTCAACCTGTTTGTGTGAGTGAATCTGTGTGTAGGCGTGTTTATAAGCTGCCACTTTTGCCCACCACAAATACTCACACAGGCGCGCACATTCTCACAGTGATTACTCTGTGTGGATTTGCGAACATGTCTGTGTGTTAGTGGTGTGTGTGTGTGTGGGGAAGTGTCTGGGTGTGAGCGAGGGTAAAACATGCTGAGATTAGCAACAAAAATGTTATAAAAAGCATTGACATTGAAGCAGGGAAAACCATAAACTCTTATATAAATGAAAGCCAAACTCAGGGCATAAACAACTGAACCAGGGCTGGGCAAAGCAATTGATAATTAGTGTTGATTAAGATGGACAGCAAGTAGAAAAAAGGAAAAGGCGGAGAGGTTGAAGATAAGGAAGTAGAAGGCAGAAAGAGCTTGCGGCTTTTTATAAAAAAGCTTAAAACTGAATCGATTTGTTAAGGAATTTAAAAACAAGTGTTTCAATATTAATTTACAAATAGTGTATTACTCTACTTTAACTGCGTTTTCAGCCCTTAAACAGAACAAATTCCCAGTGGCTGAACACAATGTACAGGCAACGTTGGTTATAATGAGCTACTAATGTGCTTTTTACATGTCTCGTTTGTGGCTCTACTGCCTTTCTCTTCCCATTTTTCTCTACTACGCTGTCTAACCTTTGTCTCCCTCTCTCCTGCTGACGCCATTTTGTGCTTTAGTTAGTTTAAACTGATAATTATAGCTTACTGCGCTTGTATTGGTTAATTAAAATTACTTGCTGCTTAAGTTCATTGCGCTCATTGTCATATTAAATATAAAAATTTATTTTTAAAATAGCTTATTGAAAATAGATAGTTATATAATTAGATAACCAGCACCTGCAAGCGTGTGTTTATGTGTGTGTGTGTAGGTGTGAACTTTAAAGGGCAAACTAATTGCTAAAGAAGCGACATAATCACATGAATAAAATAGAGCAATAAAAGATGGCAAGAAATAAGATTGAGAGATAGAGACAGTTATACACAGAGACAGAGACAGTTGGTGCACATTACCTTAACCGTTATACGACTAGTGACGCTTGAAAGTATGCTACAAATATTCTGATTCATTAATTAAATAAAACACAAATGCAGTTTTTGTTTTTTTTTAGTTTTTTTTTTTGATTTTTTCAATTGATTTGTCAAAAAGTTGTACACAAATTTCATTTAAAATTTATTTAAGCAAATTTCTCATTTCGTGTTTCGTGTGTGCAGCTTTGCTTTTGTTGTTCTTAGTTGTTGTTGTTGTTGTTTGTTCTTGTTTTTACAATAAATAATAAATAAATAAATAAATAATAAATTACAAAATAAATGAACCTAAAATGCAAAGTTTAACAATTTGTGCAATGAAATTGGCATCAATGACACTTTCATTATTTTTCATTCTCTTTTCCAGTAAATATTCAGATTTCGTTTTTTCTCGTTTTTCTTTTGGAAAATTGGCAAATTGTGCGCTGCCTTTCAAGCGTTCAACTTTCAGCTACAATTTACAGAATTGTTTAATTGAATTTGTTGTTTTTTTTTTTTTTTTTTACATTTTGCGTTATTTACGTTTTTTGTTGTTGTTTACAGAAATGTTATGCGAGCCAGAAAAGAAGCCAAAAAGTAGTCAAAACGATTAATTGATTGATTGATGTCAATTGTAAGCCAAAATGTGTGAAAGCGTGAGTGAAAGGGAAAGTGAGCGACAGAGATAGACATACACAAATAGTGTGTAGATTGTATGTATGTGTGTGTGTGTGTGTGATGTAAAGAAGTTTTAAATTATTCAACGTTGGTTTTGTTTAAATAAATTAATTACAAAGTAAATGTGAAGCAAGAAAATTATAAATAATAATAAATAAATTACACTAAGTGAACAATTTTCCTTGCTTTTGTTGTTGTTGTTGTTGTTTACATCGATTGAGCTATGTGTGTGTGTGAGAGAGAGTGTGTTGTGTGTGAGTGCTGGCAGCTAAAACGGCTGCCAAAATGGCGACCATGGGCGGCCATTCAGCTCAGCCATTTCCCGCTGCCTTTTTTCACTTCAAATTTAGCATTTTTTCAATCAAATTTTGTTTTTCTTTTGATTATTCTTTCAACAATTTTGTGCTTCGGCATTAAACAACAGTTTGTTGTTGTTGTTGTGCGTTTGTTTACAGTTGTTGTTGTTGTTGTTTTTGTGGTCGTGTGAAACAGTCCGTGCGTTAAATAACTTTGCTTAGTAAAATGAAACAAACTTAACAATTGCGAATTGTGAGGTGTAAGAGAACAGTGGGCGGAAATGTGGGCGGGGCTGGTGTTGCGTGCGTGCTCGTGCAGCTTAACAAATTTGCATTCATTTCGTGTTGTTGTTGTTGTTTTTGTCATTTTGCAGATAGTTTGACTAGCACCAAACTCTCAATTCAACTCATTTCGAGGAAATTGTTAAAAAATATTTTTGTTTTTTTGTTTTCGTAACTTAATTATGCAATTTGTGTGTAACTAGTTTAACTCAAAAATAAATAAATAAATAAATAAATTAGAATTAGTTTTTGTTGTTGTTGTTGTTTGATCGTTGCTTTAAATCGGGTTTATAGCTTGGAATAGTCAGTGCAGGCAAAGAATTATGCATTGTCCGAGAATTAATCAATTGGTCCTACCCAAAATAAATATTTATAAACATTTGGCGAATGTCTCAAGTCATTTCAATGTTGTCCCTGTCCAAGTTGTTGTTGTAGTTGTTGTTGTTCTTAAAGTTGTTGTTGTTGTAGTTGTTTTTTAATGCTTGAGCTCTTTTTTGGACTTCTTGGAAGCACTTGTTGATTTTTTGGCTTTGGCTGTTTTGCTGTCTGTTGTTGACTTGGACTCACGTGCTTCGCGTCTTGCCTCGATGACGTCATCGCCAATAATATCATCATCGTCATCGTCGTCATCATCGTCATCGGCCTCCTCGTCGTCACCTGTCAGCGCACCTGTAATTTCATCGACTCCATCATCAATATCATCATCATCATCATAATCATCGTCATCGTCGTCATCGTCATCGTCGTCGTTGTCGCCACCAACAGCCGCTGAGCCGACAGCAGCAGCAGCAGCAGTGGAAGTAGGCGCTGCTGCCACGCCCACAACTGCTGGCTGCTGTGCGATAGCAGTGGCGGTGTTGACAACTAAATTATGATTATTGTTATTGTTTTTAATGAGAGTGTTTTGTTTTGTTTTAGTTTTTGTTCTTGTTGCTGTTGTATGTGATGATGCTTGATTGGTTGCTGTTATTAATTGATGTTGTTGTTGTTGTTGTAGTTGTTGCTGTGGTTGTTGTTGTTGTGTTTGTACGTTTTGCTGTATTTGTTGCTGTATGTTGCTGTTTGTTTTGTCATTTGCATTGGTGCTACTTAAACTATTGGTGCTACCACTAATACCATCTACAAGTGCATCTTCATCGTAAAAAACATTTAGTTCACCTTCGTTGTTGCTGGCCGCCGCCTGTACAGGTGCCACACCCGCTGCTGCCTCATCCACTGAATTGCCAGCTGCAATGGGCTCCGCTGCGTTACCACTTTCCGCTGGCAAATCCACGCCATCAGAAATTCCAGCGCTTAATCCGCTCGATGCGGCAGGTGCCACATCCTCGAGCGCCTGAACGGGGGCAGCGGCCACTGGGCTTTGCTGCACGGTGGCAGCGGGACGCTCATCATCATCATCGTCCTCATCATCGTCATCTGTTAGTTGAGAAGTAGCTTTAAATCGATGCTAATTACAGACATATTTCTATCTCTTACCACCCAAAATATCATCGAAAAGTCTGTCCAGATAATCATCATCATCGTCATCTTCCTCGTCATCATCAGCGGTGGCTGCTGGCGCTGCCTGACCCTGTGGCGTATCATCCTCCTCATCATCATCATCGTCCTCCTCATCATCGTCATCTGTAAACCCCGAAAGCAAAACAACTGCGTTACCCACAAAAAGAGCGGAAGGTGGAAATTGGACACACAAAAATATTCAAGTTAATAACATCGCACAAATCAAGAGCAGATTAAATGTTCGGTAGTTCACTAGCGTGGTGATTGCTGCTGTGGGTGCTGGTTGCTGATTGCAGTTTGCTGTTGTGGCCACTGTTGCTAGTGGTGCATTTGGTGGTGCTCGGTGCTCAGGTGCTTGCTTAACATATTTTTTTGTGTGTTCTATTTGTGTGCATAACTTAAACTGCTACGTACCATCGTCATCATCAACTAAGTCTCCCAGATCGGGCTCATCATCATCATCGTCCTCATCATCGTCATCATCATCATCGCTGGCTGGTGCCACCGCAGGTGCCACATCATTGCTGACCGCCTGTTGTCTGGCCACCGCACGTTCGCTTCGGGAGAGCAACTGCAGCGGTGACGCCTCAATCTGCAGCAAGAGTGCACTCAGCACGCATAGCAAAATCACGAATTTCATTTTTGGTGCGTCGCTGTAAAAAAAAAATAACAAAGAAATAAAATTAAAATCACTGATAAATTACAAGCCAAAGATTTACAAGTTAAAAGTTAAAAGTTGAAGCGAAATGAATTGCGAATTTGCAGAACTTTTACTTTTGCGGTTGACCCAGTTGCATTGCAATACTTGCAACACTTTCTTTTTCATGTCTTTACATACAAATTACACATTTATCGAACACAAAAAGCCACTAAGTTACTCGCTGAGTCAATAAAACACATCAAAGAAAGTGGTGTGTGAGTGTGTATGTTTGCAGGGTGTGCGTGTGTAAACATGTTTTTGAACTGCGACTCAAAGTTGCCGTCGGTTGTTGTCCAACTGTCCATTTGTTGGCACTTGACACACAACAGCAGCAGCAGCAACAACAACAGCAACACAGCAGGCGCCAGCGAAGTCGACGCCGCTGTCGACGTCTACGCCACCACAGTGGCAGGTAAGACATCAAGTCAGCGACAGACAACAGTTAGTGTATGTCTTAAGGTACAACTACTTATTTGATCAACTTATTGTAGCCAAAATCATGCACTTTTTACAGGGTATACTCGCCAGTCACTTGACTTTCCATTGGTTGCTTTGTTGCTGGCATTTTAGCCATGACAATCAGCAATGGCCAACAGCCAATGGCTATAGCAAACAACCGCAACAATTGCTGCTGTTGCTGCTGCTGTTGTGGCTCATATTGTTGTCGTCGTTGTTGCTGTTGTTGTTGTTATTGTCACACTGTCAAGTGCGGCTGCCACAAGTGAAAGCGACGTCGTCGTTGTTGACGTCGCTGCCACGAGCAAGTTTTGTGCGGCAAAGCTGCTCTTGGCCAACAAGCGACTGGCTTGCTTGCTGGCCACTTATTTATTTTCCCATTTTGTTTTTGTTTAAATTGAGTTCAGTTTTAGCTGCTGATAAGCAAACGTCGCGTTTCTTCGCGTCGCTGGCCATAAAACAAAGTGAAAACCCAGTGACCTACTGCCAGTTGGCCAAGTTGCCACTTGCCAGTTGCCAGTTGGCCAAGTTGCAGCCAAAGGTTTGCCATAAAGGGCCACAAAGATAACACCGCTCTGATAAGCCCAAAAATAAGTCAGTTTTATGCCAAGCAAGTGGCTTTGAAAGAGACGGAGACGGAGATGGAAACTGCGACTAAGACAACGACTGGAACCTGGAAGACAGCGACTAAAGAGACCGAATACTCAGAAAACGGCGCTTAATTAAAACTTTTACGATGCGCGCTCTCAAGCAAGCGTTTATTAAAATCTGAAGCCCTGCGGCTAACAGGGCTGGGGCAAGGGCGGAGCTAGGGCGGAGCTAGGGCGTCGGCGTGGCAGTTGAGCAACATCGACGACAACATATCCACCTGGTCGTAGCTTGCGGCGCGTGCCTCTATTTGCCGCGGCTGCCAGGCAACGCAGGAGCTACGCACAGTGGAGCAGAGTGCACAAAAAACAAACAAAAACGTCGATATGACATAAGCAGAAAGTAAGATACTAAAGCATTACTTTCTTGCTAGCTAAACTGACTCTTGCTTTTGTCTATTTGCTCCACTGTCGCGTGTTGTCACTTTTGCAACTATCAAGCGCGTCAGCTTCACTTGGGCACTTATAAACTCTGCTTATTGAAGTCTACGAAATTGCATTTACTTAAGCCTGCTCCCACACACTGACGCGCTCTCTTACACGCTTGCCGACCCCCCGCTCGATGCTGCTGCTCTCGCCCTCTCTGCCTCTCCTTTCCTTCTTCACTTCTTCTTATGCTCGCTCTACGCCTTAAGCCGCTCTCAATGTTCTTTCGTTTTCTCACCTATCTATGAACATTTTACGCATCATTCTACGACAACAGCAACTATGCGTGGGTAAAACTTTTTCGACTGAGTAAACTGCGCTCACTGTCGTCACTCCACCCTTGCTGCTGCTCTATTGTAGGCAGCAACTCATATGGAACGTTGCTCTCACAATATTTTAATGCTGCATAGAAAAATGCAGCTAACCATGTATGCGTTTTACATTAATATTCATGTGTGTTCAAGAGGGACGGAGAGTGGGAAGTGGGAAAGGTTGTGGAAGGGGGATAGAAGTATTGCTAGGAGTCTGTTTGCTGTGCACTTGCATGACAACCAGCAAAAATTACTTAAGCTTCGCACACACACCGGCACACTAACACACCAACCCACAAACCGACACACCAACACACAATAGAGGGTTATTGAAGCCAATGCTTTTGGTTTTCTGCTGCAATTTGATCCGCTCTTTGGAAAGTGGGGAGAGCGGGAAGTATGAAGAGTGCGGGTGTTATGCCATTGCCTCTAACTGCGTTTACTTTTTGCCATTGCGTTGTCATATCAGCGTCATATCAATAAATATGAAAGGTCGCACAAAAGGCCACGTGCCTCAGCAGCGCTGAGGAGCTGAGAGAAGTGCTTTGGGATTTGCATATCAGGCTGTTGCCATCTTTGTCTTGGTTTAAAAACTTGGCTCATATGTTAGGACCACGTTGTCTTGCCGGCTGTTGCCACTTCTGCAGCCACTGGCTCAGCCACTGCCATTTCCCTTGTCGTTGCAGTTAATTTTCCAAGACAATGGCAAAAGAATTAAAGTGGAAAAAAGCAAAAAAAAAAAAAAGAGTGAGCTTTACACGTGCCGCTTGAACTGCCACGCCCAACATCAATGTTGAGCACCTGCAACCGCAGCTAGCACACCGCAAATGTGCTCATCTTCCTCTCTTTCCTTTTCTGACTCTTACTTTGTCTTATGCAGCCATGTCGCTGCCTGTTTGTGCATGCACTTGCACGTCGCATGAATTAGGAGCTGTTATCGTCGCGTCAGCGCCACCTGGCGGAACAACAATGCACTTGCTACTCAACCAACTAATGGACACGCTCTACTCAAACATATTTTTTATGAATACTCTTTAAAAAAGTAGTAAGTTGATATGGAGTGTTTAAGTGGTAATTTCATGCTGGTAATTACAGCTTTTTATAGTAGCATCAACGCTTGAAAGAATTTTAGTTACTAAAACAAAAGAAACACAATTTAGTTGTCTAGGATATTTAGCAGTCAGTCAAGCTTTAAATATTCTCTACTCTTCTATCTCTTTCTACTTTGAAGACGCAGCTTTGGTAACTTGCTGAACTTTTGCATTTGTTGTCATAAACTTGGCAAACGAAGAAGAGAAAAACAAAAAAAAAAGGAAATTTATTTTTGGGGGCTTGTGTGGAAGAAGACACTTCGAGAGCACCCCTTTCGACATACCCTGTGTGGACAGCGCAGCACTCAAATTTCGCTAGGAAAAACCACAATGACAATGTCGAATATGGCGCTGTTAATGGCTTCCATTTCTGGTTGTAGTAACAATCGTGTTCCAGTTGTTTCAAACAACACTTGAGAATGTTTTTTGTTTTTGGCAGCGCAAAGTGGTAGCAGTGTAAATAGCGTAAACTATAACCAGGAAACACTTAAATTAGCCGACGACTCGGACTGGAACTTGGTCTTGGACTCGTAGTCATATGTGGGTCAGTTTGGAGGCAGAAACAGAAACAGAAACCTGAATCTGAAAGCAGCCAGGAGAAAGATTACTCAACGCTGCTGCTGACCACAGAAAATGGAGCAGTCTTTTGTCGGGTGTAGCTGTATCTGTATCTATGGCTGTTGTTGTATCTGTAGTTGTATCTATTGCTGTATTTGGAGCAGAGCACACATAAAAAAGCAGCAATGGCTCTAAATTGCTGCGCAGCTACAATTTATGGCCCAAGACCAGTTAAGTGTCCAAGTTCGAGCTGAAGACATCGCTTTGAGTGTCTTTTCGGGTGTGCTCTGAAAATCAATTAAAAGTTCTTTGCTTAAGATGCTGCTACTACCAAGGCTTTCACTGCTACCAATATTTTAGCTCAGAATTGTTTTATTTATTTTTGTTTCAGTTATTTTGTGGGTCAGCGCTGAGTGCGTTGTGGTGTAATCGCTTTGCATGCCAATTACTTGGACTTAACACACAGTAGTAGAGAGAGAAAGAAGATAGAGAGGGAGATAGATGGCTAGGCACACACACGTTATACGATACGATAATCCTTAAGCATTCAACACTGTTAATCCAATATTAACCTGTGTGGACAACTCTTTAGTCAAATTAAATAAACATATATCTTTCACACACCGTATAATTAATTAATTGTTTTCTTTTTGTGTATATAGTTTTTAATTGAACGATTTAACCGATTTGTAATTGTTTATTCGTCTTTCTTTTCTTTTTGGTATTTGTAACCGTTGCTCACACCTCGAGTACCCGCTGAAGACTGTCGCTGTTGGGGCTTCTATCGTATGGTTTTTAGCTCGCATGCGATTCTTAACTGACTTTCTTTTTTTTCAGTTGTTGTTTTTGTTGTTCGTTTTTACCTGTTTCTCGCTGGGGGAGTTTTTGGTTTGTGATTGTGATTGTGATTCTGGTTGCTTTATTTATGGTTCGAGCTTCGTTGTTGGCAATTTTCACACCGCCGCGCACTCAACTGTCTCGCACGACTGACCGTCTGCAACTGATCGTGGCTGGAATCTTCAGTTACCAGCATAGTTGTAGACGAAGACATCGCCACTCCCCCTACTCCGCCCACTCCAACTCCCGCTTTAGCTTCTTTTTCATTTACATTGCTTTCTTTATGCTCTCTGCTGTTTAAACATTTCTCACTCGATCACTTGCTCTCCCGCTCTCTGTCAACCCCACTCTCCCTCGCTCTACCTCCACCTCACCTTGGAACTTGATTTTCAATCAATTTTTCGACGCTCTTTGGGCGGTTCCTATGGGAAAGTATTTGGCACAGTAAACGGCGCTCGTTATTACAGTTAGCAGGCAGTGGCAGTGGAGTAAGTGAGAGAGAGCATGGTAGTAGAAAGAGATGCCAACAACCAGCTCTTAGTTTGTTATCAAAAGACCAAATATTTCTCATTTAAATCAGTTTATTCTGCTTGAACTTTAAGTTAAATTAAAACTGTTGTATAACATTTATTTTCTTGACCAAATAATTTATCAATTATTAAAAAAATGTTTTAAATTGAAAACGATTTTGTTAAACTAATATTTCATAACAATTGTTAGGCAGAAGTTTATTTATAAATCAAAATGTTTGAGTAAAACTGTGAAGAAATTTAAATGGATTTCTTTGTACATTTAAAATACATTTCTTGGAAAATAAATAAATTGATTAGACTCAAATGTAACTCAGTTGGAATTCTGCATTTAATTTTAATAAATAAATCATTTTTTTTACCGTTTGTAATTGACTTAACAGTCCCAATCCCAGTCCAAGTGCGTTTACTTTTTGTTTGACGCGCCCTAACCCCATTCCTGAAATGCCTGTCGGGCACTTGCCTTGTTCTGTGCTCAATAAAATATATTCACATATTTTGCATATATATATACACCTATATACATATAGTGTATGTGTGTGTTTATGTGCGACTTTTATTGATGAGTTCGCTGCAAAACGAAGTGCTAATTTTTGAGCTCTAGTGGCAATATCAAAGTGAAATCGCAAGCCATTGAGCAGTTCGCTTTGATAAAAAAAATACTAAAGCAAATAAAGAAATAAGATAAAAAATAAAGAGAAAAAAAGTTAGTCATATGTTTGACAAGTTGTAATGTAATTAAGATGAGTTGCATTTCATTTTCAATATCCGGGACACAGTGGGCCAAGGAAAATGGTCAGTTAGTGAGCTCAGCTCAAAGTCAAAGCTTTCCCACACACACAGAGGCAGTGGCAGTGACGCCGACTGCGACCGCGACGGCGACTGCAGCAGCGCAGTCAACGTATCGAACAGTAAAACGTGTTCTACTCGTTTATTGTTGGAGTTGTACTAGTTGGGCAAAAGTTGTTTTTACTGTAGCCAAGACGGGGACTTGGTCTTGGTCGTCGTCTTGGACTGTCTATAACTTTCTTCGCAAGTTGTTGCCGTTGCCGTTGTTATTGAGACAGCGAGCCAAGTATGCAAGTCTTTGCTAAGCATTTTAGTTAACAGGTCAGTGGAGTTTTCTCAACTTTAAAAAACTAAACTTAACTCGACGCAGACTTGTGTAGACTTGCAGACGTTTTCAGACTTTTGCCGCAGAATGTTACGAAATTTTATGTAATGTGCCGAAGAACAACAACAAGCGAAGCTACAAAAATAAATAACTAACAAAACCAAAGAAGATTTGCCGCAAAAAAAGCAGACTAATAGTAGATAAAACTTTCCTTTAGGGCTAGTAGTTTTTGGCATAACTTCAAGTATTTAAAGCGTGCAAATTTCTTGGTTCAAAACCCAAATTATTGTACATTAAAATGTCATTTGACATTTTCGCCCGACACACTTGTGTGTAGCTGTGACAAAAACTAGAAGAAAAACCCACACACACTTGAGCTTCAACAGCCGTGAAAAGTGACTTTTCGTGGCCAACAGTGTAGCGCAAAAATGCTCAAAACTTGGTTGCTTGAAAATGTCTTTTAGTCTAAGCCAAATTCAAAAATGTTGTTGCTGTTTGCTAATTAATTTAGTTAACTTTTTGGCAGAAAATGTGTTCATTTTGCGGCTGATTAGTTTTTCCAGTCCGCACACACAAAGTTCTTGGCCAAGTTTATTAATTTTGCGTATTTCTAGTTTGTTGTTGGCTGATTGCCTAATTTTCAGAGGAATAGAAGATTTGTTGCAAGAAATCTAGTGATTTATTAACTCCAATCAAAACTGACATTTATTTGGGTGCAACTTAATCAAAACCCTTTTCTCTCTTCAAAGTAGCAACTTTTAAGCTCAAAACTAAAGTAGTTTTCTAAAGTAAAAGTTTGACAGTGCGTTATTTAAATTCCAAACAGTAAACAGAAAGTAATTTCTAATACATAAAATATTACATCACCCGTGGAGCTTAATTTGATGCCCATTTAGATGAGAAATGAGACAAATATTTGTATAACAGACCGAAACTGCTCATTCGACACTCATGATGAGACTTGTCTCCGCAGTCATACAGCTGCCACGCCCCCTTCACTTACTACTCCAACGACACAGCACATTAACGTTGACAATTAAATGCTAGAAATTATTTGATTACCAGCTAAAATTTTGTTGTCTTAAAAGTTTCGCTTTTCTTTTGCTCAAATAGGAATTGAAGTACAAAATAAAATAAAAATTTACCTTCGTAAGTTTTTCTCCCCAGACACGTGTTGTGGTCGTCGTTAGTTTTTGTGATGAGATTATGCATGAAAGCGTCGCTCTGTGCTCGGAATAATTAGCAGAGTTCACTAAGGTAGGGGTAAGGTAAGGATAGGGGCAGGGAAAGGGGCGGGAAAGTGTAGTGCAGGACAAAACAGTTGTCAGCTAAATGAAATGCGTGTGGCTGTCAAAACTAATCGATTTTCATAGCCAAAAACCAAGCCAAATCTTCAGTTAGTCGCACCTCCAGTTGCCAATTGATTAAATGCGAAATGCGTGCGAACAATTTCATTTTGTTAGACAATTGAAATATGCATGGGATAAAGCCACAGCAATTGTCGCTGCGGATTTGTATTTTGGGTTTTGGTTGTGGGTTTGGGATTTTGGATTTGGCTTTGGCTTTGGATTTGCCATCGCTGTTGAATTTCATTTGCACATTATATTTAATTTTTCATGCTCATGTTCAAGTTGTTTTTTTTTTGTTATTTGTTTTTGATGAATTCATTCACGTACACAGCTGCACGATAACGACGGCGATTCTGTTGACCGTTATGTCGACTGCGCGGTGGCAAGTGGCAAGCGGCATCCAAGTGTCTTCCTGTACTTCGAGCTGCTCATTTCGCATTCAATGAGCGGCGCAGCCATCGAACGAAAGCCGACTCAAGCAATTTCAATACGCATCGGCAAAAACCAAAAACAAAAAATAAAAATACTCAGAAAAAACCAAGAAAAAAGCGGAAAAAAAAGGTAAATGAAAGTGCCCTCAAAAAGTTTTCTAAATTTGTGCGGTTTGGACTTGGAAGACTGTTTTGGGTTGGGCTACGTCAATGGCTACCTGACCATGCTCATCTCAATATATCTACCTGACTTAATTGTGTCGCATTGCAATGAACGTCGTAGACAGAGAGTGATAGAGAGAAAGAGAGAGACAGAGCGACAATTAGAGAGCAGGAGAGCGAGAGCTAACTGAAAAACTTGTCTCGTTTTCTTTCAATTAGCGAAAGTCTCGTTTAGAAGTAGCTGTTACATTGATATATGCATATGCATATTAATCGTTCTACAAAAAAAAATATAAAAAAGAAAAAGTTGTCAACGTTATCAAGAAGAGATGCCCAATTTTACTTTCATGCTTTGTGGCAGCGGCAGATTAGAGCCAATCAACTAAAAACCGAACAAAGCCTATCAAAAACAACAGAAAGATAAATAAATAAGAGACAGAGATGGAGAGATAGAGTGAGATAGTAGGAGAGCGGGAGTGAGGGAGCTGCCAAGCCAAGTGGAAGTGGCAGAAGCAACGCGCGACTCTCGCACAGGAAGGGAAAGCTGTAAACGAACGTGTTACTTTGTATGCAGCTGTACAAGTGTGTTTGTGTGTGTGTGCGACTGTATGTGTGTGTTAATGTGAGGCTTGTTTCACAGCTTCAAAGAAAAGCAAAAGTCCGCAGTGGCCTCTACACGTACATTACAGCCAGAAATTGACATTCTTTGCCTGCTCACACAGACACTCAAACGGCGCGGCCAATTCGAATAAGTAAATACCAAAAAATATATAAAAAATAAACGAGAAAATACCAAAAACTGGCTAGCGGCACTTTCTCTTTCTTTCACTGCCGATAACGGCAATGGCAACAGCAACAACAACAACATCAGGTAACAATAATAACAGACAAGAGCAAGAGCAACAAAAAGGGAAGCACAAATCAATGAGAAGCATCCACAGCAAATAAAAAATAAATAGACCAATGGCTGCCTCTAAGCAATTTATAATTCACACACACACATACATATACACAGGCACAACAAACACACACACACCCATTTGTGTTTTATTATTGGAAGCGACTCAGTTCGCTCCAAGTCTCTTGGTAATTGACACTTTAAGGCATTGAAATGAATACCAGCGGCTGCTTAGGGCGCCTCAAACGGTGGTGGGCGTGGCAGCGCGACAACAACATTAAACAAAAATGCCATTTCTGCTCATAAAACTGTCAAACCCAAGTGTCGGCTTGACTAACAACAGCATCAAACGAAGAGCAGCAAAAATATCAAATCAATGTCAGCTAAGCATCAAGCTTTGACAACACACTGTTATTTTCTACGAAATTATAAATTTAAGTGGTATTTTATTGATAACAGTCAAACGAGGTGCATTCAAAATTTCAAATTTCTATTAAATTTGTATAATTTTCAGTAATTTACCTGACATTTTCTGCCGAAATTCGCAACGTTTTTGGGAGTTTCTATTGTGCGTCATTGTCAGCTGTCTTGACTAATTTGGAGTTTCAACTTAATAGCAGCTTAGTCACTTATAGTTAGTTAGTGATATGGCAAACACAATCCAATGAATTTAAATTTGCTTATAAAATTTAATAAATAATTCAGTCGTTCAGTCGCTCAGACGTGCAGCCATACAAACAATTAAAATTACTTGGAAATTGCGTATACGCAGGTGTTTCTTCTTCCACTTTCAAACACCCATACACAACTAAGCACACACACAGACTTGCTGTTATCTGTTGCCTTCATGCTGCATATTCTAGCTTATCAAATTCAATCACGAAATTTAATAAATATGCAAATTTTGTTCGTGTAAAATTACATGAACATTTTTGACTTTCATTGAAAATATTGCACGTACTATTGTTGTTTTTCCTGTGTATATATTGTTGTTGTTGTTATGCACTTTCAACTAGTAGCAATTGCCTTTGTTCGTCTTATAACGAGACCAACGACGGACAACGTGTCGTATGCGTATTGTTCATCTCTATCTCTTTCGGTCTGTTTGATGGACATTTAATTGCCATATACGCATTAAATGACTGTTAATGCTGACTATTATTAGACACATTCAAGTAAATTGTTTATCGTGTTGCGCAATAGAAAAGTTTCGAATAGACATAAATTCACTTTTTGTCACTTTTTCGTTGAATTATGCAAGCCAGCCCCGAAAAACGTTTAACACATTTAATTAAAAGCACTTTCTTTTCACGCAAGCACAACACAAACACACACACACATTTGGTATTGCGTGTGCTGTGCATTAAATAATGTCATTTGAATTAACACCAACATTCAACGGCCTTTCGGCTGCCCCGTCGCGCCCTCTATCGTCAAGTGGAGGCATTAGCATAACTTGTGGCTTAAACATTTTGTAGCATACTTTCGGGCGGCGTATGAAAATTATGTGCGTGGGCCGACAACGCTTATCAGTTCCGAGAGAACAGCAGTGTGGCTACTTTAGCCATTTTAAAGCTGTTTTAGCTTTTTAAGCTTGACTGATTGCTTTGCGTCATGATTGACTAAGAATATTATAAGGTTTTCTTAAAATAAAGCTTGGAAGAAAGTTTTCTTCTTCAGTGTAAAGTCTAGGAATCAAAACTATGCAACTTTGAAATTGTATGTTTTGGGCCTCAGCAGTCAGATTTGCGATTGGTATGACTTTTTGGACTCGGGAGGAATAGGACTATCGATTGCCATCAAAAAATCGCAATGTTAAATTTTGACGATTTTTGACAAAAATGCAAAGGGGTAACACTGCAAAATTTGTCAAAATGGGGTCGAATTTAAAAATTTGAATTTTGGCACGGAATCGATGCTACTAGTTGTCTAGAGTCTAAAAAGGCAACGCTTTTCAAAATATTGCTTTATTTGGCTGAGAAATGAGCATTCAAAGTTGAGCATATTATGTTTTTTATGTACCTATTTTCAATACATTTTAGGTACTTATGTTAATTTTAGCCATTTTTCATCAAACTAGCTATTTTAATCAGTGTAATTCAACACTGGAGTTTAGTCCGAGCCCGCAACGTTAATAAGGCAAATATTTGCCTGAAATTTGAGTGGATACACAAATCAGATGGGCGTCTCTCCGCTGTCCGCTGTCCGCTGTCCATTGTCTGTTGTTGTAGACATTTTCCGGCTAGCAATTACCATGGGGAAAAGTAACCGCTAGTCAGTGTAAGACTTGGACTCACTCCCTCCCACTCTGCGTGCTTCGCTTTCTGACACTGACAGGCCTTAGGGCGAAATGGCTTTTGGGCCAAGTTTGTTGGGCAGTTACGCATTTGCATGTAAAGCTTTCATTATACCCTGCAGAACTAGGAGTAAAAGCGGCTCAACTTGTACTTGTACTTGTACTGAAATCAAAAGAAATTTTAATAAATTCAATCATTTATATTTATTTTTAAATTTTATTTGTACTTAATACTTGTTGAGGTTTAACTGCATTTACAGGCAATTTGCCAGTCCATCACTTACACAATTTACTTAATTTTTTCTGGGTTCTGCTCATTCACACGCAGCGTAAATTTAATTTGCATTTGCAAATGCAAATGTATCTCAAATCTGAACAAGCTGGCCGACGAAAACTTGAACAAGCTGACAGCTTTTTGGGGTCCTGTGTTCAGCTTTGGTGTTTTCCTTTAATTGGATGCCGTTTGGTCTACTCAGTTGCATTTCCCAGGTCAACTCAGGTGTGCGAATCATGAATGGCAAAGGAAACGGAGACTCTTTTATTTTTCTTCTTTTTGTTTTTTTTGTTGACTGAAATCAAATGTCAAACACACATTGTTCGATGTGGGTAAACCAGGCCAAGACATGGCCTAACCTTGATAGACCTCGACAGTTGATCCAACTACACTTCTCCTTTCCTTTCACTGTTCGCTTTCTCTTTTAGTCGGCTATTCGTTTTATGTTACCTGCTGTCTTACGATGCCGCTTCTCCGCTTCCCCACACGCCGGTGCCTAACGCAAAATCTTTGAGGATTTGTTGGCGCAGAGCTTCACTGGCTTTTTGTTATTGTTCGGTGACCCCGCTGACCCGCCTGACCCAGCTGACCTGGCTGACACCGGTAACGGCTACTTGTCTTAGCTTCCGGACACAAATACGATTTTCGTCGCATTTTGTTTTGATTTCAATTCAATTTTCCTGGCGTTTAGGCACAGTAAACAATAATTAGATATGCCGTCAGACTAAGTCCAGAAATGTTTTGTATCTTTAAGATGCAGTCGAGTTTTCGACATGCTCTCTTAGCCCACTTTCCACTTGTGGTCTAACGATGAGATTGCGTTCAGCTCGTTTCGATTTGGCCAAAGTGCAGAATCAGTAAAATTAAATTGGATTTTCATTGTGACGAACTGGCCAAGGCCGTTGTCTGTTGTTGGCCACTGCCCACTGGCCAAGAGACTTTCTGGTCTCCCTGCTAGTAGCCATAAACTTTTACCACTTTATGGCTTAAAGTTGAAGCTTCAATGCTGTCAGCCATGGACTGTCACACGAACTAATGTTTTTTTAAACGCTTCTGCCGCTGGCAGCTGCGACACGATGCCAACATAATTGAAAGTCCGCGCTCTTAAACCCGCACTTTGCAGTGCACAATTTAAAAGAAATCGATTTCAATACAATAAATCACATTTATCGACCATTTATCGTCAAGTTATTGCACTTGAAATATCCGTTTTGAATGCCAATTTATTACAAAGGTCATCAAACATATTATGCGATATTATTCGAGGACCATCAATTCCTTATGATAGTCGCGGGAATTGTGGCAATACAGTGGCACCACAGTAGCAGCTCCTTGAGGAATTCGGGGGAATTGTGTAACGAGAATTGAGCAATTGCATGGAAACGCAATTATTCTGTGTATTCACTGTGTATTCCAACAATAATTATTATTGATCGCATTTCAATTTGTTGTGCATTTTTTTTTTCTTCTTATGCCTCGCTTACAATAAAATCCATTTGCCACTCGGCAACATTAACAAGAGGAAAAGAAAGGGCGACGAGGACGAGAACGAGAACGAGAACGAGGACCCTTTGCGGGTATTTTCGTATATTGTTGATGATTTTACAAATGCGCTTAATGACATCGCCTCTGCCATTTGCCGCCACGCCACTCCCCACTCCCTCCTTCCACCTACTCACCGAAGCTATCCAAATATTTGCTTAAGCGCTACGCACTCTGTGATTGAAGCTTAATGCATATATGAAATGGTAATTACGCATACGCCGCATTGTGCAGCGGAAGGAAGACCTGCCACTTATTGTCGCTCATTTATCTTATTAATAGCACGAGGGCAACAATTTATCAAGCAGCTGGATAGAAAAGCTCATCGTCAGTTCAATTTGAGATGTCGCTGCGTTTGTCATTTCTATAATATACTTCGGGCCATTGACTGTAGCCCGACTGTGTCTGCCTATGAAGTATGAACAATAAAAAAGTAAGCAAACAAACCAACCAACAGTTCTTTGGCAGTTCCCAAACGCGAGTCTAGACACTGTAATTGTGGCCACACATTCCAACTCGTACCGCAACAAAATTTGTGGTGAATTAATAGCACTAAATCAGCTTAGCTGCAATAAATCACCGAGTCAAGTCGCAAAAGACTTTAGTTTTCTGACCTACCTTTTAAATCACAAGGTGTCACGAGCTGATGTGAACTGGGCAACTGTTTTGCGGTCACTTTTGATGAGGGTCGCTGCAAAGTATGCTACGAATAGAACTAGTCGTATTCGTTGGCCATAAAGGGGGTCAACATAAACATGTTAGCGTCGTTAGCTTAATATTTATTTATTTATTTGGACAGTCCAGCAGTCCAACTGTTGTTCGCTTGTCACAGTCGCAATTTGATTTATCAACATTTACATTCCTCAAGCTTTGCTGCTGTTATTTTTGGTACTGTCTTGGCCGCTCTGTTTTTTTTTTTGTTGACCAATTAGACGCAGCAATAAATTGCTCAAGCCGGAAATAAAGCCTGGCTTCTGGCTCAGTCTGTTTTGTCTCTGCCTCTGCAGTGGCCGTTAATTAAAAAGTTTTCATGCAAGTTAATTGAAATAGATCTCGATTGGAGTTTTTATTGATATTTTGCTTACGCTGACGTTTGCCATTCGCCGTTTGCCATTCGCCGTTTGCCTTTTCCTTTGCCTCAAAATGAAACTAAATAATTAGTTTGCTGGCCTCTTTTGGGTAAACTTTCTAGCATTTGAAGTGGCGAAGTTGCTTCGCAGACTGTTTGCCAACAACTCAAGTGGCAGCAGCAACTACAGTTGGTTCTCTCACTCTCAGACTCAAAAAAAGAAAAATATTAAACCCAAAAACTTAACACATTATGAGCATTTGGTCTCTTTAGCCAAATGCATTTGACATTTTGCTATTTGGCATCTATTTACTTCAACTCGCACTCGTATCATACCAAAGCTAAGAGCAGCTGCTACATAAATTTCAAAAACCAAAGGCACTGAAGGAAGGAATTGGAAAAGAAGCATAAACAATATACAATATATTAAGAGTTCCTTGGCCTAAAGCATAAACAGCGCATAAATAATACAAAAAGAAACTTTTTGTCAAAGGGCGCTGCCAAGTGGCACTCGAGGCGAAACCCTTCTGATAAGACTTGTGCCCCTGCTGTCGACCGGGCCAATAACAAAATCAATACCGATTGGGCTTTGTCAGAGTTGGCCTAAGATGGCTTAAAGGGCTGCAAGTCTAGAAATAGTTAAAAAAGATATATAATTTTGTTGCTTGCTGGAGTTTCTGTTGGCCTGGTAAAATATTCCTTTATAGTCTTTTTCAGATGATGTTTTTGTTGTGGCAACAGCAGAAAATCTATATCATTTGAAGAATATGTTGAATCTGACTGTGCATTTCTCTTCGCCCAATACTTCAACTGGTAATTTAAATATTCAAGCCAAAATACTGGGCAAACAGAACTATCAGTAGATTAAGATGCACCAAATCAACTACAACAATTACAGAAGAAAATTGAAGGAGAAGTGAAGACTATTTAAAACAAGTTAACTAAACTCGTAACTTCTCCTTCAGCTGGAAACACTGAGCTGAAAATGGCTAGAAAGGCAACACTACGCCTGTCCCACGACATTGAGACATCGAGGCTACAACCTTCTTGAGTTCTAATTATGTGCGACTGCTGCATACCCTTTAAACCTTCAAACAAACACAAACTTTGCACAAACTAATTAATTTTCTTTCAGCTCAGAGCTTTAAAACGCTATGCTACACTTTGACACTGTCATTCAGCCAAAAAAGATTTTACACTTGTCTGTTAAAAAAGCTTTTAAAGCATATTTTGAAAACAAATTTTAATGCTTAACGAAAGCATTAATCAGTTAACTGATAATTGTTGACCGAGTAGTGGAACGCCGTGTTGTCCGATGCTTCTCTGGTCATCAAAGCAAAGTGTTTCCCAACTTTTGCCTTTTCTCACCATTTTTAGTTTTGTGTTTTGAGTTTTTTTTTGCTCTTGCTACTTGCAACTTTGGTACGTGGCGCAGCTGCGGCTTTTGTGGCGCCTGCGGCCACTTGTTATTGTTGTTATTTACTATTAAAGTTTGCAATCGCCGTTGGCAGTGTCGTAAACAGCTTGCGGCTGGGAATGGGTTTTTCCTTTCAATTTGCATGTTGCAAGCACAGCACAGTATGCAGCATGCAGTATGCAGTATGCAGCATGTTGCCCTGTTTCGATTGGCTTTTCAAGTTTATGGGGAGCCGCAACAATTTTGCATTCGGTTGTTTGATAGGAGTAATCGTAATAAGCTTTGTACGCAATTAAATTTTATTCAATTGCCACGCAAATGTTTAAATGATGCGACAATTTGTACCGCACTAACGCACACACACAGCAGAGATGACTCTCGCTGATTGCTTTAGTCGCTGTCCGCAAAAGTAGGCAAATGTTTTTGGCGTTTTTCGCATGTTTAATGCAACTAATCAACATTAAGCCATGTTTAGGCAAAACGACAACCGCCAAAACCACAGCGCCATTGTATTTGTGGGTCAGCCACACACACGCACACACACACACACCACAGAGATACATTGCAAGTGTGGCAACTGCCGCTGTCACATTTACATAATTTCATTTGCAACAGATGCGAAGGCCAATTGCCAACAGTCGACACATTTCCACAATCCCCCACTTTTCCCTTTTCCCCACCATCTCCCTCCACCACTTCCTTGCCAATACGCAAACAAATAACGAGCATTACACGTTTTTATACACAAGAACATAATATTCAGCTGTTAATTTGTTGCGTCAGCTGAATTTGAGTACTCACATTTGAATGAATATTCATCAGTTAGTCGTATTCGTATGCGTATTCATAATGTTAATATCTATGTATTTGACTATAAATAGCTATGATCCTGACCACTGGTCACTGGTTTGATTGCCAGCAGCATCGGAAGCTCTTTCATTAATTAACTGCGAAATCATTTCAATCGCAGAGTGCACACTCTGGACAGACCAACAAAAAGGGGGGAGCACTCAGAGATCTCTTTGTATCCCTGTTGATATATGCGATTTTCGGGGCATGCCTCTGGCCAGAAAGCAACACAATGACGATGCCACAAATACCGTTCAATCTTGTTGAGTAAGCGCCACTAATTTGTTTTTTAAGGCCATCGGCCTCACAGGTGGCCACTTGCCCTTTTGCCATCACGGTGAAGCGGTGCCATGCGTTGCTGGCATGCATAATTTATTGACCACAAACTCTGCCTCTCAGTTGTGGGCGTTTCCGGTGTTACTTAGCAACCAATGTTGACTACAGTGATCAAGAAATAAGTAAAAAGCATGGAAATAACCTAAGTTTAAATAGATAAACTTAAAATAATAAATTGCCCATTTTTACTATTTTTCGAAACTTTGATTGATCACAGCTCAGTCAAAAATTGAGATATACTGAAAAGTAACACCTTTTTTAGACTCCAGACAACCAGTAGCATCGATTCCGTGCCAAAAATCAAATTTCTAAAATCGACCCCATTTTGACAAATTTTGCAGTGTTACCCCTTTGCATTTTTGTCAAAAATCGTCAAAATTTAAGAATGCGATTTTTTGATGCCAACTGATAGTCCTAGTCCTCACGAGTCAAAAAAGTCATACCAATCGAAAATCGGAATTCTGAGGCCCAAAATATGCCTAATTAAAGACAAAGACCAAAAGGGACCAAAACGTTTGATTTGCTAGTTAAAGGCTAACATGGCAACACTGAACCACTTGAATTTACCAAACTGCAGCCAATCTCAAGGGCTGCTGGAAACTCAAACTCAAACTTCAGGCAGCCCATGCAATTTGGCCATTAAAAATCATTAGCAAAGGTATTTCGGCCAAGTTTGTGAGCCAAGAACTTGATGCACACTAACATTTTTGGCAACGACAGGCAGCTGCATGCTGCATACTTTATGGTGTCAGGCAAGGCATTTTCATTAAACTAAGGGCTACAGAAGTTCTACGCGACTGTAAAAGACCCTGTACTTTGGTCCAATTTTTCCTACGGCCGGTAGTCACTCGATTCACTATATTTAAATGCACGACTTTGGTATAAATGTTTCATTTCGATTTGACAAACTAGCTGCACCCTGTGCTCTTTACAAACTACTGGGTCCAACAAGCTGGCAGCAGGCACTGACATTGTAGCAATTTCAGCACACACAATATTTCCCCCACATACTAACACACACAAGCACAGTGTGTGCATTACACATACATACATAAGCTCAATACTGTAGAAAATGGAGTGTCGTGCACGTGGTCTACCTGTGAGCCCTGTAACTGAAACCAGCACAACCGAGCTGTTGCAGGAGGAATATAATTTTGATCTAGATGTGGTCTACAATCGTTTGGAGCAGATGAAGCTGCGTGCCAAGGAGCTGCGTAAACTGTTAGTCAAAGAGAAGCCCGTGACATCAGAGTACAACAAGTGTGTAGAGGAGATCGAGGAGAAGGGTTCCCGCAACAAAGAAGTGCGTGCAGTGCAGCTGCAGACACTGCATTTAGTAAGTCAGTTGTCAACTCTATCACGGCAGCTGCAAAACAACCGATGTCAAACCCACGAAATAGAAGAAAACTTTCAAAAGATTCACGGTCAAAACAATCAACTTTTTAACCGAATTGAAACACTGCAGAAGTGGCCAGAGAAGGTGAAGCTGCAGACAGCAATATGCCTGGACCGCTACAATGATTTGGACATTTGCTGCATAGATCTAGAGGAGATGAGTCGTTTCATACGAGAGACGTACGAGTACTTCCCCAATGCGACTAGGAACAAGGTTCCAGTGGCCTGCTACCGTGTGGACTTTCGGAATGTGGCCAAAAGACTTGAAAACGCTTGGCAGACGATGCGCGTGTCCTTCGAGATGCTGCAGAGGACCTGCGTGGACCTAAGGACGGTACTGGTCAATTCGCGTGTAGGTCAATCTATATCCCGCTCGATAGGACTGATGTCCAAAGAGAACGACACGGTGTTCGGCACTGCCTCCGCATCCCGTTCGGACTCCATTGATGGCAGCAACTGAGGGGATAATTACGAATGCACAGAATGAAACCAACAACACACAAAAACCACAAAACATATATTGTTATTTTTGAAGTGGAGTCTGAACCACATCCGGGCGGGTTTTGTTGCTGCTTAGTTTGCGTTCTGATTTTCATTTTGTGGCCAAGCGATTTTTGTAGAAATAAAAATGTTGCATTTGAATAAACAATTGCTTGGCTAATTGCACTAAAACTATTTTGACCCAAAATAATAATCCATTAAACAGATTGGTGTGGGCGTCTGTGTGTGAGTATTTGCGGTGCCACAGAAAAGTAATTAGCTTTTCATTGAAAATGCTGCAAATGAAAATTTTGACATACCAAGAGTCACTTGATGATTTTGAAAACTCACAAACATCATTGGCACTTCACAAACACACTTGCACACTGAGATACACACTCGCCCATACACATCAAAGCCAGAAAATGTGTAAATTTTTGGTTGGCATTACGCATACGCCAGGTGGACGGACACTTTTAAGTCTCAGTGTTTGCACAATGACACAAACTTAGGCCAGTAAATTTGATGCGACTGTGAACGACATTTCCAATTTGATGAGGGTTCAATATTTGCCTCACTGTGCGCAACAAGTGTGCCAGAGAGAGAGAGAGAGAGAAAGATGAATGAACGCCTGCTGTTTTGAGTTATCAAATTGTGCAAACAAAACTTTGTATCTAAATTAATTGAAAGGACTTTGTCTCCTTTCTTGGAATCTCCGGCGACCGCACAAAATGTATAAGAAATTTTGTGCCCAACTTTCACCTTTTGTGCCAATGGCAATGCAAAGTTCGGGCCTTTGACCAGCCAATGATTTGACCGACGTGAACTTTGGCAGGTGTTGAACGCTTTTAACAAAAAAAAAAAAAAAAAAGAAACGAATTTTTATGCGTAGTAAAAAAAATGTAATTAAATTAACAATTCTAAGCAAAGAAGCTTGTAGAGACCCATATAGGCGTTGAAAAGTAAGAGGTAATCTTAAACCCACCTCGACACGGTTAAAACTTTTATTGTCGCTGTCGAACAAGGCGCTCTCTGGTTTGCCAGGACTCGTATCCTTTTGTACGCCATGCTGTGAAAGTAAAAGGAGGTGAAAGTCCCACTCCTGAGGCCTGAGCCATAAATGCTGCATTCGCTGCAGACGCATTTGTGTTTGTATTCACGCGTATCTGTGTCGTTATTTCGAGTTCTCAGTCCTGGCTAAGGATGCTGCCTGCGAGCACTCTGAGTAGTCAGCTCTTTGTCTGTGGCGCATTGGTGTTGGCTTTTGTCACCTGTGCGTGTGAATACCTGGAATACTTGCTGTTGGCTTTCAATGCATTTTACCTGAATGCGTTGAAGTTTAACTACTTATTTACCACACACAGAAATGAATGCGTATGACCTGTGCATAGTTATTCATTTGCACTCACATTTCTGCAGTTTGCAAACAAACTGCATATTTGTTTAATGGGAATGAAAAAGTGAAAAGTGTACAGAACAGAAAATGGGAAAAGCATAGAAAACTTAATCGTTAATTCAGTCTATTGGCTCTTTAGTTACTCCTACTTTGGCATTATTAATTAATGTTTTAACGTTCACGTTAAATTGCTCAATATTCGACAATTTTAACGCCATTTACCTGTATAATTTATTCATTATTCATACGGATTTTCAACTCACTCATTCAATTGCGCAATCTTGAAAATTCACTAACAATTCCCACAGCTCAATTTTCCACGCTTTCCGCTGCCGCCGGAAGTTTCGTTAGCTTCCTTTGCTGCCTTTACTTCCTTTCTTTCCTCTCTTTTCTCTTCTGTCTTCCTTTCTGTAGCGCACACACTCACTCACTGACACCCATTCATTCAATCAATCATTTATTCATTAAGTCATGGCCAGTTGCCTCGTTCATTGTAAGCACAAACTTTATACGCAAAACAAATCGAAAATTTTAATAAAAATTCTTACGTTAAATTACGCTCAACACTCAATGCGAAGCATGCCAGTTTCCATTTTCAATTTTCCTATTTCCCTGGCCCCTTTACCCGCTGCTACACTCGTCAATTCAGCTTGTTGTCGTTGTCATTGTTCCACTGTTCACTTAAGTGGTGTTAAGTATTTGAAAATCTGTGCTCTCCTACCACCTGCCACTCCCCCTTTCACACCCTGTTGTGCGGCCGCTTTCCGCTTTTATTGTTTTACGACAGTTGGCCAAATACTTTGGCCAGCAAAACTTTTGCGCCTGATGGTCATTCATTTGTCTGTGATTTACGCAAACTCACACGCCCGTAAGAAAAGCTAAAACTCTGCTAGCATTTAGTAATATTGATTTATTGTCATTCTTTCATTCATTCCCTGTCCCTGTGGGCCACTGTGGGCTTAAATCGCCTCATAGCTCTCCACAAAGCTGTGTGCTCGCACCACCTCCAAATCCCTAACGCATTTTTCCATGGGCGTGACCACACAGAGTGGTTTCCGTCCCTTGTAGTAGGCGCTGCTGGAGCTGGTGTAGCCAACCTGATGAGCATGCAACCAGGTAGTCATCTCGTCCAGACACACACACTGCCACGGATTGCCCTCGATGTTGATGTGACGCAGTTGTGGCAACAAATGTTGCAACTCCAATTCAGGCAAGAAAGTCAGACGATTATTGTTAATTTCCAGTTCGGTTAGTTTGTCCATTGTGCCCAGCACATTCTCATCCAGTTCCGTCAGGCGATTCTCACTCAGCGTCAGCAGCTGCAGGCGACGTAGTGGCGCAAACATGCGAATGTCCAGCGACACCAGTTTGTTACGTCTCAGACGCAACTCCTGCAGAAAAGGCAGTGCGGAGAAAGCCAAAGGATGCAGCTCAGCAATGTTATTGCTACTTAGATTCAAGTACTTCATTTCCCTCAGCACAGTGCTGCCAAAGATATTCGCACCAAACTGCCTGATTTTATTCTTACTCAAGTCGAGTGTCTCCAAGGCGCTCAAATTGGCAAAGACTTCGGCGGGCAGATCGCGTATGTTGTTGCCCTGCAGCTGCAGTGACTTCAGCTTAGACAGACCCATAAAGGCAGTGGCAGAGACCTTATTAATCTGATTGAACCACAGATTCAGTGCCCTGAGATTCTTCAGTCGATGGAACACATAGTCTTCCAGGACTTTGACATTATTCGAACTGTAGTCGAGCAGGTTCAGCAGAGGAAAGTCCGTGGGCGTGGGACCAATGAAGAGGCTCTGCTGAATTTCATACAGATTGTTGTTGGAGACATTCAGCTCTTTGAGCTGCGGCAGCGCATAGAAGACACCAATGTCCAGCACCTCCAGCCAGTTGCTATGCAGATGCAGCACCTCCAGTTTGGGCAGACCCATTAAGCGGCACCATTTGAACTGATAAGAGGAGAAAACAATCAGCATTAATTAAAAATTAAAAAAGATTACAGGTTAAAAGACCGAGATTAATTATAATGGTGTGAATTTGGTCCCTATCATTCCAGTCGTTTCCAAGCTACGGTGTACTGGGAATGGTTTTATACTTACATCCCTCATGTCATTGTTGCTGATGGACAGAAAACGCAGATTGGCATTGTCCCCCAAGGTTATATTCTCCATATAATTGGTGGTAAAATCCAGAAACACCAGATCCTTCATGTGCTTGAAGGCATTCGGCTCAATGTAGGCTATCAAATTGTCTGAGAAGTTGCCATAAACCAGATTTGGCCACTGCTTTGTGAGCGATGCCTGCAGTATCAACAAGCCATTATGGCTAATATCGAAGTTGGTTAAAGCCGAACTGTTGGGAAACTGCTCGGCCTGCAGTTCCTCCAGTTGACAGCTGGTCAAGTTAAGTTTCTTCAGTGCTGGAAAGTGCTTGAAGCCATGTTTACTCAAAATTAAACCTCCAGATTGGGACAGATCCAAATGGGTCAATTTAGACAGCTTAGAATTCGTTGTATCATCATCGTTCTCAATTGATACATGTTCGTTTATTATTTTCACTGTTTGCCAATCATCTTTGATGTACTTCTGCAGTTGCTCAAAGCTCTCAATCTCCCGACAGACATGATCCTCTGGTGACAGCTCTTCGCATTCCTGTACATCTTTGGCTTCAACTACAAGCACTGCCAAGGCCAAAAGTAGAACCTGTCTCCACTGCATCTTAAATTGAACTGAGTTCAGTCTTAACTTAGAACACAGTGCGTAGCATTGTGATTTTATATTTGGGCGCGGTGAAAAACTTGTTGCGCATTTAAAAAGATTGCTACTTGATGACAAGCCGGTTTTACATTCGATTCGAGTTGTGATAATTGCAATACATTAAAAAAAGTACGATTCTTTAACGAAACATTCTGGAGGGCTTCCTTTCTGGTTGCATCTTTTAGTGTCCAGTTTACAAGAACTTGTTTTCTTTGTTATAAGTTAAAGATTCTTATTTTACATCTGCATTTTAACAACTATACAGTACACACGTTAATATCAATAAATGGTCGGATACGAGTTAAACTTGGTCAGGTTAGTTAGCTAAAGTCGTTTCCGAGTTATGGCGATGTAAAAATGGTTTTATACTCACATCTCTCATATTGTTGTTGCTGATGGATAGAAAACCCAGATTGTCATTGTCACCCAAGGTTATATTCTCCATATAATTAGTAGTAAAATCCAAAAACACCAGATCCTTCATGTGCTTGAAGGCATTCGGCTCAATGTAGGCTATCAAATTGTCTGAGAAGTTGCCATAAACCAGATTTGGCCACTGCTTTGTGAGCGATGCCTGCAGTATCAACAAGCCATTATGGCTAATATCGAAGTTGGTTAAAGCCGAACTGTTGGGAAACTGCTCGGCCTGCAGTTCCTCCAGTTGACAGCTGGTTAAGTTAAGTTCCTTGAGTGCTGGAAAGTTCTTGAAGCCATTTTTACCCAAAATTAAACCTCCAGATTGGGATAGATCCAAATTGGTCAATTTAGACTGCTTAGAACCCGCTATATCATCGTCGTTCTCAATGGATACATGTTCGTTTATAATTTTCACTGATTGCCAATTATCTTTGATGTACTTCTGTAGTTGCTGAAAACTCTCAATCTCCCGACAGACATGATCCTCTGGTGACAGCTCTTCGCATTCCTGTACATCTTTGGCTTCAACTACAAGCACTGCCAAGGCCAAAAGTAGAACCTGTCTCCACTGCATCTTAAATTGAACTGAGTTCAGTCTTAACTTAGAACACAGTGCGTAGCATTGTGATTTTATATTTGGGCGTGGGGAAAAACTTGTTCCGCATTTAAAAATATTGCTACCTGGTGACAAGAACGTTTTACATAAATTGATGCCTTTCTAATTTTGAGCCTTCACTTGAGGAAGACAAAAAGGTTTCTCACAGTTCTTTTACATGAATTTTATTTGTATCTCTGACAATTTGCAGTTAACTTTGTAGTAATGTAACTTCAAGGTTTTTATTTTGCATTAATACATAAAATACTTCAAGTATATAGTTGCATCTATACAATTACACAATACAATATTATTTATATAGTATTTCATTCCCCTGACTACATGTTTATTTAATGCAATATCAATAAATACATCAAGGAACATTTATGTTAACATATTCATTGTTTATCATATTCAGATTTTAAAAAGTCTGTATGCTAACAACTATACTGCACATGCGTTTACATAAATAAGTTGTATCATATATAGATTTATGCATATATTGTATATTTATATATATATATTGAATATATTAAGACACTCAAAATACAGTTACAAAGTTAAAGTACATTGTGGAATCAACATTTAGAGTCGATATTCTTTTGATTATTCGTTGTAAATATACGAAGAATACGTAAGGAAAGCAAAAAATTCATAGCTCCAAAGGCAAATATCAAAATGCTTATAAATAAATAATAATATATGAGGTGCACTCCGGCTTAAACGAAAAAAGTAATAATATTAACTTCAAAACTGTTACTTTGATTGTAAATTGCTTTTAGCAATGTTTTGGTAGAATAGTAGATTCAATTAACTTGGTTATTTCAATGATTTTAGCTTTGGCCATGGGGAGACTAGTATGCGATAGGTAACAGATCTTTGATAGTAAATTCACTGGCATAATAACAAAAGTTTATGTTGGTCAAGTAAGCTAAATACACTCCAAGGCCGTCTCGACGAAACCCCACAAAGGCTAGAACATGCCTGGACGATCACCCTCCCGATTTCCGGACTTCTCAAAGAACATTGCATCCTAAAAGAGAATAATTCAATTAGTTAAGAGTGGGACAGTTAAATAATATCAAAGCAAACTGGGGCTGGGGTAAGATTTATGTTACCTCGTCACCAGCTGTGTTATGAGTTTAAACGAAAGAACTGAATGATATACAACTGATAGTGTTATTATGCAACACTGAAGATAGCTTACAATGAGGAACGTAGCGCCCAGCAACACAGCTTTCATGCGTACATCCAAATCAAGGGGAAACGTAATGCCAAAGAAGTCGGCATCTGTGAAGACTTCACGAGCCAAGCCTGACCACTGTTTGGAGATCTTTCCCACCTTCTCGCCGGTGAGAGAGACAACCTGAAGAGTAGAATGATTGTTAAATATGTGGTATGTAAAGGAATTGGTAAAAACTTACATCGAACTCGACATCACCGCAGAGGGAGAAGGTGCAGAAGGGTCCTTCGATGCGCAGCACCGTGTCGCCAACGTGATTGAGTATGCGAAACGAAGGCGAGCAAATGGACCATTCCTGTTCGATGGACCCAATGACATTGCCAGGTGGTGCCGTCACCTCCATGCTCTGCAGGCAGCAGGGGAAGCAACAGGCTGAGCAGGCCAATGGACGGTACATGTGAATGACCTCTTGCCGGTAATTATCAAAGACTTTCATATCGAAGGGACGTGACGGACCGCACATGTTGCGTGTGCAACAATCGTTGTCCTCCACCGCATAATAGACCTTCTGACCGAGTGCGTTTTTGATTGAAAACTTATTGTTGGTCTCGAAGCCGGTGAATGCCTCGAGTAGTTCGACCTTTTGCTTAACTAAAAGCTGGTCGATACTCGTAAGGTACTCCAATCCGCGCGGACAGTTCGGTATTCCTGAAGGTATACTCATCCAGTCGCCTGTAACGAAATCAATTGCAATCAATCAGTAATCAACAAGAATATAAAGAAATAAGCTGCAAATAACTACAAGTCAATTGTGAGTGGCAATTCTAAGCTTTAAAGCCGCCCACAAAACCCACAAAACCATGTCAATTGGTCAATGTCGTTGTCATCGTGCCAATTGCTCAACATTATATGGAATCTGCCTAATTGAGGGCATTCAAATCCGACCGACCCCGACCTCTGTGTCTTCTATGGGTTATTGTGCTGTTTACGACACTTAGCGCCGCTTTCCTATCTAATCTTGTCAGGGACTTGTGTACTGTTGACTACAATACAAGCAAAATTTATAATTTCATCACAATGGATACTATCTTTGACATAAACACTTTGAAATTTTTATGGGATTGAATTAACCTTGAAGGCATAACGACTCTTCTCGGCTTACCTTCGATCCTCATCACTCATATAGTACTCATAGCCCTTTCGCTTAGCCGATTTATTCAGCCGCATTGTGTGTCTGAACTTCTTGGGCAAGGGCTTGTTGGCCTCACGGCAGACCAACTGCTTCAAAGTCTGTGATCTGTTACAGAGTGCACTGTACTTGTTGTACAGTGTGTGCCAAATGAAGCGCAACACCTTTGAGCCACTGCTAGTGCCAGCAGGTGTGCCCTCCTTTTGATCCCCTGGCTCGTTTCTAGTCAGATCCAATGTGGAAATGTAATTTGAACTGCATGCGGGCGCTGCCACAGCAACTGCGGTTGCTGTCGTTGACATTGCAGAGAATAAAACTGAACTTCGAGTCTAATTGAATTGATGATGCTAATGCGACTGCTCACGATGCTGCCCCAAACTGAACTGAAGTGTCCGCACTGAGAAGAGCACACAAGTTGACAGTGTGTCGTGCCGGAAAAATCATCAACATAGTCGAACGTGTTTAACATAGCGCTTTGTATTATTTTATTGGTCCAATTAAAGCGAATGCGCCGCGTCATGATAACACACAGACACACAGATACTCTGGAAAAGCAAACGTGTTTGCTCTGTGCAAACAACAACAACAAGAGTGATAATAATTTGTTGCTGATAAGCAGATCAGTGTGTGTTTCATCTCTTTGTTAGATAGTCCAAAAAATCACACCTTAAATATTTACATGTCAGTTTCGTTTGTTTTAAGTGCCAAACATAAAACTTCTTTGAGTTTTGCCGCGGGTTTGATATAGTTTTCGATCTGAAACCACTGTGCAGCCTCTGCTGTGGTTCAATGGCAGTGGACTTGCTATTATCATAGCCACAGTGCATTGACGCCCATCTGTAATCTGTGCACCGCAGTCGAACTCGTTCGATTCCCAATGTCTTTCTGTTGTTTTCCTGTCTGCGTTCAATTTTATATGCTGATTATGGAAGCGGGTTTGTTTGTCGAAGATAAGTCCACGCTGAACGCTGAAGATCTTGTCAGTGTACGTATTATTCGTTGAAAATTTATTCCTGTTCCGGTGACCCAAATCAAAATATAGACTTTGGTTGGTACCTGATCTTCTCTGTAGCACGTTTCAGCTAAAACAAACTAACTTTCTGCATCTTTTCAACTGACTTTTGTTAACTGTTTCCAAATCCTTTATGAATGACAGCCAAAGGGTTCTCTACTTTTTGGTTTAACTTGCTGATAGTATGCCAGATATATATACTTATGTATTTTTTACCTGCTGGCCCAACTGGCTGACCGGGCGGCATACCCGGCTGCGTTATAATCGGTTGTGGGCCATAGGGGCCAGGTGGTCCCGGTGGCCCTGCTGGTCCAGGTGGATAGCCATAGGGCTGTACTACTGGAGCACCAGCACCGGCACCGGCACCAAAAGGCATAGGTCCACCTGGCACACCTCCTCCTCCGTTGTACACATCTCCGTAGGGCATTTGTGGAACTGGTGCGTAACCTCCGTGCTGTGGTCCAGGCGTAAAACCCTAAAAATATTAAATTGCATTATATTTCTAAGAAAGAAACTGTATAATCTGATTAATAATAAATTACGTCAGTTTAATCTGCAATTTACTACAGCAAAACAGCTTTGTTATTTATACAAAACGTGATACAATATCAAATTTCTATAATATGCTTTATGTATGCAAGTTTCCTTGGAGTAATTCTGAGAAATATATTCTATGAGTGTAGGAAACTAATCAATTAAACTGCTTCCCTTGGGATATCCGATTCATAATCTCATTTAATTAGAACCATTTTCATGGAGCAAACTCGTCAATAAAGTGGTATCTTTAACAAACATCGATTTGTTTAACACATTTTTATATAAATATAACTATCAACACAGTGACAAAAAGGTACTTGCTTATAAAGTGACACAAAGCGACTTATTGTCTGCCATATCAAGAGCTTTATCTCCCATATCGAAGACAACTCACCAAGGAAAGCAAATTCCTAAAAGAAATGCGCAGTTTGATCGCAAATTTGCAACTTGTTACTCACTTAAAACACAATTTGAAACTGTTGCCACTTTTGTTCTATTGACCGGATTCGATGCTGGCCAAAACAGATACCAAAACCAGTTAACAATTAAGTAAAAAGCGAAATTAGCCACTTGTTTGTGTGTGTTTGCGTGTTTGAATAACTGTTTATGAAGAGAAATGTAGAAATTGCATAAGCTTATCTTGTACGCACAGTGAAACCTTCCTATGATGAACTTGCCACAGGTACAGCTGAATTGTTACTGAACAACATTTTGTTCAACTCATTGGAAATAATTAAATTGTAGAAAATGTAATCACTCTGCGAATTGAAGTGTGATGTGGAAATGAGTGAACTCGAAATAAATGGGCCTCTGAGGCTTTTCCTTCAGCGATGACGTCAGAGCCACTGGCATAGTGTTGGTATTTGCAGTCACATAATAAGCACGTGTGCATGTATGCGTGTGTGAGTTGTGTGAGCATGTCCACATAGTTATGTATTCTTGTTCTATGTATTCTTTTTGGATGGACAACGCCCCCTAAATTGAATACTCACATAGTTCACTGGCTGCGGTGACGGCGCTCCTTGGGGCACGGGCGGATAGGGAGCATTGGGCGGGGGGTAGGCACCACCCTCGGCTGGCGGAGCATTCGGCGGATAATAGCCCGGAGGCACGTAGCCGCCTTTATTGACATTGCTCATATTCATTTTGCCCGAGTTGTTGCAGTTGTTGTTGCTGGTGCCTCTGGCTGTTGTGCGTTTGTGCAGTTCGGAAGCTGGTTTGAGCGGAAGCACACCGCACTTTATATAGCTGCTTGGAATTATGCAAATATAATACACTTTTACTTTCTGATATAATGACAAATAATGCACTTACCAACTCAGTTAGTCGCTATTCTTATCTGGTGACAATTATGCACAAATATTTATGTACTTAATTTGCTTTGACAAACGAACAGTGTGACCAGCTGCTGCTGCTCTCAAAACCCCAAAGATGGCATGGCCAATTGTTTACGTGCACGATAGAAACTAAAGTGTCTCGTAGAGCAGTCACCAGATGGCGCGCACTGCTTGTAGCGTAACATAGATGGCGCTAGTTGAAAGTAAACTACGCTTCTCGCCAATAGCTAGCGCCAGCTAACAATTTGTTTGAATTTTAATTGTTTTCCTTTAATTAGTTTATTTCTGCAAGTATAAAAAGTTTAAAATATATTTTATTAAGTTATTATAATGTTTTTCGGCTGTTTTGGTTTAATAATTTTAATCAACAAAAACCGCCATTTTTAGCACACACGTACAGACAGTCACCCCTCCCACTTACACTAATACAACCCACATTTTTTCTAATGCGCAAATTGTGCGCGAGGGTGCGAGTAGCTCAGGGTGAGAGCGAGTGGGAGGAGCAGAGGGCGAGAGCATGTTAAGACTGTGCCAGAGTGAGACAGTGAGCTGGAGAGAATAAGCGAGCGAGGGCTGCACGAGAGGGTGGCGTAGTTAGCGCACATAAAAAATGGCGGTTTCCGACGCAGGCAAACAGCAAAAAAATTCGCCGGACGCCGTGTCGCCCTGCCCCCAGCCCGACTGCGAGAACCAGCGAGCGAGCGAGCAAGAGAGAGGCAGAAAGAAAGAGAGCGCGCAATAGGTTAGCTAAAAAAAATGCCATAAAAAAATGTAGGAAAAAAAAGAAATAGCAAATCCACCCTGTGGCACAGGGACAACAAGCAGACGTTTCACACACACGCACACGCTTCACTCACACACATACACTTTGACATCGTAATTACCAATACATGTGCAAAGCGCGAGGGAGAAATCATCATCATCATCATCAACAACATTGCCATCGTCAGCGTTGTGTTGTGTGCCACGCCTCCCGCGCCCTAAAGCAGCCTTTTTGCCTTTGCATCTATCCCTACTCTCTGGTGGTCGAGTGGCTGTGGATCCGTGGAGGGTGTAGGGACTGGGGGCAGCAATGAACCCTCATAGTGTCAGGGCAATGGCAATGCCAACAAACAGAGCCAAAAGCAAAGAAAAGCGACAGCAGCGGGGAAAAAAATGCTAGATTGAAAAGAAGCTGATGGGTAGCCAAAGTTTGAATGCTCTTATAGAAAGCTGATAGTTTCTATAACAAAATATATATAGTAAACAGGGGAAAAAATAAAAAAAATCATAATAAAAATTAAAGTTTTTTTAAGAAATGTTTTAGTGGATAATGAGCACAATTTTAGAGATTGGACTCACGAATATTATACTCATAGCATCCGGCAGACGTAGATAAATCAGCGATCGGATAGACTTACACTAGCTTTACAAAAAGTAGCTAAAATGTAGCTTGAAAACTAAAAGTTTTGCTAGAAGGCAAAGGTACAAAACAAGCAAATAGTTATGGCTAATATATCGCTAATGTGAACAAGAATATATATGTCTTACACTACACAATTACCTTTAGGCCCTATTTAGACACATACTTTTCTTAATCCCTGTAAGACCCGCTTAAAGGGTATACAAATAGTTGAAATGAGCGCCTTAATGCGCCGCATAACGCGATATTAATGCAGTTCTGTGTGTGTGTGCGAGTGTGCGGGTGTGCGACTGTTGTGTGTGGGTGTATAACTGTTGTGTGTGCTTGTGTGTGTGTGAGTTTAGCACATTCAATTAGTTGGCATTGCTTTTGGGCATGGCAACAAGCGGAAAACTACAGCAAACCTGCGAGTCAGAGAGCATTTTTGCGGTTGGCAACCAACACAAAAGGCTGCAACTCAAACCACCGAACCACCCCACGTACCAACTCCCAAACCAGCTGAAACCCAGTGAAGCCACCCACACACGACCTCGACCTCAACTCTTTTAGCCATTTCCATTTCCACAGCAGCTGTCGCTTCAGTGCATCAAAATCTCAAAAAATCAGGCAGCCGGCAAACATAATGCAGCCGAGGGAGGGGAGCAGGCGCTTGGTACAGGCTGGTGAGGAGGTTCAGAAATCCATGCGGGTTGCAACTCGCCCCCCTGCGTTCCCTAGGGGAGCAGATACAGTTCTTGGTTGCTGCTCATTAGCCGCATTCGTTGCGCCTTTAAGCCATTTGCAAGCTAAATACACATTTTTGGCGGTTTTTTATATCTATCTTATTTATTGTCAGCTCATGCTTATTTATGTGTGTGTGTACATGTGTTATCGATAGCTAGAGTCACCTTTGATGAGCAGGTAGAGCCATAAATCAAGTTTTAAAAGATCCTTCCCAGTCAGAAGCTTCTAATGTCCAAACTGATCGATGACTTTAGGAGCTGGAAAGCTGAGACAGAGGAGAACGACAGCCACAGCTGCTACTTGATAAAGATTTCCGACAAGATACGAAGCTATGCCAGACAGAAGGAGACAGTCAGACAATCAGAAAGGGACAGAGTGAAAGCCAGCTACCAGACTGAATGATGTTGCTTCGTTTTGTGGCTTTTGGCGCGTGTCCAAAAGGAATTTTCGATTGGGAATGACCGACATTCGATAGAAAGATTGATGGGAATTGCATTTAGGGGGGCTCACTGTAGCAAATCAATAACACAAAATGCCAATGAATGTCTGGCATCGTTTGAAGAAGACGCAAGAATTTTGCAGACCAGCATGAAACTTGTTTTAAGTTTACAGTTAAGAAAATTTATGGTAAAGTAAACTGAAAGGTCACTTGGCTAGAATTCGAACTTTTTAAGCACTAAATTGTTTAATATTTATTCTCAGTTTTAACTTGATTTGCCTAAGCTGCTGCTGGCTTAAAGCAGACTAAATTAAGTTAAAGAAATGCTTAAACTTTGAAATAATTTAAGTACAAATTGTAACATCTAACAGAGCTGCTTAACCCGCTGCTCTTAAAGCTCAGTTTGCCTTTGTCATGACTCATGACTCTCACTATTTAAGATGCAAGGCTTGTGTGCGTGTGACTGCGTGTGTGTGCGTGCTTTACTCCCAGCACAAACAATTTTTCGTTCTCCTTTCTTATCTCCTTTCTTTGCTCAAGATCAGCAACAACAACTGCGTACATTTCTTTTGGCAGAGCTTATTCCTATTTAATGTTGTGGTTGTCTACTCTACGACTCTACACTTGCAAAAATTTATTTTAACTTCGAGCTTACAGCAGAAATGTTAAACATTTTAAAAGAAATGTAGTCATAAATATTTTTGTAGTGCATAAATAAATTCACTTTCCTTTGTGTTTCTGTTTTAGGTTCACTGAGTAACGGAAACTTATTAATAACACATTCATTAAAACAAATAAATAATTTAAAATATATTTAATCTAAAGCCCATAAAATTGATCTTTGCTTTAAATTAACATCAAGTTTTACAGCTGATTTTTAGCGCAAAATTCATGCGTATGACTACTGCAACAACAACAAGTAAAAACGGTGGACAAAAACAACAAAACATTTAATTGTGTCAATGTGAAGGACAACAACGAGTTTCATTGGGGTTGTTGGCAATTGCAATTGCATTTGGTCAGCCAACTGTTGGCCTAAGTTCAGCTGTGCAGCTGTGGCAACAACAACGACGACAAAAAGTAGAAGGTCATGTGCGCTTATTGCCATGGCAATGCAATCAGTTTAAAGACTGGCCGGAAATGCAGACACATAAAAACAACACACACACACGTTTACACACATATACACACACTCATGTGTACTCAACGTCACCTGTGCTCAAATGGGAAACGCGAAAATGACTTGACCTGGGTCAGGGTTTTATTTTTCCCATCCATTTAGCGGTCAGTTGGAAGCGAAAAGGGTGAAAGTGTTTTTTAGCTTAATTACTTAATTACCACTTTGTTCTATGGCCAACAGAACTGGGTCAGCAGCGTAACGAGCCAAAGGGTTTAAACACACCAACACACACACACACACACACACACACAGGGAAAAGTGGCGCAAATCTTAATGAGTTTTATTTTATTTCCATTTTTCATTACACATTTTCCGAGCGTGCTTTGCTCCGTTTTCTAATTAAAAGCACAATGACCCGAAGAGACGACCCTTTTTTTTTAGCCAGCACAGTACGCACTTTCGAGGGGTAGGCGGGGCACGCAGGGGCGTCAAAGGGTCACGGGGTTATGCTGGTGTTTTCCAAGCTGCCGCGTAATTAATTATCAAGTGTTGAACTTGAACTTGGCTAAAATGCGCGCTCTCTTGGGCATTATTGATTTTACAAAAAGGCTTTTTTAGTGACAGGGAGACAGGGAGAGCGAGGGAGTGAGACAGCTTCTTTGTCTGCTGGTCACATATCACGGCCAAAAGATTTAAATCAAAGCTGACAGCAACAACAACCGACTAAATATTATGTACAATTTTTTAATGTTCTGCTTTTTTACCCCTTTTTTTTTGCTGGGCATTGTGTGCGACTCAAACCCCTGTAGTTGGCTGGACTTTGGGCAAAACTTTTGACAGGATGCTGCTACACGGTAATTGCTTATTTAAGCGCGCTCTCGTCCTTTTACGGGATGGCAAAATGCCAGGATGCTGGCAGACAGAGAGCGAGAAAAAACACGAAGCGAAGCTGAAAACAAAGCCAAAGCAAATGCCGCGTGTAATTATTGGAAGGATTGAAGGGCGGGGTAGGGGTAAGAGCTGGGGCGTGGACAGGGCAAGGGCACTGAGTAGCCAGCCAGTCATCCGGGCAGCTGTCTAGCCAACCTCACAGCTCACACAGCTCTCTCTCTCTCTCTCTGACCAGGCCCGCAATGAACTGCAAATCAAACAAGCAGCAACGCGACTCAACATGTTCCAGCATGCGTGCATATTAAAAATGTTTTAAAATGAAATTTTCGGCACTAACAACTCAGAGTTTTTTTATTTTTTTATTTTCGGTTTTTAGGTAAAGGGTTAAGGCTTTTGTTGTGCAGTCAACTGTGAGCTTAGGTCCTGTGATCCTGTCGAGTGCCTGGTCACAAGCATAAGTAAAACTGGTTTGCAGCTGTCGTTATCTAGTCTGGACTATCAGTGCCTTAACTTGAGCCAGGGGTCAGCCACAGGGTTGATCGAACCGCGGACAGCGAACCTCAAACCACGTACCTCTATTGACAGTTATAGAAGGGTTTTCAGCGCTTCCTCTTTTTTTTCATTTTGAGGTTTTTACAGGCTGTCGCGTTTGGTTTCGACGATAAGCAAAAACATCAACTCAATCACAACAGCACAAAGCGGTGAAACAATTGCAGAAAATATCGCACATTTATGTAGATAAATGTCTGCATGTTCACTCATATCGAGAGCGAACTGTGGCCATAAATTATAACGAGTTTTGGTGCCGTTTGGTGGGCATGAACAAACATGCGGGCAAAATATGTTGAAACATTTTTCAATTTTAATGACACCAAATGAAGGCAGCCGAACAGAGTGGAGCTCTCCATTCTAGACAGCTAAGAACATGGCTAAGAACGCGACCAACGTTGGCTGACACAAGAAATAATAGAAATTATTGTCAATAATTACAATGGGTCTGGTGCCGGTCTTTGACGCGTTTGACAGACGGTAGGAGTTGACTCTGATTCTTGGTCTTGGCTGAGGCCAGCCGCAGTCTCAGCCTCAGCCTCAGGTGCTGATTGCCCACGGGCGTAGCAAGAAATCAGTGCAAGTGGGGGTCGCAGGGGCTTAAACGCTTATCGGCAGATCAAAGCCAAAACAAACTGCATGCAAACTGTTATTAGCCGTAATTAACTGTTCGCTGCATTTCCCCAACATTTTATTACAGTTAATTATTCACTTCGACTTTTTTTTTTTTACCAATTTTCAATTGTTTATTGACTAGTTTTTATGTACAACACAAAGTTTGCTTGTTTTTTAGTAGCTGTTTAATTAACTTTTTAAAACAACATTTAAATTGAGTTTTTTACATGCTAAACGATTGCGTTATGATTGAGCTGTGGTGTCTAAATTCGTTGGAAAATTGTTAAAATTGCAAAATAAATATTCAGATAATGTATAAAAAGTTTTATCATTTAATTAACATTTTGCTTTAAAATCTGTAATATTTAAAAATCATTTTACAAATTCAACTAAATTGTCATGCTTATCTACTTAGATGTCACTAATTCATAGCCATTTAAAAGTTTAAGACTTAGTCATTTTAAAAACTCAGTTTTCCCTTTAATTTAAACAACTCCGCATTGAAAATCTTTCCAAAATCAGTTGGTTACCCCCTTTGAAGCCACACCACTGTTATCCACTGACAGCGGCCTGTAGTTAAAAGCTGCTGAAAGCGCTTAAATCGTTTGGCTTAAACATTTGCATGGAACAACCACAAGATTAACAGCTACAACAACAGCAGCAAAAACGATTGGCATGCCAAATAGCCGTAATAGTAATAAACGTATGTAATAATAATGAATTTTAATGTCGAGCATTAACAATTCTTGCATTTTAATTGGGCAAAAAGTGCAGAAAATGCTAAAATGCAGAACTGGAACTGAAACCGCAGCTATATCGGCGTTTGTAACTGGACGTGTAGAGTCTTAAGTCTTATACCGATTCTGATTTGGATTCGAATTTAGTTTTGAATTCGGTTTCTGATTCTGAGTTGGAGTCGATTCACAGTGTGGGTTTTTTATGCATAAATTGCCGTTGATTTGATTTAGTGACATGGAACAATGCACTGGAATTTATGACAAAAGCCGCATACATTTAAACGGATTATGTCACAAGTTTCCCATTTTAGTTGTTCATAAAAGAAAAATAGCCATATTTCATTATGGCTAAACAGCAAAATTTGTCAGCTCTGTCGCTAAAAATCTCAACACAATCAGCGGACAAAACGACTTTCAGAATGTTTGATTGTAATTAGTGCACAAATCATACACTAAAAGGGGGCGTTGGTTCCACTATCGATAAGCGATTGAACACGAAATTGTAGGCGTAACTTTGGCATAAAATGACAAATGCAAAGGGAGAGTGAGAGAGAGCGAGAGAAATGAAGAGAAAGCGTAGATATATGCACTCTTGATAGGTGTCCAATTGGGCATTCGAAAGCCGCTCTATTCCATGTTTCCATTATGAAATCGCCTCAATCATTGTCAGCCATAAACTTTTATTATTCTTTATAGGCGCTAAGTTGTGGCAAGTTGCCAGCGTGTGCGCTACACACGCGAGAGGCAGCTTGATGAATATTGTCTAGATCGTTATTTAATTCAGTTTGTTGTCTTTAATGCCCTCTTGTAATAGAATTGTGGATTAAATTATAAAATTATTACAAAAGTTCTTCAGTCTTTGCTTTAAAATCAAACACAACATGGTTGAAAATTCTTTCAAGGTTTAAAAAGTACCCTCAAGTGCCCTTCCTTCATTCTATTCTTTTCTACTCTCCGTAGCGCATGCGTTGAGCCAACCAAACCGACTCCTTACAGCCCACATTGAGCCAGGAATCTGGTTCCTTTGAACGGATCGCAAAATAATAATTTACATGCGCCGGCGCTACAAGCAATGGGCCGATCTCCATTAAGGCTTAAATGGGGGTCCCATAGACCCCAGAGACCACCGGGAGTGGCAATGATGACATAATTTGTAGACGCCAAGTGTAGCCAAGAATTATGAATGTGCGATTTGTGTGTTGTTTATGCAGTCGTAAATACCCGTCGCTATTTGCACTGATAGTCAGTCCATTTGCTGTAAGCCCAATTTGCTATGGGTTTCCCGCGTTTTCTATGGCAGCTGTCACATGCAATTAGAACTCACAAATACACTCACATTAATTAACTGCAAGAAAAGACTTGGGTCAGAAGATGCGATGCTTTACCTTAGCTTTGCTTTCAAGTCTCGGGACCCGAACCGAACTGAACCTCGAGTAGACACTTGCAATGTCGCATTGCCACTCGAGGGCGCCCAAAGCGGGCCAGGACCCAGCCCAGCCCAGCCCAGATGTTTGTCAACAAGCTACAGGCTACAGGGTACAGTGTACAAGGCTTCATGCTGCAAGACACGCCACGAAATGAAAAGAAATTGCCACTGTCGGTCGGGCTTAAAAATAAAGAAACCAGCAAAAAAAACAGAAAAAAATCCACCTTATATAAAAGAAGGAAATGGCGACTAAAAGGGGCAAAAGCCGTAAGGAGAAAACCCGAGAGGACAGAGGACAGTGGCAAAAGGAAAACGCAACCATCTGCACGAATTGTAATTGAAAAGATTTCCCTTGAAGGAATTACACGCGCCTCCTTCGTCCCTGTCGTTCTTTAGGGCTCTTCCTCTCGTGGTCGGTGCTGCAAATTTAATAAGGAAGCCCCGGCGAGCTTATATTGTACTTTGTGTGAAAAATAATAGTTTTTAAATGCAATGGAACAGTTTTTCCCCGGCGCTTACGGCACACGGCGCTGCCTGATTTTGTATTTTATGAACTGCAAAATATTTTTGTGGCTAAAAGTCCAAGCCAAAAGCAAAAATATGCGCGTAATTAAGAAATATTAGTGAGTTTCTGGCATTTCAACATTTTTGAAGGCATTTGTTTGTCCGACTTGACTCCCGCAAGCGGTCTGCAAATGCTTAATGAAAAAGCTGTGGAATTTTCAAATGAAATGCATAGCGTTGGCGAAGATTGGGTAGGGGGAAAGCAGAAGTGCAGTAGGAGACAGTGAACTCCACTCGCAAATGTTTAATGCGGTTTTGTGGTGGGAGTAGAAACTACATTCTAAATGTACAGTTGCTGCGCGTATTCTTATAAAGTGCAATTAGAGAAAAACAGTTATTTTAAAAAGAGAAAAAATGCTAATTTATTCAACATTTGTTGTCTTTAAAGGAGGCAAACTTTTTATTAATGAAACTAGCTCGACAAACTAATTCATGACTTATTTAATAAAGTTTAAAATATTAAACTGACAATAAAATAAAAAAAAAAATTATGTACCACAACTTTAAAAGCTTCCTCCAGCCCAGGCCTTCTCCAATTAATTACCCAACTTTTCCTTACTTATTTTTAATTTCTCTGCTGTCTTTCAGTTAGTGTCATCATAATTTAAGACCCCGTCGTAAGCAACAGACAACTGTCAAGTGGCGCATGGCACAAAAGGGGACGCCACAATGATGACTGTACCAAACTTCTTTTGAGGTTTGCCATTTTCATTTGGAAACGCGACTGTCAGGGGGGCAAAGGGGCAACGAAGCGGTCGTCAGCGAACTCAGGTGGCAAATTAAAGTATTACGATAATTTAATGCGCTGGGGAAATGAAACTGAGCCCAGACAATGCAATTATGAGCTGCAAATTAGTGCGACAAAGTAGGGGAATTGAAGTTGGAATTGCTCAAGGGGTTTTTCGCCTTTTTCGTATCACAACAATTAATGATAGTCTCAAAGGTAAATGGTAAACATAGACCATAATCAATAATGAAATCAATGCACACCGCACAATCAATACCAAATCGACACTATTCCATAACAACAACAAAGTGAGCAAAGTGAGCACCGATCATGCGAGGGGTGAGTTCTTAGGGGTGAGCCAGACCGTCACAACCCCTAGTCAAACGACCCATAGTTTTTTTTTTATATACACACATTTTTTCTATATAAGCAAAAAAAAGGTTAATAGGCTTACTTCTGGCATACACTACGACTTTCGGCTTTTATTTATTGTAAAATTTGCCCAAGTACTTGAAACTGACAATTTTAGCTGTCAGTTTGTGTCGCTCGGGCTGAGAGGTCTCTGACTTTGCTTTATTGACTTGTTAGCGCCGTCAAAATCCCATTTGTATGTCAATAAATTTGCAAAATAAAAAAAATCAGACAGACAGGGCAACCAGACAGAGGGAGATGCACACTAAAGGGGGAGAGGGAGATAGCGAGAGAGAGTGAGTGAGGAGTTACCGCCATGTTGTGGGCTGCTGCCTGTTGCTGCTCTTGGGTTTGAGCAAATTGGCTGTTGATTGATGTGCTCACGTAGACAGCGATGAGCTGCTAAGATTAATGCGGTTTTAAGCTAGTGAAAAGTTACGAGATACGAGTGACGAGTAACGAGAATGCTGATGAAGTTGCCCAATCAAGTAAGCTGTTCAAAATAATCAAAAGGAAAAAAAACATGAAGCTGGAAAACATATAGAGAGGCGGAAAAACTGTTGTCCAATTAATCAACAAGCGCAATGGGTTTTAAATATTTAATAGAAAGATTTGAAGATTTATTCAAATAGAAACTACTGAATTAAATCAACAATTACATTTAAACATTTGGAGTTAATTATTTTTAACAACCAATGCCTAAATATGGTTTAAAAATCCAACTTCTACCATCAACTATTTCAGGTATTTTTCTAGCTCGCACTTTGCGTATTTTCCCATGCAAATTTTTGAAATTTTTCATCATTTAAATTTGCCAGAATCTAAACCAAAGTTATGGCTAGTAAAACGCTTTGAAATTGCTCATAAACTGAACACTTTACAGTTAACATTTTGGCTTAACCCTGTGACTTGCCATAAATCATCAGACAGCTCGTTATCCTGCTAAGCACTGGGCATTCAGTATTACCAACTGCAGTCATTAAGTCGCCCAAAAATTGCAGAGACACACCAAAAAGTTATTTATGCACTCGAAATTTGCATTTCAAGATTTATTTTATGTTATTTTCGAGTTTTTTTTATGTTTCTTGATTTTTTTTGTCTTTGGCTCTTTACGAAAACAAGTCAGAATTTATAACATAAAACGCATCCGACAGCTTGTCAGTAACAATGCGCTTTTCAGCTAACAAGCGTGTGCGAAACGAAACACAGCAACAACAACAATGAAACAATAACAACAACAATAGCTAAATCCATTTGCATTAAAATTTATAGAGCGTAAACTGTGCGCTTTTTTAATTTCATTTAAATATTTTTTTCTTTAATTTTTTTTTAAGTTTGCACCCCTGAAAAACTGTTACACTTTGGCTATAAAATTAAAATTTTTTCATAGAGAAAAAGTCTTTTTTTTTTGACTGGCCGTGGAAGAATATGTCAGCATGTGATTGCCAGCTTGAAAAAAAAATGTATATAATAAAAATAAATGAAATCGTACCGGAAATTATGTGCGTGCTGAAAAAAAACATAAACGAAGCTGGTTCTCTAAAAGGAAACCAAAATCCGAGCACTCAAACTCGTACCCGAACCAGTACCATATACGGCTGGCAAACCCGGATTGTGACCGTAAGTACGTAGCACATATTGTTGCCATGTCAGGCACATTTTTTCCAGCTTTTCTGTTGTTTTTTTGTTTTGTTTTTTGTTTTCATTTTTTTTTGGTTCTTTTGCCACACTATTTTAATTTTCCGAGTCCTTCTTCGTCGCACGAACAATTGAATTATTTTTGTACGTGGAGTCAGTCGAGGGTTGGGCCGTTGCCCATTAGCACAACGACACCCCACTATCATCATCATCATCATCGTTTCTACTATTCCTCATCATCATCAAACCAGCAGCATTACAAAAAATTTGTAGCAAAAGTTGTACGACGTGACTGTGAGCAACTTTTTTTCTCCATTTTTCTATTCTTTTTTTTTTTTTTTTTTTTTGCTTTCTATTATATTTTTTTATGTTGTTACAAATTTTTAGACGGCTTGATTGGAATGTCAGATAAAGTCAAATGGATTTCAGCGTAAATTAAGTTCCTGTTTGCTCAAAATGGGGCGGCAAAAATGATGTTCTCATTTCAGCCGAAGCAGCAGCCGTTGTCCAAAAATTTCTAATATAGATTGTAGAGATTGAAAAAGTTTGTGAAGTCTAAAATGTGAACCCAAAAAGTTTTTTATGTTAAAATGTTAAATAGCAAAAGTAGAAAGACTTTAACTGCAGCTGTATTTAATGTAGACATTAAAGAGTATTTAAAATTTCGATATATTTCCACGGTTTCTTCATTTTTTCTTACGCCCAACAGCTGCAGTTGTTTGAAATTGTGTGAAAAAATCCTAGGGATGCTGCCATCTCGTAACATTACAAGACATTTCCAAGTTTCAATATTCTAATCAAGTCATAAGTTCTCCCAAAGGGTTAAATACTAACCGGTTTAACCGGTTTGCCATACGAAATATTGTGGTATTGTTTTTTTATAAAAATATTTGACGCATTTCAATAAATAGAGAATTGTAGGCTAAGCCGGGACTCAAATATTAGTAGCCGACTCAAATGGGACACAGCTGCTCAATAGTAAAAAAATCACGCAAATGACAACAATTTTCAGGTAAAAATTTCAATTAAAATTGGGTTGGAAAATATGCAAAAATGAAGGGTGGGCAGGGGGTTAAAGGGTTGCGGGATAGCTTGAAAAGACGCACAGCAGCAGGATCATCATCGTCATCTGCTGTGATGCTGGTGATCCCTAATTCAAAGAGCAAAAAAATAAAAGAAGAAAACAAAACGATCGCCACTTTTGGGCGCACATTGTGAGAACAAGAACAATCACCCTTTCAGTTCAGATACTCAAACACTTATTCATTCAGTCAGTTATTCATTCATTCATTTATTCCGTAATTTAGTTCGTTGACAAAACTGTAGCACCAGTTGCCAATGCGGCATTATCCTGTGTGTTCCGTGTGTTCTGTGTGTCCTGTGAAGTGACATTCGTCGCTAATTTGAATATTTCTGCTTTCCCACGATTTATGTTTATGATTATCGTTGCCGAAGGTTCCTTAAAGGTTTTCTTAGATCCTATGCCTCACTCGAGAAATCCTTATGCTAATGCAGTGGCTATAACTCTCCTTTCTCTTCCTCCCTCCCTCTCTCTTTCTAGTCCCAAGAACTCATGTAATAAAAATTTTAATTTATGCATGGCTCTTTGTATGTTTGGCAATTGTTGAAAATTATTTACACGCTTTTAATTGGCATTCAAGTGGTTTGCGATCAAAGGCAGCCACCTCCTGCTGCTCCTTCAGTCGTACTTTTATTCTATTCCGTATTCTGGCCAAGCTAACTCTGTTTACCTCATTAGTGTTGGCCAGCAGCTTAACGATTCACTGTAGTTGTGCATACACACATGTATACCATAGTTAATAATTTTATTTCATGTTCCATAAACAAACGAAGACAGCAGCAGACGAGAGACGGAGACGGAGACAGAGACGGAGAATCTACATATGTTTGTTGCTCCAAATGAGAGGAAAAATGGAGGAAAAAAAAGTAATTATGCCGACTAAGAGCTTCATCAGACATCCCATTATGCAGCCAGGACTGCACTCGACACTCAACACAACTCGAGTCGACTCGACTCGACTGGTATCGGCCCACACATGCCGCATGCCACATGCCACAATCGGTGGCAAGTAGGTGGAGGCACAACAACAAAAGCAGAGCCACTACCTTTGTGCCCACAGCGCCGTCATCATAAATGTTTGCATATGAAGTGCAGTGGGCGTGGCATGCACTTCACTTGCGGCATTGAAAACAAAACAAGGGAGCAAAAAAAGTAGAGAGAAATTACAGTAAAAAAGCAGAAATATTTTGCTTCAGGATTAAAAATGCAGCGCATTGAATTTGCACGAGGCAAGGCTACCTTAATGCCACGCCTCCAGCGCACGCCCCCCTCATTGCATTTCGCAACAAATAATGATGCACTTGAAAAATGTTTTGCTCTATGTGTGTGTGTGTGCGGGTGTGTGTGCACAACAATAATGGGAACAAAAAATCATTAAAAGGAGCTTTCCAAACAGAAAGTGGAAGACTGAAACTGCGTCTGGTTTACATTATTAGACAGAGAGAATCTGCCATCAGCTCCATTAATATTTCATTTAACGCTGCAATTGTTCTGAGAGCAACTACAACACACACACCAATACACACAGCTACACACCTCTGAAGACACATCCACCCATAAATAGCCCTAAAATGTTTAATTCATTTTATGCGATTTTATTCAGCGCCAGTTTTAATTATGAGCAAAGTGAACTAGAGTGCTGCAAAGCCACCCAATTGGAGTGGTGCAGAGCCACAAGAGAGCAGACTGGGAAAAAGTGATGAAAGAGGCACAGATAGGAGGGGAGACGAGAGACTGTAGACTGGAGCTAGTCAACTGACTTGTGTAATTTGTGCATAAGTTTCATTTACTTTGTGGGGGTCGTCATAATCTGCAGCTACCCTGTCCTCTGGCTAATGTCAGTGCTTGTCCTGCTGGCTCCCAGTACCTAGACTGCCCCTCTACACCCCTCTCCTCCCTTTGGCCCATCAACCTCCAACGCGGTGACAGCCGCATTGGGCGACATCTCACTCAAAAATTGTCTCAATGGCCTTGCCAGGATACTGACAGGCTGAGACTTGTTCTGATCCTGGCCAGCATTATGTTGACGTCAACGTTGTTGCTGTGATTATGCACTTGATGTGATGTGCATAAAGCTGAATTTTAATTGCGAGTAAATATTTAAACCATTAAGCTCGAAGAGTGGACTGCTCGAGTGGCTTGAAAATAAGTACAGAATATAAAGACCTACACAGAATTGAATAAGTTTATGGATTAAATAAAGATGGACATTTACCACATCTAGCTTGGAAATGTATTTTGAAAGCACAAGCATAAAAACTTGTCCATAGATTAAGACTAACTTAACAGTTATTGAACTATTGCTTGGCATAAAATAAAAATATTATCTAAAAATATATTATATTTTTTATATATTTTATTATTTCTTGCTTTACAGATTACAAATGAAACCACAATGTATCCCCTTACCATCTTTTAGCATTTCACCATTTGCTTTAATTATTGTATAGCCTGGTTTAAATTAATTAACATTATATACGATTAATGTTGTTATTGTAAATATTTTGAAAGCAAAAACGTTACTACAACCTGTATTGATAATTATAAATTGCTGCCAGGCCATTAAATGTAACGCACGAGCAGACAATTAAAACACAACAAAAGCACAAAAAAAGTATTGGCAAATTAAGCAACTTAATTAAAATAAATAAAAGTCATCTCAGCAAAAAAAAAAAAACACAACTGAATGAATGTAAAAATGTATGAATGAATGCAGTTTTTTTTTTTGTGTGTGTGTGTATGTGTGTGTGTGGTAAATACAAGTGCAAATATATTAATTGCAAAAGGTTCGGCTTGGCTTCAATTAAAAGTTTCAACAGCATCCATCAAAAGCGCCTCAATGAGTGTCGATAACAGTCGCTGGCAAAAGTATGTGCGCACAATAAATAAAATACATAAAATTGTAAAACATGAAAATAAAAATGATAAACAAAAAAAAAAAAGTCTGAAAAACAGAAAAATCTACCAACATCGATTGCTGGCAATGGCAAAGTTTTTTTTTTTTTCAAACAAAGCCATAAAACGAGAAAACAAATGGAAAAAATAATTTCATTTGTTGTTAACATGCTGGTTGCAAGTGGGTGGGGTAGAAGTGGAGCTAGGGACTGAAAAGGTCCTATTACAATTGCTGTAGTTGTTGTTGTTGTTTTGACTTTGCCTCCACTGATTATGTGTATTTGCATGGCAAAGCAGTTGGCTGTTACCAGGTCTTGCATCGTCCTGTGGTCTTTTGCAACGCTCTGGAGTGTGTCGCCTCTTGAAAGTAATAGCCAAAACGAAAGCATTTCCATTCTTAGTGCCATACCCATTACCATTTGCACTCCACAGCCCATTACCGCCTCTTGTCTCCACGTTGTTAACGTAATTTCCATAAAACATTTTGTTACTTATTTATCTTAATTAAAATAAATTTACATTTTTCTAATTTAAGAGCGCGACGGCAACACCAATACCAACAACAAGTGCCCACTTTCCTCCCAATCCCTCCCCCGCAGCCTGTCACTTTAGTCGAGCACAACTTTGCCGGGCATTAAAGAGCGACATTTTCTTAACAAGCCAGAAAGGACATTTGCCAGATCACGGACACAACAGTACCATGGCGAATAGCACAACGAAGAAGCAAAAAAAACTGAAAAACAAGCAGCAAAGAAAAAAAAAAATAGAAGAAAATTTGACGTAATGGAAAGTTGGCTCCATGCTCTGAGTTTGGATCTCATTAGCGTTGCCAAGGGAAAGTAGGCGGACACGAAGCTTGGACGTCTTTTGAGCTGCTCTGCTTGTTGTTGCCCATGTTGCCGTCTAAATGGCAGCCATTCCTGGCCAGCTTCCACTACCAATTCCCCTTTCCTCCCTCGGTCGAATCACAAAAAAACAACAGAAAATAAAAAAACGCACGGACTTGTAGACTGCCAGCTCTTCTTCTTCTTCTTTTCGCTTCCCACTCCTGGGAATGACATAAAATTAAAAGCTGACGAGCAAAATAAAAAGATTTTGCGTATTTGCGTACACTTTGTAGCCGTTTCCAGTGTCCTGAAGCAATTCAATACAAAATGTTTGCCTGCTCAGTAGAGACAAAGAGAGCAGCAGATGGTAGCGAGAAGGGCGGGGAGCAGTGTTGGGTGGACTGTTTCTGATGAAGGACAACTAATAGATTGGACAGCAAAATAACTAAGCTCTTTCAAAAGGTAAACTTATAAAAAAAGGATGCTCTTACGCCCTAGTGCAGGAAACGAATTACCAAATTGAATAAATATTTAAAAAATAAATTGTGACATAGAAATAATACATAAATGTATAGTCAGCATATATACATAAAAAACTTTTACAACTTCTACGTCCACTTGTGCCCAATTCAGCTGCAAATTATTGGTACAGTTACGTTACTAGCCCTAAAGTGGCTAACACATATTTGGCCTAAGCAGGGCACAAATCTGCCCAAATGAAAACACGCCAAACAAATCAAAAATCAATACAAGCCAACGCCATTTTGTAATGGCAAAATAAAAAGTGTCGATTGAAACCAATACAAACCATAACTAAATCTGTGTGTGTGTGTGCGCACAACAACTCAAAGCTGACAACAAGAAAAATGTTAGTAAGAAGAAGAAGTAGCAGCAGCAGCATACAAAACACGGGGAAACATTTTTGCCAGCGCCGGAAAGGAGGAGTCAAGTCAGAGAAGCAAAAAAAGAAAGAAAAGTAGAAAAAAGAAAAATACAAATAAATTCAAAGCAAACGAGACTAAAATTATAAAAATTGCCCTCCTGGTGCTGCTGAGAGTGCGCGTAGGGGAGGGGCAGAGCAGATGATGATGAGAAGGAGAAGGAGGGGGAACGAGGCGAGACGAACGCGATTCCAATACGGGACATCAACGTCAACGAGGGTGGTACAAACAGTTGGTGGGTGGTGCTGCTGATGTTGATGGACTGCCGCTGATGCTGGTGGTGGTGGTGTTAGGGGTGGTGGTAGGATGGTTGGGTATGATGATGATGATGATTGTGGTGGTGATGATGGTGGTGGTGCTGGTGGTGGTACATAATGTGCCCCGTGCACTGCCGTTGGCCTGAACGCCGCATTAAGCAAAGTAAGAGATGAGAGACCAAAAGAGAGAGAGAGAGAGAGAGAGCGAGTGGGAGTTGGGTGGTGTACATGGCCAAGATACATATATATTTATATATGTATATATTCAAGTGTACATAGAGCTGCCATGGCCCGCAGCGTCAATGGACCAAAATAATAACGACTAACGGCCTGTTAAGGGAAAATGCAACGATGAACGATGAGGCAAATGGAGAACAGGAAGAACGGAAAATGTGGAAAATGGGAAATGGCTGGGAAATGGAAATGGAGCTGGCTGGGTGGCTCAAGGTTTTTTAAGTGGTTGCGCGTGACGTGCACAACGAACTAAAGAGGAGGAGAGCAGAGGGGGAGGAGAGCGGCGAGTGGAGCTACTATTGGAGCTGCTGACGTGGTATTTGCCTGCCTCTCGTTGACGCCGAGACATGGACGTGGTCGTAGTTGTAGTCGTAGTCGTAGATATATGCTTGTAGATATGCTCCTGGATGTGGTTGTGCCAGTGGATGCTGAAGGGGATGGGCAGGGGGAGTGGAAGCCGATCGGTAGGGCAGATTTTTTTCCACTTATTTGTACACAAAACTCTTGTTACTAGCTGCCATTATGATTTTGAAAAGCCATTGCTGCTGCTGCTTTTTTTGTATTTGTTTCGTTTTTCTTGTTTTATATACCCTGTAAAAAAGGTATGATTAGCTAGGCGGAGGCAAAAGTTTTCCTAACAAGCGATAAATCTGAGACAATAAATTTACTCTTTAAGTAGAGCAACTATTTATTAAAAATCCTTCAAATCTAAACACAAAGCTTTAACAATACAAAATAATAAACACTTAAAATCTCGAGTGTCAGAATATACTTCTAAGCAGAGTATCTAGTGGTGGTTTACTACCTACCATCTCAGAATCTACTTCTAAGCAGAGTATTCAGTAGTCGTTTACTACCTACCATATCAGAATCTACTTCTAAGCTGAGTATCTAGTGGCCGTTTACTACCTACCATGTCAGAATCTACTTCTAAGCAGAGTATCCAGCAGTCGTTTACTACCTACCAAAGCTCTCTCGTATTTGTTTTCGCCTGTTTATTTCTATTTTCATTTTTGTTTTTGCCTTGCTTTTTTGCCGCTCATTGAAAAACTGTGAAATTTTATAATAAGCATTTTTTTTCTTGCCGCTGCCGGATTATTGTCGATGATTGTGATTGCGTTTTATGTTGTTCCTTTTATTAGTACTTTGGGGAAAGTAGAAACTGCCAGGGAAATGGAAAATGGAACTGCGATGGCTTCCCATTTTGGTTCTCCTTCTCTTCAGTTTTTTTTTGACTGAACATTTTGGTTTTGTTTTTGTTATTGGTGATGTAATATTCCTTTAGAAAAAATGTTTGCTTCGTGTGCGATTATATTTTATTCTGCTCCGTTTTTGCTCTTATTTTTTGACATTTTTCCATTGCTTTTGGTGTGCGTTCAGGCGCTATTGGTTTCAATTTAAGCTTATTAATTTTAAATGCGATTTTTAATTAAATATTATCAAAGTGTGTCGCTTGTTGTCATTAGGTTTGTAGCTGTCGTAAGCGGAGAATCGCGAAGAGAGGTGTTGCTAGGCATTTAAGGCGGGGGATAAAAAGTCAAAACTTTGCTTAATCTCTGAAGTAAGTTGTTCTCAAGAGAGCAAAAAACTGATACGACATGCTGATTACCTAAAAAGCAGAAAGTTTCAGAAACTTTATTTAATTTTCAGCATAAAACTTACTTTCATGTAGGTAACCAGCGATATTGGCGGAAATGTGGGAGGTCTAATCATAGCTGGCTTCTGACTACGCATTATCATCATTTTCAAGAGAATACAGTAGTTCTTGCTACACTGAAACCAATTCTGATTGTAGGCAGCATCGCCCACTCGCTGGCTCTACAATGAAGAGGGGACTTTAGCAAAAACTTTGGCATAGAATTTGCTTCTTACCGCTGCTATTAGCGCGTCTCCGTAGTAACAAACTAGAAAAACTTGCACCATTGACGTCATGAGAAATATGCAGTAGATTAGAATAACTTCTATGGTAGATTCGGTCACTTGAAAGGCAATGAAACAAATTTGACCGGAGGCCATCAAAAAGTTCAGCAACAGAGAGAAACTGTACATGTCGTTGATGTGTTCGCAGAGACTGTCGGAGAAGAATGTCATTTGAGTAGTTTACATCAAAAACGAAAACTTTTTATAATTTTAAGATAATTTTTTAAAGGCCGAATGTCCATGATTCTTATACTTGTTCACTTTTGATCAATTTATATAAAATTCCATCAAACTCACACCAAACACTTGTCATGATATGCAATCATGGATGCAATAAAACGCACATTATCAGCATCTCGATCCGAATGACAGGGATACGTCTCCAGACGTCGGGCAATGTACCCAAAGTGCATGCAAAGCTGAGTTATAACCACAACTAACAGCAAATCGGCGCAGAGAAAGGCAATGCCAGCCAAGTAAGCGCCATGAGCTATGTCCCAGTAGGTTATCCAGTAGATCAAGTTATTGCTCGTTGCATCATAAGGAAACCAAATTAAAAAGCCAAAATTGCGATCAAAAGTATCGTAGCCCAGAAAATTAAACTTGATCGTTGCCTTGATGGCTGGGTATAGAGTAAAAGTGGTCGTATAAGCCAAACAAAGGAAGGTAAAGATGCCAATGACACGTTTCATGGTGCGCTCAAATTTGTCCAATTTGTAGGCGCGCTGCTCCTCTAAAGTCTTGGGATGCATCTCCTCCAACTCATCGAGCAGATTCGTTAGGGTTTTCTTATGCAAAGCCATGGTAAACTGCTTACAGTCCGCGACGAGGGAGAAGCCAATACAAGGAGCCACCGCAATCGCCAGACGCACAGTCTCATAGTCCTGCATAGACTTGTAGAAGAAAATCAATTCACCGCAGACCAGCAGATTAAAATTGATAAATCCAGCATATAGGTAGATCTTTAGCAGCAAAGAATTCAAAGGATTCGTTGAACGATGGGCATAGATATCCTCGCCTATGGTTTTGTAGAGTCTCACGGGAGCTCTCATCAAGTCACCAAAGAAACGCGGTGTCTCCACTACAATTTTATCCATTTTTCCTGCTGTCTTCTAATTAAATTATAAACTGTTGAATTTTCTTACAGTTCAAGACTTTATATAGTTTTTAAAGTTTGTTAAAAATGGGCGTGGTTGCTAACTTTTTTGTGCCTCATCATGTCGGCTGGGACAAGTGTTGATAATTGTGCGTAAAGTTTTTCACTTTCGTCCTTCGACAAAACGCAGTTAATTTAATTGGTTCTTAGAGCTGTGAAGTTTATGAACTCGCAGCTGTTGTGTTCCCAACAATTTAGAGTAGTTGGTAAAGTAATTGGTCTAAATCTAAATTACCTTATTTAAAAGTGTGAAACTATGTTTGCAAATAATATTTATTTCAATTTTAAATTTAAATATAACTTGACACAATAGTATAGCTCAACGTGTTGTTAATTAGTAAAGGTTTCTGTTTTTATAAACAATGAACAATCAAAACTCTCCCATTGACTTCACACAATTCTTTGAATGCGAATATGAATACGGGATTATGGCCAAGCTATAAACCTGGTCCAAAACGTGCCTTGACTGCAAGTGCAAAGCCAAAATGAAATGAATGAATTTGCCAACTAAATGCTCCCATTTCCCGCACTGTTCCCCCTTCAATTCTTTCATAAATTGGAGCTTGTCTCGGTCGAGTGGCAATGAATGGATTTAGCGAGAGAAGTGCTAAGATTTTGAAAAATTTTTCCATTCCATTATGCTAAATGTGTTCAAGTTGAATGAAATGAAAATAATTTTTCTTGTTATCCTGCCTCCTGAGCACAAATTGAGCAGAAAATAACTAATAAAGTCGAACGCTGATGATGACGACATGAATAAAATGCAAAGGCGGCGATTTCCACAGACCATTAGCACAGTTGAGAAAGAGTAAGAGCAAGAAAGAGTGAAAGAAAGAGGGAGAGAGAGATATAGTTATTAAGAGGTGCAGAGGGGGAACGTGTCCATTGGGGCATGGGGCACGTGCAAAATGGCAGCTCAAATTGAAATGCTGCTGCCACAATGGGTAATTTTCATTTCAATTTTCGCAGTTTTCCCTCTAGCCTCTCAAGCTACATTTTTTGCTCATTTGCTGCATTGAAAACTAGATTTTTTTATTCGCATTTCCCGTTTTACAAAAACTTTTGCCTGCAGCTGCGTGTGGGCAAGGAGAAAAACTTTTGGAAATGCTTGAAACATATTGAAAAATGGTTCGCATTCTTTGGCTACAGGTTTTCTGCTACATCTTTTTTTTTTTTTTATTTTGTGTCCAAAAAAGTTTACGATATTTGAATTATTTAAGACAGACAGTTAATGTTCAACAACAAGAATGAAAAAAAAATGTTTAGTTGAGTTTTGATTAATTAGCTCAACTGAAAATTGCACTCAAAACATTTCACGATTCACTGAGAAACACTCAAAACTCTCAGCGCTCTCTTTCACTCTGCATTACTCCTGCGAGTAGAGTGTTTTTATTCGCAGGGGTAATTTGAGTCTGAGTGCGTCCTGCTTGAGTGGAACTCACCACAAACTCAACACAGCTCAACTCAAACTCAACTCAACTTAACGCCACTCTACTCGTTGCGATGTTTAACATCGCATGCAGCACAGCCCCTTCAAGCGATGTTTTCTGATTCAACTGTTCTCGCTTTCCATGTTTTGTTAACTGGGTACAGCTAATGCGCATCGATAGATGGTGCCAGTGTGCTCATAAGGATACCTTTGAAAAATTCTATGATTTGTTTTGATTTATTCGCCAATATCTAAACACAGAGGGCGCTTTACAGTTTCCGGCAGTAACTCCCAATTTCTACCGCTTTCACCAGACTTTTTACAGGCCTATTAAATATATCATTTCAGTGGCTTCGTCAACACCATTCTTTCATTTCTTATTTTACCTCTTTTCCGCTGCTTCTTCTACTTCCTTCCACTCTTCTACACTGCAGTTTTTTTCATGCAGTTTTTTAAGGACCTGCACTTAAGCGCAGATTTTAATTACTTTCCGGCCGACTGGCAGGCAAACAAAGCTACTGCTCGTAGGCGCGGTTTTTGCGGAGGGGGCGCGGCAGCATTTTTTGGGGAGAATGCAGTTATCTGACAGGACCTCGACGTCATTTGAATTAGCTGCCCGCTTTTGTCACTTGCGCGCTGCGGAGTGGGGCTAAAAACTGAACGCCTCAAGTGCAGTGTGCATTATGTATTCATGGCAAATGTTGCAAAAAAGAGTAAAGAAAAAAAAGCTAAATGAAACATAATAAAAGCAGGCTCATGTGGGCGGGCAGCGGAAAAGTGGGAGGGTCTCACACACACCCCATGCACAAACATGGCAAAGAAAAGCAATGAAAGGCAAAGAAATGCTGGGCAAGTGCACTTAGCAGCTTGTAGACGCCCCTCAGTTGACATTGCCACACACCAACGCACACCAGCAAACACACACACTCACACACAGGTGCCATGCTTGCCTGCCACTTGAGGGTTGTTTTCCTAGGCCATAAAAATTCGCACATGTGAGTGTAAAACACAGAAGACAATGGCGCGCAGAAGGAGTAGAAAAGCAAGTAGTGCACTGTGAAAAATATTCTAGAACTTTGCGCTAAAATTAATAGAAGATCTTTATAATAAAATAATAAACAATAATTGTCATTAAATATTAATTTTTTAAATATTAAAGTTAAATGCTTGTTTAGAGAAAGTCCAGCTCTTTTTTAAGTGTAGCAAAAGGAGGCACAGTAGTTGTTGTTGTTGCCTTAGTTGCACCCCTTTTGCTGCAATTTTCAAATGGCCTAAACGCTCAAGGCGCTGCCCCTTGAGTGGATGTTGCTGTTGCTGTTGCTGCAATTAGACAGCGACAAGCGAACAACTGAAACCGACAACAACAGTCCATGTCCATATCCTGGCCGCCCTTTTGTGCCAGCAGCAACAGCAGTTGGGGGAGACTAGGAGCAACAGCAACAACAACAGCAGGAGTAGCTGTGGCCATAGCAGTAATCACAAGCATGTAACAAAAGCCAAAAACAGGCTCAAGTTAATGACTTGGCCAACAACGGCAACAACATGTTGGAGCAGCAGCAACATTTGATGCACCTGTGACTGCATTTTATTGCATCCTGCCGCCGGGGCTAACAAAACAATGTGGCCTTTGTCTAGGCACACTGAGAGATGTATAGACATGTCTAAGCATGCAGCTGCTGGCTTAAACTTGCACAAAAAACCAACAACAATCAGAGGCAGCTGCTGCCGTTGCTGTTGCTGCTGTAGCATTTGATGCAACTGCTTTGCTTCTGCTGTTGCTGCTTTTTCTGTTGGCTGTTTGCCTGTTGGCAAAACCAGGCAAATTTGTCCAAGCTGCGTACGCTGACAAAGTGTCAGTCAAACAGTTAGTGCGTTTACCATATTCAACGTTATTGGCCAACAATGGGGTGTGCGTGAGCTAGTGTGTGTGTGTGTGTGTGTGCGTGTTTGGCGATCTTTGGATCTTTTTGATCTGCTGATTGCTCGTCGCATTGGTCAAGTCACGCATGCAGCGTTGTCACTTGTCTTATTCGCCGCCTGTTTGCCACCATTTTTGGCCAACTCTGGCTTTGCCAAATCCCGTTAACAGCCAGCGGGCTTAAAGAGTTGTCAATTCAGTTTGTCTTTGCTACATGACGACCACCGACTTTGTTTTGTGGCGTGTTGTCGTCTGCAAATTGCTCGCGTCGCTATTATCCAGAGGCATCAATCTCCAAGCAATTGACAGATGCTGCCAGACAGTGTCCCCCTGTCACTCCGCCTACTCCTCCTTCCACTCCTACTCCTCTGCCCACCCTCACACCGTTGTCTGCACTTTTATGGCAATGCGAAATTATTTACTCAGCTGCTTGTTGCTGTTGTTGCCGTTTGCCGATTGCTGTTGTCAGTTGTTGGTTGCTGCTGCTGCTGCTCCACCGTCACAATTGTCCACGCGGGAATTGGCCAAGGCGATCGCAATGTGCTGACTGCACTGTTAGCCGCAGTTTGGCATCTGGTTATAAGGCAATTTGATTTGTTGCCCGTTTTTTCTTTCTTACTGTAAATTGCAGACAGTCTCCCCTCTCACCCCTCCTACCCTTTGCCCACCTGCACTTAATTTAATTTGCGCATTTTTGTGTTTTTGGCCTAACCGCATGAATTTATGGCTAGTTGACAGTTTGTCTGCCAATTTACAGTGAGTGTTGTAGGTTTTTTCCCCCAATCAAACTGCAGTTTCCTTAAACATTTTCAATAAAACTTTAAACTTTGGCTTTGCTGAAGCTTTAGCTGCTATCAATGCCACAAACAAAGCATGCAAAAATATGGCCAAAACAAACCAAGGCCTTACGGCTAAGAGCAAAGTGAAAAAAAAACACAGAAAGGGGAAGGAAAAGAGACGAAAGGAGGGGTAGCAAAAAGGGCTGTCCAATGCATTTCTGTTGCTTTTGACGCGGTTTTCCCACACAGCTTTTCAGCAGTTGGTTTTTTGTTCCACCAAAAAAGAGAGGGAGAGACAGAGAGAGAGAGTAAAAGAGAAAAAGGGCTGAGTAGGGAAAAACAAGAAAATACTTTTGCGATTTTTAATTACAGCGCTGAAAAGCGCCGAAAAAAATGTTTTGCAGTACGCTTTAATTACCGCGGGCAGCAGTCAGAGAAAGAAGAGAGAGAGGGGGGATGGGAAGAGAAAGAGAGAGAGAGAGACAGTGATACAAGGGAGCGCTGAAGTGAGGCAAGAGATGAAGCATATTCTGAAGCGGCTCTCCATGTTGTTGCCGCGACGCTGATGAGGCGCACTTGGATGAAAGAATTGCAGCCGACGACGACGACGACGACGACGCAATTATGGCAACATGGAAAGAAAGAAATGTGGAAAAATAATACTTCAAGAGCTACCTGGCAACAACAACAACAACAGCTACGGTAAGAACAGCACAACAACAATAAGCAGAACAGGGAGGATTACTCTATTTTGCACAGTGGTTGGCTGATTCCTCCGCTTGCATGGCAAGTGGAAATGCGTTGAAGCGTGCAACAACAGTAGCAACAACAACTGCTGCAATTTTTTAAAAATGATATAATATAAGCACATTTTCAGCTGTCTGCCACGCCCACACAGCAGTGGCAACCATATTCCCTTTGAATTTTGTATATGCATATGATAAAACCAAGGAAAAGCAATGGCTGCAGTGGAGTATAAGCGACTGTGAAAAGTCCAAGTCCAAGTTGAGTCTAAAGCAGCTGTAACTTTCCAAGTACAGGATTTCCAACAAGCCTAGCATACCCTTTTTACTGCACAGCTGTTGCAGCTAGCACTTGTCAAGAGGGAGTGAGAGGCGGAGAGCGCGAGTAAGATTCAGACAGAGACAGTTATAATTATGCTGACAAGTTACACACAAAAGCTATAGATATAGATACTTTTGTATACATATTTTTGTATTTTTTGTTGTTGTTTTTTGCAACGCCAATGCAATGGAAATGAAAATGTCATTAATATTGCGAGCCCATTAAAATTGACGCCAAGCGGAAAGCTGCAAGCGCCTCGGGAATTGGAGCCGCTGCGCTTTGAAATGCGGTTAAGCTGCCCTGATGAGCAGCAGCGAGACAGAGACAGAAGGGGCATACAGAGATACAGATCGTAGTTAGGGACAGCGGGGCATTCTCAATCGGAAGCTGCTGCTTAAGCATTGCATTTTGAATGGGCTTCATTAGTGCGGTTTTGATTGAAACGCCAGGTTGTCAGTGCACAGCAGATACAGATACATCTATAACTAAGTCTGCAGCTACAGATACAATTACCAGTAGCAATGTATGGCTGGTTGAATTTCATAGATATATCTTTATACATATATCAAAGCAAAGATACAATTGCAAAAAATTAGTAGAGCCCTTGATGGAGAATGCGAATTTGATGGCTTAACTCAAGTTGGTTTGCTTCGTTGGCCAATCGGAAAAAAGCCAAAGAAATCGACTTCTAATTGCAAACAGTTGTTGGCTGAAAAGAAATGCCTTAATAAGAATTTATTACACTCCAATTTATAGCAGTTTTCAAGCTGGAATTCAGTTGAATTCTCCTGCAGTCATTTTTTAAACAGTCACGCCTCTGTTACAGTTCATCCTCTGAAGGTTGCACTGTGACTATAACTGTTATAATTAGCGTCAATTTTTTTTGGGTTATTAACGATTGAGGTATTTGGGGCAGGCTAAGCTGCGGCGCCTGCGAGGGTCCATTAATCATACGCCCTAATAAACTTGCTAACAGAAGAAGTCTCCTTCTGCTTTATTTTTTGTTGGCAAATGTAAACAAAATACACGCCCCATTGTCTGTGGCAGACAAATGTTTGGCCAAATGGCCAATGGGCTGGACGAAACTGCCCTGTAGGAGACATAGGAGAACATTTTTTCATTTTAGCCAAAACAGTCCTTGTTTTTGGCAACAAATATGAACTAAAGTTTGTGGCCAACACTCGCCATTTGCTCGAACATGCCAAGCTGGTCGAAAAAACAATTTATGGGCCTAAAGGGTTGGCCAAGAGCTGGAGAAATTGTTTAACCAATGGCTGCATATAAATTGAACTTAGCATGAGCAACTGCTGCACACACACAGAGACACTACTAGTTTTAGTGGTAGGAGAAAAGTGGCAAACTTGGCTTACATGCAGTTCTCAGCGCTGCTGTTGTTAGCCCGATCGGCTTGGCTGCACCTTTAAGAGCAAGTTAAACACTTTTCATTTGCTTTTTAATATGCAAATTTGTCTCATTAAATAACCTTAAGTCACTTCACTTCATCCACCTTTATCTGCAGTCCATCTCTCTTTGCTCCCTCTCTTTATCTGTCTCACTCCCTGTATCCGTGACTTCATTAACTTGGCTAATTGCAAGGCGCTACTGTTTGTCTCTGGCCGTTTCATGCATTTAATGGCGTGATAATTGCTCTGCTCAATGACTTTTAAGGCATTTTTTTTTTAATTATATTTTTTTTAAGGCCAGTTTATGATGCCTGAAATTAGCCAATAAATATGTTTTTTCTTTTACTTTTTATATTTCGCGTAATTAATTAACTTCATTGGGAAAGTGGCACTAAAAAATAAGTAAGCATTGCTCCGCGTAGCTACAGCCCACAAATTTTCGTAGCTAAAACTCATCACTGTTAGCTATAATTTTATTAGCTAGCTACATAATATTCTTAACTCTTTTCAATGCTTCAGTGCCCGCTGTTGCCACTGGTTTCTTACTACACGCAGTTCATTTTGTGGCTCAAAGTTTCCATGCTGCCCAAGAAAATCAGCGAGAACTTTGGCACTAGTTTTCCTCGCTGTGAGCATAAGTTATAAGTTAGTTTACTTATAGATATGGTAAGTATATTCCATTCCGATGTTTGACCATAGTTTATTTCTTGATTGCTTTAAGCTGTCGCTGTGTTCAAACTTTTTGGCCACAAACTTTAGCCATGGCTGTCAATGCAGCGTTTGAATATTTATGGACTCGAAACGAAGCTGCAGATTGCTTTCTACCTTTCTCTCTCTTTCGCTCGCCTTCTTGCTCTTTGCAGCTGCCTGAACTTGAATGAAAAATTCACACGCCAGCCCAAAAAATTTGCATAGCGTTTTGTTTGAAAGGCAAAAATATAAAAACATGAGCGTCGGTTTCCATATTTTTGTGTCTTTAACTGTTTGACAGAGAATTATATGGAAATTATGCAAATGGGATGTGTCGTGTATGAGAAGACTGCCACCAGCATAGAGATAGGCTCAATAGGGGTTCACATTTCAGACTCAATGTCAGTGGCAAGATCTGCTGCCTCTGCTACTGTTGTTGTGCTGCGCTTAATTGCAACATTCTGCGTCCGTTGCATGCAACATCCTTTTGTATCCTTTGTGTTGTGTTTTGTTGCTGCTGCAAGTCAAGTGCAGATAGAGAGAGAGAGTTTGGCATGTAGAGGACACAATGCAAGGACTCGTTTGCAGTCAGCTGGCTGACTCTGTTTGTTTTATTGAGTGCCTTTTATTTGCCTGCCAGCAACAAAAGGCTGTCACAGCCATTCCCCCTGCCCTCGACTCTACCCTTACACCCCTCCGCACTTCCTCGCTGCTTGCAGTCTTCTGCATTTGGCAATTGCTGTTTTTTTTTGCAGCCCCCTTTTTTGTGGCTATAATAACAATTGTCAATTGGCAATAATCAATGGCATAAGTGATAATTTGCATTGACAGTTTATCAGTTATTCAATTGTTTGCATACTGCAGAAGGGTCTTTTAAATTATTTGCAGTGAAATTGTTGCTCAAGAGCCTAGCAATTAGAATAATAATTATGTTATTTAAACTGGAAAATGCTGAGCAAATTATGCAATAAAATTGTAAGGCAAGAAAAGGCAAGTAAGGCAAGAAAAAAAGATATAACTAGTTGTTATAAAACTATTATAAATATTGAGAAGAAATTTTTAAGTTATGAAATTCCATTAATTTAAGGGTTTTATGTTTTTCAGAAAGAAAATTATTTATTTACTTTTATTAATTACTAAAAACTAATAGATTTCTTTGTCTATATTTTCTGAGCTAGTGTCAAATGTGGGCGTGTTTTGTCTGTTAAATTGTTAAATTAATTTGTTATTCAAAATTATGATAAATTGTTGCGAGTCTGTAGCGAATGGAGCATTAGTTTAATCATCATTACAACTCAAAGACTGTCAACTGCAGTTGCGTACACTTATTCCAAAAACCTCAGGGCACTTCTGTATGTCTATCTGCTTCATTCACTCGCTCCCTCTCTCTTTCATACAGCTCTGTTTGCTCTCTCTCTCTCTCCTTTTACCACTCAGAATTACACACACAAATTGTCATTCAAAATTTGCTGTTCTCCCAGTAAGTTTTTGGCTCCAGACTCAATATTAATTCACACCTACAACTTCTGGCGCACTGGGGCAAGGACATTATTCCCGTACACACAAACACGCACACACACTCCTACTCGTAGTGCGTCTGGCGACAAAAAATTTTGCGCCACGCGCAGCAGCCAAAAACCACAATTATTCACAGCAAAACGCCGGCTGGGAAATTCTATGCAAAGCATGGAAACGAGCAGAGGGAAAGCAAGCAAAACGTGAGGAAAATCAGAAGCTGGCAAACTGGCGAAAAGGCGGCAAAAGTTAATTAAAAACTTTTGCTACTAGAAGCTGTGCGCCTGTTACAAGTGACAGCCAATTGTGCCGTTTGCCGGCGAGAGAGAAAGAGCGCAAGAGAGAGCTCGGAGAGCGAGACAGCGCAGTGGTACATTTCACAAAGAGCGAGAGCGGAGTGTAAGAGAGAGACATGGTGGGAGTGGGAGAGCAATAGAGCAGTGGTGTTAATTACATTAGCTTCAGCTTGCCTTCAACTTTGACCCAAATGGTGGCTAACCAAATGCTGTCGCCCTCCTTCGACGTCACGCCCACTTGCAGCACGTTTTGCGGTCAACACTTTTGCAATAAGGTCAGACCAGTCCTAGCCATCTTTAACAAAAGCAATGCGACAACAATTTCCGCCTTCTCTTCGCCTCTTGTTGGCCATAAAAAAATTTGCTTACCAACTTTGTCGCGACACTTTTTTCTTTGGTAGCCGTGGCGCGTTAATAACTTTTTTTTTTGTTGTACGCTCGACCCTGGACACTTTGGTAATTTAATGTAGAGCAACTCGCGGTGGGTGTGCAAGGGCGGGGGCATGGAAAGGGGGCGCTGAGCTGGGGTATCCTTGGGGCGGAACAAACGACTCTTTGGGTTCGCTGGCCGTGACAGTGAAAATGATGAGACGCTCGAGACGTTGGCGATGCTTGGCTAATTAGGTTTTAGCCGCTTCCGCATTTATGCAGTGACGTCATAAATGTGGGTCGTCATTGTTGTTGTTGTGGCTTGTGTAATTTGGTATGAAATTAAATTGGACCGCATGGAGACAGCGCTTTGTAATGAGTTTTTGTTTATATTTCTTTCGTTTTTTGGTGTTCGTTGGGTTTAACTAATTTGCATTTCGGTCAGGGCCAAAGTCAACATAAATTTACGTTCAGGGTCAGGGTCAGTTTGCTTAAGGTGAACTTGAAAAATTAACAAGTTAAAAACGTGAAATGAAAGCGAAAAATTGTGAAACTGGAGTTTTAAATGCAACAAAATTTATAAAAATTATATTGAATTTTAAGATAAAATCAGTCTTAAGACTTCTATTGGAATGACTGTAACTCAGTTAACTGCCGTTGTTCATTTAATTTAGCGAATTTACCAACTTAAGGTAGTCTCAGATTGCACCTTTTGGGCCAAAAGCACAACTGTAAGTACAGTCTTACCTTAAATAAGGAAACATCCCCAAGTAAAGTCTGTGCAAAATGCGCACAAGTTGCCGCCCATCATTTTGCCATTTTTCCATTTACCAATTGTTGTTGTTGTGCTTTTCTTAAATCAACGACAGACAAAAATCTTTTATTCAAATTTTATTTGATTGCTTTGCGATTTTCGCTGTTGTTCCGCGGGAGTTAAACAGAGAAAGAGTGAAGGAGAGTGAGAGGGAGTGAGCGAGTTGCAGACGCACATTTATTTGTATGAGATATCAGCAATGGAGGGCACAGAAAATAATATTTCGACGACAACAACTTAGGGTTATTGTTCAATTTGAACACGCAGACATTTGGAAAAGTGGAAAAATGTGCGACGTCAAGGAAAACAGCAGTCTACAGCAAGTGATCAACTTAAAGATGCCCTATACTCTAAAAGGATTATCTAGAATGTCAACCAAAAATACTCTAGTTTACAATGCAACTCTTTTACTATGACTACAGGGTGTAAGAGGCCAGTAAGATAACAATACAGCGCAGCAGACAAGAGCATAAAAATGTCCGTTGAGTCAGTCAGTTGCAGTCAGCAGCAAATTTGGTCAGTGACTACTTTGAAGCATACTTTAAGGCGCGCAAAATTACATGAAATTGCATTTGCCGCCTGAACAGCAACAACAACGAGAAGGGAAAAGAGAAACAAGAAAAAACAAACAACATTAAACTCTTTAACCGCCGTTGGGTCGTAATACTTTATTATTAAATTTTGCACATTAGCGGAAAATGTCGGAGCTGGCAAAACAAAATCTAGATAAATATGGCAAATATAGACAGAGAAAGAGACAGAGAGGGAGAGATGGTTAGTGAGAAGCGCAGTGAAGCGCAATGTTCAATTTTGAGGCAACAAACATAGTTGGAACAGAGCGAAAGCAGGACATGCAGATGGAATCTGGAGGTGGGCAACACTGGGGCATGGAGCTGAAACGTTAGAGGTAGAGTCTTGGACACATAAGCGAGCGAGGCAGCCAGCGAGCGAACGAGCGCCAGTCAGTCGTCTATAAATTATATCCGTTCCAAATTGAAATGCGCGTTAAAATGCAGTTAACTTGGTCGTTGGGCTACGTTTCTGCTACGTTCTGGCCGTGTTGTTATGGCCAACGTTGCGAAACTGCCTTTTTATAACGTCTACTCAGCTGCTGTCTCCCTTTATACATCTCTCTCTCTCTCCCTCTCTTACTCGCTTACTGCGTTTTTTTACAGTTTGTGCGCACATAAAAATAGAAAATGGCTTTGAACGCTTTTCGCCTGGAACACAAACACATTAGACTACAACCAGAAGGTCCAGTGGAACCAAAACGAAGCTCCAAGGACTCTGGACACAGGAGCAAGGACCGGTGTCCGAACACCACTAACCATGTCGATGACTGGCCATTTTGGCCCAAATGCTGATGTCACTTTTTACACACGCAGCTGATAAAATATATACTGCATCATATTGGGACGCAGGTGAGAGGGAATACAGTAAAACCTAATATAAAACACAACTAGAATAGTCTATATAAAACTTTTTATAGTCACTGCAAACTTTAAGGCCCTGTAATGAATACTTTAGACTAAATTTTCCACAGAAAAATAAGCTACAGTTAATTAAAGTTTCCTCTAGACCACAGCGTAGACTGCACTTGACAGGAATTACAGGGTATGCAGACCCTACACTGACCCTTTGATGTGTTATACATAAACCGATACTCCTTGGTCTAAACATATACTTAGAGCCCTGTTTTTTAACTGCGTGCGGCGCTCAAGTGTTAACTCATTTCATCATTGAGGCATGAATGAGCTTCGGACACATGGGCTGATTAGACACAGTCCAATAGATTTTCGGGTTAACTTAAAGGCTTTAAACTCTAAGTGAGAGCTAGCAAATTTGGCTAAAAGCAAAAACCGCACAAAACGCCAAGAACTATGCAACGCTTCACTGGCCCAAGTCAAAGGCAAAAAGTTGTCTAGTATTTTGGCATATTGGAGGTAGTTCAGTGGTTCCACACTGCTGCTGTGGTTCGCTTTCTTCTACTGCTGCTCATAGACTAAAAGACGATGAAGCGCACGCAATTTGGCAAAATGCGTATAAAGTTTTGAGGTTCTATGAGTATAAACATGGCGGTGTTTCTTGTAAATACATTTGCTGAATAGCCATGGAATTAGGTGGAGTCAGAGTTGGCAGTAGAAAAAAAGGAGACAGGCAGTTGGCATGGCCTGGCTAACGCAACGGGCCAAAAACTAACAAAAGCCATGCGCCAACACATAAAGAAAATTTCCCATTTTATATGAAAAACAAATACACACACACATGGCGCCATCAACACCACCACCACCCCCAGTACCAACATAGCAACTTAACCACCCATGTGTGCATGTGTATTGCTTTAATAGAAAATTGCAAAAGTTTCGCAAAAGAAAATGCCTCAGCCATTCAGCCAACCCAAACGAACTCGAACTCGAACTCGCCGACTTTGAAATTGAAAAGAATGTGCAAAAGTAGCAAAGCTGTCAAGAGAGTGAGAGAGAACTTAGTGGTGGTTTGGGTGGATTCGGATGTATTTTTGGGTGGTTTGGGTGCCTAGGTGGTTGACTTGGACTTGGTGGTAGATCTACGACGATTTACATTGGGGGCTGCTTACGGTGCCTGGGCAAGAAATCCAAAGTAAGCATGAAATAAACCCTCATCGTCAATGTTGTCTGCACTGCAATCCCAGACAGAAAATCCTTACAGGTAGAAGGCACTTTAAATGCCCTTTTAAAACAGAAAAGGGGGGATATTTTAGACATTTAATACTAAGGCTTTCCTCTTGAACTTTTGTATAAATTTTTGTTGCTCATCCAAAAAATTGTATTCAGAATCAGAAAAGACAAACGGCACTCAAGAGTTTAGTGACTCCATTCCTTAGTTAGGGCATCTGCACAGGACAGAGCAACGTACGCAGCAAACTCTATGAAGATTTACCGGTTTTAACGTTGCCATTCAGCAGTTCGTTTGCGGCAGTTGCCCCCTGTCTATGTGTGTCTATATATACGTGTATATAGAAGTACTACACGTGTCTGTATCTACCTCAGATATGTATGTGTGTGCGTGTGTATGTGGGGGGTTCGGTCTGTGTCGCGTCTGGCATTATAATACCAGATTCAGCTACAGCCACAGCTTCAGCTACAACCTCAACTGCAGCTTCCTGTGCGCCCTGCCATGTCGTCATGCTATCAGAGAACCGTGTCGGGAGTACCCTCAACACGGCTGAGGCATGCAACGCGTATCGATTTTGTTGTTGCACAGTGAGAGATGCAGGTGAAAGAAAACTGCGTATTCACCACATGTTGAGTTCCAAGCAAAACAAAAGAATATTCAAATTATAAACTTCAGAATATTAAAAACTAAACACAAAAAAAGTGTTAACTGGCAAAGGGATTAAGTTTATTGTGTGGAAAACTGTTTGCTTTTCATGATTGCAGACCGTATATCTTGGTAAATTTATGCTTTTGGCTCTACTCTTATCTATTTGCACGCGCTGTGTTGCATTTTTGATGGCCGATTTTGTTGGCCGATAACTGCTGGCCCATAATTAGGCATTATTCCCTTCGTTGGAGTTTCCATGGAAGTGACAGAGCTTGCATGCATGCCACTTTGTTGTGGCACTAGATACACATATGAAACTAGCTAAAGCTATAGCTATAAGCTGGCCGCTATCAGTGGTGACTATCTCTAAACAAAAAGTTGGAAACAGAGGGAATACTAGTGCGTGTAACCTGGCCATAAACAATGCCAACTGGGCTTAAATAGGAGCACAAACTGCACTTGCATTCACGTTCTCATGTCGTTTTACTGCTTTAGAAAAATAATTAACTTAATGTAAAATGCATTTTCAAATTGTATACCACCGAATACTTAATTATCATAGAATTTGTAAATTTGTATTTTCATTTCAATGCAGAAAATTGTTTAAACACAAAGTGGAAAATAAAAAATTATATTCACTCTCTTATATCATTTGTAATGTGAAAGGCAAAGTTGGGATAATGATAAAAGCACACCTTAAGGCGTTTCTCAACTGCATGTTAAATAGGCTGATCAGGAAGACGGAAGGGAAATCGAAGGTAAGAAAATACCCGAATCGAGAGGGTCTTTTTTGGTGGTTGGTTTATCAGAACTTGGAGTTACTTTCATCACCTTTTCATGCTACGTTTATGAACTGCTCCTTAAATGTTGTGCGCTTTCATCAAATTTGTTTTTGGCGACTCGAATATCTGCCCCATAATCTTGGGCTAAAACTGGTTCGGGTTTTGTAGTTTGCCTTCGCATTGTTTGCCACTGTGTCAGGTCATTAATTTCATTAAAATTGCATCAAAATTGATGGTAGTCAAAACTGCGGCCAATTTGCTTGTAATCCATCAGCGGATCAGTTGGCCAGCCCTAAGGCTGTATTGTGTGCTTTTCGCCAAAACTGAAACTCAGTTTGGGCCATAAATTACAACGTGGCCCTTAACATGTTAATAAATAAAATGACAATTGCACATGCAAAACTACTTATACGACAACTTCAAGCCGAACTTGACGCATATTCAATTATAGGCAGCTTGTGCGATAAGTGGCAAGCAGTGTTGACAATTTAGCTATTTTATAGCAAGGTTTTAAAATCAAACTGTTGAAATTTATATGATTTCACTCACCAGCTAAAGTCCATAATTTGAAGACTAGATATCTGCAATAAACGAAATTAAATTATTAATTTTTTTGGCATATGTCCCAGTATGTAATGCAAGTGATTTATGTTAAAATATGCATATACAATAATTGTTGTGCTCTTTAAACTTTACATTTACCATATATTAATTAAAATAAAGTTTATGTTAATATAGTTTTCGAGAAAAAATACAGACTTCCATGCACCTCTGACTAAATTACATTTTTTTTACCAAAATGCGCAAACTTTGATTATACATTTTTAGGGACTCAGACATCCGATTTTCGATTGGTATACCATTATGAACTCGGGAAGAGTCGCACTATCGATTGGCATCAAAATATTGAATATTTAAAATTTGTAAATTTTTGGCAAAAATGCAAAGGGGTAACATCATAAAAATCACAAAAATTTGTAAATTTTAAAACTTTTTAAATTTGTAAAATTTTACACAAAATTAATTCTTCGAGTTGTGAAGAGCCTAAAAAAGTATGGCTTTTCGAAATCTCACAAAATTTGGCTGAGCTGTGTGCATTCAAAGTTTGAAAAACTATGAATTTACCTTTTTCTGGCTACATTTTTTTTTAAACATCCAGCTATGGTGTTCAAAGAGTTTCTGGCAACACTGATGGAAACTGCCAAATGGATTGGATTGTTCGAAATGCCGCAAAGTCCTAGATAAGCTGCAGACCCATATCATTGTCATCGGATCTGCGGTGGCAGTTGCAGCTGCATTTGGGTGATTTTGGGGCACAACACACACAGGCACTCAAACACACGTACATACACTTGAATATTTATGCAACGTGTGAGTAACGAGCTGAATGCGTAATTCAATAAGCGTTGCGAACGCAGCAATCCAGGGACTGGACTGGATTAAAAGGCGACTTTGTAATATGTAAAACTTAATTGTTAATTAAAGGGCAGACTATAAAGTGCGACTCAAGCCTGGGGCATGTCACGATGTAGCAAATGTAGTGGCAAGAGCAGCTGCCACTTGCTCAATGTCTATCAAAGTAATGACACTGCGAAGAGCAACGATGGTCAACAGAGTTTAAAGACGCTATTCAAGTTATGAGCAAAGTGTGGAAATTATAATAAATTTTAATTTTTTGGACACCGCAATTATGTGGACACCTTGCAAACTGGCAGATATTGGCATATTGGCACATTGACAGCTTGATTGATGCACGTTCTGCTCGATAGCGACGTCTGTTTAGCATTTTTACGCCTAATCGAAAAATCGATCGCTACATTTTTTGCATAAGTTTAGTTCACTTTAGTTCAGTTTAGTTCACTTCAGTTCAGTTCAGATCGCCAACGGGTGGTCTCCCGTCAGCAGAGACAATAAATTTGCTGAATAGCTTATGCATAAACTACTATCATATAATTCCCGCTCCCTACTCTTTCTTAAGCCCCTCCCTCCGCCCTCTTAGTGGTCCCCACACTCCTTCATCTCGCCGCCTCCCGCTGTGTTGATATTAATTGGACGACATAATTGCAGCGCACCGCTGACCATAATAATCGACTCGCGTTGTGGTTGCAGAAGTTTGGCCACCTCTTGTTATTGGCCAGGCTGAAAAAAACACGTTTTCGGGCCAATCTTCATAAAGCAGGCAGCTACCCAAACTCAACTCCAGTAGTCGCCAGCTCGCCTCACAATTGGAATTTTTGTAAATTTGGCAAACGTTGCTCCGACGACACCAAAAACTGAAGAGTTGAACGATTCGGTACAACTGGACAGCCGGGAGAATTGCATGTTGTCCGTTGACGTAATTACGGGTTGCATTCTCTATACTCCCCGTGATGGGTCACAACATTTCCTCAATTTTTTAACAAAAATTAACAAATTTGGGAATACTCTTAAAATTCCTACAGATATTTATACTTATGGAAGTCTATAAAAACTGAAGATTTCTGCTGTTTTTAGCCACAAATTTCAGCAGTTTATTTACTTTCTATTCAACTCCATGCAAATCAGTGAGTAAACAAGTTTTATACCAATAATATAACTACAGTAACTGCAGAGTATTCTTTCAGCGATGCATTCTCCATCCAAAACTTTAGTACTCTCTCCTGGTATGCACCTTTGTTGTAGAGTTAAGACGCAGGCGCAGCATGTGTGCAATTATCGTTGTGTGTCCTGGCAAATTTATTGTTTTTGGCATTGCCCTAAATCCAAATGAAATACAATACGCGCATTTATCATATTTAAGTGCCGAGTCCAAAAACGCATCCTGTATTTATGGCCTGCTAATATGCGGTTTAAGTTTAATGAGTTCAAGAGCATGGACCGTGTCTTTCACTAAGGGGTAAGTGATAAAATGGGTAAGTGGGAATAGGGGACTGTTTTTTTTGTGGGAGTACTCTGACTGGCTGTCAAGTGCAGGACACGCTGCGCCACAGGACACTTGCTGTAGAAGAAAGAACACAAGACAAAGTACAGGCTGCGACAAATGTAAATTGTAAAATTAAAATGCTTGCGCTTCAAGTTGTTTGCTCATCATCAGCAGAAGGACTCACGCCTGCTCTACACTCCATCAATCCAGAAATAAAGTACACTACAGGAGAGGGTACATTGTTTTCTTTACAAATATTTATATTTATTTTATGCTCTGCTTTTCGGTATTTACGTGCCCTCTGAAATCGGTTAAATGGACTGTGCCGTGTTTATTTTCAATGGTGAGACAGTTTTACGCGATGTCCTTTAATAAGCCCCATGAATAATGGCCAAGGCTTAAGGCCAAAAGCGTAGCCAGCGTAGAGAGAGGAAAGAGAGAGAAGAATAACTGCAACAATTGCTCATGTGTGTGCTCACATGTGTGTGTCTGTGTGTATGGGGAACAAAATGGCGATGCTTGCAAAACACACAATTGGCCAATAGAGAGAGAAAAGAGAAAGAAAAATGAAAGAAAATTGCTAAAGAAAAATGCTGAATAGAAGACGTTCAAACTGCGGCCAAGTGGGCAGTACAAATGCCACAAAAAATTGCGCACAATTACGAGGCAAAAGTATCCCCGTGCCACTCCTCCTGCTCCACCCCCTTGAGCACGCTGTGCCCAAGCTGCCCTCATACCCAACTCACCTTATCCGAGCGGAAAAGAATTATTACGTTGAATTTTCTTTTGCATTCACATTTTTTGGGAGTTGAACAGAAAAGCGAGAGCAACAAAAATGGAAAGAAATCTCGTTTTTTGATAGCGCCAGCGGAGAAGAGTGTGGGGAGAGTACTGGTCGAGGGCCAGAAGTGGCCTGCAAGAAGCAGAGAGCCAGGACACGTCTCACGTGCACATGACAGTGGAGTAAACAATTTCATTTTGCTGCGAACAGCGCAGCAGGAGCAGGACGATAACTGCTACAAACGAGGCACAAGATGCTGCCAGCAGCAACAACAACAACGAGAACAATGACAACAGGAGCCAGTACACAGGACACAGTACAGAGGACACTTGAGTTGCTTCTACTTTTTATTTTGCGTAACAACAACAACCACCAGAATAAAAATACGAAAAATAAGCATAAGAAGTTGCGTAAATATATTGTCCTGTCGCTATTTGGGAGACTGGAGACTGTGGGTTTGCCAGCAGTTCACCATAAACAGGAGACACTATCCAGGCACTGGCCTTGGGCATTGCGTCCTGCAAAATCAGCAGGACGAGTCAGTGGAATCAGAACTGTGGACGCAGTTAGTCGAGCGTTGCCTGGCGGCCTTTAATGCGTGCCTCTATAAATTTTGCACGCCTTTTGCGGCTCTGTTGCTCGGCTCGTGGGCGTTGCACGTGGCCTGACCAGCAGTGATGCCAAGTCTTCAGGGTTTGTCAAGGTATAACACTGGAAAAAGCTAGCAAGCTTTGGGCAGTATTCAAAAATGAATTAATTAGAGTTAAATTAATTTTTATTTTGCTTTTCTAGCTCAAGAAATTTATAGTCCCCCTTAGAAGTTACAGAATTTTGACGAACTTGATTAAAATACTTGAAAGACAGTTTTAAACTTTTTCTTTTATATTTGTATCTAATGTAAACTGACAAGTTATTATGTTTTAAAAAGCTCCAAAGCTAGCGGAAAAACAGCTCAGTTGCCAACACTGCTGACCAGCTTCATTAAACTTCTCTTTTTTTGTATTCTTTCCCCCGAAACTGTCAAATTTTTACTGCTGCTGTGGCTCCTTTGGGGGTTGTCAAGCAACAATATTATTTATGTCTTTTATTTTTATCTTTACGGTTACAATATCTGCATACAGTAAAGTCCAAAGACAACACATGTTGCAAGTTGTTGACTCTGCTGCTCTAGCAACTCGATTTCTGCTCAATTTCTATATCAGGATTAGCTTCCTTGCCAACTTCTTCAGTTTCAGTAGTTTCCGACGGTTTATCATTGGTTTTAACAATTTTTTTATCAGCATGACTATCAGTTGAGGAATCTTTTGGATCAGAGCTTACACTTTCATTACTCAAATCATCACCGGCTTTAGTTCCTGGGGGTTTATCATCAGCATTTTCTTTTTTATCAGTGTCATCACCGTCTTTTACTTCCTGGTCATTATTTTCCTCTTTTTCAGCATTTTCCTCTAGTTTTTCTATTGAACTCTCACCAGTTTGTTCATTATTCTCAGTCTCACAATTTTTCTGAGCAACCATTTCATTATCATCAGCAGCAATTTTAGTTTCCAAAGAATTTTCCAGTGTGTCCTTTTTATCTTCAACTGTTTTATTCAAGAGCTCGTCCTTATCAGAGTTTTCTTTGGGCTCATCGACCTGCATATTCTGCTTGTTTAGCAACTCATTATTATTTGAATTTTCTTCGAGCTCTGCGGGCTGCCAATCTGTCACTTCTTCCTTCTTTACCTCTTCCTGCTTTTCAACAACAGCTTGATTATCGGTATCTACAGATTCATCGGTTTGATCCACTTCTGATGGCAGTACATAATTTTGTTGTGCAAAACAAGCTTTCAACTTTAGAATGTCCAGGAATGTAAGCCAATCTTCATAGCTAGAATTACTTTTCGCTGGTGTCTTGGCTTCTTCTGAGTCATTAGTAGCCAATTCTACACAGAAACCAAGCAAAAGATTTCGTGTAGTAAAATGTAGTTTATAAAAGGGAGTTTCTTTACTAGGATAGGCCTTGATCAGCACATCTTTAGCGGCAGGAGTGTTGTCCTTTCTTGATTCATACTCCTGTATCAGACGTTCAAAGTCCCAGATCGTCATCTGACAATCTTGGCCACCCACAACAAAGATTTTGTTGTCATACGGAAATTCAATGCAGTTTATGGAGGCTGTGTGATAAAGTAGAGATTGAACCAGATGCTCCTTTTCGATGTCCCAGACAAGTATGTAACAATCATCGGCACCTGTGACCAGGTAACGTCCACAAACAGAGTAATCCAAAGCACTGATGATGCCTCTGTGGCCACTGAAGACACGCACCTGAATGGCCTTAATGATGTCCCACAGACGCACAGTGCAGTCAGCTGATCCGGTGGCCAAATAATGTCTATTTGGATGAAATTTCAAGCAAACCACTTCAGCCAAATGTCCGACTAGAATGCAAATCGATTTCTTATTGTCCTGTGTCCAAATCCTAGCCGTGCGATCATCCGAACCACTGGCAAAGTAATAGCCAAATGGAGCGTAGATGACACAAAAGACAGCCGAGGAGTGTCCAGGATAAATGACCACACACTTCCAGGTGAGCAGACACCAACAGCGCACAGTGCGATCCAGGGATGAGGTGAGCACAAAACGATCATTTGGAGCAAAGGAGCAGCCATAAACTGGCCCCTGATGACCATAGAGCTTACGTCGCATCTTTAAATTGGACGTTTCCAACATGCTCTCATCAATGCCCGACATGCTGGTATCCAGTTTCTTCAGACAGTCCGCTTGTTTCAATTGCTTTAGTTTCGATGATGTCAGCGAGAATATGTGTATGGTGGCCGATTTAGTTCCAACACAGAGCATTGTGCTGGTGTGTGAGAATGTGGCACAAATCACAGTCTCCATAGAAGCTGGAGTCGTGTATAGATAAACCGAGGGCAGAGTCTCACGACTGAGGGGTACACGATGCTCCTCGTCGTCCTTTTGCCGCTCCAGATCCCAGCGCTTGGGTATCGGAGTGTACAGCCGATTACCGGTGGGCACATTTATATTCTTAGTTGGAGATGTTTTGGTCTTTTTCAAACGCTTGCGACGCAATGGACGCGGACTTGCCTCCTTTTCCTTAACCGTCTCGGTGGCCCAGAAAATTTTCTCCAATATTGCACAACCTACGCGATGATGTTGAAAAGGATTTCCATCGTTTTTGTTAGGCACTAGGTCGAAGTGCCTTAAAAATACACACTGCAAGGCATTAGACCAGCTTTTGATTAGAATCAACATCAGATCACAAGTGTCCTCACACATGGATACAACAATTTGATCTTTGCTCTCATTGACCAGCAGCTTTTTGGCCTTCTTGGGCAGATCTGAGGTAGATTGTAAAGTCATTAAGTTCTCCACACGTCCCATATATGAAGCGTCGATGTAACGCTGACAGCTTTCCACAAAGGTTTTTCCTCTACGATACTTGCCACTGGTAATCATACGCAAATAGACCATAACCATAGTCGGATACAACAGACTATATACCTCGAATTTGAAGCGATTTGGAACCTTTTCGACAACCTTTCGTAGCTCATGAAAGACTTGTTCATAGTCATTCAAAATATTTGCAGTGGAAAGCTCCGCATTGATCCTATCATATTCTCTAGCGGTCATTTTATCCTCCTCGAAACTGCCGTCGTCTTCGAAAAAGTCCCGACCATTATTGACATCGAGCATATTAGAAGTTTTGGACTTTCGACGGCCACTGGAATCATTGCTATCCGAGTCTTTGTCAGCGGCTGTCGGCAAAGCTTTGACTGTTAAATCATTGACTTTATCCTCTTTGGTCCCTTGCAAATCGGTTTCTTGCAAAGTTTTTGGTTTTTCAGCTAAACCCAACGATGGACTTTCATCATCACTTGAGCTCGAGGAGCTTTTATTCTTGTCGCTCTTCCAATTGGCCCTTCTCTTACGACCTTTGATTGATTTTTTTGATCCAGTAACGAAATCTTTACTAGTTCCATCTTTTTTAGTATTTTCCTCTTTCTCATCAGATTGTTCCGACTCATCGGCATCATCTGATTCATAATTTTCTTTTACTCCATAGGCTTTAACAGGTACACTCATGGCCTGTTCAAATTCGGGAAATGTGGTATTAGATGAACGCATTGCTTCGGCGATGAACGAAAGTGGGCCTGCAGAATAGCATGTTTTGGCTGGTTTGCTAATTTTAGTTAGGGGAATTTAGGTTAGTAATATTAACAATTGGTTAACTATGTATTAAGGATTAACCTTTCCTGATTTAAGCCACTTTTTGGACACGCCTGATTATTTTCTTTTGATTTAATTGGACCTGAACTCGAGTTGGCATTGTTAACTGTAAGATAAAAATGTAGTAAGCAATAGAAATCATTTGTTGAAAAGATCTTTCAGACGAATAACTAAAATCGCTTGGTTAATCATAACTGAAACTATGTGAATTATGCTTACTCTCTGCATCATTCTCAGATGGCTTGTCTGCTTGTTCATATGGAGGATCTTCCCAAGACGAAACTGAACTCGAACAATCTGTACTGGATAAGTTGTTCAATTCCTCATCGCTAAACAACAATGCTTGCAAAATGCTTTTAGACGGTTTCTTCTTTTTCTTCCCCTTGTCATCACTTTTATTTGCCGATCCAGAAGCTTCCTGCACATTTACATTCATTTTCTGGTGTTTAATATCGTCCTCAGAATAAGGTTCTCCTGAGGCACGTTTTTGGCCAGTTTTGGGTGTTTCGGGCTCTGCATCCATTGAACCAGATGCGCCAGTCCCCTGATTTTAAAAACTTTTTAAATATCGAAAATAATTAAAATAATCACCTACATTTTTGTCTTTTGTCGCCATTTCAAATAAGTATAATTTAATTTCTATTTTATTTCGCAGCAGAAATAAAAAGACACTGACTGTCAGCTTGCAGAGGAGCAATGATTTTGACAGAGACACGACTGATGTTCATACAAGTGAAGTGTTATCGATAACTCGACTACCTACTCTTTATTGATAACTCTCAATACTACAGGCAATACTATCATATACTAACTAACTTACGTTTCATATACAAATACTTAAAATTGTTGTCAGAAAACATTGCAGTTGCAATTGTTAAAGTAACAACTGTGTAACTCTGCATATATCATGCCATTGGCAAGGGAGAAACCCTCTCAAGGGGTAGGTAAGAAAAAAATTAATTTGCATACCCAATATTCAGCGGATTTGCTGCGTTACTTTCCCATTGCCTTTGGTTATTTTAAGTTTTTTATGTTTTGTATTTTTGGTTTGTTATTTTTTGTCGGTTCCTCGTCTGAACCGTGCTGCAATATGTTCAGCAAAATATGCCACAAAGAAAGAAAAATAGAAATATAAAAAAATGCATTTTAATACTAGCAGACTAGAAAATACTCTACATAAAAGTACAACTCAAACCAAAGTAGTTATAAAACCAATTTCTAAATATTACATTAAAACTTTATTCAAATTTTTAAAGACTAATTGTACCATTAAACTGATATACCCTTTGTTAGGGCACAAGCTTCACTGGTGAACCCGTAGCAAGCGAATGGGATTCAGCCTGCATATTGTTTTATAATTTCGCTATGATTTATTACATGAAATATTGCAGCAGTAAGAAAAATGTGAAAATTGTGAAAAATACACACACGCAAAGATATTCGCTTTAAATAGACACGTAGCTACAGATACAGATTGATTCTGTAGATAGATTGGAATTGCAACTGGCATTTATCAGGGGGACAGCTTGAAGGCCCAATTGAAATGCATCATATTGTTTTTCTCGGTGTATTACACATGTCAAAATTCAAGGGCTTTCATTAGATGCACAACAATTACAGACAAAGGCCTCATTATGCGATTTGTGTATGTGTGTGTTACACCAAACAATTGAGAAGCAAGCAAATCACTTGAAAGTGTAATGCAACCATAAATAAATCAAATCACACTGCATTGGATCTGTATTTTGTTGTATTCTTTACGGTGAATCGCATTCAGTGAATGCAACTGCGAATATAATCCATTGTAAAGTGTCGAAAAAGTGCAATTGAAATGCAAATCAATGCAAATCGATACTTGAATCATCATCAGCAGCAGCACAACAACAATGAGTGACTGACTAAATGAATGAATGAATGATTCATGCTTTGCACGCGAGCCACATTCGCATTCACATTCAAATGCAAATGACAAATGCCAAATGCGGAATGCAAATTGCAAAAACCAAAAAAATACTTGCAACCAATGCGATTTTTGGATGGTTGTTTCAGAACTTAGAGGCGGGGCCATAAACTGTTGAGAGGGGCAAAAAGGCAACCCGCTGATCTGCAAACAATCAAATCTAAATAAAATGCAACACACACAAAAACACACACAAACACACCACACACACCACACACAATAAAAATAAACACAACAAACAATGTGAAAGGTGAAAGTGCAGATTTTCGCACTTCCGCTTAGCAGTTGCTAATTTGATTAGAGAATTGAGTGCGAATCAAAAAGGGCCAAAAAATTGTTCAGTTTATGTAAATTTTTGGTAGCCCAAAACTTTGTGCCTTTGGGATTACAAGACATGGAGTAGCTTCTCCAAATTGAATATAAGAATTTCATAGTTTGTTAAAACTGAAATCTCAAATCAGAAATCCTAACTCGCTTTCACACGCATTGCGCTTTTTGTTACCTTAATTTCTGGCACCGTCTTTCATATTCAAATTCCAACTCAATCATATGCGATGTCAGAAGGACTCGAGCCTTCTTCAGTCTTCTTTTCAAAAGCAGAATATTATAACCCTTTTTGGGCATTGTGCGCTCGCTTCCTGAGCTTGTCCACAGACATTGTCATGCTAATTGCCGTGCTATCATACTTTTGAGAAAGCGGAATCGAGTGTGAGAGAGTTTTGTAAGACAAACAGCAATCAGGTAGAATTGTCTTTGATCGAGGTTGAGTTTATGCAGGATGTGATAATTTAGTAGATCCTTCAGTGTCAGCGCGTAAAGTTCTTGTGGCGTGTGGAACCAAAAATAATATTAAACTAATGTGAAATAAATAAAGTGAAATTTATTATGTGGAACGACAGACCACTCTAGTTACAAAAGCAGACAAATTAATTTAATTGTGTTGTCTAAGTAGAGCTAATCATTTCCAGTGTAGTGAAGCGGAATTTATGTGTTAACAGGTGTTCAAGCAATGAAACTAGAACACCGGAGAGATTATTTTAAGAGACTATGTAAACTCAAAAATGTATAATCTAAGAATATATTTGTATCTATGCTGGCGACCCGTTCCCATGCTTGGCAACGAAGCCTGAGATAAAAATAGTTCTAAATATAAAACCACGCTCTATCCTGTGCGTGGGGTACAACACCAAATTCTTAGAGGAGAGCTGTACTCCGCTGTAATTTGTAGCTATATAAGACCTAGGATTTTAAGGAATAAAGGCAGTTCAATTTTTGTGCTCAACCAACCAAGTCTTGATGTCCATTTATTCATTGGTCCTTCGAGCCGGATAGACCATCGAATTGTGTCTATAAAATGATATCAACTTACTCAAACTATTGGGTTGAATTAAATAGAAAGGGTAGTTGGCTTTTCAAAGTACCAACTAATACTAAAGCAAATATTCAGTGTAGCCATACTCACCAGGAAATTATTGACTTACCGGAACAAGGTATATTATCTATTAAGTCAGATTGTACTGCTAGAACAGTTGATAAAATTCTAGTTGCAAATTATGTAATTCACTCCGAAAGTTACGAAAAAATTGTCACCTTATTATATAAGTAATGTAAGTGAGATACCGAAAATTATATGGGATCCATTGAGATATCCAATTATCAACCATACAGTAGAGATAGATCAATTAAAGAATGACCTATATGACATTAAAAATCATCATTTTGAATTAAAAACCTTAACTTTCATCATGTATCCGGTCACCTATCTTTAGAATTTGTTTGATAATATTGTTAGTTATAATTGTATACATAATAAGAAAAATAAATGTAACAAGAAGACTACAAACGATCACGTTTCCTCACATATAAAAATAAAACAAAAAATAAAAAAATGTTTACTCTAAGGTTAATATGTCAATGCCATTGTATTTAAACTACCACCTTTTTGTGGCCCTTGGCAGAATGTTCAAGCAATGAAACTAGAACACCGGAGAGATTATTTTAAGAGACTATGTAAACTCAAAAATGTATAATCTAAGAATATATTTGTATCTATGCTGGCGACCCGTTCCCATGCTTGGCAACGAAGCCTGAGATAAAAATAGTTCTAAATATAAAACCACGCTCTATCCTGTGCGTGGGGTACAACACCAAATTCTTAGAGGAGAGCTGTACTCCGCTGTAATTTGTAGCTATATAAGACCTAGGATTTTAAGGAATAAAGGCAGTTCAATTTTTGTGCTCAACCAACCAAGTCTTGATGTCCATTTATTCAACAGGAATTATTTCTTACACCTAACAAAATTCCTCAACTTAATTTAAAATCGTACGACAAATAAATTAAAGATTACCTACGTAAAAATAAAATTTTGTTGTATAAATGTATGTTTTTAAAATTAAGTGGTGTTTTCTATGTGCCATTTTTTTTCAGTGTACAAATCTTATGCGCAAAATGTGCCCAACACTCCCCCACAAAAAGAACAACAAAAACAAGACATTAACACGGCCTCTGACGCAATTTAACACCAATTACAATATCCGTTACATCTAATTATTGTAAACGCGCCCACAAGGAAGCCACTTGCCCAGGGACTAAATTAAAGAAAAACATGCAGAGCTGGGAAATGGAAATGAAAATAAAGATGGAGAATGGAGAAGGCAAGTAAAGAAAAGAAAAAGAAATAAAAAATTATTAGAGAATCGAAAGAAACCGCAAAAGACAAAAACCAAACATTGAAGGTGGCACAGACGCAGAATTGGTGGCCATTTGTGGTTGCCAGGACATTAACAATGGCAACTACAACCACAACAACAAGCAGAACAACAACTAAAACAACTTCGAAATGGTGCTCATAAAACAACAGAGCAGAACCAGGAATAGCCATGAAATATGACAATGATGGAAACTGAGACGACTGAGCTGCATGGTGGGCGGAGGAGGGAGAAGTGGGCGTAAGGAGAAGGCAGAACGGCAGTTAAACTGTGGTTGGACCTCAGTTGTGTGGCTCTACATTTCTGGCTGGCTGGGGTAGGGCGCTTTTCTGGCTAAAAACATTTCTTAATTTTCAACAATTTACGCTGAAAGCTTTCAGCGCTCAAATGACGCACAGTACGAGTGTGTATGTGTGTGTGTGCGAGTGTGTTGAGGGGAGTTCGTCCTGTGGTTCATGTCTTATGTCCGTCGTTTCGTCCTAGGCGACGATGATCTAATGCCATTATTTCGCTGCCAAACGACAGGCAGTTGTTAATGGGGCTTACCACTTAAGCGCGACGGCATAAAATAAACACGCCGCACTTCCGCCCACCTACCACCCCCTACCCCATCGGCAGCTCCTCCTGCTGGTCGTCACGGATGTCCTGGCAAATTAATTAACATGGCGCGCGCTCGCCTGCAGCTTTTTCTTGGCCTTTACTGGGTTTCTTTGCTTCACTTTTTTGGTATTTCTTTTTCCTTTTTCTTGTTTTTTGTACTTTGTATTTTCTTGTCTTTTGGCGGTTTCTGCCGCTGCTGCTGTTTAATTGTGTGGCACTGGTCTTGGACCTGGCCAGCGGCTGTTGAACAATTAAGAAACGTTTAAAGTTTCACTAAGCTTCAATTTCGACGGCTTTTCTCGCCAGCTGAAAAACCCACAGGAGCAGGACATTGAGCATACGCGGCACGTATCTACATCCGTTTGACACCTTTGTGCCCCGTGGAAAGGAAATGAGCTGCCCCGTACGTGACTCGTTTCATCAAAAAGGTCACTTCCCCTTCTCTACCCATTTCCCCAAATATTTGGGTTGTCTGATTGTTTGCTGCAAAAGTTTTTGGCCAAATATTTCTTAAGAAATTTCTAACGAGTTATTTCTCACAGCAGTTGGTAACTTTAAACCGTCCTCCTTTGTCACATTTTTGGCTGCTGTTTAAAATTCTAAATTTGTGCACTCGCTCAATTTCCTTGCGTTCACAAAGTAATTACCTGCCCAGCCCAACGCCCACCAACCAATGCCCAAAAACTCCCAAATGCCAAACTGAAAGATTTTAGATATATACGTATTTTTTGTTGGGTTTGGCGTGTCCTGCCGGAATAATTAGTGGCCCATTGATGCTGCTACGTGCCACAAGCACAACGCCTTGCGGCAAGGACAGACCTTTAAGAAGCTGCCATAATTGCAATTAAAATGTGCGCGTGAAGTGCAAACACTTTGGGCAAGAAAAAAAAAACAAAAATACAAAAAACTGTTGTGGAAAAAATAAACAAAGATTGCGCAAATTAAAATATAATTAGAGATAAACAAGATGTAACAAGTCGAAACAAGTTCGCCAACAAGCGGCGGCAATTAGCAGCAGCAACAGAGTTCACTTGAGACGGTGGCGCCGCCTGTTGGCCAGCGGCTGCGGCTACACGGCTAAGGTTGTACGCACTTTCCACTGGAATTGTGCGACTGGAAATTAGCGTCTCAGGAGACCACCCCAAACCCCTGAACCACCACACACACGCACTGTGTTCTGCTTTGTAGTGTGTGTGAGCAAGACAGCCTTGAACTGCGACTGAGATAGCGAGATAAATCGCTCTGGCTGCTGCCGCTGCTCTGCTGCTGTAGACAGCGACGTCTCGGTCGGCGTCGCTGCTACCTGACAACTAACGAGCCAGTAATTTTGTGTGGCAGCTAATGCTGCTACACAGGCCTACGCTGAGCAGTGTTGCCTTGGCTACTTTAAGCCAACGCGTCGTCATCGTGTCTTTCATATTAAGTATACGCCACGTTTGGCTCATGTGTGCGCAGAGCAGGGAGGGATTTGTACTTGGACTTGGACTTCGACTCAGCCCTGACTCAGCAAACTGTGAGGGTCGTTTTTTTTCTGCTTTACTTTCTGCTGTCGAGGCCACACCTTCCACAAGGGTGACTGAAACTGAAAATTTTCTGCATGCGCCGTCGACGTTGCTTTTACTTTTGTTTGCTTGGATTTTCGATAGCAAAAAAAAAAAAAAGGAAGGAATTTATTTTTTTCTGCCTGTATTTGTGTGTATATAAATCTAAATATATAGAAAAAAAAAATTTCTACATTGGTTCGAGTTTCTTTTTTTGGGTGGGAAACGAAATCTGCTTTATGAAATGTCAAAACTTCAAAGCAAATTTAAGTTAAATGCAAGAAAATGAGAAAATATTCACTTGAGTGCGTATGAAGAAACATTTTCAACTGCGCAGCCGGCATGAACTTGTTGTTTTTGTTGTTGCTGCTGCTGTTTGTTTTCCTTCGTCAGTTTTTCATTGTCCATTGCACGTCGTTAGCTTCGTTGTTGTTGTTGTTGTTGTTTTTGCTACTGCTGTGTTGTTTGAACTGTTGTTGATAGCCTTTATTAGTTGTTGGGCCAAAGCTTAGGCGCATTACATTTTCTTTTGCACTTCCTGTTTGGACTTGGCCCAAAACAAAATGGAATCAAGATTTGACGAGATGTTGCCTCGCGCGTTGTGTAAATAGCTTAAAAAGCTGCTGGGTATATGGACTTTAAGACATTGTTTGCCTAACTTTTGGGTATATTAATAAATGAGTTGTAAGCTAATAAAATTATGATTTTCTTCATCAAAATAAATTTAATAATTGTAGCTTTGGTGTATATTTAAAATATAATTCATAATAAAATATTTTTCAGCCAATCACCTCTGTTTTCCTATACGAAAGTGTATTTAAAAGTTTATTTCACACTCGAATATTTTTCTGTTTTTTTTTTTTTACTTGTTTTTCTGTCGTTTTCTTTTTTTAGCTTACAGTTCTTTTCTCTCACTTTCGACAGAAGATTTTATTAAAAAATTGTATATTAAATCAATTGCGTGCAGCTTTTCGTTTGGGGTGTTGAATGTGCTCATGCATAAAGCTGGTTTAGCTTGGTGGGCGTGGCAAATGGCCACATCAAATGGTATAAATCATATTATGGCCATGGGAAACCGAGTATTTAATATGCTCCTCCGTACATATTAAAACAATAAGAAATCTTATTAAAACAAATTTAATTGTGCATTTAATCAGATTTTAATTCTACTTTTTTTGAGTTATAGACAAGTTTTAAATACCTAGTTGTAGGCTGGAGATAATTTACGGTTTTAGTTTTTTAAAGAAAATTAATTTTATAGCACTTAATATGTATCAGACAATTAGTTTTATTTAATAACAAAATATAGCTAAGTAAACTATTGTAATTTTAAATTAGTCAAGTGTCCATGTATTACTTAACAGCTGCTTAATAACTCAGAGGACACTTCTATTAAGCTGTCAATTGAACTTTTAAAAACTTTACCTATTACTAACATAGTTGACACTTTGTGGCAATTTCCATGAATCAATTCTAGGTATAAATACCACTACTAAGGTGACAATTTTCCAACTAGTTTTCCTAAACTGCAAAGAGTCGGTAGTATGGCGTCAAAATCAGAGATAACTTCGCTGAATGATCAGAGTTGTGTTACGCGCTATCGCCGCATTATAAATCTTGTAAAGCTTTGTGCTCGCATCTGTGGCGCAGATGTAACCGATCCCAATTTTCGCTTTAATTTTGCCACTTATATATTGCTAAGTTTGCTCGCTAATTTCTTTGGCTGCTCGGCCTACACGATTTATGTGACGGTTATAAAGGAAGGAAACTATACGGATATCTTGCAGGCAACTTGCTTCATAAGCGTTGGAGTTCAGGGCATGGTAAAGTTTATCTGCTTTATAACAAAGCGAGTTATGGTCAGGGAAGCGCAGATATTTCTGGACAACACCTACATGGAGTACGAGAAAAAAGGTGGTAGCTATCAGAATGTGCTCCTAAATAGCATTGACGTAACCATGAGGGGCATCAGAGTGTTTACCTTCATTTATATACTTGTCGTTATGGCCTGCTCCGGTTTTCCGATCGTTTATCGCGCTTTCTACAACGAAAAGATTCTCATCATGCACTTTCTGCTGCCTGGACTCGATCCCAACACAGATATTGGCTATAACTTGTTGTTTGGCCTGCATGTTGTGTGTCTTGGCCTCGGAGCTTTTGGAAACTTTGCTAGCGATATGTATTTATTTACTTTCATTGGAAATGTGCCTCTGCTAAAGAACATTTTGCGTTGCAAATTCGAGGATCTTAATGTATTATTTGAGCAGAATATGCAGTCCACTGGAGCAAAAGTTAAGGCGGCCATGGTTGACATTGTGCTCTGGCACAAGGAGTATCTCAGGTGAGTTGATTTCACTTCCATCTAACACTTTCTTCCCTTAACCAACATGTCTTTAGAATACTCTTCTGTACTGAACAAATCTTCTATGCCATCATTTTGGCTCATGTCTTTTGCTCAGCCACGAGTGTTGTCTGTAGCTTGTACTGCATGGTAATTGGAGTTTGGCCCGCAGCTCCATTTTTTCTGATTTTCTCCGCTGCTAATCTATATCTGTTTTGTGGCCTCGGCACTGTTGTGGATAACTCGGTGGGTTAATTTGGTGAATTCCGCTAGTAAAGACTTAAACTTTTTACTTTCCAGAATGACGACTGTATTGAGATTATATACACCGCCTGCGAATGGTATAATCTGCCGTTATCGGAGCAGCGAATTCTGCTCCTTATGCTGTGCAAGTCGCAGGCCACTGATAATCTCTCTGTGGGAAACATGATGCCTTTGACTGTGGGCACGGCCTTGAACATCACTAAGTCGGTGTATAGCATGTTAATGCTGCTGATGAAGAGCCGGGATTAGTTAACCGCGTGGTAGCTTTTAATCCTACTGCTATTAAGATTTTCTTAAGCTAACTGTGTCATTAACTTATGAAAGAATTTAATAAAATTATCTCAGACTAATTAAGTGTTTCGTTATATGAATGGAGTGCAGGATTATTTGAAGCTACTCCAACAACTGCATATTAGATATTTAATGCCAGTTTTAAATTAGTATCAGTTATTATTCTGTTGTTTTGTTTACTTATTTAAGAAGTCCCAGCACCCTTGGCAGCAATACAAACCACTTAAAAGTGATTGAAAACGATTCAATTAAATTTAATTACCGCCTTGTTTTGCCTCACAGCTATTAAGTTGTTAATATTTTGACATAAGCTGTCAATAATCATCTATAAAAGTAACTTTCTTAAGACGTTTCCCTTCAATCAATCCTAGAGGATTCACAATGGCCGACTCAGCAGCAACTCGATTCTGTAAAATCATAAAAATGATACGGTTTTGTGTTGGCATTTGCGGCACAGATGTCGCTGATCCGAACTATGAGATGTGGGCTTTAACCTATGCCGTAATCTCAGTGATTTTCTTCTTCTTCGCCGCTACCGTGTACACGCTCTACGTGGGCGTGTATGTAAACAATGATTGGACCGTTATTCTGCAGGCCTGCGCCATGGTCGGATCGGCAATTCAAGGACTTGTTAAGCTACTTTGCACAACGAACAAAGCTCCTCTCATGCGACACATACAATACACCTACGAATCAATCTATGAGGAGTACGAAGTCAAAGGAGGGGAGTATACGAAGTATCTGCACAAACGAATCAATAACTTCTGGTATCTGCTGATGTGCTTCATGTGGGTCTACATAATACTCGTGGTGGGATTGGTTTCCTATCCGATCTTCTGTCTTGTTTTCCGTAATGAAAAGATTCTCGTAATGCAATTTCTGGTACCAGGAATCGATCGGAATAGCGACACTGGACATCTAATGCTGGTAACTCTACACGTGACGTGTCTTTGCTTTGGCGCCTTTGGCAACTTTGGTGGCGACATGTATCTCTTTCTGTTCGTCACGAATGTGCCCTTGATGAAGGACATTTTTAAGGTAAAGCTGCAGGAATTCAATGAGATACTCGAGGAACGAAAAGACTACAAGGAGATGGTCGCCACGATGTGGGACATTATAGCCTGGCATCAGCGATATGTAACGTAGGTGCACTGTATTTTATACCCAATAATTTACATATAATTCCTGGACTTTCAGCATTCTACGTGGCACGGAGCAGATCTATAACATTGTCATGGGTGTGCAGCTTTTCTCCGCCTGCGTTGGCATTCTCTGTACAATTGCCTGCATTTTTATACGCGTTTGGCCAGCGGCTCCTGTCTACCTGATCTACTCCTTTATAGTGCTCTACACCTTCTGCTATTTGGGCACTGTAGTTGAGACTTCGGTGGGCTCAATTGTAATCATATAAAACTATCTTTATTTAATTGTTTTATTTTTAGAATGAGGACTTTACATTTGAGATCTATTCGAACTGGTTGTGGTATGAACTGCCTGCCAAGGAGCAAAAGCTTATTATTCTCATGCTGGCCAAGTCGCAGAATGAATTGGCCTTAACTGCGGCTTCTTTTCTGCCTCTATCGATGGCCACGGCTCTGCAGCTCACCAAGGGCATCTACAGCTTTAGTATGATGTTGTTCACCTACTTGGAATACGAAAAGTAGAAGATAGAAAGTGGAAGTGAGTCTTAAAAACTCTTAGCTTTGGGCACATCTGAATTGTAGTTGTTTGATCAATGAATGATAGAAGTTTATTAGTTCACTCTTTTTTAAATAAATTACAGAGCAATTAAAAGGCATTTTTTCTTCGGTTACAATTTTAATTGTGGATATTTGCCTTGTCTTTTCACAGCTGCTATTTATTGATTATTGTTGTGGCGTTATAGTAATAACAAATATTATAAAACTGTTATTTAAGTCCTTTATCAACTGACCTTTTCACATAATTGAACTATTATCGACAACTGAACCGAGCTGCTTGTTCCAATATCGACGAGTCATAAGTCATATGGGCATTAAATTATTTGGCGGCTTTTATGTTAGTGCCATGTTATTGACGGCATTGGATACCACTGAAAGTCTCTTCATGGGTTATATGATGCATTTAATTGTCGGTACTGCACTGGACCTCACAAAGACTGTCTGCAGTAAGCTGGTGCTGAGCAATCGAGATTAGTGAGCACAAAGAAATTGCTGAGAATCTGTTACTCCAGCTCCAGTTGTTCCGCTGATTAATTTAAGCTTTTTGTCTAATGAACTTGCCGTCAAAGAATTTAATAAACATTGCACTGTCGCAAAGCTTTATGGACCACAAACCACAAAGAAGGGGAAATAATAAAAAATAGAACACAAAAAAAAGCAAAAAAAATATGGAGAATATAATGAATGAAAATGAAGTAAAGGAAAAATCATCTCTGGTAAGTTGTAAAAATTGTCTTTTAATGCCACGAAAATCCAGCAGATTGCCACGTAGTGCTAATAAAATAAAGTTATGCCCTAGCATAAAAAAAATCCACTGAAAATTGTGAGAAATAGTGTGCGGTTGCCTATATATTCTGCACTTTTTTTCTTATTTTTTCAATTTTTTATTTTCACTTTTAGCGTACGAAAAAAATGGCGTTGAAAATGGTGCGCGCGCAGAAGTTTCCCGCCGCTGTAGCGGTAAACGCATCATTAATCAAATGTCCGGCGCCTAAGCACCGTTATTCATCATTGCCTCTGGACGAGACGGCCGACTCGACCTCCGTTTTCCGATCCCGCTAAACAACCCACAGAATGCACACACACAATGCCGCCATATTTGTTCCTTTTGCGGCTGATTTTGTGGCTAAAAAGTTTTGAAATTTCGATTTTTGGCTGAGACGTGCACATGGGCTTCATTAAGCCCCTTCTGTTGGTTTTTCCTAGTGGAAAATATATTAAGAAAATGCTGACTGAAAGATTTTTTAGTATGCTAGATTCTTGGTTTGCATTTAATTAAATTTTTGCACAATAAACGATTTTTTAACTAAATAATTTAACTATTTTTTCGAAGACTGCTTCATAATTTCATTGTGAGTTTATTGTACTGTTTAAACATAATTATATTTTAACGAAAACTTTTTATATCCCTTGTCAAACTGATCACCTCTAAAGCTTAATACTGGCAGTATTTCCACACCTCTGCTTTTGAAAGTTTCCTAATAACTGTAGCTCATTTAAGTGTCGTTGCTAGTCTAACCAATTGCTCTGGCCACTCCACTTGCTGCCTGGCACACTCAAGGAGCCACACGTGTATCTCAAAATGCTAAATCGCCGCCAAAATCAGCCGAAATAAGAAAATTCAGCCACCCTAATGGCTCATATCAATTTGGCTCAGACGCGTGCTACTGATGGTTTTCCTTCTACTTTCATTATTTGCTTTCCTTTTCCTATTTTTTCTGCATTTTTTTTCGTTCTTTTATCCGTACTTTCTCAAGAGTACGGCCGGGTTTTTAATGTACTAGTAAAGGGACATTTTCGGTGGGTAACTCAAAGTTTACGGCTAAATCGTGGGTTTGGGCTGACTGTGAGTTTTTTTGGGCATCATAAATCAGGCTTATATTTCCGTAAATCATCAAACACGCGACAACTTTTAGCGACCACTGTGCCGAGTGTCACTGTACCACTGTTTATAGCTAATGCTGCTAATGGAGTTCTTACATTAGAGATTGCCCATTCAAAAGTTCCTGTTTTTGTTATTTTTTTTAGACGGATTCGGTTATCACAACAGCATCAAATATTGCTTTAACACCCCTTCAAGTGTCAGTTACATATTGTCGAGACAACAAAATGCTTCACTTTCCATCAAACGGGAAAACAAGCTGCCCGAAAAAACGAGAAAAACAGAAAAACTCGTAAAAAGGTTGCAGACAAAAAACGGCTAAATTTGCATACGCAGCAGCTGAACAGGATGCGGATCCTGATGCGGATGCGATACTTTTGTTCCTGTTGTTGTAGTTGTCTATGCAGGAAGTGTGTGCACATTGAAAGGTTGTAGAAATTCAGTGAAAACAACGCCAAAGAAATGGCTACAAAAATGCCGCTAAACTTTGCTAGTCATTCGACAGCTGCCCAGCAAATGAAAACCAAAAAAAGGCGAGTGAAAAAAAAAAAGGACTTCAACCTCGGCCTCCCCTCAGCATGGTTGATTTTTTTCTATTTCATGAAAATTAAATAGAAATCATATGCAAATTCAAATTGAGTTTTCGATTAACCCTAAAAAACGCGAGCTGAGAAATCATATTTGGTTACAGGACTTTCAGGACCTTCGGGCCTTTCGCTTTCTCATCACGTCGACGTGTTTAAGTACGCATCATTTGCTGTTTGTTGTAATTTAATTGGTTTGGCTTTTTAACAGGTAACCTGCTTGAGGCCTCGAGTTGCCCTCTCAGTCTCCGTCTCAGTGTCAGGCCAATGAGGCAACTAATTTATTCGACGACATCACGAAAAGGGTTGCCCTTGTGCTCTCCTGCTTGTGTTGCACGTGCAACGACACAACGTTCTTGAGAAGTTGCTTTATTAATTATTATTCTAATTAATAAGCAAAAGAAGTCTGCCAATTTGCATATGAGTGACACAACAGGACATTCGCTTCCTGTCACGCAGCCAAAGGATATGCGACGAGACGAGGCGAGACTCTAGTCGGGGCACGTATTCCCAGCCGTGAGTTTGTGGCAGCTTCCCGACAGAAACTTGCCTCATGCATAATGCAACCAAGGCAAAAGACGCGTGAGAAATTTACCCAACGATCAACAGGATCAACAGCAGCTGCCTCTAAACTATCACGTACAGCGAGTTAGAGGATATCATAGGTTTATCATTTCACAACAAACTAATTATCAATGGAGCTCAACAGGTTCTAAACACACAATTCGTTGTCAATTTGGCAAACTGCAAAAATGCAAATTGCAAATAACCTAAGCCGCATTGATAGTTCTTTGTGTGTGTTGTGTGCTGCACCCCTGTGTTGCTATAAGTGCAAGTCATGCAACCCTCGTTGCAATTCCATTGGCCAATCGTTTATCGATTCACAGTTTGCCGATTTGCCAAATTGACAGTGTCAAATGTCAAATCAATTAAGTCAATTTTGATTTTGATTTTGAGGGTCACAAATCCGTTGTTCACTTTATTTGTTGTGCGTGTGTGTGTGTCATTTATATTGTCATGTTTGCTAATTCCCTTTGTTGTAGCCCCTTTTCGCCTATTTTTCGCAATTTCACTTTCACTCTCTTCCTTTCTTTCTCTCACCGCAAATCGCTTTCTTTTGTTAGCGGAAAAATAAATTTCTGGGGTTGTTCCCCGGGGAAAGTGTGCCAATTCTTGCACTAATTATGACAGCTTAAATTGGAAAACAATATGAGCATTTAAGGTTAAGATTCTTCAAAATAGTTGAGTTAATTCATTATGATTTTGTTGGTGGTGAAAAACATATTTGTTTATTGGATACTTTAGCTTCAATGAAATTCATAAAAATTCAGCACAAAACAATTTCTTTTATGGGCATTTCTTTTTTCATCTTTTTTTTTGTTGCCCCGCCTACGCGGGAGTTGCTGGGGGCGGCGAAGGTATAGGTGAGGGCAGCTCAACGAAATTGGTTTTTAAAAATATTCCACATTTCAATCTTTCCCTCGCTGTATTAATATAGGCTGTGGTTGCTACCTTTCTTAGCAAGTTATGGCAGCGCATTATAATAAAAGCCAGAGCCATAGCTATAGCTATATAGCTGTAGCTGTAGCTGTAGCTATAGCCACTGTCTTGCGTGCTCCTGCGAGTCCTGTGGGGGCCAAGCGCTTTGGCTTTTTGCTGTCCCCACAAATAACAATCAAAATGCTGCTTGGCAGCCAGGCTCATCTTCGTTTTAGCATGCTCTGGCTAAGGGTATACACGACTTGTGGTAACAAATGTAACCGGACAAAGGAGAACGAGTTTTAAGGCAGCGTGAAGACAGCAGAAACTTTTATTATCTCGTAGTCTAGAGTATCTGCTAGTCCTCTTCCTCTTCTTTTACTGCTGCGTATTTGTAATCTTCGGCCGCAGGATAAACGCCGCTGTTGGCCTGAAAATTGCCATTGCCGTGGCCAGAAAAAGCCGCAGCGAAAACCCAAAAACGGACACTGAAATTACAGGTGCCTCTGCCTAATGCAAATTTGTGTGTTTCTGGCATATTTTGTGGCCCGTTTGGAAATTTAAATAAAAATAATTCGAAATTTTTGCTTTGGTCATAAAAATCAATTCTTTTTTTCCCCCCATTTCACAGTAAAGTCGGACTGTCTGTCTGTCTGTCTTTCCTGCTGTCCTTTCGTCTGCTGTTGATTCGATTTTGTTGCCGTCGCTGAATTTGGAATTTGAAGTCTTGCAGCTGATTGTCATCATTCAGGCTGAAAAAACAGATTTGCCTCCAATCAACGTGCACTTAATTTCGTTTATTTGATTGGATTTGTGTTTACATGGTTGCCTGCCTCACACACACACACACACACACACACACACACACACACACACACACACACACACAGACACAGACACGCAAATTCAAATTCATTTTGAATTTTTTAGTCGCGCTGTGGCAAATTAGAAAATCAAATCAGTTGCCCCCAAAAACTGACTCAGTTCTGCCACAAAACGTTTATGCAACAAAATTTATGAATATTGAAAAATTAAATAGAAATGTTTGCTGTGCAAAAAGTCGTCTTAACCCCGCGATTCCCACCGATTTTTATTTCAGCCACCCTCAAGTCTGACTTGCCAAAAAAAAAAAACATGGCTACAGCACTTTTTTGTGTATTTTTGTTTTTTTTTTTCTTCTCTGCTTTTTTTTGCGACCATTTTTCCAATGATGGATTTTCGAAATTTTAATGGTTGCTCGCTGCTCGGCTGAGCAGGCGCTGAAGAGCGAGCTCTGCAGTTCCCACTGTTCACCCCCTACTCAACACCCACCTCCCCACTTCCACTCTTCGCAGCTTGCTGTCGCCGTCACCGTCGCCGTCTGGCGTTGTCAGGGTGGTGCGCCTGCCTGTGGGTGGGTGGTGCGTGTTTTTTTTTCGTTGTATTTTTATACTCTGGTTTTTTTTCTGCTCTTCGTTTCCTTTGTTTGGCAGCCATTGAGGGTAACGTTGTGGGTGCAAACTTAAGGGATGGAATCGATATTTGTTTTCTATAACAGGCAGCCCAGCACAGTATTGCCACCCAGCCCGATGTTGGCCTAATCTAATGCGCCTCGTGGCGCGTCTCTGTCTCTTAGGCCTGCCTGATGTTTACCATGTTTTCCTCCGGCTTCCACTCCCACTTCCTCTCCTCTGGCAGCTTTTCCTTGCTGCTATCCTAATCAATATGCGCAAATGATAATTTTTAATGGCTTCCGAACGCGTTTGTTTATCGGCAACGTTCGCTGATTTGGCCAAACGTCGAGCGTAAATTTAATTTTAATTCCTTGCTCTCGTCGCTTCGCCAACTAAACGGAAATTTAATTTCCAAGCAACTTTTGACGGCTAAGCCAGAACACAGCTCAGCTCAGCTTCAGCTGACTTCGGCTTAGCTCTCCTTGAGTTTTAAACTAGTGGGTGACACAAGAGCTGACTGGAAAAGACCCTGCATTTACCAAGTAACGATATTTTGGACACTGTTTTCTTAAAGAGAAATCGCCAAAACGACTCGACTGCTGATGCTGGTCAGGACTGGAGTCCGCCACGCCTTCCTCTACCATCCACGCATATTATGCCACAAAAAACCAAAAAGCTTTCTGTACTCTTTTAAGTACTGGGTCTTAACATGGCCAAAACAGATAGTAAGTGAGAGGGGGAGGGTAAGCAAGAGAGAGCGCCACTTAATACCGTCCATACGCTGCGGATTTCTTTCCCCAATTCCGCATGTTGTTGTTTTTGGGAACGCCTTTCGTCTGCTTCCCCGATATTTAAATGCTAATTGCTTTTTAATACGGTAATTTTGGCTGTTTCGAGGCAAGCTTATTGCGGATTAATTTTACAAGCTAATTTCTTATGTAAATGCTCCGCGTTGCATGTTTTCCATCTTTTTTTTTTGGTTTTCTTTTCTTTCGTCGCGCAGGACACGACGCTGTTGTGGCAGGTATGCGTGTTACAAATGCTAATTCGAAGGCGTTTGCTGTAATTAGAAGGTCATTTTGGCTTGAAATAAATAATTCAGCTGCAGCTTACTGACTTGGGGGCGCGTCTCGTGCTTAAATCGAAAGATTAAAATACAAAATTGGTAGACAAGCTTTTGGTTTGCCATTTTAAGTTCGATAAATCCAACGGAAGGAAAGAATAAATTAAAAGAAATAATTTCTTCTGAATCACTCTTATTTTTGATTAAACAACTTCTCGTTTTCTGCAATCGTATCTATTACAAATATACATAAAAAATGCCGCTGATTATAAAAGTGAAATCGTATCCATGCTAATTTTGAAATCATCATTCAAAGCAGCAACTGAAAACGAGCTGACAGCAGAAAAAAAAAACTGTGGAACAATCCTCCCAAAATCACACACAGAGGCAGTAGGACAGACGGACAAACAGACAGACAGAAACCGACAGATGCACGGCATATTAATCTCAAACAAACAGATATCAACGAACCATTTCCTATCACACAATCACACACACACAGCCAGATACAGACAGACAATACTCGGTTGTAAAAAAAAAAAGGAAATCTGGCTATAAAATCCTTTTTTTCTGTGCCTGTCGCTGGCTCGTTTAATGCTAAATTATATCCGTATGCAAATAAGTTTTTTCTGTTGATTTTTTCATTAAATCATGACGATTTGACAGTGGAGCAGAAAAACTAAAGGAAAAAAAAGAGCGGATAAAACTGATTGCCCTCGATACGGGCACTGTGCAAAGAAAGGGTTGTCTAAGGCCCGTGTGTTTGTGCCCGAGGTCAAAGGGACAACAAACAGCAGCTAGAGCGGAGAGGAAAAAGGAAGGGAGAAACGACAATAAGTTTGTTTGTTCGGCTGCCTAGTTTGGCCTCAAGGAGATTGAAACGCCGAGATGGAGTCACAGTCTAATGGCCAACGAAATTGGAGACCTTAATGGAGTTGTTTGAACTGTGTATTCAGGCATGAAATTGTGTCAAGCGAGAGACTGAAATGGGCAGCAATAGTTTAATAATAATATAAATTTTGATAGGCAAAAATAAAGTTAAGTTAATATTCAAAATCGTACTCGACACTGATATTTTATATACACATGTATATTTAGCTACAGGGTCTGTTACAGCTGAGTTTTTCCTATTCAATTCCTAGATCTCACTACTCTCGTTTCCCTTTCTCTCATTCGCTGGCTTCCCATACCACTCCAGTACCAATTCCAATGCCCAATAACTCTATTGATCTCCCAATCAACTGAGAGCAACCCCTAAATCAATAACTCGGCACAGCAGCGCCGCCTGGCGTTGAGTGGCAGTCGCAGCAGTGCTTGCCAAACAGTAGGCAACGCCTCTCACCTTTCGATAATTTGGGACTACGCACGAGGGAAATATAGGCCAACAAGTACACTGCTCATCAGTTCCCAGTCCCCATCATTACACTCAACTACAAACTCATTAATGCAAAATAAACACAAAAAAACACGATGACTTTTGCATTATAATTTGCATCTTTCAGTCGATCGATTCAACAGTTCGAGTGCTCAAATGGAGCAGGATCTTGAAATTGAGTTTCCAGCTTTTGTGCAGTGACACTACTTCGACACTGTGCTGAACATTTGGCTTTTAAATAGCCTGTCTTCAGCAGTTTTGCAATTGTAAAGGCCTTTTTTTAAATAATTATTTAATATATGGCAGCACTGTTCAGGAGGCAGGTTGCAATTGTTGCTGTGCATTGTTGTGTAAGCGCAATTTATAATTTTTGCAGTTGCCAGTTGCAAGTAGGTAGTTGCACGTTGCTGTTGCTGTTGCCAGTTGCTGCTTCTGCGTGCTGGTTGTTTCTGCCGCTGGTTGCCGTTACCCAAAAGCCAACCCATCCCACTTTGGCGGTGAATGTCGCCTTGCAATTAACACAAGTGCCCACGATGTTGTTCCCGTGCCCGTTCTCGTTCCCAGAACAGCCTCATCTTGTTGTCCTTCGCATGCTCGGCGATAGCTGTTGACGGAGCTGGAGTTGCTGCTCCCGTTGTTGTTGTTGTTGTCCTCGTTGTCGTACTTAATGTCTGAGGCGTGCGTCACAAGCAGCGTGCGCGTCCCTATCATTAAAATAATGCATACACATGTGAAGTATGTGGGCAGTCGGGGCTGTGTTGCAGGATGTGCTGCACAGACAGAGGGAGGCGGCTAGTGACTAAGTGAGACAGCTGTAGTGTAGGTAAGAAAGAGAGCGAGATACACACACTTTGGTAGGAAGGTGTTTATTAACAGATCGTTGTCGTCTGTGCACTCTCGAGTGTCGAGTGCCATTGAAATTGTCTCCGGTGTGCCCTATGCCACGCCCCCCGCCTCTTACCCTTCTGGTCTTTGAGTGCACATCTGACTTAATCAAGCATTCGAGCAGAAAATCATACAAAGTGTGCGATATATTTAAAAATAATTATAATAACATGAATTATGAGACATACGTTTATTACGCCGTCACACACACTCACACACACACGCACACACACTGCAGCTGGGCTATTATTATTAGTAGTTAAAGTACAAGTGTTTTTGTCCCAGTTTACATGCGACTCTCGCTCTACAGCTTTTAGCCTGATTGCCATATTTATGAAGACATAACGACTCACAGACCCAATGAAGCTCAACTCGAATTCAGCTACATCTTAAAGTCTCTCTCTCTCTCTCTGTCTCCTTTCACGCCTTGCGTGCTCCAAACATTGTAATTAGAATGGCCAACAACACCAACTACAATAAAAGCAACAACAATTGCTGCTATTAAGTATATGGCGAAATTGAATTATGCGCTTTTCATGTTAATTTCTTGGCGCTTGTTGTAATCTGTTCTTGACATGAAACTTGGCTCCTAATAACCTGAACAATTCGCCTCAAAGTTGTCGGCTAAACAAAGTTTCAATATGGCCAAGAATCTTTTCAAAATAAAAACTATTAAAAGGCTTTGCAGAGTTTGTTTGCTTTTAATTAATTCAGAACTTGACAAGGGTGTTTTGATTTGGAAGCACAGTTTGTCGTATGACTCTATAAGCGACAGCCCTTTTGAGTTGTCTTAGGTTCAAAGTGACTACCCAAAAAACTCTTTTTCCTTCTGTTTTCTGGCTATAAAATACGTTGTGCCAATTTGTGTGCAGAATCTTTACAATGTTAACCGCAATAACCAGTTTGTTGTCTTTGCAACTTTTACTTTTTAGTGGCACAAATGAAGCGCCAAGTACACATAAGAAACGAAACAAAAAGTGGCACATAAAACAATAACAACAAGAAGTTGCCACAACGGTAATGGGCTCTTCTGCGTTGCAATTGATGTGGCAAGACGGCTCTGTTGATGGATGTATTGCATTTTGGACCAAGTTCAGAAATAATTATATTTAATTTGATGGCGAATGAATGTGAAGCGCGCTTAAGAATGCGTCCAAGAGCAGAGTCCACTCTGAGACTCTATAACCCTTTAAGATCCCTCTTATCTCGTCTTAACCCCTCGCTTAGCACTCCTGGCTTGTTTGCTCAACAGTGCGAATCCTAACGCCAACTGAACTGACCAGTTGTCTTGGCCAAGTTACTGCTCCAACTGATTGAAGGGTTTCATGTTTTTTGGCATCGGCACGCAAAGTGCTGCATGTTTACACTGGCGATTATCCCGACTCCGTTCGGTCCTCCCCTACCTGACCCTACCTGCGCTTTAAGCCCGGAACTGCCATAAAAAGAGCACATAATTTGCTGTACAAAACTGATCGATTGAACACCGATCCTGCGAGCTTCGTTGCTTAACGGCTTAAACACAACTTGTTTGTTTTCCCTCCTTTCTTATAACGTTAAATTTACCTTTCTTAAGGTATTTTTCTCTGATCGTTAACGCAAATTAACGAGCAATCATCAAATCGAAGTCGCTCGATCAGCACTCGACTTGTTCAGACTTGTTCGAACTTGTGCTGTTTCAGTTAAGCATTTATTTTTATTTTATTTTTTATTTTTCTTTGCTGAAATTAATGCGCAGCTTGAAGGAGCTTCAACAAATGCTCAAATGCAGTAGCAGCTGCAACAACGGCATCAACTTGCGGTATTCTCATTAACCATTGAAAATTACAGCAACAGGCAACGGGCCAGTCGAGCAGACGACCAGCCGGCGAACCGACTGCCTGTTGGCCAAGTTAACAGTGGCAGACTTTAGTATGCGCGGCATTTACAACATAATTCATTCGTTGAATTGCTCGTCTCCATCCTTGCCCCATAATTATGAATAGGCATTTCGGAGGCAACTTGTTGCGCATCTTTTGTATATTAATTGCTTTTTAATAATTCCATGTCTGTTAAACAATTTACAATTTACAATCTGCCATTTAGCAATTGCACAATTAACCATTTACAATTAACCATTTCTTAACTCTGGTATCTGGTATCTTGTGTGGAAATTATTAAAATTCATTTTTGCATTCAGCGGAAAATTTTAATTATTTTTATTGCGGAATTTTTAGCTTTATTTACAGAAGGGACTTGAAAAATGCTGAACAAGTTTTCAATGCACTTATTTTGTAGTAATTTCCATACGAGACAGCTGCGCACTGCTTGCCGCACAGCATCTGCTTCCACTGCTTGCTGTAAGTGCGTGTCCTTTTACGCTTCCAAGGTTGTGCCATAGATGGCGCCAACAAGTCACTGGCCAGCAATTCAATAGCTCACATAATATTCACTTTAAATCTTAATAATAATATTATACAAATCGTAAATGGCAACTCGTGTAGTTAATTTAATTAAAGTGTTAATGGTAATGGCGAGTTTTATAGCCAACAGCTTGGACGTGGCCATTCACTTCTAACCAGCTTAGACCCATAAAGACTTGAGCCATTAATGTCACAATATTATTCATAAAGACGTTGATTTATAAAACAAGTTTTATTTTAATACAAAATTATATACAAGTCTTGTTGATTTAAATTTTTTAATGATCGTTTGATTTATTGCCAGAAGCTGTCGTTTTCTTTAGGCCACTTCTAGCTCTGATTTCGCGCAGTGTAGCAGTTCTGTTGTTGCCTTTGTGCGCTAATTAAACAAAAGAAAAAACCCTTTCACACCTTAGCTGGCAAAAAAAAAACTGTTACAACTTCTTTGTGTGTGAAATTTGCATAAATTTTGCAAAACCAAAACGCGCGAAAATATTAATTTTCACAGTTTGACGTGTCCTGTGAGTGTGTGCGAGTGTGTGTGTGTGTGTGTCGTGTCCTCTTTGGCATTCCGACCTCTACATTCAAATGCAAATGCAAATGAGGCAACAATGACAACAACAGCGGCGACATTTGATCGTTTTTTTTTACTCCTCTGATCCTCGTAGTGAGGTCCTTCGTCCTTTTTCTTGTGCGTCGCATTTTTGCATATAAATCATTGCTCCTTTCTACAGCTGCAAGGATTGCAACCCCGAGATGTCAAGGAATTTGCATGCGAGTGCCGTGGATAAAGTGAAAGGGTTCAATTTACACATGAGGAAAATTTTCTAAAGACTTTTCACTTGAGCCGTGTGAACTTGCCAGGTAATTCAATTAGTGGCCCTTTCGGCTGGGTAGGAGTACGGGGAAAAAGTGCGTAGACTTAGCAGAGTAGTAGGGGTAGGAGAAAGTCCCTTCTGAAGCAATTTCGATTAGCTTTTGTGAGGAAAAGTTTTGTGCATTTGGTAGAACTGTTTATGCATTCCATTTTGTCTGACTGTTAACATGATTTATCGAATGCTCGAAGGCGGTTTCAATCCGGGACTCAAATACACCTGTACAGCAGTACAACGGCACACCTGTACTCCCTGCTCAGCTCGGGAAAAAGCGCTCAACTACACGTGTGCCAAATTCATTTCCATGCCAACGTGGGTTACTATTGATGTATCTGTGTGCGTGTGTGTGTGCGTCTGTCTGTTTGCTAAAGGATAACAACAACAAGGACAGCTAATACACAATTTGCATATATTTATCCATCAAATTGATGGATGCTACTGCACACTGAGGCAAAAGACAACCAAGCGTGGCGTTGTTGCTTTGACACGTCGCAATACCCCCAAAAAGGATAATGACAAAGACAGCGCCAGGCCACGACAATGCCACACACACACACTCGCACACACAAGACAAGCGTGAGCAATTTGCAAGGCGCTGGTGAAAAAGGGCAACAGGAAACTGGGTAGAAGCAGCAGCAGCAGCGACAGCAGCAGCAAAGCAGTTAAGCAGCAAGGAGCAAAGGAGCAAAGCAGCATCCTTTAAGTTTCCTTTTCGCCTAGGTAGCAAGCAAAGCCGAGAGACAGACGAACAGACAGACACTTCAATCGTGCGACGTTCGACGACGACTACGACGACGTGGAACGTGCAACGAGCCTGACTGCCATGAGAAAATTACATTTTCTCCGGAAAAGCACTCAACCCGAAGACATCTTCCGTTGGCAGTGACAACGAAAGGGCAGAAGAGGGTGACAGGGTGGGTTAGAGGAAGAGGGTGACAGGGTGGGTTGACTAAGGTGGGTTAGAGGGGTCGAAAGGGGGTGCAAGGGAACGTCGTTTGTAGTGCGGTGAAAGCAGCTTTCGAGCGAGCTGTGAGTACGGTGGCTGCCGCTGCCATTGCCATTTCAAGTGTCGCACACTCATGACTACAAAAGCGTGTGTGTGTATGTGTGTGTGTGCTGCTTTATATCCTTTCGCCGCTGCTGCCTGATAACAAAATTTTCTATTTTATCTCATAAAAATATATGTATGTTTATATTCTTAGAGCTCAACGAGGCCTTGCCAGCAAATACTTGTACATACGAGTATGTACAAAGATACAGATACATAAGTATCTTTGTCCTTAGCTTGTCCCCACTGCTGCTCTTGAGTTTTCCTTTTTTTTTTTGCCAAACAATCGATATTTTCTGTGCGCACAATTAAGCACAACATTAAAACCTGCCCCAAAACAGTCTTTACTTTTAAGCTGACTTTTCCTACATTTTCCTGGCTATCAACTCTTTTTTTCCTGCTGTCTGGCTGGAAAAAAGCTTTAATGAACAGCTGGTTGCGCTGCGGCTGCAAAATACGAAGCTGACGATAAAAATAAAGAAAGCGCGCAAAACAAATCGCACAAAAATTAAAAGAAAATGAATGAACGACGACATCATCAGCTGTTTCTGTTTCTGCTCCTGTTGCTCTCACTCTTGCTCCTTCTATTTCTCTGTCGTCATTAGTAAGCGCAAAGGGGGCGCGGCGGGCACGGAGTGGGCGAAATGAATGAAAATGAAAAGCGCGCAAATGAAAATGAGCGCTAAAGCACGTGTTGCCGGTTCGCAAAACAGTCAAAAGTGGGAAAATGAGAGAGAGAGAGAAATTATTTCAGAGATAGAAGAGTCGTAAGTATTTAGAGGTGAGCATAGCTGGAAGTGACTAATTAAATTAGGCGCTACAACAATTTGAGAAGAAATTAAAGTAGTGTATAATAAAAGTTAATAATGAAGAGTTTAAAACACTAAAAGTTTTATTTATTTATTTTTATTTAGAAATTAATATTTTATTCATAAATAACTAACATACTTATTTTACATTTAAAACACATTGTAATACTAAATTTTTTCTGGTCTTTGAATAAATCTGTAGTATGATTTATATAAAAATTTAATTCTAATAATAGAAATTCTTAAAATTGTATAGAACTATGTTAAATCTCATTATTTAATTATTTTTTCAGACCATTTTCTAATCCATTCATCCAAATCCAAACTGCTAGTTAGATTTACTTAAATTTAAAGTACACAAATATAAAACTCGAATAAAAAGTATTTCTAAATTAATTCTAAACTCGTTTCATTACAGTTATTTCTTCATTCATATATTTTTAATACTTTACTCCAGTTGTTATTATTGTAAATCCCAGATATTTCTATTCAAACGAATTCGATTTCCTCCCACTTCAAATTTACGCACTCGTCTCTATCGTTTCTGCCTTTCTCTCCCCATACTCACTCTCTCGTTCGCTCTCGCGTCGAGACTCACAATTAAAACAAACAACAACAAAAATGCCAATTCCCCCTTCCCATCAGCCTTTCCCCACTCCCCACTCCTCCCACTTCCACAGCACCCACAACAGCAGAGGAGAATCGCTGTGGCTTCAGCTGCGTCGGCACGTCGTCGACGTTGTTGTTGTTATTATTGCCGTCGTGATTGTTGTTGTTGTTGTTGCTGGCTCGTGTCCTTGAACTAGAAACCCGTTTAATTTAACTGTTGCTTAATTGCTGACAGCGACAGCGACGCCGACGCCACGTTACGTCATTAAATTTTTGTTTCCTACGCTGCCAATGACCGTACCTCTGCCGCTGTCGCTGTCGCTGCTACTGCCACTGCCACTGCCGCTGCCTGGAAAACTTCATTTTGGGTAATTTTCGGTAGTCTTTGTTTCTCATTTTCATTTTCATTCATTACGTGCTGAGCAACGGGTCGCTTCGGCTGCCAGTTCGGGGCGTAGTGTTAATTTTCTTGTGCCATTTGCCAAAACATTCCCCTTGACAATTATACGGCACGAAGTGGAATGGAACACGGCAGTCGCTGCTATTGCAATTGTTGTTGTTCCTGCCTGCAGTGGTGGCTATGCTCGCTCTCTCCCTCAACTCGTGTAGTGCGAGCGAGCACTGCCTCGTTGTTGCCTGAGTGCGAGAGGGATGCCAGGTCAGCACGCTTGCGCACTGGTCGCTGCTGCCGCCTTGTTTCCCCTGACTGACACGACGCCGGCTACGAAGCAGCGTGTGCAGAGCTAAAGGCAAATAATGGTGGTTCGGTCTGTTGCCAGTCCCTTTTTTGCTGCTTCGGGCGCTGCGCTGGCAGCGACAGCGACGTTAACAGCGACGCTAAGAGCCGCAGGGGCTGAATACGAAATTTGCATGCGCCCAAAATCGGGTTAAATATATGTGTGAGTGTTTGTGCCTGTGTGTGTGTGTGAGAGAAGAGGCTGTAGTTGTGATGGCTCAAGCGGGAAGTCGGGAGAACTGTGGCTGCGGAGAGGGGTAGGGGAAGGGGGAGACGAACAATATTGCTGTATTTTTGAAATTCCAATTTGCATATTTTGATGTGCGTCGTTGTCGTTCGACAAAGCGATTGAGAGACTGACTGAATGACTAACTGACTGCCTGACTGACAGTTTTTCATTCATGCTGTCTGCTTTTTATTTTATTTTCAGTACTGCAATTTTCACATTTTACAAATTTAATAAAATATCTCAAATGACTGCGCCTGGAAGCTGGCAACATTTTATTTACTACATTTTCCTTTAACTTTGTTGCAATTAGAAATCTGTTGCTAGCCACAAGCAGCAGAGCAGCCACCAGTTGCAGAAAATTGGTAGCTCACGCAGGTTATTCACCTTGCTTCATTATCCTATGCTACGTCTAATCAACAAAGCGCCAGCGTCGCTGTCGACGTCAGCAGCGCTTAATGAATGCCAAGCGAAAGCAGAATGCAAAACAATAACTTCCAAGAGACGGCGATGACGACGATGGCGACGCGGCATCACCTTGACCTTGAAACCCACATTTAAAATAATTCATTCGTTAGCGCAAGCAACAACAACAAAAACTTCATCATCATCTTCATTATGAGGAGCAGCAGAGGCAGCAGCAGCAGAGTCGACAGCTGCCGGCGCAAAGGCAAAGTAAAAACACAGAGACACAGAGCCATTATCTCATCAACGAAAATGAAAATGAGCGAAGCAGCAGCAACAGCGACAGCATCGTCGGCAGAGGCAGTGGTACCAGCAGCCACCCTCAAGTCCTCTCGGCAGCGCAGCCAGCGCCAGCGCGTCTCATCAGCTGCGAATGCTCTCATTATCATTTATTCATTTTCGTTTCATTCATTCCCATTCATTTGACGCCAGCGTCGCCGTCGACTGGCGCTCTCTTGTGGCTTGCGCCAAAACAAACTAACGAATGCGAATAGGGAAGAGGGGGGGGAGGAGAGGGAGTGCAAAAAGGGAGAGAGAACAACGAGTGGGTTGCAAAGTAAATTTTTAATGGGCGAACAAAATTATAACGCAGGCAGCTTGGCAGGTGGAGACTTTATACAGGAGTGGGGAAAAGCGGAGCAGTGCTGCCCACCAACAGTCTGAAATAAATGAAATGAAACAAGCGGAGCACAGCAACAGCAGTGAGTATGCTGCTGCAGTTGCTGCCACAGCCTCTGCTAACGTCGACCGATGCTCCCGCTGACTAACTACGAACTTGGCTCATTTTCACACACAGCAAAAGCAGCAACAGCAGCAGCAATGACGTTGCCGACTGTTGCGCCCCCATTTTTAATGCAACAGTTTTCTTTTTATTTTGACACTCACTCTACGCCCACTGCCAAGCTTCTACGCCCCTCATCTCACTATGCAGTCTGGCCTTGCAGCCGAAAACTGAAAACGAAAGCGAAATTAAAATGGCAAATATAAATTAATGGCCAAAGCGTGTGGAAGAGTTTTGTGTAATGTGTGTCTGGTAGGTTGGGGATTGTTGGTGGGTGTATGTATGTTAACCCACTGTAAATAGTAGTCACAAAAGCTGAGTATGTGTGTGTGTACGTTTGGAAATTTGGACATATGCAAAATCTATAGAAGCTTACCAGTAGGACAATATACATTTCCTCTTGTCCTGAGCCCTAGGGAAAATTGTTTAAAACTTTAATAGATTTTGATTTCAGGCACAAAGAAAATTCTTAATCAAATTTAAAGTTTCTATGTCCAGCTGATTGAGTGACATTAATAAATGTTTGAGCTATTTAAATGTTAAAAAAAAATGTATAAAAATATTTAACGCCTTCAAAGAAAATACGTTTAAAATGTTCAAAAATATAATTTTATTAATTAATTTAGTTCAAATTTCATCCAACGACAACTAAGTTAATTACTTAACTAACTCGATTGCAAATCAGAGCTTCTTGAGTGTCCCTTGCAAAAAAGCTGTCACAGCACAAAAATGCCAACGATTGTCGGTCTTTCCTTCCAACCCAACAAAAAAACACACTAACCTTAGCAACTTTTCAACTTTTCCGCTCATCCTTAGCCAACTCTTTTGTTTGGCCAAAAGAAAAGTCATTTTCTGTGCCGATTCAAAAGAAAATCTGCTTCAATTCGCTGAGCAGCGAGAGAGAGAGAGACGAAAGGAAAAAGGCCAACGAAAAAAGAAGCAATTGACAGGACCTGAACTGACCTTTTATTCAATTCTAGTCGGTATAGAGGATGGGCGAGGGGCGGGACAAAGGCAGCTTTGAATGTCGTTACAGTTTCATTTTGGCCTTTTGCTGCCTGGTTGGATTCTGCCAATGTTTGTGATTAGAATCAAGCGAATCACGCATCACTGAAACTGAATGGCTTAAGGCGGCACAGATATGTCATGATATATATACAATATATATAAAAAATATACGATAAATGTATATGTGTGTGTACACATATTATTTCCGTTGATATTTATGCCTAATGGCTTTTATTTGGCATGCTCTTTATTGCAAATGAGATTAAAGAGCGAAAGCTTTTCTTCTACGTTCGTTTTCCTTCTTTTTTTTTTGCTAAAAGAAAATGGCAAATTTCCAGTACATTAATATGGCAGCCGATAAGGCATGCCATGTCGAGGGAGGTGTAGGGGAGTTGAGCGGGCGTGGCAGCTACAGCTACATGTGTGACATATCACATGACATTTTGCGCGTTGTATTTTCAAAGAGTTTTTTGCGAATTTCGCTTGCCTCGAAATTGAATAAAACAACCTGAAATGACAAACGAACTGGGAGTGAAAGGGAGTAGAGTGGAGAGGGTAGGTGGGGCGGAGGGTGTGTACGGTTGAAAACAGGGGTGGTGTGTGCACGTGTGCACCCGTAATTTTCCATTTGTGAACTTTTCCCTTTGCGCTGAAAAACGCTGTAGATTTTCACGCTTCCGGCATGCGAGGAACATTGATGAAGCTGCCGTTGTCCTTGCCGCAGCTTGACAGCCACATAGACACAACACTAACAAGCTCACTGAGCGAGTGTGTGTATGTGTGTGTGTGTGTGAGGGTGTCAATTTGCAAAAAAAAAGAAAGAAATAACGCGACGCGCAAAAATCGAAGTTGAAAAATAAATGGAAGACATGTGAGCAGTGAGTGAGAAAGAGAGCGCACGAGAGGGAAAGTGTGTGTGAGAGAGGGCGAGAGATAGAGTATGTTGCATGGGGTTCGAGTTCTGTTGCCGTGTCCTGTTTGTTTATGCGGCCTATACGCTTGTATGCTAAAATTAAAATGGCTGCCAAGCACCCACACTCACACATGTGTGTGAATTCGAGTGTGTGTGTGTGTGTAATAAGATATTTTAGTGACTTGTGTCACAACGCGTTCAAATCCATCAAACGCGAACACACATGCACACACCAGCGAATACACTGTAACAAATAATCCTACTAAAATCTACACTTTAAATCCTTGATTCAAACATGTATTACTTGTAAAGAAATTATTAATTGAGGAACAATTGCTAAGCACTAAAATTAAAAAAATAAATTTAATAGTTTTTTTATTATACAATAATTTAAATATTTATTGAAAACTTAGTACTTAAGTTAAGCGAATTTCATGCTTTAAGCAGATGTGTAATGACCCTCCAGCTGACTAGGTTAAAGAGTGGACATAGACCTGGTTATTACTTCAGTGGGTATCCCTACTTTTGACTTCCTCTAGGATTGAAAGCCTTTTTGCATTAGTTTTTTTTCAGTGCAGCAAGTACCTCACACAGTTTGAACCTGGCTAAGAACTTGGCTCAGTGCGTTCGCTTATTTGTAATGGGATCACAAACACACTTCAATTTCATTTGTGACGCTTTACGCACAAACACACAGACACAGCGACACACGCATTCAGACAGACAGAGAGTTAGACACAGAGCGGAAGGGTGGGCGGGGGTTAAGCGCTGGTTTGAGTTCTTGGGCTGAGCGTATCAATCACAAATTAATGAGATGTGAGTGCCGCAGTTTTTTTTTCTTTTTACGTTTTTTTATTTTTTGCCAACTGTCAGTTGCCAGTTTGCCACGTTCTTGGCCATTTTGTTGCTTTTTTTTTGCGCTTTTAGTGCAGACCAAACAAATTTTTGCCTCACTTTGGGATGCCTCGCATGCAAATGCCATTTCTCAGTCCAAATTACACAATTCATCACATTTCATTTGACTCGACTCGTCGCGACTTGTTTCGACTCGTTTCGACTCTCGAGTCAAACAGTCCAACAGTGAATTCTACCCTAACCATGCTCTATCCACTTTCTACACTCCTCTTCTCTACTCTCTTTCTGCTGCAAATGTGTTTCCAATTCGTCGTTTTTCTGTCCAAATTGGCAGTTGGAGCTTTTTTGCAAATTTTATTTTTATTTTAATGGGTTTTTGTGTGATGAAAGCTTTCATGTGATGTACAAATGTATTTATTTTATTTGTATAATTGAAGTTAATTTTATTTGACGACATAAATAATTCAATTCGCTGAACTCAAATGACAAATGTGAGTGTCTAGGAATTGTATATTTTACTAAAGCTGCGAATTATAGTGGTATAAAGTACAGCCTTTTGTATAGTTTAGATAGCACTTAAAAAAAACTCATTTTAGATTAAGATTCAATTCACTGTTCTTTCTTTAAGCCTTCTACAAGTTAGCACATGCATATATCACCTTATCTAGCCATCAATCTCTTATCAACCGATCTATACAGTTCTGCAAGCCATCATAAAGGCTTTATCATGGTCCAACTACCTTTTAACGCTCTGACTCACGCCCATAGCCCATTTGGCCACAATGCAATTTGCCCAAGACTGTGACGCTAACAAAAAAAGTTTAGGAAAAAGCAGAAAAAAACAGAAGATTCAGATTTAAACTCAGCCACAAATTGCGCAGCGTCATAAAATGTAAAATTTTCAATTGTCTACAATTTGTGTGCAGAGTCAGAACTGCAGAGGTGGCAGAGGGGGGCGCAGCTTGGTGAGGACAACTCGGAGATGGCCAACACATTTTCATAGCTGCTTGCACAGTTTGGCAGCGCAACGTGTTGGCCGCTTACATTGTTCACATGCTGCCACTGCCACCATCGCTGCCGCTACTAACTTGGCTGAAAAGGCAAAAGGGAAAAGTATTAGAAATACAATAAAGTGGAGTCAAAGTGAAAAGTTTTACGCAGCGGCTGCTTCAGTGTTCTGCTTGCTGCGAATAAAAAAATCAAGAAATGTAAACTTTGGCAAACAGCAAAGTTTGCTGGCGCCCAACGTGGGGGCAGGGCAACTAACAAGCAGCGACTACCGCGTATTGACTACCTTGTGACCATGTTGAGCATCTGAAGGAGGAGGGAGACGTAGAGGGGACAGTAGACGGTGATAAAGTAGCGCAGAGGGAACCACAAAAGCGCTAGCACAAACAACATTGTTTGCCTCATGCGAGTTTACCATTTTCCCCCCATTTCCCACACAGTTTCCCTTGCGTTTTTCCTACATTTTCCTCATATGCAACGGAGTTGGAGGCTTGAAGTCTGTTTGAGGCGCGGCTTAAAAACTTTTAACAATGCACAAAGAGCCGCAAAAGTGATTTCTTTCATATTATTAACTTGACTCGAGTGTGCCACATACACACACACACACGCACGCCCTCTATACACACAAACACATAACACATGTGCTAACTGAAGTAGTGTGGAATCAAAAGAGCTCAAGCACTGAGAACTGTTAAAGTGTAGAAGTGTAGAGCCGCCATTGAAGCGCTTTCTAGGCCCCTGCCCCTTAGTCTCGTAGTCCCTTAGTCTCCCAAAACACACTCCCTTCTTAGCACCTCCACTTGACCGTAAAGTTAACGCATGCGTGGCTCCACTGACGTTTTCATTACAATTCCATGTGGAACTGCCGCTAATTTATAAGTGCCAACAATGCGTTGTAACTTGGACACAATTAGACTCGACTCGTCCAACACTCACGGGCTTCACGCACAAACTGAGCCCTGGCTGAGGTGCGTTCTGAGGTGCAGCAGTTTTAGGATTTGCCTGCAGCTGTGATGAGCAATCGTTTTTTATTCTTCTCCTCTTTCATTTTTTTACTTTACTCATGCAAATCGCCATAAATTTTAATTTATGCAGCAGAGGGCCAAAAGGGGTTGCCCAGGTAGACAGAGGTGAGACAGCGGAAAGGGAAAGCGGAAAACGGATAGCAGACGGGGCAGGCGCAGCTTCCGTGTGGTTGTGTCTCCTTTGAGGCGTTTACGCAGGCGCATAAATTATGCCAAATTTGCGAAACAATAAAACATGAAATGGAAGTAACAGAAGAGTGATTTGGACTGCAGAAAGCCCTGTAGGTTCCGCATTCTTCATTTGTTATTTGATGTAAACTGAATTAAAGGCACGACTTTCGAAACCCATCGACTAGGCACACAACTGCTATCCCAACTTAGTCCACCCTCTGCAGTCTGTTTGTACAGGGTCTGTAAAAACAACCGAAGCTAACCCCTTTGGGCTGCGTGTCGACTGCGACTTCGAGTTCGACTTCGACTTGAGCCCGATGGCAGGTCACGTAATGCCCACATCAATCGTGTCAAAGCGAATTCTGTAGGTCCTACAGAGGCCTATGAACAGTTAACTACTGTTCCCGCTCCCTCTCTATCCCTTTCTCACTGCCTTCTCTTATCGTTGCTCCCTTCGAAGACGTCCTACTGCTAGGCAGCTTATCAACTGACAAATTTCCGTGCGTTTGACTGAGTCCCTGACATTTGATTGATGACCAAGCGTTTCTTCACTTTGTTTATAATATTTTTTTACTTTCCAAGGTATTAAAACTTAAGACTTGCCAGTTTATTTTAGCGGGAATCCATCATAAGCACAGGATTCTACGAAATTTTCATTGCTTGCGAAAACTAGTAAAACTCTCGAAATATTAACACGTGTCAACTCTAAAGCCCTTTTTGCATAAAATTCACGACATCAAAATAGATTACCAGCAGCATATAAAAATGTGCTGGAACAACTGAAAATCGGCATGTAAATGCGAGTGGGACATAAAGAGAAATCGCCATAAAATTCAAAGCAACTCGCATAAATCAACAATTTTTTTTTTGCAATTTTATAGATAACCCTTTGCCCTCCCTACTCCCCTCTGCAGTACCTTGGCTTACCCGCGACAGGAGCTTAACATATGCTCGCCCATTAACAATTGTCAGTTGTTTGGTGGAGGGGAAACATTATGAATATTCATAGTTTTATATTTGATTCGCTATTGTTTGAAATCGGCGTAACGTAAATTAAAAGGCAAATTTATAATAATGCCCTGCCCGACCGCACCCCCAACCCCTGCCCTAGCCAGCATATCTATCGATAAATGCGCACAAACCACTTTCGATTTTCGACGCAAATCGGCAATAAATCGCCTTCGGATGGCACAACAGACAATACACAGGATAAAAGGGTTTCAAGAGCATCCTTTATTTGTGTGTTCTGTTTGTTGGTTTTGCTGTCAAGCTGAAATCTACCAGAGGGTTCAACCATGTATACACAGATATAGTTATAGATATAGCTATGAGTATAAGAGAGAGAGAGAGAGAGAGAGGGAAGATGGTACCTGACTTTCCACCGCTCGATACGCACAAACATTGAACTCCAAACTCCTGATTCGAGTGTCTGTGGTTCTACTTAATTAGAGTTTTATAAACAGCACATACATGCTAAAGTTTCCGATTAGATTTCATGCTCAAATTGCTGATTTGGGAAATGCAAAAGGAGAGAGGGAGAAAGTTCTTTGCATATGGCACAACTATTATATATTCTCTATCTGCTATTTAAATGCCCCTATTTCTCTGGCTATCATAGCATTTTCTACCTGAACATTTCATTGTCTTTGTCTTCACGCTTCATGATTTTGATTGAGGATTTTATGCCTTATTTTTTAACAATTTGATGCAGCTTCTTTATGGAGTTTAAGCTGCCATCGAACTGTGGCAAACAAATTCCATGAAACTGAAAATCTATTTTTTTGTTTGGTAGAACTTTGTAAGCAAAAGGGAAACAATGGAAAAGTTTTGCCAACTTGAAGTAAAGCACTTGACAGGGACAACTACGCTGATTTGTTGCAGTGCCTTGAATTTAATGGCTAGGTGGCGAAAGGAATTTTGATCGATTTGTGGGAATTATTGGGCTATTGACAACTTTATGTAGCAAATAAAAAATGTTAGTTATTATAATATTTTTATGGCCTACTCTTGAAACTCTCTGAAGTAAAACATATTTTAGAATCAAATAAACGCATATTTTTTAACAGTGTACCACTTAATTAAATCTTAATAAGCTTAAGCAATTTTCCAATCATCTTTGACTTAATTCATCTGCTCTTTGTTATCACTTCGTAGCTGCCAAATTAAGTAAGAACAACAAGTCACTACAAACAAAATGAAATTAAGCCACGAAGTGCTGCCAAGCAGAGCAGCGCTGCCTCAGTCGACGTCTGTGTGTGTTCTGTGACTGTTAAACCACCCAAAACCACCCGCAGCAGCAAACTCCGGCAAATGTTCAGTGCTTTTGTGTACGTGAAAATGAAAATGTTGCCCTTAACTTTTGTGCTTTTCCTCATTTTCATTTGGCGTACGCAGTCGCTGTCTTAGCACTGCTGTGAGTGTGTATGTTTTGGGGTGTGTGTGTGTGTTGAACGCAATTAATTAAAACTTTGTTGGGGCTGGTTATGGTCGTGTCCTTGTGCGGGCGTCGTCGTCGTCGTCCTCGACGTCGTCTGGCTGCCTGGGAAATTATGTCAAAGTGTCTGGAGCTGCTTTCTCCTGCTGCTTAACTTTCTTTGCTTTCGCACTCATTTTCGTCCTTTTTGGCTGTCTGGCGCGTTCGTGGGAATTCCCTCAATTATTTCTCGCTGCTGTCGTCGCCTCATTTATTTGCAGCTTAATTTGTTTTTACTTTCAGCGAAAAGTTTTTCCTTCTTTTTCCTTCGCGGGCAGCCACTTGTTGCCGGTTGCTTTCTTTCTCTTTCTCCCTCCTACACTGGCACACATTTAATGAAATCAATTATGACAGCAACTGTTGCTGTTGCTGTCTGCGCGTCTGATGAAAATTAAATGCCACAAGCGACAAGCAACAATTTGTCAATGGCAGAAAAGGCGCAACATTGATTGAGCCCTAAGTTCAGCTGCAGCAAGTAGTGTGTCGGGGTTAAAAGGGGTAAGGGGGCAGGGAGTCTACTCTGGTCACATCCTGCCTCAAGTGGCACGTTCCGTTTGCCGCACAATGGCCAGAGCTTCGGCTTCAGCTTCAGCTGCTGCTCCTTGTTGGCATGGCATTTTAAATTCATGCAACCCACGCTTCCTTTCACATATGCAGATGATGTTTGTTGACGATCCTTGGAAATACTTACACACACACACACACACACATACTCACGCACGCATCCTGTGCGACACATTCAATTGAAGCATTCTCCTTCTCTCTCACCCCTTTTCTACCTTTCTCACTCGTTGTTGTCGTCGTCGTTTGATTTTTATTCATTTCTCGCATGACAATGACGCTTATTATGAATTCTTTGTGATTTCGCTTATATGTGTATATGTTTTTATTTTTCTCTTTCTTTTTTTTTTATTTATTTCTCATTTTTTTTTGTTGCTCACGCTTTTTATTATTATTTTTCTTGTATTTCTTTTCATATTTTTCAATATCTCTTCAGCGCTTCCGTTCCCCTGTAATCGAAATAACTTGCATGCGGCATGATTGTTATTCAAATGTGATTTCTGTGTTCAGTTTCTCTGGTTTTCTTTTTTTTTTTTTTGTTGTGTAATGTCCTTGTCGTGTGTATCCTCGCGTATCCTTTAACCACTCCCGATTCGACTCCTACCAACGCATATTTGTTGTTTGCTTAACATTTTGTATGCAAAAATAATTATTTAGATTGTTGCATTTGGCATGTGAGGAATTTGATTTGTGAATTCCAATTTTATTTTTACTTTTTTTTTGCCATCTTTGCTGGTCTGAGTTGCATGTGTGCCAAGTGAGGCATTCAGTGATGTGAGCTTGCGGGGGGCGTGACTGCCTGGACTTTGACCTTTCGATTTGTGCAGAGCAATCAACTCAAAGAATGCTTAACATTTTATTTAGCATACTAAAAAATAAATCACATTTTTGTGAATAACAACAACTTGCTTGATTTGCCACAGTTTAAGCTAACGAATTTAATTGGTGATTTGTGTGGGGATATTTGATTGATATTGATTGGAGTTATCGATGAGTTAAGACACGTTTAAAACTTGTTCTATAACATTTTGGCTTTACAAAATTTCTATACTTTATAGATAAATTAAATATATACCTTTCATTACTGTTTCTTTTATTCCATCTATAAATTGTTAAAAAAAATCTCCATACTCTTTTGTTTCTGTGTCTTTATTCGATGTCTTGTTGCCACCGAGATTTATATTCTGGGTCGATTTTCTGTCATTGCTTTTTGTTGCTAAAACACGTCCCGCAGCTGTTTATGATCCCCTTTGGAAAATTTGGAAAATTTCGTACAGCGACATAAAATCCAAATTGATGACGCATCATGATGGTGCCATAAGAAAATTTTCACAATTTCCACTAAAACACATTTAAAGTGTTGCGAGAAGCCCCCATTTGCACAGTCCTCTTACACCGCCTTTCTACCAACTGTCCTCCCATTTCTTAACATTCGCTATTTGTGACCTCTGCCCCATTTGCCCCCTGCCCTCTTGCCCCACTGTCCCTTGCCCCTTGTTGGCTGCTCGTGAAATGCGCGTCGATTAAACCTTTCTTTTATGCGCTGTCTTTTTTGGAGTACGCCTTTGTCGAGAGCCTCAAAAAGCTGAAGGGAGTGGAGTGCTAGTATCAAGGGACTGAGGGGGTGTGCCAGGGGCTGGGCAGGGGGCTGCCCAACGTCGTTTTGTTGGCGGCTGTCATCAAAAAATATTGTATTGTTATTATTTTATTTTTATGTGCCCTCGCTGTTATTTGCATAAGGATGGTCTGCTCTGGGTATAGGACGGAGACCGAGACCGGGTTGGAAATACGGGTCCTGGCTTGGAATCTATATGCTGGGGTCCTGCTTTTGGGTTCGCCTTCGAGTGCTGAGTGTCCTGAGCAAAGGACCAGCAGCAAACAAAAAGCGTTTCGCTCGCTTATTTCGCATTGTAAATTTTTATGTCATGGTGTGCGTGTGTACGTACCGCTGGCTGTCTGTGTGTGTGAGGGGGCGTCTCCCGCTTCCCACTCTCCCTTCTCCCTCCCGTCTACACCCCCAAGCGACTACAGCAATCACACACATTGTAATTGAACACACATGCTCGAACGCATTTTGTTTAGATTTCATTTTTTTCCACGCTTATTGTTGTTGTTTTTGTTGTTCGTCCTTTCTGCAACTTCATCTTGTTCTGGTTGTTTGGCATCGTTTTTGAGTCACCTCCTGTGCTCGTCATGTTTTGCGTGCTGTTAGTCCTGGTCGCTCTTGGTCCTTGGTCCTCCATTTCTTGTTCTTCTTTATGCTTTTGGCTTTCGGAGTCGTCGACATAAAATGCAAAACAGAATTTCATTTTCGGCAGGAATGCTACGCTATGTTGTTGTTGTTGTTTTTGCTGCTGTTGTTGTTATTGAGAATGCTACAACATTGTTGAAGCATGTAATATCCTGTCAAGGATAAGGGTTGCAATACACCCTACACACACTCGCACACACACATGTATTCCCTCTCATGTTGTTGACGATTTCTCTTTTCTTTTTCCAGCACATTTTTTCATGCGAATTTAGTTTATTGGTTTTCAGTGTATGTGTTTGTGTGTGTGTAAATGTGGGAGGAGCTGGAATCATGTGTGTTGTATGCGAAGAGGGTGTGTGTGTGTGTGTGTGTACCCGCTCTTTTTGGGGTGATTGATTGGCATTACGAGTTGCCATTTACATACACATTTCATTTATGCAAATACTCGCAATTCATATTCCACAAATACTTGCCGAATTACAATAAACATTTCGCAACAACAATGACACATAAGCAATGCCAAAGAGGGCCGGATTGGTGGGCAAAGGGGGATGGGGTAGTGGCTTATAATACACGCATTCGATTTAGCATTCGTTAAGCATTTTCGCAGCCAATTTCCCTTTAAGATTCGCAGCATTTTGATATCCATTTTAGCTACTGATTGAGATCAGTTCGTCCGTCTATCCGTCTGTCAGTCTCTGAGTCCGTTCGTCTTACTGTCGCTTCTCCCTGCTGTTTTTGCTTAATTTCCTGTTAAGCCATTTTCAATATTTCGCATAATCAAGTTGGCAAAATGGCAGCGACATGCATTAAAGGCGTGGCAAGCAAATGAGAACACAGTTTCCCAGTTCCCAGTTTACACTTTATAACTAGTCAGTCAGTCAGTTATTGAGTCATTCAGTCAGTCTGTCAGTCATTCAGCCTATGGGACATTTTGCACTCAAGTGTGCCGCACTTTCCCAGTTATGCATGACGAGTTATGCTGATGAGAAGGCGTTTACCTAGCACCACAGTGTTGCAAAAGCTCTTTAAAATCTACTAAAAATTAAGTTACATATTTGGCACACTGTATGCTTACATTGCCCCACTGTGCCTGCAGAGCGTTACAACTTCCCCTTGTTGAACGCTTCTAATGTCTAAGACTTGGCTTTAAATTAGCATTTTGCATAAATGTTTGGCATGTCATCATAAAGAACGACATGGCACACACACACACACATAAATACTTAGCCCGGTTTAAACATCAAACAGCCATAACGCAACACGCTGCGTATGCGTAATGTGTGCTCACTTTGGAAGCCGCATCCTTATGAGCTGCTTGAGCAGCGCTGCCTACCTCTCTCCCCCTCATTCTACCGCTATACCTATCTCTCTTTCCCCCTCCCCCACTCTCCTTAAGCCTGCTTCCTCTAAATCATTTACTTTTACTGTTTTTCAACTTTTAGCTTCAAAATACCAAAACCGCCTTTTGCTGTCAGCGTTTTGTGGGCGTGGCTGCAGCACTGCACAGCAGTTCTATTTTGTGCAATCAGCTAAAGCTATCGGATCTAGCAAATCGCTGCCTAGGTAATATTCAACAGAGGAAATTAATGTTCCCTTTTGTGGATTGGGTGAAATCATCTTTAGCTTGTGCTTCTTCTTCGACTTCTTCAATTCGATGCCTGACACTGACGCCTGCGCCGAGTGTGGCAGATTAATGATACTAAAAACTCAATTTGCCTGCCACACACACAAACATACACATACACACACTCTCACAAACACACACGAACACAGACACAAAGAAATTCTTGATGCCCAAACCACTTCTGATTAGCTTTTGCCAGCGGCTTTACGGTCATTAGTCGCTGCTCAGGAATTTTGCTTATTGAATGCCAAAGTTGACTACACAAAATCGCCAACTACTTGGAATAGAGGAACTCTCACATGCCTGGCTAACTATACACATAGAATATACTAATAAAAAATAAAATAAAATAAATTTGCTGAAAGCCAAATAACTCGAAATGCCTTTTTAATGTTGTTGAAAATATTCATGCGGGCAACAAACAAGAACCACAGCAGCAGCAACTACAAGTTTCTTGCATTCACATAAAGAAGAGAACAGAGAAAAATTTAGAGAAAAGGATCTTATAATAAATTCCACTATGGGCAACAAGATGACGACGTTGTCGATGACGAGATGAGAAGAGGTTTATACTTTAGACTTTGCATTCGTTTTCTCATATGTGCCAGCGAGTCCTCAGTTGCCTCAAGTTTTCCACATAGTTTTCCAGTTTTTCTTGACTCTTTTTTGTTGCTTCTCCCCCCCCCCATCTATTCTTTTATTTTATTTTCCTTTTTTTATAGTTAGCCAAATTGTTGCATGCAAATGTTGCTAGGAGCAGCAGCAATATGCATAATATGTGTTGTAGTTTCATTAGGATTACAGTTAGCTTACAGCCCCGACATCTACTTCTGCTACAGTCCTTACTGCCTTTGATGGCTGCCTTTGCTGTCTGCTTATTGAGTTATGACGCATGCGAATTGTAAGCAAAAGTATGAGATGGAAATAAAAATTTGCTGCTTATAAAACTCGACAACTGCACATAGTTGTAAAATATCTATACCAACGGAGTGTGTGTGTGTGTGTGTGCACAACAAAAGCTTTGGCTTTGAGCATATTCTTTGGGCAAATCACAACTCAAAGTTAAACCTACCCTGACTTGTTTTGCATTGAAGTTGCAGCTGATCCATAAAAGTATGTTGCATGCACCAACAACAGCAGCAGCAGCAGCAACACAAAAGCATTGCTCGAGTGCTGCTACTTACAACTAGTTGCCTCAGAGTGCCTCATAAAACATACGTACAACATTTTGTGGCAGTCAACGAAATATATAAAATGTTGTCAAGCTTCAAGACTCTTCGACATTTCCAAAAAAAAAAAGATTTATAGCTTCAAACTGGAGCGCAAAAAATACATTGTTAACTAAAGAAAATATTTCATTAAAGGATACAAATTGGGTCACTGAACATTAATTAAAAATTCAATAAATAGGTAAATAAAAAAATTTGATTATTATAGAAATAGGGCTATAACCAAATATGCACTTTGAAAATGGTTTTATAAGGAAGAAGCTTAGAGTTTGGTTACAAAATAAAGAGCTGATAAAAAAAGTATTTTTTGGAATTAAAATTTTATATTTAAAATCTTTTGTACATAAAATATTCCATTATAATTGATTAAATTTTAATTTAAGTTAATAAATCATTTTTATGTTTTCTTACATTTATTATTAAACTGCCAGAAATCTGCTCTTGACTTAAACCAATGCAATTTTTGATTTCTTGCTGTTTCAGACATCAACATTGATTTGATGTTGTTGCACTGTTGCCGTTGCCAACTTTTGCAGTTGATGCTGCTGTTGCATTCTGAATTCTTACTTCGTTAAGTTGATTTCCGCTGCCAAACGAATGCACTCAATGCAAAAGTTGACAGCTTGCAAACGGCTGAAATGGTCGCGTGTCGCAACTTTAAGTTCTTAGTTATTTTTAAAATGTTTTTATATTATTTATACATATAGATATTTAAGCTATCTAAATATTTGGCAGAAGGTTTGCTTGTAAAGCGTAAAAAATATGCAAAATTCAATTTACGCCAAACAAAATCATAATCCATCTATCATTCATCAACGGCAGCGAACACTTGGCGCAAATGTCTGCGGCAAACGGAAGGAACTTCATAGATACGCGAAGCAGCACACACAGATACATAGATATATCCCTGGCTGTAGGTGTGTGTGTGCTCTCATGCCAGGGCTTTTCTTTATTTCTTTTTACATATTTTGTTACGCTTGTAAAGCTTAAATCCCCAGCGTATAAGCATTTCTACTTCAGCTGCTCAGTTTAGCGTCGCCTCTTTTACCACTCCCACCCTTCCCGTCTTAACCCCTCTGCCCAGCTTGCCCCATTGGGTGGCGCCTCTGTTTGCCTTTGTTGCGTGCGCAAAACCAAAACCAAAAAATGACAAAATGCGTGGCCTGGCAGCTGCCTGATAAGACGCCAGCTCTTCTAACTATTGATGGGCCTGCTTTAAAGCAGCCACAGCAGCAGATACAGCTACAGCCACCGCATCACAGCAGCTTCTCGTCTGCGCAACATTAGCGGCTAAGATTTAGAAAACTGTGGTGGATTTCCGCAGGGGAAAATTCAGCAGCACGCAATGCGTTTTCCAAAGGTTTCAAGCTTCTCAACGACGCCTGGAAGCATGCTGCAGTTTTCTACGTTTAACTCTGGCAGCGACGGCGACCGCGACAGCGACTGCGACAGAGCGAGAAGGAGAGTGACGTCAAGTGCGCGTGCGCAGAACTTGAACTTCATGGCCGACGCTGCGTCGACAGCGACGCCAACAGCGCAGCACTTGACGGCCATATTCGGGGGTGGCAAAAAGCGAAATGGGAAAAAAGACAAGCGACTTGTGTTTTCCAGTCATGGCGAAATACAAAGTCACAGCAGCAAATGTTGTGGGCAGTAGCAGTTGGGCCTTGTGCCCGACTGGTGCGTTCTGTTCTGTCTTGAGTTCTCTCTGCTCTCGAGTCTGAGACGTCGACTTTGACTTCCACTTCGACTTTGTACGCGACACGGCCAAGACAACGGTACATTTTACGTTTGGCGGCTTTGTGTCTGTGCCTGCGTCTTCAGTTGCGTCGCTGCCAGCGACGACGTCTGCTAGAAACTTCAGTGTGATTACTCCAATTCCAATTCGTGTGCGTGTGATAAGAAAACCGAAAACCGAATCCAACATCACAAAACTGAGCGCCAAAGGTTTTTATTTGGAGTCAAAGTCGAAATCATTCCTTAACGCGACGTGTTTCGGTTCGGTTGTGTGCGTTTCCAACTAAGAAAGTAACTTGTGCCAAGGATAATACAATCAACTTAGTACTGCTATTAACTACTTTGGGATGTCAAGTGAACTTCAATGGATTGTTCAAAATACACACTCTTAATATCATAAAATACTTTAGGATTTTACTATCAACAGTTTAAAAATTGTTAAAAAAAAAAAAATCAAATTATGAAAATTTCGTTTAAAATGTATTTCGAAAAAACTTAGAATTTCAGGTAAGTTTCCAATGCTCGTCAGAAAATTTTAATTAAATTTTTAAAAAAATCAAATGTAACAAACAATTATGGTGCAATGTGATTAATATTTAAAAAAATTTGAAGAAATTTTAAGAAACAAATTTAACTTCAAGTTTAATATAATTTAAAAATGTTCCAAAAATATTTCATTGAATAAAAAATTATAAATTTTTAACACATATTGTAATGTTTTAAAATTTTTTTAACATTTGTGTTTTTAAAAATAATTATTACATTTTTGAAACAAATATTTTAAAAAAGTTTTCAGTTGATTTTCTTGTGAGTAATTGAAATTTATTTTATTCATTAAAAAGTCTTTAAAATTTCCTTAAATATTTATATAACTCTATTTTTTTCATTTGTGCTTAAAACTGTTTAAATAATTGTTAAATTCTGTGAATGTTTCCTCGACATTATTGTGTTTGTGATATAAAATGAAAGTGTTAAACTTTTTTAATGAGCACATAAAATTCGTCACAAGTTTCACGCACTTTAAACTTGTTTGCTACAAGTTTTCATTTACGTTTAAGTTATTTTATTGTACAAGTTTGGTCATAAAATCAGTTAAGAGCGAGTAAAATAAAAACACAACCGCACCCAACGAGCAAACGCAACAAAATAACATCACATGCGAGAAAAAGAAGAAAAACAAAAACAAGGAGAATCCTTCGACTGGCCTACATTTGATGAGGCAAAAAGGACTCGAACAGCCGGCAAAATAATTGCATAAATTAAAATCTTAATTATGCAAAGGCACTCGCACTGCCGGCGGCAGAGACACACGCAGCGACAGAGGCCGAAACAGAGACAGAGGCTGCGGCAGAGACAGCAGCAGCAACGGCAACAGCGACAGCGACTGAGACAGCAGTCGAGCCTCTGATAGAGACGGAAACAGAGTGAGAGAGCGAGTGTTGTGACGTCACCAAATGAGCGCGGTACAAAATGAAAAATGAAACACGAAAATTAAGCAAAAAGGAAAAATAGAAGGAGAAATTTGTGTTGCGGAAATGAAAGGCAAAAAAGCGACGGCAAAATTAATGAGCGGCGTCGCCAGTAACAGGAGCAACAGCAGCCAGGAATAGTAGCCAGGAGACAGGACCAGTTGCAGAAAACATTACGGCCAGAATCAGGACAACGACGGCAGCGTAGCGTCGCGTCGCATCGCGTTGCGTCGCAGTTGCGCGCTCATTAGGCAAAATGAAAAGCACAGGACGAAAAACGTTGCCGTCGTCCTTGGCCGTGATTTGGCTCTCTCTCTGTCTCTCCTTCTCTCTTTCTCTGTATCTGTTTCTCTCTGCCCGGCATTTCTCGACGTTCATTAACATAATTTTAATTTGGGTTAGTGAGACAACTTGCCGCAGTTCGTTGAACTTGGCAACAGCAACGAGCACAACAAGGATATGCGGCCAGGATACAGCTGCCGGCATCAAAGAGCATCAGAATTTGCCCGAATTACAGCTGAGATTCGCTCGGTTTTTTGTTGTTTAATTTTATGTTAATGAGCGGATGCTGGGTCATGGTCCGAGGGGTAAGCTTACCCCCAGACGCGACTCAGAGCTACTACCCCTTTCACTTTTAACGCACTCTCGTTTTTTTTCTCTCAGTTTCATTATTTCTATTTCCGTTTTTATGCAAATGAGCTTTTTTTTGTTGCCTACCTGAGCGAACTACGACTCTGACATCCTTTTCTATACATAGGTTTTGCTTTTACTTTTTGCCTGTGCCCCTCGGCTGTCAGCTGTCTCCGATTTAATTGCACGGAGTTTCAGCTAATTTGCATAAATTTCTTGCAATTTTGTTGTTTTTTGCTTTTTTGGCGAACCTTATGCAAATTCAAGTGCATTATTTGCAAATCATGTTCTCCATACGACTTTGCTGTCAATTATTGATTGGGATTTGTGTGTATGCGAGTGTTTGAGTGATTGAGGGCTTGTCTATCCAGCCTGTACAGTGTGTACTGGCAATTAAGGGCTTAGTAGCTGAACAACGAGTTTACTAACAAGTTCTGCGGGTTAGAAGAGCCTGAAGGGGTTTTCGGGATGTATTGGAAGCCTAGGGATTCAGAATTAAACCGAGGAAACTACGAAATAATTTTGAGAATTCAATGAACTAAAAATATTACGACAAACTATAATAGTTTTCCTTTAACTATTATAAATTTTTCTATTAATGATTTATTTTATCTAAACCCCAAATTTCAAAAAGAAATAGAAGTGATACTTTTCTATGGACATATCTGATACCGTGTTTTTACACTCATTGCCTCTTTGTGTATTGCCATCAATCTGCACTTAAGCCGTTTTAGATATGCGATACAGAGCCATTTATGACAGCCATAGTTCAATCTAAAGCGTTTTCAACCCGCTAACTAAAGTGGAAACTGCCACCCACAATATGCTGTCCTCCCTAACACCCTTGCCACCCACTTGAGGCAGCAACCCGCAATTTACAGCAGCAACCAACCATTTTCTTTTGGATTTTGCAAATTTGTTGCCCACACACAACGCACACACACTCCACACATATACACTGATACGCACATTTGTACGTTTTTCTTGTACAAGACACATAAGCAAATGTTTGATGGTTGCTGTACAAATACAAACAACAACCACACACACGCACACACACGTACACACACACATACACATGGCGGGGGTGATTGCTTTAGCGAACAAAGCAAAAAGCGACAACGACGCTGACAAAATATAAAAAAAGAAAAACATGAGGAAAATGCGACAAAAGCGTGGGACACACATGAAAATCCGAGACGAGTTCAGTTAAAGTGTGTGTATGTGTGTGTGTGTTTGAGGGGGTTGGGTGGTGTGCTATGATGTGGTTCCAACTGGGTGGGTCTGCATTTCATATTGGCATGTGCAAAAATCCAAATATTCTATATGCAGAGCGTCGCTCTGTCTGTTTCTACAACTCCCCATTCCCCTCACCCTCTATCTATCTCTGTCTTTCACTCTACTACTCTCTCCTTCTCCCTCTCACTGTCAGCTTCTTTGCCTTCTCTGTCTGCGCGACTGCTTTGTGTTAGCGTAATCCTTTTTAGCAAGCAAACGAAAAATACGAGTACATATCAAAATGTAGAAAATGTCTGACAGGATTGCCAACTCATTCCTCTCTAAGTCCCCCCACCAGAGCCCCCTCTTACCACCTCTATCTCTCTCGGCTGTCGTCTTGCTGTCGCGCATCTTGAACTGAATTGAATTTATATCTCTCTGCTTACATGAATACCTCTATTCCACTCGCAAGTCGCTGTCCTTGCCTAAAGTCAAATAGTCATGCCCCTGTCAATAGTTAAAGGGTATGCTATATTCGACTATATATTTTATATAAATATTCTATGTTTATATTTGCCAGCAGTGGCGTGTTCGTTACTGTTTTCCTTTGTCAGGTGCGCCGCCAAAACCAATTTTCAAATATTTTCACTTAAATATTCTCAGTTTGTCTGTCTTTCTGCTTTTTTTCTTGTCTGGTCTGGTGCTGTCAGCTGCTGTCGGGCTACTCATTGCCAAAATATTTGCCTTACCAAATGTACAAACACAGCTACACACAGTTATACACACACACACACACACAGTCAGACAAGCGATAAGTCAACAATGCAATCAATTTGCTTATTAGACAGAAAGAGAACGAGTAAAGTAAATTTTATTTTTGCAAATCCTTTAACAAGGCAGGCAGCAATCCTTTCTCCAGCCGATTATGCAAATTAACAGGGTTTACTTTTAGTGCTGTCTCCCTCTTCCTCTGTTCATTTCACTCACTGCTTTGCTATCCAATAACATACCCAAGTCAGCTCGTTTCGATCAAGTTTCTCTGCTTCGATCGCAGCAAAAAATTTGCATAAATTTCAGTTGTCAGTTTGTCAGTTTGGCAAACTCTATCCCTGATTTCTCCACTGTTTTCTCCACTGTCACCTATGTACAAATTTTTTATTAGTTTTGCTACAACGCTTGCAGGATTCTGCAGTTTTGCAATGTGCGTGTTCGGAGTTTTTGCAAATATGCAAATTAACTTCAAGTTGCGTTTTGCGTTTTATTGAAAGGCAGCAAAGCGAATGCACCCCTCTATCTATATATCTATAGCTATACATACTATATATAGGTTTACTACTAGGGTTGAGGGTTGCTTGATAAGCATATTGAATGTGTGTGTGTGAGTTTTGCAAAAAAAAAACTCTTCTTGTTATCGATTTTATGGTGAGGTTGAAGCACTGAAACTTTTTTGCTACAGCAAAAAAATTAACACTACAAAATATAACGATTGACAACTTTATTTGTGTATCTACAGCAAATCTGCTCAAGTTGTTAAATTTAAATAAAATGTACATTATCATTTAAGCAGCAAAAGAAGAAGAAGAAGATTTTTTGCATTTTCTTTGCTGACGAAGTTTTCGTACAATTTGCGTTCTATTTGCTTGCTTTGCTTTGCTTTCATTTCGAAACTAAATATAACAAACATTGTTTCGTGTGCTTGTAGAAATTTTCAATTTCCTTTACACACACACACACTCGAGTACAGTTGGCAGTTTTCTTTTTTCTGGCTGCCATAAAGGCCTTTATGCCTTTGCCTTTTGGCCCGAAAAAAGCTTCTCCATTCGCGCATCAGTGAAATAAAATGCAAAATGTTAAGCATAAAATATGTAACCCATTTCAAAGCGAGAGACTCAGGACGAAGGATCCCATCCAGAAACTTGCCACAGTCTCTGCCACTGCTACGCTGCCACTCTGCCACATCCATTGCTGCGTTTGCCAAATCTAGAGGCACATTCTGGCAGATTTACTGCATATTGGCCTGGCGTCAAAAGCAGCCAAAAATTGCGCGGCACAGTCGAGTGAGTTCCCACCACGCCTACCCCAGCCCCCTAGCGCTCCCAAGCCGCCCATTTCGCCTGGCCAAACTACAAGTTGCTTACAATTTCCTTCATTTTTTTGGTATTTATATATATATATATATATATTTCTTTTCGCTGCTTTTGGCAGTTGGCAGCTGAAAGTCAGGATTGTCGAGCTGCATGGCAACCGTGAATTTATTTCCATCATTAGTTGCGGCACTTGAAGCCGAACATAAATGTGATTTATAGAGCCTTTTGTGGCTGCTGTCCAGGCAGAAGCAACATCAGCATCCAAAACATCACAAACTCCATCATCATCATCATCATCGTCAACGCAAAACGCACCAAAAATCAATTCGACTGACAAATTTGCAAAAGTTTTACGCCCACACATAGCACACACACTTGTACATAAACTGTACATATCTAAACATGTATATGCTATATACTTATTGTAAAATCGTGTCTCTTTCCACATCATCATCGAATATGCATTATTTAGACATTAGCATAATTTACTCTGCGCACCACGCAACTTGGGAGTTTGGGGAAGATTTCTGCTCATCTCGTTCCTTTCCATTCATCACAGTTCTGCCATTTACCATGACACATGCCATTCCCCTTTCCCTAGTTGCTCCCTTTTCCATCTCTCCTCCTATTCTCATCTCTCTTCGTCTGTCATTGGCACTGGCAGCTCTGGGTTCGCTTTGCCATTTGCCTTGTAACAAATAGGATTCCATCATAATAATGTCTTGCGTTGCGGAGTCTACAATCTAAATACGCATATATACATGTATATATCTGTATATATACATGTGTAAGTGTGTGTGTATCCTGATTCGCAATTGCGAATATTTCAAACTCAAACACACAATTTGAAAGTCTCTGCTTAAGCTTTAAGTGGCAGCTTTTCATCTTTATTTTCCGAATTTCCTTTCCTTTTTTCTTCCTGCCTGTTGGTTTGGGGTTGTGTCACTGGATTTGGTTATAGGATTCAAAGCTGAGTTCAGAGCCAAATTGATGACTATAGTGCGTGATGTCATTTCCCTGACAGTTGCCCATCAAAAGCGACAACGCCTCTGAAGGCAGTTGGCATTTAACTCTCTTTAAATTTTTGCTTAAGAAATTATAACGTATACGCAATGTAACCGCTAATTATTTGCGCAAAGTCTTTATGTAGTCCAGGGCAACAAAGTCAAAAAGCCGGCAAAAGTTCTTGACCTAGAAACAAAGGCAGGCAGGCATGCTGTTGATGACGACACAAAGAGGAAGAAGCAGCAGAACTAAGGCAGACAGCAAACAACGACGTCATCAAAAAGCCCAAGAAAGCAAAGCAGCAAAAAAAAGTACGCAGACGTAGACCAAACAAAAATTAAAATTAAAACAAGGACACAAAAAATAAACACCAGAACCCACACACAGACAGAGGGAGACAGAGAGAGATGGAGAGAGTGAGAGACATGACTGCCGGCAGCTGTGAGGCAAGACTCAAACTGGGTTAATAAGCAAACCAGAACAATAATAATGATGATGAAGAAGTTAATGATGATGATACTGCTCCGAGAGAACTGCATAATCAACAAGAGTCTCTCTCTCTCTTTCTCCCCATCCATCTCCTTCTCTTTCTCACAAGCACCGTCACAGCTTTGCTGTGGGTGCGAAAAACGCAAACTTTACTCATTTTCATTTAGTCCTGCGAGCAGCAAGGACAAAGTTGGAAGGTTGCAGGCTAAAGGCGCCCAAGCGTCTGCCTGCTGTCATTGTGTGTGTGTGTGTGTGGGTGTGTGTGTGTGCAACGACTCCTTGCTGTTTTTAATTTCATTGCAAGAAAATGAACGAACAGCGACAAGGACGAAAGCAGAGCCAGAGAATGCCAGGACTTGCCTTGACTTCGCCTTCGTCTTACTTTGCTTTTCCTTTGCGCGCAAATGAAGCCAACGCCAAAAAGACACTGGCTGGCAAAGTCTGTGCGCCAAGTCAAGCCAGCAGCAGCCGCCCCGCACAGCCACGCCCACCAGCCGTAACACCCGCAACGCCCACTTACACCACCCAACCGCGGGCTAAATTAGCTGCAGCCGCCGCGCGACATTAAAAGTTTGCCGACTTCGTCGTCATCGTTTGCGCTGAGTAAAATAAAAGAAAAGCACAGGAAAAGCAAAAGAAAATTTGCTGCGAAAAGTGAAATTAAAATGCGGCAGGCAGCAGCCAAAAGGGAGGGAAAAACACAAGCGAGCAAAACGAAGAGAAAATGAAATAAGAAGAAAAGTGCCGGTAAATTAGGTAAGCAAATGACTGCGAGAAAATGATGAGCAAAACAAACGGAAAATTGTGGAAAATGACTGGGAAAGCTTAAGCAACCTGTTGCCAATAAACTCGACTCTCAAACACTGATTAATTACAAGTTAAGCGAGTTGGTAAAGTAATTAATAATTTAAGTCAAACTAGTTTAACATTTTCTGCACATTAATCAAGTCCACTCAGTACACTCCTTCCTCTCTCTTCCCTAGCTTTTCACTGTCCTACTCACTCTGCCTTTGATTGTCCAGTCTTTAAACTTCATCAATTAATTGTGTGTTTACTTTTTTTCAACTCACTTTTCCTTTACTTGCAGCTAATTGGCTCAGGCAACATGGCTAAAACTGCGTCAACTTTGTAATGCCAAACAGGACAGCTTTGTGAGCAGCAAACTCGTATCGGTATTAATTTGGTCAACATAAAACGTAAATTGATTAAGGCCATTAAGCAACAGTCACTTACGAGGAGAGGTAGAAGGTGAAAAGCGGTGCAAAAATGAAAAACATTTGCAAATTAACAAATGACAACAATTAAATAAACCGCTAAAGAGTTGGAAAAGTCAAACAAAATTAAGAAAAAATGTTGAAATTGGGAATTCTAATGAGTATGATAAGATGCAACAGGAATTTTGGGAGACAAGAATTTATGCATCAGAAATTATAATAGTTAACGTTGGCCATTATTTAGTTAAAGTAAATATGGTATTACTTATTAAAAATTAATATCATAAAAAGATACTTTTCCCGAATACATCTTTTAACTATTTATTCTAAAATGTCTTCTATGTCGGCTTAACGCTTTAAATAAAGTTATTAAGACTTTTTAAAAAATTCAGTCTTATTTTGAAGGCAAATATACACTGCTATTTACTTAACCTACTGTGTTCAACTCTTATTTATTGTGAAAACAAATTTAAGCTGTACTTAAATTTCATTTGTACCTGTTTCGAGTTGAAATATTCTCCACTTTGGGCTTTAAGCCAGGCTTGTCTACAATTTTATTGAAAAGCTAAGAAAAAAAGCTGTACTTTACTACGAAAGCCACTTGGTAATTAAACAGGTTTCAAATTAACATAAAATATAATTAAATAAATAAAAGTGCTGGGGACTCGGAACTGAGTGCCAGATTGCTGTCAGTTAGCCACGTTTTCAAGTTGCCAAGTTTCCAAGTTGCCAAGATGCCTGTAAACATGTTTCAACGCCGCGCAAAATTAGCAACTTGTAGCAAGACAGTCTCAAGGTGTGCGTGTGTGTGCGAGTGTGTGTGCCTGTGCAACATGTTGCCTGGCAGAATGCCGACGCTTATAGATAAATTTCTGTCAAAACTGCTGATTGACTTCATTAATAACCATGCGCCAGGCCAAAAGACTTTTCGCAGTCGACGTCGCAGCTGGCGTCGCCGTCAGCATCGCTGTCAACTGAACAAGGCAGCTGCTGAAATGTAACTGAGAGAGCAAGGGATACGAAGCGTGGCCAAATTAATAGCAAACTTGTAGCTTGTAACCTGTTGGAAAAAGTATCTCCATCTCCATTTGAATCTTCATCTCCATCTGCATCTGCATCTGAATCGGGTATATGGGGAATTGGGTACCGGGAATCGGGAATGGGAATCTGCTTGAATCTGCGGTGGCACGATTGATAAGCTGCGTGCTGCGTGGCCATGTTCAATGTCCAAAAGCTGGCACAACATGTTCTGGAACCTGGACACACTCACACACACACTAACACACACGTTCGAAATCAGTGCGAAAATTTATGTTGGTCTGATGGAATTTTAATGTGTGTTGCCTGCCAATGAGGAAGCGATTTTGCATGTGCAGCTTTTGGCCAAAACAGCCTTTAGGCCGTCTTGGCCGGCTTGGCCAACAGGCACAAGTTGATCGTCTGTTGCCGTTAAATGCCGTTTAATTGCGTTGCAAAAACCGTTTGCTTTTAATTGGTCAACTACGACCAATGAAAATGGCAACAAAGACGACGCCAAAGCAACGCAGAGCAACACAACTCAAAGCAAAGCAATTCGCTGTTTATAAATGCCAAGCAGATAACTCAATAAATGTACAGATTAGTTACAAGCGCAATCAATCAGCTTCAAAAGCAAAAAAGCTAAAATGCCGCACCAAATTGTCAGTGGCTAAATAATTACGATTCTATGACTTTATAATCAAGCAGACGACACGAGCGGAAAGCCAAGCCTGTTAACCAATCCTTTCTATTCTACAAATTACTGTAGCAATGGACTCAGAAAGATGCAATGACACGAGCTGAAAACAGGCATGAGTTGAATTAAAGCAACTGCTTTAAATAAAAAGCTCACAAAAGCCCTTGTGAAAGCTTTTTTAACACTTTAATATATGAACTTTACTTATAAGAGCTCGAACCTATATCTTGTAGCTTATACTAGAAGCCCTCTAACAATTCTCTCCAAAGTAGATACATCAAGGTATATCTACATGTTATTCAAAGCTTTATCAAACAGCTTTTAGTTTCGTGTCTCACCTGTGGTTACTTAACGATAATTTAAGCGGCACTTTCAGCCCGTATCTTTGTTATATCAATGACTATATAAATAAGTGTATCTGCTCACTTATAAAGTATCTTTCCACAAGTGCTCGTAATTTGGTTGCCTTTCACAAATGACATTTAACGTGGCCAGTAGACAGAAGATGTGCCAAACAGTCAGAGAGACAGATGGATGGACATTGTTGACAACGGACATGGCACATAGAAAATGGACAGTGAACACCAGACAGCAGACAGTGGACAGTGGACAGTTTTGTCGTCGCCACAACGTCATTCAAGTTGATCATCAACGTATGTGCCATGAATTTTATACACGACACGGACTAGCACTGTCTTCCAGAAGTAAACAGAGATAGGTATATGGAAAAAGACAGAGAACGCCAGCTGTGAGCTATATAAATTTTTGTGTTAAACCGAAAGGCGAAAGGCAGAAATTAAAATGCGCTTATAAAGCAATAAAATTCAACATAATAATAATGATCGCATAATGAATACATCTATGGCCACAGCCATGGCTAGAGATTCAGTTACAGATACAGATACAGATAGATGATGGAGATAGAGATACAATGTTGCACTTAGATTTATTTGCAGCTGGCGTAATGTGTTCAATTTGTGAGTGCGTAAAATGAAAGGCCGCCAAAGTCTTTTCATCTATGGCAAATGTATCTAATAGATGCAATATCTATTAACGCAACGGTAATTGAAAAGCTAACCATATATCTATAAGATACAAAAATCTGTGCGACTTTTATTCATGCGCAAACTTTCTAAATAGAGTGAACTATAAAAATCTGAAACCGCCAGTTATAAATATATCAAAATGTTAACTAATTAAATGTATTGTGGACTTTAAGCTGCAGATTGCTTTTATGCCTCAGCAGCTTTAATGTATCTCATAGATACAGATTGGATTGTTCGTATCTCACATGCTGTCTGCGCTCGCTGTCAACGCCAATTTGCCATAACGTAAAACTGCACGTTTACACTAATAGCACAGGTACGAATACAGTTAAAGATACAGTCATAGATATAGATGCAGATATAGATACGGCTGGTCCATGTATAGATGCAGATACAGATACAGATATGGCTAGATTGAGGTTCACAGCAGGTGAGCTGCCCACTCGCCATGGTCAGACCTTCACTTTTGCCACATGACAAGCGGCAGCGTCTGGCGTCTGCCATTCAACATATAACATATCTAACACTTTGCGAGGTACAGGGAATCGCTTTCAGACCCTGTAGTATAGTTATTGCAAAAAGGTTATTAAGTTTATTAGCTAAAAGGCACTGTATTTATAACACAGCTCATGTTAATAGACTGATTTTGAAGACTGAGCTAAAATGCAGCAGGTCTCTGGGAACTACTTAAAAAAATAAACAAAATATTTGTATACATGGTCTTTGAAAGTCGACTTCACTTATCTTTCAACCTTCTCTACCACTCTTAATATATAAATTTTATAGTTTTCCATTGAATATTGTAATACTCTAAAACTCTACAGTCCTCTTAAGAAAATACTTAAACAAAACCAACAATTAAATTATTTATGCATTTAAGACATTAAAAAATTATAATTAAATAAGTTAAGCTACACTATGTGCTTTCTTACTCTCACTCTCCCTCTCTCTCTCTCTTTACCTCTTTCCAGGAATCAATTTTGAGCTGAACTTCACCCTAAAAACCGCCAAGTAGAGACCCAAGAAGAAGAGGAAGCAACAAAAACTCAACTTCATCAAAATTTCACTGCACGTTTTACCGTTTGGAGAAGGCGTTGCACATTTGCACACTCACCGATGGGGCGTGGCTGCTGTGCAACAGCCAAAGCGTAACCAACTTGATACATTTTCATTAACTTGGCTTAATTAATTTTTTTCAACGCGTTCTCTTTCTGGCTTCTTTTGCTGCCAGGTTTTTTTTTTATTCTTTGAGTCTTTCTCGTGCTTGGCAATTTGGCGTTTTAATTAATTCTTTCTAAGTGAAAGATTGCCTGACTGTCTTTCTTAGTCTCTGTCTCTCTTTCTACCTGTCTACTGCCGTCTCTCTTTCTATGCCTGTCTCTCTGTCTGTCATCAAAGTGAAATGGGTTGTCAAGTTGATGCAGCTTTGTGTGCTTGAAATGTGAACGGAATCACATTTGAAATTGACTTTTGCGAAGAGTTCAATTGCCGCAAAAGGTGTGTTGTTGCAACGTGATGTTACCAGGTGGCAACTGCTGCTATTTGGCCCATAAAGCAAAACCCGTCTAATCAGTTGGCCCATTAGGCAAACCGAAACGTCAACACTTTACAAACGGTGATAAAAACAAAGTGGACAAAACTCTGAGTTGCATTCAATTGGCCATTGACAGTTCGTCAGTGAATGTATCTTACAGCTACAGATACACAGACAGTCGTTTCATGTGCGAATTCAATTTTGGTTTCTGGTTTCAACTGCTTTGCATGCAAACTGTCAGTCAAAAGGCAGTCGTCGCTCAGCTTCAGTTTTCCATCGGTTTTCCAGATACTAATCACAGCTCACTGTCCGCCAGTTTATGTACTCTCTTAACCTGCCTGCAAAGTTATGGCGCCATTATCCGCACCGACTTTAAATCCACAACTTCAACTCTTGTGACATGTCAGCAATTGGCAAAAGCAGAAACACATTGAATAATCTCAACTTTGACACAGCGGGCGGTTGAATTTCCAAGCTACCGAATCAAAGATACAACTCAAAAGAAACGAAAAAAAAAAATTGATTTACGTCGCCAACAGACAAGAAAACGACAGGGAAAAAAGCCCAAAAGGCAGCTAAAGACCAAATGCAAATCATGCTGAGTGTGTGTGTATGTGTGTGTGCGTGTGTGGTTAACACTTGGAGGCGAATGTAGCAAACACATACTACTTGCAGCCCCAAAGTAACTTGGCAATCAAATGCATTTAGTTTGCATATAATTGAAATGATAATTTCAGTCTTTTCTTGTCGGTTTTGCTGTTGTTGTTGTTGTTGCTGTGGGCGTTAAAGTGTTGTAGTTGTTAGCTGTTTTGCTATTTGCTGCCTTTTCAAAATGTCAACTTGTGCAGTTCTGTCAGATAAATCAATCAAGTTGATTAGTTTTTTGTGTTGCAGCAGGTAATTAGCGAGTTTCAACTTGATTCAACTTGAATCAACTCGATGTCTCGAGTGTCTCGGGTGTGACTTGCTCTCTAAAAAAAAAAAAAAATACAAAAAAGACATTGTATCTTTGTATCTAACGTTGTGTGCGAGCGGGTGGAAAATTATCAAGATAATTCAAGGTTAAAAATCAGCAATTGGAATTGTTTTAATTTTATATATATATAGGTGAATTGTTGGCAAATGTCGATATAGATACAATAAATTGGCTAAGTGAATTGTGCTTAGTCACAAATGTGGGCAACACACACAGCTTTAGTTTTTGTAGCCGCTTAAAAAGTAAGCGTATCTTTTACTTTACATCTTTTTATGGCTAATGTGCATAAGTGTATCTCAGCCATTCTTTTTTTTTTTTTTTGCTGCTTTCCCGTCTAATGTTGAGTTATAAAATTTTAAGAGCAGTCCCAAAAAAGTATCTATCTAATATCTGCAAGTACTCAGCAGTTTTGTATATTTTTTGTTTGGATTTTGTTGTTTTTTTTGGGGGTAACCAGACAAACAGGCGACTGTTGAATCGATTTTTGTAACCAAGCCACTGCCAATACTGTAAGAATGTTGTCTATAATCCGTTTATGGCTTTAATTGCAGCTTAAAATTCCAAATTTGACAAGTCAAACACTGAGCGACAAAAAGATACACAAGTGGGCAGCAGCAGCTTATATATTGTTCAATTTGAGTAAGTAGACATGTGAGTTGCATTGTGCACAAGTGAAACACAAATCTTTAAGATACAAAAGTACTTAATACAAAACAAAAAGATACCGAAGCCTTTTTACCATCAGCGAGGTATAGAGTTCCTACGTGCAAATCGCAATATTCGTAGGAACTTAATACCGTGCTCTTGGAGGGCTGTCGACCAGCAAATGTTCAAAAATCAATCGGAATTCGAAACTGAAAAGTGTCTTATTTGAAAAAATAAAATAAACAAAATTAAGAACTTTTCAATAAAAATATACAGGTGTAAATTTTAATTGCTTTTATTAATAAACTTTCAACCTTTAATATTTTTTCTCACATGCTTCATATTTCTCCTACCGCCCTAAGGACAACGCCGAAAACCCCTAGGATTTCTCGTCACATCATATATCAAATATTGTTTTTCCGACCTCTGAGTAGGGTTTTTCATCATTCCCTTCGATATGTGCTGTGGGTCAGACGACAACAAAGAGAAGACAAATTGATGTTCAAGTTTCTTGGGAGTTCAACAACCTTTGCGTCTTAGAAAGACAGAGAGACACGCAGAACCCTTGGCTTAAGGGCGACTCCTATAAACCCTCCTATAAACTTCAACCCTTTCTATGGCCTACTCCTATGCTACCCTTCTATGCTGACATGGATCGTTCCTATCGCTGGCACTTTATCTTTTGGCATTTGCATTACAACGTTTAATTACAGCGAATGCAACTCAAATGCAGCAAAGGATGCGTTTTCACGCACCCGTTACGTAATTGATAACGGTTCATTTGGTCGACATTTGCGGATTTTCGCGGCGTATCGACTTGATTAACGGTAAAGTAAGCCCGAAACAGGGTAACCAATGTACCGTTCGAATTTGATGAGTTTTGCGGCAATGAAGCGTTAAGTTATGAATATGCAAAAGGATAGAAGGGGAGTGAAGAGTAAGGAAAGGCAGCTAAACTAAAGGATCAACTCGATTGGCATTCGATGACGAAATAAAAAGTACCTGAATTAAGTAACAAATCAGACATATGGAATATTTTGTGAAAAACTAGGTGTTAATACTAAAACAATTGTATTCTAACATATATCTCCGTATTATAAATATACAATTTAAAATTATATTATTAACTCTGATAAACTTTGTAGTAGTTCAAAAATTCTTAAAGTAATGAAAATAAACCAAATAAATTAAAAACTTTTAGAGACAAATCTTATTTCATTATCATCTTTAAATATTAAATGTTAGCTGTTAAAAACTCACAGTCTGTAAACTCTCATGAGAGAAAAAATCTCTCATTCCAAATCCAACCAGAAACATCCTCCTCCCGATGCTCTAACGAAATTAGAGAAGTTCCACACCATAATTCTAATAAAATTCAAATAACAATTGAAAAGTGTTTAATTTTCACGCCAGGACATAACGAGCAGTTTACATTTCCGCCCATAGATGGCGTATAATTGTGTAATTGAACACAACGGGGTTGCAGCTCAATCACTTTTCACTTATCATTGATTTTAGTGCAGCACAGTGGCTGCCACAACACATTGCACATAAAAATCAATTAAGTTGCAATGATGTTGCAAATTTGTTGTAATGAAAATCGCCAGCATTTATTGGATTTCCCTGAAAGTGGCAAAAACAAAAACAAACAGGGAATGGAAGACAAAACAGGAACTTGAGCTTTGACAGTAAATTGCGAAGCAGACGTTTAATGCAAATGGAAAATGGGAATGGAAATCGATGTTGTTGCCACCTGCTGTGTGCCCGGGTGGGGAAGGGAGAGAAGCAGACCGGAGAGGGGGCCAAAAGATTGACACTAATCCCCGTTAAAGTCAACTGACTTGTGGCATCAATTATGTTAATTTGTCGCAGCAATTACAAGCAGTTTTTAGAAATTAAACTATGCGAGAAGAAGTCGTATTTGTGCAGACAACAAATTGACAGTTTTATGGAGCAGCTAATGGAATGAAATCAAGATAAATGATATTATGGAATTGGCTTAAAATCAAATATATTCAGTAGACAAACAGTATTAACTCAGAAATATGGAAACGTAGAAACATCGACATGGGAAACATGGAAATCTCACTGATTTAGCTAAGACACGCACCACACAAATCTCAGTCGAGTTACAATCTAAGGACCTGGGAACAGTTTCGCTTTGCTTTGCTTTTTCCGCCTGTGTTCGACATAGAAAAACATCGCAGAAACAACGCAAATTTCCCCTGCGCAACTGAACTCAACTCACTCAATGCGAGAGCGAAAAAACTCAGCGAGCGAAACGAAAAGTAGGCGGAGCACATCGACACATGCGAGTGAGCAGCACAGCAGCAGCAGTCAGACGGAAAACATCGCCAAACGTAGCGAAACATCGCGTGTGAGTGAATCGCCCCTGCAGAGTGTTCGCACTTGAGTGAGTTGAGTTGTCGTTGAACAATTTGAGTGAGAAAAGAAAACTAAACTGACAGAGGAAAGGAGCATAGAAGTGGTTGAGAACTCAACCCTTTGGTTAACCCTTAAACGTTGACACTTCTAGGCTGACCACACACACAAAACGAAAGAGAAGGGGTAATAGAGAGAGAATGGAGAGAAGAGGAAAAAAGAGAGTTATGCTGGAAAAGTGAGTGGCATTTTCCTAGCGCCATGTACAGACACATTTCAGTAGCTGAGTTGTTTTTAGTGCGTGCGTTGTGTGTTTGTGTTTTATCCCCCGCCATGTCCTCCACACAACCCTTCCTGCTTAACCCCCCACAACCCCTAATGCCTAACTGCGTAACGCGCTCAACCCTTTGCCGCGTGTTTCCAAAAAATCGAACAAGTTTTTGAGCGTAGCACAAACAACAACAAAGCCGAACGTGAACAACAACAACAACAACAACAATGGGCACGCAGCTTTTGCTTTTGTCTTGTTTTTCTCAAGTGCCGGTCAAAATTGATGCGTTTTTCCGCGACGGCAGCAACAACTTTCCACACAAACAGTTTGCCGGCGTCGCTCGCGTCGAACAGAGAAACCCCAAAAGAGTCCGGATCCGGATTCGTATAACCGGACTACGGACTACGACAACGTTAAACGATTACGGCTATCGAAAGGGTTAAACGTGTGCGTGTGTTTGTGTGTATCTCTCTGTGTGTGTTGGCGTGTGCAAATAATAAAAGTGCGTCATTTTATTTAGCGGAAAATCAAATGGAAAAATAAACGTAAATTTCATTGTGAAATTGAATAAAAGTTGCTGAACAATGGAAATTGAGTCATTTTTGGGAAAGGCAAGGACGAAGGGCATTTTGAGCCATAAGAGGAGCAAAAGATTCGAGTGCTGATAATGAAATGGTAAATTAAACTAATCAACAGAAGTCAATTAATTTATAAATGGATAGTAATGCAAAACAAAGTGAAATTTTATTAAGTTTAGATAAAATAAAAGAAGAACGAATAAAAGAGGCAGTTTTAAAACTAACAAAATGGATGGAAAGTGAAAAGAAATTTTTAACAATTAAAAATATTTATCAGCAGTTGAAATCTTATTTATTATTTAATAACAAGTTTCTATTTATGATAAAAAAATTCCAGTTAGCGTGAAAAAACCAAATTTTATTTTATTTGCAAAAAAAACTAATTTACCTCCAATTTAAAACCTTCGTCTTTGCCTAAAAACGTATCGTTATAGACAAACCTACGATAAATATCTTAAAACCCAACGTAACCCGCGAATTTCAATGCGGAACTAATGAAATGGTTTTTAAATGGAACTATTAAAAATCCACTTAAGTCAAACCAAATAATTTATAGCAGGAAATAGTTTAGTTTAGATTGCGAAAATTTATGGAAATCAAAGAAAAGATGATTTGAAATTTCCATAAACTTTGGCAATAAAGTTATCATTATGCCGACTAAAAACTATAATTAAACTATTTTAAAATCCAAAAAAAAAAAAAGAAACCTTTTAAACTTTTAACAAAAGACAAATGACAAAAGACGAAATGAACTGCAAACATTTCCAGTCTGAACGGCAAAAAATAAAATAAAATAATAAAACCGATTGTCGCTTTTAATGACATTTTAATGAGCCGCAAAATGAGCACCGATTTGGACCGAAAATTAATTAATTTAATTAAAAAACTTATGCATGTGTATTTTGTTGTTATATTTCAATTCAATTCAATTTGTTGTTGTTGTTCTCCTGCGATAAATTGCTATAAATTCATCATTCGATATTAGGCTATTTTAATGGCCAGAGCTAAAGCTGAATACAACAGAAAATAGAAAAAAAAATAAATCCATTTAGACCCTATCAAGCGAATGATTATTACATTATGCGAATGTCTAAGTAGTGCGGAGCGAGCGGAGTCACTAAAGTTTATGACCATATATAGCGAAAATAGATTAAAACGGCTATTAAACGAGAGGCACAGTGCGAGTTTAACGATCAGTCGAAAAGACGCTTAACTAAAAGGTAGTAAAGGCTACAGTGGAGTTAAACTGACTGTAGAAATCCCTGTAATCAATTTATGTAATATTTATTGCTAGGATTAAATTAGCTGTTGTCTGTTTGAAGTGCAGACATGGCTACTGCCTCGTGCTCCATGTAAAACTTTATAAATGGCTAAAAGTTCTGGCTAATGAAATCATTTTGAACATTTAAGTTAATTAATCAGAGGCAAAATGCTGTGACATGTGACCCGCTGTAGAGGAAACAGACACTGCCACTCCCTCTCACTACCACTACCACTACCACTCACACTTAGCCCTAAACATATGAGTGAAATTACGTATGAGCCATTATTGTGGTTGTTGTCGTCGTTGTAGTTTTTGCCTACAGCAATCACTTGCTAAAATGCACACAATTACATTTTCAAAATGGCGTCAAAAGTGCAATACACGACCAGCAACAACAACAACAGCAAATGAGGAAAAGAATTGCAGAAGCCGCAAAAAGAAGGAAAAGAACTTGCATTATGCTGAAGAGAGGGCAAATAGGGCTAAGGGCTAACAGGAGAAAGGGTAGTTTCAGCACAGGGTAGTATGAGTTACAAGGGTTGCTAGCGCTGCCTCGGTCGACGTCACTGCCAACGCCACTGCACTCTCACCATCTGCACTCAAACGGCGGTGAGAGCCGCGAGTGCAAAACCAACTGAGTTTAATTATATCGAGGCTAACGAGTTTTTAGATGGCGCACAAACTCAGCGAACCGTTAATAAGCATTTAATTACTCAAAGCGTGCGAGCGAGCGAGTGAGCGAGTCAGCCAACGAGTGAGTGACGTGAGCGTGCGAGCGAGAGAGAGAGAGCGCGCGATATGACGATGACACTCTCAGTTTACCTCTCTGCCGGTGCCGCTGCCGCTCCCGCTCTGCTGTTGTTGTTGCTGCTGCTGCTGGCGCTGCGCCAGCGTTGCTACCTTCGCGCAGACGCTTGTCTTAAAAAAGTGGGCGGAGTTTTTTTTTATATTCTTTCGCCTTTTAGATATACACCCACCCCCCACCGCCTATCAAAGTTCCCCGCCACTCCTCGCCGTCCCTGCAGCGCTGCGCGCCCTTCGCTGCTGCGTTAGCCAGCGCAAATAAAAGTTTCATGTACAAAATTTTCTTTTTTTTTTCTTTTTTGCCAAATGTTCTCATTCTTCTGGTGCTTCTTCCCACTCTCTCACTCTTACGCGCTGTCTCACTCACTCTGTCGCTTTCTGCTCTCGGGCGCTTTGGCAAATTGTAGCCATATTGGATTTTTTAGTACATTTTGTTGTTGTTTTGCTTTTTTTTTCGCTTTCTCCTCGGCGTTTTTATTTCGTTTTTTTTTCGTTCATGCTGTGACTCAAATGCCGGTGGTTTCTGTGGGTGGTTTGTGCGAGAGTCACCCTCAAATCGTGGCAGGGTGGCAAGCACTTTTTTTTCTCTCCCTTAATTCATTGTTGTTGTTGCTGGGTGTTTTTTTTTATTCATGGCGTTTGCACATAAATTTTGTATATACAAGTGTGCGTGCACGTGTATTGATGGCTGCCTCTTGGTATTGGTGAGCGCAGAGCGTGCACGCGGGTGTGCGTGCCAGTGTATGTGTGTGTGTGTGTGCTCGCTTAGCAACAGTGACTGCCTTATGTACTGGTGTGTGTAGCATTTTTATTCGCGTGACGCCTTCGTTTGTGGCTTTGATTTACTTGCTGCTTAGAAGTGTATGCGTGTGTGTGTGAGTGTGTTTGTGTGTATTGATGTATCTCTTGGCTCACTAGTTCATTCCATCTTGCTGCGCTGCCTCGTTTACTCCCACTCGGGCTCCCTCTCCCCTTTCTTCCTCTTCCTCTTCTTCTTTGTCTTTTCCTGTTTCCGCTGATTCTACTCTCTGCTGCTTGCACTTGTTGTGCTTTGCGCTTTCCCCACTTCTTTGAGCTTTGAGCGCAACTCAAAAATTGGCGCCTCACTAGACAGCAAGAAAAAAATGGCCGACTGCGCAGTCGACGCCAGCTGCTGCGGTTAACGTCGCTGCTGCTGCGGCTGCTCCATTTTTATTTTCAACTGCCGTTAATTTGCATGTGCACAAGTGTGTGCCTGTGTGTGTGTTTGAGTGTGTGTAGATTGTTTTTTTTTTTTAGCTTTTTTCTGTTTTTGGCGGTTTGCGCAACCACCAACAACAACAGCCGCCAGGGCCATGGCCAATGCCACCCCCTTTTTGGGTAGCTGGCCTCTGCCGACGTCGCTGCTGCCGTCGCAGATCGTGCGCCGGCTACAACAAGTTCGTGTCGTGTGGCAGGCTCCGTGGTTTATCCTGCCATTTGGCCTTGTGCAGTATGACAACAGCAGCCGCTGTTGCCAGTTCTCCATAGTTGCCACAGAGCGCGACCAAAAAATAAATCTTAGTCAAAATCAACAGCAGACACTCTTCTGTCCTGTCCTGTCCAGTTGGCCCAGAGTCAGAGTCAGCGTCAGAGTCAGCGACTCAGTCACAGTAAGCCTCCAGTAAGCCAGACCGGACCAGGCCTGGACCGGACCAGACGAGACTGACACTTGCAGCAGTAACAGCAGCAGCAGCAGCGAGACGACAACGAGACGACTTTGCAACTTGAAATTGATTTATGGCGCAAATTTTATTGTCTGCTTCGGTTCGGGACTTGAAACGTGTGTGGACCAACTTGGCTGTCTGTGGTCTCTGTCTCTCTCTCTCTTACTCACTCTCTTAGCCAACTCAACTTGTTAGCCAACAAGAGTAACTGTAAATAGTGCGTATGTGTTGGTGAATTGTGCGCGTGTCCATGTGTTGCTGCTGCTGTGACATTGACTGAGCTCACTGCGATAAAAAGGGGGCGTGGTGGGGTAGAGTCACTAACAAAATTACATGGAATGACTGAGTGCAAGTTTGTGCACAAAATCGTTATAAATTATACTATGGCGCGCGAATTGCAAATGAAAAAACATAAATTCAATAAAAAGAAAACAGCAAAAACGAGTGACAACTTTCACACATACAAATAAACACACATACTGAGGTCAGGAAGGTGCAAACATGCAAAATGGTCAACAAGTAAGTTCTAACTTAAAAACCTTTTAAAGCTTTTTCATTTACTGTCAAACAGTTTTAATAAATTATTCTATCAGCTCAATAAATTGTTGTTGATAATAATTTTTATATTTATGCAATTTTAATTATGTACATAAATATTAAAATTTAATTAACGCATTTAAAATGCACAATTGCTAAGAGTTTTAAATGATTTTATAATCAGCTACTGTTGTCAACGTATTTAAACTTTTTTTTTTTATGTTAATAATTAAACATTTAACAATATGTTTTTTATCTACTAAGCCTTATAAATTGCTGCAAAAATAATACTTTTTTTTTCTCAGTGCAGCGCAATTTAAATATTCTGATTAATATTACTTTCGTTGATTTTTTCGCCAAATCTCTGGGAATTTTTATTTGTATTTAAAAAATAATTTTTTAACTGTATTTTGTTTACTTTTCTGGCAACCAGTTTTTATTTTTATTTCTGCCACAGTTAATTATTTATAAATTTAAATCAATTTCATTAAATTCACTTGACATTTTAAGCTTTTATTACTTGTTTTATTTATGTTTGCCGTTGTGCATTAATTACTCACTCTTGGCTCAAATAAATATAAATTCTTTTAATTTCTTAATGGAACCAACAGAGAACATGGAAAAAAAGTTCAGCGAGATTTTATTGAATTAAATCAGTGGCATTTTCTGCACCATTCCAATGCCCAGAAACGCCAATCTCCGTGCTAAAGACTATCGAATTAAATTGATTTCTTTTTCTTTCTGTTTGCTCTCGATATTTTCAATATTGTGAGTTTGCTCTTAAATTAACAGAAATCAGAGTGAAAAGACAACATTTCTGTGTACTTTCGGGTAAAGCGCATTACGTCGTTGTCTCGTTGTCCATCCTCTTATCAAGGACCACTTAAAAGCCGCTCCAGCTACAGTTTCCAGCTTCCCAGTCAACCGCAATGCCAGTCCCCTTCGTTCCCAATCAGTTCAGATGTTTGGTCAGCTCAATATATACATATATATATATATATATATTTTCTTTGGGTGGTGCTACTGCAATTTCATGTGGCTTCACAACTGAACTGACAACCAAAACGTAAAAAAAAAAACATTCAGAAATCGTAATGAAATGTTTCAGACAACAAAAAAAATCAAGAATTAATGCTGATTTCGCATATAAACAACAACAAGTGAAGCTTAAACTCGTATATAGTATTTATGATCATCATCATGAAGTTGTGTCTGTCTGAGTTAACTGCGTAAATATAGCGGGGTGTGCAAGAGTGTGTGCGAGTGTGTATGTGACTGTATGTATGAATATATGTGCACATTAATTTATTACCTGCATCAGGTGATGGTGACCCATTTAAAATTTGATGAAGCCACCAAGTAATACTCCTCTCTTGATTGTACACATAAATTTGTTATGCGAATCGCCCTTTGATGCTTCTGTGGTTAAGAAATGAGAGCATAAAAGAAAGCCAGAAAGAGATGGAAAGAGCGTGAAAAAGTAGGAGAAATTAAGTAATTTTTTATTCCAAGATTGCTGCCGAAATAACTGATTTAATATACGATCCGGATATTTCTTTTATATTAATTAAGTTATATTACATCGTGTAATTTTTGGAGGGACAAGTAACTGTATTTTATTTGATTTATGACTTTTAGTTTAAGGAATACAAATTTATTTACAGTTTATTTTACTAAAATGTTTCTATTAAAAGAGTGTTTCTGTAATGAATTTCTCCATATTTTATAAAGTTCTTTCAATTGATTTCTTCCAGAATTTTCTATTATCTCCAACATATATCTTTATACCATAAATACAACAATCTTTATCTTTTTCTGCTCTGAACTCATTAAACAAACACTGTTTGCGCATCAAATCCATTTCATCTGCTCTTTGAGAGCTTCATGAATCAATTTCCGCCCCAAAGACTCCGTCTCAGACGCAGCCACACATTCCCAGTCATACCATTTACCATTTACTCCAACAGTCAATAATCCTTTTTTTCTCATTTCCATTTTCTTGTCCCCTTTTGTCCCTGCCACTTTTGCTTTGTGTCGAGGCTTTTAATTTTCAGCTGATTTTTTGATTAATGCTTAAACGGATGCTTCATTCTTTTAACGCTTTGTTCTGGCCATTTTTTGTCAGCTTTATGCAAATCGCCGGCACTTTAATTAGAAATAAAAAAGTGAAAGATTTCCATTTGCCATAAAGGGGAGCAAGAAAAATGCCGTTAATTTGGCAACTTCAGTTCTGCTTTCCAAAACTTTTGCCCATTATGCTGAAGATGTTTCTTTTTTTCCTTGTTTCTTTGCTGCTTTTTGTTGCTCAGTGTCGTTCTGTTTGTCATTTATAAATTGGAAAAGTTTTCTTAAGCAAATTATGGCATTTCTTATATTTTTTTGGAAACCCTTTTCAGTCAAAGTAAAGTACTTTACTCCATACTTCATACTTCTCACTGTGTTTTAATCGTGCAAATGGTTTTCCTTTTCATTCACTGGAAATTCGTTGCGCTCTGTGGATGCAAAACAGCATTGAAGAAACCCTTTCGTCCTTGCAGCAGCACAAAAACAAATTAAGGGGGGGATTATCATCATTTCATCTTGTTGAAACCGCTCTTTAACCCCTCTCAGCTGTCCTGCTTGTTGTCTGGAACCCTTCGTTCATTTTGGCCATCGCTCAGCTGACGTTTCTCAGTCTCAGTCTCAGTTTGCCGTCTGTCTTTATTTTTTTTCTCCTTCTGTTGTTGTTGTCTTGCCTTGTTTTTATCTGCTGCTTTTACAGATTTGTCTTTCAAGATTCGGACTTCAGAGCTGGAATCGTCATCAGCATTGAGGTAGGCAAGGGTTAACATTCTGGCTTCAGGTTCCCAAGCGACGACTTTTGCATCCGTTCCATGTTCCGTGTTCGCTTGGTGCATTCAACTTTATGCCTTTGATTTATTGTCGCTCTTCCTCATCCTCTTCCTTCGTCTCTTTCCCCCCAACTCCCTTTCAATGAAAGCGAAACAATGGATGCGACTTGAATCCAGAAAACGAGCCCCTTGTTCTTAAGCCAACTGTCTGTGTAGATCTGTAAGTAGGTCTATAGGCTACCGTGGCACTTTCAGTTTTTTATTCTTTTGTTGCACAACAAACCGCGTGGGTTAACTGTGTGTAAGTGTGTGTTTGTTGTTTGTGTGCACAGCTTCCTTTCTGCCTGCTGATGATGTAATAAATATATGTGCGACCCTTTTTGTTGTTTTGCGGCCAGATTCCATGTGAAAATGGAAACATGTGTTCGCAGCTCTAAAGGGAAGTGCCATAAATACATGTTGAAAATCTGTTGATTAGTGAGCAAATAAATTCTCGTCTATTTTGTGGTCATCTTAAGACTGTTTCTACTTCTTTGACTTCTCTGATTCCTTTGGCGATGTAATGAAGATAAGCCGAGAGGAAGCAGCAGCAAGTGTTGCTATGTTGGTAGCTGTAATTAGCCCTAGAGGCATGTGGCATGCTGCTGCTGCCTGGTGTGTACTTTTCATTCATGCAACTCACACACAGAGACACCTTTTTGTTCTCCCCTTTGGCCTAGTGGCAAATCGGTGTCTGCCATGAATTCTAATGGTTTTCAACAACTGCCAAAAAGTTTTGCCTGTTTCTCGGTTTTTGTGTGTGCTGCAAAAGTAGACCACAAAATTGCTGGTATTGCTATCAGCTACTTGCCTTTCTACCCCGCCCACTTACACACCGCCCCCAGCAGCATTTTCCACAGAAACTCACTCTGCAAAAAACCAAAAAAAGTGCAAACAAATTACCACACAAATTGTGACAAGCATACAGCAAAAGTTTTCTTTTTGTTATTTTGGGGCGTGTAACGCATACGCCGTGTTGTCTGCCACATGTACGAGTTTTCAGGCATTGCCTTTAGCAGATGTGCAGCTGACAAATGCCAAGTTGGTTTTGTGTTTCATATGTTTTTTGTATTTGTTTTTGTTTTTGTTGCTGCTGTCGTGATTGACTTGCCACAATTTGATTGATGACTCTCTGCGCTTGCACAGACTGCTGCACAGTCAGAGAAAATCCATCAGAGTTTGTTAATTGAATCAAAATTCATAATATTGATGGCTGTAATTTATGTGGATATTATGAGAATTTATTAGGCTTTGTTCGAAGCAGGTTTCAGGTGTATGTTAAGTCAAAGTTTACTACTTTTTACACATGGAAATTCCTACATTAATTTCTTACAGTGTCACTTGGCATTTAATTAACAGCCAACACAAGCTAAGATCGCGTCTCACATCAATCTTAAATCTGAATTCTTCATTTATTGCATGCAAATAGCAGCAAACACTAAATGGCAGCAGCAACACCCACCCATTATAGTTACTGGTGGGTGTTGCATAAAAACAATGCTATTGCCAATTGGCAAACTGGTGTGATATGATGTGAGCCAACAGATTCACTCAGTTATTTTGCATTCACTCAAATGCCATTAGCACTCACTCACTACAATTTTCCCCTCATTTTTATGTGCGCTGTCATGCGCAAATCGAGTCACTTTCCACTGCTATTTCCTGAGCTTTGAGCGCCTGACAAATGTCACCTTCGATCGGCAGTGGCAGTGGCAACCTGCTCGCCTCGTTGCTGCTGCCACATGTAGGCAACTCGTACTAAAGGAAATGTCAGTCAGGCGACAAGCCCACAAAAAAAAAAAAAACTAAACAAAAGCAACACAAACGACAGCAACAACAGTTGTGTGTATTCTAGGGCTAATCCTGAGCCAAAAGCACGTGCAACAGCAACAGAGAGCTGTGGTGAGTTCTCTGACGCGACAAAGCTGCACGGCAACAAAACTCGGGCAACATGTTGCAGTTGCTGTCGCTGCAGCTGCAGCTGCTGGCTAAATTGCAATTTCACAAAGAGGGGAGCTTGCCTGAGTCGCTGAGACTCAACTCACTTGACGACGTCAGCAGCAACAGCAACAGCAGCAGCGACGGCGACGGCGACTGCAAAAATTGTGCCGCCCGGCCTATAAGACTAAAGCTGCCGTTGTTGTTGTTGTTGTTATTGTTTTCGCTGTTGTTGTCGTTTCTGTCGATTCCGATTGCGAGTCCGAGTCCGAGTCGCTTTTTTAGCAACTCAGTTGCTGTTGCCGCATTCGCATTTCGGCTTTCGTGCCGCGCGGCAGCCAAAATCAACACAATTCTCTAGAGAACTTATTGCACGCGCTTTTCTCCACAACATATTATTACGTGTTTTTCATACTCAATGTGTGTGTGTGAGTGAGTGTATGTGTGTGTTTGCGTGTGTGTTCTGTTAACTGAAACAAACTAAAAACTGAAAACTGAAACTGAATTTTCTCGTAATCGTGCAGTTTGTGTGCAATTGGCGACGGCAAAAGTTTTTTGTGTGACCTTTTAACGGAAACATTTCGAGAGGAAATTGCATTTTGCACTTTCCACTTTTGCATTACGTATATTTCTTCTCCTTGTGTCGAAGTAAATATATTTTTGGCTGTGTAAACAATTTGTGTGTCGACTTCATAAATTCACGAGTATATTCAATAAAAGAACTTTGCAAGCGGCTTTAAAATAAATGCACTCAATTGGTGAGTTTAGTTAAGTGGCTGTTATGTTTGGAAATAAAATAAGAAAGTTTTTTGAAAAGGAAGACTGGAAAGTAGACTCAAAATATATACTTTTAAAGAGGAGAAATAAAATTATAAATACTATATGAACTAGGTAAACTTGTGTTGTGTAGAGTTTTAAGATTCAAATTTCTGGCTGCTTTTCTGAGTTTTATTTAAATGAAGTACACAAACTGTTAAGAATATATTTTAATACATTTTGCATATTTTTATAGAAAAAAAAACTATATTGTTAATGAACGAAAAAATTTTTAAAGTTAGTGAAAACTTTTTCTGTACAATACTGATGCCAAATTAATCCCCCAAAGTCCCCATAAATAAAATTTGTTAAGTTACACACGTGTTTCTGCTATCAATTAACCCAAATTAAGTTAAAAAATTATATAAAATATGAGCAAAATATTTAAATAAAACCGCAATAAATTATCTTACAAAATCACGTTAAGAGGCTTACTTAAATTGTCAAAATAAGCAATTTGCTAAGGAATAAGCCAACATGATGCATAAATTTTGCACAACAAAGCTAAAGCATTGCCTTAAAGAAATGTATAGAATTTAATAGAATTTATGGTTTATTGTATGCAAAATAAATTCATTTAATTATTCTATTAATATTCAATTGCCTGTCAAAGCTACCACAGAAATATTTCAGGCTAAAAGTTTAAATGTTGTCAGAGCTTAAGTCGACCACATATCAACGAATGAAGAAGAAGACGAGGTAGATAAAGAAGAAGACGAACAATACAATATTCTGTTGACTGCTTAGCAGCTGTCTAACAATCAGTTTCAAGATAAATGTCAAGCAGCTAACTTCTTCCGGCTCTGCTGAAGTCGAATTGAGTTGAGTTGATTCCCAATCCAAATCCTCAGTCATCGCACACATGCGCACCAGCAAAGACCCCGACCCCGACCCAGACCCAGACCCAGACCGAGACCCAAACCTGAACAGAAAAAAATAACTTAAATAAACCAGTATGTGAACATGGCTCATACGAGACTACGAGAGAGCCATAATCGCCAGCTTCCTTTTGGTCAGCGCCATGGCGCTGCTTCCTGCACGACAGCAGCAGCAACAACAACAACAACAACAACAACAACAGCAACAGCAATGCTAATAAATAATGCTAGAGCATTGCAGTTGTCATCTAGCTGTCTCCTTCACTCTCTTGCTCTCTCTATTTGCTGTCTAATATAATTTTGAAATAACTCAACTAACTGCAGAGAATAATGCCAGAGACTTTTGACCAAGTGGCCCATCGAAATGCCAAAAGCAAGTTAGAAAATAAAAACAAAATGATTGCAGTCCAACCAAGTTGCCAGTTTGCCAGTTTTATAGTCGCCAAGCAAAACAAAACAAAAAATACATCAGAAAACTAACCAACGAGACTTGAAGCAGCAGCAACAACGTGGAAAAAAGGGATAAGCCGGAAAGCAACACGGAACCCAAATTAATACAATAATTGAAGCCAATTTAGTGTAATTTTCTTCAATTTCATTGTTGTTGTTGTTGTTACTGCTGCTGTTACTGCTGCTATTGTTGCTGTTGTTGGTTTTGCTGTCTAGCCATTGACTTTGCCAACTATTATCGCATTTGTTTGGCATTTGGCCACTCCACCTTCCAGTCGAGAAGTTTCCTCTCACTCGCTTTCGCTACCTCTTCCCTCAACCTTCTCTCCACCTCACACATCTACGCTCCTTTGTAATCTGCTCTAAAATAACTCCAAGTTAATTTTCTCGCATGCCTTGTAAACCATTTCCTCCGTCTCAATTGCAGTTGGTACCACACCCAAAGTTTATTTACACATTTTATTGTTCTCTCTCCGCCTACCTCCCATTTTATTGGCCAGTCTCTGTGTCTCTTGTTACCTAATTAAATTAAGCCAAACAAAAACGCCTTGACCAAACCACAGACTCAGTCTCAATCCTCTCAGACTCTGGTGAAAGTGCCAGCCACTTTTCTGGGCCTTTCCCCATTTGTTTTTTAAAGTTTAGAGTCTTATCTCAGTCAGAGAAAAAACAGCTTTTAGGCCATAAAAAAACTATATGTAAGTCTGTCTGTTCGATGGAGAATTTAGTTTTATTAGCAACACGACTGTGAAAAATAAATGAATATAAAAAATATTTAAAATTGATGCTCATAGTTTATGATTGACATAAAACTTGGGTAACTGAAGAGAAAATAGAAAATCCATAAAAAAAGAAAATGCGCCGAGGCCTGGCAATAGAAAATATATAGGAAGATTTTAAACTAAAATAATAATTTAATAAAAATATTAAAATTAAATTAAATACTAACAAAATCAACCACTAAAATAGTAGTAGAAGTTTAGATTTTAATAGAAAAATCTGTAGTTAATTTCCAGAGAAATTTCGCTACTTTAAAGCCCCAGAAACACAACGAAAAATATTTCGCTTCCAGCTGTGTATTATTAACATGTTTCCTCTTGTCACAGTTAAGTAATCTTGTCACACGTCAATTCGAATCTTTCAATTCCATTTACATAGTAAATGTTGAACACATTTTTAATCAGAGACCTCAACTCGAGTGTACACAACAAATATGCCAAAAATAACATTGCAAATACGAGTATTAATAAAAACTGAAATTAAAATTTGTGTTTCTGTGGCATAAGTATTTTATACATATTTTTTCATTTTCAGTTTTCTTTTTTTTTTCTGCTTTACGCGAAAATTGTTTTCATTTAAAATTTGAGTTCAGTTTTTGCGAGTTTGCTGCCGCGGCCGCTGCTGATTTTGCAGTTGTAAATTGTAATTTGAAAAACATCACCGCAAACTGTCAAAATGCACTGACATTTACAAATTATTTTGCTGGCAGCAGCCGTGGGGTGCCCGTTGCTAGTGGTGCTGGTGGTTGTGGTGGTGCAGCAGCACCAGCAGCAGCTTTTGGGCCACGTTTGTCCGCGTTTGACGCTTTGAAATGCGAAATGCGAAATGGAAGCGGTCACCGTTAATTTGCGTCAACGGGCTAATAAAGTTTCGTGTCGCCTTTTTGCTTTTGATTTCACTTTTTGGCATTTGCGATATGTTTTAGATTTTGTATTTCGTATCTCGACTTGTTTTTGGCCAACGACGACAAAGTTGGCTAATGCATTCTGTGCTCAAATTGTTGCTGTATCTGCATCTGTATCTGTGACTGCATCTGGCTGCATTTTAGCTGCAGTGAAATAGCCAAATGATCAACTAGCAAATTAGCCAAGGCAATACCTACAAATTCTATATGAAAAGCTGACATTTCAATAGCAGCAGAGTGTGAGAGGGTTGTAAGAAAACTTCCGCTGTCTTTACAGCTGACTGAACGCAGACCTGCATCTGCATCTTAGCGTTTTTGAGCTTAGTATCTGTGCCTCTGGCTCTTTATGAAATTCCGATTACACATTAATTGCCTTTGATTGAGCACCTGAGTTGCTGCCACAGTTGCTCGTTGCCAGTTGCCTGTTGCTGTTTCTCTTGCAACAAAGTATCAATGAACCTTCCTTGCCTGCGAGCGCCGCGGGCGATGCAACCGAATAAGTGAGGATCGTTTGTCGTTGTTATTGTAGTTTCCCTGTACTTCTCGTTGTTGTTGTTGTTGTCGATCGTTGCGCAAGGTGCAAACTGGCTGCATAGATTGAGCCCTACCTGTGCCCACATCTGCCTATCTAGCTAACTGTCTTAAAGTCTCTTCGTCTGACTGTCTGGTTTATGGGTCTGCGTGCCTAGGAGTGGCCGTGCCTAATAGCAGATGAATATAGATGAATACCCAGAGCCAAGAAGTCAAGAAGTAGAAGTAAAAGAATACCACAACAACAACCACTACAACGTAAAATAAAAAAAAAAAGAAAAAAATATAAAAATGAATTATGATTTGACGGTAGGCATTTAATGGATGGCCATGGATCTTATGACTCGAAAATATTCTCGTTTGGCGCCAACAAATTGACAGCTGTATGTGTCTGTGTGTGTGTAAGTGTGTAAAGTTATTTCGCTGGACAGGTGAATGCTATTTAGTTAGAATTCCCTTTGTCTGTGCGTCTCTCAATTCTTTTCTCCTCCTTTTATTTTTCCTTTTACATTTTTTTGTATCTTTTGTATTTTCTAATTGAATTTAGCGTTGCATTGTCTTGTGACACGGCAAGCGATAAGGAAGTACCAGGGCATCAACTGAGCACCAAGTGACCACCACCTGAGCACTAAGCAGCCACTGAAAAGCATTCAAAATTGGAGCACGACAGCGGTGGTGTGTGTGCCATTTGATGGATAGGTGTTGCTTTGTGGTTAGACGTTGATGCTTGAATGCAGTATATGAAGGGAAGATATAGCAAGAAAGAGATGGGCAGAGACAGAGTTCATAGTTCAAGTTGGGAACAGTTTGCTTTGATCACTTCCACACAAGTTGGCCAATTAACTAATGTCTCCGACTAGATCCTTTGCTACTCATACAACCTACCAAACGCCCACACACTTTTACAGTCAACTCGAAAGTATCTTTACCCATGGGCGTTGCAACATCAAGAGCTATAAAAATGTTAAAAACCCTAAGCAGTTCACCAAAAACACATCTAGCCATTTAATGGCTTTAAAATACAACCAGCTAACTGGTAAAATGCTAAAAAGGGGAATCTACAAAGCTGCCCCGCCCACTGTTTTTTTCAGAGGATGGGTAGGTGGAGAGGGGTATGGGGGCAGCTTATAGACAATGGCGTTGGCATAAATTTCGGAGCCCACAAAGGAGACGAACTCAAAAACTCATTAGCCGCATCGCCTACGAAACATGAATGCAATAATATTGTTGAAAATTACGAGCCTAATAACATAAATAAGACTAAGATGAGGAGAGGCGGGGCGGGGCAGAGTAGCGGGGCGGTGTACGTACGCGGAACGACCTTTTGCATAGACAGACTGCAGTTTTGTATCTATGAGATACGCAGTGCGTTAAAGTTCATTATAAAAGGAGTTGGCTCTAGTCTTATCCAAACTTATGGCCCAGAAATAAACATAAACTAGGCGAATTAATTGAGTAAAAGAGACAGCTAGCGAGAGAGACGCAAGATCGGCTCATAAAGCCTGAAAATTATGGATTTTTAAGGCGCATGTTGCACCTGCAACACATGACGACACAGCCACATTAGACTCGCATTTGGCCAAAAGCGGCCATTGAGGCTAACAAAGTCGCAGCTACCTGACCAAAAATAACAAAACAACAAAAAGGCCAGACTCTAATTGAGTTTTGAGAGTCGTTACACTTCATCGCAATGGGAGTAAATTAAACTGTCATTAGTTTACCCTTTGGCACTTTTGTCACCCCTCACAACACCGCTCAGCCCCCCTCCAACTCCAGTGCCCTCTTGGGCCTCTCAAGTGTTGCGAACTCGATCCAAAACGATCTCAACATGTGAAGTGGCGCGTTTTTTTTTCTTCTCCGTGTTTTTTTTCGTCTGTTTCTTTGCAGCCGTAATAATTTTGTAGGTTTTACGAGTGCCGCCAAGACAATTAGGCATTTGTTGTACACACACACATACGAGTGTGTATGTGTGTGTGTTGCCAAGTGTGGGCATTTTGTTTAGCGGCTTTTGACGCTTTGATGTGCGCAACTGAAAAACGCGCGCGAGACGCGCGACTCGCGAGCCCGCAACGAATCTAACGCCTTTTCAAAAATAAAAAAAATAAATGTTAAAAAAACTTTGTTAGCTACATGGCTTTTAACTTCTCTCGTTGTTGTTGTTATTGGCATCGCTATTGTTGTTGTTGTAGCATACTGAAGATTTATTTTTCCATTATAGTGTGCCGACATCGACATCATTGTGGGTGTCTGTGCCTTGACACAAGCCATTGGGCCATGACGTGCACAATACAACACTAACAACAACAACTACACACAATAACAACAACTATAACATCTAAAGCTTCGTTCTGTACTGTCGAACGATGATGATTGTTAGTTTTCAATTTGAAGAGAATTTCTCGCTGTTCAGTTAAGACGCGTGAGAAGAAAGCGCTAAAAGTCGATAAAGCTGCTACTATTATTCAATTGAAAAAGGCCTAAGAAATATAATTCATAAACAATAGCTTATATGCTAATATAATTAAAAAGAAGAGATTTTAAAAATCATTTGAATCTCGTAATAAAAATGTGTACGTAATAAATTTGGTCATAAAGAGGCCTTTAAATTGATACAACTTCTTCCCAAATATTTTATCGAAAATATAAACCAGTCACTTTAATAATTTGCCAAGGGGTTAACAAATTTTCAATAGGAAAATTAATTAAATGCTTAAAAAATATTACAAAATTTAAAACTTGTCACTCACCATAAAAATTGTCCGAAGTTGTTCGTTTGGCACTGAAAGTAGGAAATTAAATATTCTAATTAATATATATTAAACGAATAATTTATTACAATAATAAGTACCTAACTCAGAGTTCGTTTTCCCGCCCCTTACTTCGATTAAATACTTCACTTTATTCACGCGTTTTGTACGCGTTTTTAACCGCAGCGAATGCTGCTTGAATCATGGTCTGTTTTTTTTTTTGTTTTTACTACCAAAATCATTGCCGCTTGTCGTTTGATTTCGATGCATAAAATTGACCAACACCAACTGAGACTGACAAGTGGGTAAACTGACGGTTTGAGGTATTGATATATTGAGCAGACCACATCAGACAAATCCGCAAAACAGTTTATTGCACTGGCTATAAAAAAAAAAAAGGCTAAACAATCCGCCCAAGAGGCGCACACAAACCAAGCCGCACGTTGTTCTTGTTGTTTTCTTCTCTTTTTTTATGACAAGCTAAAAGTTATAAAAACCACTTTTTAATTCAAATACCCAACGAAATTTTATGAGCCATCAAATGATTTGCATAAACTGTTGTTGAGGCACGTGTCACAAGAACTAAAAAAGTGCAAACAAAACCTGCAACAACTAAAATCAATTTGATAACAAGTAATCAAAAAAACATAGAATTTGTACAAAATTGTTAAGAAAAAGATACAAATTTGAGTGTTATAACAAAATCGCTTTGGTTTTTATTATTTCTTTAGACTTTTGTTGTTAATGATTCACTTGATACACGACTGATGTTGTTGTTGTTGCTGTTAATGACTTGACAGTAAAGTAGCCTACACAATTTATGGCAAACTTGTCCGCCTACAATCAGTTTTCATTCAGTAAGAGAGAGAGGTAGAAAGAGTGGTATAAAAAGAGAGACAGTATGTGAATGTGTGTTGCTGTGTTTCGTATTTTTAATACCTTCGTCTAGTTTGGCTTTTTAATTGAAACATTTTTGACCATATTTTCTTAATGATCTGACATGACATGGCGTCTGTTCTACTGTGCGTGTGCGTGTGTGTTTGTGTGTGTAGCTGCTTTTGACTTTATAAATTCAACGTAATTTTGGCTAATTTAAAACAGCCAACTAAAATACAAACGGCTTTGACATATAAGATCGTAGCCAACAAACATATATCACAAACATTGGGTATATATTTAGTAGATACTTATATAGTAGATATCCACACATATCATTATTATAATTTGTACATTGTATTTCTGGGTTCCCCTACTCATCACGTTTCTCTTTCTTTTCTGGTTTATTGCAGTTAACAGTCGCATACGTAGTACATAAACGCCAACGCCTTTGGGCCAAAAGCTGCAAAATGCTGGGTAAGTTTTCATTATTGTTGTCTTCAATATTGTTAATGCTGTTGTTGTAGCTGCTTTTGTTGCTATTGTTGTTGTTGTTGTTCTCGCCAAGCACTTTTATAGTCACTTGTCGTTAAAAAAAATGTGTTGAAAATGTTTTTTTATGACACGAAATGAGCAGGGCCATAAAATTGAGCCGAGTGAGCAATATAACGATGTGCCTTGCGGCTTGTTTTCTCAATTCTGCAAATGGCATTTGCATTTTTTGTATGCAACAACAGATACAACAGCAACAGCAACAACATCGGACACTGAACTGCACATTTCAGACTTGATGTCATTAAATACAAAAATTTTAAAAACAAAACAACAACGACCAAAAAAAGGGAGCAGTCTATTTATTTCCCAGCTCATCATCATGTGTGCATAATTGAAAAACATGTGAAAAGTCAAGCTATAAATTAACTTGACAATTCAAAAAGCATCTTAGCACAATAAACAAAGATTGACTAAAATAAAAATACATATTTATTTAAGCTTACATCAAATAGACGGAAAAGTGTAGACTTTTATTTGACAAAACCTTTCAAATAAATATTTGTTAAGTTACGAAGATCCCAAAAAAAACTTTGATGCCTAAAAAATGTTTTAAATAAATTTTAATTTCAAATAAAACTATACTTTAAAGTGTCAATAAAATTATATAAAAATGATTGTTTCAACAACTCCGCGTCTTTCTACAAAACTTTGCCATTAACTTTGACTTGACCTTAGCCCAGCTTGATTGACCTTTGTTAGACTGTTATCAGTTGATTGATGGATTTGATTTTCTGCCACTGTGAATTGCTTCTGTTCAACTTTAAACCTTGCCAAAATTGAGCCTCAATTAATTCTACAAAACGAGCAGAGACGACCGAGCTTAAATACAAAGGCGAAAAAAAAGCTAAGCGGCAAGAAAAAGAAGCGAAAAAAAAAAAAAGTATAAAGATAAAGACAGAGATAAAGACTACTATAATGCCAACTAATTGAATTGATTTATGCATGTCGCGCATTTTAATGAAATATTTTCTGTTGCTGTTGTTGTTGTTGGCCACTTCGATTTGATTAATTTGAATTTATTTAGTTTCGATATTTGTTGCCATAGCATAATTTTCGTTTTTTGCTCTATCAATTTCAATGATGGCACATTATAATTTTCATCTACGTTGTCCGTTGTCTGTTTTGTGTCCACACTTGCTATTATTTATTTATTTATGCATAGCCAAATGACCAAAAGAGCTAAAAAGAGCCAAGCAGAGCTGTTGCCAGCTGAGAGCTGAGCAAACCTAATAAGACACACACAGAAACACAAAGAAGAAGAAAAAGAAAATATAAAATAAAATAAGAGATGAAGAAGGAGGCGGAATTGATTTATGCCTGGCACTTTTTATGGCCATTTTGTTGGTAATTTATTAACAAGCTTGTTAACAACGTCGTCTGGCCAATATGCAGATGCAGATACCAAAAACTTGCATGAGCCAAGACGCCGTCTACGTCTCTGTTTTAGTCCCACTCAAAGTTGCAGCTCGAGTCGGAGTCCAAAAGAGGTTAAAGGCCACGGGAATGGCAGTCGAGTAGCCAACAAGTTGGCTTCAAAATGGCAACAGCAGGTGGCTTTCAAGCACACATATTTATAGAAAGTTTTATGGCCAAGGCACACACACTCGCACACACACACACACCTGCAGTTAACAGTCAAATTAAACAAAAGCTCGCGCTCTTAAATATTTAAACAATAATTTTAAAGAGACGAGTTCGATCCTCCATGTTCACATGATTTGTTTACCCAACCGCACGCGGTAGCCAAGTGCTGGCCAAGTGTGTAAGCTTGTAAGTTGGTAGGTTGGTAAGTTGGTAACGTTACCAGAGTTGTTAACGTAAACTTGGCTAGTAAAGTTGGCAAGTTGTTCGAGTTGATTCAAGCCGTTTGCTGTTGATCAAATATTCTAAATATTTGCTAAATAATAGAGAAGACACAGCAATCGGAGTCGAACCTATTGGCAAGAGGCTTGGCTTGACATGGCTTAGCCGGGGCCAACTCAAGCATAGACAAACATTGGCCCAAAGCCCATTGGACTGATAGCTAATGGCAGTTGCTTTAGGCCGTTTAAATACTGGCTACTATTTGCGTAGCAAAGTGTACACAACTGACGCACTGACTGGCAGACGGACGGCCTGTCAAAAGGCAGACAGTACAGTGAAGCACTTGAGTCGTGTTTGAGAGTCTTTTTTTTTTCCTTGCCTCGTTTTTGTATTTTATGGCCTTTTCATTAGGGCCAAGTTTGTATGCTAATGGATATAATGCAGCCGTTGGCTAACTAGCTAACTGATTTATCAGTGCAACAATCTAATTTCAATTGTATGGCTGAGCAACTAAACTGAGCTTTTGGCCAACACCGCTCTGAGCCATGTCAGCGGCAGCGCCAAGTTGTCAACTTAATTTACAGCTAACATGTTGAGCTACAAGTTCGCAGCGATTGAGCAAGCGATAAAAAGTATTAATTTCATAGCTCAATGCAATTAACATAAAGGTGGACAAACGGACAGCATGAGATACTGAGATACTTTGTGAGACTGAGATACAGATAGTTATAAATATGCAAATATGCTTTGGCTTTAGCTTTAGCTAAATAGTTTAGATTACAAGTTTGTTAGAGAATCGAGATTTGAGATTGAGAATGCATTCGTTTTTAGACCCTGTACTTAAAGAGAGTAAAGCGGTCAATTAGTCTTGGGTGAGTAGAGATATTTCAAACCTCAATTAACTCAACCACACTACACTATATATGTATGGAACTGTTAAATGTATTATTACAGAGTGTGGTCCCTTTCGGACAACTTTCATAGAACAAACTAGTCACAAGTTTAATTCCACACCAACTGCAGGGTCTTTAAGACCTAGCTCACTTCACTGTGCACTTTTCCACACGTTTTCCATGCATATCTGTAGCTATTGGTAATATTTCTGTTATTGATATCGAGTTTTATGTGGCAATCGTTGCGGCTCGGCACGAGCTTCGACATTTGGCTGACAAATGTGCTGACGTGTTTGACTAAATGGCAGTACACCGACACTTGCCAGTGGACACCCGACAGAGTCGGATAATGTGGCCGATTCAATACCAAAATCGAATCATCAATTGGCTTGCATTAGCATAATTGGAAGTGAGTTTTTTTTCTTCTTCTCTTCTCAATTTTGAAATGCCATCGAAGCCATTAAAATCACCAACTAAAGGTTAGCATATTCACAATGATATTGAAATCGATTAATATCGTCAAATCAAATGCAGTCTTCTAACTGACAGACAGACACTCTGCAAAAACAAATACTGCACAAAAGTCGTAAAATTCGAGAAGTTTGAAATCTTAAATTTGATATCGAAAATCAGGTTCATCCATAAAAATCAGGTTAACAAATCACACGATATAAATACAACGGCCGCATAAAAATCAAATTCAAAATACATTAAAATCCAGTGATTTAAACTTGAAATATGCCAATGAATTGCCACAATAAACAGTCATAAATAAGTATTATTATCGTCATACAAATTATAGTTAAGCGATGCTCGAGTTTCATTCTACTCAAAGATCTTTAGTTTTTGCCAAAGTATTTGAGAAATCAATATTTAATTAAGGTGTGTTATACAAAAACAGTGAAATTTTATTATGGTCTATTAAATTAGGCAGTTAAGTAACATTTTATAATTATAGTACTTGGGAAAAGTACTTAAAACTCACTTAATGGTAAAGCAATCATTTCAGAATTGTAGCTGTAGATAATGTTGATACTTAGATGCTCTTTAAATATTTATAGTTTGCCAAATATGTTTTCTTTTTTAAATGATTATATAAAGCTGATTATTCAAAGACTTTTACTTCAGATAAAGTATCTTTGTACCCTTCAACTTCTAGTCTTGACTCACAACTGCTCTCCCTTTCTACCTGAAGTATTTAAATTTGATCAAGTGTATGTAACAAACAACAACGACAACAATCGATAAACAATTTCAATAAATCGTGCTACTACAATAAAAGTAAATTAAACGCTTTGCTTTTTACCGCTGCTGTTGCTGCTTCTGTCGAGTTGTGTCTCAATTTGCCGGACCGGTCAGTTCCACTTGCCACTCTCCGCAGCCACATTCACAATGCCAGTGGTCAGTAGCCAGTGGCCAGATCTGATGAGGTGCCGCAATATGCGTAAGTTAAGTGCGCAAACGTGGCCCAAAGGAGGCAACAACAAGCCCATTCAAGAGACAACAACAACAACAACTTGAGCTCTTCATACAATTACATGGAAGCTGCCATGAAAAACATGAAAAAAACTTTCCACTTTTTTGTCGGCTTGGCAGCCTCAAGGGCCAACCGAAAGAGGCAAGAAAAAAGCAGACCCTTTTGCTAAAGCGTCAATGAAATGCAAATGCTCTTAGCCTTCTTGTTGTAACCCGTGTCTTATCAGAAAAAAAATCTATTGGTCAAAAATTTTGAGCAGAGATAAGAGGCGGCCTTTCTCTTGTTTAGCCCTAGCGGTAGACCCCTGTTGCTGCTTTTGTGGCTATTAAGCCATAAACGCATGCAAATGAAGGCGTTGAAATGCGTTGAAAGTCTGGGCCAACTCTTTTGCTCCTTTTTGGCCATTTTGCGCCTGCTTAAAGGGCGCAAAAACTAACGCGCTTTAGTTCAAGATGAGACAGAGTCAAAGCAGGGGCAGCTGCCACCGTCGTCTGCCTGCAACTTTGCTGGGGGTAACTTGTGGCAACAACAACAACAACTAAAACGAGGCAAGAAGAACAACAACAGCACCGGCTGACTGGCAATTAATTATGGTCATAGCTTCAGCTCAGCTCAGTTCGGCTCAACTCGACTCGGTTCGGGCATATGTTTATTTACTTAATTTACTTAATGACACACATAACAGAGCAACAACAAAATGTATCTCAAAGATGGGCACGAGTCGTGTACATTTGGGTGAGGTCATCGTGGTTCTATAAAAGCATTTACTCGCCGCTCTCTTTCCCGCTTCCCAAGTGTGTGAGTGTGTGTCTAATAAATAACATTATTAATTACCAGTGCAATTAACTATAAGTACACCAACACAAAGCAACACAGTTGAGGGACAGATAGGCGCCCCAAAGGCGACAAAAAAAAGGCAGAAGACGACGCCTCAATTTCATTTCCATGTAGCTAAACATACAAACAAATTTCATAGATACACATCACCACACACATACACTCACACACAGGCAGACACTCATTTGCTGCACTTTGTGACCCAATTTGAAATTTTTCATAAGTTTCTCGCAGTTATTAAGGCGAATTTTGTTTTGTTTTTAGATCTCTTGGCTTCTTTTTTTATTTAATGGTTCATTTCGTCTCATATTGAGTGATATATGAATGCATTAATCTTAGTTTATGTTTATTACCATATGTTATGCTTCTGCGTGTGTACGTGTGTGTATGCGTGTGGGTATCGAGTTTTATGCAAAATGTGCAATACGATCGTTTTTTATAAGAAAATAAAAAGAGAAAAAAATGATATGAGAAAAACTTTAAGCACATACAATTTATGTCAGCTATATAGAAGTTTATAGTTATTTTACGATTTAATATTAAGTTTTAGTTGGCCAATATGATTTAGGGTTTCATTTAACGATCACTTAGATATAGACCCAAAGTAGCATTAAGCCCAAAAGCTTGTTTTTGGCCAAAGTGTAAATCAAACAATTGTAGGAAAAATTTCAACACAGTTTTTGAAGTCTTGAGAACTCTGAACATTTTATTTTATACTACAGATGTCTATATATCAAAATGAATTCTTAAATTTGTAAACAGTTGTTTCTATATAGTAAAAGTATATAGAAATATATATAGATTATATATATGCATTAATATTTGTAGCTTTTGTTGTCTGCTGTCTTCTAAGAACATTGCTTCATTAATCTTTTGGCTTTTCTCGTGTTTCTAGTTTCTTGTTATGCTTTAAATATTGAAACTGTCAAGTGCATAATCATCTGCCCTAAACAACAACAACAACAACAACATTGCCAGAAATTACAGGGCAACTAAAAATGTTTCAAACATTTAACCCGAACTGCAGGGAAAACTTGGCTGCTCCTTGTCTGTCTCAACGTAGACATGCCACTGCCTCTGTCCGTTCCATCGCCCCTTTGGCCCTTGTGCTACTGCCACTTGTGCCTTGTGGCAGTGTTGCTTCTGCTGTTGTTGCTGGCTGTGTCACAACGCTTAATCTTTATTAATTACAGTGGAATAATAAGGCAGCAACGAGAGAGATAGATGACTGAAAAGTCTCTGGTTCTGTCTCCTAGCTCTGCTCATGTGCTTGGCGCATAGTTTGGCAGCCAGACAAGACTGAGACCATGCCCATTCCCCTGGTCCGTCAACTGATTAATGCCGCAGCCAAAGAGCCAACAAGCAAACATGCCACATGCAACACTTTTCCACACACCCCAAAAACAACAACAACTTTTAGTTAGAGGAATTTTAGCTAGGGTTTTTGTGTTTGTTTCTGTTAGGTTTTTGGCTTTTTCGGTGCTCGGTTTTACGGTTTGCCGACTCCCAACTGCGACTCTGACTCTGACTCTGTCTCTGGATTTGGTTTTGGATTTGGCTTTGACTTTTGAGTTGCAAGTGCGTTGTAGTTACGTGCTACGTAAAGTTACGTGGCATTCATCAACGTTGGCGTCAACAAATGCCCAAAACCAGAATGCAAAACTCCACGCAGCCAAATGCACAGCGGGTTGTCTACGAAAAAGGGAGCACCGACTGGAGTTTCGGTAATGGAAATGCGCAGGAAAATGTATATGGAAATGGGCATGGCAGGCATATAAAAGGCGGCAAGGTAAAATTAGATAGTAGAGCGCAGAGCGGCTATAAAAACCATTTGATCCTTTTTGTGTCTGCGACCTTTTCAGTCGTCAGTCGCCTAATTACGCCTCTATTTTGGGCTAATCAGCAGTGACCCAACCGCGACCCCGTAGCCGTCTCCTACCCTTACTTTCTAGAGGACACAGGTCAGCTGCGCGGCATGTAAATGAAGTGTTGCAGTGGCAAGCAGCTGTGGCAAGAACGACAGTCAGACAGAGAGTAGAGTAACAACTAAATAACCAACAATTTGTTTGCGATTGTCAATCAGTTTTCGGGTGCTCTGCAAATATTTGTACAATTTCTGCGGCTCTCTGCGTATTTGCACTTCATCTTATAGCAACTAGGAGATGGCAGGGAGACAAAGAGAGAGAGAGAGAAAGGAGACGGACATCAATTAAATATGCGCATAACTGTTGATAATCATCGAATCAATATGCTGACAATTTTCTCACGCATCAAAGTTCTTCGGTCTTTTTTTTTGTGTATCTATCAGATACGCCAGTCGCATCCGCGTCCAGGACAATGACATCAACTTCGATGAGGTTTGGGGTGCAGTTCAAGCGAATGAAGTCAACGAGCAGAGGGCTTAGAAGGGTTCAGAGGCTCAGGAATAAAATTAAAATTGGTTGGGAAAAAGGATTTGTAATTTGAATTTTAAATAGCAGACGACGGCATCGCGGCAGGAGCGAAACTTGCTCTCTAAATTGTATTTACTGCTGAATTAATTTCAACATTTCATTTCATTTTCATCTCTTTTTTCTTCCATTTTCTGTACTTCGATTTATGCATAGTAAAAAGGGCACAACTCTTTCTTTCCTTTCCTTTGCGTCTTTCATTCAATTCAGTATTTCTTGCTGTTTGCTTAGGTTTCTCTATTAAAAGCAAAACCTTTTTTATATCGCTTTTTTTCTTGTGTTTTCTTAAAAGTTTTTGACAGGCGCAGTCATATGTAAATATATGCCTGAGAAGCCAAAAAGAAGGCGAGTTCACTCCAAAAATGGGGTGTGGCCGTATCGAAAGGGCGCAAGACGCAGCTGCCTTTTAGCTCAGATTTCAATTAATAATTTCCCAACCAACCTTTAGATCTGCAGTAGCTTATGTAACGGTCTTGAAACGATTAAGGAAGTAGATGGGAAAACTATATAGTAATTTGGAAATATAGCCAGCAGAGAAATAAGTAAAACCCGTTCTATAACGGGTATATAAGATATCTAAGAAGATTTTTCTGTTAATCTTTTAATAATCCAGTCCCAAAACAATTTAGTTAATTTATTAAATTTTTTTCCAACACTTTCATAAAATATCTACTTAAATTAACTGCCTGTTTAAAAAGACGATAACAGTTTACACTTAATCTACATGAAACTATGCTCCTTTGCCTTAACTAACATCTTAAAGACTTACACAAATGCCTTAAATCTACTCAAAAATAAATAAGTAAATGATATACTAAAAACCCTTTTTGGCATTACATTTAAATACACTTTGAATACTCGAAATTGCGCAATTTCTAAGGTTTCGCCTGCTGTGCAGTTCTCGGAATCAATTTGGCTTTGTGTGTAGTGTGTGTGTGTCCTTTGAGGGGATTATCCTGGGAACTGGCAACGCCCATGTCCTGTTACACGTCGAAGCCCTTTGCCAATTGAATTGCTTCGAATGGCAAAATGCTGAATTGCAGCAATAATATTGCAACTGACATCGATATGTGCCATTTGATTTGCATAATTCTAGCAGTCAGCACACAGAACACACAGTGCACACAGGACGATGACAAGCACAAGGATGAGCATGACTAGGGATGGAGTAGGGCTAGGGGTAGGAACCCTAACGTGCTGCGTTTTGTGCCCAGCCCAAAAACCAACTAGCACAATATTGACAGGACAGTTAGAGTCCTGGGCAAGACCTGGGCAACCAACTGACGGACTGACTGACTGATTGTGAGCCGCTTAAGCTGCCAACGGCCGCGCCCCCTTTTTATTTAGCGTCCTTTAGCTTGTCTGTTTGTATTTTTCGCAAATTCATCGATAATTGGCAATTTGAAATGGCAACAACAACGAACAAAGGGCGCAACGTGTGTCCCGGGGTTGCTTTTTGGCTCTTTGACTCCTTGACTCCTTTTGGCACGTTGCCCCGAGACCCTGTACCTCTGAGTCCCAGCACCCCTTATGCTACCCTCGTTGCTCTACCCTTGTGCAAAAAATGTATAGGTTCATGTCAAGGGCTCACTGCAATTTTGGCAATAACACAATGACAATGACAACAAAACGCTCATAATGCCAAACCGATAATAACTTAATGACGTTTTAATTGCACACAACAACAAGTTAATTAAATTCATTGTGTGTGAGTGTGAGTGTGTGTTTATGTTTTAGGTCCAACCGTCAAAACCAATTCCAATCAATGCCAAATTCGATAACTTGTTGACGGTCAACAGTTGCCAAAAAAAAAACACATCGTGATGTTGTTGTTGTTGCTCGATTGTCTGCACGGTGGCAGCAATTAGTGTCAGACATTTAATTGCCATATAACAGACATTATAGAAATTATTAAAAATGCATTTAAAACGCGACACAGCAAAACAAAACACGACACGACATGGTGCGACAAGATGAATCAAGTCAAGTTGCTGCAAAAGCCCCAAAAAATAAAGAAAAAAACCCAAACGAACCATAAATCTTTTATAATTATTTCACAATGCGGAAAATAAAATGTCGAAATATTGAAAAATATATTCTCAATTGCACACTGACAACTTGTATGACTTTAAGGCAACAACAACAGCTTGAGACAACAACAACAACAACAACTTGAAACAACTGCCACATCAAATAGAGTTTTTAAGTTTTTTTTTTTGTTTGTTATGAAGGAGTTCAATTCACATATTGAGACTTTACTGTGAAGTGGTTTAGAGGGGCGGCAGGCGGGAGGGGGAGTGGCTTTAGCTGTTAAAGTGTTTCGAAAACTTTAACACAACAGACAAATTAATAGCCCACGTCTCGTTGGCAAATGAAATCGATTTGTCTAACATTTCAAACTTTGTTTTTTTTTTCTCCATCGTTTTCAATTTTCTATCGTTTTTTGTGGAAGACTTTTTGATGGACATACAGATAGATAGCTAGATATATAGTCTACAAATGTTTCACCATAATTTCTAATAAGTATATTTATTTTCTTTCTTTGCAGTTGAAACAACTTCTGGCCGTTTTGGAAGGTAAGCAAAGCAAAACTACAAGTTGCCCAAAACTTGGCCCCAAAGTGGCAATAACAAAGGGCATAAACATTGCCAACTTTTCGCTGGCTAAGGCTCTTTGGGGGCTTCGGGCCAACAAGTCACAAGTCTTTTGGACCTGGTCGACGTCGTCGTCGTCTCGGCAAAACTCTTTCAAGTTTTCTTTTTTTTTTTTTGACAGCTGCTGTCAAATGTTGAAAGCAAGCCAGAAACTCAGTCCCAGCCCCATACAAGAACAAGCACATATAGAAATCTAAAACAAGTCAGAGTCAGATACAGCTACACACATACAGAAATAAATATATAGATATGTGTTAGCCATAGAGTCAGTCATGGCCATGGCCCAAAGTGCCCCCAAAGTTTCATTCCCTTGCCATACGTAGCATATCAGCGAACATCTCTATATCTGTACACACACACGCACACACACACTCGCTTATAGCCTTCCTTAACTCTCTAAGCAAACTTTTCAAAATGAAAACAAAACAAAAAAACAAAAAAAAAAGACGAAAAAAACAACGAAACATAAAACAATAAAACCATTTTATAGTTTTCATGCACGAAGTCCACGAAATGAAAAATTCTACAATTTAAACTGACATTTAAATTGATAGTTCAAGAGATGCACACGACAGATACCACAGAGTAAGCAAGAGCGAGAGAGACAGTTGCAAAGAGAGCGAGAGAGAGGGAGGTAGAGCAAAGCGTATGCTGAAAAGTTTATACTCGCATGATGCTATAGTCTTTATAGAGGCGTGTCGGAAGGCGCAAGCACACACAACAACAACACACACACACCACATCATACACACACCACACCACACATACACACACGCACACACTGCACTGGGTGACGTACTACAAGTTGTTGTTATTGTTGTTGCTGCGGCTGCTGTGGCTTTTGCTGCCCGATGATGATGCTGATGCTGCTGATTTGTGCTGAGCTCTCATTGTTGTTGTTCCTGCTGTGGTTGTTATTGCCACCGCAAAAAAAAAATGTATAAAAGTAAAATGCATAAAAATATTTCAACTTGAATTGCAGCGGCTGGGAAGCAAAAACAAAAGCCAAAAAAAGTAGAGCAAATAAAATAAAGCAAAACTGCAATGAAAATGAAAGAAGCACAGAAATCAGCACTGAACGGGGTAGAATGGTAGATTAAAATGAACAGAGAGAGAAGGGTAATGGAAGAAAGAAAAGACGCACGAAAAGTAAAACAATAGATTAAATATTTGCCACTGTTTCCAAGCAAATAAAACAGTAATTAAAACAAACTAAGAACAGTGGTTGAAAGGGATTAAAAAGTATCTAAAAGCACAATGAAAGAAATTTTTGAAAAATAAATCTATAATCCTAACAAGTGTAACTTTAATTTATATAAAAAACAAGTATGTTCTGGCACAAAAATGGATTATTTTGGCAGCACCAAAGTTGGTGCGATAGAACCTTAGAAAGCTTAAGTTGACAGGAGAAAAAAGTTCTTTAAAAAGCTCAGCTTTATTTGTCAGTTTATAAGTTCAGTTGAAGCTTTATGTGCTGCTAGCGCTATTGCATTCAGCTGTAAAAGTCTATAAATCATTGTTGGCTGACAAGCGCATTGGTTATGCGATACATATAAAGCGTGTTACCAAACATCAGTATTATCCAACACATTGCGGGCATATTTGTTAAGTAAATATTGCATTTCGCAATTTAATGCATAAAACAAACAGCAAATAACCAATTCAAATTGAAAGCCAAATAAAAATGGCTAGTTTTAGAGCTTTAACTGAATGTACATCCACTAAAGCTAAAGATTTGAATGTAAATTTATGTATAGATGTAGGTGTAGATACATTTGTATCTGTAGCTGTAGGCTGGCCAGTCAGACTCAAGAGTCAAGACTCAACATTGTTGTCAACAGTTTGCCGCCTTTGTCCCATTGCGTGTGCGCTATCAGCCAGACTCTGAGATGAATGCAGAGATATAGCTTCATGGCGCATAGTTTGTACTCTGCACTAATCTAATAATTAGCATTCTTGGCAGATAACAACAACAACAGCAACGACAACAACAACAGTAGCAACAAAAAGTTGTTGTTCGCTTGAACTACAAATAACAAACACGTTGCAATTTGTGGGACAGAGTGAGAGTGAGACTGAGAGAGAGAGAGAGAGACTTGGTCTTAAACTCAAGTCGATTCAACTCAAGTCGAGTGCGGAGTGTAGTTGACTTTTAATCGGATTGCATGATAACTGCACATTAATTAAAAAAAATCAACTAATACTTTTATGAAACGAAACAGTGCTAATTGAATTATTGCTGTCATGCACTCGCCTCGCTTCCTTTCATTCCATTTTCTGTTTCATTTTCTTTTGCTGCTTTTCTGCCTCCATCTTATTTGTTGCTTTTAATTGAAACTTCATTCTTTTCACTTAGAACCAAAAAGTATTCTACACCCGCAGCAGCATATTGCTTACGCTTCCAGGAAGACCTAAAAATGCCAGCACGGAGACAGAGAGAAAGAGCGAGCGCGAGAGAAAGAGAGGGAGGGTGAGACGGAGTCTCCCAGCTAGTTTAAACTTTTAGGTTATTTGTTGGCATTCTAACGGTAACCAGCTAAAGCCTGCTTAAACCAGACTCCCTACCAAAAAAAAAAAAAAAAAAAAACCACGTCGAAGTTCAATATTTCGGGAAATCCATAAACCTACAAAGCCAGCCAAGAACAATAAGAATTTTTTGAAAATATGTGTGCGCTGGGTAGCCATAGACATAAAAAGACCCTGTTGCGCCAAGCTGACTGCTTTTTAAACTGCAGTTCCGTATGCTTCTAATAGATTCTACAAGATAAACGTATCTTATCTTAAGAAATAGTTTGATTTACTTTCTCTTAAGCTAAGCACCAGAAATATTCCTGTCTCTCATAAACCCCTTCCACATTTAAGCTACAGGGTCTGCTAATGTCAAGCTCAGTTTTCAATTGCAACAGCGACGCTCACATGTTGTTTCTGCTGCTTCTTCTCATTTTTATTTTTGGCATGTAATCCGAGAGCAACCCAAACAACAGTCACAACTACAACAACAACAATGAGAACAACAATGTTGCTTTGCTTAGCTGGCTACCTCTTTAAATTCCAGTTGTTGTTGTTTGGGGCAGAAAGTGCGGGCTTAGTCATTTGGTTGTTGCTCCTTTCATGCTTTGGCATATTAGTTTTCAAGTCTTTCACATTCACATTGTTGTTCATTATGATGAGCCAACGAACACGAAAGAACAACACAACAACCCAACGGCAACAACAACTAAAAGACGAGCCCAAAACTGAAAACTGAAAGAAGAGTAAAAAATTGACAATGAACGTTGACGCTCAAGTATCTGCAAGTGCACGCAATGTACAAACGTACGTTTTGTATCTGCCAGATACATGCAACGAACTGTGGACACTACAGGCCAAGGGCTAATACAAAAGGGCTGTCAGGGCTGTCGCGAAGGGGGCCGCAGGGCGGGTTTAAATTAAGGCGTTGCAGACATTTCAACAACATGTCGCTTCATTTAAGTTTTTTGCATCAATGCACTCGTGACAATTTGTCATCAAAAATGAGAACCCAGGCAAATAACATACGAAATGCACTGTAAACTTGATTAATTTAATGAAATGCAGTAATAAAAATAATAATGCAGAGAAACTTTGACTTTCCCAAGTTTTATAGTCGCAACTAATTTCAGTTTTATGGCGAGCAAAGCACCACAACGAATTTATCTAATATTTTATTTAATCTGCAGCTATTTAAACAGTTAAACAGCTTTAAGTAGCTTAATGAAAGCCTAATTACATGAATATAAAAGCCATCTTTAGCCATTTAGAAGAAAACAACACCAAAAACTCTTTTTTTTGGGTGCCACTGTGTGCGGTCTTTCCATATGGCGTCGACCCCTCACTGTGAATTTCCGTATGCGTCACGAGATTGAGACAAAAAAAAAACGACAAAAAAAAGATATAATAAAAATTATAAAGTAAAACAACAACAATGACAACAAGCAGCTAAATGTCAGCTGTGCCCACTTAAACTTAAACTTATGCATATTTATATAATTCATTTTAAATATTTAAAATCACACACAAGGCAAAGAAACACACACATTGGCACACACACAATCGAAGCATACTATATTAAATATCAAGATTTTATGATGCATAATGCCAGAGGGGGACAGAGGCTGAGGGCAGAGGGAAGGAGCAAAAGAGACAGACACAGTCGAGAGAGAAGGTGGATTTTTATTACCAATAATTTTAAAATTTGTTGCGACGAGTGCAAGCAGGCAACTCGTTATAAATATAACCACAGATCGAAATACCTATATATAAGTATATACATATATATATATACACACTCGCACACTCTGGTATATGCTGTGTGTTGAGTGTGCAAGTGAATTGATTGTAAAGCCGCCCGATTCCGTCCGACGCGATTATTTACGGTTTATTTTCAACGCTTCAGAAATAAACATGAGAGCGAAAAAGAAAGGGGCATAAGAAAAGGAAAAAAGAAAAGGAAGAAAAAGAAGAAATAAAAGCGCAACATGAATTTCTTTTTGTTTCATTTGCTGTTGTTGTTGTTGTTTTTGTTGCTTTCTGTTTTTGGTTGAAACAAAAATATTGCATACTAATTTTAATACGTAACACGCGGGCTTTGAAGGCGCATCCAGTGCCAAAAATAGCTACCAAATGAAATGAACAAGAAAGAAAGCCAACAAGCGAGTGCACTACAGAGGGGGATAGAGAGAAAATGATGGAGAGAGGGGGGGAGAGTGAGAGGGGGACTACAAGAAATGGGTGTTGCATGGCAAAAGTGTCAAGCGACGACGTAGCGTTGGGTATTTTTGAATTTTTGGCAGGTGGAACTGCGACAAGTGCCTCAAGTCAACAGCTACGAGAAGAGCAAGAAGAAGCAGAAGCAGAAGGTGAAGAAGAAGCAGCAGCGGCGGCAGCATCTGAACTGCATTTCATATTTCAATATTTTGTGCTTTTAGTTTCTTTATTTTCCACACTGAACTAAAAATAGCAACGCGTTTGTGATACGAGCGGGAAAACACTGAAAATTAATTTCCACATAATTTTTATGAGGCAATTACTCATCGACACTCTGCAATACACACACTCGTACACACACAGTTACATATAAAATATATTTTAGTTGTGCATTTGGTCAAGTTTTGTTGTTTGTTGATTAGACATGACGTATACGTAATTTACGCTTGCCAGAAATTATTACACTAGCTTGCTAAGTTAAGTTTTTATTTAAATTGTTTGAATTTAACACAAACTGTCAGCTAATTAAAGTAGCTACCCTTATCTAGCCAAATGGTCATTCACGGGGTATTCATATGCCCATTTACTGGCTAGATAATTACGCAGACACGCCCCACTAAATATCATTTTAGTAACAACTAAAAGATGCACTCACTCTAGTCCCTCTCTTCCCCTCTCTTCAGTAATTTACGCTATTATCAATACTTGTGTGTCGTGTGGCAGTTGCAGTTGCTTTTTTTATGTCTTTTGGCTGGAAAATGTGTTGTAATTATTTGAAAATGTTTTCTAGCGATAATTGCAGGTGCCACTTTTCTTTTGCTCTACACACTTTCCTTACACGTTTTCAGCTGCGTTTTTTCTTCTTTTTTTCTACATATATAATAATTTATTTTTTTTTTTTGTCAAATTATACAACATTTATCATCAATTATCGCTGGAGAAATGCTTGTTCTATGTGACGCACGCAACACTAACTTCAGTGTAGTGTGCTGGTGTGTGTGAGTGTGTATGTCGACATCGTGTCATGAAATTGAATAAGCAAATGACGTGCTGAATGCCAGTTGAAATAATTCTCCGAGTTTTATATTTTTTTTCAGTTTTTCCATCAAACATTGTTGCCGTGTGGCATTCACCTCGGAGGGAAAACCGCAAAACGCAGTTTAACTATATTTGTTACTATGTAGCTCGTAAATACAAATGTATCTATATTTATAAACGTATGTAAAACTGTTACATTTCATGCCAAAATGTAGACAATTGTCAATTTGTGGCAGCCACAATGTCACAATGCCACAAACACCCCCCAGTTCGGTTTCTGTTTTTGTATTTTTGCCAACCAACTCGTGCACTCGAATGTATCTCGCAGCCGTGTGATAGATACATAGATACTTCTCTCTTTTGTGTATGCAACGCACATGCTAAACGAATGTTGACAAACAATTATTATTTTATTATTATTTGTTTGTCTGGCGTATGTTTCGTCCCTTGCTCCGCTTTCCCTATTCCTCTCCGCTCACCCTTTGTCTCTCTGTCCACTCGTCCGTTCCATTGTCTGTCTGTCTGTCAGTTAGTTCGCATGACTTTGTTGCATGGCTCCAGAATTTAGCGTCAGTTGTCGTCAGTTCGTCTGCCTAACTCATGTTTGCTATCTCTATCACACTCACTCTCCACGTCTCTCTCGCTCTCTCCCACTTTACTCTACTATCTGTTGTTTGTTTATTTGTCTAACTGCTTTTGTAATACGATTCGTTGTCATATTTGCACTGTTGATTATTTTTTATTAATATTTGTTTCATTGTTTGAACAAATTTCCACATGCAATGCCCTCTCTCTTTCGCTCGCCCACACTGTGCACATTTTAATAACTAAAATTAGCCTAAATCAACAGCTAGACAGAGCTGGAGTTTCAGTTGAAGTTGGTAAATACAAATAAACAAAACTTTGACAGTTGCAAATGAACATTTTGAAAAGTGTGGCTTCCTCTTTTTTTCTGTTGTATGATTGCTGTCTGGCCACACTAATTGTGGGCATAGTTTTAATGAAGTTTTCAACTGTCTTTGGCCGTGGCGCTGCTGCAACTAAATGACCGTCATTTAATGCCAACAAGTCTGACAGACAGACAACTAGAAACCTGAACTAGACTTGTGCCAAAGTTAGTTAAATCAGTCGCTAGAGGGTGTTTTCACCTGACTCCTGTCGTGCAACATGTTGTCATCATATTTCCATACATTTTTCCCACTTTCCCAGTGTTTAACTCATCCTACAATTTAATCTCACAAATTGATTCAATGGACTCGCTTAGAGTTTTCCAGCTTAAGCGTAGCTAACAACTTAATTCGTTGCATTTCGTTACGTTTCGTGGAAATGCAATAGGAGGATTTTCCCCTCAAAGATTCTAGTATCTAGATATTCAATGTGGTTTCACTTTGAGATAGACAAAACTTTCGGGCGTATCTAAACACAGAAATCTAAAGCTTAATGGCTCATTAAAATAATAAAAAACAAAAACTGAAAACTCAAAAAGTGCCTCTTTTTTCAAGTGGGACACACACATACACACACACTGGCACACACTCCGAGATAGGTACTGTGATTTGATTACAAATTTATTGCTGGTAATATGAATAGAAAATGAAAATTCTTTATATCTCGGCACTCGACTGAGACTCGAACTCGGGGTTGACTGCTAATTATGCATGCCACATATGCAGTGGCATCAACAGTCTCCCTATCCCTCTCTCTTTTTTACACACATACAGTGAAGCTCCCCTTTTGTTGCATTAGAAATGGCAACAGGCTGCCAGCTTATGCAATGCGAAAAAATAGAAAGGAATTATAATAATAATGCAGCAACAAAATAATGAAAAATAAAAGGCTGAAAGAAAAATACAGCGAATCACGCAGTTGGCCTACCAAATGAGCGAAAACATTCGCATCGTGTGAATTTCAATTAGACTAGCGGCAACAACAGCAACAGCAACCAGAGGCATAACAGTAGCAACAGTTGCTGCTTGCAACGGCAGCAACAGCAACAGTTAGACGCACTGAAAGTCATGAGCTTACTGCTAATTAAATTCAGCATATGCTGCTAATTAAATTTATGTGCCCGTCGCACAGCTCTGATTATCAAAAATTATTTATGCAAAATCTGACAGGAAATAGCTGCAAGCAGCAACCAGCAACCGACAACCAACAACCAACAACCGACAACTGGCAAACTGACGATGCATGGCTGATAAAGATAAAGCCACAATGTGAACTGCAACTGCAACTTGGAGTCTACTAGTCTCTGCTAGTCAGCTAGTCAGCCAGTTTCAAGCTAATTTAATTGTACATAGTTTTTGGTTGCATATTTAATTATCTTGTTGTACTTGCAACTTTATATAGTTGTAGTTGCAGTTGCAGTTGATTGTTATTGTTATGGCCATGGCTAATAAGCAGCCTAGTTGACTGTACCGCCACCGCCACCGCTACAAACTATTGTAAGTTTGCATAAGCCAAGCTTTAGATAACATCTAGATTGGGCTATTATACGCTGACTCACCGGCGATCTGTAACTTAAAACTCTATTTAGCTGACTAAGCAAACAGAGTTCTACTTAAATTGCCATTGCATTCGATTATAATGATTAAAATAATCACAGATTTATACGTAATTGTAGCTATTTTGGGTGGAACAGCTACAAAGTTTCTAGTTAACAATTTGCTCGAATTTAGCTATGTTTTAAATGAGTTTTTTGGCTAACTAAATTACTGTTTATTGAATGACATAAAACTAATTAAGAAATGTATCTTTTTAAGCATCAAACTCAATTTATTTTTCTCTTATGTTAACAATATTTATGCTTTAATTGAAATGACTTTTCTAGCCTTATTTTACTTCCTTCTTTCTACATATATATAAATCAATTATGTGCTCTAGTTATTTATATAAAATTGAATCATTTGATTGACTTGATGCATTCCTCAATGAGTTGCTGCCTCACAGCTAAGCGATTCTATGAATGACAAATCCCACACGCAATCACAAATAGATACAAAGTGTATCTCTCAGATACTTGTGCACATATATCCACCTCAACAATGTATAGCAAACACTTGCACTATGCGCATAATCAAAAAAAGAAATACAAATACACAGAAAAACAAACAAATAACTGCATAAAAAGTGGAAAAATATATAAATAAAGCAAAAAGTTAAAAAAAATAAAGAAACTCTTACATATTTATTGTGCCAAGGCGACGAGCAAACTGCACTAAAAGTGACTCAGCAGCAAGTAGTAGAGCAGAGAGGGTGGCGGGTGGAGAGGAGAGCGGAGAGTGTTTGTAGAGGGGCAAAATTCCACTGCTGATGTCTTTATACTTATATGTCCACTCTGGTCAGTGTATGAGTGTGCGAGTGTGTGTTTAATTCATTAAATTAAAATTAATGTTTATTTACGCGCAATTTTACAGCGTGCCTGAAATGTAGCATTGCTGCTGCTGGCCAAAAGTATTGCCAACCAAGCATAAATTAAAATATATTACAAGCAGCAAACAACAAGTGCAAAAACAGCTAAACTTCAGCCCAAAAACGTTGTTGTTGCCATTTAAAATTAGCAACTGCAGCAGCAGCAGCAACAACATCATTATTATTATTATTAGCCACATGAGCTTTACAACAAACAACAGCAACAACAACTGTAGCTGTATCTGTATCTGACAGATACTTGCATTCGCAGAGCGTTTTCCTTTTTGCACTGTGTGCTTATCTGAACATTGGAAATCTCGAATTTGCTTTTCACTTCACATTTAGCCGGCTGCTGTTCACTGCTGCTGCTGCTGTTGTTGGCTTTTGCCATTTTTGCGTAATTTAATTAGTATTCTGTGGCCAGAAATCCGATATTGTTTATGGCTCGGCTTTTGCACTGACATTGATTGACAGCAAATAGTATAATTTTAGTATCTATATGGTGGACTATGCGCTGTCTGCATAAGCAAGCGACTGTATCTTTGTATCTCTTAGCAAATGTATCTCAAGCACACACTCCGCTCTCTTTTTCTCTACCTCTTTTACTCTACATCACTTGATGACATTTAATAACATTTTGGATACTACTGACTGATTGGCTAAATGGCCCAAATGCAGCTGCAAACAATCAACAATTTTCAACTGGTTTTCCGGACCATTTTCCCAATGTGTGTCCCATTTAATCAGTGGGAAAACATGAGCTCACAATCAGCTTGTGATCGACAATCAAATCAATTTTGGATCACACATTGATCGAACTTGTAAGCTCAGTCCACTGAAATTCAATCGCTGAGCAGTGGCGTAGTCAATAAGAGGGGCTAAAGTGAATCCCCTTCAACTGATAAAGAAATTTGAGTCACTTTATATCAGTTTTTAAACTGTCGTGAGTCAGTTCCCTTGGCAACCCGAATGGCAGACAACTGTACGCCCGTGTGCTTTACTAACTAACTAACTAACTAAACACATTTCAAGCACTATAATTAAATGATCGTTGGACCGCGATAGGAAATTAAAAACGTTTTAACAGCGATACAAACTGATAAGACCTCGAAACAAACCAAACCAAAAACAACAAAAAAATGAAACAAAAAAAAAACAAACAAACAAGAAAATAACAACAACAAATGTGTAACAAGCGCGACAACAAAACTAAATACATATTTGACGATTAGTACCATTATGTGGCTTTATTTCTATTTCAATGCATTGAGTGTGTGTGTGCGTGTGTGTGTGTTTGTCATTAGAAATGCCAATTGAACGTAATACGTCAAATGTTTAGTGAAATTATTTTTAATGAAATGTTGTGTCATTAGACAAACCGACAGACAGGCAGACCCAGAGAGAAAGAGAGCGAAATGCAGGTACTGAGAGATACACGTACCGCAGGGGCGCGTCTGTAGAGCGATTAGGTGCTCTCGTTCTAGCACTCTCTTTCTCCCACTGTAGCTCTGCGTATGTTTTGTTAATTTAGCTGAAAGTGCATTTAGTAATACAGTTCTTATGGCGAGTAGCTGCTATTAACTTAATTGTTTATATGCCAGAGCGCACTGTCGTTTTCTCTCTCTGTTGCCCTCTCTCACAACGTCTCTTTCTTTCTGCTTATGATGTGTTAGTTTGCAGTTGGACAGTCATCATCATTATGGCAAATATAAGCAAACCCAGTGAACTCTGCCTATATTTCTCTAAACTCCATAAAAAAGTAGAGCAGAAATGTGGATAAAATTATTAAAAATTCTTTTTTAAAACTATTAAACATATGTATGTGCGAAATGAATTTAATTAGCTAGCTCAGTAAGGGCTTTATTACAACATGCCAGGCTATAAAATTCAAGCACTCAAAAAGAACTCAACACTTGCCTCGACTTTATATTTTTATGACATTTAACAATGGTTAGTTGCACTTAACAATCAGAGTGCAGTCCCTTAACTCGCCTCTAAGCCCCTCTACACGCTCTACACTCAATCCCTGCTGCAGTTTATTCAATTGACGACGACTGCAAACTTCGTTCCGATTCTGATTTCGAGTCCAAGTCCGTCGCTGACTTTGTGACTTCTTTAAATGCCTCACTTTACTTAAGCAAACAGATTTTTATCATCGCTGCCGTCGCGTCGTTTTATGAGCATCATCAAAAACTAATAAAAACTCAATGCGTTCTTTATTTGCAGGCGACCGCAGCAAAACTTGAAGCAGCAACAACAACAGTCACAGCAACGGCAACTACAACTTGCTACAGCAGCAACATGTTGCTCTCGTGCACTCGCCCAAGCAATTTGCATACAAATGTTGCCGTGTGGCACTTGAAAATGCACTCACAATCACTGGAAGGAAAGACCTTTTACTAGGGAGTGCATCAGGGGCGTGCCACGATGCAGGGGGGCATACCATAGCAGCTGCCCCGTTTCATAATTTGATATTAAACATGCGCCGCGTATGTAGAACTTGTAAATTTGCAAATTGCTAAAACGCATGACAGCAAAGGCTGCTGTTGCCCCCACTCTCTTACTTACCCCTCTCTCACTCGCTCTCCCCATCATTCTCTGGTAGACTTTACCTTTCTCCGGTCAGTTCAAAAGCCTTTTTAGCCCGCGAGCACTGCGTGAATTTGCATTTACATGGCACAGAAGGCGACCCAGAACCCAGCAAGAAGAAGTTCAATGCAGCCTCTTTCTCTACCACTGCCCCTGCCCGCCACGCCCTTGCTGCAGCAGTTACCCCTTTTGAAGCCACTGCCAGAGCGCTCAATTGACTTTCAATTGCAAAACAAACACAATACAAAAGCAGTCAAAAAAAATATAACCGAAAGAAATAAAAGCCTTAAAAAAACAACATAAAAAGCAGCTGAATATATTTTCAATGTATTGTTTTTACTGCTGTTCTTGTTGTTGTACATGATATGTTGATTTCCAAGTGCTCATATAGAAGCATAGTATATATCTTATAGATACACGGAGAGAAATCAGGAGAAACTGAGCTAAAATTTGGCAGAAGTAGCCAAAGCTCCAGCATTACTTAAATCATAACCTACAACTTTACAGTTCAGTTTTTGTCAGTGCATATGATTGACATACTCATGTTTCCCGATCAATTGATCGCTTGGGAGTGGAAGTGGAAGCTTTGCTGCCATCAAGTATTTATTTTGCAATATTTTCTGCTTTTTATTTCCTTTGTTTTCTTATTTTTGCTGGCATTTCAAAAGATTTGGCCATACAAATGTTGTTAATACTGCACTTGGCGTCGTTATAAAATGATGACTCTCAAGTGTGCACACGCTTATCTCAATGGGAAAGTTGGCCAAAAGGTGTGTTAGCTTTTGTCTCAAAGCACCTTAAATGCGGCTTATAAACGAAGAGTGCAATTTGGAGTGAAAACCTCTCAATGCAAAGAAAACAAAAGGTAATAAATAAAATAGCTAAATCTAGCACTTGAAGTTTAAAAGCCAGCGTGAAGGTGATTTGAAAGCACATTAAGCTTCAATAAAAAAGATACTTCTATTTTTATTAGCGTTGAACCTGGTAAATAAATCGGTTTGGGGTTTAATTAGTAAAGTGCTTCATTGGGTTAAGTGTCTCTAGGGATTAAATTTAGTTTGAAAGCACATGAATGCTTTGATAGAGCCAAGGGGTGAAGCTTTTAATAGGGAAATGAAATTTTAAACTAAATATTAATCTTTACCAGAAAATATTAATTTTTAAAATGGGTTAGAATTTATCTTATGACTTCTTTTCTACCAACTAATGAGCTTTTGCCCACAACACAAACTTTTCACATACTTTCCTGCTCTTTAAGCCAATGTCATTCGATTTAAGGAAACCAATATTTTGCCAACACAGTTGCTATTCTCTTTTCCGGCCCAAACACGCAATTAGGCATAAATCATTTTTATGAGACATTTCCCTTAACAGAAACAACAATAACAACAACAAGTACGTTAACTGAATATTAAATAGTCACGCAACGCAGCAAAACGCAGAAATCGAAGTACGAAGAAAAACATTAGTTGGAAAATCCATAATTTCAGTGCAGCTAGAAAAGGACAACGATAAGGTCAAGGCAGCTGCACTACTTACACACAAGTGTTTTTGCATGGAAAATAAAAATGACAAGCTAATGGAAAACTATAATCAATAGGACAGCAGGAATAGCTAGGGATATGAGTGAGAAAGAGAGAAAAGTAAGAGAAAGGGCAAAAAAACGCAGAAAGGAATGCAAGTCAAGGAGGAAGTCAATGTTCCACTTATGCCACATGTGTGTGTAAGCCACCCTCACAGTGTGTACACACACTCACGCACACACACGACACAGTACACCCATGTGTGTGTACTTTGACTGGGTAGTTCATAACTTTTTCTGACTTCTCAGCGGCGTCTGCTTGTGGTGGTTTCTTGGCCCAGAGCTAAGGACGAGCTGCGACTGCCATATTTGTGTAGCCACACACATGTACACACACACTCAGCTGTAGGCGTCGCCCTGCTGCCATCTCGCTTGCACCCGCAAAAACCTTTTTCAAAACTGTGCCAAAAAGTTGGCCAAGAACTTGGCAGTAATACACACACTCGCACACACAGTCACACACACTCGCACATACTTTAAACAGTACTGTTAAATATAGACTGTTATAATTTATCATTGAATGCGTTTATTTTTAGAGCCCACGAGCGGGACGCGGTTCAGAGAGTGTCAATCTTATCAGCACACACACTCAACGAAAGAATGAGAGAGAAAGGCAGAGGAAAAGAGATAGGCATGGGTATGTTTGTGTGCTTAATCTCCAAAGGGGCTTCGACACGTCCGAACACGTTCCCCCGATGAGCAATTGAAAAGCAATAAGCAAACGTTGCGAAATTTAAATGATGTCAGACCGAACGAACGACCGCAAGCGACAACGACTGATAATCTTGCCAAATAACTGATAACACGACCAGAAACTTGTACGACATACAAATGCATACACACCAGAAATCATAATGAAAGCGAATGAGATACGAGATACAAGATACAAAGATACAAGATACAAGCTTAGATGGCAAAGCGAAGAGAAACTGTATCTGCAAGTCATTAGGCAGTGCGTAGGATTCCTCACAGCTGATTTATGTCGTAAGTTCCATTGAAATTCATGAGTGATCAACAAGAATTATATTCAAAATGAAAACATAATAGCCAACACACACACGCACACACATTGAATAAAAAAAACACAACATTTCTCAAGCAAACTTTTGATGAGGGGAGAAAAAAAAGGCCATTGGAGAAAAATGTAATAAAGTCAGCGTAGCTAGACGTGTGTGGCTGGCTAATAGATACCCTTTAGGTACGGCAATCTGAGACTGTTTTATACGTTAAGCTTTGTAGAATTGTATCTTTGATCTTTTTGAAATATGACAAGAATTTTGTTGGAAAAAGAGTTTTGACTTACCTTATATTCTTCGCTCTTTGTCGCTGCTTTCCAATTGTTTTTATTCCTGAAATGAAAAAGTAAAGATTAACTCAATAATTGTCCACAGTTATGTGTAGTTAGTTTTGTGGAGCTTTTAAGCCACTTAATATACCCCTTAAAAAAACTATCTACTGGGTATTTAGACCATCCAAAAACGGGGCGTGCTACGAGCAATGAAAATGTGTGGCTGTTGTGGCTTTGGTTGTTTTTTTTTTCTTTCGGTTTTTGGATTTTTGGATTTTGGTTTTTGCCTCTGATTTGGCTGCACCTACGCGTCGCGACGCTCAAGATTTATTTATATGGGGAAAAGAGCCGTTGAGCAGATACACAAACATAATGACGCCCTTATACTTTAGCATATAAAACAAATTATAATTTATACTTATAACATATAAGTTTTTTTTTTATTTATTATTTTTTTTATATGGGAGTTTCGACAACAACATGAGCAACATATTAAATGTATGGACAAAAATAATATTAATAATAATAAGTAGAAACCTGTCCATAGATTATGAAAGGAACTGTTGATGTTTGAAATGTGTATGCGTTTCTATAAGCATAATCATAAATCTATTGGACCCCGTCAAGGTGTGCGCTGAAGTGTCAGCCATAAATTTTAAATTTATGTTCATCTTTTTTCATTTTGGCTAAAGTCAAGGCACAAAGAAAATGGTCAGGCAGAGGGGTGGAGAAGGAGCTGATTTTAGTGGGTTTTTAGTTAGCCATAATATCACATAATTTCAATTAGAAGCAGCCATTAAAATGCGTCATTTTGGATGACACATTTGACTACTTTTGGCTTCAGTTTTACTTAATAATTACTTACAAATTATGCAAGTAGGAATGTTTAATGAAAGTACATGAAAATGTGGAAATGTAAGCTTGTAAGATTTGGTTAAAAAGTTTGGGAGTTTTCCACATAAATTCAGTACGCGTTTCAATAAAAAGTTATTGCCAATTTCTTGCTAATGTTTGCTTTTTTGTGGCTAGCAATGAGTTCCCGTTACATACGCATTAACAAGTCAAGTCATCAAAGAGCCCAATTCTCACACAATCAACCCACCTATCCACGCAAACGGCTCATTAAACTCACAGACAACAAAAGCCAAATAAAAAACCAACAAAAAAAATTAAAAATAAAAAAAAAAAACACAGAAATACATAAAATAAAAGTTGACCTTCAAAAAACGCACAGAAATCAAACAACAATTACAAAAACAACAAAGCGACTCAACCAAGCGAAAATCAAACCCAACAAAAATACACACACTCGCACACACACTCACAAATGTTATATAGATGGTGTTTCGCTTGGAAACAGGTTGTTGCTGTTGTTGTCGTCGGTGTGTGTGAGTTTTTTGTGTGTTATTGTTAACATTTATTTCATTATGCTTTTTAAGAGCCAAAAAGTCGAGTTGAGAGCTACGCAAACTTTCGCACACACACACACACTGTCAGACAGTCACTCAGTCAGTGACACAAACAAAGAAACTGAAAACTAAACTCGTACGCCAAACGGACCCAAAACAAAATAATATAAATAAATGACACAAAAAAAAAATTTGATTGCACTTCAATTTGAAATGAAATTCTTCGCACAATCTTATAAAAATAATTGTGCAATGTTTCTGATGTCATCGTACACAACAAACGTTTTCTAGCTGTGCAGAAAGCACAAAGAGTAAAAAACTTAATTACAAGTAGGCGAAAGGGAAATACGCATATAATTTTATTAAATTTAAATTTTTTAAATTATTTCCAAGAACTTTAAAAGTAGAAATAGTAATTATTATTTCTTGCACATGTTGAAAAACAATAACATACAAGATATTAAGTTTAGCCGCTTATAAAAAATGTTTTCTTACAGAGCTCATAATTATAATCTTAATCAAGTTTAATCTCTTACTAAATTTAAAAGGCTTTAAGTAACCATAAATTCAAAAGATTAGATACTTTTTAGAACAATTTTAACAGTTTTTAGAAAGAACTATAATACCCTTTGCAACAGGGCATAGAACTGCAACAAACACGTGCCAAATTTGCTACTGAATAAATGACAAACAAAAGCTGAAAAAGACTGAAAAAAGCAACGGCTTTGAGGTGTTAATCAGCGTCGTTCGCAGCAGTGAAACATACACAAAAAAAGGCGCCAAAAATGTTTTTAGACTCGTCGCGCCAAATTCTAATCATAAATGGACGTTGTTTCTGCTGTTGTTGCCACTTCAAAAGTCGTGTGCGTGTTGTTTGTTGTAGTTGTTGTTGGGGTGTGAGTGTGCGTCTTACGGTAAATAACAGAAAAACGCGCGCTCGTATCTAGTATCTCTCACTACAAATACATGTGTAGATAAACATACATATATAAACACACAAGTGTATGTGCGAGTGTGTGTGAAAATACACTTGAGGCGTGCTACTGTACGTACGCAGCGCTGACTGCGCAGTCAACGTCGCATAGGCCTACGAATACGTTGCTGCTGCCGCTGCGGCTGCTCGGGAAGGCAACGACCAACAGCACCAACAACAACAACAATAAAGAATCGCGAGCAAAACAATCGTAAACAGATCATCGAACTCCCTTTTTGCAAAAGGCATGCGAATTGTTGTTGTCGTTGTTGCTGTTTCTGCTGTTGGCCTTGAAATATGTGCGCTTTTATATTTTTGGTCACTATTTAATTTTCATTAATTAAAAACGGCTTTTTTTTTATTTTAGACATTAATTGAGTTGGCAACGCGTGTGGCGCCCACGCAAAACAACAACAGAGACTGCAGCAGCAGCAGCAGCAACTTCAAAGCGACAATCAAAAACAGCTTTCACCGTTTGCCTTCGCTTGCGTCATATTTGCGTGCGCGACAAAGATACAGAAAACACACGAAACGAAGCCACTGCATCGGCATGCTGCTGCTGCTGCTGCCGCTGCAGCGCGACGGCAGCGCAATTCAACACACGCAGAGGGCAACAAACCACCACCAAGAAGCGGCAGCAGCAGTAATAACAGAAACGTTAGCAGCAGCGTCGCAGCGACAGAGGCAGCATTGACAGCAGCAGAGGCAGCGCAGTAGCAGCAGCCAACCAGCAGCGACAGCGACAAGCCGACATGCGACTTCGGCTTCGGGTTTATTTGTAGCTTTGTAGCGTCAGTCGCTTATTGACGGCGAACGTGTTCAGTTGTGTTAACGGTAAAACGTATGCTGCTCTTATTTGTTTGTTGTTGTTGTTTTTGTTTAACTGGAATTTCTTGATCGTACGTTTGTGTTCGTGTGGGTGTGTGTGTGTTTAGTGTGTGCATTTGTATGTGAGCTGCACTTGTAGCGCTGCCGCTGCTGCTGCTGTTGCTGTCGGCGACTGCTGACTGCGATTGGGGGCCCGCTGCTGCTGCTTACGTGCCCAAGTGAACGTCAACGTTTTCTAATCTGACGATTATCGATTGATAGCAAGAGCAGCAGCAGTAGATAAGCAACGTCTCGCTGCAGCAGCACTCACTCACACACACACAGTCATACACTCGTGTATACACTCATAATACGTACGACGATCCCGCGACCGAAGCAGCGAATAGCGACAGCGACGCCGCCGCGCAGCCGCAGTCGACGACGCGCTCCGTTCGCTGCGCTGCCCGATTTCGAGTTATTTTCTGCGAGACTTTGTTGCGTTTTTCTCAGTTCGCTTTTGGAGCTGCCACTAAACGTTTACAAATCGCTCCGCGTTTTTGCCGACGCGACGTTTATTTTGCGCGATTTTAAATATTTCGTCTAAAACCACAAAGTTAGCAATAATTTCAAATAAATGCAAATGTTTAACAAATTTCAAATCATTTGCTGTGTTAAAATTAAATTTTCAATTAATCGTCAATGTGTTCAAATAGAAAAAACGAAATAAATAAAATTAAAAACAAATTAAAATCGGATGAGACCAAATGAATAGTATTCAAAAGAATGAATAAAGCTAAAATACGCCATAATAATAAAAATAAAATACATGAATTTTTTCAAATTGAACTTAAAAATAAATTGCCTTACACACACAGGCCTTAGTATCATAAAATAAGCCATAAAAACTCAAAATCAATCGATTAAAATATTTGAATCAAGTCATAAAATACGCCAATAAAAAATTCGCCTGTATAAAAACCACAAATTGAAAAAAAGCTTCACCTAATCAAATTTTAACATACTTACAAATTTATTTAAATTACCAACTGAAGAAATCGAAGAAAACTGAAAACAGTGTAAAAGAATTCAAGTTTCCCTTAAAAAAAAGAAACAAAATCTTCAAAAAAACAACAAAGGAAGAGAAGGAAAAAACGTTGGAATCTGTTGATGTGAATGAGTGGAAACGACAGAAAGACGGAAGGAAAGAAAAAGAACTCAGAAATGCTGTTAAGAAAGAAGAATTTAAAAAAATATGCTACCTGGTTTTTGCCATCAGCGAGGTATAGAGTTCCTACGTTCAATTTAAATACTCGTAGGAACTTCATACCGTGCTCTTGGAAGACCAAAACACAACGAAAAAACACACCAAAATAAAGCACAAAAAACTCAAAGAAATGAAATGAAAACCACAAAAAATATGTGTGAGCGATTAAAAACGCTAGCGACTTTTGCATGCAGTGCGAAATGTGCTAAAAAACCAAGTTAAGGAATAAAATAAACGCTACAAAAATTGCTGGTAAAATCTGAAATATGACGTGCCGTTTTGAGCCGTTTTGAGGCAACATAACAAGTGCTAAATGACCATAAAAAAAGCAAACGAACTTTGCAACTCGTGCAGTACGTGAAAAACGACTGAAATTTTCAATTCTTGCCACACATGCAACACGAACTGAACAACACAGCAAACTTACAACAGAAAAAGCAACTGCAACACAAAGTTTGAAGTTTTATGGTAGAAATCTAAGCAGAATTATAAAATCTAATGGGTTATAAGTTTAGAAAGATAAGAAAGAGGCCGTGGAAAAGATTTTAGAGCCAATATAAAGTTTTCAGACGGATAAGTAATTTCACGACGGAATTGTCAGTTATTAAAACGGTTTTGTACACTTAAGACCTTTAGAGACTACAGATTTTAATTTTTACAATAGCCGCAAAGCTTAGAAAATTATAAAATAAATATAATTCATTTGAAGAAAAGAAAAAACAAGAATATCGGAATCACCCAACGAAAAATCGAAAAGAAAAGGGAATTACAGGCTGAATAATATAATCAAGCCTTTCAATAAATAGCATATACTTGGCTTGCAGTTTCCAATCGAAATCCAGTAAAACTTTAATACATTCGATATCAAAATGACAGCAAACAAATCAAGCGAAATGAACCAAATTTCTTAGCTCAGCTTGGCAGCTTCCTTTGTTTTGTAAATTTTAATAAACAGCCAACATATATGTCCTAAACGCTTTTAGCTTGTTTGAATTTATGAACACAGCATTGCACATTAAGCTTTGCACTTGGAGCAATTGTTAATGGAAAATGTTGATTAACAAGAGAATTGTATAATTACACTCACAGGTCACATTCCAAAATCTGTGATATACTAAGAGAGACAGAGAGAAATTGTGAGCTTGGAAGATAGTGGGGGAGAGAGCAAACTTAATGAGAATAGCATGTAAAAACATTTCCCAAGACGCTAGAAAACTGATGTACCAAAATTTATGGGTTATAAAGTCTCATTAAAATCTGTTGCAACAAACCAAAAAGATAAACTTTATAGTACAGTATAAAACTGAACTGAAGTATTTCAAATATCTGTGCGATTTAAAGCAATTCCCAATTCCCCAATTGCTGCAGTTGTAGTTGCAGTTGTTGTTCTTGTTTTTGCCGCTCTAAAGACCTTCGAATGTTGCAATGTCAAAAACCTTTCGGCAAAATGTTGTCAGCCAGGCCAGTTTGACAAAATAAAAAAAAAAAAATAAGAGAGGAAAAAAGAATATAAATTGTAGCATACAAGAGAAAAATGCTGCTAAAATTGCTGTGTTCCCGACTCCGACTTTCAAAAAGTGCAACAAAACGCGCCAAAGTTGAAGTTGAATTGGAAGTTGAAGTCGCATTCGAAGCGCAGTTTTGAGTTAATGGCCCAACAATAAAACAACAAAACTGAAGGCAACCACAGGGCACAGTCATTGGGGCACACCAGATAGTTGCAGCAGCAACAGTAACATCAACAGCAACAACAACAACAGCAGCAACATCAACGCCACAGTCTGCAGCAATTGCACACGCACATTTTTTCCAGCATTTGTGAGAGGCACATGCTTGAGAAAAAAAATGAGCCAGAAACATGAGCAAAAGATATGCATTTTATAGATACGCCTCGAAGCTGAGGCAGCAACAGCAACAGTCGCAATCGTAGCAGCAGCAGCCAAAGCAGCTGTTGTTGCTGTTGCTGAACTGATAGCAGCAAGCAAAATGCATACAACTTTATTTTGTGTGCTATAGCGATAAGCATGGAATCAAAAATAAGTACAACAGCAACACACAGGTACACACACACTGGCATACACTATCGCTGCACACTCGCCATACACTTTTATCAGAGCGTTAACAGAAAATACAAAAAAAAAAAAAGGGAAATAATAAGAAAAAAGTAAAGCATTAACTATTTATTTTTACTTTATCGCGGGAATGGCAATGGCAAAGCAAAAACGAAAAGGAAAAGCAATGAAAACGACACTGGAAAAGGCTATGGAAAAGTCACCGAGAAAGGGAATGGAAATTCGAATTGGTTTCCTTGTGATGCCAAAAATGTTTGCCACTTGCAAGCAATTTCTGTTGATTTCTTTTCTTAATTTTTTGCACATTTATTTTTAGTTTTTACATTTATTATACTCTCTGCAAGAGTATATTGGGTTTGTGCAAAAGTATGTAACAGGCAGAAGGAGGCGTGGCAGACCCCATAAAGTATATATATTATTGATCAGCATCACAAGCCGAGTCGATATAGCCATGTCCGTCTGTCCGTCTGTCCGTCTGTCTGTCTGTCTGTCTGTCTGTCTGTCTGTCTGTCTGTCTGTCTGTCTGTCCGTCTGTCCGTATGAACAAACAGATTTCAGAGATGGTAAGAGCTACAAGTTCGAGCTTGGTGTCAAACGATCAGATATTTAGTCAGTCAATACAAGAATCTTTTTTTTTTTTTCGATGCCACGCCCCATTCGCCCACAAAAAAAGCAAAAAACTGGACACACCTCGTGAAAAATTGGTGTTTTCGGCAAATATCTCAGTAACTATGGCACCTAGGATCACCAATTCTTGTACGGGAGTTCCTAGCGACAGCATAGTTGCATTGCCATCTATAAATTTGGACTGCCACGCCCACTTTTCCCACAATTTATAAAATAGTTTTCAAGCTTCAATGCCGTTTTTTCCGTATCGTACAGTATTGTAGTTTATAACTGGTGTGGAGACTAACTATATTAAACTATCCTGAAAGGCGCATTAAAATCGGACTATAAACAAGAAAACTAGAAGCGTTACAATATTGTTAATTGAACGCAATATCAACCCATTGGTGCAAGCGAGACAGAAACACACAAGCACATGCTCGAACGTTTTTGCTGCCTGTGTGGCGGCAGCGCTGCCCGCGGTCGCTGGCTGCGCCGAATACACACATACATACATGCATGCATCATATATTGTCAAACGTATGTGTATTCGCAACAAACAAACAGATGTGTGTTTGATTATGCTTAGATTGTTTTTGTTTCAACGTGTTTTAATGCAAGTACTATTCATTGTAATATCTGGATACCGATTTTAATAATTTAATCGGGAAAATGCAGAGAGTATTATACGGTCGGGCGCGCTCGACTGTACTTTTCTTTTCTTGTTTTTTTAATGCTGTCAGTCGTCGCAACTGGAACAGAAACTGGACAACCAACTTGGACTTGGGGCATTGCAGTTTGTTGTCCATTTCAACGCTTTAAATTCTTGCGGTTGTCGTTGATGTTGTTGTTTTTGCTGCAGCAGTTAATTTAATTTCAGCTCATAAATCAAAACTGTGCCGCGCAAAATGTTTGCTTTTGACGCGGCGTTTTTGTCGCCAGCCTCACAAACATTTTCAGAGAGAGACAATTTTTCGGTCTGATATTATTATTACTATAGTGGAGGGAAGGCAGCGTAGCGAGGGTAGCGGAGGGGGTTACTGGAGACAAGCGGTCGGAACTGGGGAACTGGGAACTGCTGGGGCTGAAGCTGTTAACTTAGTCAACTTTGCAGCCGCTTGACGTTTGACAAACAATGGCAACAACAACAACAACAACAAGAATAACACTGTCTTAACTTGGCCAGCACACAAATTGCTGGCAGCTGCTTTTTGCCACAAACTGTGGCACGCAAAAATGTCTCAAAATTAAGCTGTTGCTGAGCTTTGACCAAAACTTAAAGTCTTCAACAATTTGGTTATTTTATGTGTTAATAGATTGGTAAAATTGTTTAAGAATTATAACAAAAAAAAAAATTTACATAAAAGTTTAGAAATTATAAACCTAATTTGCAGGACATATTTACTGACCTTAACTGCCTTACAAAATCTTAAAAAAAATAAATTGTACAATAAAATAAATATATATGTATATATAAATATAAATAAATAATATCATAATTTTTTAATTAATATTATATAATGCGAAAAGTTTAAATTAATAAAACCTTATATTAACAACTAACATTTATACGAATAATTGCTCAATGTAATAAAACTTAATGTCTAACAAAAAATACTCTTTACTGAATTTAAATATCGGAAATTAAAAACAAATGCAAAAACTTCAAAGACTGTCAATAAAATATTCTTTATTGTATTTATTTTTAATATGTTTCCTTTTAAACTCAAAAGCAAAAATTTATTTACCATTAGTTTGTATTATTGCGAATGTCAAAGTAAATTTAATGAATGAAAGCGATTTTCCAGCTCTTTCTCACAGCCACACACTCATTCTCTTCTCCTCTCTTGCCTGTAGAACTAATTGCATAGTAAAAGCAGCAGAACAATGGAACTGGGTCCCTGGCCCAGCCAAGCCCAGTGTAGTTACATGTGGCCCAGCCCTGGCCAACTATGTGTGCCCATCGCCCCAGAGTCGCAGTCAGAGTCAGCGTCAGTTTTGTGAAGCGCACTTGAGAGCGTGACAGTAAATAGTAAACCAAATGACAACTACTGGATGGATAGATAAATAGATAGATAGTTGAGCAGCAAACATACACAGATACACACACTCAGAGATACATTTACTGGGTGTGTTCTGATGCCAAAATGTTAACCCTACAGTGTACAATGTGGCGATGGGGAATGTGAATAAAAAACTTAAGCTCGAGCTTAAACAAAGTTAAACTCGAAGCTCGTAAGTCGTTAAATGTTAATCGCTGACACGACCAAAATGCTGACTAAGTTCACTTCCACCAGCTGGTAAGTGGACAGTGACAGTGACTAAAACCGATTGGAGATGACGATGACAACGATGGTGACGATGGTGACGATAGTGATGACGATGTTAATGTCGCTATCGATTGTGATGGCTATGGCCGGAGGTAAAATTGCATTAAAACAAACAAACCTAGAATAAATAAGTAAACGTACTCAAAACTCAATATGTGTACTAAATTTTGCTGACAAACGGTAGTTTGAAGCACGCTGTAAAAATAGGCAATCAACTTTAGCTAACGATATTTTTCTAAATGATAGTTTCAGTTTGTTAAAATTTAAGGCAAATATAACTAATAAAAAACAATTAGATAAGTTCATAAATAACTTTGTGGTAAGCTTAAATTTAGGTAATGAAAAGCATCCCACATCACACAAACCATCAGTTTTTCATTTCATTTGCTACCACAGGCCTTTCGAGCGCTTCTTGGCCAAGTTAATACACTGTAGTTAAATCGCATACCCGTTTCCCAATCTCCCAAAGCAAACCGAGTTGGGCCCAGCCCAGTTTTCAGCACAAATGCTGACCCATATCAGCACAAAATATGCTAATTACTCGTACCAATGTTGCCCAGTTGTTAGTTGGGTTAGTTCTCTTTTCAGTCAGTTAACTTGGCAGAGACAAACAATGTCGACGGTCAAGGCTATTTGGCCAAAAAGGTTTACAAAGTGAAGCCGACAACAACAGAGATACAACTATACTATATACCTATATAAATTTTGTTACTATATAAACTAGTCATATAGATTTATAATAAATCAGCCACGTGCATTTTGAGTGATTCAGTTTTGTATCGGACACAAGATTTAATTTCAACTTAAAGTCGTGATTAAGGAGAGTATTTATGTAATTAACGCTGACGTCAGACAGACAACAATTATATTTAGCTATCTAGCATGTAAACCCGACTAAAAGAAACAATTTTCTATCGATTAGGTTTATTAGTATACTCTATACTATATATGCTCTGGGGACCCTCGGGGCCAACTTGCCGGTTGTCACGTCGGAAGTTGAGTCAGCAGAGCTAAACACTTTTCCCACCCGTTTTCCCTTTCGTTATCTCAAGTTGAACACGAAATTGTTAGAATGTATCTCAGAGTTGTGTGGGCCACAACAAATCATTTAACTCATTTGTAATTCATTAAAAAACTTTGCTATAAAATCTGTAGTCTAAAAATTGATTTAAATAACTGAAAGTAAGCGCAGATACACAGCTTGGTATCTTTGTATCTCACATGTGACTATTTCACTGTCAGATTTTGGCCAAAGTCAAAAGCTCGACATTGTTTGGCATCGCCGACCTAAGCCGATTTCAAACTAGATACGAGAACTATATTACAAAGAGTACGCCCAGTTGTATATGTATCTATGTATGTATCTCAAACTGTGTGTGTGTGTGTGTGTGTGCGTGTCTGCATAACGGTCTCTGCTAAGCTTTGATTTGATTCTGACATAAATATGAGTTGGAATTTCGTTTGGAGCGGCAGCTTATCAGCCTGGGTACCATATAAGCGATCGGATTGGATACGATCGATCGTCGGATTGTTAGACTGACGATAGAATTGGCAGGTTAGAAAATAAAACCACCAGCAAAAGTATCTGGACTTGGAACCATACTCGAAAAAGCACATACACACACACTCACACACTTATAGGCTCGATCGTGTTCACAATTTATGCTAATCCGTCTGCCATAATTTGTTTTGAAGACATTTTTTTTAAGTTTCTTTAGATATATATTTATTTTGAGTTTTTGTTGTTGTTGTTGGTATTTTTTTAAGCTGGCAGAGCGCGTGTTGCGCATTTTCAAGCAGGCAAAACGAATAGTTGTCGGCCCATTTGGGTTAAATGATTAATTTACATAAATATTTTTATGATTTGCCAAGGCGGGCACAAAAAGCAGCTAACTTTTTTTCTCTTCGCTGGCCAGCTGCCAGTCTTATGCAATCAGCTAACAGAAAAATGTTTGCGCCCCTTTTTGGCCACGTGCCGCGGACTCTAACTTTTCCACTGACTCCGGTTCTGGGTCTTAAAAAAAAAAAAAAATAAAAAAAGGGAACTAGTTCAAGCAACTGTAAAAGCAAATTGGCCAAGGTGTCATCAACCTTTTGACAACGCAGCAAAGTCCTTTGTCTTCTGGCCATTCAGCACTGGCAGCAGATGACAGGACGAACAACACATGCGACTCAATATTCTCTCGATTCTCTCTCAATGCTCGCTAAATGCCAATGAACTCGACACAACCAGGAAGCACACACAGAAACCCACACACAAACACAGTACGTTCCTAGCAACAGGTGTCTGTGCAGCTACCTGTTAGCTGATAGCTGTTACCTGGTTCTTATCAATAGACGCACATTTGCACTTTTTGCACAATTTCATTAGCATGAATATTTATGGCAAACTTATGGAAACCCACACACACACACACACACAAACACTCTGAGTGTGTGTGTATCTTGTGGATGCATTTAATTACACTATAAATATTGAGATTGCCTATCTGCATATTAAATATTTCTAGATGTTCAAGCACGAACATATTATATTAACAGAAATTACCAACGCAGCGATTATTTTAAGAAACGATGTAAACCGTAAATTTCTAATCTATGAATATACTTGTCTATCTATGCTTGCGACCCGTTTCCATGCTTGGCAACGAAGCCTAAGATAAAAATACTTCGAAATATAAAACCACGCTCTGTCCTGTGCGTGGGGTACAACACCAAATTCTTAGAGGAGAGCTGTACTCCGCTGTAATTTGTAGCTATATAAGGCCTAGGATTTAAGAAATAAAGTTAGTTCAATTTTTGTGCTCAACCAACCAAGTCTTGATGTCCATTTATTCATTGGTCCTTCGAGCATTCTGTTGTTTTCCCCCACCAGTGGTAAGAGACACAGAATTTTAAACCAGCACCTTATAGTGATGTACTTAAGGTTGCTAAATATTGGTCTGTTGCTATCATAAGAAGCGCAGTACTGATGGCTCTTGTTCTCCCTTTGAGGAGACAGAGTGAGCGTTTTCGAGTCTGTGATCGAAACGCAGAACTGATGGCTCTTGTTCTCCCTTTGAGGAGGCAGAGTGAGAAATTTCGAGGCTGAAGTCGAGAAAAATATAATAAAAAGTCTCGAAGTCCATTTATTCATTGGTCCTTCGAGCATTCTGTTGTTTTCCCCCACCAGTGGTAAGAGACACAGAATTTTAAACCAGCACCTTATAGTGATGTACTTAAGGTTGCTAAATATTGGTCTGTTGCTATCATAAGAAGCGCAGTACTGATGGCTCTTGTTCTCCCTTTGAGGAGACAGAGTGAGCGTTTTCGAGTCTGTGATCGAAACGCAGAACTGATGGCTCTTGTTCTCCCTTTGAGGAGGCAGAGTGAGAAATTTCGAGGCTGAAGTCGAGAAAAATATAATAAAGTCTCGAAGTCCATTTATTCATTGGTCCTTCGAGCATTCTGTTGTTTTCCCCACCAGTGGTAAGAGACACAGAATTTTAAACCAGCACCTTATAGTGAAATACTTAAGGTTGCAAAATAAATTGGTCTGTTGCTATCCTCCACCAGTGATAAGAAGCACAGAACTGATTGCTCTAGTTCTCCATGTGAGACAGAGATAATAAATATCCGAAGAGGATTAACAAAAACTCTAGCGCTCTAAAAGAAAAAGAGGCAGGGAATAAAAAAAATTTAGTGTTTCCGAGGCTTTACGTCGGAATTGTGTGCGGTCAAAAAAAAAAAAAAAAATAAAATAAATCGACACGAAAATATTATAGCGTTTCCGAGGCTTACATCGGAAAGTGAAAGAAAAGTACGAGGTCGATTCTAAAGCAATAGAATCGGAAATCGGAGTGGCTAGAGGATTTACAACCCCAAGAGCCAGAAACAACGTCCGCAAAGACAGCAGCGACTAAGCGTCAGCGACATAAGCGTCAGCGTCAGCATCGTCAGCGGCATCAGCAGCAGCGTGAGCAGAGGCATCAGCAGCAGCGTGAGCAGAGGCATCAGCAGCAGTGTGAGCAGAGGCATCAACAGCAGCATCAGCAGCAGCATCAGCAGCAGAGTCAGCATCAGGACAGAAGCAGCGTCAACAGCAACAGCGACTACAGAAGCGTCAGCAGCATTAACAGCGACAACAAAAAAATGTGGTAAACATGGTTTAAATGTAATTTAATTTTAATTGAGTAACCGCCGTTTCTGTGGCCCTTGGCAGAATGTTCAAGCACGAACATATTATATTAACAGAAATTACCAACGCAGCGATTATTTTAAGAAACGATGTAAACCGTAAATTTCTAATCTATGAATATACTTGTCTATCTATGCTTGCGACCCGTTTCCATGCTTGGCAACGAAGCCTAAGATAAAAATACTTCGAAATATAAAACCACGCTCTGTCCTGTGCGTGGGGTACAACACCAAATTCTTAGAGGAGAGCTGTACTCCGCTGTAATTTGTAGCTATATAAGGCCTAGGATTTAAGAAATAAAGTTAGTTCAATTTTTGTGCTCAACCAACCAAGTCTTGATGTCCATTTATTCACTAGATATTACAGAATCAGCAAACAGCTTGATGAATATACCGTTCATAAGCTGAATACTAATATGTATATTTAGTGCTCAAAGTGTTTGCTTTATAAAATATTATGTATAATTTATTATATATAAATATATATGCCATTATTTATATAAATTATTTAGACTTTTATATACTCAAATGAATTAAGCGCTCTATAAAACTCTAATTAATAATCATTTGATTTTTAGCTTGGTCCCCTGAGAAAATGGTTTAGTTCTGGCTTAACTCCTGGGATCAGGGGCGTTATTTGGAGCCCCACCCTGTCCGAAAGTAGCCCCCGATGTCCGAAAGTAGCCCCGCCCGATTCTTCTGGCAGGTATTCGCAACAGGTTAAACAAACAGGGGTCGATGTTTGATTATTTAGATTGTTTTTTGTTTCAAAAAAAGTGTTTTAATGCAAGTACTATTCATCAGAACGCAAATATTCATCAGCGTCTATCCTCTGGATACCGATTTTAATAATTTAATCGGGAAAATGCAAGAAATTAATCCCTGCTGCCTGTTAATCTTCAGTTACTCAACCCTTTTTATGCAAATGCGGCTTTTAAGCAATTTAGAAAAAATACGAGTGAAAAATATACACAAGAACAACACTAAGAACAACAACAACAGCACGAAGCTTTATAAATTTATACATATGTGAAGTGTACACATACAAACTGTGTAGATGTGTATTTATAAGTTCATATGTGAAGACTTGTAGATAAATTTGCATATTTCAGTCGTTCATAATCCAACTCTTTCCTTAAGTTGAAGTCTCTCTCTCTCTCTCTCTTTCCCTGTCTCTCTGCTGTGGGCAAGCAGCCAGCAGCAATACTAACAACAACAACAATAGAAACCCGCGTCACTTGCGAGGCGTCGAACCATTTGAAATGCCACACCTAACTACAATTTTGTGTTTTTTTCTCCTTCCTATATATATTTTCATCAAGTTGTAGTTGTTGTTGTTTTTGCGCCTACTACCAAGTTTGTCGTTTATTTAATTTTTTTGTATACTTAGCCCAGTAAGGGTAAAAAGGCGTATGATTGAGAGAAGAGGGACGACAATACCAAAAAAAAACCATCTAGAATTCAATCTGAAAAGAAGGAGTCGCTATAGAAATCAATTTCCGTGCAGATCTGTGCTTAAACAATGTTTTAAAAATAATTATTTTATCAGAAAATCTATATGCTATAAAATATACTTAATTCAATAAGTTATATTGCTATTTAAATGTGTTTTAGCTTTAAAAGTCAATACAAATATATTTCAATTTACTACACCTAAAATGTTTAGAAATAAGTAAGTTATATATTATCAAAAGAGTATCTTAAAGTCAGTAACTCTTCACCCAAGCCCCTAGTTGGCTTTTTCAACCATATCGTAAGTTAGTTTTTCTACTCTTGTGGCGGGTTCTTCGACAATTTATGTGGCAGATAGGCGCACGGAATGTTCCCTCGATAACGCTCCCATCGAATGTAATTAGCATTTTTGTCGCGTATTTAATTTGATTTTATTGAATTTCATATAAAATTGTCAACTTGCTGAACCACTTAGATCTCTCTTCCCCTTTCCCTACGTAAATTTCATTTATTTTGTTAAGCCAAAATCGTTTTATCGAACTTCGGTTCGTTATTAACTGTATTGCGGTTCTTAATGGTTCCAGTTTTATTCGAGTTGTTTTTTTGTTTGACCGATTTCTGCACGTGTCGAGGTATCTTTCGACTGAGTTTTCCAAGTGTGAGATTTGTGTTCGATGGGAATGGAATCGATATGTTTGCTTTTGATATGATGAAGTGCCGACTGTCCAACAACATCATCGTTTCTTTTAAATGTTTAATTAATTTTGATCGCAATCTATGCAGATTTCTATTGGGCACAATAAAATAAATATATATCTTGCTTATTGTTGGGTGATATATTAGCTGCATATGTTGCTGGGCAGGGGATCCACAGGTAAATATATGTGTGTATATATGTAGACAAAGCCATGTTAATTAATTGTTCAATCGGATAACATTTTACTATGAAGACATTTTAAAAAATTGATAATTAAATAAAATAAATTTAAATGAATAATACAAAACAATACTAAAAAAAAACTGCAAGCATGATTCGTTGTTTTCTTTTTTAGTATTTTTATTTTATTTTTTTTCTCTGACTTTGTTTGTTAATTAATTTTATTTATGGCTGGCGTTGTGCTAAACAAAATGAGTTGGCTAATTTGGTGATCCGTTTGCTGTTTCGCTGTGTTGCCTGGCATGGGAACAACTCAACTTAGTTGCTTTTGATGGAAGGAAGCTGCTATTGAATCTTGATTTTAAATGTGAAAAGATTTCAGCCATAAATTTAAAGAGATTAAAGATATACTATCTGGCGATTGAGTATTTTTATTTTTAAATAAAAGGTAACTAGTTAACGCAACTCCCAAAAGGTTATTGTACAGTTATATATTATCGGTTTTAGCTGCTCGTATATATAATTATTTCTAGTATAGCAAAGACAAGTTTGAATTCGGTAGACTCTTGCTCTAGGGCTACGCATAATCGCAATTAGCAGGTCTTCTTCATCTTATTTCATTTCATTCCATTTCTTATCTTTTTGCTTTTCATTTTCTTGTCTCTTTTCTTCGTTTTTCTATTTCTACCTCTGTGCCGAGAGCAGGCGGAAGATTTGGCATCAGAACGCACTAAATCACCTCAGATCGGCGCATGGAAACAACATGACAACAAAATGAACACTTCAACAAAATTAAGCAAGCAAGAAATAAAGCAAAAAAAAAAAATTAACAAAAAAATATAAAAAAAAGAAACAAATCGCAAAACAAAAAGTTAAAGAAACTATATTATAAAAAACGACAGCGAAACAAACGAAAACATTATTCATTTAAACGTCTATAAAAACTGCGGAAAAAATATGTTAGTATTATATAAAATATCGAAAAAAAGCAAAAAAAAAAAAAAATAAAATAAAAGAATTATTCACACATATGCAACGGACAAGCTGACAAGAGAATTGTTGTTATTGTTGTGTTTTTTGAGCTTTTTTTTTCTTCGCTTTTTGAGTTTTTTGTATTTTTTTGTGTGTTGCTGAAATAAAAATCAGTTTGAAAAGCAAACTGATTATAAATTATGACGCTGCCAGCTGACTGACAAGTGTTTAAGATTCATACATTTATGATTTATGATGGTGAGCGTGCGTGTGTGTGTGACACATTGACTTCATAAGAATATATAGCATATTTAGTCTATAACTTTGGCTTTAAATGCTTCCTCATCATTTCCTTTCTTTTCAACTGATCAAACACTGGAATTAAGATCGCTCGAGTGTGTGTGTGTTTTTATTGCACACTAACCACATTTGATGCGGCCATACGTATGTGTGTGTCCGACCGCGGACAGCGCTGCCGCCACTTTTTGTGTTCGACATGTGCTTGTGTGTTTCTGTGGCACCAATGGGTTGATATTGCGTTCAAAACAATATTGTAACGCTTCTAGTTTTCTTGTTTATAGTCCGATTTTAATGCGCCTTTCAAGGGATAGTTTAATATAGTTACTCTCCACACCAGTTATAACTACAATACTGTACGATGGAAAAAACGGCATTGAAGCGTTTTATAAATTACGTGGCAGTCCAAATTTATAGATGGCAATGCAACTATGCTGTCGCTAGGAACTCCATACAGAGGGATCCTATGCCATAGTTACTGAATATTGCCGAAAACACCAATTTTTCACAGTGTTCCAGTTTTTTGCTTTTTGTGGGCGAATGGGGCGTAATGGATTCTTGTATTGACTGACTAACATCTGATCAGTTTGACACCAAGCTCGAACTTGACTCTTCAGAATCTGTTTGTTCATACGGACAGACGGACAGACACAGACAGACAGACAGACAGACAGACAGACAGACAGACAGACAGACGGACAGACGGACATGGCTATATCGACTCGGCTTGTGATGCTGATCAATAATATATATACTTTATGGGGTCTGCCACGCCTCCTTCTGCCTGTTACATACTTTTGCACAAACCCAATATACTCTTGCAGAGAGTATAAAAAGAGCTTCTGCAGCTGCTGTGCGCTGATAAGCAGAAAGAAAGGGAGAGACAGAGGAGAGTGGTAGTAGAGAGAGGCAAGGGAGGGGAGCAAAAGCGTAACTAAATTTTTCATTTTATTTGGTTTTACTTAAATAATAATCAAAGTGATTTATGAGGCTCAGGTCATTGCTGTGGCGTTCATAAATGTTTCGAAATTCGCTTTTGCCGTATTTTATATAGCGAATTTGCATGACAAAAAGTTGATTTATACGAGACGACGCGCCGACTCTGCCAAAAGTTGGAATGCATACAACACGCAAATAAAAAAAAATATAAAAATTTAAAAAATAAAACGCTGAAATGCGTATATGAAATACGCTAAAAGTTGATGCCAAAAATTGCCAAACGCAGTCACAGCAGTTGCAATCTACCCACTCTCTCACCTCTCTCTCTATTATTGGTAGTTAACACTGCCTCTAGGGCAGAGAGCGAGAGAGAGAGAGATAGATGGAGATGGCGCGCTTTATAGGCAATGCCAATCCACATGACTTTGCATTCGCCGCATTTTCTTGCTAATTAAAATGGCCAAATCCATTTAGCAACCGGCTGAGAGCACACAGCTCGTCATTTAACCGGTGGCCAAAAGGGGGACATAAGCTGATTAGCGGGCAGAAGTGGCGCAGTGAATCCCAATACTCAATATCCGATACAGATATACTAGGTAGAATGCAAATAGCAAATACCAAGTTTGGTTCAATGACAGCAACTCAACCACTTTCATGACAATGTTATCAAATATCAATAAACTGAACAGAGCTGTAAATAAAACTCAAGCTCAAGTCAATGAAGTGAGTGAAAAAAGGGGAGGGAGACGAGGAGAGAGAGGGAATTGCTGAAAATAGAACTGCAACATTGTTGCAAATTGTATTTAATTGCGGTCAGACAAGGCAGATTAATGAACCGTTCGAAAAGAGCAACAAAAAAATGCCGATAGCAATGAGAGTAGAACACAGCAAGTGTTTTACTTATCACTTGAGAAATTACCCAAACGATTGTATAATACTTTTTTTCTGGCTATAAAAGCTGACTCTCTGGGAAAGCAGTGCAAAGAGCTTTGGCTTAGAGCAAAGTTCTCTAAATGTCTTGAGATAATAATAAAACGAGCTCTAGGCTATCAAAATGTTCTATTTTTTAAGTATTAGTACATAGAGTTTGTTATACTATATTTTAAAACTTTTATTTGGTTTGATGATTCATCTGCAGGTACTTAGAAACCTTCTCATTTAAGTAAAGTTAAATAATAACATTTATATCAGCTCAGCTAGCCAGCCATATTAAATTTCGTTGTAATTTCTTGGTTTTATCTATTGAAAAGTAGTCTCGAGCCCCAACAAGTATAATAGTAATAAATCCAACTAAAGTGGCTTAATTTCTGGGAACACAATCAATGGTCTGACTTTATACAACACTTTCTCACTGAGTTTCTCAAAATTCTCTTATTTGACAGTTATAAAACTCTTGTATTAGTAATTTGTTCAAAATAAAATTTGACAGTATATTTTTTGTATACCTAGTAGTTTACTTTACCAATATAAATTCTTCAAGTTTTTATTTGAAACATCTACTCCTCTTTAAGTAAACACTTATATTGGCCGGCTTTTTCCATACTTGGACTACATTATAAGTGTTTCCCACTCGATTTCCTTGAACTTGCAACAACTCAATTGTTGGCCAAAAGGCAATGCATATACTTAAACATAAACTCATAGTTATATATCTGGTTGCACTTAAAAAAGAAAATAAGCAGAAAAAAAATGCATCATGGCATTACCAAGTGCATATTAGTAACAACCGGTTGTTGGTAGCTAAAACAAGTACTACACACTAGTACTAGTACAAATACTAGTGCTAGTACAGCGACTATCTGAAATTGAAGCCCGCTTATTAACACTTGATAGATTGCTGTGCTGAGGGCACACGGACTTGGACATGAACACGGACATCGTGCACCGTTATTTGCACATTACTTTTCCGTTTTGAACAACACCCAAAACATTTAAGCCAAAATAAACATGTCGAGCGTCATAAAAAACACAACGACACGGACATGTGTTTGTCTGAGTGCATGAGTGTGTGTGTGTTTTATTGGGTGGAACTGCTATTGGAACTGGAACTAGTAGAGTGAGTGATCGTTTTGTGGCACATTTTGAAGAAAATTTTCCCCAAACAGAGTCATTCATTTTTCGCGCATGTTTCATATTTTTAGTGCGCCAACAAGTTTTAGTGTTTGAGTTTGTGTTGCTGTTTGTATTTGTATTGTTGTTGTTTGCATATGTAGAGCTCTTCTGCTTCTTCTTCTCGCTGCTGTTGCTGTCGTCATCATAACGTGTGCATTGCTCGGGCTTTCGTTGCTCTTGTGGTTTAAGTTCACTGTTCGCGCAATTTTCAAATCAATTTTGTTTACTTTTTATGCACACACGCATACACAGCCACTTTAGATGTGCGTGTGTGTGTGTCTGGCTGTGTTTAACAACATTTTTATGGTTTGGCACACACCCTAAGCAGAAAGACAACAGCAAAGTCGTCAATGTTTGAAAAGTGCATCGGCAGGCGAATGCAACAAAAAGAAATTAAACAGACGGACAGACGGGCAAACAGAACAGAACAGAACGGTGCAGAAGTGTGCAGGCAAGCAGATATGTAACTGTAAATTATACATTTCATAATTTTCGCTACATATTTCGTGATAATCGCATGTAATTGCGTTTTATCTGCACCTTTCATCCGGACATGTGAGCAAACAAATGCGCTTAATGCCAAAAAGAAACAAGCGCCCTTAACCAACTCACACACACACTCGAACTTATTGGCCAACCCTTTTTAGAGCCAAGAACTGACCACAGCCCTGGCTGGCAGTACAGTGTTACTTGTAACTGGGTGACAGTCAGCAGGCAACTTATTCTTCCTCTTCCATCCCTGCTTCTTCTTGCCGTTTGTCGGGTGCGCTTCAATGGGCTTTTGGCCATGTCCAAGCGATTTACGGTCAGCGATAGCAAATTATGCGAACAAACGGTACATTTTCTCTTTCAATATATACACACACATTATTTAAAATATTATTTGGGTTACAACAAAAGCTAACACACACACACACACACCCCGAGACTCACGCAACTTGAGGCCAAGTTTGTTAAGTTGGCTCAATTCAAGCTAGTTTGGTTAAGTCGACAACTTGGCAACCCCTCGACTTCTAAATTGCATTAAAATGTGGCGACGGCCAAGCTAATGCATTTTACACAACATGCACAACACCAACACCTGTGTATGTGTGTGTGTCTGTAGACGTTGTTGTGATAACAACTCACGCGATTATCAATTTGACACCCAAACATTGTGTCGTTCCCTGCGCTGCCAGAGTGAATGACTCTGAGAATACACTGAGAAAAAATAGAATAAGTTTTTAAATAAGGCTACTTATTTTAAGAAAAAGGCTCTAAAGTCAAGAACCAAGTGGTGAATTTGAAATCTTTAACCAAAATGTTGTCGTTGTCTTAAAGCCGTACAAATTTTTGTCAGTGTACTTGTTACTGGCTCGCTGATCACGACATCAGGCCAACAACAACACGAGCTACATCAACAGCAGCAAAGTTGTCGACAAAAGCAACAACAATAACAATAGCAAAGGGGAACTGCATTTGGGGATTAGGCAAATGTTGTGCAGTCGCCGCATTGGAAAGGGAACTGCAACACAGCAGAGGGAGGGGAGCAGGAAGTGCTGAGGAAAGCTACTTTAATGGTCACTGCTAATTTAACTATTATACTGCAAAACAGCTAAGAGTGTGCGCTACCTAGGCATACCCTGTAAACAGAAAATGAACTGCAAGAAATTTGATTTTCTGAACATTTTTTATTGCAATAAAAATAAACTAATTTTATAAGTGTTAAGAGCTCACATATTCCATAAAAAAGTCTGTATTTGATATTGGCCAATCAAAATGCCAGCTTTTGACATAACTATAGCATTTTTTTGAGCCATTAGATACAGTTTTATGTAGACATTGTTCCATTAATCTAAGACACGAAATTATATTTTATTTTTAATGTTCAGCTATTCATTTTAATATTCACACATTTGCCGTCATTTCAATTTGTAGCTATATATTTTTAATGGCCATTCATTATGTCAATTTGCGCTAGAAATTTATACAAATATCTTCAAAAGATTCTCAAAATTCAAACACACACACACACGCAAAGCTTATCAAATTAAATATATGCATAAACTAGCAGATATATATTTGTAGTTGTATACAAATATATGTATAATAAATAAAGCGTTGCTTATCATAGCAGAAAAAGAAATAAAACAAATGCAGCTAATTACAATGATGGATAATATACATTTCTAATCTCACCTCGAACTAACACTACCTGCGTCTACATAAGTGTTAGTTAACCAAGATACATCTGTTCAGTTTCGACAACTTTTACTCATCTGCATAATTTTGTTGTTGGGATTTTGTTGGGATTTCTGTTAAAAGCATTTTCATCGCTTTAAATAGAAAATGTAGCAGGCGACAGCTACAATACTTTGGAGCAAACAACATCGGGGTTTAATTATGCTGTCACTGGGGCCTTAAAAAAAGACTTTCATCTTTCACCAGGGAAGCGTCTTAACAAGAAGCGAAGAAAGCATATAAAGAAGATATAAATTCGAATACACGTTTAATCGTTTAATTACATGCAACATGACAGGTTGACGGAGTGGCAACTGAAATGATGTGGCAATGTTCAAGTGGCAAGTGGCAAGACCCAAGACGTAAGAAGCAAGACAAATTCAAATGCATTGCGGAACAATCCAAAAATGTTCATCTTTGGTTCGAGAGCTGAATCTTTTGGTCTACTTGAATGATTTGAAGGCGATGATTTTTTGGGCGATTGCACAAACGTTGGCTATGAATGTCAATGCGAATTAAATTCCGTTTTTTCGGAACCTAAAGTGCTTGCAATTCATTTGAAATTGAATTGAATTCGAGAGGATTAAGTCTGGCCAAGCAATTTGCGCAGGCGCTTACAGCTCATGACATTTGTTGTATTCAAAAACAAGGAGGAAAATAATAAAAAATGCATAAAAGGCATAAAAAACAAAAGGCGGCCATGCTGCGGCCAACCGCAGAGTTATTATTTAAATGTGCATTACACTCACACACAAACACACTCACAGACAAATATATAAAAAAGAATCGACAGTTGGCTGTTGGTATTCCCAGTGCTCATAGCATTCCCAGTTTCCCATTCGCCGCTGTTCCGCACTGAGTCTGAGTCCCTCATACGACATGTTGTCAGCGACATCAACCCTTTTTTTTATACTCATTTTATTTTATTTTATATTTTACTGGTGTCCTGGCTGCGGCGGCGTCATAATTAATAAGAGAAATCCCTTTTCAATTTGACGGAGTGCATTTGTCATTGCATTTAATTTTCAGAGTACGCCAGCAAAACCAAGACGAGCCAGAGGTGGAGGTAGACCAAGTCCGGAAGTTGCCGTTGTCGTTGTTGAGTGCGGTTTGAGTTTTGAGTTTTTGGGTTTGAGTTTGGGTTCCCGTTTCCGCGTTCTCGTCCTCTTGCTGCGTCTGGTGTCAAGTAGGGGCTGGTCCTGTAACCGTTTTTTGGTGTTCACACGAAACATATTTAAATGCATAGCGCTTGAGTAGTCAGAGCAGCAGGAGAGAGACCATTGAAGGTAAAAAGAGTTAAGGACATATCGGACATTGAAATGCGTTAATTGATTTTTATGTTTTTTTCCATTTCATTTCTTTCTCTTTCTGCTACTCCTTTTTTTTTTTTTGGTAATGAACTGCGTTCAAACAGTTGGCTAATAGCAGTCCGACCTGACCCAAGGCGTCTGTTATTTTTGGCTTAATGTAATTGGCTTACAACGAAAAATGACAGTTAAATGAAAGCCATAATAACAAGATCTTATGGCTTTAGCTGCGTCTCCATGATAGCTTTCATTTCTCCGAGACAATGTTGATAAAAAAAAGTAACAGAACGTGACATTTAGCCAAAGTGTTAATTAAAAATTAACATATTTTGTTGTTTAAATTTGGAATGGGAAATGTTTGGAATTTGTAAAATGGAAATTTAGTGAATATTTAAATCATTTAGAATATTTAAATTTCTGTGTATAAAACATTTTTAAAATTAAATTGCAAATACAATTTCCTTTTTATTTTCAAACCTCATTGAATAATTTGCTATTTTTGTGCCAATGTCATCGCACAAGTTCAATTTCAATCTAAAACTAATATTATTTCAAACTGTTTGCATTAAAAAAAAGCCATTTATTTATTGTAAGACTCTCATTTGTCTGGCAATTACGAGCTCATTTCAGTTGCTGTTTCAACAACTTGGGTAAGTGGGTAGAGTGTGTGTGTGTGTGACTGAGTGTGATTGTGTAGAAATCGCAGTGCAAATTTGCTCTAAGCAGCTAATGTTGCCTTAGGCCTTAGATTTGTTTAATGTTGCATTAGCCCAAGGGCAATGCCAATCACTTGATGTGTACTTCTGACTGCTCCCCTTCCCCACCGCCTCTAAACACCCACTTTTTAACTCTATCAAGCTTAGCTGGAAGTAACCAACCGCTGTGGGTGGAAGAGTTTCTTTGGCGGAAACGGATGCAGTCAAACGAGAAGTTGATTCCCACTGTGGACGCGTCTCGCTGGACCATGTTGTTTGTATTTTAAATTGGCAACGCGTTTAGCACATCCGCCAGGAGTTGTAAATGTGTGTGTGCGAGTGTGTGTGCAGTGTGTGTGTGTGAATCGCGCATACGTTCCAATAATTGATTGCCTTACCGTTAGCCAGCTGCGCAAGTGGCAAACGGCAGCAGGTGATGCACCTTTTGCTACTCCTCCTCCTCTAACTGTCCCGCCCACCATCCCATTACCGCCCCCTAAACCCGCTCGGCCGGTCACTTTGCACAGATGAGATTTTCAATTTGGCTAGGGCCGCCCCGAATGTTTGCGTATTAAATTTGCATGGAAATCTGTCTATATTGACCGAGAATGGCCAATGCAAATGTTTGCCGGGCCAAATGAATGGCCGAGAACGAAGCGACAGCAACTGCTGCTGCTGTTGTTGTTGCTATTGCTGCTTCTGCTGCTGGTCAGTCAACGGCCGAGGGGCATTGCACCCGAGCAATGGCATCGCCAACGAGAAATGCGATTCGATGATGTCTCTTTGGGCATTTTTAATACGCGTTTGCATTTGCGTTTGCCAAATGTTATCAGTGAAGCGACTCCCAGTCCCAGTTCCAGTTTCAGTCCCACTCCCAACTTCGCCCTCAACTCCTTCCACTTTCCCCTCCCCCTCTCTTTGCTTGCCACAAGTTCTCAGCTGCAGTCCAATGGCCCCCAATGGTCCAATGGGCGATTGCTGTTATCGATGAGCCTACGCTATCAGTTCGGTACAGTTGCCCATGAATGCACACACACACAGTTACACACACTCATACTCACACTCCACTCTCGTAATTGTGACTCTCTGCACTTAGAGAACGAATGCAAAAGCAAACATTTTACTTGAGTAACATTTGTTCAGTACTTTTTAGACCCAGTGTTTAAAAAGTGTGCAGGGGTCTATTAGGTTTGTTGGAAATAAAATTCTAACTATGGAAAAGTTTGTTGGGAATATCTCAACCAAATTAACACACACTAAAAAAATTACTTTTTAATACGCTAAATAAATTGATAACCTCTCTACTCCTTATGCTCCGCTTAAACTACCGGGTCTTCTGTAGTCTATTCACTCTCCTCTACTGCTTTTTTTTACTAGTTTTATTTTCCTTTTGGCATAGATGCGCATACATCTGCCAGGCACTGTACAGTCCTGTCATCAAGCGTCAGACTTTGCACAAACAGTTTCAAATTGATTATTTGTCACTGCAAATTAAAATTAAGTCATTTAGCCTGACAGAAAGTAAGAGAGTTTTTAGCTTGAATCACGCCAATTTGTACGTATATTTATCCATTAATTAATTAGCTGTTTTTTTCGTGTTATTATTGCTGTTTTTTTAGCTTCAACTCCCAGCGGAGTCGTCAAAGCTGTCAACGTAGCAGGCCAAGCCTAGGAATTCGAGCTCGGAGTAGCTCCGAAGCTGTTAATTCCATATTCAGTATTATATTCAAGTTCTGCTCTTACACTTTTTCAAATACTAGCAATATTTGTAAAATTAATACCCTGTGTTTATCTTTTCGTAGTATAATAGAATACACAAACACACGACACAAGCCACAATTAAAATATTAATCACATCGCTTCAAACTAAAACCAAGAAAATTTAAATCTAAATTCTAAATTTGAACGCTAGAAAATGTGGATATTTCGCATGCGTTACGAGATGATGACAAACTATTGTTCGACCGAACTAAAGAACTGGACCCGAGAGCCAAAACGTTGGGAAAATTTGGGAAAGGGTATGATTGGTGTTCTGGCCAAGCTGCCAATGCGTAATGTGCGTTGACAGTCGTTTCTTTCAGTGTATGCAATTTATTATATATTCCTTTTCTCTCCTCTGTTTAGAACTGTCAACCAGAATTTGTCCGCCTATTCGCGAGTGCACCCAGTGATCTGTGATAAGAGCAAAACTAAGTTTAATTCTATAATAAATTTTATGACTGGTATACCCTTCCCTGCGATGGGTATATGCATGCATATCAATACGATAAGTTTAAAAATCTTTTATTCTATTAGCGTTTTCTTGGCAAGTAAATTTAATTAATTGTACTTACAGTTGTCTTAGTCGCAGCTGTCTTATCGCAAATAATCGTTTATAATGATCTTTAGACTTGCAGCTGACATTTAATTAAACAATAGAAACTTGGGGGTGCTTCAGGGGGGCTTAGAATGCCATTTGCTTCCTCATTGACCCCTGAATTTGAACCCCAACACGTGCTTATCAATATTGTGCGGTTCGCATTGTTCTTGACACATTTGACAATTACCAGGCGAAAAGAGAGAGCGGGCATAATATAAAATATTTATTCGTTTTAATTTCTATTTATTTAAATTGATGACTTAATGGCAAAACTGAAATGATTTCATTGTTGTCACAATTCCAATCATTAAGCACAACTAACAATGCGGAATTATAGCAACAACAATAACAACAACAACCATTTATACACTGATAAGCGTATTTTGTAATTGAGGCAACAACAATGGGTATAATTGAATAGCGCAAACATTTTCATTGGCCAAAATGAAGAGCAAATGATAAGCAGAGTTTTCACTTTAGGGAAAACACACACAAAAAGCCAAACACAAAACAACACAGCACACAACACACAACAAAATAAACAAACAATTCAACAATAAATCAACAATGAAATTTGTTTTCGGTAAATGCATCAAATGCAATTGGCTTAATTTTGCGTAATATACGATATGATATTTTGTGGCAGCAACAGAGTGTTCTACACACACACACACACAAACAGGCACACTCTAGTGAATAGAATATTAATAGCATTGAGTGTACACTGTCGTACAGTCAGTTTAAAACTAATTCACTTTAATTTAATGACAGCCACATATTTAATAAACAATTAAGATTTTAATTTAGTTTGCAATGTTTAAATAGAAATGAAGTCTGCATAATTATGAACAGAGATTAAGTTTAGTAAAACACAGCATTGAAATCGATATAAAACAATATTTCTTATAAACAAAATTTTAGAAAAAAACCGCTTCATTTGTTACCATGGTAACTCTTCTACTCTTCATCTAACTTCAAATAAATATTAATTATACTACATTTCAGTTAACCGCAAAATGCAAATCAGAAATATGTACCTCAAAATATGAGCTGACTTGTGCAATTTTCACGAAAATAATTCTAAATTTAGCGTTATAACCGCACAATTTTGCGATGAGCAATTAAATTTTACGATTTCTACGGCGAGAAGAGGAGTAGAGAGGTAGGTGGTCTAGGGGGTAATTCAAAAACGCAGCACAAATCAAGCAAGCATCCACGGCTAACCTCGACCCCAAACCACCACAGAAGGGTTAACCCCAAAAGGCAGCAGCAACAACAACAGAAACGATGACTGACTAACAAACAATTGGACCAATGGATGATTGCAGGAAGGAGGAAGGGAAGGGAGCGGGTAAAGACTGAACGGAAGGGTGCAATTCAATTACATGTTTGTGGCAGGCCGCAGTGCTCAATAATGCAGTTAATATTGACGTCACAGCCAATGAGTTGGTAAGAGCAACTGTTTGGATGCTGGGGGAGAAATGGAAAGCGTAGTAACTGTTTGGAGTTGGCAACTTTGACAAGCTTGATGAAATGCCTGCCCGGCGTCTCTATCTCAGTCTGTCTCTCTGTCTGTCGCTCCTTCTGTCTGTCTGTCTGCCACACGGTCTGCTGCATCTAATTCAATTTTCAAACCCAAATTTCTGTTGACCAAACTGCGTGGATGCGTTGTTGTTGTTGGCCAAAAAAAAGGGGGTGTGTGCGCTCTCGACCAAAGTGTTTATAAGTTTTTAGCCAATGTTTTTGTTGCTGTTGCTATGTTGTGGCTGCTGCGGCTGTTGCTGTTGTCCATGCTGTGGTCCGAAATGGAATTTTGTTAGCTAATTGAATTTCAGTTGCAACTCATTTGCCATGCACAACCCAACGTCGACGCCGACTGAGAAGCTAGCGGCGCCGCTGACGTCGAAGCAGCTTTGGCTGTTGCCGGTTGTTTTGCGGTTGGAGGCGTTGACGGGTTTGGCTTTTGGCCATTTAATTGCTGTTTTAATTTTGCCAGCAAATAACAACAGCAACAAACACATGAGTGAGTGTTTATTTTTATTTTTCATTTGTTGTTTTTTCGATATCGGTGTAAAAACAAAAATAACAGCAACAACAACATTTAAAATCGCATAAAGTTGATTAATGCAAGAAATACACCCACGGGGGCGAGCACAGCAGAAAAATTTACTGAAAAATTGAGAATACTCGACCTGGGGGATGCCGAGCGGACAACAGCAATAACAACAAAAACAACACCAATAATTACAATTTGCAACTTTGTTGGCTTTTTTCTCTCTCACACAATCTGCCCACAACAGATTGTTAACACACACATAGCAACACGTACACAACAACAAAATACAAAATCTACTCTTAGTGTGAATGCGACAGTTTAATCCGGCTTTAAATTTTAAAAATAATTTATGTGCGTTTCCTATACAGAATTTATACAATTAATAATTAACATTTTACATTAATAACATGTTCTTGAATCTTTCTTTCTGTATTAAAAGTTACTTTTTAAGGAGTAAAAAATGTCTCAATTTATGTATTCTATATTTCATTAGCTCATACCTCATTCAAGCACATTTTATACAGATTTGTTTTTTAATTAAAATGTTTTTTTTTTTTTTTTGTTAAGTTAAAACAATTTTCCTTATACTTACTTTTTTTTTTTAGCCATTTTTCAGCGCTTACTCATACTTCCCCGTCTATTAGAAACGATTATTATAGATTGATCGTAAAACATTATGCACTAAATTGTTAATAAAATTGTATTTTTCCATTCTAATCTTTTGGCATAACATACTCCTACAATTTTCAGCATGTTCTTGCTGTAGTTTTTGGCATTGCTTGCCAAGGCAAGAACCAAAAAGCAGAAAAAAATTGATTTAAATACGCGTGACATGCGCCTGACTTTTGCACTCGACGCGCGCCGCCAAAAAATAAAAGAAATCGAAAGCAAAAATCGCGCACACACACGCCCCACACCTAACGCCCCCCTGTCCTGTTACACACACACACACACACACAGAACGTCAGTCAGTCATCAAAGCTTGGTTCGCCCTCTTTTTGTTGTTGCTGTAGTTTTGTTGTGCACACTCCCGTGCGCGAGTATCGTGTGATTATTTTGGTTTTATTTTATTTTTTCGCATATATTTTTATTTTTTATTATTTCTTGTTGGGCTCGCGCTGTGCGAATGATTCATGCACAGCCTCAAAATGCGGCCTCAGCTTTTGGATTTTGGCTTTGGCCAGCAACAACAAACAGTTGACGTGACTATGACATGACGGGACTCTTGTTGTTGTTCCCAGTGGCTGGTGTTGTTTTTGTTGTTGCTGCTGCTCGCTTGGGCATTATTATGTGCAATTGCCCCGTTTGCTGTTTTACTGTGTTGCTGGCCGTTCTAGTTGCTATTGCTGATTGCCATTGTCTGCCGAAAAAGCAGCAGAAAAATAAATGTATAAAAAAAAACGGCACAGCTTCGTCCGCTTTCAGCAATAACAACAACAACAACAGCAATCGCTCCGTCTACGTCTCTGATTGTGTTTGGTCGCTTTGATTGAAGCCTTTCACTCCATGCAAGGCAATTGTCGTTGTGCTCTGTGTGTTGCAGTTGTGATTGTTGTTGCTGTCTGCTTTTCGTTTTGTAGTTTTATTATTGAAATTATCAGCAAAAGCAACAGCAACAGCGGCAGTTGAAATAACAGCGTCAGTTCTTTAGCTACTAAACATAACTTAACGTCTATGAAACAATTAACGAAATGCACTAGCAACAGCAACAGCAGCAGCAGCAACTGCTACAGAAATTGATGTCAATATAATAGCAAAATAATGGCCATAGCTTCTCTGTCTCTTAGTTTGAGATCTTTAAAAGCTATTGATGACGCTGATTGCAGACTGGCAGCAGCAACGTGTTGCTGTTGCTGCTGCTGCATTGACGTTTCAAAATGATTGCAACGAATTACACACAAGAGCAACAGTTTCAGTTGAGGCAACTGCAACCTTTCATAAAAACAATGCAATGCTGACAACGAATCAATGTAACTACCACGCTGTGTAGAATCGAATCGAGCTGAGCTCCAAAGCGCCTGTTAGCAGCAGCAGAGCCACAACAGCAACAGCAACTAGCAAAGCTACAAAAAATGAAGAAAATAAAACATGTAAGAATGGTATGGACGACACACGACTTTGGGATACCCGTTAATCTGTTTTAATACTCGTCGACTCGTCAGTTTATAGTCTATGTGGTCTTAGCAGACTCCCTCTCCCCATCATAAACATTCCAACGTTTACAGCATACCCAGTTTCACCTTTTTAATAACGGGTATAAAAACAGACGGCGTTTTAAACATGCATCCTGTCTGTGCCAAGGTTGCTGCCGGCTCTGAATCTGACTCTGGGTCTGGCTCTAGCTCTGTTTGTGGCAGTTATAGCCTTAGCCTGGTTGGCCTAGCCACCAACGCCGACGCGAAGAAGCAGGTGTTACCAACAATTACTTTGCACACGGCTGACTCGCTGCTGCCTGACTGCCAGCTCCCTCACAGCAGATGAAGATGAAAAAAACCAAAAACACAACAACAACAAAAAAAGAACCAGCAATGTTGCTCATGTTGCTGCTGCCAGTTGTTTACAACTAGACAACGACTACGACGACGATGACTTCCATAGGTAGACTGGCTTAGTCTCCAACTCCGTCTCTGGCGGATGCTGGCGCATATTAAGCGCAAACTATTAAAAATAAATCATGACACAGTATCAAGATCAGCAACGAAGCAGTAGACTCGGATGTGCATGTTGCTCGTTGCACGCTGCACGTTGCTATTGCTCTTGTTGTTGTTCTTGCTGTTGTTGGCGGAGTGGCAGCCGTGGCATGAAAAACAAGCGCCGTGTGGCGCTTTGCATGCAGCATACTGACCAAACTGAACGAGAACGAGAACCAACTCGATTGCAGTAGGAGTTGCCAATAATGTCATTGTGTTGCAATTGCAACTGCCATGCTCGAACAGCAGCAGCGACTATGTGGAGCAGTTGTTAAGGACAAACAAAGGGACAAATGATTGCTGCTTACGGGCAACATGTGGCATGTCCGTGTAGATAACTGAACAGATATTGTCTCAGCAGCAGTAGCACAGCAGCAGCAGCAGCTGAGCTTAAGGCTAACTAAAGTTTTAGTCAGTATGCCACATGTTGCAACTTGTTGTAGCGTGTAGTTCAATAAGATTTCTCAATAGATTTTAATTATCCGGTCAGCGCAAAAAGTAGGCAACAGCAGCTGTTACTAGTAGTAGCACCCGCAGCAACTGTTGCTCATTATGAGTGGCCTTTTTTTATATTGGTTTTCCATCCAGGTTGTTGGTTTCTTTCTAATGGCTAGCATAGCCGGATATTAGTGTCACATTTAACAGTTTTGGCTGCCAGCAACATGTTGCCGCTGCATATCCGGCTGCCCACAATAGCTATAGCAGCAAGAGCAACAACAACAGCGGCATTTAACTGCCAAATCAGCGTTACTTATTGCCAGTACATAGCATGTTGCCAGCAACAGCAGCAATTGTTAATGGTTGCAGCCGTGCAACAGCAGCAACATGCAACAGGCTGCTACCGTCGTGCCTTGGACATTTTTCGCTGGACACAATAAAGAATTTATGGTTTCCCTATTACGGCTTTGACATGTATTGGTAGAATTATTTTTAGATTTATTGATTACGCGCTCTCGTCGCGTTCCAGGCAATTGTTGTTGCTGTTGTTGTTTTTGCTGCCTGTAATCGTTTGGCTCTATTAAAAACAACAAAACGTTTATGCCTTGTGGCGCTCTTGGGACGGATGTGTGGGCCGCTGAAGCAACAACAGCAACAGCAACATCAACACTGAAACAACATCAACAACATTTCAGTTTGTTGTCTACGCAGTTGCGTGGTTGCTACTGTGAGCCACTTATTCGCAGGCATAGACTGACAGTCTTTTAATATGATCAACTCATAGGGGAAAGCGGAGTCCCTTCAGGGGGTGGGGGGTTAGAAGAGTAGCGTTGAGCAACAGTTGGTCCTTGGACCGGTACCAATGAGGCAAACAAATTTGTTATAGTTGCTGTTGTCGCTGTCGCTGTTGCTGTTGCCGTCGAGTGCATTGATAAGCAGCAAAAGATCTTACATTAGCCAGGGACAGTAAATGTCCAACAAAGAGCTTTACAAAGTTTTACGATCTCAATTAAATGTCAAATGAAATGCCAGAAAATTGCTATTTATGCGACAGAGTGAAATAGGGAGAGACAGAGAGAGCGAGCGAGAGAGAGAGGGATAGACAATTCCCCGAAGCAAAGCGACCGACAGTCGACAATAATTTCTAGGCAAATAAAATCAAATACACAAAGTTGAACTGGGGAATTTGGAGGGGAAACTTGTTTCCCCACCCTCTCCCTCTTCCTACCCCACTTTAGATCGCCACGTTTAATATCACATTTTGATCATGACAATTTCTTTGCCATGTTTATGCAACTGGTTGCGTTCAATTGACAATCGTCGACGGGCTCTGAAATTCGATATTTATGCAGCAGGTTTTGCATTTTATGCTTATCAAAATTGCTGAGACCATATTAAGTTACACGGCAGGTTGCATGCGGGCCAAAACGAAGAAAAGTGCACCAAATGCATGACAATTAAAAGATTCGGCAGGGTAGTCCAGGGGTGGGGGAAAGAGGGAGACTGGTATGCAGTTGGGTCAATCCCTAAATTGCTTGTAGCAGCACGATGCGCCAGCAGCCTCCCACAGCAACTACCTGTCTCCCTCTGCCAGAGCAGTTATCCCTCTCTTTCTAGAATTGTTAGCAAAACAAAAGACTGCTCTGTTGTTGCTGCTGTTGGGGTGTGTCCGAGACACACAATGTTTACTTTACAATTCAATTGAAAGTTATTCAACTCACGAACTACTTAAGATCCGCGCGTTGCAAAAAGAAGCGACGCGACTCTGGGAAAAGCGAGTGCAACAGCAACAACAACAACTGCTGCAGCAGCAGCAGTAGAAACAACAACAACAATAACATAAGCGGGCATATCGCACACGTACAACTGACTGTGTTGCTGCCTTGCGGCACTAACAGCAGCAACAGTTGCGGTTGCCGTTGCAGTTGCCATTGCAGTAGCTGCCGTCCAGTCAGCCAGTATCTGTGTTGATCATTTGTAAAGCTCTATACGACAGATATGTCGTTCCAACAACAACAGCAACAAATCGAGCCAAACAAAACCAAAACTATATTTGGTAAGTCGAATCTCTTATTCGCTTCGCTTAGGTTGTTAACTGTTTCTGCTCTATTACCAAGAAATGACTAACTATTAAAGTAAAGCCAAAACAGCGTTAACAGCGAATCAAGTGCTTGGCTTTATGGGGAAGTTACATGCGCGATGGCATAAAAAGATATTGATCGAACGCATATATACTTAATGTAAGCATTACTTGTGGGTTTAGAGGGGTATGTGAAGAACTATAGGAATAATAAGGCATTTTCAAAAAAAGACTTTTTGCTTACATTTTTATTTTCAAGAACTTAAAATATATATAAATGATCAATTGCGTATGATAATATATTTCCAAAACAATTTAACTAAATATTTCTTATCCATTTCTACGCATTTCTACCTCTACTAGTTCCCAAGATCATTTCATCTTTAGATCACAGTGCAGTCTACTCGACATACCCTTTACTAATAGGGTATATTAATGCTGGCAATGCTGGCGTCGACGTCAGCAACATGACAATCGATTTGTGCTGCTCTGTATGCGATTGTTGCGGCTACTTACGTGCCAATGCAAAGGTTCAAAAGGGCTTCAAATGCTTGTACGACAACACACACACAAACACACTCACACACACATATGTGAGGTTTATAGTGAAACTGGAAAACTGAAAAACTTGAAAAGGAAAAATATAGAGAAACAGCTCTGATCTTTTGGTTGGCCCCGTTTGCTCTGCTGTTGTTGCAGTTTCTGCTGCTGCTGTTGCTGTCCATCAGATGCATACGAAATTTTGCAGATACTTAAAAACAGTCAAAACACAACCTAACTAGGAAATGGCAGCAAGGAATTTACTAAGTTGCAACAACAAGATACAGAAAAACACAAAAACAAAAAAAAAACAAATGGTTTGCTGTGGCAAGTTTGCAGTTAGCTTCGGTTTTTCACTGTTTCTGTTTTTCTTTTTTTTGTTTTTGTCAGTTTTTTTACAGTTGCCGCAGCAAAATGTCATTGTATGATAATGAGCAGCTCGACCAAGTCCGAAGTCAGATGCAGCTGAATGAATGATAAAATATACTTTAAATGGTCGTTTCGACTGTTGTCTGTCTTAGCCAGCTAGCTAGCTAGCGGTTTAGCTGTTTCTCAGCCAGATAGCAGCCACTTTAACTGGTTCACATCATTTTACAAAGTAGCTCACACAGTCTCCGAATCCAATTCCGTCTCGCTAGCTCCCTCTCTCTCTGCGTCAGTGTCCCCTCTTTCTCTCTCCTTCTTTCTCTATCCTAGTCTCATAGATTGTCAGCTTTAGATGTAGCAGATCTCTCTGTTTGTTTGTCAAACGTTTTTGGGGTTAAAGCAAAGTTCATTTGGGTCGATGTTGATGTCGCCTCACCGCTGCACTGCCGTTACCCCTTCTGCCCCTAGTCCAACCACTTCCCCATCCCTTTGCGGCGCGTGTTTTGGCTGCAACTTGCAAGCGAGTCTTGAACTGTGGCCTAGACTATCTCTTGGTTAAGTAGCTCTCAGTCTCTTTTGGTACTACATAATTTGGCAGCAGGCAGCAGTCAGTAGTCAGCGTCTAAGTGAGTGATTGGCAATGCCAACCTAACGAGATGGCAGTCTTTTGTCTTGATGATCTTTTGGCCAAAGTTTGTACTGATGTTGCAACTAGATTGAGTTGCTAACCACATGCTTTAGTCCACAGAGCGCAAACGAGATAGGGCACAAGATTTACAATCTGAATTTATTTAATAGCAATTAGACAAGCAGCTGGCCAAGAGTTGACTTAACTTCCTACCGCTGGCCTTTAGTTTATGGCCAACTTGTTATCACTGAGCACTTGCTTCTTGGTTTAACGGTCTTTCCAACTTCCCGACTTTGTTAGATCAAAGCCAATACCGCGCTTACTCCACCCAGTTGCAGTTGCCTCTTCAGTTAATGAAAAACACTTGCGTACATAAATTAAACGCCCCACCAAATGCCGCCCAGAAAAATATTCTAATTTGCAGTCGACCAACCGCCTCGCTCTGGGAACAAATAAGTTTAATTTGTATACTCTACAGTGTGTGGTTATAACTAATTTGTTGATCACTTTTAACAGTCCAGAATAAGTTAATATGACTTAATATTAGTGTAAAGATATGATATGATTTCCAGTACCTTAAGGACACATTAAATATACTTTTATCACGTCTATGTGTACTTCGAAAGTGTATCTAAAATTCGATATAATTTTCATGGTTGCCTCCCTTTAGGGGTATCCACTTCTATGGCCTTTTGTGTCACTAACTCAAAGCGCACTTATGTCCGAGGCCAAAGTACTCGGAATATAGTCGCACCGACTGGGCGAAGGAATGGGTATGCCATAGTTAGGTTTAGGAGTGGGTCTTTGGGATTGAGAATGGATTGTGAATAGTAGCGTATAGTAAACTAGTGGAGCGGGGCACAAGGTGTAACGTAGGGAGGTGAGGGGCGTTGCTGAGGTGGGTACAGGTTAGCTGGTTAGTTTTGTATGAAAATTGAATTCTAAACAGGTCTCGACCGCCAACGCCTCGTCCCTCACTGTGTGTGTGTGTGTGAGTGTGTTGCCTGCTGCAACATCGCTCATTGTGCGCTGAAGCACGCACAGTAACAACAGCAACAACAGCAACACTGACACACAATCGCACATTTGGCGTTATAAAGTAGCAGCGTGACCAAATCAGATAAGAAAGTTGACACATTTTCACCATATATTTTGACATTTGACATTCCGCATTAGACGCGGGCTGTTGGTCAGCAGCACTACACAATACACACTGAACAGAACACAACATGGCAATGGGCATGACATGAGCGAAGGCTTGTGTATTGGGCCCCGGTTGGGATTTCGCATGTTGCAAGACATGATGAGGGTTGACCGTACGACCCTAGGCACTACCCAGTTCCCCTCATCTGTGGAACTGCCACTCAGACTGTAACTGGGCCTAAAGTAGCCCGCTGTGTCGGCTAAAGGTTACTGAACCTACAATTAAAATCGACAAACGCCCACAACAAGAAGTCCAAAATACTTACAATCACCGAAGTTCAGATGCGGGCACAACAAACATTTTAGACTCGTAAATAAATACTAATAAAAATAAATAATAATAAAAAAAGGGGAATAAAAATGCTCACAATCTTGAGTTTCCCAGCTAAAATCAAGAATCGTAGCCGACTAATGAATACAACAAATTATATTATTACATTTGTGTTGATTTTGCGCCTAATTGCTGACAAATGTTGCATTTGAAATGTTTGCTCTTGTCAATTTTAGAGACAATGACATTTTATGGGCCTATTAAAAATTATTGTAATGCGCATCGCTTTGTGCACAATGTCAATGACATGTGTAAATCCATACTGTATATTCCTATGTCTCACTCTGTCTGTCTCTGTCTTCTTTTTATGAAAGTGTTGAAAGCCTTTACAGTCGACTTACAATCCCATACAGACAGTCAGACAGTCGGACTGAGACGACACACAGTCTTTATGTTATCAGCTTCAGTTGGCAATTTAAATTTTGATTGGTGTGTCATCGTTAAAATGGTAAATTCAGTTTTACGACTACAAAAAAAAATAACGACAATTAAAATAGCCAACGCCGATACTTCTATACACTTCAAGTGTTTGGCCATTTTATGTGTATCATAAAAGCAGATAATTACAGCCTACAGCATGAAAAGTTGTCATTAATTTTACATAACTTTATTAAATTATTTAAATAAATTGTTTTTTAAATTGGTTAAAAAATTTATGAAGCTACTAGATTATTATTATATAAAAATTTATTACATTTTAATAGAAATTTTATTGCGTTAACAGAAAGATCCAGAAGCTAATGTTGATCCAAGTTTTACAGCTACTGTTAAGTCAAACTGTTACTGTTAAAGTTAACAGAAAGAGACAGTTTTATGTTAGAAGAGTTTTCATAAAATATTTAAGTATTTGATGTTAATTTTTGTAAGTTTTATTTCAACTGTCGCCTGTCTCTTAAGATAAACTAACGACCCTATTCGAGTGCCAGGGTAGAGCATTTAAAGGGGTCAGCTAAGCGCCGCAGTCGGCGCTAATGCTGACGCCTTATTTATGCGGCTGCCGACGGTTTGGGGGGTCATCGAGTTGCCAGACTTGGTTCGGGAGTGTCGATTAGAAAGAGAGGCGTAGGGAAGAGCAGGCGGGGCCACAGACGAGAGGGCAGCAACTGAAACTGGCGCCTAATTGTTGGGTCGGGTACTGTTTGTTGCTGGTGTTGCTGTTGTTGTTGTCAGTGCCTCATGTGGCACTAATTTGTAAATTGTTGCCGTAATCGCAATATGCTTTGCTGCTTATTAATTTGTATGAGGGTGGTAACCATAGAGCACTAGAGCAGTAGACAACGCGACTTCTGTCTCTTTAATTATGCTGATAATTGATTACGTCCAGCTGTAAACGGAGTCTGTATAGCCTCTGTGGGCATTTTGGGCAATTAGATTGAAAGATTTATGTTACAAAGTTTTAGTCTACTTAATAGAGTTGCCCCCTACTCACTATCTAACATAAATCTTCCCTCTCGTATACGATTTAGACTTGTCTGCAGCCACGCATAACCAGCGTAGACTCAAAATTATGGTATTGCAAAATATGACACAAAAGGCGAGCCGTACTCCGGCTTTTAGCTCGGAACTGGGACTCAGGGTTGGGTCTGGGCATGGAAATTGGTATGGAAATGGGTCTCTCCGACTCTGTACAGTGTATACACTGTACACCATCATTCATGGCAGGCTGGCAAGCGGAAGTGCGTAGCATGTTCATTAGAAATGCAAACGCACCTTTTTATGCCCGCCGCCGTCAATTGTTGTTGCTGTGTCGATGTTGTTGTCAGTTTCGTTCGAGTAGTTTACATAGCAATTCTTTGTGCTTTTTGATGGAGGGTTGCAGTAAACGTCAGCGTTCGTACAATGACTTTATGCAGTTGGCAACGCCCACAAATTATATGTCTAAATATTTGCCCGGCACTTTTGGCAGCTCTCGCAATCAACGTGGCCAAGTGCGCAGATTGCTGGTCTATTTTCATGATTGTCAGATTGGCTACAGCTACTGCTACTGTTACTATTACTATTACTCTCGCTGTTGCTGGATTTCAATCCTCGATTTCCTCAATACTAAATGGAAATGGTGCAAAAAAACAATAGCAGCGGCTACTGTTAATTGCATATTTGTCTAGGGTCCCCTTGGCAGCAGCAAACTGTGCAACTGTTGCTGTTGCTATTGTAGATGTTGTTGCCGACGCTAAGTAGCAACAGCCTGGGCCAAGTTTGCACTGGGGTCTCAACACTCTCCTTCACTCCCGGCAATTGCAGTGAACGCGTGGAAATTGCAAAACTAATTAGAGCCTTGGCCCCATGTTGTTGTTGCTGACGCTAGAAATTGCTGGTTTTATACGCAGTAACAGCAGCAGCAGCAGCAACAGCAGCAACTTGCCTAGTTTTGCTGCAAAATGTTGCACGTTGAATAATTGCACTTCCGCTTGATAATGCATTGTTGGATTTTATAAATATTTTCCATGCAACCATGATTGTTGCCGCCGAAAGAGCGAGAGCGAGAGAGGTCACACTGCAGTCTGAGCGTAAAGAAAAGACCCAACAGACATTTGCACTTGACAGGTGAAAATGTTGCACAGGTGTATTTATGTGGCTGCCTTGTTTTTTTCCCCCATTTCTTCACCCTTTAACTAGTTAGTGTTGCAAGATCAGCAATGAAACCACATTTAGCTTGATGTCTTCGAACTGCAGTGTCATCGATCAGACTTAAGAAGTGCTTATATAATATTCTGTAAACATATTAAACAAACAAAAGCCTGATGTCTGTAGACCTCACACTGTCATAGGCACACCTGATTTTACCTTAATTATAGGTTTTTTTTCTCTGTAGGTTTCTCTGAGTTGAACCATAATTATAATGCCATTTACTAGCCATCGACTGCTGACAAGAGTTGTGCGTTGTGAGTGCAAAATTTGAAATTCTCGCGTTCACACAAACGTATTTCGCATTGGTAACGAGTGTTGGCTGTACCACGCCCATAAAACATATGCAGCACGCATCTAATTATGCATAACGAAGTTGGAGGCGAAGTTCTTGTCATTATCTCACTCTCGGCTCTCTTTCACACTGCATCTCTCTCCCGTTCACCCTCTTTTTCTCTGCTTTTGCATGCAAATATCGCACGGCGACCCCGGTGTGACTTCTACAGCTTTTTGCACTTCTTTTTCTACTTCTTTTCTGCTTCCACGACTGTGTTGTGTAATTTGTGGGCGTAAAGCTAGAGGCACACCCATTGCCATTTGGTTGTTTGCTTAGCCGCCAGCTGATGGAATACTACAAGTTTCTTTCTCCTGGCTACCCCCTATCACCACCACGGCCCCTTATAGCTTTCTGGTCAAGTGTTGCGCATAACAGACGCACTGTCTAATGGCAAACGACACGTACGTGCCAATAGCCATTTGTATCTATTTGTCATGCCTGAACCCCTCTTGTAACCCCCCTAATAGCGCACTCCTAACCCTCCTCAGACCCCTGCTCCGCTCAGCCTCTGCAAAGCTTCACTTTGATTTAATTAACGTTACATTGACCAATTTTGGGCGCAAGCCGCAAATACAAAAACGGGCAAAGACAAAGCCAGTCAAGAGAGAGGAAGCAAAGAGAAAGAAAGAGTGGGATGAAGAGAGGAGAGGAGCGCTGGGAAACTGGCACCAATGCAGTCATTACCATCATTAAGGCAATATCATTTTCAGGCCTCTCTCTTTCCCTCTCCTCCTCTCTCTCTCCCTCTCTCCATCTATCGCTCTCTCACTCACTTTTGGTATGGCTGGATTGCATTTACCATTTTCCCAGAAACGCATTAGCCCCGCTCCAATATGGTCTAATAATTCATGCCACATAATATAATTATGGTCCGGTGCACAGCTCCATGGCAGACGGTATGGCACGGCCATGGTCAGAACTGGTCCACACACACACACACACACACCGCCGGGCCCAGTCAGTTAGCCAGTTAGAGTCTGTAGCAGAGCTGAATCTCCAGTTGGAGCTACTGTATCTGAACTCAACTCAACTGAGCACAAATATGATTGATATCTGTGCGCTGCAGGCAACGCGCATTCATCTTCACTTAGTTATGTCAGTCAGTTAAGGCAGCAGCAGGCAGCAGGCAAGCTGGTCAACAGGCAAAACCTGGCCAACATTAAATGGAGCACATGTCTCAAAATGATGATGAAATGTGCACATTTTCTAGGAATTTCAACAGCAGCAAACGATCGAAACGCGCTTAGTATTGCCAATGGACCAAACTATTACTACTGACCAGGCCAACATCATCATTATGTTCATCATGAGAAGTCCACACTGTAGTTGGAGTCTTGAGACCATCACTATGCAGCTCATTCCGTTTGCCCAACTTGGTCATTGTCAACGGGCCATAATGAGTCGCCATTGGAGGCCAACAAACCAAGAAGCCAACCAAGTTAGCCAGCTATTCATCCACTGGAGTTTCCTCTGTAGTTCCCCTATAAACTGAGCGTGAGCTGTTGCCTGTCAACTCTTGACAGCCGTGGCATGTCAACATGCTAAAATGTGAAACATTCAGCGAGCCATTGATTAAAATTATTTCTCTTTTGCTAAAATATTAACGATCCTAAACGATCTAATTCAATTGGTGTCAAATTGCCCAGCACAACACACACAGAACTCGGCTCATTTCACACCTGACATTTCAGAGCCAGTTTTTTGTAGTCTCTTGAGAGCCTGAGCGATCTTAGTCATCTCGGTTGAGATACAGTATCTTTCGTTCTATCAACACTTTTAATACAACTTCTAGTTCGATTTAGGTTTCTATTAAAAGTCTTATTAACTTTAATTTATAAATTAAATCAAACTAGATTGATTTGATTTAAACTGTATACCTTTAACTACATTTATTTTCCTATTAAAACCAATTGAGTTTAACTGTATTTTAAAGGTATTTGCCCAAGTTAGCTCTGCATTACAGCTGAGCTCTCTCCACATCGTGAGCCATCTCACTAAAAGGCGATTGAATTGGGCCGCAGGGTGCGTCTGGTCTAGCAGCATGTGGATATGCAAAAAGACGAAAGAAAACAAAAAAAAACCGAAGTAGATTATGAAAATGTTGCCGGGAACAACGCGTTGCACGTTGCACTTGGATGTTGGACGTTGTATACAGCATCGGGCAGCATTCGATGGCCATTAATATGCGCTCTAAGTGATGTGAATTACAGTAATTTCTGCAGCGAGCGCTTTGATGGCCATTCGGGCCGACTTTAGTAACGGCTTTGGGCCTTTGGCAGGCGGCAGCCGGTAGTCGATAGCTGGGCTGTTGTTGGCCGTAATTGAAACCTCTTTAGTGTGGCTAAATGCCATGCACCACACAGGCGGGGGCGCAGTCGGTGGCTTTAGTGGTAGAGGGCGTGCTAGTTGCAACATCCTTCTCATTCTAACATTTCAAGTGCGCTATGAGCCATAATCTTTTTTTTTTTGCATAGTTCTTGGCACGTTTTGGTCCGATCTTGCTGCAGCCAAAGTTGGTAGCCAAGTTGTTGGTGGAATATGTATGTACACAGATATTTATTTGGCCGGCAGCCTTGAACAGCGAACGTTTTGTGTGTCTGTTTGTGTTTGTGTGTGGCAACCGCAGCTCCATTGATCTGCAATGAATTATGCATGCCAAGATTGGAATAGTCCGATAGACACTGGATGGCAGTAGTATGTATATAATCGGATGGTGGATATTGCCCATTGGACACTGGGATATTGAATGGTTTGGTTTCGGGGGAGTTTCGGTGTCTGCTCTTGTGCGATTTATGGCGCGGCAGATCGCATGCAATGCATATATAATCATGATTATAATATATTATAAAGTAAATGTGTATATTACACGGCGCCTGAGCAAATTGTACAAAACAGCTGGAGGAATGGGTGAGATAAAAAGGAGAGAAAGAGAGTGAACAGGAGGAAATTTTGTTGGCATTTGTATTTGTATTTGTTTGAGTTGCAGTTCCGTTATTTTGCAATTACAACGCAATTACAATAAAAGGAAGTGAAGTGCATTTAAGCGTACGCTGCAATCCAACCAAACCAATACCCTTTCCCAGCACCAGCACCACCACCACCCACCGTTGAGCATTGCACATCCGGCTTGGTGGTTGGTTAAACTTTTTTGAAACTTGGCCAATAAGTTGGTGGCAAGCAGCAGCAACAACGGCTGCGTTAATACGTTAATAAAGTGTGTAAATTGCGGCTTGTGCTTATCGCCTCTCGTTGTTTGCTCCAAGGCCCAAACAACAAGCCAACAACAACCGGAATTAATAGAGCGTGTTAACCGTTGTGCAAATTAAAAACATAATTAATATGATGGCCCATACATGTAGGCCTCACTGCACACCTCAAACCCATGTCCAAGTCCACGTCTGACTCCGAGTCCAAGTCCAAGTCCACGTCAAAGTCTCACTTTGTGAGATTCATTTTAGCGATAATGTTTACTTTTGGCTTCAGGTTGTTGACTACTTTGGCTTGACTTGTTAGCTGATTGATTTGCGCTTTGTTTGCCATTTGTTTGGACATGACCAGAACGGGACATCAATTAGTAATGCCTGGCAGACACAATTATGCATATTGAGTTTTATGCCTGTGTTTCTGGTGTCTTTTCTATCGCACTAAACTCTATTTTTGTACCACTAAGCTCTTTTTATGGCACAACACATCATATCACATCATTAATTGTCAGCTCCAGCAATGGCAAAAGTTTCTCTATAAGCGTGAAATTCGATATGCCACAAGAATACAAAATTACTCTGTCATATCTAATCAATCAATAGATGCAGTTTGCTGATTAAAATAATAAGCTATAACTACCATAAACTGAAGCACTGCAACACTGGCATGTTAAGTAGCAGCTGGTCATAAAGTACGCCGACTTAAAGAGCTATCAATCAGTAAAATGCCAAAAACTCTTGACCATTTTAATATTTATGAGCTTATTTATATTTCCTTAACTTTTCCAAAACAAAATAGTAGCTTAACTGGCTTAAGAAACACATTTATTTAATTTAAATACTAAATTAATAATCCAAACTGAAGTTTAATATATCAGCTTCCAGTTAGTCTTGAGGCCAATAAAGTTTTAATTGCAACACATGTCACTCTGCTAACTCATGACAATCTATTCGATTTTCTAAAAGTTTTCCCACAGTCATCACATCACAAACCATCAACGCCAACATATTGGCATTTGTCCATTTGAAAGGCATTGCAGAAAAACCAAAGGAAAAGCAAAACAAATAGACTAAGAGAGACAGCAAAAGAGGTGGGAGATGGAGAGAGACACACGCAGATGATGAAAAACCTTTACAAATTAATGCCAATGGTAGAACAGTGAGAGAGAAAAGTGGTACAGACATGTCCAGAAAATTATATTTACACCACTTACATATAAAATTAGTTTGTACAACTGCAGCAGCAACTGGACAAATGTTGCATGCAGCATGCAGCATCGACATCGACAACAGCATCGACTGTTGCAAACGCAGGCCTACAAAGCATTTGACTGGCAATCCAATCCCCACACACAAACACACGCACACACACGCACACTCACCAGAGTTGCCAATGCCACGTTGACTTATATAAATACATTAAGTCACAAATCACAATTTTCCGACGCTTGAAATGAGCAAACGGAAGGCATACATTTTAAATGTGTGTATGCACTGAAAGACAGAAGACAGTGGTGAGGAGAGACAACAGCAGTTGTTGTTGTTGTTGGCCAGCAAATAGCCCGCGGATAGCCAACTGGCCAGCTATCGAGCCAATGCCAATCAATGCGAAGCTTTTTCCCCTCCCACCACCCCATCAAACCTCCCATTCTCTGCGAACGCGTTGTCGCATGTTTGTTGTCGCCAAGTGACTCTAGCTCTGACTCCAGCTCGGAGTCGGAGTCGAAGTCCAGCGCTGGCTGAGTGTCGTCCACATGGGCGCACCTCCCTGCGACGCCCACCTGCTACAGCAGCAGTGGCAGAGACTGTAGAGTCTACAGTGTCCGAAAAATAAGAAATTTTAGTCTATTTTTTTCCTCAAAACTATACAAAATATAAACGTTTACTCTATCTTACTCCTAAAATTGATGCAAGTCTCCGTTCTGATTTAAGACTTTAGTCATTTAGTCTTTACTTTATATTTTTTCTAGCAGTGTAATCACTTTAGTGTGGACACTCTGGCTGCTGGTATTGCAACCTGTCTCTGGCAAACCAACTCTTGGGCCTTTGCCGCCTTGCGTGAGATTGGATATCAATCTTTTTGCAATTTGGTATGCAATTTAAAATTCATGAAACACATTCCTTTGACTCAAAAGATGCAGGCAAATGTGTGAGCAGCAGCCGTGCTTCTTTCCCACTCCCCCCAGAAGAATACACCTTACTCCTTGATTGCCCCAAACAATCTTGCCTCCTTTTTCAGTGCAGCGCCTTTCAGACCCACACAATGTGAAAAACTCATACTCATGCTCATGCTCGTACTCTTCTGCTCTGTCCTGTCCGTTCGTGTCCGATGCCGTCCAGTGAACGCTGTGGCTCAAATTGCCGTTTGCATTATTTATTTGCCTCCATTGATGAGCCTCTTCTCTATGTGGATGTCCATGCCGATGCCTGTTGACGTGCCGTCGTCCGTTTTGTGTGGTTGCCTCAGTGGTTGGCTCACTGTGGTGGCTCAGTAACCGTTACTTGTTTAAAATATTACAAAAAAAAAAGGTAGTACAAAGTGACGAAGAAAGGCCCGATGGGCAAAGACCCTGTACGGTTTTTGGAGAAAATTTATTAATTAAATACAATATATTCTAAAGTAAATGAACTATGTTTAGTCCCTACTATTAAAAAACTCATTAAAACTATTGTCCATGATAAGTTGTACTTAAAGGACTCTGTCATGCCGTTTTATATCATTACGTTCCCTTTACCTTACATCAACCCAAGCAACCCTTTCACATTATTCCCTACAGAGTCTTAAAACAACAGCAAAAATACTTAGCAAGTTGGTATAAAATAAAAAGTTTGCCTATCATCAATATGAAATTCGTTGTTGCTGTCGCACTGTACCCCACACACAGCATAACAGTGCTCACTGTAACACGGTGCACCACAGTGCACCACACCCTTCACAGTGGTCTCACTCATGCCAATCTTCCGCTATTAGTTTAATGTTTTGTTTATTGTTAGTCATGACCACCGCTGTGCCTCAGTTCGTCAGTCCCTCAGTTCGTCAGTTTCTCGTGTTTGGTGCGTCTGAATGGCACTCCATGGCCATTATGTTGAGTAGTTTCACAAATATGTATGCCCAGACCAGACCACCAAACCACCAGACAGTTCGACAGTACGACTGTCCGACAGACATTCAACCAGTCGATGCCAATGTCGTTGTCGCTGTCGTTGTTGCTGTCCATGTGTGCGCCTGATTGGTCAGGGTATGTTGCCCCAAACTGGACACGGACTGTGGCAACAACAATTGAATAGCCCTGGCTAACTCTGCCTCCCTCTTCACTTCATTGCTCTCCACCCAAAAGCCAACACGCTCTTATTTCGTTCAATTGCGTTTGTCAAACCCAAATGCATTTTAATGCCACTGACAGATGCAGGACAACGCACATCCGACCACGGATTCTAGACAGGATAGTGAAGCGCAAAATACGCAGGTTTTCTTTTCATTCTTTTTACACTAAATTTTCATATGAAAATTGATTTGAACAAAGCTTTTAAATAACGTGAAAAATGAAAAGAAAAAGTGAATTATTTACCGGAATAAAAGCAGGGAATTTAGCAGCTTTGTTGAGCTGTAAAAATTTGGAATGTGCTCAAAAAATGGGAGAATTTTGTTTGACGCTGATGGAATTTGTCACAGGGCATACAATTTAAAGCTAAGTTTTTTTCAAAATAAGATTTACATATTAAAATGTCTGCAGTTTAATTTTAGATAAACTCACATTACAGTACTTTCTTTTTACTGTCTACTAGATAATTTCTAGCAATTCCCTATCAGTAGCGCTTGTTTGTTTTACTTTATCTGAAATTGCAGATCTTTTGTTGGTTTTGAAAGCGATTCAATAAATGGTCTTGTTACTTGTAACTTGTCTTCTAATGCAATTTTAAACTTTGGCCATTATAGATCCCTGGCAGTAAATCCATGAGGTCCTTTACCAATTTCAGCAGCTTATTAGATTATATGCATTATATACACCCTCAGGCAGTGTGCATTAATCCGTTGGAACACGCTAACCTTTTTGGTTAGTGGGGCACAGGTAGACTACCGTTATTACCTGGGCGCCTAACATGTGAACGTTGCATGTTGCACACAGTACAACAACAGCAACACAAACAACAACTACAACAATAGGAACTGTTCCAACAACAATAACTTGCAAACATTTCGCTTATCTATGAAGGCAGTCAACTTCCTAGTCTGAAGAAGTGGTAAGCAGGGGACAGGATGGGAAACTCTTCATCCATGCAAAGCCCGGCAAGTTTTCGACGGATTAAGCTGATTAATTTGTCGTGATAAGAATGCGGCGCCTACACTGTCCCCCCTTCTGCTTTCCTGTGCTTTCGGGTGGTCTCAGGTGGGGCGGGGGAATCTCGGGGCTAATCCATGCGGTTTGAAGGGTAAACACAAAAATATGTTTTGCCGTTAGCCGGGCCTTTGGTTTTGGCCATATCACCAGTCAGTGTAGGTAACAAAAAACTTAAGTTTCCTGTCTACCAACTTTTTTAGTCGCTTTTTAACAGCACGACTTCTCTTCACTTCTTACTCACTCACTCACTCTCTCTCTCTCTCGCTCTCTTTTAGTGGCAAGTCCAAAAATTTGTGTATAAAATTTCAAATTCGCTTAGCATCAAGTTACGTGCATGTTAAGCAATTCTACAGAAAAACTTAGTAAGAGACAGCACAGCAGAATGCGAGACAGAGACAGGTAGAGAGAGAAAGAGAGAGCAAGCGAAAAGTGGGCGGCATAGGCGCCAATTAAAAGAGTTTCAAATTACGCAGAAAATATCATAATTCCATGGAACTAACATCAAGTTAGGCACAACAATGTGACCAGACTCGATTGTAATGCGATACTTTTTTGGCAACTGACCGCAAAAAACTTGTTGTTTCTTCTTTTGCTCCTCCTTGGCTGTGGCAAATTAAAAACTCAGTGAAGTGCATGCGCTTTCCATATAAACAAATAATTAATAAGCCGACAGACTGGAGACGACGCTTTTGGCAAATTGCTTTTTAGCCAATTGGCATCTTAAGCCACATTTCTGGATCAGGTCTAGCCTGGTCTAGGCCAAAGCCAAGCCAAGTCAAGCCAATCCAAGCCGAATCGAGCTGTTGGCCAACACTTAACAAGCAGTCAACATGTTTTTCGGGGCTGGTACCGGGCGTCATTTACATGTCCAAGTCGCCTTCCTCGTTGTCGCACATTCAACACATACAACATGTTTACATTTTTGCACTAATTTAATTTTTTTTTTATTTATTTTACTCTTTTTTTTTGCCCCTGTCAATAGTTGTTCTTGTTGTTGTTGATGCTGGCTTAAATTGCTGTTGAGTTAATTTAAATTGGTATTTGATTATATTTGGCTGAACGGTGAACGTTGCCCGTTTATGGCCAACTCAATTAAGTGCAATCAACGGATTTGTGAGATTTTTCTGCATTGGCCATTCAATTGCATTATGTGGCTAACCAAATTTATATAAAAACATTTTTTTAAATCACCTCCCAAGACGAGAGGAGTTTGCTAGACTTGCATACAGTAGTAGCTGGCTAGGAAGGAGGGTGTTTTTTTGGTAACAGACAATGTCTGGCAACATGATGTTGGCCCTAGCCCATTGCATGTCAAATGCAAATTAATTTTGGCACTTAAACAAAAGGATTTGACTTTTAATCCCTGGCTATAAATGGCATGTGTGCACATACCCAACACACAAATACACTGTGTGGTGTGTGTGTGTGTTATGTGTGTGCGGCTTAAGCTAAAATAATGAAATTTTCTAACAAAGCAACACCTTTCCTTGGCTTCAACTCTCATCACAAGTCTGACACAAGCAGCAATTTGTGCAGACTTTGGGAAAAGCTGCAGAGCAAGAAAAGTCGAAAAGTAGAAAGCGAATGGGGGAGGAGCAGGGCGAGGAGCTGCTTCCAGGTGAGGGGCTGAATTATTGCCAGCTATGAAGAGCTGAACATAGACTGAACATATTCAATGCGGCAGAGAATTGAATTTTATGTTTATCTGCGCCATAAAATTGCCCCAAAAATCTATGGACAAACAATTTAATATTGTGCAAGTTGTGGAGTAATTAAGTGTGATTAATAACCCTAAGTGACCATGTAGAATTCTCAGATTAATTCGATATGCTACTAAGAGAGAAATTCGATTTGTACAAGCAAACGTCTTAGGGGAAATAAGTATGTGGTTTTAATAGGTTTTGAGTGGCTATTGAAAACTTAAGAGCAATAAACAGCAATATTTGAAGATACAATAATCGAAGGAATTTTCCAAATTAAGTCCAACTAAAGTCAGCCCAAGTAAATGTAGGTTTTCCTTAACAGTAATAACATTTTAAATTAATTTTTACTTACCTTAAGTCTCACAAGATTTTATATTTCCTGAAAATATATAGAAAATTTTATGTTAAAAAACATTAAGATAGATATTCTTTAACTTATAGAATTACTGTGTTTAAAGTGCTTAAAGACCTAACTAAAGTGCCATAAAAAATTGACCTTGGTTCTGTAGAAACATAAAAAGTGCTAGAATTAATTACTGTTCAATTTTTACTTTCGTTCGTTCGTCAGCAAATTGGCCATTCCCAAACAAAACGCTCTTCTAAAAATAGGGCAACAAATATAGCTGAGATAATTGGAAAGGTGTTCACATAGAGTTTTTGTGAGAAAACTGCAAAAACGCCAACGAAAAGCCGTCAAAAAGAAAATCCCCCGCTGAGGGCAAACTATTTATGTTTGGGGGAGTCAACTGCAATTAGCGAAATTATTTGAGTGGGTGTGTCGAACAAATGAAGAGCTATAACCAAAGACAGACACAAAGTCAAAGGCGAAAACCAAAGAAGAAAAAAATATTAGGCCATAGTTTTAGATAGATATATTTGCCAGCAATAAATATGAGATGATGAAAAAATGCAGCGGGAAAAGCGACGATTTTAATGTGGTCTTTGGGGAGGCCATTGAGTGAGCGAAATGAAAAGTGTCATAACAATCACAGCTGGTTGAGGATGCCTCGCTTGGTTTTAATGACTCACTAAATTATTCATACGCCATGGATGCCAAGCGACAAAGTGTGGCATGTGCAAAGGAATGAGTTGAGGTGAGGGTAGGTGAGTGAAAAGCGTTTTGTTTTGAGCACGCCGAGCGCTAAAAGTAAACAAGGCGCAATGAATTTTCCAGCCAGCCAAACAAAATGAAAAGTCAACAAACTTGGCGAACGTTGGAGCATTGAGAAGGGTTTCTAAGGGGAGGGGGAGTAGGAAGGGTGCTTGGCTCTGGCTGTCATATGAATATGCAATGAATATGAATGCAGTGCCAAGATGTTGTCGTTTGCTGAAGTTATGCACATGAGTGTAAGTGCAAGTGTGAGTATTTGTTATTTCGGGATAACGCCAAAGTCAGTCACTTTCTACCCTCGCTTAAATAGAGGGATCACATGACTTGATTGCTTGCACAGTGGAGTCGACGCTACGTTATGGTTTATATGGTATTGGGTATGGTACTATTATTGTACTACTACTGTATATATGGTGTGTATATATGTGGAATACGGAATATGCTATATGCCATCAACAATCGCTGTCTGACGTATTAATATGAAACGCTTTTGAGCACGTAGCAACACTTATGGCCAGGCATTACATGCTGCAAGTGCCTCAGCCTGTGACTCTCTGCCTGTGATATCACGACACTCATCATGACAATGGAGTAAGAAAGAGAGAGAGAGAGAGTGAGGTCGAAAGAGAGTGAGGCCTGTGTGTGTTTGTGCCGGCACCATGCGTGCTTGCTGGCAGCCATTCAAGCGACTTGCCCATACAATTCCATTACCAAAATGTGCTGGGGATGCTGACAATGTTGATGATGATAATAATGATGATGATGACGATGCTGCTGTTGATGCTGATGATGTTGATGATGTATCATGCATGAAGCATAAATTCATTTTCAAGTGCTGCCTCCATGTGTACTTGTGCCTCAGTCAGGCAGAAGCAGCGTGTTGCAAGCTGCGTCATCAGCATGCAGCTTCCAGGAGCCATGTGGCATGCTGCAGCCCGGTTATCCTTTTTGTGTGTGCGTCTCTCTCAGTGTGTGTGTGTATGTGTGTGCACTTTAGGTTTGGGTTAAAAATGTGCACATTTTTATTTTTTTTTATTCTCCTCTTTTTTTTTTTTTTTTGTATTTTACTTGAGCCTACACTTCATTTAGCTTGTAGCGCGCAGCGTTGCATTTATTGGTTGAAGTGTTTTTCTTTTTGCCCTTCTCTTTTTTTGTGTTGTTCTCCTGGGCTTTTTGCATACAGACACACACACACACACACATGCATGGAACTCTCTTCTTGTGTCTAGTGCCCCGTCTTCATGCTCATTATCAAGTAGCGTGCAGTTTCTTGACTGATTGCAATGATGCAGCAGCGTTGCAGCCACTGCATTTGGGGGCTGGGTTCTTCTGGTTTGCTAATTAGCAAAAAGGGCAAAAAAAATCAAGTGGAGATTGTAAAAGCGTAGAGTTGAGAGGGGGAATGGAGAGGATACCAAAGAAGAGAGTTTTAAAGCCAAGTAAGACTTCAAGAGACAACAAACTTTCAAATGGAAACAGAAGTTAGCAGCAATTTAAAGCTAATCAAAAAACTATATAAAATTATATAAAATTTGCTATAAAATCTATAAATTTATAAGATTATTTCATTTAATTTGTCTCCCTACTTATTAAAAAAAAATTTTTTTTTACTCATAGTTAAATTTATTATTTGATTACACTTATGTAATCTTTTTTATATTTTATTGACTTAGTCATAAACAATGTCACTAACCGATAGACGCATAAAAAGCTAATGAGATTTTTTAATTATTATATAAAATACATTCTATAATCTTTGGGTTAATAAAGTATGGAATCTATAAATAAATGTCACTAACTGCTGAATTGAGTCATTTTCCTCTTACGGGTTTTATTTTGTATTTAAACGTTGCAATTATAAAATCTATGCATTGACACAGTTATCTCTACAACACACTATGTGTGTTTGAGTGTTTAAGTGTGCACATGTCTAAATGTTTGTTTATCGCACGGTTTATAAAGTTATAAACAGTAGAGAAAATGAGGGAGGAGGGTAGGGAGAAAACATGACTAACAAAATATGGTAATAAATGCCATGGCATTTAAAATGTTATTAAAAAAGTCAAGCCGTGCACATAAATTGCCGGACTGCAAATAGCAATCAATAAATAAATATACAGACACAAACGTATGTACAAGCTTCTAAAATATGAAGAGATATTTAATAAAGTTAGTTGCAGCTATGACGTCAATTCAAAAACAAAAACAGCTGTCAAAAAAAATACAGAAAAAAACTAAGAATTCTCAAGACCAAGTTTTGCGTTACAACAACAACAGCAGCAATTGCAACTTGCAATTGTTGTTGTAAGAATTATAAACAAGAAACAACTTCTAAAAACAACTTTCATATTGTACTTGTGTCTCGCTGGAGTGGAAACCGATATCGATAGCAATATCGATAGCAAATGCCGATATTACTATCTAGAACAGTTGTGTAATTTACAGCAAAGAATTTCTTGAATTTTCCAATTGCCGGAAAACATGGAAATGAAAACTGTAACTGGAGTCATGCTTGTAATTAAGCTCAAGTCGCATAATTAAATTAACTTCTTATTGACTTAGTGGATGGAAGGTGGAGAGCTACAAGCCCCCTTTCCACGCCCCCTTTCCTTTCCCTTTGGCATTCCCGCTTGGCATTGTACTTACTAAGTGGAACTGGTCACTGATCTGGATTAGCAGCAGGCAACAACAGCAACATCGACAGCTAGAGTAACAACAACAAGCTGTTGCCGTCAACACAATCACCACACACAGAGAACAGACCTTACAGCACCAACGTAACACCGTACCAGCACAGTACCACAGTACCACCGCACCAGAGCACCACTGAGAGTCAAAGTCGTTGCGGGGTCCATAGGAAATGTTGTTGTGGGGACACCGCTGTACCAAAGCGTGACAGGCATGAATTAACAATTTGAATTAATGTCAGTTACTCATGGCATAGCTGCTGTGGCTGTGGCTGTAGGGAACATTGAGAGGGGCACGTAAGGGAGTCACCACCAGGTGAGTGGCTTTGGCGAGTGGGCGCCTTAGTTGCACTTACTAATTTCTGACTGAGACTGGCATTGATCTTTGCGTCTGTCTCTGGTTTTGTTCGCTCGCCTTTGCTTGTGGGCACAAAATGAAAGGAAAAGTAAGTTACGACTTTGTCAAGTAACGAGTACTTTACGGGTAACCAGAGGGAAAGGTAATTGCATTTATCTTATACCCAGCAACATGGCTACGGCTACAGAAAAAGCCACAGCAAAAGGGAAAGGGAAATGGAAAGGTTTTTTTTTACTTGTAGTAATTTTTTTTATTTTCTTTGCTTTCCGCTCATTTTTTTATTGCTTGTGCTACTGCTGCTTCTTGTGATTTGCTTGGCCAAGTGTCAGAAAATGTGTGGCAGCAAACCAAGTAGTCGCCACAGTGGTCCGTAGTCCACAATATACCGAATCTCCCAAGTATTTCTCTTTCTCTCGCTCCCACAATCTCTCATTCTCTTACTCTGGCTGAGCTGGCGCCAAATTAACCGGAAATGTCACAATGGGCGACGTGCGGCCCGCTGCCCGTTTGGAAATTATACAATTTTGTCACGTGACATGCATTAGAAACACACACACACAGAGACACACTCATACACATAGTGGTAGTGGCATGCTGAGACGTGCCGCAGTCCAAACAAAAAATAAACCAAACGAAACGACAAACAATTAAAGACCGTCAAGAAGGAATTAACCAAATAAGCTAAGAATAAACGACAAATAAATTCCCTATAATCAGTGGAACATTGTTAGACACAAAACCCCTTAAAAAACAAACTATCACACACAAATTTAATGCTACGATCTAAGTCTGATCTGTCTAATAATACACTGTTCTCATTTCAACTAATCTTAGTTTAGTTAATGAACTCGGGCGCACCTTTCGCAGACTTAGCCAAAAATACACAAAAAAGGTAAAAAGTAAAGAATAATAAAAATAATACCCTATTTAATAAGGTATTTTCATAATTACAGGGCACATAAAAAGGTAGACGCCCCTTTTGTGCGAGTGTGAACATGTCAAGTCGACTAAATGTCAACTAAACACGCGAATTATAGCTAACAAAAATGAGTTAAGAATTACAGTGTAGAACTTTCACTGAAAATAATTCCATGTGGCATGTCAAGTCAGTGGCAGTGGCAGTCTCAGTCACAGCCGCAGTGAAGCCACAAAAGCGCGAGAATATTGGCGAAATGCAAAACCCGCTTTGAAGTCTGGCCAAAACTCACTAAGCCGGGCCAAAACCGATTTGCCACTTCATATGAAAACTGTTTTTCCTTTTGAAGTGGCATAGTTTTTCGCCGCTTAACGCACTTTTGTATGCACCCCAACTTATTTTACTGCCCCTCCCTTGATTCCCTTACATCTTCAAGATGGCGGAAATGCTTAAATATCAAAGGCAAAAAGCCGCACATGTGATAAGCATGTGTGTGCATTAGAGAGACAGAGATAGACGTACACGTTGATGGGGTTTGTGAGTATCACATTTTTTTCCCCCGAACTGGGGGTGGCTTTTCATCACATGTGTTTGAGTGTGTTTGTGTGTGTGTGTGAGGGCCACTTTCACTTTTCTTCGCACCAAAAGTTTTTTGTATGTTTGTCACATTGATTTTTCCTCCTCCTTTTTCTTATTTTCATTTTTTTTCCTTTTTGGCTGTTGCCATTTGATTGGAAGTTCGGGGTACGGGGGTGCTCTGTCTCATTGCCTTAGGGGTAGTAAGCATAACAACAACCAGCACAGAACAACAGCAATGGCAATGTATCAAAGCAAATTTGACAAAGGTTTGACTTCGACTTCAAAAAGCAAACCAAAATAAAGACACACACAAATGGGATGACAATCGAAAATGTTCAAAGTGCATGAAAGGGATACGTAAGGATACGACGTCGAAACTTGTTATGCGAGTATTCAAAGCAAGTTCTTTGTAAAAGATTCAAAATTTCGAATGTGAATGATTGAAATGTTCCAAAAGCTGTTTTTTCCCCCACTTAAGCATCATTTATTTCGCTGCTTCAGATTTATCTGTGTCTGTCTTCAGATTCATTACTGTCTACGGCTTTGTTTTGACAACCATTTATTTCAAAGCTCTAAAACACATAACACTTCAAACTATCTCAATTAATCTCGACATCTATCTGAAGAATCTACACTGTCTTTATCTGGGTTTTTTCCCCATTCTTTGCTAACCAAATCTTAGCTCCAGATCGTATAATATTTCAACTACAAGTGCCACCCATTCCATGGACATTTGATAAATGATCGCAACACATTTAACAGCAATTTAAGTCCAGACTTAAACAATAAAAAGAAACTTAATAAAAATGAAAACGAATAAACAGAAAAAGAAATAAATAATAAATCTCTGCCACAATGCTAAAATTTAAAATTAATTTTTTAATTATATGATGCGGCGCCTAAGCAACCGCTACCGGAACCTAAAACCCGCTAAAATCCAACAACAAAAACAATCATGTCTCAAGGTCGAAAGCAGAGCAAAACGGGATGGAGTAGAACACATATATTAATTTATTGTTATTCTTTGTAGAAACCGTTAATGTAATCACTCAACTTGCAGCTTAAAAACTCAGTCATACATATATTTCTATATCATTTTAAAGCGTCGCATCAAAATCAAATTAGTTCCAAGCGTTGATTTTCTTACAGTTGTTGGCTGTTGTGTGTGGAGTGTACGGTGTGTGATGTGTGTTGTGTGTGGCGCTTCATGCTCGATGATTTCCAGCTAATTTTGTGTAGCATTTCAAAACAAAAACTGACTACACCACACACAATAGACAGTAATTATAATGCGATGCGGCACATTTATCGCCGCGATCAGCATACATCCGTTCAGTTAAACTCTTTCTCTCCCAACCCTCTACCCTCATTCTCTATTAGCTGATTGTGTGGAAGGTTTTGTAATTAGTTAGCCAATTTACATGATATTCAAGCGAACATCCTTACGCAGACGACTGTCAGACTGTGAGTGCACTTAAACAGCTGGCCTTTGCTGTATGACGCCAAGAGGCCAACTCAAGCTGAACCAGCTAAAGGAAAAATTTCTCAAGAAAATTTACCGCAAATAGTTGTGTGCCAAAGTAGGCGCAGAAAAATGCGAAGACGTTCGTTGAGTTTTCCTATCAGCCAAGTGGCATCATCATCATCATCATTATTAACATTATGAACATCATTATGGTGTAGGCTTGGCTTTGGCGTGGTCACGTCAGGGCCATGAACTTGGCCATCGTTGCTGACCATCAGCAAATGCCGGACGTGGCCAGAGAGAGTCACAGCTAATGCCACAGTCTGTGCCACAGTTCGAGCCACAGTTTGGGCCATAGTTTGGGTCGCAGTCTTAGCCAAAGTTGCAGCCGATTGTCAATGATAAAAAGTCGTGGCCAACAAGTGGCGCGTCCTCATTTGCATCGGCAGCGAAGAAATTCTTGTAATGCTCAAGCGACCCAAAAAGCGCCCACACATGACATGACAAGGAGTCGACTCCATCCCTTTCAATACTTCCCCTTGCATACCGCTTGAATGTACAGCCCCCTCTTGTCATGCCACTTAATGTCCCTGTGGCAATGTGGCTGACTGCCTTTTGTTGTCATTTGCCGGCTGTTTTTCTGCATTTGCTGCAAATGGTCAAATTATTTCCTTTTCCGTATTTCTTTGCCCGGCTTTTGGCTCGCTTTGCCTCGCTTTGCGTTCCATTTTTACACATTTTTGCAGCATTTTTTCGTTTTTTCTTCTTTTTTGTATTTTTCCAAAGCATTCACGCGCACGAAAGGATTTCTTGTAATTTGGCTGAGACTTGAAAAGCAGCTGGAAAGGGTTCTCAGTCTCAGCCTCAATTTCTGCTGCTGCTTCTGCCTCCATCTCAGATTCTATTGCTGATGAAAGGGATTTGTGGCTGCTACCGATGCTGCCGCTACTACACTGGAAAAAAGCGGTACTTAAAGCTAAAAATAATCCTATGGGCTTTCAGGGAAAGGGTAATTCCGGATACACTTGTGGAATTTTAGATTAAAGTACAGGTTTTTAAACATACATTGTTTTATGGAATAAAATATTTAATTTTTAATTTTCGATTTGAGTTAATTCAAGAAAAACTCATGTCCAAAATCTTGAAATTTTAAGCTTGTATTCCAGTTCTACTTAATTTTTTCTGTGTGCAGAATATACCGCAGCCCTTGCTGCTGCCTTTGCGACTGCTTTTTGGCGACTTTGCATTTTTATTCGTAATGCTTTTTACTGCTGCTGCTTTTGGCGGGTTAGCAGGCAGCTTTTGTTTTTGTCTGCAGCGCAGTATGAGTGCACACAAATACACAAAACTGTATGTATATGCAACTCGTATTTGCATTTGTATTTGTATTTTTATTCTCATTTCTATATATGCATATGCAGCACACGGCAGATTGAATCCATTCGCGGCACTCGCCATGTTCAATGGGAAAGTCTGCTCCTGCTGCATATTTAGTATATATATAAATATATATGCATTATGCACACTCATTACTCACACCACCATTTGCCATTATCCTTGTGCGCTCGTTCACTTTCATTTCGCATACTCATTCGCCTCGTTGTGTAGATTGTTATGTGTGCTCGTGCTCGTGTTCGTTCTGTGTATTGCACTGTACTTTTTATATCGCAATTTCGCTTCTCTCAAATGTTGTTGTTATCGCAATTTTTGTGCCTTACCCTTGCCACTTGAGACATTGCTTTGTTCTGCTCTGCTCAACTCTGCTTGGCTCCTGTCCTGCTCTGCTCTGCATCATATATTGTCAAACGTGTGTATTCGTAAACAAACAGATGTGTGTTTGATTATGCTTAGATTGTTTTTGTTTCAACGTGTTTTAATGCAAGTACTATTCATTGTAATATCTGGATACCGATTTTAATAATTTAATCGGGAAAATGCAGAGAGTATTATACGGTCGGGCGCGCTCGACTGTACTTTTCTTTCTTGTTTCTGTGTGCAGAATATACCGCAGCCCTTGCTGCTGCCTTTGCGACTGCTTTTTGGCGACTTTGCATTTTTATTCGTAATGCTTTTTACTGCTGCTGCTTTTGGCGGGTTAGCAGGCAGCTTTTGTTTTAAAAAGCAGCGCAGTATGAGTGCACACAAATACACAAAACTGTATGTATATGCAACTCGTATTTGCATTTGTATTTGTATTTTTATTCTCATTTCTATATATGCATATGCAGCACACGGCAGATTGAATCCATTCGCGGCACTCGCCATGTTCAATGGGAAAGTCTGCTCCTGCTGCATATTTAGTATATATATAAATATATATGCATTATGCACACTCATTACTCACACCACCATTTGCCATTATCCTTGTGCGCTCGTTCACTTTCATTTCGCATACTCATTCGCCTCGTTGTGTAGATTGTTATGTGTGCTCGTGCTCGTGTTCGTTCTGTGTATGCTGCACTGTACTTTTTATATCGCAATTTCGCTTCTCTCAAATGTTGTTGTTATCGCAATTTTTGTGCCTTACCCTTGCCACTTGAGACATTGCTTTGTTCTGCTCTGCTCAACTCTGCTTGGCTCCTGTCCTGCTCTGCTCTGCTCTAAAAATGAAGGGGTTATGGCTATGAAAGCTTTTAGGCGCTGTATTTCATTTTTTTCAGTTTTTTTTTGGTGTCCTGACAGCTGAGTGAGAGACTGAATCCAATGCATTTTGATGTACTAAGAGTATGGAAAATCCCCAACATCAAAAAAAGTACCCATGAATATTGCAATTTATTCAGAAAAGTACTTCAAAGCTTTTAGATATGTGGGTAAGTATTTAAAACGAACATAATTTTAAAATTCAGAATGAATTTAATCAAATAGGTGTTTCTATTGAAAATCAGTTTAGTTTTAACAAATTTCCGAAACTTCAAAGATGAACTATTAAATACATTTTTATTTTAATTAAATGATTTCTTTAACTTTCGCTACTGCTCAACACTATTTTATTTTTTTTTTGATGTTCTGTATTAATAAGAAATATAAATATGCTTTGCAAAATTAATCAAATTGTAAAAACGTAAAAAAAAAAATTAAATTTGTAAGGCCAGAGTTCAGTCTTCAGTAGGAATACGAAGAACTCGGAACATTTCAATAATCAAACGTGTTCAATATATTTAAAGCAATCCGGGAAACAAAGTTTTGCATCAGCCAAACCAAAGGACGAATGCTGCAGTTTTCCTAGTCGGGGGGACCACAAAAAGTAAATTATAAGAGAGGGGAAGAAGTGTGATCAGAGGCAGGCCAAAGAAACGGACGACTGATCGGAAAGTGAGAACGAGCTGAAGCAAATTTAAGGAATAAGCAAATTGGTTCGTTTCATTTTTGAACTGTATCAAAGTAGTCCGAGAATTCGCTATTTGAACTTTAAATTTTTCAATTTCAATTCGAATATGAACTCTGACGACGAATACTCGGATGAAGATCACGGCGATTCGCATCGTTCAGTAAACAGCGCTTCCTCGTTCATGACGAGTGTGGAGAGCGATGAGGACACCTGCACGGAAATCGATCTGCCCGAGCGTCCCAGGCGCAGTGTTGAGGTCGATGAGTTTGTCTACAAGGTGCTAACATCGGATCAGATAGTCCAACATCAGCGCAACATCATTGATGAGGTCAACAATGTGTTGCATCTATCACCGCAAGTCACACGGATTATACTCAATCATTACAAATGGGACAAAGAGACACTGTTCGAAAAGTATTTTGAGAGCAGTCCACAGGAGTTTTTCTGTCGCGCCCATGTTGTCAATCCCTTTGCCACGCCCTCCAAACTCAGTCTCAAATCTGTGCCAAGTGTGAGCGGACAGGAGCAGCTCTGCGGCATTTGTTATTGCCCCTGCGATGAGCTAAAAGGTCTGCCCTGTGGCCATGCCTTCTGTTCCGCCTGCTGGAAACAATATTTGACCAACAAGACATTCAGCGAGGGATTGGCCCACAGCATCACCTGCCCTGCCACCGACTGTGATATACTGGTCGACGATGTCTCATTTGTCAAGTTGGCCGATAACCCAGAGGTGATTGCCCGCTATCAGCAGCTGATTACCAACACCTTTGTCGAATGCAATTCCCTAATGCGTTGGTGTCCAGCGCCAAGTTGCACGCATGCCGTAAAAGCCAGTTACTGTGAGCCAAGAGCCGTGAGATGCGTGTGTGGACATGAATTCTGTTTTGGCTGTGGCGAGAACTGGCACGAGCCTGTCAGCTGCTCCTGGCTTAAGAGATGGCTCAAGAAGAACAACGAGGACTCCGAGACATCCAATTGGATAGCGCAGCATACGAAGGAGTGTCCCAAATGCAATGTGACCATTGAAAAGGATGGCGGCTGCAATCATATGGTCTGCAAGAATCCCTCCTGCCGCTATGACTTTTGCTGGGTATGCTTGGGTTCCTGGGAGCCACACGGTTCATCCTGGTACAGTTGCAATCGTTTCGACGAGGAGGAGGGCAAACAGGCGAGACAGGCGCAGGAACGTTATCGTTCATCGATGGCTCGATATTTGCATTATTACAATCGATATATGAATCATATGCTTAGCATGCGTATGGAAAATAAATTGTATGCCAATGTTCAGGCCAAGATGAATGACATGCAGGAGAACATGAGCTGGATTGAGGTGCAGTTCCTCAAGGAGGCCGTCGATGTTCTATGCCAGTGTCGTGCCACATTGATGTACAGCTATGTATTTGCCTTCTATTTGCGCAACAACAATCAGAAGATCATCTTTGAGGACAATCAACGCGACATGGAAATGGCCACCGAAAAGATATCCGAGTGCCTTGAGCGTGAAATAACCGTACATAATCTGTATGAAGTAAAACAAAAGGTACTCGATCTATCGCATTATTGCCGAAAACGTCGCACCGTCCTGCTTTGTCATGTGCGGGAGGGCTATGAGAAGGACTGGTGGGATTTCATCGAATAGATGTCCAAACCTGGGGAACTGGTCCCGAAAACTTCCTGGATGGTAGCACACGCCATGAATCGATCACTTTATTGATTGAACAGATTGGTATAATAGACACATTGAGGGACGCCACAATACGACACGTCATGTCACGACACGACACGCATTTCTCTGAAGACTTTATATTTTTATTGCATTTCGGTTTAAAGCTATTAAAAAAGTCACAATGCTTTTTGGCTTGCTCTCTGGTAAATTTCCCAGAGATATCTAAATTCTACAGTCACATAATGCCATTGGAATAACGTTGTGTTTTATTTGCAATCAAGATGGTGCTGCACATTTAGCCAACGTCTGTTAACAACTTCGTTTTTTTAATGGCCTAATCAACAAAAAATCCAAAATACTAAACTCATCTTAAATCATTAAAACAATTTTTCTTTTGTTTTGTTTTATGTTAACATTCAATCTTCATCAGTGGTTTGCTATGCATTTATTTTGCTATCTTAATGAGTTTTGGCCAACACTTTAGAGTGAGACGAAGATAGAGCAGCAACTTGGTAACATTATTTGTATCGACTGTTTGTGTGTGTGTTGCTTTTTGTAATTATAACATAAATCAATCCAATTTCATGTTATACTTTTTGGCACAACAAAGCGATTAATGTCGACAATGCCACAAGATATGGCATGGCTACAGGAAAAGCATAAATAAGCCAATAGAGCCATGGCCAATAACGGAACGAAACGGAACATTGAGACGGCTCTCAGCTAACAACTACAGCGCATGCGCAGCATTTTCATATGAAAAATATTTCCTTATCGCGATGCGCTGCAAAAGAGTTGAAGTTGGAGTTGCAATTGGAGTTGGAGTCGCCACTTGGCAGTTGCCAGTTTGCCAGTCGCCGCCAGGTGCACGAGATTTACGGCAAACGGCAGCCAAGTCGTGCCCGTGACTGCTCCCTGGCCTAGCCTGGCCTACCCTAGCCAAGTGTGAATTTTCGCACCCGTGATGAAGTTTCCAATTAAATTTTATTGGATTTCAAATTGAGGCTGCCAGGCGAAGTCAGCCAGTTAGACAGTCGCTCATTGATCTCCTGACTGCCGTGTCTACTATTCGATTTTTGTTGGTTACTCTCGCAAATATTTGCGCACCTATTGTTTTTTTTTGTGGCAAGTGTTGAAAGTGGGCGTTGCAACATCATCCACCCTGCCTAACATCCAAGTCATCGAAGCAATCGAATTGCTGCCATTTGCACACTTTCAGAGTGATTTCTTATGGCAGTTCAACGGCGGGGTCAGCAACGTGGCAGATGTAACTGTTGCTTCTAGCCAAAATCTAAAAAAACACATTGACTTGGAGTGTGGGAACGCCCAGCATCGGCAAATATTGCGGCAATTAAAAGGCCGCAACATTTGAATGCAATTTCTGAAAAGAAAAAAATATTTCCAGTGATATTTCGCAAAGAATGGCTCAGCTAAAATGCATTTAAATGCCATTAATACTTGCTTTAAGTAACAGAAGTAAATTTAATAAATTTGTGTTCTCCTTAGTTTCTAAAACTCGGTACAAGCCAAACTTTTTTACAAATTTAAAAACTTTTAAAGGTTCTTTTATATATATTAAATTTCCACACTTAACTTTAACTTCATATTTGGCATTTGGCTAGAGAACAGCTGCCAAGTGCCATTCAACAGTTGCCATCTCGCCTGGCTCGTTCAACAAGTCAACAGCATAATAAAAAAAGGAAATCCTGGTCCTATGCCTGTTCCCTGTAGATACCCAAACAGCAGCTTTAGTCTGGTCAAGCTGTTCGAGTGAGTTGCTATTAATTTTATTTATTGGCCTCTTACTCTTAACCACACTTTTATTCTATTTTCGCTGCTATTCCTGTTACTTTTCCTGCCCACGCCTCCAACCTCCTGCCGTAGTGACAGCTTAGCGGTCACAAGTTCGTGTCCTGCTTCGAGAGTCTAGCCCACAATTCCTGGTTTCTGTTTTTTTTTCACTCTTGGGGCAGCTTATTGAAATTTTTATCTACAGTTTGTTTTTGTGCTTATGGCAGCGTCTTGGCCAAGCTTTAGCTATTTTTTTATGGCATATTTTTGCATCCTCTTTCTCATGACACTTTATCCGTTGTCATTTCTGCACTTTACTTCATGTTGTTAAATTTGCTTTGCGATTTAGTCGCGTACTTTCAATTACACGGCTTTGTCCTTGAGTCTGTAAAGAATTTGGGACCAGACGAAGGTCAGTTGACCCACAATCAGACGAGACGGAAGAACTGTGTCAATAAACAACAACCCAACCGGTTGAACTTCATAATTAATAAATTTTAAAATATATGCCTGGACTTTAACTTTAACTATAATGAAGTTTAGACATTTGTGGCTATCACTGGGCTTGTCAATTTGTAGGTACTTTCTAATTACCTGCAAGCACTCAGCCTATCTTCTGGCACTTTAGTTGAGCCATTGAGCAAATTTCGCAGCTGCCATAAACAATCTGTGGACACGAGCGCCAAACGCTGCCGTAAGACGCAGGTTCCTCCTGCTGCCACCTGATCTGGATCTGACTCCGACTAACTTCCAGCTCCAACTCCAGCTTTAACTTGAGCTCCGACTTTGGATTCACTATCACTTCATCAGCGACGTGAATTTATGAGGCACTTTGCGCAGTCGCCGAGCATCGTTGGCCATAATTTGCCGCCGTCTATTGGCGAGTGCACAAATTGCGTTGATATGCTGACAGGCGGCGCACAGCGGGCCAAACTACCCTGCCGCTCCCGCGTTTGGAACACCCCTTCATCAGGGACACACCCGCCTCTGCTTCTAATGCGCAAACTCATTTGCCTATCGCTCGCAGAAGCAGCTGCAAAGTGCATTTTGTTAGCTGGCACTGTAGATGATCTTTTGCTACTTTGTCTTGCTTCTCATTCCTCTATCTTCTCTCCACTCTTCTTCATCTTTGTCTAAACTCTATGCTCTAACTAAATTGAAGCACGCGCGCAGACGTTTTAAGCGGCACAAAATCCAATTGAATTTAATTGAAGGCGGTTGGCTTCAAGTGTCGACAGAGCGGGGAATGGACAAAGAGGGGTGTCTGGGGGCTTGGTATGTGGGGTGAGGGGAAGTGAGTACATTAACTAGCTGTCACATTTCTCTGATGTGCGCAAAGAAACTCAATTTAAAACAAAAAGATGATGTCAAAAAAGTGAACAGAATTTGATATACCCTTACGGAATGAAGCAATTAATCGACTTGGCCATAAATTAAATTAGGGCACAGCATGACAGCGCAAAATTTTAAAATAAAGCCATTAATTTGACAGCTTGTTGATCTTGAAATGAATTTTTTACTTTCAATATACTGAGCATTAACACAAGCAAAGCTATAATATATTTTTAAAACTATCTTGAGAAAAAACAGAAAATAACTTTATTATCAATCACATTTCGTTTTAAAAGTACGGTAAGTATTTTTGCTGATTTGTTTTGCAATTTTTCAAAGCACTTTCTTTACTTAAAAAGTCTTTTATTAAAAATGTATTTAAACTGTAACTAATTAACTAGTATACCTCTTGTCCCATGCTTGCCGAGCATATTCGCAGTTCGAGCACATCACACAAATTAAACGCATTCCACAGTGCGCTACCTATCTCCCTCTCACTTAGCCACTCTGTTTCTCTCTCTCTCTCTCTCTGTCTCTCTCATTCCTTCTTTCACTGTGCCGGCTTATCATTTGCATCATCAGCGACAGTATGATTGTATTTGTATTTGTAGTTATAGTATTCGTTATATTTTTACGCGCAAAAAGGTCGTGACAATTTAATTAAGCGTCGTTTTATTTAATTATTTCATATATTGATTACAAAGTGTAAAGCTTTTAATTGCAAAATGTTGTAGGGAACTGCGCCTCCCTACCCCTGGTAAACCAGTCGAGGTCATTATGAAATGAAATGATATGAAATATCGACAATTGATATCAATATTTGAATGCAGCAAACGCAGTCAGTGCTGTTTGCCTGGCATTTAATGTATTTATATTGTATTTCATTATGATTATTTCATTGTAATGATTGAATTGAATGCCAATGATGGACACTGTCTGACAGTATTTCTCTCCCTTGCAATCTCTCTCCTTTCTCTCTCGCTCTCTCTTTCTCTGGGTTTGTACGTGATTGCTGTCAACGAATCAATTATGCGGCATATTCTTGCTGCTATAAATATTTACGTTGAAATTAATTATTTGATATTAAAATGACCGCAATACATTTTATGGCCGACTGACGCCTAGGATACAGCCATACAGGATATTGCATACGATGCATTCGTTTGAAGTGTTGTCCTGCCGCTGTTGGTGTAAATGCATCTGATGTGGATTTTTGTGGCCAACTGACTGTGGTTCTGTTGCTGATTGACACCGTAAATGATATGCACATTATTTGCAGGATATGACGCTGTCATAGCCAGAGTGCTTGGGTGTGCAAACTGGAGTGCAAACAGGAAACGGAAATGGCAAGCATTGTCCGTTCAGTGCCATATTGAACGCATTTCACGATTGCATTGTTGTCATTGCATGTTTAATGACTAATCTAATGTATTTAACTTGTTTAAATGTTTTTGTACTTAAAGTTAACTGTTTGTATGACATTCCTACCTTTGCTGAATTTGCAGAAACAGCACGCATAATCAAACGATATGCAGGCAGCCGTATGTATTATATAACACAATCAAGGCACATCCCAACATTCTAACATCGTCGTCATCATTATCATCATCATCACAATCTTCTCATGCCCCTTAGCTGGGTCTGTTCCCATTCAAAATGTAGCTACACTCAAGCCCATGGACGGTAGCTATAGCAGCAGCAACGACAGCAGTAGAAGAAGAAATGCTCTTTAAGGATCCACTTGTGTGCCTGGGCTCTCAAGTGTCCTTTGCATGTTAGCGAAACCACTCGAAAATATGACGCGTTTGCTGAAGTATGCAAAAATTGCACATGGAACAAATATGGGGAAGGCAGCTGGAATTGTCGAACAATGCGAGACAACAATGCTCAAGCATCAAATGTTTGTCGCTTTAAGTTTATACTACACATATATTATACATTAAAATGCACATTAAACAACAACAGCAATAACAACTATTCTTGGCCATAAATCGTTGGCGGTATTTCAAATGATCGTTCATTATGGGAGAAAACGGTGGCACCTTTGAACCGCAACGTCTTTCTTCTTTTGGAGGGGGCTGAGGGTAGTTGTGTGGGGGAGTGGTGTACGTGTCGTCCAAGGGGTCGCTGCAGGCGTCGGCGGCGCTGTCGCTGATTGATTGAGCGTCGGCGTCAGCATCGGCGTCGTCGTCGTCGTCGACGTTGGCAGCGATATTGTCGATGGCGTTGGCGGCGGCAAACATGAAATATCACACAGCCAAACCCTTTTCCATGAACATAAAGTTTAGGCTAACGATTTCGATTTCGATTTCCTGCACAAACGTGAGCGTAACCAAATTTGCTCTAGGGCTTGGCCAGAGAGACCAGACCAAACGACAGACTGTCAGCTGAATGAAGTGAAAAAAGGCAAGAAAAATATATATAAAAAAAGTATATATTTATGTATGAAAAATATAGCGAAATCAATTCAATTGCCAAATTATGGCAATGCACAAAAATGAGCATAGCCAATATTTCGCTGTCCCAATATTTGTGGCCACAATTGTTTTGCATGACTCGCTCATGGCTCTTGTACTGCATTTGGATTGCTAATCGATCATCTTAGCCATGTTTTGAGCTGCATTTGTTGCCGACCTGACTTGGCTTTTTGTCATTTCATTTTAGTTTGGTTTTTGGAGTTTTTTATGCTTTTTGTTGTTATTTTTGGGGGTTTAGTCGTCATTTTTAACTGTCTACAAACTGCAAATGCATTTGCCGTAATTATGCCCGAAAAAGTAACACGAGGCAAGCAAAATGCGACGCGGTGATTAATTGTCGAATCGTGCACTCCGTCGAGGCTATTTGTTATCTCAAGGCGTTGAAATTATAAATTGTTTTGACTGCAACCCCAAAAAAATAAAATGTACAAAGAGAGATACAAACTAGACACAGAGTGAGGGTGAAAGAGAGAGAAGTGTGGACTGTATTCAAACGTCGATCGCGTTTTTATTTCTTTAAACTTTTGTTCAGGTGTGAAAGGGTTCAGAAAAGGGTTCAAGCACGAATATCGTTTTAAGTTGCCAAGTCAGGCGATATGGCATAAGATCAGTTCACACTGCTGGCGTTGAGTTAGTGACAGTCAATTAAGATTGAATAAATAATAAATTGACGGAGGCCAAAAAATAAAATATAAACGAGCTGACCTGGGGCGCTAAAAGTTGAGCATAGATCAAAAGAGACTAGAGTTAAGTTTTTTTTGGTATGATAACGGATTAGTTGAAAGTGAAACAAAGTATTTTTGGGGTTAACCCCTCAAAATTCCTAATTTTGTATAACGTTTGTTCTCCAAGAGTATTTAAAATTTAGCAAACATTTAAAATAAAATTTATTAAACCTTGAAAAATCGCGCTTCGCCTTTTCAGATCATCTCAAATCAGTTGTTGTATGTAATTTTTAACTTTACTATGCATAATTCACATATCACGAATTAAACATCGTGAATTCGTGTCTCGCATAATAATAAATTCTAGAATTTTGATAAATACAACGAACACATATATGCGAGAAGTTTAAAGCTGTCAGTTTTCGTTGACATTTCAAGATGACTGCCCCCCCTAAGACTCCCCCTCTCCGACCGTACTCGATGGGCTTTGTGCAAGAAACGCGCTGAAGTGCGTAAATGTTGAGTACACAGGATTCAGAGGGTACATTACCCCTGCACGCCTCTAGTTCCCATCTAAGGTTTTTGCCGCTGAAGCAGCTGTCAAATCAGCACGTGACATTGTGTGACATCATTGAGCTGGAAGATGACGCTCCAAAGCGCCAAAAAAAAAATCATCCGCGACGACTTTCGCTTTATGCAAAAGACAAAGCAAACGCCTCCAGCTTCAATTTGAGCTCCAAGTCTGACAAATCCCAATCCAGCTGTGGCTTCTGTTTGTCACGGGTTACATCAGGTTGGCTTTTATTTTGGGAGCTATGTCGAGGCTGCTGCAAGTGCACACTTGAGACATGGAGACGACTCCCAGGTGAAGCTGGTAGCAGGCAGGCAGATAACTAAGCCTGAATCGAGAGATGTTGAGAGATGCATTCAGCACGTAATGCATAGATCAACATTCAACACTTTCAGCGTGTGTGTGTGTGTGTGTGTGTTTGTGTGTCGCTGCAATCACGTTAATTAAAAAGGTGCAAATTGTAAAACGCGTCGGGAATGCCACGAACCACGACGCAAAGAGCCAAGTGCTGCCAAAAGCTGACAGCTGTTAATGAACGAGCTGAAATGCAACATGGCCAAAGGAGGGGTGGGTGGAGCGGGCGCGGCGCTTGCTATACTACCTGCAAGTCACGTGCTGCACGTCAGTCGCAGCTTGGTAATTAAACGTATCAAAATTTCTTATAGCATAACCACTTTGGTCTCATATTTAACTCGTCAGACTGAAATTATTCTTAAATTAAGATTTTATTTGCAGAACTAGTAAGCTTAATTTTATGTAAGATCGTTTTATGAAGCTGGGATTTAAGAGATTTTGATTGACTGTAAGAAGTTTTAAGCTTAAATTATGATTATTTCTAATTTGAGAAACTCTTCTCTTTTGGACAGTGTAAGTTTCTGCTCTTCTCTGCCATTCTCCTGCTCGCTTTCAACTCCCACTTGCCACGTTTGCATTTTTACATGCATTTTAATATTAACGCCCAAAACGAGAAGCGACGCGACGTAGACACAAAAAGGATTTCACAGACCAAAAGGATGCGACGTTGCTTTTGGCCACGGTCTGCAATTGTGACTGTCCCAGTGTTGTATTCTCCTCTGCTCTCTCCCTCTCTGTCCCTCTTGAATGGGGCCTCGGGGGCGGAGTATATTAAATGAAGTCTCAGTCTCACAGGCTGGCGGCATTACAACATTTTTTCGCAATAAGAAAATATGAAAATTCATTTTGTTTCTTCACCGCCGTCGTCGTCGTCGCAGTCGTCGTTGCTGCGACAATGGCGTCAGAGCAGCGCGACATTGCAACAACAACATATGGACTAACATGCAACTAAACAAGTGCAGCATGTGGCACAGCTGTTTGTTGGCAAGGCACACACATTAATAAAATAGAAAACTTTAGAAATAATAACCATTAAATAGTTTCCTCAAATGCATTAAAATGTTGTAAAATGAAATTATGTTATTAAATTAAGTCAAGTGGAGTAGTTTCAGCTGAGCAGATGGCATTTATATGAGCCATAGAATTAAGTTTATAGCGATCGTGCTGATGGAAAATTTCCCATCGTAAAAATTACTGCACTTAAATAGAACACAAAGCTAAAAGCATTTCAATTTAATAAGAATATTAAGATTTATGATCATAATGTCATTCTTCTTTGTGTTTAATAATAAGTTTACAGTTTTAGTGCGATATTCGATGAAAAATTATAATTTATGTTGCTCCACTTGAAGCATAACTTTAAGCGGCTAAAACCACAGAGTCTGCCTGCTTATTGTAAACTTTGTAAAATTTCGAGTATTTATGTGCCACAAATTTGTCAAAATTGCACTTAGCAAGTGTCAAAATCAGACGATTAACTTTATGGCTTTATTAAAAGGATTTATCTAAAGCATAACTTACGCTTTTAAGGAATAACTTCTGCGTTGATGGACTATAATTCAAAAGCTTAACTGCAATATCTTTATGGTGATCGCAACGGTAATCAGCACCCAGTTAAGTAATGCCTCGCAGTCGACTGCGACCACCTGCTGTTCGAAAATATATATACGTGTGTATATCGAATATCGAATAAACGAAACTGTTCAATTAGTGCACAATATCAGTTGGCAATAACTCAAACTCAAAAGTTTGACAACTTTCGAAAATATCCACTCGTATTACCAAGTTGCACTTGCAAACAAACTAAAAAATAATAATAAATGTATTAAAACGACTTGTAATTAACATTTCATAAATTCACAATCGTGATAAGAAAAGTTTTCCATTAAGAATCAATTAAAATGCAAAAATCGATCATAAAATGTTTGCTATAATTGTTGCTTTTGTTTCGTTTTTAGTTGAGCTGAAGTTATCGCGATTGAACCACTTTTCACACAAGATTAAGATAAAGTCGCAAGTGTGGAGCAATAAAAGAAAAATGTATTTTTATTGAAATAACATAATTTACATGAAAACGCCAATAAATTGTCAGGAGATTTTTCCACAGACTACGCGGCGTATGCGCAACGCGGCTGCTCTATTAACCGCAAATAATTATTGAGAAAAAAAATTAAATAAATAAAGAATCATAAATATACATACACATTTAAAGATGTGTATGTGTGCAATATAAATATAGATGTGGTGCGATTTAATCGCTTGCTGTGCGCTGTTAATGAATTGAATTGAATTTTTTCGCTATCGCCAGACAGAGCCAAAGCAACTTCCCAGTTGCACTGCCAGCATTACGAGAACTCACATTAATGATAGTGCTGTTAGTTTAAAAATCTAGTAGCTATATTAAAAATATGTTACAATCGGGAAAACATATTAAATCCTAATAAATAGTTAACGAAATATATAAAAAATACATTTGTGTAAACAAAAAACTCCTTCTAACTTATTCAAACGTTTTTGTCGTTTTTATCTAATTTTCTTATTTTTTCTGTATTTTAAAAGGCTTCTTTGTGGCCATTTATAGCTAAATTATGTGCTGGCTATTTCTGTCAACACTGATTGCAGCTCTTACGCGTATTCATACTTAGTGCCAGTTCCAGTTTCAGTTACAGTTCCCCAACTGGGCAGTCAGTGGGTAGCCGCTATTGCTCCGTAGGCTTTGCGCTTTTTGATCTCCTCAAGATTGTCACATTTGGCGTGGTCGGTCTGTCCGTCCGACTATCTGTCGAATAGTCCACTGTGCCAAGCGCCACATGAATAAAGCGCAACAACAAAATATTTAATAAAAAAATGAAATAAAAATTATGCACTTGCCGGCAAATAGCTGGGCAGCAGAAATTTGCATAGACGTACGACTCTATTTTCGCTCTGTCTGTTTGTCTGTCTATCTATCAGTCTATGTGCATATTTTTCATGCATTTGTATTTGTAATTGTTTAATCGCACTTTGGTCATCTATGTGGGTTAGATATGCCTAGCGACTGGCATGGAATTCGTAATTGAAAATTAACTTTTATAGATTTCATTTTTGAAATAAAATTGTACGCGCGCGCATTTATGGCGCCATCTGGCGATATTACCCTGCAACTAGGCAAGGATGCAGGGGTTGTTGTCTTTGCTAATAGTCAGGACATTCATAGTTTTACTTTCCTGTATAACAGTTATGAGGCACAACTATGTTTGCTTTGGGTGTTTCGCTGTCAACAATTTTTGTAGTATACAATAATTATAGAGTAAGTCATAGTTTAATTAACTTAAGTAATACCTTTCACTTATTGGAATAGAAACCCATTAATTATTTCATTAGACGAAATTCTTTTAAATCCCAGAAAATCCATTGATTGCATTTGTAGCTTTCGGGAAAATGCCAAGTATGCGATTAAGTGAAATTCCATTTGATTTATTAGCAGGCTATTAGGACTTACTAAAAGCATCAGAAATTTTAATGTAATATCTTTAAACATACTCTTCCAATAACATCCCAACCACATGCTGTTTTTGCTGCCTAAATGCATTTTCCAACATTTCGGTAAGAAAAAGAAATATACTAAGAAAAACAAGAAACTGAGCAACGCCCGCATTCCAATGAAAGCGCCAGCAGCTGCACGAAGAGCAGCAACAACAACAACAGCAACAACTATAAGAGGCACACACAAGTCAAAGAAATTTGCTGTTAATTCACGTATTAACCTCTTGACATTTGGCAGCAGCGTCGCCAACCATAAGAAAAACAAGTCGACAAAATTCCAACATCGATATTGATGGCAAAGGGAAGGAGAAGGGAATGGGGCACATCTGCCGCTGCATAGAAACTGTGTCAATGTGCCAACAACAACAACAACAACAACAAATGTTGGGGCGTTGTGTGGTGTGTGAGTTTATGTGTGTGTGGCAGATGTTGGTGGCATGTGGGAGGGAAATGCAGCAATTGGCGTTGGAGTTGAAGCGTCGCCTTTGGAGTTGCTTTTTGAAGTTGGAGCCACGCCAAAACGACAACATAAGAAAAAAACCAAAAAAAAGGAAAAAAAATCGCGCGTGTGTCTATCGATGTGTCTTTGAGTCTATACAGTCAATACAGCCTATGAAGTCTGTGGAGTCTATGAGTACGTGCGGCTCAATGACTTTCAATTAAATCAATATTCATCGTTTTGGCTGCCTCGGGGTCTAAATGGCAACGGGCGGCCCCGGTACAACCCGGCCAGGCTAACACACTCACAGACAGACGGACAGCCAGACAGAAGGACAGACCGATGGACAGACTTAAGAGGATGGAGACTGAAACTTTGGCTGTGGCAGAGGCAGCTGCAGCAACGACTCCGCTCCTTGATTAGACGCGACGCCGTAACGACAACAACAACAACACTCACAACAACAACAACAACGACAACGGCAGCATGGGAAAATGTGCAATTTTGGCCAAAAAAATAAATAGTCAAAGGCTCGAAGAGACCTGAGCTATAGTGGCCTGGCCGAGCCTGGCACATTCATTGCGCAAATTTTGTGGTCTGGCTGTGCAGCGAGTCTGCAATCAAAGATACACCAAAAAATAAACATTTGAACTACTTGCCTGAGCCTTTCACAAAAACAACAACACCAACAACAGTAACAATACCTACAGCAACAATAATACAAATGCATTGACTGTGGCACAGAAGGTGGCAGAGTCGAAGACCGCGCGCGAGCAAATAATTAATGTTTGCCAATAATCGAAGACACCTTCAGAGCCGGCAAAGAGTTTGGCAATTGGCAGTTGGCCAAGCCACCTTACTTCTTCCTCCTCTCACTAAACTAAGCTGACAAGTGTTCCCAACCAACATGGAAATAATGCGTTTGCACTTATTTTGCTAAAAATTCTTAAATAAGTGAATTTTAGTATAAAAAAAAACACTTAAGAAACTGAATTCAAATTGGTTTATTTCTAAGAAAAAATGTTGTGTTAACGATATTAATATTCGATTTATAAAATTTTAAAATAATTAAGTTTGTTTAAAACATTTGTAACTTGGCTTTAAATTGAATTTCGAATAGAAATAAGTTAAATCAAAGCTATAATTAACACATTCGCCATCTAATCCACTCCAGCAGAAAACACAGAGAGGCAAATGTCAAACCCAAAGTCCACAATAAAAATGCAAGCAAATAAAAGTCCAAATCAAAGGGTTTCTGTTCTGTGCCTTCATTGCTTAACAACTTGTAGATTCCACCATCGATTGCATCCATCCAGGCATCGCTCTGCATTTTTGATAGAATGCCGCACTCAAAAATGCGTCTAAAATATATATTTAACAAATTTAGATGCGGCAATGATTTGACTACTGGAAACGCCAAAAGTCCGTTCAATATACTCTCGGGTATTTTCTTGAACCGAGGCGTTTTTAACAAGTGTTGTTGATAAAGATAACCATCCATTCGATCCTCGTAGCATGAATACATAAAACTAGCATTAAGTTCAATGCGGGATTTAATTAGTTTTGCAATAGTTGTGGCTGTCATCCGTTCTTTGACTTCAAATGGTATATTATCTACATTCTTCAAAAGCTCTACATAGTAATCATCCAAAAGCAAGGGATACGGAGAATATTTCAAATCTTGTAAAGTATTTAACTGTGGCTCAAACAATCCCAGTGTTAACATACTTGATAACAGACCCAGGTACAAGTTGGTCAATATAAATCCACTGAGAGTCAGTATCACATGGATGAGAGACTGTTGCCAATGGAAAATACTGACCTGTGATTGAGGTAGAAACAACAGATGACACCAAGAGCTGAGAAATTGTAATCCCAACTCCGAATTGTCGAATCTATAGCTAGCATAGAGCATTACGGAACTATATCCCACAATGGCGACCACACCAATCCAAAGAGTCCAGGTGAAAGGCCGTGCAAGGTACAGATAACTGGCAAGAGGTCGAGCATGCGGCACCATTATATAGTTGTTGAGCGGATAAAGTGGTACTGTGCTTGAAAAATTCCATGTGATCTCTTTGGGATAAGCCACAAAGTCGACTTCTTTGTTATTTAAATATTCGAAAATCTTAAGCATGTGTTGATCCACAGGTAACTGCGCACTAAAATCTATTGTAGCATTATGACGCTTGTAGAACTCCATAAATGCATTAAAAACATATCCAGAATGGACAAATTGTCCTCTTCGATTCATATACGACAACTTTCGAGGCTCGTTTGGATCAGGTATTGTACGTATTGTTTTATTATGAAAGTTTTTATAACTTTGCAATCTTTTAAAGTAATTCTTAAGTCCATACAATTCTAAAGATGTCACTGTCGGATATGGATTATAGCTATAAAGCGACTCGATCCGATTATTATAATATATAAGCACTACATTGATAAAGCCTTCTTGAAAGCAAAATCTGTACAGATTTTCCTGCCACTTATTGGGGTCCTTTTCTGAATAGAAAACTATGTGCAGCTCATGTAGATCTTTGAGAAGATTTGGTAAAATATTAACAACTGCATCGTCAAGTGGTGGATTTTTAAGGTTTAACATAATTAAAGATTTTGTAGTAAAAGTTCCAATTATGTGAAAGTTGTTAAATGTTTCAGTTGTTGACTGAAGATGAACTGCAGGAGTTTCTAGTACTTGCAAGTCCAGTATTTCTTTAGATGTGTCCTTAAAGTTGATAAAAATGTTGAGCTCTGTTTCGAATCCATCATTAAGTTGTTTTATAAGTTGGCTTATTCCAGGAGAACAAATTCCATTAAGCCGGAGAAAAACTATTAGCAAAAGATACAACTTCATTCTAAAATGTAAAATAGGTTGTTTAACTTAGGTGAATTCTAATAAATTTCAGTCTGTTAAAAACTCCAAAGAATATCGTCATGCTCCAGAGCAGGTTGAAAGGATACTATTCTTATTTTCTTGCAATCCGTTTAGTTTTAATACAATTTATTCAAGGTTTATCTGATCTGGAGCTAATTACAGGTAACGAATATAATCAGTACTTGACTAGCCAACCAAATCGTGTTTGACCAGTTGTCTTTCGGCATCAATTAAGTCTTTAGTCGATTTTACTTAAGTGGACCTACTTGCTTATTTACCCAATGAAACCAACAAGTACTGTAAGTGATTGCGTTTGTTGTAAGGTGACCACTCTGTAGGGTATCTATGAAAAACATCGCACAACTGTTTTTAAATAGTAGTTCATTCTAATTTATTAGGCAAAAATACATTTTTTAAAATAAATGATGTACAAATCTTCCAAGGCAAGGTGATAAATTTATGTAAAATTTGCTTTTTAAGTCTATCACCACCTCATCCACTCCAGAATAAAACACAGAGCAGCCAATGTTAATCCCATAGCCCATAATAAAAAGGCAAACAAATAAAAGTCCAAATCAAATGGTTTCTGTTCAGCGTCTTCACTCCTCATCAGCTTGTAGATTCCAGCATCAATTGCATCTCTCCAGGCATTGCTCTTCATTTTGGACAGAATTCCGCACTCAAAGATTTGTCTCCAATAAGCATTTAACATATTAAGGTAAGGAAAGGACTGGACTGGAAACGCTAAGAGTGCATCCATTGTACTTTCTGGTATTTTATTAAACCGAGGCACTTTTAACAAGTGTTGTTGATATAGTATTCCTTCCATTCGATCCTCGTAGGATGAATACATATAACTCGAATTTAGTCCGACGCGGGCAGCAATCAGGTTTACTGGGCTCTCAACAAACATACGATCCCTGACTTCAATAGGAATAGATACTGCATTTTTATAAAAATCTATATAATAATCATCCACCAATAAAGGATACGGAGAATATTTCAAATCTTGTAAAGTATTAAACTGTGGCTCATATAATCCCAATGTTAGCATGCTCGACAACAAAGCCAGATACAAGTTCGTCAATACAAATCCGGTTAATGTCAGTATCACATGAATGAGGGACTGTTGCCAATTAAAAATACCAACCTGAGGTTGAGGTAAGAATAACAGATGACACCAAGAACTAAGGTAGTGTAAACCAAAATCCGATCTGTCGAATCCATAGCTAGCATAGAGCATTACAGAACTATATCCCACAATGGCAATCACACCAATCCATAGTGTCCAATTGAAAGGTCGTGAAAAGTACAAATAGCTGGGGAGAGGGCGAGCATACGGCACTACAATGTGGCTCTTTAAAGCATAAAGTGGTACCGTGCTTAACATATGCCAAGTCAGCTCCTTCGGATAACAAACAAAGTCGATTTTTTTGCTATAAAACAGCTCAAAGCCCTTGGTAAAAGCTCCTTCCGCTGGCAAGTGTGACACAAACTGTATTGTAGCATTGTGACGCTTATAAAACTCTAAAAAAGCATTATAAACATATCCAGCATGTAATAATTGACCCTTTCGATTTACGAAGTCAAACTTTCGAGGTTCTGATGCGTCGGGGATTGTACGTATTGTAATATTATGAAAATTTCTGATATTTCGCCATCTATTTAGATAGTCTTCGATTCCATGTAGCTTCAGAGCTTTAACTGTAGGATACGGATTATAGGTAGCAAGCGTCGGGATATGATTATTACAATAAATCAAAAGCACATTTATAAAGCCTTCTTGGAAACAAAAACTGTAGAGCTTTTCCTGCCAATCGGTTGGATCTCTCTCAAAATAGAAAACTATGTGTAGTTCATGTAGACCTCTTAGAAGATATGGCAATATCTTTATAATAGCATCATCATCAAGTGCATTCTTTAAATTTACAATTATAAAAGTTTTTTCGGTAAAGGTGCCAAGTAACTGAAACTTATTAAATGTTTTGATTGTTGTCTGAAGGTGAACGGAGGGAGTTTCGAGAATTTTTAAGTCCAATGTTTCTTTGGATACATCTTCAAAGTTTATAAAAATGTTGAGTTCTGTTTTGTATTCATTATTGAGTTGAAGCAAAATTTGTGTGATTCCAGATGTAGATGTGATGTTCAGCCGTAAGAAAATTAATATCAAAAGAAGCGACTTCATTTTGAATTTAAATAGGAATTTCGGTTCACTTAATATTTCAGCGAGAAGAGTCAAACTCCGTATCTGGTTAAAAGGACACTAGGCCAATTTTAGAGAAGTCCCTTTTTATTAAACTCATCGACCTTTTAGGCAATTACAACTGGGCAATGTAATTATCAACTATTACTAACATATTTTATTGCAATTCAAATTTTTCTTTTCAAGTGTCAGTTACAATTTAGTCTGTCAGCAAATTTAATTCTATGTGGCATTACCGTTTATCACCAAATTGCCCCAGACAAAGACCGAGCAAGTTCTAGCAGATGGTTACTGAAAGCTAAATACCATATATTATCATAAATACTGCATTTACCATTTAAATGGTGTTAAATTAAAATACAATTATAAGCTGAACTGTTGGATGATAAGTAAATATACTCATTAAGAAATAAATTAAAATCGATTATCCTCATTCTTCATGTCTTTCCCTTACGTACTGAAAAAGTTGCAAAGTTGCTCAAAGTAATGACTGTAAACGCCTTATAAATTGCCGTTCATTTATGTTTATTTTATTTTATAAATATTATGAATATATATTTAATTATATATGTTATTCTTTTGGGATATTCAGATTTATCGGTGGCCAACTCTTTGTTTTTTCATCTTGAGCCCAGCCAGCACTCAAAGCCACAGCAGATTGCACCTAGGAGCATGCCACACAACCAAAGACCAGCTGCCGCATAATAGTATTCAAGATCATTGGAGTTTACCTCTTGGTATCTGGCACGGTTAACAAAATTTAAACGTCCACTTTGTATGCCATGTCCAAATCCATCGCTTTTCATCTTTAGTAGAATTCCTGCCTCGAACATGCGTCTTACATAGAAATTGAAAATCTTGAGATAGGGACGACCAAAGGCGGAGGGCATAAAGAAGGGCTGCTGATAGATGATCTGTGAGAGTTTATGGAACAGTGGGAGGCGGAGAAACTTTTGCTGGTACAATGTGAACTCAATGGAATCCTCGAAGCCATTGTGCAACATGCTTGTATTGAGATCATTTCGATATTTATCCACAAGATGCTCTGGCATAAGCACCAGACGTTGCGCCAGCTGTGGATGTAAATCCGGCAATTGACGTAAGAAACTTAAGTCTACCTCATTTTGGGGCAACTTGTAGTTCGTGCCCTTCAAGTCATCGAAAGTGTTCAGCGGCTTGTCATAGATTCCTGCAGCTAAATTACTTGATAGTTTCGCCAGATATAGATTGGTCAGCACAAATCCAGCCACAGTCATCATGGTATACACCAGCAAACGTCGAGGGGCTGGAGGAGTAAATAACCCATTGCCTGGAGACAGAAAGAGCGACAATCGAAGTATTTGCAGAAAGGCAGCACTAAAATTGAGTCTTCTCTTCGATAGTAAATACCATGATCCACTGCAGTAAATGACCATTGAAAAGCAGACCAACCAGGTAGCCCAACTATAGGCCTTCAGTAAATACATATATCTTGGCAATAATCTGGTCGATGGTGCCATCAGAAAGCTATTTTCATGCCACAACACAACACTACCTGTAAAATTCGCTGTTTCGGCCAGCAAATATGGCAGAAAATCTACAACTCGAGAGGCCAAAGCTTCATTGGCTTCTCTCAAAGTGTCCAAAGTATGAGTTCTAATGGTACCATTAAAGTGTTTAATAAAATCCAAGGCCATTCTCAGCATATATCCAGCATATATCACACGATTGTCATCATTTCGAAACAGAAATGCTCTTGGCGCACCGCCAGACAGAACTCCGCAGGTGATTTCGAAGCCATGAAAGTTCCACAATAGACCACGAGTACGATGAAAATATTGCAGAGTATTCTGCATATTTAGTACCTCTAGTTTTGGGTACGGCATATAGCTATAAAGTTGTAGAGTTTCCAGTGACAGCACCAAAATGTGAACCATTCCCTGATGCCAGCAGTGTGAGAAGAGCTGAAAGAGTTTACCTGAAGTTGCCCCCGGATAAATAATGAGCACCTGAAGCTGCTGAGCACGCCATAACCATGAGGTGAGATACGTGAACATTTTATCGGAATATGAATCCTCCAGATAGATAATGGTTAGAGCACGCTCACTAAAGTTCCCCACGAGCACAAGCTGCTGCAGTAGAGCATTTGGTCGAATTGTAGGCAAAATTGGCTCTCCAGCTGGTAATATACTCTCATATTCCGAACTGTTGCCAAAATGTAGATAGACATTGAGTTCCATTAAATACAATTTATTAAGCTGATCAATAACTTGGCCAATAAAACTGCTTGACAGCAGTGTTAAATTCTGCAGCGTGTTTATGCTTAACGAATCCATCGAGCTTATGAGTTTCTGAATCACATAACGCTGAACAGGTTGCTTTTATAGCCAATTGGCTAGGGACATCTAATTTATATAATAGAAATGATTACACGCCTTTCATATTTACACAATGTTAACTGGACTCATCAATGTGTTAAGGAAATATGCCATCGGAGTAATTCCAGCAGGAAAATCAGGCCAGCAAATGTCACACCAACAGTCCAAATAATAAAGTAAACCAAATACATGTTCCAATTATCCGATTTCAATTCTGAGTCATCGTTTCTCATCAGTTTGTATACTCCACTATTGATTGTATCTCTCCAGGCATCGTTCTTCATTTTTCTAAAGATTCCGAGCTCAAAAATGCGTCTTAAATATGCGTTTAATAAATTTTTATACGGCAAAGATTCAGCCACTGGAAACGACATTAATCCATTCAAAATATTCTTGGGTATTTGTTTAAAGCGTGGCACTTTTAGCAAGTGCTGTTGATATAGAATCCCCTCCATTCGATCCTCATAGATTACGTACATATATGTTGTGTTTAGACTATCGCGTTTGTGATCAATTTCGGCTCCGACTGCTATTTGAGCATTATTTAGCACCGAAGCCGGAAGCGATGATGTATCCTTAAAATACTGTGCATAGTAGTTACTTGTAAGCAATCGATACGGAGCATTTTGTAAATCTTCTATAGTATTTATTTGGGACTCAAAAAGTCCCAGAGTTAACATGCTGCCTAGCATCGTCGTATACAAAGTTGTCAGTATAAATCCACTAATAATCAGAATAAAATGGATTACAAACTGCTGCCAATTATTTACAGTGGCACGAGGTTGTGACAGGTATAAGAAATAGCTCAAACTCCTTAAGAAATGTATGCCAATCTTTGATCTTTTACTTCCATGGCTTAAATAAATCATCATGGTACTGAATCCCACGGTGGCAATTACAGCCAACCACAATGTCCAGGTGAATGGACGTGTAAAGTACAGGTATTTCGGTATAGGTCGAGCGTGTGGTACTATAATGTAGCTCGTGAGGATATATAGTGGAGCTGTGTATGATATTTCCCACTTCAGTTCTTTGGGATAACAGAAAAAGTCAATTTCCTTGCGATTTATTAAGGGAAAGAAATCGCTGATTGTCAATTTCAATTTCTGTGGAAATATCTTCAAAGTGGCATTGTAACGTCGGATAAACTCTTTCATGGCATTAAGCATATATCCAGCATAGACGACTTGACCTTTTCTATTCACATAATGAGTCATACGTGGCTCTACGTGGTATACTACAGTGCGAATTGGGTAATGATGTAGATTTCGAAGAGTTAAATTTCTGTTTAGGTATTCGTCAAGCTGTAATAATTTTACTGTTTCCCTTACAGGATATGGATTGTAGCTATAAAACGACAGCGACTGATTTTGATGATGAACTAATAGAGAATTGACAAATCCCTCTATAAAGCAGCGTCTGAAGAGCTCATCTAGCCAGTTTTTCGATTTATTCTCAGTTAGAAAAACTAAATGCAGCTCGTGTAAATCTTTCAAAAGATATGGCAATAGTTTACCCACTATATGGTTTAGTTCTGCCGATTTTATGTTAACGATAATTAAAGTTTTCTCTGAAAAGTTACCGAGTATGCGAATGTGCGGAAATGTCTTTTTTGATGAGCGAATATGAACTGCTGGTGTTTTAACATCTTTAAAGTCCAATTTGTCATTAAAATCATTGTCCATATTTATAAATATGTTTAGATTTATTTTATATTCATCGTTTAGTTGAAGTAATACTTGAGTAATATTTTCAGCATTGACTACAAACAGTCCACTGGACATTAAATAAACCAAGACCAGAAGCAAACACATTTTGATAACCGAACGTTCAATTTATAACTGAAAATTTAGTTTAACAACAATAATTGGAATTGCAGGCAAATGCCACGCCTTTCTTGCTAGTCAATTAAATCAAATGAAATGAACAAAATACTGCCAAACGCCAAAATTAATTAGTCATTGTGTGAGAAAAGATACTTTATTTATACCAACAACACCACACATAAAATTAATGTTTAAATGAACTTGAATTTGTGTTAATGAAATTTTTATAATTATTGTTTAATAAAATTAAAATAAATTACCAAACGAACCAACTAAAGTGACTTATCCTTCATTTAAAGTTTATATTCTTGTAGCTTGACATTTAAATTACCCTAGGCCTATGTGATTAAAGTCCCTTTTATTTTAAGCACAGCTTTTTCGAGTCTAATCAGATCAGTAGGTAATTACAGCTAGTCAATAAAATCAATATACGAGACGAACAAAAATATTTGCATTGAAGTTCAAGTCGTGCTTAGTCAGTTTTGCACCCAGTACTCAGTTTCAGTCTCTGGCGGGTTTGTCAGCCAAGTTAACTCAACTGGGCCTTATCGCTCATCTACCAAACGGCCCCTTGACCACGACCGCGTAATTGTAAGCTGCTGGGACCTGAAACAAGTGAGTACTGCAGGGGGTTGGGTCCGTTCTAACGTGACTGCCCCGTAGCAAAGTGTCATAGTTATTTCTAAAACAAAACAAAAATAGCGAACTGCATGGCCAAGAGGCAAAAATTATTCAATTGAATAAATGAACGTTAAATTCAGCGCTGATGTAAGAAATTATGTCAGCTAGATGGCATGTTGAGATTATTAACAAGTTATTACCACTAATATTTAATAGCATTGTACTTAAAATTACAGAATAAATACAAAATCATTTAAATTCAGATTTTTTTATTTTTTATTTAAGAAACATTTTCAACTAAAGACATCAAATTGGTCACTAATATTTGACCTTAGCTGTTGTGGTTGCCTGAAAGTGAATAAGAGTTATGTAAGGCTAATTTTGGCCAATGCTGCTGCAATATTTGAAACTCGTTAACCCACAGCAACAACAGCAACAACAACGGCGATTGCAAACAATTTAAAATTGAAATCGCTCATAAATTCTGTCACTAATTGTAAAGAATGGCAGACCTTGAATTCAAATCAGCGGCTCAGTCAGCCAATGGCTACTGCTAGGCAAATGTCTTGCAAAATTATGAAGCTACACAAATCTACAAAAAAGCACCAACAACAACAACGACAGTATGCGATATCCATTGTATTTGAAAATGACGATAAATAAATATAAATTTCAAAGGCAAACATAAAGAGCTATTGACTGTTGACTTTTATGAACAATTAGGCGGCAGCCACTTAAAGATACGAATATATTGAGATACAGATACGCAGATATACATATACATATATATTTATTTACAGATATAGCTAGAGATACATAGATATAGTTAGACAGATATGGATAGTTGGCGAATGCAATACGTATATGGAATACAAGTGTATCGCACACATGGCTAATGGGCCTCTCTATTGGCTTCTCTATGGGCCTGGCCAACAATAAACTGCAATTGATTAGATCGACAACTGTTGGCTGCAATGGCAGCAAAACTGACGAGGAGAATCGTTTGGAGGCACTCGAAGAGGGATTAAAGGGGAAGGGGATGGAGGCGTGCCGAGGGCGTTGCAAACTTGTGTGCCTTTGGACTTTAATTAATGCATTCAAAGCATTTATGCAAATGGCGGGAAATAATTTATCACCCATTCAAGACGCAACAGCAAACAACAACTGCAACAATTGCAATAAATACAGCAACAACAACAACAAAAGCAGCAGCAGCAACAATCATCAAACCTTCCATCCAAGCATTGCAATATACACAAGTTTTGTTCATTAGCGTTACGCCCACGCAGTTAGCATTTGGTGGGCGTGGCCATAAGCCGCACAAGTTCTCTCACTCAAAGTATTTCTACTTGATAGTTTGTTCTTTTTTGTTTTGAAGGCGGCTTCGTTTGATTTACTTTGACTGAGTTGTTGAGTTGATTTTATTGTTGTTGCATTTTATATAATTAGTACTTAATTTATAATTTTCGTTATTTTTCCTTTTTGTCTAATGCACTCAAATGCCTTAGCCATTGTATGGGCTGACGTTGTTGTTGTTGTTTTGCTGAGAAATCGGCGCAAGGTTAGAAGATTAAAGATTTGAAGTCTGTTGTGGGCTGCATGGGGGTTGGGTCCACTCGCATTCTGTGTGGGTTGAGTTATTTTCGATATGATTTGAACTACAAAATTGCAATGAAATGTAAACAGAATAGCCAAGAATTTAAGCTGTAAACTTAAAATAGTTGCAGGTCGTAAATGTTTCCTATTGTATATTGAGTCTTTGTTTTAAACTTGCTCCACTTTCAAACGTTTCATTTTATTTTGATTTTTCGATTTGAAAGGTCATTTCTCTTTCACTCCTTCTTCGTTCTTGTCAATCCGTTAGTAACGCCCACACAATTCGACACCCACTTTTGTGTGCAGCGAACCATAAAACCCTGGCCATAACATTAAAATAACAATCATCTACCAGTTACTTATCGCCACATCATAGAGACACAGAGAGAAACCCAAGAGGGGAGAGGTGGGTATGGGAATCGTGGGGGAGACCCCCTGTTGTTACCAACAAACAGCAACCAAAGAAATCGTAGACCAACGATCTGTTTAAAGTCTAAGTATGCCCCAGAGCAACACTTGAGTTATTTTTTGCAGTCAGAGTTGAAACTGTAGCCGTAAAATCAATTTGCCAAAACGTCTACAACTTTATCATACCACAGTTCGTCTTAGTCATACTCCCCCCTATCCAAAAACAAAACAAAAATAGATGGATAGATTGTTAGATAGAGACAGTCTCTTCAGTCTGTTGTGCCAAATGCCAAAAGATCGCTCTTGAGAGAGGCCTCAGACTGAAACTGAGACTGAAGCTCTTTCCATTGGCCATCGGTCAATCAGCAACTTGAGTCAAGTCTGAGCTTTGGGCATAGGAAAACACTTAAATTTTCTGTTATCGCGTTGTCCATATCAATTGACTTTTCGGGGCAAACATAAATTATATGGTGAACGGTGCCAAAGACAATAATTCACCAATCGATCGATTGAGGGAGTTAACCAGACAGTTAGTCATTATAATTTTCGCATCTGGCCAATTCAGGCAAAACTAATGCCAAAAACTTTGCTATCGTTGAAAGACTTGAGAAAGTTATCAGGTCATAGTTCTCTAAGCTCTTTTCTTGGTTGGTGATAATGGTTTCATTGGCAAGCCACTGGCCGTTAGTTATTGCCCAAGTTATTAGCGTGACCGGGGTTAATCAAAAAATTGCTGACCCTTGAGCAGTTTTTAGTTTTTTGGGGAGAGGCTTACTTGGATTATCTATGCGATGTCTGGACTTAGACAAGCGTATGCATTAAAATTAATTGGATATCATAAAAATTGTTGCTGCTGAGTCAAAAGTAAAACAAAATGTTGATCAAAAAATTGCTTAATCAGAGAGTAGGCGATTGAATGGCGACTTATATGTTTAAAGGCGTTGGTCGTTTGGCTCTTGGCCAGCTTGAACTTTCTGTGCTAGCCAAGTTAATGGGCCATAAACATTGCTACGGTAAAAGTCAAGCGATTGTGCGACTAATTTGTCGCTTGCCAAGCCAATCAGGCAGCCAGCAGCAACATGTTGCCGGCAACATGGTTTAAACAAGTGCACAAACAACGACAACATCCAAATGAGCTATATACATGTGCGTGTGCATGTGTATGTGTATATGAGTGTATGTGTTGGCTGTCAATTGCTGACATTTGCAACGGTCCAATATGTTTGACATTCATTGGCAAGCCGCATGTTGCCAAGTGGCTGACATTTTGCCGCTTGCATAACAGGCAGCAACAGCAATCACAACAGCAACAGGCAACATCATCAACAGCAACACCAAACAAGCCAGGGCAAATCAAATTCAGTATATCAACTGATTGCTCTTGTTGCCAACGATTGGCAGATGCAAATATCATTGGCAACAAGTGCAACATGCCACATGCAACATGTAACACATTGACTGACTGACTTTATGTTACTTTTTTTATGTGTTGCTGTTTCTCCTTTTTATATTTTTTTGGTAGTTGTTCTTTTTTCTAATATCTACTGTGTGCGCTGTGTGTTTATGGTCAGTGCATTTGGCCATAAAAAACAGCTATCTAAAAACGGCAAAGTTAACAACAACAGCTACAATTGTTGATTGATTGCCGACAATTGGCAAGCGTTTGGCTGCAGGTGTTGCCGTCTTTTCAATTTACGTTCATTTCAAATTTTATTTTTATTGCTGAGCTCAGCTTCTGTATCTTTTTTCGGCTATGACTTATTATAATAACGGCTGAAAGATACTATAATATCTAGATACATAAGTGCTTAAAATATGAGTGGGATGAAGACAAGCTACATATTATTATAGCCAATAGCTGATAGTAAGCACCGTATAATAAATATAAAGATTTAACTTAAACTTTTAGTTAAGATTTTAAAAAATATTTATTTTAATAAAGTTTATTACAATTTAAAGTCAATTGAAAATATCCAAATAGTTGTTAGTTGTAGACAGCTAAACGATAACTGTATAAATTAATATTTTTCCTAACATTCTTACCAATTTTAACAATCGTTTTTATGCAGCAGAAACAGTTAGTTCAAATGTTAATCTTGTGCCCCTGAATTCCAGCTTATCTAAAGCGCTTTGTCACAAGACTTTTAGCGCATAATTATCGCAAAAGCATTTTGTTTAACGCACCTACACCAACAGCAGCAACAAAAACAGACACCACAACGACAAAAGGCAATAGCTAAGAGACCAAAAGTGGCTTACAGCGTGTTAATAACCATAAAAAGTCAATGCAACTCTCGCGCCAAGACCAAAAATAAATAAAATAAACAGATAAACAATAAAAGCTGAAAAACTGTCTTAAAACTGAAAACATAAGAGTGAAAAGAAAAAAATAAATAAACTGCGAGGCACACAAACTAAACCATAAAAATATATTTAACACACCCTCTGACAAAGCTGTTAACAGCGTTAAATGCGTAGGATAAAGCCATAAAGTGTGTGTTGCTCTTGTTGTTGTTGGTGGTAGTGTTGCTGTTTGCTGCGGCGACAACTGACGACGAGTTGTTGGCAATTTTTCTTTTTAGCGCTGGCGACGAACGACAATTAAAATGCAAACAAATTGAATATATGTGTGTGCGAGTGTGCTCGTGTGTGTGCGTGTGTGCAGAAGGTTTGTCAATGTGTTTTGCGCCATAAAGTCGCGCACTTCATTTGGCCAGTAACAACAGCAGCAGCAGCACCAGCGAAAACAGTCACAACAGCAACATGCTGGTTGCTGCGGCGCACGCGCTCAACATTTTTGTGTGTTGCAGCAAAATGCGGCGAAAGTTGGCGTGCCGTTATTTTAATTGCAACATGTTGCCCGGTAATTTGTCTGGCACTCGTAAATGTTGCGTCGCTAATTGTCCAGCAAATACTAACAGCTTTCAACAACAGCAACAACGCCATAAACAAAACAAACATACAAACAGCAACAATTGCCGATGACGTGGGCAGCAGAAAAGTGTTTGATTTAAGTTTGTCTGGTGTTAACGCCCTAAACCACAACTTAGCCTAATCACAATGCCTTACCAAAGAGCGCACTCTTGCACCCATGTGTCACCTTCCATCTAACCAATAACGCCCCCTTTGAGCCGACCACATTAACCTGTCAACGTGGCCAAGTTTGCAACACATTTAGTTGTGGCCCGAAGGTCTTATGGCAACAGAAGCCGCAGCACAATATCAAAATCAAAATCTAATCTATAAGCAGTAATCAAATTTGTGCTCGCAGCTCACCTCATACGTTGTGGCTGCCACACGGGCCATAATTATGCAACACATGTTCATGTGCAACAATTGGCCATAATTTAGTCAAAAGGTAATTGAGTAAACGCGGCGCAGACTAACGCCACAACAACTTGGCCTATCATTAGACAACACAATTTCAATGCCACCCCTCGCTACGCCCTCTCCCTCTTCGTCTCCTTCCATACTGATTGCTGTTTGCCTGCGGAGCGTTGCTGCCACATCGATAGTGGCACGTTGGGCGCCTTGTTTATTTATTTCTAGTTAGACGCACATTAACTCTCCATGGATACTTAATTGTATGGCATCTTCACTTCTTTCCACTTCTTCTTCTTCTCCTTGTGGCATGGCAAATATCTGAGCAGCATTCTTCAAGTGTGATCTGTGATCAGCCACTGAGCTAGAGCCACTGAGCTAGAGAGTGTGTATCCTTGAGGTAATTGATGTTTTTAATGATTGAAAAGTAGTCAACGTGAGCTAAGAGCACAGATCTGGTTGAATGATTGAGATGGTTCTTTAATTTGCGGAAATTGTGAATGCCTCAAGATGCAGGCACTGTTTGAAATTGAATTAAGTTTAATCCTATAGCAATGACTTTCAGTTTGACTTCCCTTTTACCCATTGTGCCACAAGTTTGGCGCTCCCCTTTGAACACGACGAACACAAGAGATACAGTTGCTATCCGATCTATTGGCCATATTTGTTGCACACTTCACTTCATTTGTGCCACTTTATACACCTACAAATGTCACTCAAAGCAAAAAACATGTTAATTTACAAAAAACAGGCAATACTTTAAATACTCCCATCAACAACAGCAACAATGGCCAACAAAGCTGGCCAAAAATGGCTAAAAACTGCAACCGAAATAGAGAGCAAAAACAAAAACAGCGAACAGCAAAAAAAAATCAAACGTCGACGAGATCACAAGTCACGATAATGATAAATCGCAGCTAAACATTTAGCCGGATTGCGGCTGCCACAAAAAGGTCGAGGGTGGATACCGACAACAACAATAACAATAAGTAGCGCAGTAGCAGCAACAAAAAAAATTTATTTACTCATTGTACAATAAAAAATAAATAATAGCCAAAAAAAACAAGTACAACAACATCAAATGGAGTAGCAAAAAGCAGGAAACGTGTCACAGTTCGTGAAATAACAATAGTTCACAATCGACTTCAGCTGCTGGAAGATCAAACTACAGAAAGACAAAGACAGCGAGTGCTATAGAAAGCAAACGAAAGAGAGAGAGAGAGAGGCAGATCAATATCTCAATGAGTTGACGATTGGGTCGAAGCTGCCGAAAACAAACTCCAAAAACTGGAGGCTATAAGACGGCATGTCATTCGATTGGCTTCTGTATGAGCCACACTGCTTTACTTTATGCTGATTGCTTATGACAACAACAACAACAATTGTTGCTGCTTGCACTTTTAACGGTTGTAATCCTGTTGATTTTACACAAAATATAAAAATTTGTATTTTAACTTTTTTTTTATGCTTTTGCATAAATTATGAATGTTTATTTTAATGCATTTTTTCCGTTGAAAGGTCAACAGCAGCAGTTGACGTTGATTTTTATTCAGATTTTTAAGATTTTTGATTCGGTTTTCGAAAGGTTTTTTTTTTTGTTTTTGATTAAGCGATGGATTTTTTGTGCTGCTAAACGTCACGATGTTAGCGACCTGAATTGAATTTTACTCACTGACTTTTTGCCTAGTTATGGAAAATGTCTCGACTGCCGCTGATTTAGTTTTTTGGGCCAGGCAAAAGATTAATGAAGATTTTAAGCTGCATTGGTTGACATTTCCAAAGGAATTTTAGTTATATTGCTAGTTAAAGTTGTTTGTTAAATTTAATTAACTAGTGTACAATATTTGTAGCCTGAATAAACTATCAAAAAAATTTATTACAGAGGTTTCAGAAATATTATTATTTTCTGCATATCCCAAGCCACTGCAACATGGTATCAAATGTTAGAAAAAATTGCGTATTCGCACCATGTTAATCTTTTGTCTTTTTCTCTTTGGAACCTTTTTGTATAAAGGATAATTGCCGATAATCTGATACTAAATGCATTGTAATAAACGCTCATGTTGTTGTCGTTGGCATAAATAAGCTCGTCGCTAAATGAAAGATGTTTATCGTCACAACTCAGCAGTATACAGACAGAATTATTTGCTGTGGTTGTTGTCGTTGTTGTTGTTGCAACGTCGCACAATGTGGCCAATAAGTTAAGGCACGACAACAAACGTATTTTGCTGCTACTTAAGGCCAATAAATCTAAGCAGCTGCACTTTTCAGCTCATCGGCGCTTGAGCAAAAATCCAAAAAGGCTTCCAAGAAGAGCCTAAGCGATTGTCATCAGCAACGGCTTTATCATTGCTGTTGGTGTGTTGACTTGCCTAGGATAGGTTGGTCGTCTTGACATGTAATAAGTTTTAAGATGATGCTGCAATTACCGCCGAGAAACCAACAGCAACAACAGCTAAAACATCCGAGCTATCACATTGATAAAATAGCCTTGAGTGTTGCTGTTGTTGTTGCTGTCAAGAGCTGTCGAGCTGCGTGTGGGGCAACTCATTAGTGGCATTTGACCTGCCATGCTCTTTCGCATGATTGAATTGGCAACAAGCAACCTGAAACAGGTAACAACCTGTACACCAAAAACACAAACAACAACAACAAATATTGTTGCTTGTCAAAAATCTTTTCAACACTTTTGAGCCACAAAGTTGCCAAGCAATCCCCACAACAACAACAACAACAGCGGCGCCAAATGTTGCCAGTAGGCAAAATTGTTGCACATTGCTACCACATAAGTCTCACTGGATAAGGGGATGGGCAGCAAGAAAGGGGGCGGATCGTTTGGCATTTTTGTAATCAACGCTATGCAAATGTCGCAGCATAAATTAACCAACAGCTGTTGCTGCTGTCGACGTTGCTGTTGTTGCTGCTGCTTGCCGAGTCATGGCTAAGACAAGCCAAGTTTGACAAGCATCGCAACGTGTGCTGATTTGACACCTTCCCGGTCAGCGACTGCATCGTTCTCGCACGTCTCTTCCCCCATCTTCGCTCGCTGCTTCTTTCCCCCCTTTAACCCGCTTCCTCATCGTCTGCTCTTGTTAAACGTGTGAATTTGTTCCGTTTATCTGTCGCATTTGATCGCTTTTGCGCATTTTTCGCACCACTTTTTGTGATTAGCGTTAACTGATTTTTCCGGGCAAATGTTTGCAGCGGCTATTTTGTTGTCGATTTGTTGATTTTTTATTTTATTTTATTTTTTTTTTTTTGCCACACCGATTTAAGCATTTGTGTATTTTGTCGCTGATAAATTGTGGCGATAAGTGGATCGCAAATCGAGCTTGTTGGTAGCAATAGATGCCAAATGTTGCATGGATGCAGCACATTTTAGAATGGCAGAGAATGACGCTTTGAGCTTTCATTTAAAATACTTTGTGAATACATTAAAGTATTTATTACTGAGTGATTGAGGGGGGAAATTATTCAATTTGACTTAAATGAGAGTTGGTCACTGAAATTAAAGCTGTTGAACTTTTAAACTTTTAAAAATAACAGAATTCCTTTCACTTTAAAATTCAATCCGTTTTAGCCATTAACTTATTGACCACTTCCTGAACTAACTGTCAAAAGTTTAAGCATTTTCTAATAGCTATAACAATTGACTGGCAAATTTGGTAATGGTCATGATCGCATATTTACAACTGCAACCAAATAACTGCAACATTCACCTGCCACAACATTCTGCATTCCACACACACACACAGGCATACACCGCACACTATGGTTGGAAAAAACAATTTCCATCTGTGCAGCAATAACTTAACTCATTGTCAGTGTGCGACCCACACACTGACCCCGACACATATGTATGCCATATACCGGACATTCATTTTTTGTCTCGGTGGTTTCGCTGAGGCGTCGTCAGGGTCAGCTTAGAGCACTCAGAGGTCATTGCGGCGGTTGCGGCAATTTGTCAATTTCATAATTTCAACGGCATGCGGCAAGAATTCCCCTTAAAATAAAAGAAGAAACTACCAACTATCAGGTCTAACTACAACTTTAACTTTGGGTTCAACTTAAACTCCAGGCGGCCCCACACGAGAGTAGTCATAAAACAAGATACATATATATATAGAGAGAAGAAGAATACTTGGAAAGAGTTATGCTTCTGCCTCAATGGAGGCCAAGTCGAAGGCCAACTACACTAGCAACAAAGTCACATGTGAAAGTCAAAAGCCATAGACTGGCTGCTGCCCCACCTGCCTCTTCTCCCTTCTCCCTCTTCTATCCTGCTCTTGCAGCTTCCATTACGGATGCGGGTCACTTTTATTAGAGTTGCTGCAACATTTTGCCTAGCACTTGCAACAGTTGTCGTTGTCGTCGTTGTCTCTGTCGTTACGATACGTTGCATTAGAATAGGGCAACAAATCATCTCCATTAACCTAAACAAAACTGCGCAGACAATCGCAGAACGTGCATCTGCAGCACGCCAGTGACTGTGAGGGACTAAGCCTTAGGAGCAAAAGAGATAGGAAGCGAGGCACTGCCCGATGGTGGTCCACAAAAAGCAACTTGCAACAAGCATAAAACACATAGCAAAGGTGGTAAAATTGGTGTCACTTGTCACGTAGAACGTTAATTGTGAAACGGAAATGCTGCTACGTGCAACATGTTGTACTTGTTGTTGTTGTTGTTGCTGGGGCTGCTGCTGCCGCTGCTGCTGCTGGCACGCCTTGGTGGCAACATGTTCCAACTTTAACTTTGTCTGCATAATTTGCGTCTTCAGCTTTGCTCTTCTCTGCATTATGAAAATTGAAAATTAAATCAAGATTACAGGAAATATGTCACGAGTGCAATTTGAGAAGACTTCGCCCTGCCACCAACTGAACTCGCTTCTAGCCCTGCTTTGTTGCAGTGAGTCGTTTAGGTAAACACTTTAAGGCCCGCATTCTGTTTGGCATTTGCATATTTTTTGGTTGATAATTGAATTGTTGGCCCAGCAACGAGCAAACAACATTTATGCGGACACTCATGAGACCAACAGTCGACTGTCCAAATGACAATTCGAAAACGTAATAAAAATGCAAGTATCTCGATGTCCCGATGTCCCAATCTACCAATGTCCCACTGTCCGACTGTAGTTTGCAGCGGAATTCGGGGATACAACAGCAGTTATTCAACATCCAAGTCAGTCTGGCTGTCATGTGAGGGCGCCGTAGGCAGCAGCAGCAGCAGCCAGACCAAGAAACAAACCAAGAAAAATCAGTTAGTAAGCAAGCGAGTCTACTCGACACGGATCTTGCATTACTGAAAAAACTATATCACCTTAGCTTCATTAATTCAAACAATTCTATGCTACTCCCAAAACAGGGTATATAAAACCAATCAGAAACGCAAAAATCTCTGACAACGTAACTGCAGTTGGCGTTGCACAGTTGCGCGATTAGTCGCGTGGGCGCAGGCACAACATGACGGCCAACAGAGATTCAGTTAAGAAAACCGGGAGAGCTAAGGAGAGAGGAACGGGAAGAAAGAGTGTGAGCAGCGGGGAGGAGGGGAACAGCTCGATCGCTTAAACGACCGCCGTCCTACGGCTTCCAAGTTGGCCAAGTTGCGGGCTTTGTGATTGGATTTATGTTAATTTCTGACGAGATTTGTGCAACGCTTTTTAGCTGCCGTTTGTTGTTGCTGCCACACAGTTGTTGCCGTTTGCAGTTGCCGTTGCCGTTGTTGCTGCTGTCAGCTGACGGCCGCAAGTTGCTTAAACTGTTTTGTGTGCGTAATTAAATGGTGACATTTTTGATTGCAAAGTGTTTTTTTTTTCTTATTCTTTTTTCTTGCTTGCCTTTTTCGCCTCAATCGTACTGCCTGTGGAGGCAGCGATGTGTGGCAGCGTGGCACAGTCTGCAGTCCACAGTCCCCGGGTTTTAGCCGCACAACATTTAATTGTGGGCCATCAGGTTGATATCAGTTGGTTAAACTGCACCCAGCACAACTAGTTGTTGTTAAACTTCCATAAGTTATTGACTGACTTAAGACTTCTTTTAGCAAGATAAGCAAACTGCTTAAACGCTTTGATTTGCCATTTACAAATTAGTTGAATTGAAGTTTTTATTAGCTAAATTCTTGTGTGTTATCTGAAATATTTGACTGTTAACTTAAACGTTAAGTATGTGCTTACATTTTTAAACTGAAATCCGTTATAAAGTGGTTCATCAAATCAGCTGGGATTCAATAATATAAAGTATAATTTTTTTAAGTATAAAAATTGTTATAAAATTTATTAGTTTTTTAATGTTTTCAAAACAAAAATGCATTTATTTTTGTATATTATTATTTTTTTCATATAGTATAAAATTATATATCTATAGTTATTTCTGAACTTTCTTTACCACTTAACGATAACTATAACTGCTCACATAAATCTTAGCGCAACTCTTTTACTATTTGTGGCATTTCCCGCATTTCCAGGCCAGCAGATTTGTGGCTGAAGCACTGTCTGACACCTGCAATAGCAAGTCGCACAGCAACAACAATGTACCACACACACTCACGCACACATTCACAGATAAAGTGAGAGAGAAACAATTGCAACAAAGTCAGAGCCAAACTGTCTCGCCTGCAAGCCGCAAGCTTCGCATTGTCTGACGCATTGCCTCCAGTCAGAGCATCAAACGACTGTCTCCGCACTTCCCCCTCTCCACGACCACCCAACTGTTAAGCTCTTTGCCGTCTTTTGTAGCAACTGCTGCATTGGCATCACATTACATGGCAACAATTTTGAAAACAATCAACAAATAACTTAAAATAATTTTCTAGCCATTTGTGTGCAAGTTGAAGTTTTTACGGCTGAGGCGTGTGGTTCGACTGCCCTCTCGCTCGCTCTCTATTTCTGTCTCCTTCCAGCTCCTGGCACACCTTGCCACAGAGGCCAGTGGCCGGATCTTTGGAAATGCCTGAAAATCTCGACGGTTTTGTCAGTTCTCTGTTACTCTAATGGGTCTCATAATTTTTGAATTATGCAGTTGTTGTAAGGTTTTTTTCTTTTTTTGGCCTGACAATACATAAATTTGTCTTTGAAGTGGGCCCAAAAGGCCGACGACAACTTGGCGAGAAAATCGTCGTTGTCTCCGTCCTCGTTGATGTTGTCGATGTTGCATTGCCAAGTGCCGATTGTTGTTGCAGCTTTTGATGTCTTGTGTCATTGCTTGATTAGTTTTTAATTGTATGATTTATGGCCAATGACAATTGTTGTTGTATTATTTTCTACTTTGTTTTATTCGTATTGCACAAAGCGTTCGCCAATGTTAACTAATGCTAATGCCGCGTAACTTAATTGAGAAATTAGCATTATACATTATCCTCCCCCTCAATCTTCACCTCTGTGTCTTTCTGTCTGTCTGTCCATCTATCTATCATATCATACTATTTACAATCACGTTATGAACAGCTGCCGCTATCCGCTAAGTAGTTGTGGCTTTCTGGCCACGTTAAGACTCATCAATCTTTGGGCATTTATAATTTGTTGATTTATTAGTCGCGCTTGGCACGAAGCGACATTTTGCTTTTAACAAATATTAGCATAAGATATTTGTTTTTTTTTTGCACTACCCTCCCCCTAGGGGCTTGTTGCAGCAGCTGCTGCCCACACGCTATGCGCTACGTGGGGATCTGTGGCATGGCATTTTGCTGGCAACAAGAGATTTTCTCACAACGCCCACCAAAAATAAACAACAAACAACAAAAATGGGCAAATCGCAACACGGGGCTTAAACTCATTTCCAAGTGCTACATAAAGGCCAACAAAATTGCTAACCAAAAATGCTCAGTCGGCCTCTGACTTTCGGTAATTTGAAAATTAATAAAGTCGTTTGTTATGCAAAGTGGCAGCGGGAGGCAAAAGCTGCAACAACTGTTGCAGTTGCAGCCACAACGGCTGCTGCTGTTGTTGCACATGTGGGCTTTTTTTTTTGGAGTGTAGGGAGGAGGTGCTGCCAAGGCTTGGCAGCTGTACGCCTGATCTGCAACGTGTCGTGGTGCGATGCAAATTGCCCACCACAAAAAAAAATTGAAAAAAAACTATGGCAACTTTGTTACCCACAAAAGAAATAAATTCAGATTATAAACAAATGTTTGCGAAGACGGCTGAGCTGAAGACAGAAAAAAAAAAGCACCACATATACACAAAAAGGAAAATAATAGCAGCTGAATCATTCAATGATTTTTAAGCTATCGGATTAATCTGTTATTTTTTAACACGATTTCTTGACCTTTGGATTGCTCTGTGAACGGAAGTGTGAACTGGGTCATAGTTTTCAAAACTGATCTTGCAAATGCAGCCGATTCAAATTGATTACTCTTGAGCTCTAAGTGCGATAACAATGACACTAGCTGGAATTTGATTTGCATTCAAATGGAGGTATGTTAACAAGTAGCTCAGAATTTGGTTTTAAAATACAGTTATTTATACAGATACAGATGGAATAACTTTGCTAGAGTTAGCACTTACAAATGCAAGCTTTGATATCAAGGATAACATATTTATTTCAAGTTTAAAAGTATACAAACACAAAAATTCTAAACCAAACGTTTTATTACAGAAATTCCTTTTTTTCGTAGTCAATGTTTTATTGTGCATCTATTCGTTCCCTTCGTTAACATATTTATGAGCTGAAGAACAATGTGAACATAAATCCCATTTTCATCTGGCTTTTCTTCGTGGAGATTTTCAAGTAAAGATTTAGCGAGTTTTCACAGTTGAACTACTTGTCACACAACTTACCAAGAAACGTGAGTATTTGAATAGTTCTGGAAGTCGTATTACCTAATGGCAGCTCACAGTAAGTTCGACTGGCTCTGAAATGTCATTCAGGTATAGCATGGGCTAGCTGTCAAATAAATTGTTAACGACAGCTGTTTTCTGTTGGACCAAATGGGCAAATGCAAGCCAAGTGGGCCAAAGCCAATTAACCCAAAATTGTTTTTCGGGTCCCCCCATTACAAAACATTTGAGAGAGTTACAGTCAAGGCATCCCATTTGGCCATTAGGCAGCCCTGTTGCTGTGGCTGTTGCTCACCTGGCAGCTGTAATACCTTTAAGCTCTACCTGTTGCTGTACCCACAACACGTTCCAAATCCCAGCCACCGTCGGGTTGACAACCAAGTGCAGGCAAATGTATCATAAATTTTCATATAATTTTTAAGTCTTGTTTGGAAAAAAAAACGAGGGAAAAAATATATAATATGTATGCAGCACACAAGTGCCAGACACTTGCAGCTGTTGCAGAGACAAAGCTGCAACTGCAACATCGACAACAACAACAACAGCAAAGAGCACTTGTAGTTAATTTTTCACAACTGACGGCAACTTTTGTGCAATATGCGAGTCGCGTTTGTCGTTTTTTTCTTTTATTTTTAAGGGGGGCTGACCTGTCGCCAGGTGCAAGACAACATAAAGCTCTAAAACTCACAGATTTTAAGACTCTTGACTTTTTACATCTTTTTTTCTAAATGTTTTGCTTTTATCTTTGTTGTTGCTTTCATTTTGCTGGTATTGTTGTTGTTTGGCTTTTCGACAGCCACTTAAAAGAGTTGGACGCGGTGCGATAATTAATTCTGACCAAAAATATCGACAAAACTGAAATCCGGTTCAATTATTCGAATCGCAGGAATTTCTTAGGGGGCGCGCAGAGCTAGAGATTTCTTATAAATTGGAGCAGTTCCATTTCGCATAGTCAGCTGCAGGCTACCCACTGTTAAGAACGGGGCTTACCAACTGATCCAAGCCGAATCGAACCTAACTGAGCTCAACTGAACTGAACTGAACCGAACTGACATGCCAATGCAGTCAATGCATTTTTGTACCAAATTCTCAGGCTTGTTAATTGCCGTTGTCAGTTTCTGGGCTATTTATAAATAAATGTTGCACTGCAACAACTTGCGGCATGTGTGCTGTTATAATAATAACAATAATAATAATTTAGTCGGTATTTTTTGTTTTTACGATAGTGCGAATGGGATATCGTTGGATTTTATTAGACTAAGCAGATAAGATCAAACACAGCGAACTCCTACTGAAAAGATGCATTAGGAACACAAGATTCCGGTATCGAGTATTTGATTTTAGAATTTCCATATTTAAGCCATGTTTCAATCGTTTAAATTAACATTTCCCAATCATTTATGGCTATTTCTTATGCTGTCTGTCAGAGCAGCTGGTGCATTGACAACCCACGATTAACTGTTCTGCAGTTTTTCCCAGTTAATAACCAACTCTTTTCGGGGTGTTGAATTCCAAATTACACGAACAAGCTCGCCGAGCTGCCGCCTTGGTCAGACTGCGTTCAGGCTCTATAATCTTGCTGCATATATCAAAGAGCACAAGAAAAAAAAAGCAAAATAAAAATCGTTGTCTCTGTTGCTGCCGAGTGTTGCGGTTGCAGTTGCTGCCGCCGTTTATTAAAAACAAATTAAAATGCAAGAGTCCCCGAGGGCTTTTGGCCTCAACGCTGACCACCCATAAACTAAGAAAAGCGCTTAAAATACTTTAGGCGTTAAATGGAAATCGAGTAAACGCGTTGTCTCTCTCTCTCCCCTCGCTGACACCACTTTGCCCCCTCGACACATTAAATACGCATTTGTTATATGTTGCAAGAAGTCATTTTCCATTTGTTGCACTCTAGCAGGCCTCGTGCAGTCTCGTCCATATTTCAATTGAGCAATTTTTTTCTTCGACTTGCATACCCTACAAAATACAGTCACATACAGCTAACAGACAGATTAAATTTAGTTTCCTAATAAAATATTTGCATTAAAAATAATTAATGTTTACAAGTTTTATTATAATAGTTATGCATTCAATTGTCTGAAGGGTATGTTTATAACAAGCATATTCTATAACACTAGTAAGAAGTAATTTATTTATAAAATATTTAAAATATTTATCTGTTTTTTTTTGTTTTAATTATAGGGATTAATGTTAGTCAATCATTTACAGGGTATATGTTAATCAAGCAGTTTCATCTAAAACCAATTGGATTTTGTTAAATTTAATTCAATCTCCTCTCTGCCCCTTTGATAATTTGACATCAAAGAGCCAAACACTCGGGGCAATTTTTTAACAATCGTAATTGCAATTGTTGCCACAACATCGAAATGTACTTTTAAAAGGCGCCCAAAGTTTTGGGTCTCGGGTCTCGACTCTGGGCTACCGTTATGTTCCAATCGGGGCCACAATGAATGACAATCGTTGGCTCGCTTGATCTCCATCTTGTCTGGAGAGTGACGCACACGAATTGACCAACTGACTGACTGCCTGACAATATAGACTGACCAACTCAATACATTTTGTTTGTGGGGGCGCACGTTTAGCAGTGATAGAGAGAGAGTAAAGGAGAGAGAGCGACATCCCGCTGCTCTGTTCTAACCAATTTTCATTCTATTTGGCGCACGTGCCACACGAAGCAAATTGATTTTGCCAGTAGGTGGAAAATAAAATTAACTTTGCGGTTGAAATTTTCGGATTTGTTGCTCTATTTGTACCGCGGTCGGAGTGCCCAATCGTTCAGTCGCTTGTCCAATTGTCCGATTGTCCAGTTAAATGAGTTTCGGCTTTGAAATTAGCTAGATTTGAATTTGAATTTGTATTTGATTTGCTAAAGTTAAAGTTAGCGTGGGTATATCTGTCTCTCAACTCAACTCGGCTCTTTTTGGTCTGCTGGTCAAGATCTTGACTCGTACGGCTGTCAGTCACAGTCACAGTCACTGGCAAGTCAGAGTTGGGTTCGGTGACTGGGACTCGCTTACAAGGCGCCTGCGGTCATATTGTGCGGCTTGATTTATGGCAAGAGATTGGCCAAAACTGAAAAGAAAAAAATAGCTAGCAAACAACTCAACATTCCCAATTGTACAAAACATTTTTCAATCCCATTTTGACCGGCAACTTTGTTGCAGAAGTATTATGTTCTTAAAACAATATTCACATACGAGTATAGTTAATAGGTAGGAGCCACCATTAATGGCAAAAACAGCAATTTGCATTACGAATGTTGCACAGAAAGTAAAAGACTTAGGCAACGAACTTGTACAAATGTCTAAACATTTTTTGCAAACAATTTTACCAAACAAGAAACAAAATATACCTAAACACGAGTGTAGTGAAAACATTTAGCCGTTTAAATCAATAAGGAACAATGTTTTTAAACAATTTGCATTTAAAATGTTGTTCAGTAAAACAAAAGACTTAGGCAACGAACTTGTTGTCACCACCTTTTGGTTCACACCATGTTCGTCCGTCTGATCCGCAGTCGGAGACTGAGTCTGATTCGGTGTCTGGGGCGTCTGTAATTGGCCATTTGGTTTCGTGTCTCTGCACAATTATCAATTACTCCAATCACTTTTATGTCACATGCAAATGCCAGCAAAGCCAAAGCCAATAATAATAATAATAATATAGTTAAAAGTTGTTGTTGCGCCCACATTTAATGTCTGCTTGCCTCGTTGCCAATTGCCGTCGGCCATTTGGCATTAATTAGCCAGCAATTTTAGCTAGCGGCTTTTAATTTTTTCTCTCCTCCGCTTTGGTTTGTTTTTATTTTTTTTTATTTTGCCAAGTTACCACCCACAAAACCCACACAGAGACAGAGATCTCGAGACATTCGAGACGTGGAAGGTGTTGTATAAAACAAATAACACGCTAAAGATCAATTAGACATGAGAAACAGACACAGCGTGAAACAAACTGGAACTCTTGCGATTGACTGTGAACATGACGTACTCGTACAGTAGCTACTATTTAGACCTGCCACAAACTTCTATAACAAAAAGTGAAACAAAAAAAACATTAAAAATACTTTCAGAGACCGCAAATGATATCTGGCAATGAGCATTACATGGTAAATGCCTGAAAAGCTATCCAGTTTATATCATGTTTGAATGCATTTTTCATGAGCCCGAACTAAATATGCAGCACAGCACATTGCTGCTATGGGGCGTGCATAATATGCCATTAACAAACGTGCACCGTACAAAGTGCAACGCCAAATCCAATTGAATATAGCGGGCGTATCATGGCATCACTTTGAAAATCCAAAAAGGCAAAAATGTTGGACGAGTAAATATGCAATAAATTGGGCCACAACACATAATATACATATTATGTTTGAGTCTGTTGGTGTGTGTGTTTGCTTGCAACCTGCATTATTTATGTTTATGCAACTGCCAGTGGCGATTTTTGAAGCAGCCACATTTTGTGGAGATTTCCTGTTTGCCAGTCTCAGTCTTAGGAAATTGCAAACACGGGAAATGCCCATTAATTGAATTATGCAAGCAGCGCCGGAAATGATAAATGATGTGCCATATTTTATACTTCAACATTTATTACCTGCCCGCTGACTGTCGACTGCTGCCTGCCACATGTTGCATGCAGCAAGGCACATTGTAAATGTTCATTAGAAGCACGCGTATTTGCGCCAATCAAAAGTGAACATTTTGCGGCTGTTCTCAAGGTTGTTGCTATAACTTTCCAATAAGAACTCGCTGTGTGTGTTTGTGTGTGCCTATGATTGATTTATATTGTCAGTTAGTCAGCATGGAGGGGAGTAGGTGGCGGTGAAGAGGCGTGGCTCAACGCCATGTGAGCATAAATGTGCAATTTGCTAATTGTAACACATAACGGCAAACGACAACGTCCGTCCGGCTGTCTCTCTGTCCCTTTCCCACCCCGTGCCCGGCTTTTTGATGTGTCTGTTTGTGCTCGTATCTAAATCTGCCGCTCCACTCGTTAACCGTTTGTCATTGTTGCTGTTGCTATTGCCGTTGCTGTTGTGGCCTTCAGCAACATGTTGCTGTTGCTGTTGTTGCGGTTCTTTCGCTCGTTTTTCGCATTGATGTTTCAAGGTTGCCCAATTAAAAGTGACATTTTGCAACATAATGCGCCTGCACTTAACATGTTTTTGCGTTTTCGCCGTCTTGTAACTCAACTTTTTTTTCTAACTATCTATCTAAGGTTGCTACTTTTCTGCTGCTCTTGTTGTTGTTACTGGTAATTCACGCTTAAATTATATAATTGACGTAGGTTTCGCAAAAATATACATTTAAGTCCAATTCCAATTTACATTTTAACAATTACAATGCAATTGAATTGCCTTTGGGCTATAATTGACACAATACAGAATCATTAAAGCTTTTCGAGCTCAATTTATACTCGAGCTAAGTGGGAGTTAGCTGGAAAATACATGGGTTCTACCTGCAGCATTAAAAAACCATAACATTTACAATTAGACTGATTTTAATAACAGGTTGCGAATACTTTTAACACAACGATTTCAATATGAACTGCAATGAAATATTTCCTATAAACTTTCAACTTAAAAACTAAAAGTATTTCTTTTGGAAACTTTCAATTTCCAGTTTTAAACTGTAAGTGACAACTGGCAGTGTGGCTTCTTTTAAAAATCAACTATTTCTTTGACATCCTTTCCTTTCACATACTCAGCTGTATTTTGCCTTCTTTTCGAAAAATCCCAGCCACAAGCAGCAAAAGCAAAAAACATTTAGTGTGATTTACAATATGTATTTTAATTATGATTAAATGTGCAGACCGACGGACAAATCGAAAGGCCTGCTAGTGGTCAGTGCGAAGGGGGGCGGGAGAGCGGCAGACAGCTGGTCAGGTCAGCAGCCTCCAGCTGCATGACATTCCCATCGCTCTGCAGTGGACTCCACTGAGTATGAGTGGTTCACCTGGTGGTGGCGAATGTCAGTGCAAAAGTTTTGCTTGTCATAAAAATGCGCAAAATGCAACAATTTTAAAATGCAAAATATGCGCGTATGCATGGAATGATTATCACTGTGGGGTAAGAGGGGGGAAAGAGAAGGAGCCAAGCTGTGAAGAGGTAACAGCAACTGTGGCTAAGAGAACGTTACCAACTGGCCAACTGAGCCGCTAACTTGGCCAAAGAGCCACTGACTGTCTTGGGTAATTATGCGCGCAACACGTTCAAGGCGGCGGTAGGTTGCCTTATGTTGCAACATGTTGCCATTGTTGTTGCTGCTGCTGCTGCTGCGGTGACTGTTGTTGCGTAAGACTTTAAAAATTGCATTAGAAAAATCAGTTGGCAGCAGCAGAAGCATAGGCAGAAGCAGAGACAGCGACAGCGTTAGCGGCAACAATTAAAGCGACTCGCATGTTTTTCGCTCCCCATGCCGCATGGGAACCACAAAAGCCGCACTTGCAACTCTTACAAGTCGATTCGAGTTCGACTTTGAGTTTCAGTTTTGAGTTTTGAGCTTGCTGCTTTTTGAGTTGAAGTTCGAGCTCCGTTTGAAGCTGCACATTCGCTGACTTTGACGTTCTAAAAGTCACGCGGTCTGCACTGTGCGAACTTTTGCACATTCACAAAAAGCTCAAAATGGCTGACAGTGAAGTCAAAGTTTTAAATTACTTTTATTCATAAAGAAACAAACTTTATACTAGTAAATACACTAACAACTATTTTAGACACTTTTCTGTAAGAAATTAATTTCTTGCTTGCAATTTTTCAAAGTGCAGCTTTAACTGTTTTGCCGTTCCCATTGTGTTTTATATCATTAGACGAGTAAATGTTATACGTTATATGCCACTCGATTCCCCAATGATTGACTATCCCAATGTAGCATTAATCGTGCAATAGATGAATCTAAGCTTAGTCAGTCTAAAGATGTTACACACAGTTAACAGTTTAGATTGGATATTGGATGCTTAATCTAATGAGTAATTTTAAGGTGCATCACTATAATATCTTTTATGATATATTACTGATTTCTCGATTTGCTGAATGACCATTTTCTGCAGTGTAGCCAATTACACAAGTTACTGTCGCTTTTTTACTCTGCTCGAAGCTAACTTCTTCCGGCCGCTTGTTTTCTCATCTTTCCCTTTCTTTCTTTGCTTCTTCTGCACTCCCCTTTTCGCTTTGCTCTATAATGTGTACAATTTATTAGCATTACAAATCTTTGGGGCGATGTAAATCGCATACAAGTCTTTCTCTCTGTTTCTCTATCTACTTTTATTGTTTGCCGTTGCTGTTGTTGGTTGTCGAAGCTTGGCTACTTGCCATACCCTTTGGCGCAGAAACCGACATCAACAACATCGAAGACAGTGCAAAAATCAGCGTAGACAATTTCAGCTATTTTTCACCAATTAAAAACGGATTCTCCCTGCAATTCTTCATGGCTTTGCCATGTCGACCTGGACGCTCCCAGCTGTATGCATAAACGTTGCTGTTGTTGTCGCTGTTGTTGCAGTTGCAGTTAAGTGAAAAATGCAATTTGCTTTGCTGCATGCTGCATGCTGTACTCACCGCTTTTGAATAGACCTAAAGATTTGCGTAGGCCACAATTTATGTTGCATGTAATAGTTGTTTTCTTCAAGTATTTTTCATAAATTTTACAAATATCTTAAGCAAAAACTACGAATACAAAATGTTGGGCCAAAAGGCATGTTTATTTATCATATTTAAAATGCTATAAAATGCGTTTCATGTCGACAGTCGAGGCATAAATTAACTTTATGCATTTTAAGTTGTGCATTGCAAGCCCTAAGTGTCAAAATAATTCATTATAATTGCCCACAGATCATTTTTGTCAACGCTTTTTTGTGTGTTCTGTTTGTGTTTCCTCGTTTTTTTCACGCGTTTTTTGTCGTCGTCTTCGCGTCGCGTGCGTTTCGCTGGCGGTTTGGCTTTTACCCTACCCAATTCGCATTCACATACGTTTTCAACACTCTCGGACTCGGCTTGACTCGGCAAATGAGTGAATAATTGCAGGCATGCCATGTTGTTTATACTAAATTAAATTAATGATGACTTTTATTTATGCATGCATGCCCCAGCGTCACCCAGTTGCCCACATAAATATGGGCTGGCCACGCCTCTCAGAAAAAAATGACGGCGTTTAAAGATTGATATAAAGACGTAATGCATTTCTCATACTGGCAGAGCTCATTAAAAAAACAGATTAAATTGATAAATTATTATATACTTGTTTAAGTTTCAGTTTTAATTATCATAAACTTAAAGTTCGGAATATTTTTTATTAATCATTTTTTAAATTGAAAGGTTTATTACACATTTTAACCTTTCTTCGTTAGCTAAATATTTTCAGTTTTGTTCCCACCAAGTATAATAAAAAAATTTAGTATTTATTTCATTTAAAAGTTATTCGCGCATTATAATTAACGACTCTAGCAAATTTTAATTAGTTTTACAAATACGATTATTTGTTTGAATGTTTCCACACATATGAACCCTGATCCCCCGCCCCAGAACACTCAGTCACTTATGAGCGTTAAATCGCTTGGCTCCTTATATGGATAAATGCTAACTGCAATAGAAAAACAAGAAAGAAAAGTACAGTCGAGCGCGCCCGACCGTATAATACTCTCTGCATTTTCCCGATTAAATTATTAAAATCGGTATCCAGATATTACAATGAATAGTACTTGCATTAAAACACGTTGAAACAAAAACAATCTAAGCATAATCAAACACACATCTGTTTGTTTGTTGCGAATACACATACGTTTGACAATATATGATGCATGCATGTATGTATGTGTGTATTCGGCGCAGCCAGCGACCGCGGGCAGCGCTGCCGCCACAAGCAAAAACGTTCGAGCATGTGCTTGTGTGTTTCTGTCTCGCTTGCACCAATGGGTTGATATTGCGTTCAATTAACAATATTGTAACGCTTCTAGTTTTCTTGTTTATAGTCCGATTTTAATGCGCTTAATATAGTTAGTCTCCACACCAGTTATAAACTACAATACTGTACGATACGGAAAAAACGGCATTGAAGCTTGAAAACTATTTTATAAATTGTGGGAAAAGTGGGCGTGGCAGTCAAATTTATAGATGGCAATGCAACTATGCTGTCGCTAGGAACTCCCGTACAAGAATTGGTGATCCTAGGTGCCATAGTTACTGAGATATTTGCCGAAAACACCAATTTTCACGAGGTGTGTCCAGTTTTTTGCTTTTTGTGGGCGAATGGGGCGTGGCATCGAAAAAAAAAAAAATTCTTGTATTGACTGACTAAATATCTGATCGTTTGACACCAAGCTCGAACTTGTAGCTCTTACCATCTCTGAAATCTGTTTGTTCATACGGACAGACGGACAGACAGACAGACAGACAGACAGACAGACAGACAGACGGACAGACGGACAGACGGACAGACGGACATGGCTATATCGACTCGGCTTGTGATGCTGATCAATAATATATATACTTTATGGGGTCTGCCACGCCTCCTTCTGCCTGTTACATACTTTTGCACAAACCCAATATACTCTTGCAGAGAGTATAACAACAAAAAACAAAAAAAATGATTGCGCTGAACAAATTTTGTAGTTTATTTTGTTGTGGGCCATAAAAATGTTAACATCATTATAAAGCTTAACACCTGCAACCGAATAGCCAAAGCCAAGTTAGCTGACCAGCAACAACAAATACCTACACTCAAAAACACACACACACATACATACACACACTGCGCATACCTTCGCATCTTGGGTTTATCGCAAATCGAACTCAGTTTGGTCAGCGCAACAACACAAGCAACTAATAGGAAAGGCTAGCAGTTCTAGGTCGCTAACTGTTAAAGACCCTGTAAACTACATAGTATTTTATACTTAACAGAATACAAATTACAGTATTTTAGCTACTAAATTTAACTAACATTTAAATGAATTAAATATTTGTTGGAAAAAAGTATTATAAAAAAATCAAGATTTTTCTTTTCCCTTAACATATTTATTACACCCTTTAAACTTCTTTAAGTACAGGGTCTAACAACAACAACTAGAATTCATAATATTTTGTCGTTGTTGTTGTCTGCTTTCAGCTCACTTTGCATTCATGCCGTCAGTTTCTCACGCTCCTTATTGGATTTGGAACGCAAGTGCACGCGAGCGGAGATTGAGCTTCGTTTCGGCTTTTGGCATCGGCAACGGCATCGGAATCGCAATCGGAATCGACATCAACATTGGAGCTCTTTGCGTGCACAATAACCGCAGGGCGAATGTTTTGACTTTGCCACCGCCGACGCAACCGTCTTGGCATCTGGCCAGACCAGATCATACCCACAGCTTCTGCCGCAGTCGCAGTCGCTGCTACAATCCCAAATCCCAAACTGCAACAGTATTGCCTGCTGATGCGTCGTCTCTGCATATGATTTATGTTGTCCAATTGGACTGGCGCCATAATTTGTTAGTTCCTGCTGCCAGTTGTATTACAAGTGATTTTATGAGATTTCTCCTGGCTAAAAACTATCAAATAAGTTGAACATTTTAAAGATAAATCAAATTGCTGAAGCAGCGGGAGACACATTAGCAAAATTGTCGCAATTACCAAACTGTATAAAAAATCTAATACAATATTTTCAGTTTTTTTGTTATTTTTATTTTTGTATTTACTTGTGTAAAAAGAAAACAAATTTGCAATTCATTTGCAATTTTTAAGTAGTAACAATAATTCTTTGTATTAGTTTTCTGTTTCATTCAAGTAATCAAAGAATCTCTTAGAGTTTGTACCGGACATTTCATACTGAATACGAATGAAATGTTTACATTATAATTATATATTTATATATACTCTAGCTGATGCAGCCTTTTTTTTGGGAACTTATTTCATTTTCATAGTTAAATAGAAAGAAAATAGATATTAATAGGAAACGAGAAATGTTAAGCCTGAGTTTCTATCGCTTTCAGACTTTCAAGACTAGGATTTGCGCTTCCATAGCGCTGAAAAATCTGTTATTATGTAATAGTTTGTTTAATATTGGTGTTGATACGTTGCCATATAATTATCCACGTAGTTGGCAATAAATTGATATTGGCGTTCAAATAGAACCTGCCAACGTTCCTGAGCCAAGGCCAGATTATTATGAACAGAATTATTATCAGCATTATGTAAAGTGACATCATCGTCATCAGCATTTACATCATGCTCCTCAGTGTCTGTGTCATCAGTATCATCATCTGACTCTGCGGTGAGTTCAAGGGAAAATTCATCAGAAAATTCTGAGCTTTCATTAACAAAATCTTCCTCTTCCTCTGATTCATCTTCCTCATCATCGTCGTCATTATCTGAATCCAGTTCCGTCGAAGTGTTGCTGCCATATTGTGAGGTCTCAATACCCGATGATGCGCTCTCCGTAGACTCCACGAATCCACTGGATGAATATGGTTCAATGCTATCATCGTCTTCACTCTCATTTCCACTGTACAGCCCTGAAGCCGAACTCTCGGAGTTTCTATCCTCTTCACTTTCAGGAGCTGCTACCACAATAGGCATTATATTCACCTGTTGATTAACATGGACGGTTAATTTGTCCAGAGGCTTCAGTTTTGGCAGTTCTCTTTTAATCTGCTCATATGGACATGGTTCTAGGTTAAAGAGCTTCATAAGCTTATTGTAATTATCGACATTGCTTATCTCAGGCAATATAGATTTGTGCAATACTTTTGGTTTGGTATAATCCGCGTAATAATAACGTAGCATTACATCGTACAACCGATCCATTAATTGATCAAATTTAGCTAGATTCATATTTGTACGCGTGTAATAGGTTTTGAGAAGCTGATGAAGTTGCGACAAGTTGTTAAACTTTTTGAGCAGACGCACACAATCGAATCTCTTGCATACTAAGAGTAAACGACGCTAAAATCAAACTATAATTAAAGTTTTATTTAAAAAAAAAATGTTCTCTCAGTGCGACTCAGCGTGACAAACATTGTATGATGTGTCCTTTATGTACAAATATCCTTCCTCCTCCAGGGAAATAAGTGTATTTCAGATTCCCCTACTGGATGAATTTTTGGCCTACCGTTTCTTACAACATGTTGTGCCCCACTGCCATATGAAAACGTCTCAAAAAAAAAATAAATAAATAAAATAACTGCTACTGTCAAAGATCAATATAACACCTGATTTTAGCCAAGAAGTCCTATAGGAGGAATACATAATACATTACCTCGACAATGGTTTCTAAAAATAACGCCTAATCTTAGTTAAATCCAGAATAGTGTCTTGAAAAGATATCAGTTTATGCCAGAAAAAATATTAGCTCAAGTGTTTGACAACCCGAAAGGCCTTAAAATTCCCATTACTATGAGATAGTTTGACACTGCTTTGTGACGCATTGAGAACTTAGCTTAATAATTCAAATACCACTTACATTCATATTGAAATTAGAGGGGCTTGGTGACTTTAAATTATCTTCCTTTTGCAGCTGCTTGTCATTTTTGTTGAGCTGAATAGAAATAGATTAACATATGTAAATTTAAATGTTTGCCAATATAAACTTACCGTTAAGGTGGATACATCAGGATCTTCATCTGATTCCATATATTTACGGCTCTGTTTCTCGTTAGTCTTCCTGACTTTTCTAACAATACTCTTAACAGCAGGCGAGCGCCAACGTTGTAAGTTCAAGGGTCGACGCTTAACAAGTTCTCGTCGTTTCTGCAACTTTCGTTGGGACAATGCACATCGCCAGATGACGCGAGCATCGCTTATTGAATAAAAACTGCTGTAAGAAGCATCACTATCGTAATCATTCTCCATGCTATCCGAAATAATGCTACTAGCATCATCCACAGTATTTGATATGCCCAATGGAAGCAGGGTTGTCGAGCTGCGATCTGTGGGTGCCAGCAGGCAATACGTTTTAGTATTAATGGAGTTTGGAGCTGCTGCTGGAACATCAGTAGAGGGTGTGAGCTCCAACTTCTCTATAGGAGACTCTTGGGGTTCGAGTACGGTAATTGGTGTCTTGAGCGGACTTATTTGATTAACGGCCTTTTCTTCTACTGTTTGTGGAGTACTTTCAATAGCCCTCTTTGCAGCTCTAGATTCCTCAAATGCTGTTACTTGATCAAACACATTTTGAATGGTTTGCTTGAGTACAGCGTCTTCCACCTGCTCTGCAAAGTTTCGAATCATTTCTTTATCCAAAGAAGCTTTAGGGATATTCATTACTTCTGCAGGAGGTGATTCTGAAGAGTTTTCGACCTGCTCTGCAGTGTTTCGAATCATTTCTTCATCCAATGAAGCTTTGGGGATTTTCATTACTTCTACAGGAGGCAATTCTGAAGAGTTCTCAACCTGCTCTGCAGGGTTTTGAATAATTTCTTCATGCATAGCAGTTTGAACCGTTTGTTTTGGCTCTGATTTGCCTCTCCAGCGTTGCTTGATGCGTTTGAGCTCCGCCTCTTCTTGTTCATGAGCTTCAATTTTTTGAAAGTAGGGAAAATCATACGATTCAAAGTTCCAGAAATCAAAGCCAACTTGCTCTAGGGGAAACTGCAGCACTGACATACCAGTACCAGCTTCAGCAATAATTTGTTTAAAGTTTTGGCATTGCTGTGGAGATGATATAAATGTAATTGCTATGCCTTTGGAGCCAAAACGACCGGCACGTCCTATGCGATGTAAATAGGTAACCAAATCCTTTGGCGGATCCAAATTAATAACTAAATTAGCATGCGATGAGTCGACGCCACGTGCCATCAAATCTGTTGCGACCATGGTGCGTGTTTTAAAATTGCGATACGCCTAAAAAAGATGTAAAATGTTTAAAAATACTTTCCAAACCATAAAACCACAAAATTTCTTACCTGAAATGTTTCCATGCGATCGCATTGTTTCATGGCACCCGACATTAGATCACAATCAACGCCATTGCGTTTCAAATAGTTGCGAAAAGAGTCAGCTCGACTCTGTGAGCTGGCAAAGAGTATGCCTTGCTCATAGTGAAGTTGATCAAAGATCTTACGCAGTGCGTCCAACTTGGCCATCATCTCTTGCATGCTATTGAGTTGCTCTGGCAACTCATAGACAAATTGTCGTACTCCCAGCAGCACTGTTGCTCGCTCACTATTGGACACGAGTATCGGTTTATCCATTAGCTTGGCCAGTCGCTCATCCAGATCATTGGGATACGTTGCGCTGCAGGCAATAATTTGGCATTTACTGCGCAAAGATTTGATCAGTGAATTAACATCTTTTTGCAGCGTTGGAGTGGCATATAACTGATCAGCCTCATCCAATACAAGCAGGCTAATGGACGAAGTATTGAACACCTGATTGTGCACTAAATGTAACAGTCTTCCGGGAGTGCCCACCACAATACGGCCCTTTGCCATGCGCACGCGATCTTGCTTTACATCTGTGCCACCAATATAGCTGACGGCACGATAGAAATTGCTATCTCGCAACGATTGGGTTAGACCATTCACAGTGTCTTCCACCTGTATGGCCAATTCACGAGTTGGCACTATTATCAACACCTGCGGCTTGGCGAGCTTCTTGTTCAACAACTGCAATGCGGCCAAGACATAAATCAAAGTTTTACCCGTTCCACTCTTTGACTGCACAAGCAGATCTAGAAAACAAAATACATAATAATTATATTCTATATATACATTAATGCACTTTCACTTACCCATTCCTGCAAAGGCCATTGGTATTGCGGCTGCTTGAATTTTGGTTGGCGTCAAAAATTTGTGCGACTGCAAACCTTTCAAAATGTTTCGGTCTAGATGAAGCTCCTCAAAGGTGCTTGTACCGGCAGCTACATCACTGGTTCGCTGCTCTCCACTTTCCACCACATGAGCGATTGCGCTCTCCATGTTTATGTGCGGTTTTGCTATTTATTTGCAAAATATAATGCAATTGCGTCGAACAAAAAATAAAATTCACGTTGTTAAAAAGCCGCGAAGCGAAGCTTGCCGAACAACATATGATTTCAGTCGACCGACCGCCACAATCCTCTAGCACCGTCGATAATTCGTTTTCAAGTGTTGGAAAACGAAAAATCTCACTTTTAATATGCCGCTTGCAACAATCGACCCACCGCCTCAAAGTACTTGCAAGTACTTTATTGTTCGATGACAGCAAATTTGTATAAAATTTTCAAATTTCATATTCTGGTTGAATTTATTGAATAGGATTTACGGCAGTCAAAGATTAGCAACTATGTTATGTATTCACAATAGGCATTACTTGGCGAATAATAATGTAAAAAAGCATTACATTATTAAAGTAACGCCATCTTTTTTCAAAGTCCCGTTACTTTACTAGAACATTTTTCGGTCTAGCTGAAACGCGCACTTAAGTCGGCAATCACAACACTTATTCACTGCACTTCACTTATCACCACATGAGCGATTACGCTTTTGACACCTATTTGTGTTTTCACTATTCAATTGCACATTAAAAAAAAAGGAAAAAAAACTAACACTCGCGTCACAAATTCGCTTACCGAAGCTCTCTGAGCTGCCCGATGACTACTATCGACCGACCGCCTCAATGTACTTGCAAGTACTTTATTGTGGATGACAGCCAATTCTTATAACTTTTTCAAATTTAAAATTCTTGTTAAATTGATTGAATATGATTTAGAGCAGTCAAAGAGTGGTGACACTCGCGGTTATGTTAAGTATTCACAATAGGCATTACTAGGCGAATAATAATGTAAAAATGCATTACATTATTAAAGTAACGCCATGTTTTTTCAAAGTCCCGTTACTTTACTAGAACATTTTTCGGTCTAGATGAACGCGCACTTGAGTCGGCAACCACAACACTTTTTCACTTCACTTATCACCACATGAGCGATTACGCTCTTGATATTTGCACATTGATTTCAATATTTAATTGCACAATAAAAAAGGATAAAAAACGAACACTCACGTCGAAAATTCACTAACCGAAACTCTCAGAGCTGTACGATCACTACTGTCGACCGACCGCCACAATTTACTCGCACGTTCGATATTGCCTTTGCCAAGGTTGCATGGAAAAGCGCTTGTAGTATTTTAGTTGGTATTAAAATATTTAATTTCTAATTGATCGTATTTAGTTTTCTATTGTGGAAGAGCGAATACACTTGCCGCGCGTGTTTGTTGTTAGATGTATATTTTGCAGTGCAGTGAAAAATAAAGCAAATATATACTGACCATTACTTTTAAAGGCCGAGACATTTTTAGATTATTCGCGGTATTGTTCAAAATACAGGGAAGGAATATTTCTGTACAAAAGTGTTTTCAATGTGCCTTTGTTTACATATCGTTTATCGATAACAGCGCATTTTCACAGAAGAAAAATTATGGAAAGCGGCAAACTAACGGCTTTTTTGATAACTGGACCGCCAGGTGAGTGCCAATTTACCTTTAATATGCAAAAGCAAGCGACTATGAACAAAATGCCCATAGGAATTGGCAAGACAACGTTGGTGCGCAAAATATGTGCCAAATTGCATGAACAGATTGAACTGCAAGGCTTCTACACCGAAGAGGTTAGAGAAAATAATCAGCGGATTGGCTTCGATGTTGTTACTTTAAAGGGAGCACGTGGTATTTTGGCCCGCGAGAAGACGGCGGACAATCTACGCCGTGCCAAGATTGGCAAATACTCGGTTTACTTGCAAGATTTTGAGAAGTTGGTGTTACCCTTGGAAGCATTACCGGGTCTAATGGTACTCGATGAGATTGGCAAGATGGAGCTGTTGAGCAAAGGCTTTGAGGCAGCCGTCAAGGGTTTGTTGGCACAAAAGCAGCCTATGCTGGCCACCATCCCCTCGCAGACCCGTCAGCCCATTCCGCTAGTGGAACATCTAAAAGGGTTTGGGAGCTCAAAGGTTTTCCATGTGACCAAAATCAATCGCAATGATTTGGTTAATGAAATTACCAATCAGATTGTTAAATCTTTTTTTACTTAATAACTTTTCACACATACAAGTTTTAGTAAGTAAACAGATCCCAAATTGGAAATGACAAAATTTTTGACATGAAATAAATAATAAATTTTCTATAAAAAATTAAAGCCATAAAATGTTATCAAAATTTGTATATGGTCTGCTATTTGTGGCACTGACGGCTTTGCACATTTGCTCCCACTTGAATCCCATTATTAAGGCCAATGCCAGCGTCAAAACCATCAATCTGGAGTTCACCCGAGAACTAAAACTCCATGTGGGCTATGAATATAATTTCCGACTTCTTTGGCAGGCAATGGTTAACTCTCTGATCGTGATCTATGGTTTATGGCGTTGCAATTGCGAAGTTCGACGACAGCAGCATGAATCTCCCATTCCCATGCCGATTCCCAGTGAATTATACTCGGGTAGTGCTCCCTATATATCGCCAGCTACTGAGGTTAAGCTAAATTGGTTAAGGAGCAAAGGGAAGATTCCATCTGGCTGGAAATTGTTTCCGTTACGTGTCTTTGCCTTGTTCACACTGCCATGGCTATTGACGTTCTTAATGAACGGTTATTTTGGTTTCACAAGCGTTAATCTGGTCATGCAACACTTTTGTGCCACACAATGGGAGGTTGTTATGCTGTATCTGCGCATCCAATGGCTGTATTTGGAGAGCTGGCTTCCCCAGGGTATTACCCACTATATGAACCAAGTTAATGGCGCCTTGGAGTTTCTATTTGCAACGCATACGAATTTCATTAGCTACCAGACAGAATTGTTAGCCGGAGTCGAATAATTTGGTTTACGGAAATAAGACAAAAATTATTATATTTATAGATTTCTGTCTTTTTGGTTACCTTCGATGTCAGTCTTTATTTCTCATTTCTATGTTTAGGTCATAAAATAGCAATAATAATAAAAAAAAACAAGAAAGAATGCTATAGTCGCCTCACGACTTTAGGATACCCGTTACTCAGTTTCAATTTGTTATTAGCAATAGTTATGGATAAGATAGCTTGGCAAACAGAGAACATTTTCATACAAAATCATGTTTAGAGTATATTTTCGACGGATCGTTTCTATGGAAGCTATACAATATAGTAGTCCGATTTGGATCAAACTGGGTCAGTATGTATATATTGATGGCAAATGTATTCTGTGATTTTGATTAATTTAGCTTAGAAAACAAGCTAGAGCCACCAAACAATTTGCTTTTCACATGCACAGTGCTCGGTGCACAAGGCCAGTTGATTGTTGAGGAAAACTTTTCGGGTCACGTGGGAAATATGCAATTTTTCTTCCCTTTCTTTTTTTTGGCTCGACCACAACGCCAAAAGAAACTTTCGCCACAGCAATTTTGACAGTTATTTTCAACGTCGCAATTTGTGGAATTTGTCTTCTTTATCAGCGAACAAGCGAAAGTTCTGCTCGAGCACAATATTTATGCCACCCACTGTTGTGCTAAATAAAAGAACTATTTCAACTCTATTAAAAATTTGTTTTGAACATAGCAATCATATGAAACTTAGTCAGCTCAATGTCAACTCATTTATCATATCAAATATTTGATATATTATCACACAAAAATTTAACATAACTACAACAAATATATCACTAAAGACCTTAACTGCGATTACACAACAAAATACCGTTATCATCCAAAAGGGCTCATCTCAAGAATACAAGAATTACTGGCTCTATTAGTTCTGTGAGCGCTACTTAGAGCGCACACAGGTTTCAAAGTTTTACGTTTTGGATTAAGTGGTGAGTTCACTATTTAGCTATTCACAATTGGGATAGGAAAATAACAAGAACAACACTTAAAAACATCCTTAGATAAACCCTTTATATGCTTGAAGAGTTGATCTAAGTTTTAAACTTAACTTTCATCTTATTTTAAAGAAAGTTAATCCCAAAATCTACGGTTTGGGTAAAGTTATCTGTGAGTTTTCACTGCTTGAATTTTGTTCATAATTAAAGCACGAATTGCTTTGTAAACCTCTGAAATTTCCTGTACGAAAATGCGTAATGCTTGCGAAATCAAACAGCTTCTATAATAAAAGATAACTTTAAACATTTTTTCAATCGTTTAAGAAAATGTAAGCTTCTGTTGCTAGTTTAAAATGTAGTTAAATGAGAAAATTAAGCTTTAATTAAGAATGCAACTTAGGTCGTTAGTATATTTGATCTGAAAACTGCTACTATCAGTATGAAAGTCTTAAATATTTCTTTCTGTGTAGCGACAAAATGTATCACACTGTCCATGCAGACACTGTCCAAAGCAAAGATTGGTAAATGAACTATATAGGAATTGTTTAAAGTTAACCAAAATAGAACAAAAAATCTCCACTTAGTAGCCATTGATAAATTCAAAATGTTTGATTATAAATTTGCTATCACATTTAGTTCACTAGTTTTTTTAGTCTCGACAACGATTCACACACAAGTTTATTTATTTTCCGGCAATTCAGATCTTTGATTTTATTCGTGTATATTACTCAGTGACAACATCGCTAAAATTCTCTTTCTAGTTCATCTCATTTGCACTTTTATTGAACAATTCCCAAAAAAAAAAACAAATAAAATCAAAACCTAAAAATATTGACAAAAAGACAGTATAAAATCCGAATCGTAAAACAACGTAAAACAGACAGCGGTTGAAATTAATATCGATTTAAAATCAATAAGTAAATAAATAAATTACTTTAAGCTCATTGCACAGTTCATCGTTCGAGACTTCCCCGCACTAAACTAAGGAAACAACCGAGATGTTTTTACGTCATCATGTTGGTCAACTGCGTGGCCAAAAGCTGGGCCGAATCTTAAGATTTACAGACCATTTGCCATTCATTCAGCGTTTTGGATTGAGATTTGCATCCTGCGATTCAAATAAGCAAGGCGGTGGCAAAGGTATCGTGCTGGGACTCTATGAAAAGGAGAGCGGTAAAGGACCAAGACTTACACCTGCCGGAGAGAAGTTTGATGATCGGGTTCAGGGCAAGTTATCCGAGCTGATTTGCGAGACAAAGATAACAGGACGTTTAGGGCGTGGCAAGATATTCAATAATGTGGACAGCGACTTTCGTTCCATTTGCGTTGTCGGCATGGGCCTCGAGGGCATTGGCTTCAATGAGCTCGAAATGCTCGATGAGGGCATGGAAAATGTACGCATTGCTGCTGGAATTGGTGCACGATCGTTGCAATCGCTGAAATGCATTGAAGTGCATGTGGATCACATGGATTATGCGGAACAGGCAGCCGAAGGAGCTGCGCTGGCTGTCTGGCGCTATGAGGAGAATTTGAATAAGAAATATCGTGATGTTGTGCCCAAACTGGAGCTGCATGCCTCGCCGGACATGGACTCCTGGACGCGTGGACTGTTCAAGGCGGAAGCCCAGAATCTGGCAAGACGTTTGGCCGATGCACCTGCCAATTGTATGACGCCAACGATCTTTGCCCAGGCTGCGGTGGACGCACTCTGTCCCTGCGGCATCACCGTTGAGGTGCGCACCATGGAATGGATTGAACAGCAGCGTCTCAACTCGTTCCTCATGATTGCCAAGGGTTCGTGTGAACCACCTGTTTTGCTGGAGATTGCTTACTGCGGCACTGCACCCGAGGATAAACCCATTTTACTGGTCGGCCAGGGTATTACCTTCAATTCGGGCGGCATCAATTTGCGTCCCGCCAGCGGCATGGATGAATTCCGTGGTGATTTGACCGGTGCTGCCGTCATTTTGGCATCGATGCGCGCTGCTGCTGCGCTGTCGCTGCCCATCAATATTACGGCCATTTTGCCGTTGTGCGAGAATTTGCCCTCGGGCATGTCCTGCAAACCTGGAGACGTGGTTACCCTACTCAATGCCAAGTCAATGGCGGTGAGAAATGTTAGCCGTACCGGTGTCGTTGTCATTGCCGATCCCATGCTGTACGGCCAGTTGACGTATAAGCCACGTCTAGTGGTCGATGTCGGCTCCATGTGCATAGGCATTCGCAAGGCCATTGGCGGCGGGGCCACTGGCATTTGGTCCAATTCGCATTATATCTGGAAACAATTCCAACGAGCCGGCTCCCTTACCGGCGACCGTTTATGGCGCTTCCCCTTGTGGCGTTTCTACAAGGATCGCGTCGCCGAGAACTTAAGCTTTGACCTGGCCAACGATGGAGATGGGCATGCGTCATCCTGCCTGGCTGCTGCCGTACTCCATGAACTGGTACCGTGCAGTGATTGGGCACATCTGGACACCTGCGGCACTGGATTGCTAACCAAATTTGGTCTGGTACCCTATCTGGCTGCTGGACGTATGACGGGACGACCGACTCGCACACTGGTGCAATTCCTGTATCAAATGGCCTGTCCCGAACCCAAATAGTTAGGTACTCGAAGAAGGTACTCTGTTTGTCGAAGACAATTTTACTTTGTCCTTTTGGTTTTGGATTTCAATCAAATTTCAACACACCCACACAACATACACATCTACACAACTGAAAATCACATCGTGTAGAATTGTTTCACTTTTCCCCCTCATGTTAACACAGAAAAACTGATGCATGAACCAGAAACGGAACAGAAACAGAAAAGTCAGCAGAGACAAAAGTGAGTACGATCCACAGATGTGTAACTGTACGTCAGAGTTCTGGTTCATAAGATACAAGACTATTTTGGAAAAACGTGTAAACCAAATTTAGTTGTAAGAACCAAACATTTTAATCTGTATATAATGGTTTAAAATCAAACAAAAAAAATAAATAACTATTAAGCATTAATTTGAATTTGTATAGAGTGGGGGGAAATGGCTTTAAAGCCAAGCAAAAACTAATTCTAAACCACATTTCAACGTAGAGGTAGGACACTTGCTCTTTCCTCATTCCGTGGGTCAGTCGAACTTGTGTGACTGGTAAACGCATAGGTAATAAACCGCAGGCATTGCACTGACAATGGCAATGGTTTGCAGTAATTGACGGTCATAAAGCAGCCTGCAACGCCCACATATGCCTTATTGAGCACTTGCATTCCTCGTACTGCATTTGATACTGTTTCGACTCACCACAATTTTGGCATATCAATGAAGCTTTATGCTTCATTGAGCCACTGAGCCATTGGCCAAGTTTTGAGCACGTTGCTAACTTACTATTTTGGTGAAAATCCTGTCACGTAATCAGCCTGAAGTTGACAGTCAGCTGAAAATTGAAACATTATCTAGATTTTTTTTTTTGGTTCAGGGAAATCCATTGAGCCAGCTGTCAATAGTTAACTGATTTATTTTAATCGCTGTGTTAATTTATCATAACTTTGTACAGCAAACGGAAGTGAGCACTCCAACCTCCCGCTCACACACAGCCACACCCTTAACACACTTTGCTGCAAATGACATTGATCATTTATCATTATAACAGCTTCGATTTATATACATTATTTTGCACTCTGCGAAAATCATTTGTAATTAAGCAAATGGCAAAGTTTTTGGGGCGTAAGTTTAAATTTGACACTTCATAAATTTTGCAGTAAACTTAATTGAATTTTCGCATTTTCGTGTGCTTAAAATTAGCATTGATTTTCACATTTACATATATATATAAATGTACATATGTTTAATGAAGTGCTACACAGAATTCTTGTCACGTTCTGCCGTCTTTGTAAATTGAATTAATAGTTGCTCACTGTTGTCACACCCACTGCCATACACGCACACGCAACATAATGTTGCACAATTTTTGGTGTTGCTGGGTACTTAGCCTCGACCTCGTCGTCATTCTCCCGCTCTGTGCTCGTCCTTGCTCCTGTCCTCGCTCATGCGGCAACTGCTGCTGACGGCAAAACTTATTTCGTTGCCTGTCAACGAATTTTTCTACTGCTTCTTCTTCTTCTACCTCTCCCTTCTTTTAATGATAAAGTGTTGCGTTTTAATCCTGCATACCTGGCACTTGGGCCAAACTGCTGACAGCGAAGGTGTAAAATAGCAGCAGCAGGGAGGCAACAGCAAAGTTCTATGGCTCAATTGCTGCTTGGCTGACAGTTGTTGCCGACTTTAAGGCTTAAAACTATGAAATATGCGCGGCAAAGTGTTTCCAGATTATTTTATAATGGCCTCCACCAAAAACTTTGGCGCGTGCCACAAAAATGCACTCACCTAAAGTGGGGGAAAGGAGGATAAAAAGGTCAAAACTCTCGCGGGGTGAACTCATAGCTTTTCACATTTATCAGCCCTGCTTATTGAGTTGCTACTGTTGTCCTTTTTGCCTGTCCGCTCGACTGATATGATCTCATGCTTTGACCCTTGCACCGCTCCATTGTTATTTATGACGGCCATCGGCAGGAAATGGATGTGTGTGCGTGATGTGACGTGACGTGACATTCACTTGTCATGGCCAACATGGCCAAGTTGGTCCAAACAGCGTTGCTGTAGAGTTGCAGTTGCCCACGTTTAGGATGCGGCAACGTACAGGAAACGGTCATTGCTGCAACTTGGACAGCACTGACAAATCGTTTTGACTTTGAGTTGCACTCACTCACACTCACTCGCCCTCTCTCTCTCTCTCACTCCCACTCGCTCCAACTATCTCACTCTGTAAACAGTTATTGCACAGGGCACAGCTGTAACTTTCTGATATGTGAATGCCAGCGGAGCTGAAAGTAAGCATGCAATAAACTGGGCAAATTGCATTGTGGTTACATGTTGTATGAAATTTCAGCTAGTAAAGAGCAAAAGGTACAAAGCTGCTTGTAATATTGAATAACGAGTGTGCTTAAATGTTGATGTTAACATTATTTCTAATAACAATCGCAAATTAAATGCTGTTAAATTTTTAAAGCATACTTTCGAGCGTTGCCAGAAAGTCAGCCATGTTTGCGCTCGAAAGTAGGCAACAGTTTTTGATTGTCCCTTTAGCCAAAGGAAATGCAATTAAATACTATTATTAATGTTATCAATAGCGCAATAAAATTAGAGATTATCAATTAAATCATTTAGGCCGCTATACATATTGATTTGGCATAATCAGCGCTTTGGTCATTAAACAAACGGATTAACTACATGTGTTCACGTTTCAATGGAGACGCAAATGGAAACACAGATTGCAGCTCAATTTGCAGTGAAACATAATTTAAAGCGCATATTACGCGCACTTGTACTCCTAGTTTTGCCCATAAATGTTATGGTTAGTCCCAAACGCACACAACCACACGCACACACAGCAGACTCTGCCCACTAAACACAACCGCAAAATGGTCAAGCGACTGAGTCGCATTTAATTAATGCCTCGGCATATTCATGGTGCATAAATTCGTGCTCCAAATTTTCGCCCATAACGCACACACGCACTCTCCTAACACTCCCTCGTGCCAACTATTATGGCTTAGGACTGCGTGAAAATTATGTGAAAAAAAAGGCGGTAAATTCGCATAGGATTGAAAGAAAATTCTTATTTTGGGCCGCTGCCCAAACAAATGAATAAAAAGCTTTTGGGGGTGAAATGAAAAAAAACTGCGAGCACATTGAGTTATGTTGACCGGCAAATTTATTGGCAGCTGCAGTTTTTCCAAAAGCAGCTCTGTGAAAAAAAGGTCGACATCCCTTAATTTGTTGGTTTTATTTTTTTCCCCAGTTTGACAGTGACAGACGCAGGTGAACTTCAGAGTACCTCATTTGTTAGACGCTGTGTGCGTCTGTGGTTTCATTTATTTAACCTTTGTTGGGTGTTTTACACACAAACACACACACACATACAAAATGGACAGCTAGTGATGTTTGTGCTAACAATTTAATTAAAATTAAAAGCGAAGCTGGCAGCGACTGAGTGAAAAGTAATACACATCATGTTAATGGTAGATGCAAAGAATAACACACGCACAACACATGTCATGCATGTTGTTGTTGCGGTTTTGTTTAACAAGCTTGTTGAGCGAGCAGTCAAAAAGGAGTTGACGGCTATGCAGAGTATGTTGATGGACTGTTAGATATTCTGTAATGAATATAAGGCTGGACAAGAGCTAAATTTATGAGAAAAACTTAATGAAAAAATAAACTACAATAAATTTAAAGAAATCCTTAAATGTATTTAAATTAAATTCAGTTTTCTTTGAGTTACCAAATACCTGCTATTTATATACCCCACCTTATCATCCCCTCTACAGGGTATCTTATCTGCCTCGACATATTCAAACTCCAGGCATATTTTAGTTCATCGTTGCCACAAAACTGACACATAGTTGTCACAGTAAATCCACTTAAAATGGCAGCCAAGTGTCCACATGTCCCACTGTCACACCTGTTGACAGGGCGCAGCTGAAGCAAGCGGATAACGCTATAGACTCCTAGTGACGTCTGAGATGATCCTTGACACAGAAAATGTTGAATGACTATTTGCAGGGAATAGCAACAAAATAACTGCACGAATTCTCGCACTTTTTTTTCGTTGTCGAATTTAGCACTTTTTTATTTTTCCACTTTTTTTTTTTTGCCACTCTTTCGTTCTGTCTGTCGCGCACAATTGAGAGTTTTATAACAACAACGACAGCAAAAAAGTGGAGGAAGCTGCGTTTTCCGGCGGAAAAACTTGGCTGCTGGCAGCTGTAGCGTGAGAGCAGGAAACGCGGCAACTTGATTCAATTCGAAGACGTAAATGGAAAACAGAAATGTGGCGGCCAAAAAGCCAAGGCAACAATTCCGGCAACCAACAATGCGAATGTAATCAAAGTACAATGCAAAGCTTGTTAAATGCAGCTGGTCCGTAGGGGCTAGTGGAAAAGCGGGGGCGTGGCTGCGATGCCAAAAAGTCACCAAGGCAACCATAAAATATTTTCAGGCAACAAATTGAAGCTTAAAGCGAACTCTTTTGGCATCTGAGCAGCTAACAACACTACACACACGTAGTCACACACACACACTCCCCTCGTTATGCTGTGCGTATAGAAAATTGGAATTAGACGTGATTTTTCATGCACACACGTGCAAATTACAGCGCACACGTACAGACACAAACATGTATAGACTCTCTCACTCACACCAGCCCTTTCCCCTACCCTCCTCCCATGTACAGCACATATTGGTTGCCATTTTTCTGTTATTTTATTTGCTGTATGTTACGCATACGCCGTGTGTGTGTCCCCACATACATTTTTTCTTGCCGTTTGCAGCAATTAAATTTTGTAATTATGTACCATGGATTATGCAATAAAATTCGCATTGCATGCCACATTCTCATTTAATTGAACATTTCGTGCGGCATTCAATTTAGTGCTTGATTTATACAACAATTGAAATGATACTACAAGTTGTTCTCTGTTGTTGTAATTACAACATTTTTAATTGCAAATGTGTATGACATTATCTAGTCGTTGGCATTTTGTGCAACTATTTGTCCAATTTGCATATGGAATATTGATATTTTTTGTCATGTAACGAGCACAAATTATGGTGTAAACTCATATGTTTTTTTGGTATGCACATAATTGAATTCTATGCAAATATTCTGATTGAACGTGTTGCTGCATTGGCCACAGGAACTGACAGGATCTTCTCATTAGAACCGAAATAAGCTAATAAATTGACAGATATTTCATTTCACGCCATTTTCATGGCATATTAATGGACACTGCATTAAATCGGTCTTACGAGCATGATAAACGTACAACATTAAAGTATACACTTAGAAAACAAAAGTACTCTTAAAGCTCTACTAAAGTTGCAGCCTAACTAAAGAAAAAAAACCTTTTAACTTGCTAATAATACAAATTAAACTTAGCACTGATAGCTGACCAATAAATTATAGTTTTAACTTTCGTAGAGATTAAATTTAGTGCATTTACTATTCGTTTATCTGCACTTTGTGTCGGGTCTTGTTAGGTTTGATATGAGAACCTTGGACCCAGCTCAAATTCAAAGGGGCAAACAATGACAAGTTGATCCCAAACAACTCAATAAGAAGCAGCCATAAAGAAAAATGCCTCAAATATAAATCCCCCCCAAAAAAACAAATGGCCAGCTCATAGTCAAAAAAAGGCAAGAAAAAAAGGAAAGCAGTTTGAGTTGAAGGCTGCTAAAGTCTTGTGGAAATCCAATTGAATTATGTTGCCAGCATTGTGAGCCCAAAGCTGTCAGCAAATTGAGCCAGGTACACAGGCCATTTCAGCCCCTCAGTAAGAAAAAAAAGAAAGCTAACACCTGATATATGGCCACAGAAACATGATTCGAAACAAACTTAGTTCAGTTTCTTTTTAAATTTCCTTTAAATACAATTATTCAATGAACGAGTTACAAAGTTTATCAATAAATCAGACTAATTAGTGCGCTCGGCTCATGTTTTATTAATTAAGGTATCCACTTGGCAATCGTTTCGGTTTCATTTTCATTTAGCCAACAACAGAGAGCAAGAGATAAACAGTTTCAAGAAGCTACAAAACTGTTATACGTTTGTCTCTCTGTGTGTGTTACTTCCTGTGTGTTTGTGAGAGCGGCTTAATGCCCATTTTTTGGCATCACTTGCGTATAATTTTATTGCTCCAATGGTTTTTACGGCGCGGCATCGTCTGCTAAAGTGCCTGGCCAAACATTTTTGACGCCAAAGTTGTTCCCTTTTTATTTTTTCTGGTTTTTTGTTGCTCGTAGCGCCGCATGCAAAAGAAATTAAAATTGATTTTATTTGCTGAATGCCAAACTGTAGCCTGCTTTTAGGCACATGTGTGTGGGTGTCCTGGTGTGTGTGGGTGCTGGCTGGCATGCCTGACTGCTGTGTGCAATGAACCAAAAACTGTTCAAAAGTATCCAGAGAGAAAACGGCCGATAACATTTAAGCTGAATGTTTCAACTTTTGGCAGTTGAACAAAAACGCTTAAAATATGCACATACAATTTAATCAAATTATAGATTAAGCGCACAGATATCAAATTGTTATTTGCCTTTCAAAAGAGCTGCTATATACGCAGCAAAGTGGCGCTTAAATTAAGCACAAGTGTCATTTGGATTTGTGACTAGAAATTAGTTTAGCCAGCGAGAAATTTAAGCTTAAAAAACTGCTTTAAAGTTCATAAAATGTGCCCAATAATATTTCTCTGTGTTTCATGTTAATTCAAGTATTTAAATACAAACATTTGAAGTTTTGCTGTCTTGACAGAGTTTACATATGTTTTTCCCCTTATGCCAAAAAGTATGCAACAAATTTTTTTTGTTGTTTGAACAATGTCTTCATATAAATATTTGCTAATACAAAAGTCCGTAGAAACTCGGAAGTTTTTTCGCTGCGCCTCAAGGAAAAGCTGAACCGGAGATCCCTCAGATAAGCAAAAAGTCTGCAGTGCACACATTTGCCAAAAAGACAACAAAAACAAGAAGTAAGGATAAAGAAAAACAAGAAAGTCCACTTGTATAGCTTCAATATTTTGTACAGTTGGAGCGATGCAGACACAAGTCATAGAGTGAAATTTTCTATTAAATAATGGCAAGAGAAATTACACTGCAGTATTTCTGTCTGCGTAGCTGTGTCTGCATTTGTATGCATTAGTGTATGTACGTGTGTGTGTGCGTATTGTATTCCAACTGCATTAATTTATGTATGAAACGCTATGCCACGTACGTCCTCAGTGCTCAGCTTCTCCCTCTTTGCAGTCTCCGTGACTGAATACCCAAAATTCAGACAGGCATAAAGAGGATGCAAAGCCAGTGGCAAGACAGGAAGCTTGTGCATTGCCATGCTCGACGAGTATGCAGCTCTAAGGCCAGTAACTTGGCCATTACCAGGAAGTCGTTGGCAGAGGCTCATTATAAAACTCAGCCTCAAACTGACGTTGTCTTTGTCTCGTTTGCTTGCCAAGAAAAAATATTACTTGACTGTCAGCCACCATCAAAATTTGCCTCTTTAAAACTTTAAGGAAAAAGCTGAGTTTCTATGTTCAAATTATGCCAAGTCCTTTTGCTCTATTTTCTGTTGTCTGCTACAAGCACAGTGTTTGACAAAAGTGTGTTGTCCGGATCCTAAATAAACATAAACCTCTTTGGCCATTTCCTTTTATTTCCTGAACGGTCGCATTCGTTGTACATCAAAAGGTAAATGAAGCGTGGGAGTCTCTGCTTAAATATCCATTTAAAGCACATGAAACTAAAGTTTGTTTATCTCCTTTTTATTAATTCGGTGATGGCAATTTGTGGAGAATTCGAAGCTGTTTAAATTGCCACAATTGGTTTAACAATTTAGGGCACTCACGTAGTTTAACTAACTAGCATTATATATGTATAAATCTCTCTCAATTGAACACGGCATACGTTAAATGATTTGAAATTTAAATAGACATAAATGCTACAAATCATTTGATAGTTTATGGTTTCTATTGTCCATACTTATGGCAAATTTCCCCACAAAATATTAGCCATTTAAATGCTTTCCACAATTTAAATCCAAAGTTTGGTTTGCTTTATTTCTGTTTAGCTAAACAATAAAGCTAATTAAGCTTTGGAAGCTAATTTCAATGAAATTAAAACGAAATCAGTGCCAGAAACAACAACGAAATAGGCAAATAAGCGTTGTTGAGTGAGAAACGTGCAGCTCAAGGTTCTAGATGCTCCCAAAAAAAAAAATAAATAAATAAATAAAAAAAGGAGGAAACTACTCAGTTATTCAGAGCATGAACTGGCGTCCAACAGACTGACTGTCTGACTGAATAACTGACTAACTGAATGACTGACTGCCTGAGTTACTGTATGAAAAAGGTGCTGACTGCTGCCTGCTGCCTGGTGGATGCTACTGACTGATGCACGAGTGCTTAAGTGACTGCAAAATGTACAAGAGGCAGACAAAACGCTTAGTCTGAGTTGGTTCTTCATTTTTTTTTTGGGACACACGTTGCTTGTTTGCATTCGGCTGTGACGTGTGTGTGTGTGAAGGTCGTGGGCGGTGACGTCGTAGAGTAAAAATATTGCCAACAAAGTGTTGAGCATAACAATAAGGCGCACACACCAATACACACACACACACTGGCAAGACAATGAGAGATTGTGTCCTAAATGCGTGCGCTTGACTCGTTGTCGCTGCTTTCTCTTCCGGCCTTATGTCTTCCGTCTTTTACTTTTACTTTTTATACAGTTTCATTTCCATTTCGCAATCGCTTTCGCACTCCCATTCGCATTTGCATTCTGCTTAGTTGTAGCTGCTGTTTTAAATAAATTATTGCTTAGCTCATTTCTTTTTTCTTCTCGAAGACCTCTTAGTTAATAGAAGTACGTGGGTCTATTAGGTTTGTCAACAAAATGTGCATAATTGGCAGCAGAGGAGTTGTCGATGACAAAACGTATACAATTTCTGATCAGTTTGTGGGTTTAATGTAGAAAACAAGCCATTTTTGTACTTAAACTTGATAAACGTTATCGAGTTTTGTTTGGAATTATATGACATACCTGCAATAGAACTAATCGTTAAAAAATAAAGACTTGTTTTTTATCAAAACTATTAATTTGTGCAAGAAACATTTGTTATCGGAAATAACTCTGATTATTTACTGTTTAAAGTAAGTACAGGGTCTTCTGAAGTCTACCCACTTGACTGCAACCTCTTCTACTATTTTTAAACGAAATGATATACATCTAACGTTCTGTTAAATAGCAGTATCTCTGTTTTCCATTTTATTTTTCTATTTGTCTGTGACGCTACATTTTCTGTTGCATACTTCCCTGCGCTGCTCACCAAAAATTAAAGAGAAACGGTAAATGGTAAATGGCAAATGTCGACCATTTCCACTTTTGAATTCCCCCAAGCAATTAGTCTGTCTCTTACGTTCAATTGCTAAAATTATTTTGAGTGCTTTAATTTTGCAACTAAACGTAAATTGTATACAGTGCGACTGTCTGTGTGTGTGTCGGTGACTGTGACTCTTTGTATTTTTGGTTGCAAAAACTTAAATGAAAGTCATTGTCGGTAGCATAAAAAGTCGAGTAAAATTTGCATAAATGTAAATACAAACTGAAATAGCGCAAAAAAAAAACCAAAGTTTCCATAGAAAAAAGTTTTCCTTTGTGCATTTTATTGTGGGAGCGATAATTTTTGGGGAATACTTTTTGTGGTGCTTGAATAGAGAAGTTTAGGTTAATTATGTAGTAGACAATAGATACTTGTGCCAGTTTTTGGTCACTTAAGCACTGATTTAAGTAGACCAAAAGTTACTTAACCAAATTAACAGAAAGTCAAGTTAAATCATGCAAATATGTTCAAGCAAAAGTTGTATCAATAAATAAAGTAATAAAGCATTTCCACACTGATTTCGTAATTAAGCTCATGAATAAATCAGCAATTGCGAAAACTTGGAAATTGCTTTCGACATATTGCTTACAATCTATTTTTGTGCTCTCTCACTTTCACTGTACTCGACCATCATTTCAGATTTAAGCTAATTTCCGGCAATAATCGTAGCAATTAAATTTATGACCCAAACTGTGAACAGGCCAGAGAACGCTTCAGTTTGAGCTTCAGCTTGAGCAGATTTTACGAGCACTTAAAGATGCCATAAAAATGAGGCGTGGCATAATATTCCATAAGCATAAATCAAACGTATAAGAAACCCTCAAAAACTACAAGTGGCAGTTTGAGCCGCACAACTGCCATTAAAATGAACCGAAAACCCCGTAAAAGTAAAAATAAAACAACATATTACGCATACACCATGTTTAACACTTTATAAACGCATTAGTGTCCGCTGAGAACGTGTTGGTTTACGAACAGCTCCTGGCACCCACATCAAAATACAATTTGCAAGTTCAACGAGAAAAATTGAAACGGCAAAACAACAAACTTGAAAAATGGAATAACAACAAAAAGCAGCAGTTTTGTATATTTATGAATGTTGAATAATATTTGCTGTGAGCGGTAGTGGAGCCATAAATCAAATGACTATTGGCCGCAACACGTGCTCAGATAAAAATAAACCAAATGCGAATAATATGTGCAAGTAGGTTAAAGCCACGCTCCCCCACAAGCAACCCCCTTGCCACCAGAGAGACCAAAAACCAGATGGCAGCACATTAAACTCAATGAGTTGAAATTATTTGCAGCTGAAGGTCAGCAACTAAAATTTCGGCTAATATTTTTAGATGCTTGCAGCAGCAGTGTTCTTGATGACGGTGGTGGTTTTGGTGGTTTACTGGCAGCTGGGTGGTGCCATTAAAGACAACTTCCGCAAACAATAAATTTAGCACGCCAAACAAGAAGAAATTGGTCCCCGGGCTACTCGTGGGCAACCAAGATGAACGCGTTGCTATGCGGCTGACTTGAGAAAGGGCGGGGTGAGCGGCGGCAAAGGCTACAGTTTATACATACATATATTTATATATATAGGCGTCAAATTTTTTATGTGTGCTTTTATATAGAAATGTTTTTTTCCCGCTTTTTTTGGGCAGACTTCTGTGTGCTGATTAAACTGTTATACATTCAATAAACCAAGTAAGTGTGTGTGTGAGGGGTGTGTGTGGGGAAGCCATACAGTCTTCCTTAATTTGTGAGGCTTATTTATGGAAACTGAAACTGCCACAACATTCATCTCTCTTTTTTGGTAGATGAGCCAACAGATTTAAGAGGACAACCAGAGAAGCCACAGAAATCAGCTTCCTTTCCAGTCTCTTTTCTGCCCGGCAAGTTTATGCAGGCAGAGCGGAACTTTAAAAGCCAGCACGAAGCAAACTGAAAGGTTTTCCAAACAAAAACTTTGACTTGAGCAGTTAAGCTCATTGTAATTGAGTAGGTAAAATTGAGAGAGTTTAAAGTTGTCCCTAGAATAAAGCATTAGATCGTCATGCAGACAAACAAACTATCAGCTTTGCTAAGTCACCATTTGATGTGAAAGCTGCAACGGATTGTTTGTCTTCCAACTCTGTTAATAAATTTTATAGAGCTCCTAAAAGCATGCAACACTTTCTATCAGCCACTTATTTAGCTTAGTGCACTTACTTAAAGAGCTTAATTAGCAGCTTAGCTTTGTTCAGACCAGAAAGCTAAGCAGAAACTTTTAAAACACATTCTGTGGACAGCTAGAAAACTTTCTGGTTTCAATTTCATTTGTTTAGAGTTTAGTTTGGCAGCTAAAAAACAAAATTTTACTACTCTCTCTGAAGAATTCTATGCTGTCAGTGAAAGTTTCTAAATTTAGTGAAAAGTTTAAGCAAATTACAAATGTTTGAAATAATTTAAACAATGCTAGTAAACAAAAATGTTTGTTAGCTCTCTATCTATGTTTTTTTCTTTCCACTTTCACTTTAAGAAAATCAACCATAGCATGACAACTCTGCACCTGTTTGCATTGCATCAAAAGCAATTCATTAAAGTTGACCCCGACATTGCTTATCAAAGCACAGCAGCTAATGGACCGACCCAGCAATGCACTTGCCCAGCTATTTGTACTGGCTCAGTTAACGGGAATGGCCCTGGGTCTCAACGGAGTCCAGTTGGCACGCAAGCAAAGTGCTTTGGCCAATTCCCCGAGCATGGAGAAGTGTATCAATCGGATGCACGTGCAGCATAGCAATCTAAAGAAGATTGTCGAGTGCATGGCACGCTCGGCAAATCTAACCGCCTTCATGGAGGATACGCTATGGAAAGTCGATTTGTTGGCCCATCATGTTGATAAACTGGAAACAATACCATCACCCGACAACTATATACCTTCACCATATGAGCATATCGATGATGTGCTCAAAATAAAGGCCAAAAGTGTTGCTGGTTTCAGTTGCCTATGTAAGCAGCATGTGATTCAGGCCATAAGACGTAAACTGGAGCATTTTCATCTGATGAATGCCCGAAGGAGCACTCTGTTCGACTGGCCATCGTCTCAGCCCCACATGCGAACCAAAAAGCCGTCAAAAATTGATGGCAACCCGCTGATCAGACTTAAAACGAGCCTGGAGTTGGCCAAAGAACTGAACTGTCTGATTTTTGATGCCATTGAACGACATACCAAGCCAAAAGTTGGTGAATGATATAAGAGTTTAAGCGTTTAAGTGTGTAATCCCTTTTGGGGGTACACAAAAGGCGGAACTTCATTTAAATTGTAAATAAATATGTGAGCACCACACATGACAATAGCATCCAATCAAGGCACTGAGGTGCTATGGTCACATGCGGCGTATGAGCATTGTGTATGCCACAGATTTATGCCAGGCCCCAGCAGACAACACTCAGCCTGCTGTTGGCCTGGTTTTTAAAGCCCAGTGCTTAGTAACCAGTGCCCAGTAACGTGTTGTTCGTTGTTGTATGTAAATGCTGCGGATTGAGGCAGCGATGCGTTTTAAGTAATTGCTTAGAAGTCGCGCAACATGCGGCACAGTAATAACAATAATAACACGGCCATAATAACGGGCAATGAGACACGCAGCAAGTTGCAGTTTTCTGCTGCTGTTGCGTTACTGTTGCCGTTGTTTGTGGCCAAGACCAGCTCTTGGCAGCGTCTCTGCTTGCATATACTTTTTTTTTTATGCATTTCTGTAGTTTATTTTAATGTGCCATATAAAATAATTTAATGGCCCTGGCATGCAACAAGCAGGCAGAGATAAAGCAGTAAGGATGGGGCAAGCGGGGAGTTAGGGGAACAGAGCGCGCTATATAAGGGAATTCACTTATAATTAGTAAAACGGTGGCACCCTTAAAGCGTGCGACTGTAAATGATAATTGTGGCACATTGTGTATGCCACACACACAACGAGTGACCAAAGGGGCCATCAATTAGAGCTGGCTCATTAAAAAAAAGCACAAAATACAACTGGAAAGTCAAACGATAAATGTAGCCATTGGGGGGAAAACAGTCTCGCTTGTAGCGTTACTGATATGGTTAGCAAAAGCTTTGAGTAGAGGAGACTATAAAATGCGCTGCAAAGAAAACCTGACAACATTTAAAGAGCAGTTTTTATTAATAAGCAGAAATAATAAATAATTAAATTATATATCAAAAGTTATAAGCAAAAAATCAAGTAGAGATTTAATGTTTTTGCTTCATTTATTTTGTTATACATTCAACTACAAACTTTGTTGATTTCCGCACAGACTTTTGGCCAACAAATAAATTTTACGAGCAGTTTTGTTTTTGCCTGCTCACTCCACAGGCAAAAACTTAATGCCACTTGAGTTGCTGCCTTCAATATTTCTTAGAATATAAATTAATTTCAAGTATTTTCCATTGAACATTTTCAGCTCAGAGCTTACAGCTTACCGGTTGTCTTCATGTTCTCTTCGGTCATTTTACTGTCCTTTCTTGCTATCTTTTGCCTGATTTTATATCACATTGGGAATCGGGAAAATAGTTGGTGGCCTTTGGGCAACAACAAGACGAGGCAAATGTCTCTCAGCTGCAATGTCAATAAAAATTCAATTACGTTTTTCGGTACGAAAACATGCTGCTACGGCTGCTACTGTCTGGCATGCCTTTTTCCTTATAGCCATTTCAAATTGGCTATCGGCTCTGCAGACGCACAAAGATTTCAGGCATCAACTTTGTTGTCTACTGTATGTAGGGCTGGTGGGTGGAGGCAGCTGCTGAGTGGCATTTCGAAATTTGTTTGACATTTGAATAGCAGCTTCAATTGAATTTGGCAAACAAAGCGTAGAGAGAGAGAGAAAGAGAAAGGGAATGAGAGCAAGACAGTGAAAAGAAATGAGAGCAGAAAGTTGCGTGTGCTGGAATTCTATGAAACGTTGTGAAATCCAAGTTGTGCCACTTAAATTTAATGGCATGTTTATGTAATCAAACGCGCCCACAATACAGTAAATAATCATAAGCATAATTTGTGTATAGAGCTCAAACTAACCAGCATATAGAGTCGTAAAGCACGTTTCGAGTTTTCTCTTGACTTTGGTGCAAATAAAAGCAAATTAAGCGCACATTTTTTGCTAATTTGCTGTAAGTGATTTTTGGTCATGGTACACACACAAACACACATATGCTTAAAGTGTTAAATAGTTGTTGGTGGCGTTAAGACAAGGTCGTTGTGCGTGTTATGGTGAAATGGTAATTTCCTCTTTTATTTTAGGCAGGCTAACAGTCAGCCAGTCGGCCAGGCAGGTGTTATCACAGCGCCACCCCCTCAGCTTCAGCACTGCTTTCACTCTTCAACTCGCTCTCTTGCTCTTTAGCTGCTTAACTGTGCTACTGTTATACACAAGCGTCAGGCGTTAGCTGCTGCATACTTTCAGGCGTCAGTCTCCCTTTGCCAGCGCTCTCGTTCAGACGGACAGCTTTTTCTGCCTTTTGCTGTCGTGTTGAACCGAAACCGAAACGCGTAAAGTGTTTTGAATAGCCAAAAAAAGAATGTATATATATATGTATATCAATCTGTGTATATAAATAAATAAGCGCAGCGTTTCAGAATAATCAGTGTATAACTTTTAGTTTATGTTAGCTTCATTAGCAGCATCGCTGTGTCTCTACCACTGTGCTTGTGTGTGTGTACATGTGTGTGTGTTTGTGCTTGTGCGTGGTATAAGATTAATGAGCTAAAAGTGTTTTATCGTGTTGTGTGTTAAATATTTAATACAATATCAAATAAATGTTGCATAAGCTGTCGCATCACAGCAAAAAGCTCATATTCTTTTTGACACAAGTCAATTGACACAGGCCAAACAGAAATATAGCAGAAATTAACCTTTTTTCTAGCAGCACATACGACTACTAAGCACAAGTAAGTAGCGCTTAAATATTGATATAGAAGGGACTCCATGGGAGTGCTGGGGCACAGCAAACAAATGCTGATGAAATTACTTAAGTAAACCGCTTAGGCACTCAACTGATAAGCGGATTGTGTATCAAATCAAATTACAAATATTTTATGGCGCACACAATTAAAGATTCCAAGCCGAATTTTATGTATTTTTTGGGGACAATGCGATAAGAAAAATGTCAAAAAAAAATATATATACATTTTGAATTTTTTATTGCTTGCCCAAAAAGGGACAATGTTTTTAACGTGTTTTAAATTCCTTTTCATTTTTAATGCCAACCCACTCCACACAGCAAAAAGTACATTAAAATGGAAACAAAGAAATGCTTTTCCCTTGTCATATTTTGAAATGAAACAATTGTCGGTTTGCAATTTAAATACATATACTTTGAAATTATCAAGCAATTTAATCAATACGCACACAAAATGACGTTGCTATTATACGGGTTTGTTTTCGATTCGTTTGAAATGAAAGCAGAAACGTTTTAACACACACACACACAGAGTGAAACAGTTTGTACACACCCACACACACACGGACTGACACAAAGTACGTAACTGAGACCCATTTCCATTTAACGTGCACAGACTTTCAAATTAATTGTTGAGCCACGTTTTGCTACTTGCCGCAACTTACTGTAATGCTAGTTCATTTAGCCACGCCTACCGCCCACCAAAACACACACACAGCCAGCATCCCAACTAAGTAAATAATGCGTAAAACAAGTCGAGCGTTTTACGGTTGTTCGCCCATTTGGTTCTCTCCCCCTTCCTCTCGTGTTACCGTACAGTGAAACAGTCAATTGTAAAATTGTGGCAGCCACAACAATAGCTGCTCCTTGTTGTTGTTGCTGTTACGTTTGTTATTATCGTTGTGGTTGTAGTTGTCGACTGCAGCTTGATGAAGGCAAAAAGGATTGCCAGCACGAATCCTGACGCGCGTGTACCGGTGTAATTCATTATGTTGCCCCAAACTGAAAGGCAGGTGAGTTGTGCAGACAAAAGCAGCTGAGACTAAGTCTAGTAAAAGCTATAGAAACCGTTGTCAAAGCCAGCCAAAGGGATGCCAAGGCACACATGTGTATAAAGACTATATATCTCAACGATACAAAAATATAAAAGTAGCTAAAGTTACAACTCTTGTTGTTAACGTAAAAATTGTCAGTCACCGTGTGAGCAACTTCCGGCTTCAACATGGCAGCCAACTGAAGCGCTGCCACTCAAAGTGTGTACACACATATATGTGTGTGTGTGTGTGTGTGTGTGTGCTATGCTTGTCTAGCTTTGTGTACATAAAAATTTCTTGTATTATTTATGCCGCTTGCAAAGTTATTCAAGTGCCCCGTTGATGGCTTTTAATCAAGCGCTCAACATCACGAAACTTTAATAAGAAATTCCCATTTTTTCCCCATGTTTTTTTTACTTTTGTAATTGCCTGTCAACAACTGAAAACGATACGCTAAAGAATCAATTAAAAACCTAAAATAAAATGGGGAAAAAAGGCAGCGAAACGTGTGGAAAAAAGTTTGCAATTTCAGTTTCTTATTTATAGGCTCAAATTTATTTGCAGCAAATAAAACTGTCAACGGCAATAATGAAATTCCATGTTTTAAACTGAGCAATCCAGAGAGAAAGCTCACGAGAAAAAATCACAAAAATTGCCATACAACAACAAGAAGGAAAGCAAAAAAAAAGTTTTTTTTTTCTGGCTTCGTTTTTATTTTTTTGCAAAAGTCGTGAAAAAGTTTTATTTTGACAACGAGCTTTAAAAAGTGTGCGCTATAAATCAGCGGGGCGTATACGTAATATACAAACACACACACGCATGTGGCACACACACACACTGGCCATAAGTTATAACTATCACAATATTGTGGCATAAACAGCAATTACTTTAAAGTTTCAGAACCTTGAGTTGTTTAGCAAAGCTAAAACTTTATGGTAAACTATATTTCAGCTGCTCCATTTGCAGTTATTTATACAGCACTCACACACAGATAGTTACATGCTAGAGATGTATCTGTAACTGTATCTACATTTGTGCTGTATCTGTCTGCTGCTTTTCAGCGTCTTGTAGTCAATTCCAAAATTTATCTCGCCACATGCAAAAATGTATATTTGCACAAAAATGCAATAAATATTTTTCTTTCCACTTTTTTTTCTTTGTGTGTCTCTCAATAAACGTGCAAGAATTCAAGCAACATTAAATCCACAATCCAAGTGTTGCCTCAATAAATCGATTATTTACTTGAAAATTTTAAGCAGTTTAACACGAACGAATTTTTGCTAATACGATTAAACACTGAATTTACTTTATTTACACACTGACTGGCAGCTTAATTCACTGGACTTGATTTTAATAAAAGTAATGGCAGCTCTAAGCTATTTTCGTAAATATTTGGCAGATCTTGCAATTTATTTCACATAAAGTTGATTAAATGCTTCGCTCCGCACTTTCAGCATTAGCATACAAAGGAAAATGATCCAGGGAAAAAAAAATAAGTAGCTAAGAAGGAGCAAAGAAAATGTACTTACTTCATCTTTTAGCGAAACTTTGAGCACACGACGACCACATGTAAAAACAAACAAAACGCAAACCGTAGCAAAGTGGTTGCTGCTACTCCTGGGAAAAATCCTCTTAGCGCAGGACATGCATGCAAAAAATGCTTATTTTTCTGCTTCTATTTTGGGTTTGGTGTTCTTTTCGGTTTTTCTTCTTATTTGGAGCACGTAGTAGCGACAGCATCACAGAATTTTCCATATATTCATATGCGAGTATATGACAAGAGTTAAGTTTTCTTCCACTTTTGCCCATATTTATTGCTGTTGTTGTCGCTGTCTTTGCCAGCAGACAACAATTTCTCACATTTCAATCACTTTCACCATCAATCATGCCACACACGCACACTCACACACACATACACACAACCACACACTCTTACACACGCCCAGATTTCGACATTAGTAAAAGCAGCCAATGAACCATGAATGCCATGCAAAATATATTTATCATGTAAATGGGAAACTAGCTAAAGTAGACGTTAAATACTTCCACCTATTGAATAAATATAATCGCCTTATGTTACAACAAAATGAAACTGATACGAGTATCATATTGTTTCACTTAATTAAAGCTGCCTTTGTGTGCACTTCATTTTATTGCTAGAACTGAAACTTTGTCTGCCTTAAATGACCATCAAGTTAGCTTTAAATTCGCTCCAGTGCTGCTTAAATAGTTTATGCTATGCACATTAATTATTTTTGGTTAGCGAAAGATAATCCCAGCACTTTAAGCTGATTAAATTAAAGCGAGTTTCAAGCCATGTCATTTTTCTTCCTTTTTTTTGGGGGGAAAAAGAGATACATATCTTGCTGGCACTTTAGTTGTGCTTTTTATGGCACTTGACAAAATATGGGTTAACAAACTCATTAAGCATTTTGCCATCGACATCGACAGCAACGTCATTACGCGCGCACACACACACTCGCAACACATTGTGTATACGTCAAGTAGGCCCACTTCCGCCTATCAATGGCGTCTGTGATGCGGCAATGTTTTTTGTGCCCCGTTGTCGATGCTCCATTAGGCAAAAAGCAAAAGCATTTAAGCCAAGCCAAAGCCTAGCAAGCAAAAGACGCTTCGCACCACGCCCACCAACACACGCGTACAAAGTGCCGTATACTTTATTTCTCTTCGTTGCTGCCATTTCTTTTTTCACTACGTGCTTGATGCTTGTTTGTTGTTGTTAGCAAAAGCCAGGCAACACACACACCAACACACACATACACTCGCAAAAAAGTGCGCTAATGGTGAAGGTCAGGCCGTTGTTACGTTGTTGGCCTTAAGTGAGATGGCCGTAGTTCTTCTTGTTGTAGTCGTTCTTTTTTTTTTGGTTCACATTGTGTGTCCCTGCATCCGACAAGCTGTGCTCTTTCTCTACCACGTTACGCTCTCTTTGGGCATGCGCTTTAAGCCTTTTTGGCCAGCGGCTTATGTTGGCCATATAACAGTTTAACAATTGCAGACTTTTGGGCGCTGTGCCATGAATATTTGGCATTGTTGCTGCTGTGCGTGTTCTTTGTGTAACTTTTGTGGTAACGACAACACAATAAAAAACAACTTTTTCATGCACATTTTTCTTGGCGTTTTTGTTGCCATTTTCTTGCCTTATGATTTAGTTATTTTCAGCAAGAACTTTATGCGACATGCCACACAGTGCAGCACATAAGTTAGTCGTCAGCAAAAGTATTTTTGCTTTAAATTTTATTTATTAGCTAGGCGGAAAAAGCTTGTCGAAATTTAAATTTAATTATTTTAATTATGATTAATGTTACTCGCGAGTTTAGCTCTTTATGACTTTGTGCAATTCCCTGGGTGTTTTTGACTTGAAAGGCAGCAGAAATTCTTTGCTTTTTGGCCATTTCATGGCTTTACTTTGTCTCCTTGAGACTGCCAATTAATGTGCTGCAGATAAGCAAAATTTCGCTTTTAAAATGTCTTGAAATTTTCCACAATTTTGTTTGCTCATTAAAATAAATCCTGAGCTCAAATTTTCAACCCCCAAAAGCAAAAGAAAGAATTTTCTGCTCGAAGCCACAGTAACATAATTCTATTAATGCAATTTTAAAATGAATCCAACTACTTTCAATTGGCAATTGCTGAGCGCTTTCAAGTGACTGTCTGGGCAACTTGAAAACGATTGTACGTCTCGTTTTATGGCCAATGGACGTACTTTAGAGTGAAGTAAATCCACGTCTTAAACCAAAAGAGCCGCATCATCATGTTGATGACGCTGGCAATCCATAAAGTGTCGACATAAGCTTTAATAACTGACTGACTGAAGGACTGACTGACTGACAGACAGACGTTGCTGTCGTCACTTTAATGTCATTTTCATAATATGCCCCAAGCACCTTAGCATTTTTATTATCTTGCTGGCTCTTTGGCGCTTTTGGCGCTGCATCAGTAACTGGTCGGGCACAAAACTTTTATGGCACATTAAACGCACAGTCAAGAGCTAAGTCGAGTGCCGAGTTGAGTTAAGTTCAGTTCAGTTCGGTTCAGTTTAGGGCTGGGGTTGCATGGGGTTATGCGATAAATCTCTTTGTAGCGCTTTCAAACTGCTTGACTGATGCTGACTGAAACTGACGGCGCAAATGCGTATTTAATTCCACATTGCCATGCCCACGTAAGCGTTCACGCCTACTAATGCCACACCGTTCCAAGACCCTGTAGACAGTCGAAAGGAGGAGCAGACACTGCTGCCTTATTAGCTTTCTTTCTTAAATAACAAGCACTTTAAAATAGCAACAAAATAAATTTTAGTTGGTTTGTAGAATATATACTTATATACATTATTTTTAAGCTTATTCCTTTTCTCTTCTTCTTTTTTAATTTCCGCTATTCTCCTACTTTACGCGGCATTTTACAGTTGTGCTTTTCATGCCTAGCTGTTGACATTGTTGTTGTTGATGCGTTGACATTAATAAATGTCACAATTCAACTGCAAGTGACGAAAGCTATGCTTGAGCGGGATAGAAAATGCTTCAAACATATTGCATACTTTGCAGCACGTGTTTGTGGGGCATTAAGCACGAGAAGCGAGAAATAGAGTGGGGAAACGAAAAGAAGAGAGCGAGAAAGAAAGACAGGCTGACAAGACAGACCGTCTGGCCGAATGACAGAGTGACAGACTGACAGCTTGACAGACTGACAAGACCCAAAAACGCTGATTGCTCGAGCGCTTTAAATTAATTAGTCGTGTTCCTTTTTATCTGCCTTCCCTTCTCTCTCTCTCTCTCTCTCTCACATCTCTTTCCCACGCCAGTTTGCTGATAAGTTGCCGACAAGCAGATTTGCGACATTGACAATTTTTCTTGCCACAGCAACAACAACAACCATTTTGGAGGCAAGTTTGAGTGCGTGCCACGAGTTGTGTCTGCCGCATGTCTCGTGTCTCGTGTCTGAGTTGCCTCGGCTGTGTCTGTGGCGATAATCGGCTTATGCATAGCTTATGGGTTCTTGCAAATTGATAAATGTTGCAGAGGCGCAAAAGCATTGCCTACTTTTTGGGGCCTAGCTAATTGAACGCATCACGTGTTTTGCTCTCTGTTATCTCTCTCTCTCCCTCCCACTGAGTGCATGTGGCATATCAATTAGCCTAATGATTCCACCGACTTTTGTTTTGTTACAATCCCTTCATTGGTTTTATGCCAGGCAGTGGAAATGTATTCAATTCGAGCGTCTACATGATGTACCACTCACAGCTGCCAAAGCTCTGGCTTAGTTTGGCTAAAACACACTCACACACACACACACACTTTTACAAGCACAAATCTTTGTTGCTTGTGTAAATTTGTTTGAGAGTTTAACTTTTCAATTTGTAGTCGTAGTCGGATGGAAAACTCTGCGCCAACTGCAGATTTGCCATCAATACCTACACAAACGCACTCCTAACCACCCCAGAGTCTGTTGTGTGTGTGTGCGTGTGTTTGCTTAGCAGATTGCAGCAAATAACATCAGAAAAAAAGAAGCAATTTAATGAGCTATTTCTCTATAACAACAAAGCAATTATTTATTTAGCTACGAAAGCGCATTCAACATCTTGGAGATAAATTAAAAATCAGCTCAACGCTGCTGCTTGCAATTAATTAGTAAATTAATCAAGGCTTAAAAGTGTTTTAAGTAAATTGCTGTAAATTAAGCAATTTCACTTAAATTTAAGTTTCTGCTGGCAGCATAAATTTAAATTAATACAAATAACATATTCAATTGATAGCCACTTAAGTGCATACAAAAAATCCGCATTTCTATAAATATTTATGCGTATTTACGTAAAGCACAATTTGTCAATGCTAAATTAGTCATAAAACTCGCACGTAATCGAATAAATATTAATATAGTCAAAAAAGCGCAAATGGAAATGTGTAAATAAAAATTACTTGACTGGCAGATATCCTAAGTGCTGTAAAACTATAAATAAAATGTAATAAACTTTTATTTATGATATGATAAAATTTAAATAATTAATTGCAGTGCAGTTTAACTGGGATTTAAACAAATTACAGGATATTCAAATAGATTTCAAGTTTGTTTTTTTTTTGTCGACTATTTATGTAAATATTTGATTTATATATTTAATACAGCTGTCAGCCCATTTCAATGGCACAAATAATGTCATTTAAATGTAGGCAAAAAAGTAGGAAAATGTGACAAATGATAAGAGTGACAGGCTCATTGAAAAGCTTCATTGCAATTGCAACTAAAAAGGAAAATGTTAATCAAAATTTCTAAATCACTACAATGCAGAGGAGAAAATGGATAAATGCAATGAAAAATGCCATGAGAGTGTGTGCCAAGTTTTCAATAGAATTGAATTTTTGTAGAGCTGCCAGAACTGACGATTTATTTGTGGTGATGGTATTCCTGCTGCTACTGGTGGCATTCCTCTCTGGCAACGGCAGCGGCAGCGGCATCGGCTGTTGCCACTTACACTTCGATGCCTCAACGAGTCATTGATATGCGAGAGTAAAAAAAAAGTAACCCGTATAAAATAGAAAAAAGTTCAAATTAAAAACCCTCGACTTTGTGTTATCCCAGACACTAGAGAAAGAGATTGCAAAATCTCTATAAACGAGGCCAACAAAAAGTTCTTCAAATCAATATTATGCAGCAGTCGAGTAGGGAAGAGACACAGAGTGGGGGTAAAAGGGGTACTCAAGCGAGCGGTCTAAGCCCATTCTGTTAAGCAGATAAAGTTGGTCAGGTTTAAGAGCCAAGTTGACTTCAAACTGTTGCACGCTCTTTAAAAACCTCGCTTGACAAATCTGCCCCAAAAACTTTGTTTGAAAACTGCTCAGGCATAAAAAGAAGAGGACACACACACAACACACACACACACACACATACGCACACACTCTTATATTTATTCCCTGTCCACTTGCGTTGAAAAAGTTTAACAACTTGACGTTCCATTTCACATGGCTAATCTATATATATATATTTGTATATGTGTTATAGGTAAAGTAGTGGAAACTTAACTGTCCGGCAGGTGTTTGCTGTCCAGGGACATGTGATACCAATGTCTGCTCTCATTAAAAACTAAAATAAACAAGTGAAAAGTTTCGAAATCAAATGCGAGTGCAGAAGAGCAGGCAGCATCAGTTGAAGAAAATGGGTAAAAACTACTAGCTGAAAAAAGTTATAATTGAGTTAAGCGACTGTAGAAGACCCTGTACTTAACTTGAAGCTTACTCGACTCCTTCTCTTACCACAAGCTTATTAAACCCCCTGCTCTTTTCAAGTACCGGGTCTTAAAAAGAAGCAGCAGAACAAAAGCAGATAGAAAAGCAAATAGAAAAGCGAAAAACCACTTGAGCAAGTAGCAAAAGTTTTCCATTTATAACGAGCTCAGTGCCATGTGCATACACAGGGGCTTGTTTTACTAAGCGGGGGAGTGGGGAGGGGAGGGGTAAGAGCAGATACGACTGCAGCAGCACAACAAAGATGAGAGCGTGTGTGTGTGTGTGTGTGTATGAATGTGTTGGTAAAACTTTAAATGCGCGGTAATGAAATTGTTGGCAACAAATGCTGTCAACACTAAGAACCACACAGAGAAACACACACACACACACATGGGCCGGAAGACACACACACACGCTCACATAGAGAACCACACAGTGTCGACACCATTTTATGGCATGATTCCGGGGGTTCCGGCCAAAAGTCGTAGATGGCAGACATCCTGCTGATTTCGCAGAACCCCAGCAAAGCCAAAAAGTTGTCCGACTCAAGTGTTACGCCCCCTACAACCACTGCAGCAAGGGGCAGCAGCAACTGTGTTAAGTTGCCACAACTCTTGAGGGGCATGAATACAGAGAGAGAGAGAGATACAGCAACAAAGACAGCGATGTGGGAGTCTAGAAATTGCCACCTCAGACATTAACAGACACTCGCTCTGCCAGTTGAGCTACTTGTTTTGCAATAATCATATGAATGGCTAAACATTTGGGGCACTCCTCAGTCAGCTGATATGGGTATATTCATGTCTTAAGAAAAACGAATGCCAATCGCATGAAAAGCACTGGTAAATCCAAAGACTTTAACTGCATTTTAATGCTTTTTAGCAGTTGAAAACTTTTTGTTTGGCTTATGTTCTACGACAATTCGAATTATGCCACAAAAGATTCGCTTTTTGGCCAATTTGTGTGTGGCTTAAATTAAAGAAATTACGTGCAAAGATAAGCAAAAGTTTGAGCACAATTGCCAGTTATTCAATGGTTAACTTTAAGCACAAAGACAAGACTTTTTAAATCACATAATGAACCTTTTGTTAGCAAAGAGTTTATTACCCTCTTCCCCTATTTCAAATTGTTGTTTAAAGTTTTTCTTAACCCCTTAAACTACTGAAAAATGAGTACCCTTTAAATTTCTAGCAAACATTTGGTGAATTTAAATAAATTTGCAAATCAAATATGTTTTCATTCAGTTGCTACTTGGCCAAACTATTAAAAAACTTTCAAGACCACAAACGAAATAGAATTCCCCAAACTAACAACGAATGCAATTTTGAAAATTTATTTTGTTTTCAATTGCCAATCCACTGAGAGCTGCCAGCTAAACTCTGATAGCAATAATTTTAGTTTTTAACTAATTAAAAGTCAAGCTGAAAATATAGAGTTTATTTGTTTATTTATTTGTTGGTTTTTGATTAATTCGGTTAAGTTGGGTCCTTCGGTTGTGCTGTCCACGATAAAGCCAATCAAGTGCAATTTAAATGTGGTTCACTTAATCAGTGTGATAATTATCGAATCATTTGCATTAATTAATGCAGCTGAATTAATTTGTATGCCAAGTTGCGTGCACACTTTGCTAATTATCGTAAAACAGTCATTAAGTCAGTCAATAATTATGCAAAAATTAAAATCATACTGACAATGCTGTTGTGTTTGTTTAAAAAACTTAAATTCTAGTTAGTTATAACTATGTAAAACCATACTAAAAGTTAAAGTTGGTGTATTTTTAAATTTTCTATAGTAATTTAAGTTTTTCAACTTCATTTTAAAAACACCTTAAACTATTTTACGTGACTATTCGAAGCTTAAGAGAATGAAAATAGTTATTTTATTTAACAAACTTATTTTAAAACTTATTTAGCTATTTTCTAGCCATCTTAGTAGCTCCTCCCTAGCTTGTCAACTCTTTTAAACTGTCTTTACTTCCAGTTACTGCTACAACACTTAATTGTTCATATATCGTGCTAGCGTCTTGTACTGTTTATACGTAGAATTTTGTAAAAAAATAATTTTGTTACTTTTTTTGTCCAAATTTTTGTGTATTGTCTGTCCAAGTTTTAAAACCCAAATTGTTTTTGTATATATATGTATTTGTAGTGGAATAAACCAAAAAAAAAAAGCGCAAAATATTAAAAAAACAGTAAAATCCCTAAAACGAAACGAACAAGAACAACAAACAAAGAGTGTAAAAAAAATTTGCCAAGTCGCTTATTATGCAGAATATTCGTAGGATCCTATGCAAAACTAAACCACAGCGTTACATAACGCAAATCAATCATGTTCGGAATGCGGCTTGCAGTGTCGATGGAGGGCCGGGCAAGGCAAAGGGTTTGGTTGTTGGGCTCTATCAAAAGGAGGGCGACAAGGATCCAAAACTCACGACAGCGGGTGAAAAGGCCAATGATCGAACGGGCGGTAAACTAATCGAACTCATCTGCGAGACCAAAATCGATGGCAGACTTGGACGTGGCAAGGTATTTAACAATATCGATGATGATTACGGAAGTATTGCGGTTGTTGGCCTGGGTCTCGAGGGCATTGGCTTCAATGAGCTGGAAATGCTCGATGAGGGCATGGAAAATGTACGCATTGCCGCTGGAATTGGTGCTCGATCATTGCAACTGCTTGGCTGCACGGACGTTGCAGTCGATGGCATGGACTATGCCGAACAGGCAGCGGAAGGCTCCAATCTGGCCATTTGGCGGCACATGGAGTTGCTCAATAAAAAATACCGCCGTGTAGTGCCTAAACTCGAATTGTTTGCATCCAATGACATGGATGGCTGGACGCGTGGCCTGTTCAAGGCGGAGTCACAGAATTTGGCGAGACGCTTGAGTGATGCGTCCGCCAATTGCATGACACCCACGCTGTTCGCCCAGGCAACAGTGGATGCCTTGTGTCCCTGCGGAATTACAGTGGAAATACGCACCATGGACTGGATTGAGCAACAGCGTATGCAATCATTTCTAATGATTGCCAAAGGATCCTGCGAACCGCCCGTACTCATGGAGATCTCCTATTGCGGCACAGCGCCCGAGGACAAGCCCGTGCTGTTCATAGGCAAGGGCATAACCTTCAATGCGGGTGGCATTAATCTGAGACCTGCCCATGGCATGGACGAGTATCGGGCGAGTATGTCGGGAGCGGCAGCGTGTGTGGCCATGATGCGTTGTATTGCAGCCCTGTCGCTGCCCATCAATGTGGTGCTGATTGTGCCGTTGTGCGAGAATTTGCCCTCGGGTATGGCCACAAAACCCGGTGATGTTTGTACGTTGCTAAATTCAAAGGCAATGGCCATACGCGATCTGGACAAGGCGGGAGTTGTTGTAATGGCCGATCCGATCATCTATGGCCAGACAACATATAAGCCACGTCTTGTGGTTGATGTGGCAACACTTGGCACCGGTGCCAAAAAGGCATTCGGCGGTGGCGCCTCAGCCATTTTCTCCAATTCCCATTACATCTGGAAACAATTTCAGCGTGCTGGCTCCCTAACGGGTGATCGCGTTTGGCGTATGCCATTGTGGCAATATTATAAGAAACAAATTACCGATGAACTTGGCTATGATCTGAGCAACGATGGGCGTGGTCTGGCCAACTCATGTCTCGCTGCTGCTGTCCTACACGAATTGGTGCCCTGCGCGGATTGGGCACACATTGATACACGTGGCACGGGTATGCTAAGTCAATATGGCATTATACCCTATCTAAATACATGGCGTATGACGGGACGTCCGACGAGAACACTTGTGCAGTTCCTCTATCAGTTAGCCTGCCCCGAACAGAAGTAAGGAACCATCAAGAAGAAGAGACCTAAAGAAGGAAAAGCCAAGAGGATAATCAACAATTGACAATGTTTTATCAATTTAAGCGCAGTTCATCTGTATCATATTCGATTTGTATGCATGCAGAATCAAAGCAATTAAATTTTTATGTTTTGTTAGAAATTTGAGTTTGATAGGGTTAAGTGGTAGATAAATTTGGTTAGAAAGAGCTTAATTCAAACGTATTGAAAGGCAATCAATTGAGTTAGCCTTTATTAAATTATTTTCCTTTGCCTTTTATGGCTTGTCATGTAAATAGAATCGAAATTGAAAGCAGTCGCTTCAATTTGCTTGAGTGCTTTGTTTTACGATGCTCCAGAGCTAGACGACATTCCATAACTGAGTAGTACTTGTTGTACCTGCTCCAACCAATTATACAAACAAATTTGCAATTTTCACACAAGCATTTGCACATTTGACACGTTTAGGCCATTTGCTGTTTGGGGCTGGGGGGCGTGTGCTTGCCACTCCAAAAAGGATATTTGCCTTTACAAACATTCACATTCACATTTACAATCCTCAATCCAGCAGCGCTTGGACTCAGCCTCTTGGCTTTGTTGATGAAATTGCTGCAGGATATTACTTTGAATTATCATAAATAACAGCGCACGGCAATGCCAGCAACGACAATGTGTAAATATGAGTGTGTTTGTGAGTGGTAGTGGGAGGAAAAGGGATCAGGTGCACGTCCGCTCACTGAGCTCGAATTGGAGGCCCCAATCCGTTTATGCGGCGTATACGTAATATTATATACACGTCGTGTGTTTGTGTGTGGTTTTGTGTGTGTCTCAGCGTGTCGGTCTTCCATAATGTATACTGAATGTGTTTATCAGTTAATCGTGTATCGGATGAAGCTGGCAAACAGCAAACTGAGCTCCTCTGTCGTAGCAGACACAACACGATTACTTGTGCTTGTTTTTAAACTGGCAAGTTAATGACATTGGCACTAAATTAGCTCAATGTATTTAAAGAGAAGTCATTGCAGATGTTTGTATAACTTTAAAAGAGTTTAAAATGATAGTTTTGGCTGCTTTTGCTGTTTTTAAATCGAGTTTTTGCTGTGACTTTAAGCGTAAAAAAAGTATTCGCTGTGTGTGGGTGTCTGCTTCCGCCAGCTGTTTAAACACTTCTGACGTGACATTCATGATAAATTCATATGATTTTCCACAAATTTAATTTCCAATAAGCGAAATGAACTCAGCGCAGCTTTATGACCTTCAGTTGCCTGTGGCTATAATAAACCGAAGATAAACTCTTAATGCAAATATACATACAAGTGTATTAAAAATGAAAGATACCCAGTGAAAGCTGTGGAAGCGATGGTTTATTTGCTAGAAATATAAAAATTTACAAAATTATGTTAAGCATAAAAAGCGTTTTATATACTAGACTATGTTATAAGCAAGTTATTTTTATATAGACCATAGAATTAACAAGCAATGTACAAATCTCTTGGTATTTCAAGACAACTATTTAGTTTTTCTAGCTTTTTTAGAGCATCTTCCAGTCTAGCGACTTAACCGACTTGTTGTGCCAACGAAATTAACGTTATTACTAGGCAAAAGGCCAATAGGCTCAACATATTGTTGGCTTTCGCTTGTTTTGTCAGCCAACAATAATTTGTTTGTAAACAAAGAAAAATTCAATTACAGTTGCCTTTTCAGGTCTAAGACTGAAATACACACACCTCCCCTTCTCTGGCGGCTTTCAAAAGCCTCGTGAGCCACAAAAGCCAACAGCAAAGTGAGCTTAGAATATACATGATATACATAAACAAAGTACATATATGGCTATATATATACACACATATACAAAGCTCATTGAGCAGAGAGAAAAGGCTTTTTGGCCTAGGAGGAAACAAAGGACATCTCATCCCTTATGCCACTGAGCATCCATTGACTTGTGCTGGAAATTGCCAAGGGGATGGTTTCGGAGGTTTAACAAACGCGTGTGTAACACATTTATACAAAAATATAAACACACCGAGCTTCGTTTTGCCTTTAAAATCAGTTGAATGGGGAAAGAAAAACTTTCACTTTAAGTTAACGTGTTCAATTTACGCCTCTATTTGGTATTTAAATATTTTCCATTGCTTTTACACACATTATACTAAATTTATGAACGGAATTACATTGTAAAAGTAATCAAAAGCACAAAAATACATGGCAAGCGGCGTTCACCACAAACATCTATACCCAATACATTGACGATTACACCTAGAAATGGATTTAAAATATTGTAATGTAAAGAAATCTTAACGTCAATTCGTTGGACTTGCCAGTTTAGTCAATATCTGTGCCATCTCTTCTTCTTTTTCTGAGCGTGTGCATCCAAGAGGCGTATACTTTCTGCGGTAATTTGAAATTTTTTTCACCGGCTTCGAGTTGCGCAAAAGATTGAACGCAATCGGCGTTAAACTGCCTATAATTCGAATCATTGCAATGGGATTGGCACTAAGTTTTTTTTAAAATTTAAGACGAATTTATTGCCAATTTTTTGACTGATTTTTGTTGTAATTTTTGTAAAATTTGGTAGTAGTGCAGAGTGCACAGCAGAGACAATGACCATGTTTTGCTGACACATGAGTCAAGGTGTTAATTCTGCAGTTTTTATTATTTTCAATTCAATATTTCTTTATTTTTTTTAAATTTTTCTTGGCCATATGCAAATGAAGTTGCCGTTGCCTTTGCCGTTTGTGGCCCAGCAGGCATGTCCATCAGTCAAGCGCAGGCTGTTTGGCCAAAACTTAGTTTGCTGCCAATAAATCAAATTCCCATTCACATCAGCTTGAAAGCATTGCAGTAAAGTCTATTCTAGTCTACTCTTTACTCTTCTTCTCTCATTGCTTTTCGACTTTTTGCATTTTTGCACATTTTGTTGCCCACTTTTGTCATCTATCAAAGCATTTTGACTAAGCTCTCGATAGACAGACATGCATGTGACACTATTTTGCAGCTTTGGGTTAATATTTGACTTAATTAAAGTGCATTTAATTAAGCTCAACACGAGTGTTGCTACTAAATCCGACTCGGAAGCTGCTGCATCAAACAAACTAACTTAAAACTGAAACTCCATCAATGACGAGAAAGGATCACGTCGACGACCACGGCACATTGCCAAAGGCAATAATCGCAATTTAATATTCATGACATTCTCACAGTCAATGTATTTTCAAAGTGTTGCCAGCAGCTTCAACTGAGAACTCTGGTAAAGTGAGTCTCTCTCTGTGTGCAGCTTAGGTACAGGCGACAAGCGTGTCCAAAGTGTTTTGATTGATGAGTTATGCTAAGAGTTTTTTGGGTTTGAGTTGATTTTTTTAGAGTGATAAATGACTTTTAGAAAGGGTTGCGGATTTTATTTAAATAGGTCTGCAAAGTATATATGGAATAACATTTAGATAAAGTTGACATAGCGAGATTGAAAAATGTTCTATTTATAGAATATATTATACAACTATGTATGTTTTAAAGCTGGAATATACGCATCATTAATTCAAGCAAAGCCAAGTACTTTAAAGCATGAATATCTGTTTAAATAAAAAAATAACTGGCCTTAAGATTAGAAATAACGTTTTAAGAGCAAACTATAAGCATCACACTGTTAACAAAATACACAAATAATCCTAGTTGCATATTACCACTGCTAAAAATGGCAAAAATAGTGAAAGTAGTACTAGCTTTTGTTGCAAAACGAATACAAACTGTATTTAAAGTTGCATTCGATGTAAGTGCCATTAGCATAACTGTTAGGGCATTACACCCCTGACTATTTTGTCGCCTGTCTCAGTTGTATCCTTGGAGTTGGTGTTAGCATGTGTTTGTACATCGTCATACTTTCAATAAGCAACAAACCGAAGTCTCCCCTTGGTGTGCTACAAGCAACATTGCTGACATTCTTTGCTCATCTGTTATTTATCATATTGTACTGCCACCCTTGTTCGAAGTTCTCCCTGGTGCCCTTGTACACCCCAATGCCCTCTACCCTCTACTCTCACCCCCTTCCTACCCCATCCACCGACCTTTTCATTCAGTTCCGCAGCAAAGTTTTTCTTTTTCATGCCTCTCGCGCGCTGTGTGGTGTATGAAAAGTCGCTTAATGTTTTTCTTACGCCCTGTAGTTACAGTGTAGAAAGAGTGTCCCTACAGCTAAAAGCTAATTAGAGTGGGGTAAACAAAGTTCTAGCCATATTTTATAGCCAAAAAAAACATTATATACTAAAAAACTGTTTTTAAAGTAGAAATTAAAGTACAGGGTTGCTTCAAGTCGCTGTTACTCGAGTGTAGCCTTTTTGTAACTACATTTTTTCTTTGGTTTTTGCAACTTCCGCTTTGTGGCTTGCTTCCTTATGCTTGCTACTTGGTGATTTGCTTTTAGCGATAAGCTAAGAAAACGTTCAGTGCGGCGAGTAGTTTTCCACTTTTCAGCCCCCTCCCCACGGCTTTCCATGCCCTCCCCTTCGATTGTATTTTGCCTCGGGCTATGGGCGAATATTTATGAGTACTTTGGCAGACGTCTGCGAATTAGATTCGCCAATTGTTGTACTTGTTGTTGTGGTTTGTGGTATCAAAGCATCAGATGTTTATGCTGATTGGGATATTAATAACACAACTGTTTTCTAACTGATTTTGTGGGTATGTGGGGAGGGTGGGGAGTCCCTTGGACTTCTAGCATTCATGTCCAGTGAATTATCAATTGTGGTTCTATCGCTCAACCGTTAAGAAATTGTCTTTTCATACGAATTTTTCTTTGTGCTTTGCCTTTTACGCAATCTCTGGGCATTGTTTGTCTTTTGGCCCATTGTTTGCGGACCTGGCTTTAAGGTCCGTATCAAGCCTGATTGCACCCAAGAAGCCAAAGCTAAAAAGAAGACTCCATAATGTCCATAACGACTTACTTGCTGGTCCAGTCACGTCACAAAACATGCAAATGATTAATGATTTCAAATTTTGTATGTTTTAAGAATTTTCCCTGTAGCTGCTCGGCCATAAACAATTTGGCTTATTGACATAATTGCGTTTGGAGTTGTTTTTACTGTACTCTTATTTATTTATTTTTTTTTTTTCATTATAAACTAGCCGTAGCTAATCCTTGCCAGCAGTCGTATGATTTATGTACTTTGTAATGACCAAACATAATTTGTGCTGCTTGTTAAGTCAACATTTGCCTGGGCTAAGACCCGAGACAGTCTGTGCTTCTTAAGAAATTCATAATTAATGATATAAATTAAAAGTAAATATGGCAAGTAGAGTGCTTAAAATCTACAGTAAATATACGATAAATACGCCTTCATTTCATTAACAGATTTAACGCTCGACTTTCGTAATCAAAATATTTCTGCTGTCCAGTAAGTCGAGTAAATCTTTTTGCATAATTGAAAACCCGTCGCACGGAAGTCGCAAGTGAAGAAGGGAAAAAGACTAAAAATAAAAGAATGAATGTCGCACAGACTTCCGCCGGATGACAAAAAGAAAAAAGAGAGGGTGAGAGAGAGGGAGAGGGGGTGTGAGGAGGAAAGGCAGCTATTTTTGCAGGGCATAATGCAGGACAAAGTACCGCAAAAGATGACAGCACACAAATTGCAGTTCCAGCTTAATGGCATTAGTCGCATTTTTATGATTCTTATCTATCAAACGGGAACTTTATATTGAAGTTTATTATTTTATACGATGAGAAACTAAATTAATTATGGCATAAAGTTTGGTATCTTAGTTTAAAGAAAGAAAAAAATGTTTGGGACCTAAAAGTTGCAAATTTCTGTATAAAAATATTAAAATGTACTAAAAGTTATTAATTAAAATTTATTAAAGATTTTTTGGTAAGAAATCAAGTCTTAAAGTTTTTAATTTTGTATAACAATTATGAATCAATTGACTTAAATTAGACTGTTTAAAATGATTCATTTTAAATATTTTTATAGTCTTTAAGTCTTGAATTTTCTTTTGAAAAATTTTAAGAAAATGTTGTTAAAACTATTTAAATTTTCACAGCACATTTCGTTGCCTTCAAACTCTGTTACTTTGTCATTTCATTCCATTGTCACCTACCGAGTATTTCAGGTGCTCTGACGCACACGGCAACTTGTACCTAACATTCATTACATTACATTTTCTATTCTCTCTGCTGTCCATTGTTGTTGTTGCCTTTTGTAGAAATTAGCCGCACAGTTGTAAATAGAAACGCGCATTGCCTGTAGCAATTTTTCGTGATATTCTTTGGGGGTAAAAGATACTGTTATTTCAGCTCTGTGCCATTTTTGACACTTTTACATTGTTCTCTGGGTAGTTGTTGTTGTTGTTGGGTGTGTCATTAGCCAGCACGTGGCAGCTGCGTGTCTCATTATGTGGCAAGATAAAAATAAAAGCCCAACGTATTTGACAACGTCGCCTTTGTAAAGATTATCCAATTATAATTATGCATTTTCAGATTGTAGTTCAACATTTTAATGGATTTTTTAGTGAAAGGTTTGCAGCTTGGACCCAGGCGCCCCAAAGTATGCAACAAGGATTTTGTAAATTTATGCAAGTTGCAAGCAGCAGCAGCAGCAGAAAATTGAAGCAGCTTCCGTTGCGTGCATATTTTCAGGCTAAATGTTCACTCGCAATTTGCATATTTTACTGCCGATGGTCAGGTATGGCCAAACTAATACTTTCGGAAGCTGTCCCGCAAAATTTATGCGAGACAGAACAGACAGACACGAGTTCATTAATATGATTAATTTATGCCAGTCAAAATTATTGCTCCGCACATTAGCAAGAAAAAAAATAAACTTTCGTGTAAGTTCAATGGCATTAAAACTGAATTTCTCTTCTCCAAGTAAGGCAAAACTTATGTACAGAAGTGGAAAATGCATGTTAAATTGAATGTACTTAGCTTAGTCTTTTGTGCTGCTTCTTGCTGCTTTTTCGGTTTATTTACAAGTGCAGCGGCTCCATTAAAATGGCATTTGAAGTGGCTTTTGGGTTTAGAAGACTGTTTAATGACTTGGCTGCGGTTGTTTTCAGCTCAAATGTATATAGAAATTGAGGGAATTTCTCATTGATCGATGGCTGCTTTTTGAAAGCGATGCAATTTGCAGTTGACAGTCTGAGTCACAGCAAAGGGAAATGCAAATGCAAAATGCAAATGAGCTCTGGTCACAGCACTAACACGAGTACTAATACGAGTACAACAAACAGAAGCAACAGAGCCGAAACATGGGCACAGACATGGGTGTACGTGTCTGTGTGCGCTTGCTGGCAAATTGTCGTCACTTATGTCCTTTTGGCTACTACGTAAATGTATTTGCATATTTTTTGCAATACTCACACAGAGACTTACACACACTTGGAGTGGTAAGCAACCCACATACACTATGCCCATGTTGTCCTTGTTTATGCAAAATAATATCCTTGAATAGCATCACAAATGTAAGTGCGTGTGTGTGAGCTTTCGTGTCGAAACATCGTGCAGAACGCAGCTTACAGATTTTCAAGAAAACTTTTTACACACAAAAATGTGACATGTGTTTTTGTCGGCTTTTCAACCAGATCCTTTTCTTCCTTTTCCTATTTTAGAATATTTTTTATACCACCGTCCGTTGGCTTGTAATTTTGGCCCACACAAAAGGTTCCCTTTCATTTCAAAAATATTTAAATTATTTGCTTTTGTCAACACAAAATGTGCTTAGCGACCCTTTGTTGATAAGCCAAGAGGTCAATTTGGTATGTGACAGAGCAATTTGCATTTAAAATGCTTCATTTCGATCAGCATTTAGCCCCAAATATGGGGCCATCATATCAAATAGTTTGTTTAAATTTATTGCGGGAGATTTTAATTAATTGAAGAAGTTGTAGATCATGCGGATAGCATGATTTTTGGGCCATAGAAAGGAATTTGGTTAAGGAGTTGAGTTGGTAAAGTATGCCAACAACAATAATTGGAATAGTTTTCGAAAAAGTATTAAATTAATCAGTTACAAGCTGGAAGCAAAGCAAAAGATTGTTCGCATTGCCCATAAAAGTATGCTACACTTTTTGAATAACTCCGCAAAAAAACAACTTTTCAAAGTGATATGAATGACAAATCGTCAATATTTTTGTTTCATGTTATAAATAAAGAGTTTTCATACAAAAATACGCTCAGAGATAGTCATAACAATAGATGTATGTACCATGAACTCGTATGAATTTATTTTCCGCATTTTAAAAACAATTTTGATGGCAGAAAATGAAATTTCTTTTGTTTATAAAAATTTTATAGCTGCTTATTGTCTTAGAAACTTAAATGCTCCAATTTAAAATGCTCTTAAAACTATACTTTGTTCAAATTATAAGCCACTTTAGGCAACTCAAAGGCAAAATTAATGAGCGTCATTCTTCTTTGCGCCATTAAAACAATCAATGCCAAAAAGTAAGCCACATTTAAGCGCCCAAACAAAATAGAAAAAAATGACACTAACTAGAAAACAACAGAGTGCAGTGCATAAATCACTGCCAAGCGTTGTCAATCTACACAAGCCCGGCTGACAAGCACTTCACAGCAACAGCAACAGCAACTCTTAGCACTAATTGAGCACTTTGGCAAGAGGAACAGCAGTGAGTGCAGTGTACAACAACAATAACATTGGGGACCACAGAAAACGTGAATTGTTTCAATGCCAGACACCGAGCAATTAATTGAAGGTCAAGTTATCGACATAAAAAACGATTTATGCAGCAAACAATAAATCTTTTAACAGCACCAGCAGCAACCACAACAACTGAGAGCAGAGACCAGAAGAAGTAACATAAATTTCATGTTTCAATGCTTGCAATTTGTAAATGTAAACAAAACAGAAGGCAAAGAGCGAAAGAAAGCAAACTGAGAGAATGTAAAGAGAGCGAGTCGTGTATAACAGTAGTGTATAACTGTTATACGCTTTACATGGCTGCGACAACAGTTGTCGCTGTTGCTGCTCAGTACAACCGCAGACTTCACGGTGTGAGTAAGTGTTAGCGGTAAACGAGAGTGCACAAAAACGTTAAAGAGAGCGAGAGACAGAGAGAGAGAGAGAGAGGGAGACAGTCTGAGCTTAAGAAACAGAGACAGAGAGCAAATAAAATCGCAGCGCAGCGTATTTTCGGCTTAAGCCGTGCGTTTAATTTGATGCGCAAACAAATGTTTAATGACCAAAGTTGATGCAGTTGGCAATTTGTGCGCTTTGCCAACTTATTTGATGGCCACAAATATTTGTGGGCAAATTAGAAAACGCCAACCAACCAGGTGCGAAACGAAGTAACAAGTACAAGTAGAACTAACCAAAGTTTTTCTCGTGTGCCTCAAAATGAAAGTCATTTATCTTCATGTTCATCTAAATTTATACACATTTCCTTTTTTCTGCTCTCTTTAAATTAAACTCTCGCACGTTTTGTTTGTGGCCCGAAAGGAAAGGAAACCCGCAAACACAGCCAATCAAGAGGAATTCCCCTGTGTCCAAACTCGTAATCAAGACAAAACCCAAAGCTTAACAATGGGATAAACAACATTCGCTTCGCTTCTCCAAAAAATACTCAATCAAATTTCCAACGATTTTCAAACAAAGCAGCTTCATTCTATCCGCCAGCTATTGTTTATATAATTGATTAACTTTTCAATTCACAGAAAAAAAAGAGGTTACCTTTATTAATGAGGGTCAGTTCAAATGACAAACGAATGATTTCATTTTAATCAACAATTTCTTTGCAAAGGAACTCGATTTGTTGGCATAAAACAAATTTTAATTATTTTAATTGGTTTATTATTAAAATTACAGTAATTCGTCTTAAACAATCATTTGCTTTTAATAGAAAGTCAGTTACCAGTTGAATTAAAATTTGCGCCTTAAAGTATGCTACAAAATTTTATAGCATCGATTTGTAAAACATGAAAACTTCAAAAGTGTTTTTAATGCAGTTTAAAAGCAATAAATTTCAAATAAAAAATATTGAAAAATTTAGAAATGCATAAATTATATATATATATATATATATATATATATATATGACACTGAAGTTTGTTAGACTGCTTATTTATTTAAACAATAATATTTTATTTATTAAGCAAACATTTAATTAAATTATATTTATTAGTACCATAATTTGTCAATAAAAACCACAAAGTTTTATGAAGCAAACAACAATAACTAAACAACGCAAGCAACAATTTTTCAGCATCAAAATTCACAGCGGTAAAAACGAAGAAAAATAACAAAACTTGCAGAAGAAGTATTTGTTTGTCTGTACGTGGTAGTGTCTGTGTGTGTGAGTGAGAGGGTGTGTGGCATAAAGTGTAGAAAAATGCTGCCAGGAAATTGCCAGCTGAGCTAAGCTCAACGGGTGGGCGTTTGGTGGGCGTGGTGGGTGTTGTTATAGTTGTTCTTGCCACGGTTAGTTGTCAATTGCACTGCGCTCCACAACTATATCGGTGTGTAGGGTTAGGTGTGTGTGTGTGTGTGGATACGTGTGTGGGTGCTTGTGTGTGGGAAGTGTGCAAACATGAAACTGTATTATGCGTGTGTGTTTAAGCAGCCAAACAAACAAAGCGTGCAACATTTTGCTGCGTGAATTTACGAGCTCTGCAGTTGCCATATTAAAAATCATAAAGCAACAAAGCAACAAACAATAATAAAAACCAACTGCAGAGAGAAATCAAAGCACACATAACAGCCAGCTAAAGTGTTTTAAATGACTGACTAGAAGCTACTCTGTAAAAAGGCAAAAAAAAAGTTGGTAAAGTAGAAAAATTTGCTTTTATTCTAAAGTTTAAATATTGGATTTATTATAGAATATAAACAACTTTTTTGAATTTTTTCGATTTGTATAATTTTAAAATATTGCTAGTTTGACATACCCTGCAGTGCAACCCAATTACAGCGCAAATATTGCAGTGAAACCTCAGAAAAACATGAACTTGTCGCGATTCATTGCACGCTTTTGTTGCCAAAAAGCAAAATGTCAGTGTGTAAGTGAGTGTGTGTATGTGCGACTGCATGTGTAAGCCTTTATGTGTGTTTGTATTTGTATGGTTATGTGTATATTTGTGTCTGAGGCTGCTTAAAGTCACGTTGAATGCAGCAGCATAAGAGAAATTCTAAGAAATATTTTACGCGTGACAGCGCAACCTTTTGTTGTTGCCATTGTTGTTGCTATTGTTGTAGTCGTAGTTGTTGCTGTTGCCATTGCCTTGGGCTCTGCTCAAGAGTTTTTAGCAGAACAAACAGCACAAAGCAAAACAAACAAATAAACAAACAAGCACATGAAACTTTTTTGCGCAAAATAAACAGACACACGACATCGTCGACGACGACGTCGACGGCAACGTCGACTGCAACGACTACGTCTACGTCAATGACAGCAGCGACAGCGACGGCTATGGTGAAGGCAGTAAAGTTCATAAGAACTTGCAAATGCTTCGTCCTGCGTCCTTCGAAGTTTCAATTCCTCTTTTTCTAACCGCTCGGCACAATTTTCCATTGCTAGCAAATGGCTAACCAGTGTTGGCTAACGTCAAATGCAAATGCAATAAAATGCGCCGCATTGCTGTTTATAACGAGCTAACAAGCCGCTCAAATGAAGCTTATATTAGCTGCGCTAAGTTAATAATAGCAAATAGAAGATTATTAAAAGCAACTGGAGTTTTAAATTGAGTAATTTATCCAGTTTTTTTAAAAACTGAGGTATTTAAATGGTTTTCATTTATTCGCCCTTAGTTATACTTAACTAAAACATGCGCGCACAAAAGTATGCATCGTTTTTAACAAAGCTCAAAGAAGGAGTGGCAAAATTCCACAAATCAGCGAAGCAAACAAATAAAACGGTTAATTAAATACCTTTTGCATAACTTACACATTCCATGCCATTCAAAAATCAGTAGTATACAAACAGCAAACATTAAAATGAGTATTTTGATTGCAGTTAACAGTTTTAATTAGCATTTAAGAAAACAATGGTTTAATTTATTTGAGGGAATTTAGTAAAATTTGAGAAAACTCTAATAGATTTTACTGCATAAACATAACATTAACAAAAGCCCAATTTTAATGATAAGTAAACAGTTGTACAACAGAGTTGCCATAAGCTGAGAGAATCGTTAAAATTGAAAGATAGCTCACTCTACCATGGTTACACACGCCATTTAATACGCCAAATATATGCCAATTTACTTTATCTACTTATTCATTCTATAATTGAAGAAAATATCCAAGTAATGTTGACTTTTTGCTGTTTTTTCAGCAGCTGTTAAAGCAAACACTCATTTGAATAAACGCACAGCGCATTATAATTAATTTGCTGCACAAAGGAGAGCAAAACCTGTGAAATGGAGAGATAGGGAAATAAGGAATAGGGGGAAAAGGCAGGAAAATGTCAACTAATTTGTTGAGTTCGTCGATGTGACGCGAAAATGAAGCAATTCACACGAGTTTTCAGTTTTCAGTTTTCAGTTTTCAGTTGAATGTTACACAAAACTGAAGCTGACACATTTGGCACATGCCATACAGAGCTGTCCTTAAACCAAAGTACTGCTTTTTTTCCTTCTCTTTCTTTCTCTGCTTTTCCCCCACTTTTTTGCGTGCCACATTCCCTGTAGTTGCAAGTTGCAACATTGCTAATGTGTCCCATTTGCAATGGCAAACCACTGAAGCTTAACACGTTGTCTACGCAGACATTGGCCACAGTGGCACGCCTCCCTCCCGCCCACACACAGACACACACCCATAGCAACTCACACACACACACATAGAGTAAAAGAAGGCAGCGCAAAGTTTGCTGTGAAATGTGTGCTTTAGTTTTTGCCTCTCACTGTTGGCACACATTCATCGCACGCTCTTACACATTGTGTTTTTCCTGTATCTATGTGTGTATGTTTGTGTCTGTGTATGTGTTTGTTGAAGCTGCTCAAAAGTTGCATGTTTGGGCAGCAGTGGCAGCCTCGAGACTGCCTGCCTCAGTCGACTCTGATGGCGTTCCCAACGGTAATTGTCTCGTTACTCGCTGCATGTTGGCAAACATGCCACATTTTTGAAACGCCCGCCGCCGGCAAAGGTTCCACTCACCGAGGGTTACTCTGCAAGTTCTTTATCTACTTAGACTTGCCTGTAGAGTCGTGATCTTTCTTCGCTTTGCTTTGTGTTATGTTGCTGTTTCTTAGACTATTGCTTTTCCTCTTTTCCTTTGTTATTCTTCCATTTACACTGAGCATCAACTTAACACCTGTTTTTTATTTCATAAGCCAATGAGTAATGCAGTCGATGTTTGGATCAGCAACCTCTGCCTGCCCACTGGTTTCTTAGCGTAGCTCAGAGTAGTCGCGTCGTTTATTGGCCGAAGTCAATGGGTATGGTTTAAAAGCTCTCCGTCATTCTCTTTCAGTTAGCTTCAGTTACCTTGATCTATTTTTTTTGTTATTGCTGCTCTCAGCTGTCGACTGCTCTCTGTCTGTGGTGATGCTCTCGTTGCGCTTCTGCGCTGTGTCCAGTGTGTGCCGTCCCTCTCACCCACTTGTCGATAAAATAACATTTTTGTTCTTGTTTTGCTTGCTTTAGGAACTACTGAAAGAATGCGACTCCCCGTCGCTTGAGGAAATTACGTCATCTGTTTATAGATCAAAAAGATTAAATGTGTCATTACTGATTATGCAATAAACGCGCACCTACGACCGCATGTAACATGTTATTGATCCACATTATCAGCAACTATAAACTATGAGTTACAAATTTGTGTTTTCTATGAAAAAATGTATTTTAAATTAACCGATCTCAACCGAAATCACAAAATAATCTGACATGTCCATTGCAAATTGCGCTAGGTTAGCTTAGGTTAGTTACAGTTATTGCCCTAACTGTCGAACAACCTTCGCTGTGCTGCAAAAGGGTTAACTGAGGAAGCACATGGCTTGACGCCTCGCTAATAATTTATTTACACTTAACGTTTTATAAGCCCCGAACGCCAAACGGATGTGACGAAATTAATGGAGTGGGGGAAGCGGGAGTCGTAGGTGTGGCAGGGGCAGCGTGGAAAATCAGAGCATTTGATTTTACAAATATTTGCTGGCTGGTTTCGTCTTTTTAGCTGTTTTTTAGACCCCGTACTCTAAAAAAGAGTATAGGGGTCTATTAGGTTTGTCAGAAGCGAAATGTGCGTAACAGGCAGAAGGAGGCGTGGCCGACCCCATAAAGTATATATATTCTAGATCAGCATCAACAGCCGAGTCGATATAGCAATGTCCGTCTGTCTGTCCGTCCGTCCGTCCGTCCGTATGAACACCTAGATCTTTTAAACTACAACATGTGAAACAAATTGGTCAAAAATGTTAAAAATTGTAATTTGTGTACGTGTTTGAAGAAAAGTGGTAAATCAATGTTTATCTATCTACTTTAGCCGTCCTGATTGTCGACAGTGCTGTAGTCCAAATGATGTGACATGCATTAGAGAAACATGAGGTCTGCGGTTCGAACCCCAGCGCAGACAGGCATTTGTTTTCTTTTTCTTTTTCTATAACAAAACATTATTATATGTAAATGCAGATAATCAGCAGAACCTGTAAATTGAGGTGTGGTGCATATGGTAGAGTGGCGACATGTGAGAATCCTGTGTCTGATATCGCGGGTTCGATTGAAGCTAGCGCGTAACTTTCTTTTTACTTTTTTTTTAAATTTTAATTTAAACTATTATCTTTTTTTAAATTTGTGTTTTAAAATATGAATCAGTCTACTGCTTCTTCTTTTAAGTTTGTAAGTATTTTTGTATGCGCACTACAAGGAGTACGGGGTCTTATACAGTCGGCACGCCGACTGTAGCCTTTCTTTCTTGTTTTTTTTATTTTTTTGCCTGGCTGCCATTTGCCATTTCAACGCTGAAGTTAAGTGAAATATGTACAATTTCCGTTTGCCATTCCGAGCGGTAACCAGAGCCCCAACTGGCCAACTGCCTTACCTGTCTGAAGGAATGTGTGTACAGCACAGTTAGTAATGACTGCCAAAAAGCGACAAACTCAGCAAAATGTTGCCAATGAACATTAAAGCCATTTGCAAACAAGTGGGAGTGTGTGTTTGTGTGTGTTACTAATGTCTTTTGGCCAAGACAAAGTTATGTTGTGCATTTATTTCGAATATTTGATACGAGTGTATTCATAACTGAACGAATATTCGTTTAACTGTTATTCCCAACACGATTTGACTTGCAATTTGTTTCCAGCTGACTTTGAGTGCGCTACCAGCCACAAATACATTTCCCAATTGCCCTGAGAGTTGTGCAAAAGGGTTTTCGCTCCCTTTTCCTTTATCGCTTTTCCACTTTTCCTTACATTTTCCCCTGTGCGATTTGCATAGTTTAAGCATTTTACTTTGAAATGCAGCTGCGATAAGCTGCCATATCAATCGGTATAAATCGCTATAAATCGGTATAAATCCACTTGTGCTGAGATTCCTGAATATGCAAATTGTTTGCATTCCTAATGGTAGAAAATACTTAAGAGATTCTTTTAAGGAATGAATAAAATAATAAAATAAGGAAGACGTGTTCAAACTGTTTTAATAGATATTCATTTTTAGTTATATTTAATTTAAGAAAATTCAATATATTGGAAATTACTTTCTCGGCATTTGAAATTGTTGAAATTTCCTACAATTTCCGGCGTATGAACTACGGATATTTTCACATCAAATTGATTTATCAGCAAGAGATGCGCATAGTGGGGGAGGTCTGTAGGGAATGGGAATGGCAAATAGCTGACTTTTTATCAATTCAGTGATTTCCAGTTGCCAATTTCAATACAAATTTCCATATATGGCAATCGGAAACCGGCGCAAGACACTCAAGCACACACACACACAGTAAGAGCGAGTAGGAGAGAGAGAGAGAGAGAGAGAGAGAGGGGGGGGGGGGTGTTGAGATAGAATTTACTGTTTGGACTCTTAAAAATTCTTCTAAAATCCCCGCATTGAACTACGGAGACATAAACTCAGCGCAGCTAAACGCGTGACGGAGACACAAATATACACACACACATAACTATATTTGTCTGAGAGAAAATTAAAGAGACAACGAAGTAAGAATGATCGCATTCTAGCCATAAAATGAGTAGACAACAAATTCTTAAAACATTTAAATTTTTTTATTTTTAAATAATTTTCTTTGTTAATTTTCCGTACTAAACATTTTCATACATTTTCTTCTGCTTTCAGCTGCAGCCTCAAGCCACAAAAGCAATGAAGTCCAGTCACAAACTGTAAATAAGCTAATAAAATCAAAGGTTTATTCAAGCCAAAAAGCCACGTGTCTAGCTACGATTCAAGGCTGAAGAATATCGTGTTATCTCCCCAACACACACACACACACACATATACATTTGTATTGCGAACACGTTCAAATCGCTTGGCGAATTCAATTAGGCGAAAGCAAAGCAAACTAAACAATAAACGACGGCGAATTCAGCTGCCTTTTCTTCGAAAACCTCCACACGCAGAAACACACACACACAAAGCTAACAAATGTTGTTTTACAAACGGTTGGCGCGTGTGTTAGTGTAAGAAGCTGCTGCGGGAGTGGTTGTGTGAATTGTGTGCCAAATTAAATATTAAAAAAAATAAGACACCTTTTTAATTTTGTTTTTATTTTAAAACAATTATAAACAATGTCGGCTGTGGAACTAAATGGTAATGTGCCGCCGATGGAATTTCATCAGAGACAGGTGAGTTAGCAACAAAAATTATTTATTGTAATTTGTTTGCAGTGCAGCTGCATATGATGTCATCTCTGATCAAAGGTCAATAAAACTCTCTTTACTTCACTTGTGTCTAGGGATTTATCGTTGCCGGCGAAACTGAGCTGAGACTAATTCGCTGCATGTGAATGAGCGAGCAAGCAGACTAGCAACAGGCTGTCTTGCGCTCTCCTTCTCTCCGGCTTGTGCTGCACTTGTGCTGCTCTCTTTATTTTTATGCGTAGTCTACTTGACGCGCGCCGCTCAGTCTCATTTGCAATTTTCACACGTGCGGATGCAATTTGGTTCGCTACGGTTTATCTGGAATTAATTTCATTTTTACTTTTGAGTTTGTGTTTTAAAAAGTGATCTAATTGTATTTTAATTGTGTTAATTGTGTTGCGCTTATTATTTTGGTAACAAATGGAGGACGATTGGAATATTTTCTATCGCTGTTATGTAATGACCAACGAGTTAAATGCCGAATGGAAAGAGCTTAACGACGATATTTGGGTGCGTTTTTATTTTTATTTATTTCGTTTCATTTTATATATCTACTTTTGATTCTATGAAATGTTTTTTTTTCTTTCGCTTATTGTTTCATTTACTTTGTCTTACAATTTACCGTTAAACAGCCTGTTGCATCTGTGCAGCTTTAAAGCTCTTTTGTGTTTCGATTGTAACTGAGATTTTTGCACATCCTTGCGCTGCCGTACAGCGCTAGATGGCGCTGCCTATAGTTTTCTACCGTCTAACTACAGATGGCGCTGCAGATTTCATTAACTGAAAGCCTTTTTAAAAGTTGTAAGCTTTGCTCGTATCCTGTGCCTCGTGACTTTTATTTTCTCACACCAGATGGCGCTGCTTTATTACACAGTAAAATCCCAAAAGGATTTATTGCATGTATTTAAAGCTTGCTTTCACGATTTATACTACCGATTAGAATTTATATAGCTGTTTGGCACTAGTTCAAATTTGAGTTACATAATTTAGAAAATTTTAAAGGAACAATGATTTTAAACGATTTATCGAACATTTTTGAGCTGATGAAATTAAATTCAAAGTTTAGGCATCATCATAGTTTATCCACAACATTTTTAACTTGATCAAACTCTCTGTAGAGAACATAGTTTTGTTCTGCTTTTCCAATTGAAAATTTTGCAAAAACTGTTGAGTGTTAATTTGGTTAACTCGGTTGCATCTAACGAAAGGATTTTGTTGCTGTTACCGCCATGGATATGGCCCTTGCCGCAGGCTGTAGCCGTTTTGCAGAATAGGCCAACTTTTATTGACTTCCGTTGCAGCTCGCAGACGCCATGGCAATTGCAAAGTGCAAAGTTCTGTTGACGTTGTCGACGCAAAGCGACGCGATGAGACGCGTTCAGCTTACAACCAAAAAAGAATGGGAAAAGCGACGCCAACCGGCTGCCGGCAGCGCTGCTATTTACGCAATCAAACAACAGAGGGCATTCCAGCAGAAGAAATAGCATAGTGGAGGGAGTGGGTAGTGGGAGGGGGGAGACAGATTGAGGGGAAGCAGCCACGTAGGCGGTTACACCGAAAACAAACAGACGCCATCAAATTTAACAGAGTTCGCTGCATGCGCTCTTCCCCTTTCTTTCTCTCCCTCTCTCTCCCTTTCAAAAACTCACACACATACATAGGGAGACACGCGCCAATACATGTGGATCGCGCTCAAAGTAAATTTGTTGCTAAGCTTTAATGTGCGACCAGCAAAGTGAACAACAAAATAACAACAAAAGAACTTTCGTTTCGTTTCATTCCATTCCGTTCCAAGTCAATTTGTTGCTAAGCTTTAATGTGCTCCCAGCAAAGTGAACAACAAAATAACAACAAAAGAACTTTCGTTGCGTTTCATTCCATTCCGTTCCAAGTCAATTTGTTGCTAAGCTTTAATGTGCCACCAGCAAAGTGAACAACAAAATAACAACAAAAGAACTATCGTTTCGTTTCATTCCATTCCGTTCCATTGTTTGCTCTCTGCCCAAGTACCGTTGGGAGAGCGCTGTAAATTCATCTGCTCGCATTCGAATTGCCTTGAGTGATATTCTCGTTGTGCTCACATACATTTACATATATTTTACTTTATATTTTTATATATATCAATATATATTTTTTTTGGGAGTTCGCATAACTATGATAAAACTGAGCAGAAAGAAATTCCAGTTTGGTTTGAGTGTCTTTTTTTGATATTTTTCATAGAATTTTCGTAACTTGATGAAAAGGAAACCTAATTGATAAAATTCTTAAATTCTTTAATCTAAACTGCTTTTTAAAGAAGATTCAATTTAATTAAAGTTAATTTAAGTTAGTTTTTGTGTACTTTAAAGAGAGTAAAGTGTTGAACTGTTTCTAGAAACACCTTTGTTGTCATCGGGCTAAAAGCAGCTACTTGGCCACTGGCCAAAATGTCAATTGCAATTCGTAAATCGCACGATTCGGCTCACATCACGTTCTCACTCGCTTTGTCAGAAGCTCACTCAATTCAGGCGCTTTTTCGTCGGCTGCAGCGCAGTTCTATTTATATCTGCATTTGTATCTGTATCTGTATCTATAGATGTAGCTGTATCTGCAGCTGTATCTTTTACTGTTTCCTCGTTGTTTCTTGAGTCTGATTTCGAATAGAAGTAAAGTCGGCCATCAAATCAAACTGGCGACTTGACTGCACTTGTTTTATATAACATAAAATACACCAACTGCGGAAATTATCATAGCAAAAACCGAAGGCCAAGACGGGCAAAGGGCGTGACTGGTGGAGGTAGGGGTAAGGCGGAGGAGGTGACTGAGGGGTGCTCTTATAAATTTCGCTTGTAGCAAAAGGCAATCAAGATTCCTACACACACACTCACACACACTTGGACTGTTGTACACACGCGATACACAGCCTCCATTTTGTTGAAATAGAAGCAGACATGCATGGCGGCATTTCCGGTTGCTTGGCACCATTAGTGCAGCTGCCACGCCCGCTCCCCTCGGCCGCCTCTTGACGCCGTCTTACAATTTTTGGCTTTTTGTCGAGATAAGCAGTTTGGCTTTTATTTTGCTGCCTGCTTTGCAACCTCCCCGCCTCCTCCTCCCCATACCACTACCCCTGCCATTTTCCTCCATTTTCCTGCCATTTTCCTCTGCAACTTTTGCGCTAGAAGGAAAAACTTGTTTTTAAAAAGCGCATTTGACATGTGTTTGCTGCAGGCGAAGCGGCAGGGGGAGAGAGAGAGAGAGAGTGAGTGAGAGCAGAGACAGAGACACCTCTAACCCCTACGACTTCACTCCTCCTCTGTTTTCTTATGGCCAAAAGTCTGTGGCAAGGCAAAGAACTTGCCAACTTTTTTGGCGTCCTAAGTGTGTGTGTGTGTGTGGTGTGTGTGTGCAAAGTATATTCATTATTTTGTTTTCATTTGCCGTGCGCCGAGAACTTTGCAATTGAATTTTATTATATCTTTTTTTATTTGCTTTATTTTCCTTCGCTTTTTTCTTGGATTTTAGTCAAAATATTACAAGTTTTACTCTTAGCCACTAAAACACATCTTAGATCTCTCGGACACTCTACGCTCTCCACCGCCCCCTCTTTACCCATTCTCCGCCTCTTTGTGCTGCCAAAAAGCATTTTCTTTGAGCTTTTAGCGTAAACTTTGCGCAGTATTTTCTTTTATTGACTTTGGCATCGATAATTGGCTGACAGTGCTGCGGAAAGTTTTTTTTTAAGCTGTTAACTGAAGTGTGTTACCAATATTGGTTGGGAAGGCAGTTGGGTTTGAGTTTTAGGCAGGCAATAGCGACTAAAAGTTACCCAGTGTTTATTCCCTAAGCCTGCCACGAGCGATAGATGGCGCTATAGGGGTCTTAAATGGAAAATTGATTTAAATATGAATTATAGCCAACTTTTTCATTAAAAAACAAATAAAAATAATTTTTAAATAGTTTATTAAACAATTTTTTGCACAAAATACATAAAAACACAGGTTTCGGTGCATAAAACTTAAAAAACACAAATTTAACTTAAACATAACATGGAAACTTTAGTTTCAACTAAGTTTTGGCTCAAAAACCGATGTCAAAGCCATTGGGACTTTGTGCTTGGCTTAAATAACAGTTTGATAAAGCCAAAATATCAATGAACTAAATGGAAAATTGAGCTCTATTATGTCAGTTAGTCAAAGGAATTTGGGCTCATAACCAAATGAAATGAAAGCCAGTTTTCATTTTCTTCTTCTTTCTGCGAGTCGAAAAGAGTTTTCATCTCTTTTGTGGCCAGGATGTTGGGATGTCTGATAAACCGACAAATGCTTTTAACTTTTGCAAAATGTTGCACACTTTTCGGCGTCCTACCATTCAAATTTCACACACACACACACTAAAGATACTTATTTATATATGTATGTGTGTGTGCTTGCATGTATTTATACCCACACACATGGCATGTGTATGAGGCTGTTGCTCTTTGCTAATGGCCCGACGATACTACCAACATTTATGTGTGAGTGGGCGTCCCCCCTGCAGCCCCCCGGGACTGTAACAGGGCGACGTGTTCTCGTTGTTGGTTTGAGCTTTGCGTCTGTTTGTCTGTCTGAGCAAATTATAATTGAGTGCAGTACGAGCGCATTGAACTGGCGCCTTCTAAAATCCGCCCACCCTGCGCCACGCCCCCAGTGTGTTGCTGCGTTGACAGTTGGCCATAATCTGCTGGTGACATAAGCAAATCACATTTGTATCTAAAGAGCTTTAATGTGCTTTAGTTTTGGATTTCATTTGGGAGCTTTCCCGATCGGCTTCAATAAGCTTAACTTGAGTTAACACTTCTATGGAGCTTTAATAAGGAACATTTCACAGCTAAGCCTAAAAGCACATAGACTTTATAAGAAAAGCTGCTTGAAGAAAGCTTCTAAAGTTTCTAAAACAGTTTTTATGCAAGATTAAACTATTAATTAAACTGAGTTAAAAGCAAATGCTCTAACTTCCCCTTTATACACCACAATATCTATTGATTACTTCTAGCCACTGCCATTAAAATGGTTGGCAACACTGGCACTTAAAGCGAGTTAAAGACTCGGAAGCTGCACGAACTGTGAACTGCGAATTGCGAACTGCGTTTACCTGTCAGCTGCTGTGGCAGCTCTTTGTGGCAATCTCGCAGCAAATGCGCTGCCACTTGAGACGCCACACCCCTCGTACTTACGTCCCCTTCTGAACTCCGCCAACACTTCCCGTTACTACCCAACGCTGGCTACAAACGCTATGCTTGCCACGTCGACGTCTTTGCAGGGGGCAATAAATTTTGTGCCACGTTTTGCCATTTTAATGAATGGATTTTTTAATGCAATGTTTTTGGCTCGTTATGGTGGCCAGAGACCGAGAGAGAGAGAGAGACAAGGAATAAGAGGAAAAGAAAGAGAAAAAGGACATTGTGTGCTTGCTTTAATTTATTGACTAATTTAGCCGGGAGGCAGCGTATGAAAGGCAGCCTAATAGATACTTTTCGGCACTCTTAATGGCCAACTTTTGCTTCTTAGCTGCATCTTTGAACAGCGGCGTCTCTCTCTCCCCTACCGCTACTGACACCTCTCGATTTGGAGTTGGTTTTTAATTAGGCAATGCTTTGCTATCGGCAGCCTATTATAAAATTTAATTAATGTAAATTTTATGGCCAACACATGCATCATTAGACACCAACGGCGCGTGTGGGGAGTTGGATCGTAGCTTTGTACCTGCCGTAAAGCTTACGATTAGCCCTCGCAGTGCAAAAAGTAACAACAATTTAGCTACAAATGAATGAACACATGTTTCCCCAGTGATTTTATGAGCCAGCACCTAAAAGTATGCTATGCTTTTTGTGTGCCCAGATTTTATCTGCGCTACACACACAAATAAACGCAGGCACACACACACACATATACACACATCACTACGCACACATTTCCGCGCACACCTTCTGCCACGCCCCCTTCTGCTCTGCGCCCCTTTTGCTTTTTCGCTGGCCACCTTTTGTCATCGTTTGCCATCGCTGCTTCGTTGCTGGCTGCGCGATAACAAGCATCATAAATCCTTTTTCGCCTCCAAAATGCCACGCCCACCACACACACACACACACACTGCCGCCCTGCTGTTAACCATCTTTTGTAGGCGTCGTGAGCTTTCCGTTGCTGTTTGTATTTGTTTTTCGTCTTGGCCATCGTTTGTTATTGTTTGCGGTTTGTTGGCCAACCCAAGCATGGCCCCAAACCACCTCTGTGCCACGCCCCCTCCACACTCCCCTCTATATATCAACTCTCTGTCTTTCTATCTTTCGCCTCCCTTGCTCCTTCGCTCCCCTGAGGGCACAATGGCGTTAGTTTTCTTAAAATTGCGCGGTTCACTGCGTTGTCTTGGCCAGAAACAGATTGTATTTTGGCCAAAAGAACACGGAATAGTTTCAAGACACAACAACGATAATAACACTTGGCTAAACCTACCTTTTTAAAGCGCTGTCTTAGCTATATATACCCTTTTGATTATGAAATGGATGCTGCTTTAAGGGAAAAGGAAAATGGATTCTGAGCCTCGAAAGATTAAGCCATGATTATATTACTTGCTTCTGTTAACTTTTTTGTTAAAAATAATCTTTAATTTTTATGTATTTATTTTAAAACTTAAATTTTAATATAATTCTGCGTGTTAACTCCGCTCTCTGCTCTGTTAACTGCAGTTGAACAGTTGCTGTTAACTGCCATGCTCATTCGCTGTTAACAGACTGCCTTTCAACAGCGCTGTTAGCTTTAACCAAATGCTGTTAACCTAATGTTGTTAGTTTGTTTGAACTGTTTTAATGAATTTTTAACACTTTTTACAGTTTAAGCAGGAATTTTTGAACCTTGGAAGCAGCTAATATGCAAAATATGTTAATAAAGTTTAATTTTATATTATTTAGCGCTATTTTAGTGGTTTTTTCCAACATTTTTCTATACTCAGACTTCGTTTTAATTGCTTGTTTTCCATTTGTTTAGTTGCTTTGCTCATTTCGTGGCACTAAATGCTGCTTAAATGCCTTTGGTAATGCTCAAAGTAATGCCAAGTTATGTATGCTTAAATCGCGTTGCTTATCGGTTGCTGTAAGTGAAAATCCGCTTAACTTGGTTGACTGCAATTTGCTGGCCAAGAGGGATTAAAAAGTTGCCAGCTCGATGGGATTTGCAATTTATGCAAGGAATTCCAGAAAACCAAGTCATGTAGATGCAGCAAAATGTTGCTACTTCTGGTGTGCACTGTGTGTGTGGGGAGTGTGTGTGGGGGAGTGTGTGTGTGGGAGTCTGGGGTAGTGTGTGTGGCAACAACTGCGAATGGAGGACGCTGTTAACTCGTGAGGCTATTTGCATTTCAAATCTGTTGTCTGTTGCCACTTGCCATGCCCCCTCGAAGCCCACCCCCACCTCCCCTCGCTACTCTTGCTGTTTAATAAGCCTGGCTGGGCAGCTGTTGTGCTGTCATACTGTTGGCCAGGCCTATAGCAAAGTGAAGTTACGTTAGCTGGTTGCTGCTCTACTGCCGCTCCCACTCCCACTCCCCTCCCTCTCACCCTCCCCACCCCTTTCACCGCTTCACACATGCGTCTAATGCAATCTTGACAAGCGACTCGTGCTGTGGCATGCCCTGTTTTGGGGCAGCTGAAAATGAGGCATGTCACTTTTGATTTGGTTTTGCAGCCTCCGTGGCGCATTTTTGATTTGTTGTTGTCGCTTTTCTTGTTGTTTTTGCTGTTGTTGGCCATGTCTGCGGGGCTTTTGGCCACGTTGCTACGTTGTTTGTTCAGTCGCTTGACAACATAGCCAAGCTGCAAGTGTTAAGGGGGTGCGAGAAGAGTTCACTTTTTGATGCCATTAAAAATTTGTCTGTGTTTTCGAGTGTGTGTGAAATTGGCTGCGTGGGCGGGTTAAGGGCGGCTTGGCAAAGGGGTTAACAGTGTGAGCGGGTTGACAGTCTCTTTTTGGTTACAAGGAAACGGCAATAAAAAGCGAGACTGATGAGAGTTTCAGAACTTTTTTGTGGCTGTCATTAAATGGTAAATAAAATAAGCGGCTTTGTGTGGAACATGTCGTAGCAACATTATTTTTATGATTATTATTTATACAATTTTATTGAAAAAGTTTACCCAAGCAGAAAAAAAACTTTCTTAAAATATATGCCATTTTAAATTCGATAGTAAAGGCGCGCCCAAGCAACTTATCGATAAGTGTAAGCAGATAACAGCACTATGTTAAAAGAGTGCTGTTAAACCAAATGCGCTGCTAACACAAAACAGCAGCTTGTATATTTCTACCACTTTAAACTTTATTATAAAGTCATTAAGAACTTGCGTAATTTTTATTAATTTTAAGCATATAATTTCTCTACATTAAATTAATTTTATTTCATAACTAATTTACTTGCGCGCCAAGTGCTTAACAGTGCAGTGTTGGACAGCGCCATAATAGCATTTGCATTTTTACACGCTTTAATGCTCTCCCGTCCTCAATCTCTCATTTTGCGCAATGCCCAAACATTCCTCGCACTCTCACGCTCTCGCGCTCTCCGCTCACCTATGCTGGCATCCTCTGGTAGTTGCGCTCTTCGTTTTCATCTCTCATTCGCATTTCATTTCTCGTTGCGAGCGGACGTCTTTTGATTGTTGCTGCGGTAAAATACAAAAAAAAAAAGTTATATTGAAGCGTTGCGCGCGTATTTCACTAGCAATTATAATTTTGTATACTTCTCGCTCTTCTCAACAAGTCGTGGGAGTCGGAGGAGACGCTACTACAAAAAAGAAAAATAATACAAAAATATATAAAGTGAAAAACTAATAGTGCAAACGTGAAAGCAATATAAAATCAATTTCATTCTTAACGCGATGCATCACTCTTTAAATGCCAAACAGCAGTAATAACAACAACAACAACAACGGGGAATAAAATATAAAGAATTAAAGTCAAGTGATTCCAAATTTGTAATAAAAGTGCAGTGCAGCAGCAACGAGCTATGTGTTTCACACAACTACACAGATGTATATACAAATCGGCAACGTACAGATACAAAATGAAATGAAAAGTTAAAAATAAATATATATGCCATCTCTCTCAGCGTCTCTGTCGAAGTCGCCGTCGCGGTTGTAGAGTGCCAGCAGCAGCAGCAGCAACGTCACATAGTCAGACAGGCGCGAGGGACGTGATTTCTCTCTGTGCCTGTCTATTCTGCCTTCCCCTTTATGCCGTTTGTCCACACGTCCGTTCGTCTGCCTGTCCGTTGGCAGCATCATCGCTCATACATAATAAGAAAACATACGTACATTTTACGTTTGTATCAATTTATATAAATGTGTGCGTGTTTGTGCGTGTGTTTTGTGTATGAATTCATTCAATGCGCCACATGTTTTTTGGCCGCCGCCTCTCTTCCTACTTCTGCTGTGCTGCTGCTGACTCCCCTTTTCGCAAAATATATTTTGCGCACATTCTTAGCTGGCTGGTTTTTGCCGCTGCGTCTCCTTGTTTATCCTTTGGTCCTTTTTGGCCTGTCATTCGCCATTCTCGCCTGCCTCTTTTTCTGATTCGATTTTTCACATCTCTCTTTTGCGGCGGCGGCAACAACACCAGCAGCATCCACAAACACATGCACACACATACAGACACCGACACAAACGTGCACGCACAGGCTGTGAGAGACTTACTCACTCACACGAATGCACGCTCAGCTGCTTTGTCTTTGCCATTCAAGTCAACGAAAATAAATGTGTGCGCCAGATGATGCACCGTAAGGCAGACAGAGAGCGATTGAGGCTAAGAGAGAGAGAGTGACTGAGACAAACCATAACCAAAAAGTGCAAGCAAAAGTGCAACAAAAACAACGCGCCGCAAAAAGAACACAAAATTGTTGTTGCGTATTTCGATGGCAGACAAAAACAAGACAAAGAGTTGTCTTTGTGAACGCGAAAAATATGAAAAATGAAATAAATAAAAACCGTAGACTTATCGAGACATAAGCCAATCCACCAATACCCATGAAAACAACGATGACAACAAGAATCGCAATAGTTTTTGCTTTTAAATTTATTCTTTATAAACACACACATCATTTCATTCAACTGGAAACAGAGACTGCTCCGCCTCCTCCCCGCCCTTTCTCCGTTTCTTCATCCAGCGCTACAAAAGCGCGTGGTTGCCTCTCATACAATATTATTTTGTTGTTGTTGTTTTTGCTTTGGCCTCTTTTGTCTCCGCGTTTGCGCTGTGTTTTCATTCCGTTCTTTTTTTTGCGCATTTTCTGTTTTCGTTTCGTTTCGTTTGGCACTGAAACACAGCCGCCGCCGTCATCCAACATCCTTTTTGGCCGCAACTTCGCAACTTCAAAGCAACGAGAGCATATGAGAGAGCGGGCGGCGAGGAGCGGAGGGCGAGATAGCAACCCCTAAAACAACAATTAATTTTACAACATTTCGTTTCTGTTGTGCTCAACTGAATTATTTTCAACTGCGAAAAATTTTCAAATGTGGAAAATCATTTGTGTTGTGTTTATTTTTCAAAAATTAATGTAGTATTTTTCCCATTTTAAATGTTTATTTTAATTTCTCAGCAGTTTCAATCAATCAAATCGTTAAGTTAATGATATAAAAGTTGTGCCAAAAGATAAAAAATACTCAATTTATTCAATCTATGAATAATCTAAATAAAATAAATGCAACAAATGCGACGTTCTCAGATCGTGTGTTAAACAAAGTGAAAGATTTGTAGTGACTATCCCCTGATTAAAGATAGTTATTTTAGTTGACTACCCCCGAAACAAAAACGCGCATAGTTGAATTTTGTTGGTGGTCAGCTGTGCATATTATTTGCGACGCAACTGTAAACACTAAAAGCCGTCAAACTGTGGGGCCCCGGGACATATTTTATTTCTCCGCCAGGAATGTATTATCCGGTAAGCAAACAAATCAATTACTATCACTAATAGGACCTAAGCCCCCTGAGGGTTAGGCGAAAGAGTGAATCAGTGAGAGAGGGACAGGGAGGGGAAGCTAGAAACTGCAAAAACAACAAGACGGAACCACAATAATAACAAACAAGCAGCAAGCAGTGCACAGTGCACACTATAAATATTGAGACAAGACAAATGGACAAAACAACTCAATTCGCCGCTATGTTTGTCTAAGCTGCTGTTTATTTGTTGTCTCGCTCTCTCTTCATATTGGCTTTCTTACACTTTTAGTCGCACTCTTTGCTTTTTCTTTTACAACGTTGTTTTCACTCTCAATTAAAAGCAAAGCTTCAAATTCTTTACATTGTTTACTCTTTCGCTCTCGCTCTCTCTCTTCGTTTCATTTCGTTCAGTCGCCTGCTGGGACAGTTAGCCTGTCTGTCTGTTTGTTTGTGTTTTTCTGCTTACTCTTTTTTTTTTTGGTTTTGTTTATCTATTTGCATAGACAACAACAAATATGTTAAATGCCGTTTTAACACGTGTGCCTAAAACTCTCTTCCTTTATTCCTTTTGTTCCCCCACTCCACTTTCTGTTGACTTTTCTCCTGCTTCGTTCAGTTTTTTTTACGCGTAAATTGTTGACATTGTCTTCAGTTTCAAGATCGTAATCCCCCCTGCTCTACGCGCTCTGCTCTGCCCCTTGGCGGGAGGTCTGGTAATTTGATAGTAGCCGAAAAATGCGGGTCGACTTGCGGCTTTCGATTTGTTTGATACTTTTTAGACAGTTGACGTACAGTGAAAGCTCCACTTATCACATAACTTTAAGAGCAATTAAATTATTATTAAAATCATTTTAAAAACTTTAAATGATCAATTGAAAACTTTTGGAATTGGATTGCTTCCTTTAAACAACTTTGCTTCGCCTTAGCGAGTTTTTACTGTACCGTTTTGTCCATTCTCTATATCACATTCATGTGTCAACTTTTAACGCCCCGTTTTCAACATTTTCCCACGTAATTTAAGTACGTCAAAAATTTGTTAAAAAATTTTTTGTATTTTTGGTTTTTTTTTTTTTTGCGATTTATGCAAATTTTTGTTATTTTTTCATAATTTGAATTTGTTTGTTTTTCTCATATTATTAATAATTTTATGTTGGTGGCATTCAAATGTAAATGTTTCATGATTGATAAGGAAGTTAAAACGACAGACAACTGATAAATGGAACCGCAAAAAATGTATCTCTATCTTTTTCCAACGAACGTTGTATGAGATTATCATCAATCTGGTTTGCTGTCGAGCGTAAAGTGTAGACGCTTAACCGTATATGATGTCAGCCATAAAAGCCAAGTTTGCGTTTGATGTCGTGCGACTTGATGCGTATTCGTCTTTGGCCCAGTTAATCAGAACTGGATCTGCATAAATCTGTAGTTGTATAGTTTTTATTATCTGCTAAGTTTTGCTGTTTTGGTAGATACAACAGTTTCTCATCACAATAAATAAGTTTATTGACAACACTCGGGCGGCATATTATTAGACCATCTGAGATAGTTGTAAAAATCATGCTAATGGCTAGAAATAAATTGTTTGCCATCCATCAGAAATCGCTAATGACGGCAAAGATTAATTGGAAGCTATAAAACTATGTAGTGTTCTGTATTTGAAAAGATCAGGGATTGATTTATTAAACGTCATTTCAAACTAGCTTTATCAGAGTTCGAAATCATAACAGAGGTGAATTTAAAATTCTAAAAAGAGAAATCTTTACATTAATGCAAAGCTTCTCTGAAGGAAGTTTTCTTTGTAATTCATACAGGACGATTTCATAGGTCCCACGGAAAGTTAAAAAGTTAGTTAATAATTTTTTATGAACGTGTGTCATTAATTAATAATGACTGGTGTTACCTATTGTCAAACAATGACATGCAACTATAAACTATTTACTAGTTTTAACTACTAAAAGTTTAATCATTTGCTAATTGCACTTTAAAATAATTTCGTCACTTGCCATTTTGATAGTTTGTCGTGCATTTTCCAAATGTCATTCTAATTAAGTGCAATTAAAACTTTAGTAACAACTAAATTTGCCACATAACGCATTAACTAGGCAGTTCATAAAGTTGCTTAAAAATTATATTGAAAAGCTGAAAAACTGTAGAAAATTATTTAGTTGAGTTGCTTCAAACGAAATCTTCCGGTTTTTGATGTTTGTCGGCGACGCAATTGAAAAATTGCACATAAATTGCATAAACTCAGAGCGTAATTTAAAATTGTAAAGTCTAGGAGGTAGGAGAGGCGTCGGAAGCAAAGTTTATGCATAGATACATACAAATATGTATCTGTATCTGTAGTTGTGTTGGGTGTTGTGTCCATTGTGCGTGTGCAGTTAACCGCAAAGTTGGGTAAACTATTTTTTGTTTTTAGCCAAACACATCTTGATTTACGTATTTCTAGTTTTATGACTAAGTTTTATGAATTATCTGCTTATTGTTTAAACGCAATCAGGTTTGAAGGTTACGTTTTTGAAATATTGTATCTTAAAGATACAGAAATTCATTAGATGTTTATGACTTTCACTTAATTAGCCGAAAAGCACTTTGTTTACAACTCAATCAAGTTGAGTTTTTGAGTGAATAAAAAACAGCTTTTACTTTTATATTGTGTCTTCTTATGAGGGGGAGTCGGTGAGGTAGAATTCTCTCACAGATAATGCAACAATATTTCAATAATTTCAATTTTTTTGATTGATAGCTTTAATTTATAGACAATTTTAAGTAGCACTCGAGAGCTGACAGAGATAGCCCATATCGGAGGGTAGGAGGGTAGGAGAGAGGGAGGGTTGGGGAAGCGGGAATACCCGCAGATAAGAGATATGCACGTAAATGTAGCCCACATATTTTTACTCTCGCTCTTCTTCTTCCTCTTCTCGCTTGTTGTTCATATTTTTCCATTTTTCAGAGCAAATGATATGACAATTTATTTCAATTAAAGTTGATTTAAATTTTTGTTGCCACTCCCTTCCGCCCTCCTTCCTTTACACCCCCCGTTGGCACACGTTGATTGATGAAAATGGCTGCCAAAGCAGAGACGCAATAAACAGTGGCAATGAGAGACACAGAGAGCAAGAGAGGGAGAGAAACCTCGTGCTCAGCACAAAAGTATCTTCTATCTATAGCTAGATCTATTTATCAATGAGGGCGGCTTAATGAGTGCCGATAGAGAGCAGCTTCATTATCATTTGCTATGTAATTATCTTATTGAAAAGCTTTCACTTAAAAAGCTTTTTTGGGGGGCTAAGTAAACTAGTAAAAGTTTAATAACATGTTGGCAGTTTAGGCAAGTGAGTTGTTTGTTTAAACAGTGGTAGATACTTTCAGTTATTACATGAAGGTTACGAAAAAGGCTTTGTAAACTATTTAAGCTAGTTAATTATACAATACAAAGTGCACTGCTTAAATTGATTTTATATTTATATATTTCATAAGTTTCCCTAGCTAAATTCAGTAATAAATTAAATTATTTCCTAGAATTCTCTTATGTTTCCTTATAAAAAGATTTATTACTGACTGACATTAAGCTTGACAAATGTTTCATTTAATGTTCGGTCGCTTCATTTCATTAGCTTCCTATGCGCTTAGGTACTGCTCATGCCACCCTCGCTAAGCTGCGCTAACTGAGTATGTGTTCCTATCACTGTATTGTATTTGCATAAATATGAGTGGCTTGGGTGTACGTGTATCGGTGTGTACATGTGTATTTCTGTGTGACGGAGTATGATTGCAGCAGAGCAAATAAAGATTAACTGCTTGATATTGATAAACGGCGTACATTCGAAATTGAAGGCGCGATTTGACACATTTGCGGAGCCATTCACTGTTTGCTGCTGATAAGAAGCAGCATTCAAATTCGATTTCGATTTAATTATAATTAGCTCACACAATCCGATTATTTATAGTATGAGCTTAATTTGGAGTGCACTTGCCAAAGCAAATAAAATTCAATTAAAACGCTCAAATTAAATTCGCATAAATTGTTTTTGGCGTGTTTTTGCGACTTATTTATGTGTTGAGTTAAGCAACAAAATACAATAAATGTTGTTAACTGGCTATTAAAATAAAGTACGTAAATTGCACCGCATTCCAAATGTGAAATTAATTTTCGTTTATACGCTAAAAAATATTAATAAATTTTACGAGTGTAAAAAGTATCTCTAAACAAGTGTGTATCGAGTATCTTGTCGATCACAACCTACGGCAATGTGAACGACCCCCACAACAAGTACAACAATAAGTAACAAAAAGTAAGAAAAACAACAACAAGAAAGGTAACAAAAAAAAGTTTCATGCAAATTATTCGGTTCAACTGCGATAGCAGAGCGACAGCGCTGTCGACATCGACAGCGACGCTAATCGCTAGTGTCACTCACACGAGCCGCAATTAGCAGAGCGTCGCACGCCTGCGCAGTGAGTCAGCGACAGCAGCAGACAGCCGTCGCAGTCGCAGTGGCAGTGGCAGCGACGCAGACGCAACCGAATTGTAACAGGTTTTTATAGCTCTTACTACTCTTACTGTTGTTGTTGTTATTGCTGTCGGCTGTTAAACGGTAATTGCAGCAACGGTTAGTTAGTTCCATTCCATTTCGTTTCTCTATGTTTCATACATGGTTTCGCTCTCCATTTCACGCCCACGTGTTTCTCTTCTTACTCACACACACACACACACACATACGCAGATTTCCCCTCTGCCAACCTCTAGCGTTTTTATTGCCGGCCGTTAGTGTCGCCACAATTTGTTATTGTTGTTATTGCTGCTTTTCCACCGCTAGTATATTTTGTTCTTTATTTTTTTTTTGTTAATTTATGCGGCCGGCTTTATTTTTTAAGTTTATTGAATTTTTGTTTAGCTGGCGCTGCACGTTGTTGTTATTTTTTCTAAATTTACATTTTATTAGTTGTCATTTTTGTGTTCTTTATTTTTTATTTACATATTTTGTTTGTTTTTATTTACTCGGCATTTTTATCTTGTCACCTGTTTGTGCTTATGAAAATATTTTTGTATTGAGCAATAGAATACAAAATTAAACATTCTAACAAATCGATGGGAGTTAAGATTAAACAATTGTAGTTAAATATTTACAATTGCAATTGACTGAAGTGCTTAATAGTTAAAGTATCTGCCAGGTGTGAACTCAGGTATAAGTAATTGTTCAACTGATTGATAGATTGTCTAGTGTTTTTTTGCGCTAATACGTTAAACAAATGGCTTTAAATTACTCAACTATTAAGTAATATAAACTAGTTTTAAAAACACTACAAATTAATGTATTTTTTCAGACCGGAAGTACAAATTCCTAGCACTTAGTCATAATTGTTGTTATCAAAGTTCAATCAAAATCGGTTATAGATTTTGTAATTGAAATCCACGCGTAATGAATGCAAATTCAATTAAACAATAATTAATTGCGTCACAGAAGAACAGCAACAACATTTTAACGCCCTGTGCATATTTACACGATTTTTTGCAATAAATTTTCACTCACGAATTTCCAACGAAGCGAGTAAAGTCGCGCGCGATTTGTAAAACGCGCGTAAAAATCGCTTTCGTCCCAAATCGATGAATTTTAATTTATTGCCCAAGTTAAAAATGTGCAAATTTGTTGCCATTGTTTTTTGCTGGCTCTATGCTTAGGAAAATTGTGTTTACTTTGCATTTAACGTGGCCAATTAGCATAAAGCGGCAGCAGGCAATAACAACAAAAGCTAAAACAGGTAGAAAACAACAACACGGCAAGGTGAACCAGGTAACTTGCATTTAAAAGATAAATGAAGATGCATACTGGTTAGTGGCGCCTTTTAGCCGTACTTAAAGCCGTGTATTGTTAGCCAACGCTGCAAGTTGACCATAAAATAAAGAATGAAAATAATACAAAAAAAATTACTGTGACATCATCGGTCCACCTGACACGCTGACCTTTATGGTCAGTTTGCTGTTGACCTTCGACTCCCTTTATGGCTGTTTAATAAAGGAAAAAAAATCAATTAACGTCTGATTTAAAGTTGCATTTAATGAGTTGCATTATAAATTGCATGTTAAATGCAATGATATCACGTTGTTGGCCTAAAAAGGCATTAAACGGTCAACAAACTGTCATAAATTGTGGTAGAAACTAAAGCCAAATGTGTCTAAATAAATGCGCTTAACTTTAAATTTAAAGTTGCTATTGAGAAATGGCTTTAAATAGACGATGTTAACTCATTAACATGATTCGATGCTGTTAATGAGACGCTTACAGTTTCTAACATTTTTAGTGCGCATATTAAATTTTAAATGTGCCAAGAACTTAAATTTTATAATCATTTTAACATTTTTGTTCTCTGCTTCTGCTAATGCTGTTAATATTAACGCCATTGCTGTTAACTGCCAATTTCATGAAAGTTTAATGACTTTTAAGCAATTTAGTGTCATGTTATTAACGCTTTTTAACATTTATAGCAGTTTTATGTCAAATTGAAAAGTGTTTTTGTTTATAGTATTTTTTTTGAATATATTTTTTAAATTTGTAGTTCCGTTTTAAACATAAATTTATACTTGTTTGCAAATATTCTTTTATGTTGATTGATTTTTATCTGTTTGTTTTGCTTTTTTTTTTTTTTTAGGTTTAATGTGCGCCAGACATTTTGCTCATTTAATTATTAATTTATTTAGTTTTACATTGTGTACATTTTATGCACTTGCATAATTTTTTTTGCACATATTAAGTTGACGACCTTCAACCTGGCAGTCAGGCACGATTTAGCCATCAATTTTTATTTAGTATCTGTGTTCATCTCTTTACAAATCGTATTTTCTTTTTCGTGTACATAATAAATTGCACTTAAAGTGTGTGTGTGTGTGTGTGTGTGTGTGTGTCTCTGTGTGAGTGTGAGTAATTCAATTAAAGCCTTAAGCGGGTTTAATGCACTTGGCAATGTTGCAAGGTGTGTTAATTTTCTATATGTATTTGCAACACATCACTCGACGTAACTCATTTCGAGCATCACTTGAAAAATCTAATGAAAATACCAATCACGAACACACACCAGAGTGTAGGTGTATCTGTGTGTGTGTGTGTGTGTGTTGGGCAACTAATTCCCTTTGATTACAAGCCCTGAACCGAGTCCTGGCCTCGCATAGACAATTTCCTTTTCGTATTAAATGTTATTTGTATTTCACTCACAGACTCACAGACCGAAATGCTGTTTGACTATTTATTTGTTTTTAGCTTTCCATCCTGCACCATTTCAGTGTCGGTTTCTGTTGCTGTCTCTGTGCTGGGCATCATCCAATTACAAGCAAAACAGGAGCAGAACTCTTGTCCTGGCCAAAGTCCTGTCTCTGCTCATTTCATTTCGGTTTTAAGCCGCGCCCTTACACGTGGCCAGCATCTGTTACAGTTTCCGTAATCGAAATCGGAATCGATTCACTGCGTTGTGTGAAGTTTGGCAACGTTTAGTGCCACAGTGCGAGCTAAATGTATACACACACAGTCACACACACACACACACACACGTTATTCTCATTTATGGACGTTGCTTAAAACAAATCAAATTCAGTAGAGAACATAAAATAGAACTAGCCGCAGAAGGTTAACGAAGAGCGAATGCGACAGCAAGAGACCCTGTAGTTATGTTGTAATGCTGCTTTCATTGCGATTTTCTTTAACAAAATTTGTAAAGAAATATATAATATAAAATTCTACCCTCTGCTGATCTACTTAGATTTCTTTTCTTTAGCTCTTTCACACTTATTGTTTGACATACTTAAACTACCATTTGTAGTTTGTTTTTTTATTTTTTGAAGTACAGGGCACATGTGTGGGGGAGCAGCAGGAAGACATAGGAAATGAAAAAAAACATACAACACAAAGGCGATTCATTTTTGGGGTCAGGGTCGGAGGTGGTCGTCGTGAGGCAAGTGCAAAATAATGGCACAAACCTCATGCATATTACATATTCTACATGTGTATATATACACAGAGAGCCCACTTCCACCCCATCTCCTGCCACCACCCATTCTTTAGTTCACCCTCGCTGCCACTCACACTCGACTCGTTGAAAGCCGCGGCGCATGAGGGTTGACCCAAGTGGCAGCCCCAGAGCATCAGAGCATTGTGACATTTAAGAGGCTCACGAGAGTACAGAGCAGAGCTGAGCTCAGCAGCCACCGCGTTTGGGCCTTGTAAAGTGTTGAGCTAAAAACAAAACACGCACAACGCCCACAAGCCCCCTACCACGCCCACAATTCAACATATTCAGCCTCCCCTTGGCGTGCTCCCAGTTTGCCATTAAACACAGCAGCAGCAGCAGCAGCATCAACCCTCGAGTTGAGTTCACCCAAGAGTGGTGTGTGTGTCAGTGTGTGTGAGGTGTGCGTTGAGTTGCCCTCTCTTGTGTGTGTGTGTGTGCTGCTTCCGCGTATGGCTGTGTGTGTGCACAGCAGAGTGTTGCATACTTTGTGGCGTTCTTCTGACTGCTTAAAATAATTAAAAATCAATATTTAAACGATGCCTACAAACACTTCAAATAAACTTGTTTGAAAATTATAAATAAACTAAATTCTATTTAAAAAAAAAAGTTTGAAATTTAAAAGCATTTAATTTATGTTTTTTAATGCCACAATAACTTGTTGATAGTTATTAAATATAACTTATTTAAAACAAACACAAAGACATCCATGCGACAAATTTTGCTGCTCGAAAGCTGCTCGAAAGCTGCTCGTGCATACATAATTTATGTTAGAAATTATACAAATTATTTGAATTTAAAAAATAAATGCTTTAATTCAGCTAAGAAAAAAGTGAGCAATAAAAGCGACATCTTTTTAAATGTCTAAACAATAATTTGGCCAAAATATGCGCTAGATAAAAGCCACGTTTCTTGCTGCCTCTTGTCAAACTGCCCAAGTTTTGCTAATGTCCTTGAAGGCATAAAATATTCAACATAATTTCCTGCCGTCTCTCTCCCTCCACCCACCTCTTGGTATTCAATAATTTGCATAATATTTTGTTAAAGAATTTAATTATACCTCCGCTCGTATTACATAATTTACAATTTACATACAATTTCTGCTGAATTTCAAATTGTACTCCCACTCCACACAAGGAGCAGTGAACGTTCTGCCACGCCCACACAGTGTCACTTCCGTGCTGCTAACAAAAATATATATGACTTTTGGTTTTTTTTTGGGAAAATTTGTTATTTGTTTTTCATTTCCAGTGTGTAGGAAGTTTGCTTGCGAGTTTTTGTTTAACTTTTGTGTGATTTTATTGACAGCTTTTCGACAGATTAAAACTCCAAATTTTAATGCCGACAAATCACCAAAAAGTTTTTAAATAATTATTTTGAAAATGTTGGCTTGTCAGCTTAAAAACAGTTGGCTCTAAAAGCTGGCAAGTAAATAAAATTTCCATTTGCATTACAGTTGAAAAATTTGCCAATTAAAATGAAAACCAAAACGAGTGAATGTAGAGCAAATTCTGTGCCATAAATATGACATATTTTATATATTTAAATCTGATATAAATCAGCCAAGAGTCAATGAAAGGTAAACACGTGTGTGTTTGTGTGGCAACACCATAAATTTAACTACCAATCTGTGCGTGTAAATCACAACAACAACAGCAGCAACTGTAATAAAAGGGAGTAAAAGAAAAAATTTAATTATTTAAAGATTAAACATCAACAAATCAAAATGTGGAGCAGTGAAATACATGCACTCACTTATTTTATGGCAAGTGAATTGATTTATAAGACATAAAAAACTTTTTCATATGAATTTTATGCAAATTATTTGGTTTACTTTCAACCTTTATATTTGTTTTCTTTTTCTCTCGCTTTTATTTCTGTTTATCAAGTGCAAGAGACATTCAAATGAATCAAAGTGCTGAAAGCAGTCAGAATATATATTTTATAAACGTATATATAAATTTAAATATAAACCACATGCATTTTAAATGTTTGTGAACTGAATGCAGATGAGCATAGAGATTTATTAGTGCCGAATTAATTTTTGATTGATTTAAAACAAATGCCGTAAAATGATTCAGGAAGTATATGAAATGTGTTAGATAAATGCTCGAATATTGTGGTATTTAAAATCAAGTTAACAAACAGTTCTGAAAGTCAGAAAAAGTCTTAAAATGTGTGCATTTTATGGCTAAAAGATTGATCAATTTATAATCAAAATAATATATTTTTATTAATAATATAAAGTTATCGTTAAAAGCAGCACAGGAAGTTGCACTTTCTGCTCCTTTTTTCCCTCTGTTTACCATGGTTAAGCTCATCACGTATTAACTGCTGGCTTTTTGGCTAACCAAATGTTAATTAACGCATTTTGCGACCACAAAAGTCCCGCATGTGCACGATGTATAAGTACCGCATCATCAGACTTTGACTTTCCCTCATAACCGAAAACCAAAAGAGCAGTTCATTAAAAGCTCGTCAAATGTGGCGACACAGTGATGCAAAAAAGTTTTCAGTCAGTCAGTCGGCCTACTCGACTCATTAGAGCTGTGTGCTTTAAGCTACATATATAATATATATATAACTTTGATTATATATACATATGAATATGCGGCAAGTTTAGCGATAACTGTCAGTTGTGTACACACAGCCACAGCCAATGGCAATTAGGTTTCTGATAAGATAAGCGCCCAAAGCTGCTGCCTAAACCAATTAGAAGCGTGTGTGGTGGGCCGGGGGGGAGGAGTTAGCCCTTTTTATCGTGCATATCACAAAATGAAATGGCGGCACAGCTGTCACACACAAACACACACACACACATCGAAGTTTGACTTGCCATTTGTGAGCTTCAATCAGGAAAAGTTTTTGTTGCCTTTTTTTGTACAACAGTTGGCAACTTTATGCATGTGTGTGTTTGTGGCACAACCAAAAAGTGTTGTTGCTGCCTATCTTGATGTATGTTACTGTCACTTTTGCCTGCCAAAGTCATCTCATTGTATGTACGAGTTTTGCTTTGTTTGCTCTTAGCCTTTTTATTGGCTGCCAATCAACGCAGTAAGCGCAATTTAGCTGTGAAGGTGTGCCTCGCCCCCTGTCTGCCGCCTTGGCCATGACAAGGCATAAAGTATCTATCAGATACAGTATCTTTCCCCACACAACTTGATTTAGCATCTCATTTAGCAGTTGCAACTGATGAGCACACATAAGTTTCTTTTATCTAAACGTTGCACATCCATTTATCTTAACACCCCAGCTCAAGTTGCAACACCGTGGGCGGTGGGTGTGGCAGGGCATAACATGCCACATGTGCGTCAGTTGTGGACACAAAACATTTTGTACAAAAAAAAAACAGCGAATGTTCAAATTGTGGTGACCACACCCTGGGAAGCTCTCAGTCCCATTCCCTCCATCCTCTGTCCCTTTGGGAGCATATTTATTTTTTAAATACCCCAAATTGTTGTTAATTATGCGTCAGTTGCTGTCAGTGTGGCCAGTGTTTGGTTATTTTTTCGGGAGGGGGATAAACTGACATGAATAAAATATTAATTAAAGACTTTGGCGATGAGCTTTGGGTTCTGTGTGTTGGGTTCTGGCCAGATTTGAGAGGCGTGCCTCGGTTGCTGGATAAACGAAAAATGCTTTGCATGAAAATTTATTAAATGTGTCACAGTAGACAGGAAAATGTGTGGGTGTGGTAAATACACACACACACACACACACACACACACACCGAAAAAGACCTAAACAAGCTGTTAATAAAAGACCGAAAAATGTTATGTGTCAATTTTGGTTGAACATGAGCAAAAGAGCATTAATTAAATTCAAACTGGGTTGTTTGGGCAACCTGGAGGAGGAAACAGAATCCCTCTTGTCTGTATAGTTAGTTATGGCTACAAAAAACTATGTTTAGCACTGCAGCAAATTGTGCTGCATTTAAGTCAGTTTATAAGCTAAGCTCTACAACTAATTGCTTTCTTTAATTCACTTAAATTTTCCAAACATTTTAAGCAATTAGCAGCTGAAATTAAGTCTAGTTTCCTGTTTAGAGCCCTCTCTTTAGTGACTAATTTCCAAACAAACAACCTTCTAATTCCCAGGCAATTTAGACAGTTAAAGTCTTAATGTTCAAAGAAGCAGAGAACCCAGAACTAAGACAAGCCTTATAATTCCCAAGCAGTTTAGGCTGTTAAACAAACCAAGTCAAATGACTGGCATCTAGTGAAACTAACACAAATTGAGCTCAATTTAGCTTTATATACAGATGCGTCCAGAATGTAGGCCAAGTCATCGTCACATAAGCTTAAGCCACACAGCTGTTGCAAGCCAGCAGCTAATCTAATCTAAATCTGTGGCATCTGTGTGCAAGTGCCACACTCTAAGGGAGAAAGATGTCTCAACTTGTTGTTGTTGTTGTAAGTGTTGGTGCTGTGCATCCGCTTGGCATTAGCAGCTGTCCGCAAATGCATAAACATACGACGGAATTGCACTTGAAATGCAATTCATAGTAACGACAGCAGCAACAACAACAAATGAGCACAACATTCAGAAACGTCATTCGCACTTCAAGAGACCGAGAAGTTTCTGACATCCACACACACACACACAGATACACACACACATACAGTCTAACATTTTGGCATAATTTATATGATGTGCAGAGCACATAACTTTGCAATTTGCCAGTCGTTCATTTGGGAATACTCGCATCTTTCTCTGTCTCTGTCTCTCGTCTCATTTCGATATGTCATAAGATTTGATGCGGATGAAAAACTTAATGTGTGTGCGTGTGTGTGTGTGTGTTTTGTAGTTTGTTGTATTTATTTGTCTCTGTCTGTTTGCAATTGTGTTGCCAACAAATGACGTTGAACACAGTCAAGTGAATAAATTTAATGTTAGTTGATTTTTGATTTCCATTCGAAATATCTTTTGGGTGAAGGTGTCAAAATCAATGCTCGTTGTGTAAATACATTCACATATAGTTATGTCTGCAATCATCATTCATTCACATTTTTTCGAGGAACTGTCTCAGTATTTACTTGGAGTTGTCTGCTTGCCAGCCAACAGCCAACAAGAGATTGCAAACTTTAAGCTCAAATTTCCATTCGAATTTTTGGCTAGTTCAGCAATTTGCTAGCACTAATTGTTTGACAGGCGAAAAAAGCCGCAAAATTGCCTAAGCAACAATGGAATCTCAAGAGAAACCTTAAACCTAAAACCCAAATTCAAATTCTGATTTCAAATGGTAATCAAAACCTAAATTCAAATCCAAATCCATAATCAAAACTCTGAATTCCAAACTCAAACCTCAAGAGTATCTAAGGCTTTGTGTTCATTAGGTTAATTAAAATAATAACTGTGGGCTTCCTGCTGCTGTCAGAAGCGCAAAATTCAATGAGAACCCATCATTAAATTGCCAGCAAAAACAAGTAGAAATAGATCGAAAAACGAAATCGAAACCTTAACAAATAATAATCATAATAACAACATGAAGTCTGACAGCGACTAATGAGCGCCTACGAAAAGATTTTAGTTACACTCGCTAAACGCTGTGATTATTAATTATAAATTAATTCCCTTTTGCTGGCATATTTCGCTGCCAATTTGTAATAAGTCAATCAACAGAGATTAAATATCAGCAAACAGAGAAAGAGAGGAAAAAAAGGTAAAGCACAAAAAGCAGACTAAATAATTAATCAATCGAGGCGAGCGATGACTTTTGATAACTTTTAGAATGCCCTATAGGAATAATTAGTGTTATATAGGAATATATAAAAATTCAGCCGCGTAACTCTTAACTTTTGACATGTAGTGACATGATCAGAGAAGTCGGCCAAATAATGTTTATATTAAATTCTATTTATTTCTAAACAATTTCCATAAGCCACTGGTAATTGTTAAGCATTCTTAGCAGCCGACTCTTTTACAGGGTATTTTTGGCTTAAATGAAAGGCCACTTTTTTTGTTAGCTGTTTTCTGCTTTGATTTTAAAAGGCCTGTCAAAAATCAAACCCCAAATCGAAGATCAACCGAACAATCTACTTAGAATCTACAACGTAGAATTTGGTGAGTTTATTTTTTTTGCACGCTTGAAGCGATTTGTCCTTGAGTCGAGGCTGACTTGACATGACTGAAGTCATCGTCCAAAAAACCACTTGAGCTCAAAGCCCGCGTTGACTTACAAAAAAAAATAAACGCGCGCGCTTTGCCGTCTTGGCTCTCAATTGCTTTTGGCCAGTCAACCAACCAGTCTCAGTGTTGACAGGGGCGGGGTCGTTTTGGCCAGCGTAGCTGAAGTATATGTGTGTGTTTGTTGTCTGGACTGATTATGACACCGATGCCACAAGGCATTAGAGGCAGGCAGGCAGGCAGGCTGGCACACTTGGTACTAGTTGGTAGTACTACAAGTTGGCAGTTGGCAGTACTCAGTGCTCGTCACAGACCGATGCGCGTTTTAGAAGAACCGGAATAACCAGTGGAAAAGTGAGTGCATTAAACCCGGTCAACGACAGTGAAAGTGGTTAGACAGCCGAGTAATAGTTATGCCAAGGATTTCTTGTATCAATTCAGTTGAGATTACGATTACGAGCATGAAATCGTAATGAACAAAAAAAAAGTTTAGACTTATGCAAATGTGGCAAGATCAGACGCTGGCAATAAACAGCGGAAATGAGCGCTTAAATAGCTATTTCCGGTGGCTGCCAAATGAAGGGAAGGCGCTGCAGATAAATAAAGAAATAAGAAGTGGGTACAAAAAAAAGGTAAGACGAAGATTGTATATGCTTACGGAGCTATGAAGGGTTTTTGAAAAGTAGATAGAGTAATTTTTGAGCATATTTAGTCTGTAAGATGAAAAAGTCTTTAACATATAGAATATTTATTTATTTATATTTTCAGTTGGCTTGCACAGCTCGTTCCGTTAGTTTTATGGCGGCTTACTGCTAGAAATCTAATAACCTCTGTCTATGAGAGTATAAAACGTATACATATCATTTTTATTTGCATCTAAAAATGAAGAAAAGTTGACGCTTGTTTGAATATGCACGCGCGAGTGACAATAATTTATTCAATCAACGCCAAAAGCTAACAACAACAACAACAATAAGAGGCGACACCTAAATTGTCTAATGATGCCATCATTTAAGGCATGGCCCTGGGGGGGTGTGGTGGAGAAAGGTAGAGAAAATGTGGATTTGTGACTGTGCGACAGAGTCTAATAAAAATTTACGTGTTTTTTTTTGTTTGTGGGGGACAGGAAACGACAACGACGGTGACAGGAAGCAACACTTGACAGTTATGAAATACATAGAATTATATTAAAACGTGGGCAGATACATTACAGCAAGTTTAGAGGGTAAGAGGAAGGCACAACAATGGGGCATGTTGCAACATTAATGATTAAAATCTTACAGCATCTCTGTCGAGGTTCGAGTTGAATTTTAAAAAAGTTTTAAAAGCAGCTGCTTGTCTCATTTGTTGTTTACCATGAGGGGGTCTTTTTCCATCTCCCTCTGTACCTATCTCCCTCTATCTCTCACACTTTGTAGCCCAATTCTTTAGTCGGCATTTCAACAGCCATCAAAAAAGGCCGTGCACATGGCTAATTGCAAATGTATCGCCTCGCTTTTGGCACCTGATGGGGCATACCACAAAACAAAAACCACAAAAAAATAAAACTAAAAACGCCAAATCATAAAAATAGCGTAACTCAAACTAATTTGTAATGACAGACACACACACACACACACTCGCACACATACGCAAGTACACGAAAAAATACAAATCACAAGGCAGCTGTGGTTGATACAATCATTACGATAATGATCATCAGACTGCTCATCATCATATTTTAACTAAGGAATCTGTCATTATATAGAATTAGTTTCGAGTTATTCAGACATTTAGTTTCCTTAAGCGTACATCGATTGTAGAATTGAAAACCTTTGAATTGATTCATTAAATGATTGTATACAAATTTAATTGAATGCCAAAAGTGCTGGCATTAAGTCTATAGAAAAAACTTAATTATATGCCGAAATTATAAACTCATTCAATAGAGTTTAAAGTGGATTTGTGTTGAGACATTTACTAACACAACTCAGAGCTTATCTATGGCTCTACTACGCATCAACTTGTCCAACTGCCAAGCTCTATTGATCAAAACATGGCCACATCATTAGGGGAGAGCAGCATCACAGCTCCAACTGGGAAATGGGAGATGGAAGATGAAAAAACTACACGGACGGTCGTTGCTCCGTTGTCAGGCAAACATATGTGTGTGCTGCCCTGTAATGAAGTAGTAAAAGGGGTGTTTGAAGTATGCCAAAAGAGAAATGGGACAGAAAGAAGTCATCAAACTTTGTAGATAGGGAAAATAAATTTTATTTTAAAATATTCCCTTATGAAACATAATCCAACATAAAAACTGCGCTGTGAAATGTGTTATGCAGACCCAAAATATAAAATAGCTAGCAGGGTCTCTAGCTGTCGTGCTTTCGCTACTCTTTCTACCATTTTTTCCACATCTTAGAATAGAGAAAGAGGAGTAGGAAAAAAGAGACAGCGGTTAAAGAGATCTTTTCGTACATTTTTCCTGCTTAGTTGTCGCTAATTCGAAATCATCAATCAAAGTGAAGCGGGCGAGGCGCAAACTACAAACCAAAGGGCGAAGACGAAGACGAAGACGAAGAAGAAGATGAGGAGTCATTCACTCAGTCAGTCATTCAGTCATTGAGTCAGTTGAGTAGCTTGAGGGAGTTCACAGTGTTTCCCCATAAGACAAATGCACTGTCTTCTAGTCTATCTGTATGTTGGGCGTGTCGCTGTGGGCGTTGTAGGAGCAGCCGCAGCACCATCACCAAAAACAACAACAACAAAGACAATTGCAGCAAACTTTTCAACTCTTTTGTCTGATGACAAAAGTTTTTGTAGGCGCTGCTGCTGCTGTGGTGCTCCGCTGCTGTTGCGACTTTGACAATGAATTCAGCCTTAAGGCAAAGTCAAAAAAAAAAGGAGAAATAAAATCCTGTTTTTTTTTGGCAGAGGAATGGAAAACTGGTTTCATGTTGTGGGAGTGCCACAGCAGCAGAGCGTAGACGTCATCAAGGCGTCTTTTGTGGAAAACCAAGCGACAACAATGGCAAGCTAGCAACTTGACTTGGTGCTGACAAGGCGAGATTGATGTCCATATAGAGTAGTAACACTGAAATTGTAGGATTTGTGGTCATGTTTATGGTGTTATTGAGAGCATTTGTGAAGCTCCTGAAGCAAAATCTACTTGAAACAAATTGGCAGAGTGATCTAGAACTAGAAACAACTGGAGTTATCCAAAAAATAACCGTTTATATAATAAATATATGTCTGTACTCTTTTCACCAATGCTTAAATGTGTTATTTCTACTATTTTATTATATAAAACCCACATATTATTTCATCTCAATTATGAAGAAATTCGTTGTTAGCTGTTTACAGAAATAGACGCTTGTATTTATAGACTGTCTGTCAAACCGGTTTTTGCTTAGTTAAAGACTTACATTTAAAAGCCTAACTAGTACTTAAACGCGGTTGATTTTAGGTACTTTCCCAAGCGCACAATTACACGCACACTTGTAACTAAACACTTTCTTATAAGCCACACATTTCTCATAAACATTTTGACTAATTTACGCTAATTACTTATTCTTGTTCTTTCTGTTCTTTTCTTCTTTCATTACAGGTAAGTTCTCAACACGGATTTCTCAGCGGAGTAATGCGCATAAACCCAGCGGGGTCTCAAAAAGTAATATCTTCACATTTTCACCTGTCCCAGCCCCCCCTTACTCTCCACTCGCCAAACAAAGTGAGTGACCCAAAGCGACTTTAATTAGGCAAAAATCTTCACGCCTCTTGGTAAAACTCTTGGCCAAGGTTCATAAATCTGAACAACAACAGGTGAAGTCTCTCAGCAGAAAGTAAATTGAATTAATGACAACACTGCAAAGATGAAAGAGGCCTAATGGATGGCCAAGAGACGCCACGAGGGGGTGTGCCGTCAGGGGAAAATGTAGGAGTTTCCAATTTTTATGTCAAAATAAAAACGAAATGAAAAAAAAAAAAATTCACGAAAAGTTTGTAGCGATTTTTGCTACCTGTATACAAAAATAAAACCTACAGCAGCTGCTGCAAAGATTTCTAGCAAAGATAAGAAAAGGCTGAAAGAGACAGCAAGTAGGAGGGGCTCTGATTAAAGCAGTCAGATTGAGAGAGAGAGAGAGTTGGGGGGCAGGGCTACCTTTGCTGGACATTTCCATGCTTAACAAGATAAAAATCTCAACGGATTATTTCATACACTTTTGGCTGAGCATAAAATGTTTATAACTTTTCTTACCTTTTTCTCTCAGTGCTCTTGTTGTTGTTGTTGCTCTTGGCTGACTGTGCCCAGTCGCCGCAGCCACGCCCAGTTCAACGCCCAGCTTAGCACTCAAGGCGCTTTGCGGTTGCGTCTGTTTCACTTTTTTTTTTTTTTTTTTTTTTTGGTCAAGGCACAAGGCAAATGCTTTTTGTCTTTCTACCTACCAGCTCCTACCTCTGCCGCTCTCTTTTTATATGTATTTTTTTGGCCTTTTTCTTAGTCAAAAGTTTGTTCTGTGTAAATTATTCGCAACGACGTTTGTGGAAAAACAACTCAAAGCCAAAGGTTCATTTGACCAAAGGGAGGGGAGTGGAATTGCCGGGGAGATAACGTTTCCATGTGACATGTTTTGGCACTTGTTTTCGTTTTGTTTCTCTCTTTTTTTTTTTCTGTAAGTTTATTTATTTTTTATGGAACAAAGATTAGAACATCGTACAAGTTGTAACTTTTGAAGACGCAAAGTATTTGCCACAAACTTTGGCACTTCGAGTGGCAGGTTGCATGGCAAAAGTCTTAAGCATTTTCAGTTACAGTTTTGAATTTTAATGCCAAACACACATACACACATAGGGACTCAGCTAAGAGGAGTTTTTCACCCAGCAGCTGTCCAATAAAATGTAATGAAAATAATGCAAATGACAAGCTCATACTCATAAAAGATACATGCAACGCTGATGATGATGATAATGATGATACTCATGTTGCTCTTGTTGTTTTGTCGCATAAAATCACAGCACTTTTGCTCAGTTCTTCAGCTTGTGTTCTATCGTTATCTCTGCACTTTTTCATGCCCCTCGAAGCGTTCAGCATTCAACGTGCAACATGCAGAAAGAACAGCAAATTTTCATTGTAACTGCATAAAAACGAAATGCAATAAAAATACCCGCAAAATACTCAAAACCAACAGAAGAATAACAACAAGCTGCATATAAAAATAATTCGAAACGAGCTGCCAACAAAAGGGGGTAAAATGAAAGGAAAACTATTGAATGTCAAACAAAACGGGGAAACGGGAAAATGTGAAATCGACAGACGAAACAACTGAAGATATTTAAAACAAAACTCTGAGAAAAGCAAAGGAAAACTAAGAGAGTGAAAAAGGGAAGACTACACGGCGTATACTTAATCAAACCGTACACGGTGTGTGTGTGTGTGTGTTGGGGTGTGCTCAAAGTACGCTGTATAAACTCTGCTGTTTGCATTCAAGATTAAATGGTTTTTATGCTTATTTCGCAAATAGTTTTGATATTTTTACTGTTGTTGTTGTTTTTTTTTGGCGCATTCCCTTCTTTCAAATTTTATTTTATGGATTTTTTGTTCTTTTTTTGGTGTGGCTTTTGAATGGAAAAGCAAGTGGTGCATGCAGCAATTTAGTAGATGAATTTTGAAGTACGTTCAGAGTTCCGATATGAAAATGCAGTCAAGTGGAAGGTTGAAACGAATGTTAAGTGACGTAAACTAAGCCAAAATCGAAACTGATTTTGGCTGCCAAAACGCAAAGCGAAAGATGTAGAAATTTGGTTTGGCATCCTGACCATGCAAAATGTTGGAGAGCTTAGCTGCAAGAGTAATTGAAGTGATTAGAATAATTAATTATGTATGTAAATATGGAAAACGCTATTATTATATGTTTTATGTTAAATAATTGGTACATTTTTGTCAAAAGCACAATAAAAGCTTAAGAAAACCCGTTAAATTTCATTGACTTATTTGCAGCTTGTAAAAGTTTGCACTTTTTCACAAGTTTTATAATAAAATTAACCTAATTAATGTGTCTTAATTAATGCTGACAGTTTAGCGAATTGCCCACGCCTTTGCTGTAGCTCTAAAGAAAGCACATTATAGCTTTTAGCTGAATTAATTGGCTTTCGTAAAAGCTTTTACAGCCAAACTGCTCTTTGTCCTCTTAAAAGCAGCCAAATTAATAACAATCATTAATTCAGCTCAATGATAAATATTTATGTATTAATTTCAGCTCTAAGCCAAAAATTTCTCAATTCCATTTCAATTGTTTTTACTGTTGTGTTTTGCTGATATAATTTCTCGCACAATTTAACAGTGTTCTTTCTATCTGATTATATTGGCACATCTTGTGCCCCATATGCTCGCTTTGTGCCACAGATAAATCACTTCCTAATCATTTCGCTGGTCTATTTATAGGCCACAGGGCCGTGAAAATGGCAAATTGAAAGCCATCGATCAATGTAAATGCAAATTCATTGTTCACTTTCAGACACACAGACCTTGTAACGCTTTAGCTATCTCCATTACACTCACTCACCCACCATCTCTTTCCCTCTGCCACTCTCTCTGTCTCTTTTGCTATCTGTAACGATTTTCCTTTGTTCAATAAATGCGAGAATTTTGTCTAACATTTCAAGTTGCTTTAATTAGTTGCCTGTCATTTGTGTTTGTAATGACTTTTTGTCTTTCTTTTTTTTTAATTAAGCAACAAATAAAACAATTAATGCGATTTGGCTGAAAACCGCTGAAAAATTGCAGCCATTTGGCAAGCATAGTTACACTGCGAGACAATAGTTTTTGCACTGTCTAGACAGCTAAATACTTGGATCAACCGCATGCGGTTTTCCCAAGCGACAACTTTTTTCGATTGTCTTTAATCTTTGTGAGAGGAGGGGGAAAATCAAATTAATTGACAGCTGGCTTAAATTGCATTGGTATTAGGCCAGGAAATTGAGGCGCCAATCTTTGCACTCCCTCTGGCACCCTCTGGCTCGCTCTTGGCCATCTGTTTGGTTGGCCATCAAAAAGTTTTTGCACAAAATTACTTTGGCATTGCCTTTGGCCAATGTCGGATAACAATCCACTTTGGCATAATTTTTGATCAAAAATTTTGTGAGCTATTAAAACGCTTATCGTCGACGCTTCGCTTATCCTCAGGGGGGGCCCAAAAGTCAGATAGACTTAAGACTATCTAGGATATATACTCTGGGTAAATGAAAAAACTTATTGATTAAACTCGCAACGTAAAGTTTTGCCAGCAAGAAATCGAGTTGGCCAAGAGAACTGAGGGGAAGTGCCACTAAAATGCGACCTGACACGCGAGCCAGCAATTTTGTAGTTTAGTTTTAGCACCGAATGCGGCCAGCGGAGCGACAGGGGAATGGGGAGGGTAAAGGGCGTTTCTAAAGGGGGCGTGTGTGTGCTAATAAGCCGAGTCATTGATTGTGGTTGTTGTTGTTTCTAATGCTGGTGCTGGTTCATTGTTGTTGCTTATTTATTGCCTAATAGCAAATGTAAACAATTTAGAAATTTAACGCTGCATTTTTATGGCATAAAACTTGTAATTTTTCCCATTTGATTTTCCTCTTTTGTTTAGTTTTGGTTTTATGTTTTTGCTGCCCATAATGAAGCAATTAAATAAATTAAGCAAATTGCTGTTGATATCAAAAAAAAAAGGCTAGCATTAACCATAACAATAATACTAACAACAATGCCAAATAGCCATGAAGAATGCCCAAAAATAGCGGTGAATCTGTTCGAGAGGGATTAATTCTGTTCCAGGGGCTCAATGAAAACGGAAATTAATCATACGCCGGGTAGCCGCAAAAATGTTTTAAAACATTCATAAGCAGACGCAGCTCAACGGTTGCATTGTTGCAGCTTTAATATGGTTGCATGCACCATATTTTAATTAATTTTTTTTATCTCTCCACGACTCACTCACCCAGTCAAACAATGCAGCCGAAAAAATTGCAATTCCATGTGGCTGAAAGCATTTTTTTGGCCAGCAGATTTAAAGTTGACGCCGTGTCTGGCGCTGATTTAAAATGATTAAAGTGAGTGAAAAAGAGACAGGGAATGAACGAGAACAGTCATCGAAAAGCGGCGGCTGCAGTTCAAACGAAACAGGGACGACCACAAATGTGGGCACGCCCCCTGAGCAGTACGCCCCCTTTCATGCATTTCGAAGCGTGCCGAAACAGCAGATTTATATATGGGATTTTTTTTGTTGAACCCCATAAAAATGTCAAGAGTAAATGTGAGAGTGCACGAATATTTTTCAGTAGTTGTTATTATAGTTTTTGTTCTCAATTTGCTGCATATATGCAAATTTTGTAAAACATATTTAAATATATATTTTATGAACTATTGGGAAAATATTCACTTTATTTTCTCGCCAAATTATGATTATCTAATTTATTTTGTGATTCATAATTGCATGTTAAACATGTTGTGATCAATAGTTATCCACAACGAGTTAGTTAACAATAAATAATTTATGTAATGCACAATTAACTTTGTATTTTACGAACAAATTGCTTTTGGCAGCAATTAAATCAAATTCAAACATGCGATTAAAATTAGCTTAATACAATTCCATTATGATTTATTTCAAATTTTTGAAAGAAAAAAAAGATGTGTAGCTATTTTTAAAATGAGTAAATTAAATTTATACATATTTTTTACTTCCATGAGCTGTCGTGGATAATATTCCAATTTTGTTGCGTAGTATTTTGAGTGGTACCTTTTGCTGGGAGATGGTTTTTTATTTTTCCTTGAACGGGACTCAAGACTTTGAATACTTTCCCTGCTGACAGCCACAATTTGGTTTGCGACACATTCCTTTTATTTTCTTCTTTTTTTTTTGTCCCCCACTGATCCGTCAGACAATTCTTTTCAATTTTAGTCAGCCATACTCAAATTTCGTTTAACTTTGGCACATACATGCTTGGATACCTAAGCATATATGTATGAGTGTGTATGTATGTATATATATAGATGGCATATCGATATGAACTGTCAATAATGCAGCCTTACTCGTAGTAGTAGTAGTAGAAGGAGCAAGAGCAGTACGTCTCATGCTCTTAAACTCTTTTGACAATTTCCAACGATAAAAATGTGTCAGAAAATATATATTCCAATTTTCTACCCCCTCGCGACAGCTTACACTTTTCAATTTTCATAAAATTCTTTGGCAAAGCGCCAGGGAAACTGATTTACGGCAACAAAGGCGAGTTTTTTTTTCTCCTCTTTTTTTTTTGTCGTCTCTGACTCAATGGGACGCTCTCTCTGATGTTTCCAATTGATGGATGGTCTGACGTAGCAGCCGATGTACTCAGCACCCAAAGCGGAAGTGCCCGTTTCAATTATTTATTTAGCTCTCTAAAGCAACAAGAAAAAAAAATTGGAAAATTTATATATATAAAAAACTAGAATAGTAAAAAATTAGTTGCCTTTTGTTATGCAACTCAAATATTTGTGCTGTGTCCTGTGCTCCACCATTGTTCGAGCTATTGTAGTTTTTGGCATTAGTTAGCTTTGCCTTCGGTTTACCCCTCAACCACAGTAGCTGGACAATTGCAATTGTTGCTCCTGCTACAGTGGTACCCTCTACCCCAACCCAGCTTTGACCCCTCCGTGTACAATTGTTTGCATGTCAATCTGTAGCACAGGTTTGTGGCGACCCTCATGCTCTACCTCCTTATGAGTGTAGAGCTCATATGGTCATGCTTGCTTTGGGTTGTGTCATTTAAGTGCCTCATAAAAGTGTCAACTTGTTGTTGGCTCTCTATGGTGCTTGTACTGTCATGCCCTTTGGGCCACCAACTGCTCCACCTCCGCCTGCTTTCAGTCTCTGTTGTTGCCACTCTTCAACTGTGCTGGCACTTCATTCATTCATTCAGCTACATATATAGACATATATGTATATGTATAGTATAACATATATAGGGTCCAGTTTTTGTGTGTGTATGTGTGAAAGGATTTCATTTCATTTCTTTGCTGCTTCTGCTTTTGTTATTGTCGTACGTCGTTTGTACGCTTTTCATACCTTTTGATGGCCGCTCACTCTTTCCGTCGACTGTCCATCCCTGTGCACTTAATACATATTTTTGTCACCCTTATCTGGCCAGGGACGTCATATGCTACACGATAACATTGTCTGGCCTGCCAGGCTCAAAGTTTCCAGAGAGACTACAAGCTCTTTGCCGTCTGAAGCAGCCCGAGGAGCTGTTATGATTGCCGGCTTGTCGGCTTGCCAACAGCATCGAGTGTGTGTAGAATGTGTGTGTGTGTGTGTGCGTGTCTGTAGGGGTGTGTGTCTGGGGAATAAGCTTAAATTGTTAGCAAGTTAATGGAGTTTTTATACATTTAGGCACAGACTAGATTGTGGAATAGAATTTCATAAAATACAAAATGAAATAAAAATATTTATTGCTCACCTCATAGAATAAAATATTTGTATATAAAGTGGTTGAATAAAGTAATCAAGAAACTTTTATTGAATCTCAATATATTCTAAACATATTTAAGACTGTTCTTCATATAAATAATTCTTAGCTGGTCTTAAAATAACTAAAAAAACATTTCGCCACTTACTTTATGTGTGGATCACTTTGTTAACTTTCTTAATCTATTTAGCACCTTTCTTTATGTTATATAATCACTTATTCTGCTTCTCTTTAACTTCAAGTGCTTTTCTCAAAACTTTTGTTTCCTCTTTCTCTAGCTAAGCGCTTTTATCACCATCCGCTGCTGACTTCCCGTTTACCCTTTTATGGAGCCTGTTTTTCAATTATAATTTACACATGACAACCATTTGTCTTTTGTCTGTGCGCCTTATTCTTTATTTTTTTGAGAGTGGGCGTTAGTAGGGGGTGTGGCGGGTTGTGCTGTTGTCTTATACGCGACATTGCCATAATTTAGCCACTTGCCCATAATTTTAAGCAAAACGTCGCCCCCTTTTTACGATGGTTTTTAGCAAAGTTAATAAAGCCCAGCAGACAGTGTTATCTGCTGTCTCGCTTGCACTTCAGCTTTTTCGGTCTCTTTCACACTCGTGTACACACATATGACTGTGCCCTTTGCAGACAGTACGTGACTTCCGGCCAAAACAAAACGGTTTTTCAACATTTTATGATAATTTATTTGATTATTTTCTTGTTAAAGTGCAAACTTTGTCATCTTTCTCCGAGTATATAATTTTTATACCCTTGCAGAGGGTATATTGTTTTTGTCACGAAGTTTGTAACGCATTGAAGGAAGCGTTTCCGACCACATAAAGTATATATATTCTTGATCAGCATCAACAGCCGAGTCGATATAGCCATGTCCGTCTGTCCGTCTGTTTCTATGCGAACTAGTCTCTCAGTTTTAAAGCTATCTTAATGAAATTTGGTACAGGGCTGTATTCTCTCTGCACGCAGTTCATATGTAAAAATCGGCCAGATCGGACCACTATATCATATAGCTTCCATAGGAACAATCGGTTGAAAATGCTTAGTATGAACATTTTCGGTGTCTATTGACCGATTTCAACGAAATTCACGCAGAATGTATTTCTCATTGTCCCCTATCTGTTGACCAAATTTCAAATCGGACTACTATATCATATAACTACCATAGAAATAATTGGTTAAAAAAACTAAGCTGCAAGGGTATTTAATCTTCGGCGAGCCGAAGATAACCGTTTTTTCTTGTTTTTCCTCATATTTTATATAACATTCCGTACTTTTTTCTCTTCTTCTTTGTTAGACTTTGCACTCAATTTTCTTTTTGCTTGTTGAGAGTTGGTAGAACAGACGGAAACGGAAATGTTGCACAACATATGCGACAGAACAGTTTTCAGACTCACTGTGGTGTGTGGGTATCTCTCTATCTCGCTCTTCCCGCTCTCCCACTCTATTCTGACGCGTTTTGTGCGAAAAATAAATTTTATTGCATATTTTTCGGCGCCAGCTGACACTCGCTGCAAATTCAACCAGGGACTGTTTATAATGTTTGAGTTTGTGTGTGTTGCTGTAGCCCTGGCAGCCCAAAAGTTGCCTCGTTGGTGTTTTCCCCAGCTGCTATTCAATCAAGCTAGAAAAATCAACCAACAACAAATCAAAGCAAATGAAAACTCTGTAAAGTAATTTTTTTTTTTTTTCCATATATACATAAGTATAATTTTTTTCGCCACTTTGTTTTTTATTTCCCTCTTTTTTGAGTTTGAAAAAAATTTGGCAGGCTAGTCAAAGTTTGTTTGGCATCGGCAATTTTCGGACTGTGGTTGTGGCTGCTGCTTTTTAACCTTCGGTTTGGGTATTTGCCATGCCACATTTGAGGGCAGGTGAGCGAAAGATGGGAGAGAGAGTGAAAGAGACAGCCAGCGAAGCGAAGGACAAACTACAGCCACAACTGCTGTCATTGACAGTTGTGTGTGAGTGTGTGCACACTTTTGTTTGTGTATTGACCAAGCAATCAAGCAGTTTGGGGCCAAGTAAGAACGGAAAACCTTTCGCCTTGCCACTCATTTAATTAATTTTCATTATATATTATTTCTTTATTTTGCATTTTCGTGATTTTCATTGGATTTTTCTGTTGCTGCAGCAAAACTTTTGTTGAGTGCATTTCCCGGACGCACCAAAACGGCGCCCGTAACTTCCTTCCGTCCATGTAGCATTTTATTTTAACGTTTATTTTGGCACGTTTCATAATTGGAATGCATAAATTTTGTTTGCACTCGGCACTCAGTGTTTGGCAAAGTTTTTTGAGCGTCGTCGTCGTCGTCGCCGTCGCCGTTGTGCGTTTTCATATTTACCATATTATAATAATAATTCTCTCTGTCTGTTATACCAGCATTTGCATTTATCCCGATTCCCTAAAAACTGTTTCCACTGCTGCCGTTTATTCAACTTTATTTGCCGTGCTCGATTTGCGTACGCGGCACAACGCAAAAAACGCGAATTAAATGCGCATTTTACGCTAAACAATTGGCTTGAAAGGGAATAAGGGTGGGAAAGGGAGTAGCAGGCAGAAAGCCCCGCAGGAAGGAAGGAAGAACGAGGAACACAAAGACAGGCAGAAGTGACCGCAGTTTTTATTTAGCTGGCACTGTGTTGTTGCCATTTCCATCATCGTTTGTTACAATTCGCGCCTTGGCCAAAATGTAAAAATATTATATATACGTAGGAATACATATATATTCTCATTGCGGTTTTCCCTCGGTTCTTCCGACAGCGTTTCCTTTCTCGCTCGTTGTCTGTGTGTACCGGTTGTTGCCACCTTTTGGGGCAATGCATAAAATACACATTTGGCACAGCATCCACAGCCGTCACAGACGTCGTCTTCCTTTTGCGTTGCCATTGTTTCCTTTTCTTCCTAAAATTAAGGCATAAAAATGCAATAAAGCATAAAACCAGAGTGGGAGAGAAGAAGAGAAAAGGCAGAGAGTGGAGAGTAAGAAAGAAAGTCCGGGCATGCCAAGAATACCCAAAAAGAAGTTTATAAGCAGTCGTTACATTTTGCAGGCACTTCGAAGAGGTGTGGAGAGTGGAGGGAAAAAGACTTTCTGTCTTTCTTTCATTACTAATTACTCTGCTCTCTGCATAATTGCGTATTTCATTGAAATCGCCACCTAAAATCCACAACTCTGTAAAGCAAAACAAAAACAGCAACAACAACAGGAACAGAAACAGAAACAGCGACAACAGCAACATTTTGTAAATCTTAAAGCAAACGTTTTGTACTTTTGCCTCATGCATATGCAAATAAAATGCAAATTTCTTATTGCATACGCGCAGGCGTTTCGCCCTCGTTCTACAACTCCCGAGCCGAGAGTGAAAAAAGCAATGGAACTTTGCACATGACCATCAAAGTCGTCAGAAAGTTTTTTTTTTAGCTGGGCAACAAAAGCGATTTGGTTTTATTGTCTGTGTGTGGATTTTAATTGAAAGCAAAGTAAGCTGACAACATTTTCTCAGTTTTGCAGTTCTCAGTTTTCAGTTTTTATTATTTTGTATTCTGCAGACCTTTGTGGTTTGTTTTAATTGAAATGCGCAAGTTTTTGAGCCAGTTTGCTAGAAAGTTTGTTTTGGCCAAATGAAGGCAATATAGATTGAATTTGTATCTGGGATGCATGTGAAATGTGTTTGAACAATTGATAGACAAAGTTCTACTGGGTAGTTGATTAAAAGAAAAGTGGTTTAAAAGCGCATTAAAGCAGAAAGGAGCAGAGTTTAAACTTGGCTGTTAGACTGTTTAGACTAACACTAACTTTTCCTTAAACTTATTCACATAATTTTGTCATATCTAAAGTTATTTCATAGCCCATTAAAGCTTTAAAAACTCTTAACTGTCAGCTGAGCTGCCGTATCTCCTCTTAGCCTTAAACCTGACATCCAAAGGATTTTTAAATTAAATCTCTAACACTTCTTATTGTTCTTCGCTCTTATTGTTTTCCTCTTTACACGCGCATGTGCTCTCAAAGCCTAAATCACTTTTGTAGAGTTAAATTTCTTGTTTCGAAATTCTTTTCAAATCTCAGCGTTGCTGGCACGCTATAATGACTCAATTTTCGGTTACAATTTGCGCCATTCACAATTGAGGCAGGCAGCACAGAAATGAAACTGATGGAAAAGTTTGCTCTGAAGTTATAGCCTTTCCTCACCGTGTCTCTCTGCCTCTCTCTCTTGCTGTACATATATTTTTTTTGTCATCTGGGCTTTAGAAATTAATTAAGCATGGTTGGAGCGTGCTATACAAATTTTCATTTCGAATGACAGTTGCCCAAGTTTGTTGCTCTGAAGCGTAAATCTCATTTTAATGCCAAGAGAGTTCTTAATTTAGTTTAATTACAGCAAACACACAGGCACAGAGGGATATTCGTGTGTGTGTGTGTGTGTGTGTGTGTGTGTGTGTGTGTGTGTGTGTGTATATACACTACACCAGTCAACAAGTTTGTTGCCTTGCCTCAAAGGCAAAGTCTGCCGCTCTAACACTCTCCCTCTCTCTCTCTCTACTCCCCCTCTCTTTCTGTCTATCCCTTTAGCTTCAATGCGATTTTAATTACAAGAAATATATGCAAGCGTCATGACGTTGTTGCAACGTCAGCCAAAGTCGCGACTCTGCTTACGTACAACATGACGTATGCGTCATCAGTAAGTGCCAGACACAGACTCAACTGCAAGTCTGAGGAGCTGCTGCTGTTGTTGTGTTCATGGGTGTGAGCGTTACTTTGTGTGAGTGTGTATGTGTTTTTTTGTGTTTGTATCCATGTGTTGTTTGCGCCTGTTGGTAGGCAACACTTTTGTTCAGCCACGTAATTATGCGCACACGAAATAGTCGCAAAATTTCGCAGGTGAATAACAAAAGCAGACGAGTAGAGCACCATTAGAGGCATTGCCATGGAGGTTGATTATGTGTCGTCATGTGTGTATGTGTGTGTATTACACACATTGTGTGCTATGTCAAACACTTTCAAGTCCCTCTTCCCATTGCAATTCGCAGCGTGCTGCCCTGTAAATTGCTTGTGAAAAATAGCGTTTGTGCAGCAGCTGGAAAAGCCGCAGCAGCAGAAACTAAAGCAGGGCATAACATCAATTTATATATGCTTTTATTTGATAAGAAACAAGTGGCCTGTCCTCCGAAACGTGACAATGCAGACAGAACGGGCTGACAAGACATGGGGCATGCAACGTGAGGTAGCGACTAGCGGCACGAGGCGAGTAAGCAAGCCAAGGCAACACTTTATCATGTCAGTTGGCAAAGTGCAGTGATGTTGGCCCCAAAAAACGAAACCTGCAATGATGAATAATATTTTTTTTAATTTCTTGTTGCCAAAAGATACAAAAAAAGTCAAGCAAGCATAAAACTAAATGACAAAAAGGGAATAAAATTACAAAGCTCAAAACGAAGCTGAAATGCTCTTTTAAAAGCAGTTATAAAAACAAAAAAGTGATTAAACAAAAAAATAATTTATAAGAAAATGCGGAAAATTAACCCAATTACATTTTACGGAGCTCATTGTTAGAGATAACCATCAAAATACTTTCCTGTTAGAAATTTGTTTACGAAAACTGTCTAAAAGTTGTGTGAGCCAACTTGACTTTTAGTGGGCAACAAAAAGAAGAAACAGCAGAAAGAAAGAGAGCACAGGTGCCATGGCCTGGCAAAAGTTAAAAACCCCAAAAGGGTACTGTGTGCGAGGACATCGTGAGGTTGTTGAATATGCAAATGAAAATGCCACAACGGCAGCAGTAGCAGAAACAGCAGCAGCAACATCAGAGGCAGCAGCGGTACCAGCGGCAGGACTGAGGAATGAGGTTAAGTTGAGCAGCGTCAATTGTCGCTGACGGAAATGAAAACAAGATGTGTGTAAAAGCGAATGTGTGTGTCTCTGTGTTGTGTGTGTTTAAGAGAGAGAGAACTGGGCGTATGCGTTACTTTTGTAACCCTCTGTTTTTACCGTGCCGTGCTGTGCTCTTGGGCATAAAATTCAAATGAAAATGTCGCGTGTTGTATGAAAAACTGCAACAATGAAACGACTACTGGGACATGCCTCAGGTTCCCGGATACCATATCCTTCTGCTCCCCAGTCTCACTCGCACATTGCGAATTGTGCGTTGTTAAATAATTTTTGTCAAAGTTTTTTGCTGGTAGCTGGTCCAACTTTAATTTGATTGTAAACAACTGTCTACGCATGCAGTATTTCGCACATACAATTTTTAATTAAAAATTTTGACTCACACACACACACACACGCTCTTCTGGGCATAGAAAAGACAATTCTAAAGCTGTCGTCATCGTTCACATTTGAAAGAGAATCAATTTTGAGTCCAGGCATTGATTGCCTCTTGAAAAAAGGGCAAAAGCTGGGCACACAAGTGAAAAAAAAAGATGGATAACATACTGCGAGAGGGAGTAGTAGACTCTAAAAGAGCCTGTACTGAAGTTTTGAGTTTTGATACTTGTGAGTTTAAAAGGTAATACGTGCATATAAACCTGTTAGCTAAACCCTAAAAATTATACATGCTTAAATTTTTGATTTGTTTTAAAAATATGCCTTTGAGGCCAACACTAGTTACCCTTTTGCCTCTTGCTGTACAGGGTCAAAAACACAGCAAAACTTTGTTTGCTTTTACTACTGTGCGTGTCGCATAGCAGCAACAGTTCCACACACACACATACACTTACACTGGACAATATTGAAAAGTCATTTGGACATTGACAGCAAAAACAATTTGCAAAATGAAAAAACTCAATAGACATACTTTTTTTTTCTACTACTAGTGCTGCTTCTTCTTCCACTGTTTGTCTTTCTGTCTGCCCCATACACTTGACATGCGTAATGAAACTTTGCCAACTTGGTTGCCATAAAAACCTAGCCCGAAAGATGAGCTGCATTAGGAGCGACCTTCGCTCATAACTCAAAACTTATACTGGACTTGGTCAATTGGCCGCACACTGATGGCGCTCACTGTCATTAGTGCACACAGTGGTAGTCGTTAGTTAAGCAATGTTTTTAACGCTTGAAGCAGAAGTTTAACAAAAAAAAAATAATCTAAAATTATGAAATTATTAAAAGCAAGCAACGCACATTTTTCCGCACTTACCAGTTTTTTTTGGCCATTTAATTATAATTTTTTAGGGTCTTTCTTGTGCGTGGCCAAAAAGTTCACATAATGCGACTCTGGCTGGAATAATAAGTGCTGTGATCAACGTTCGTTGCTCATTAAAAACTAACAACTCATCGCAACAACAACAACAACACAAGCTGCTAACGAGTTCCGACTGCTTCTATTGTATTTGGGCCTTGTTTGTTATTTTTCTGCCCCTTTACGTACACATATATCACACACAATTTTTGCCAGTAATGTTTAAATATTTAGTCAGACATGTGTACAACTCTGTTTATAAACAACAAACAATTGATTCGACTACAACAAAATAAATAACAAACATCATAATATTTTTGAAAAGAATTTTGATCGATGCCTTTGACTAAACGCAATTTGTCTTCCTTCTTTCTATTTACAGGTATGTACATGCTTCAACGATGACAGCCACCAAAATGGGGTTGGGCCATAAGAGATTGATGCAGTGCTAAGTAGAAATTGATTATAAAACGCCTGTGGGCGTGGCATGCATAAATTCTTTGATAATTGCCCACAAATTCCCTTTACATAAATCTTCTTACAACAGTTTCAAGTTTTAAGATTACTTGAATTTATTTGAAAATTATGAAGGTCTGCAATTAAGCAATCACTGAAAGAATTGCTTAATTGTAGTGTAATAACTCTTTATCTCTTTAAGAAATTCCAGTGGTAAATTTCTGGTTTCATTTAGCAATCAGTTTTTACTGTGGTTTGTGATGAGTAATTTTAATTGAACTTTTAGGCCACATAGTAAGTGTATATTTTGTAAATGTTTAAAGCAAAAATATTTCTATTTAACACTATATTTAAGTCGCATAATTTAGCGTTGAATTTTTACTATTAGCCTAATTGAACTGCATTCACTAAGCAGGGTTTAAACCCAGTTCCCTTAAAGACTTGCTCTATAATTTAAGTGCAGCTTGTTTTCATCTATTCATTATCTACTCGTTTTTCCATACTTTGTACACTAGGAGTGTGTACTTGTGTCTATCTTTAAGCTGCTTCTCAACTATCTAAAACAAATTTCCACTTGCCATCAACTTTGATGTTGCAATATACAAACTGTGCTTCGTCTGTTGACACACAACACATCCTCTGTCTCTCTCCCTTTCCTGCCCCTTACTTTCTCCTTCTTATTCTCCTCTTTGTAGCTGATATCGCGCCATTTCGCCTCAATCATTTCAATCAGCTTTGGCTCACTTATAGCTTCAGTTACATTGACTTGGCTTTTTGGCTTGGCTTCTTTTTGCGAATCTCACTCCCACTCCCACTTCCGATAAATCCCTTCCCTGCTGAGCAGCTCTAAGTGTTTATGTGTAGCCCTGGCTATGTCCTCGAGACTGTGTGTGTGTGTGTATATATACACTTTGTGCCTCGAGTTCGAACTTTAATCAAAGTCAACTTTTATGAGAGCTTTTTAATGCGCTTTTTCTCCTTTGATGAATTCTGAGACACTTCTTTTTTCCTTGCTTTTTACCACATCCTTTTGAATTCCATTAGCGTCTGCTACGTCTCAGCATATTGTGTGTTACACAAATAGGGGCGTGGCATTAAAAAGCACAACTAAAAGCGTGTAACAAGTAGCAGACAGCGAGAGTGAGAGAGGGAGAAAGGCACAGCGAGAAAGAGAGCGCGAAAAGGGAACTGCGTTATAAGAAAGCGCAAAACTTTAAATTGAAAATTGTATTCAAGCGTTAAATTGGCATTTTTTTTTTGGCATTGCAAAGTCTGGAGTGAAAAAAACCGCACGCAGCACATATAAATATACTCACCTCAGCGAATGAGTGTACCACGTACCCCTATCCAATCCCCACTCGCCCTCCTTTCACTCAGTGCCCTCCACTTCATGGAATTGTGCTGCACTTTTATATAGAAGCCCTTTCAAGCGTTCAAACTTGGCACAGATGCAACTTTCTGTTGCATGCAACACATGTGCGTGAGCCAGCTGGATCAGCTCGCTATATATATATATATATACTACATATATCATACAGTTGGCAGTTAAGACTTTATAGTTGCTGAAACTTACAAGTTTTATGACGTTTTCAGCGTTGAGTATAGCATAAAGTTGTCAACGCTTTGCCTTGATTAAAATATAAATTTAAATTTACATCATAACAACTTGAATCTTGTATTTTAGTTGACAATTTTTATAGCATTTAGTTATAAATCAAGTGAAGGTATGGTGAGATTTGTATAGCAATTTAATTTAAAAGTTTGCTAGGGTTTTTTCTAGATACTTCCCCTCTCTCCTTATCTGATTTCTTTTACTGAGCACATTTCGTTTTGTAAATTATGTCTTTAAGCAAATGTGCCCCTGTCATTGCCCTTTGAGGCTCTTTGTCTTTTTGCCACATGTGTCTTGTGGCACATGTAAACAATTTCATCAAGATTTTTGTTTTCATGGTAGCGCTCTTTCTCTCCCTGTATCCCTCTCTCTCTATAATACTCGCTCCCTTGCTAGCAAACATTCCAATAATCGTTGTATGTTTTGCATGTTAATTATGTTTTGTTCTGCTTTTGTGTTCTTTCTGCTATGCTTTATTGTCATTTTCATGTTTTTGCGTATTCAATAAACGCAGTCTACACATGCTGAATTTCCCTCACCGCTCCACCCCTTGATACACACACTCACACACACAACACACACACCCAAAGCACAGCTAGTCGATTCTATGATTTTGACATTTGTTTTTGTGTGCCTCTCTGCATGCAAATGACACTGGCGTCGTTGGCAACGCAAATGATTGGTAGTTAAGGGGTATTAGCAGAGGAGGGCTTAAGTTGGGTAATAGTGTGTATACGCATGTGTGTGTGTAAATGGAAATGGGCAGGGAGTAGGTGCTGATATACACGGATTTTGCGGCATGAAAATGACACAGACTCCACGCTCTCGTGTCATTGGTTTTAGGCTCGTTCTGACAGCTAAGTTTGACCTGGGGGCTTTCGGCCACGTTATATAATGAAGTGTTTTCGGTTTTCGATTGTGAGAGGGTTAAGACTACTTTATGCCGAGGTCTACGCTGCACAACAATGCTCAGTTAGCTGTGAAAATGTGGTCTATATCGGGGACTTAATAAAACTGCTTAAAAGTGATTGAAATAAATTGTAATTCATTCTGCACCATTTCCAATAAAAAAACTTTACTTAAAGCATTTCAACCAAAAGAAATCCTGTTTTTTCTCCGAAATACTTATTTCTTTTGTGCTGCCGCAGCTAATTTTTTCCCTAGCTATTATTATTATTATCAAAATTATAATGGAATGTTGAAATCACTTTATTGCCGGCCTTGAGGGGTATTAATTAACTACTGCGAGTACTTATAATTTACATGGTACTGAGATTTTTATCAACTTATTGGCAGCCTTGAATCTCCGTCGATGGCGATTCATAAACAGTAGCCACATCCTGCAGGCGTTCAAACACTTATCAAATTATCTTTGAAGTTACAAAAAAAAAAATACGCAGAGAAAGAGAAAGGAATGGAAAGAGGAATGAAAAGCTAAAGTAAGAGAATCAAGTAAGTTACAGTTTGGTTTTTGTTGCTGGCAAATCGGTTTGCGTGCCAGATAACCATCAATATGCTGGCGATATTTATGAGGCGCGCCCGCAGGATACAGGCTTTAATGATAGCCTAAAAGAGGGCACTTAATTTCAGCTTCAATGGGGAGCTACTATAACTTCTTTTCTTGTTCTCCTTGCTGTTCTGTTCATGTGTTTTTCTTTTAGCTCCAACACAATCAATAACGATTTGATGAGGGCAACACACACACATAAACACACACAGGATCTCACATATATGGCACCTAGGTCAAAAGCACTTAATTGTGTACATGAATGTTGTTAGTGTGAGGCGAAACGAAAGCGAAATAATAATGAGGGTAATATTAAAGCAGAAAAAGAAAACAACAAAAAGCCACCAAGAAATTGGTCAGCAAAAAAAAAAGAACTACAACAGTTGAGTTAAGAGTATATATACACTGGGAGAAAAGGGGAGTAGAAGCTCTTTCAAATGTAAAACAGAACAGTTGATTATTTTCTGAAAGAGTTTTTTGTATATGAGCACAAAAACTCATTTTATTATAGTTATTTCGAATCGAATTAAAAGTTAAAATACTTACCAAAATTATAACCAATTTACCGAAATTGATAATTTTAATCTTTGTGGGAATTAAGCTCTGTAAACTTCTTTCTTTTATTACCAACTACCTGATTTTTAGCTCTCCATGTATACTGTGCACAGTGGTGCTAGCAAAAACTAAAAGTAGCCAAGTTTCTGCCGAGTATTTCTGGCTCATTTCTGTCGTTATTTTGACTGCTTGTTGTTCTCAGCCGTGTCCTGGCAGCCATTTAATGCGAGCCAAACACGCAAACTTACCAATTTCTTGTTTTTTTGTTGTTCTTGTTATTGTTTTAGTGTGTGTGAAAAAACTAATAAAGGGGCAATTTAGGCAATTCTCGTTGATCGTTCGCTTTTGTGGGGCGAAACAAATTTGTGATATCTCTAGCAATGAAATTTATAATGCCAATTATGTGAAGAGTTGAGAATTCATTCAGTAAATTACCAAAGAGTTTTACAGACTTACATGTAGATTAGAACATTCCTCTTTTAATCGTTGTTTTTATTTAAATTCCTTAATTAATGAAAATAAATTTTTATTGACGTCTTCAATGACAATTTACATTATCACAAAGCAGCTTAAAGTCGTTAAATCAGCAACATTTTTATTTCAGTTGAGTAAGTAATTGCGTTGTGTTTAATTATTTCTAAAAAATAAACCGAAATACATTAATAAACAGGTTTTGGTCATAATTATATATTTGTCATAACAGTGTGACGTGCATTAACATAATTGAGCTATTGTTAAATGTTGTTAACATGACAAGAAAAGCTGGCTAATCTTAAGAATAATTTCAAAATTTATTAGATATTTGGTTGACCCGTTGAGACAGCAAATAAATAAACGAATTATAAAGATATTTTTAGAAAAGAAATGTAAGCTTAAAGTAATATTTACTTAACTGATTCATAATAATTTCACAGTGAATGGCAGACGTCTACGTCTGTTAATTGAAATATGTACAGAAATTTGAGTAGACTTTTCCTGTTGGTTTTGTGAAAACCTAAAATGTTTTCCTAAGACTAAAACAACTACAAGAAAATTCGAAGCCTTTTAGCATTTTCCGCAGCTGCCTACTCAACTAGAAGCATCTGTTTCCATTATAGTACTTCATACTTGTACACACATGTGCTCTTCATCAACGCCTACTCGCACATACTCTCATATACACACACTCTTTCTCTCTCTTCGCCTTGCACACACATGTCATTTCTTGCTATAGATCTTTGTTAAGTCAGCGCTTTGGAAATCAAAATAATACGCTGCTTTTTGCCACGCCTTGAGCCTAAGACCAAAATAAATAAAATAAATGTTACTGATTTTTTTTTTCGTTGCGTTTCTCTCACTCCACCCACTTTCCGTCTCTTTTTCACACAATGTGTTGTTGCAAAAGCCATTACATTTATTTATGTATTTGCGTTGATTGTGTGTGTGTGTGTGTACTTGGAGGCGCCACGTTTGACACTGAGCTCAGTCAGAAAAATATATATATATTATGTTTAATTTTAATGCTAGTCACGCATATCCTGACGGTGCGCAACCTCAGCGCCTATCCCCACTCCGCGCCTCTGTCATATCATTTACTTTAGAATTTATTTATAAATTTTCGCGTGCCTTGTAACATTTAATTTCCCATCTCTCGATCTCTTCCTCTCTCTCTATTTTATGTTATCTCCCCTCGTTTCTTTTTTGTTAATTTGCTTTGGTTTAAAACACACAGAGACACTTGAGTATTTCCTGTTCGTACTCGAATTTTCCAGCGAAGGCAATAATAATTACTGGGCCTACAAGTTGCACATGCTAATGCCCAGTGTTCTCTCTAGTTTTATGAAAAGTAATGCCTGGCAGCTTATCTATTTTAGAAAATTAATGGAAAAACCAGAAGCAAGAACACAGAAAACGACCCAAAAGCCAAAGCCAACGCCCTGACGACGCAGTTCCGAGAGTAGAAACAATAACGAAACAAGCGAAATATTTCTATCTTAATGAATTTGACCCCCAGTGTCAATTTAGACTGATTAAACGAACAGACACAGAGAGAGAGATAAAGGGAGAGAGAGAGAGAGCGAGTGTGTATTCAAGTGCACAGCGAACATTACCCACTCTCTCGCTCTCTTCTGCTCTTCTTCTCCATTCTCAGCATCTGGTTGTGTCAACAAATACAAGTATTTTCGCTTGTTTATGTAATTGAAACATTTGCCGCACAATTTATGCTCCAATTTATGCACACATTAAATATTTTGTGTACTTTTTAATGAACAAAAGCCTGTTTTCCGTTTTTCCTTTCTGCAATTGCTTATTTGATTTATGCATATTTTAATCCGTACACATTTAGATATTAAATGTATTTTTGTTTCTGTTGTTTTCCGGAATTATCGAGTGAAAAGCATCTGCCAATATTGAAACTGGTAGTTCAACTATTTGTACTGACTTTTTCCGCAAATTGGGCTTGAAATCCGCTTATTTTTATCACTCATAGCCAAACGTATGTATTTTTTTCTGGCTCTTCTTTTGTTTCGGGACGTTGTGGAGTTTTATTTGATGTGCACTAAAAATGCGCATGCAAAACTTCAATTTGGAAATTAATTTGTTATGCGTGTGCCAAAGCCATAAACTGTGGCAATAATTAGTTGGAAAATTTGCTCAAAATTAAAATGCAAAATTAGTTTTAGTATTTTAGTATTTGTGGCGTGCAAATTCCATGTACAAATTTTCTAAATTCACGTGGAATCCGCTAAAAGTTTTAATTGTTTTCTAATAACCCAACAGCAATGAATGCTATTTGAATTATTTTCATTCTTGATGTGGGAAAATACATAAAATCAGGTAAATTGAATATTTCTATTCATATTAATCAAGTCACTTTTGTTCGTTGTATTAAAATGGAAATGCTTTATGAATTAGAATACTAATGGAGTTGTCGAGAAAATGTGGGAGAATAATAATTTAAACTGAATAGTGTATATATTTTTATATATTCTATATAAATCTTAACCAAATTGTTTATTTAAACTGTTCACTAATCATTGCTTTTCTCTTTCCTCATTTCAGGTATGTACCATGTCAACAGAACCTAATTTAATACAGGTATTAACTACATATTAGTAGTCCATAAAGTGTCATATAAATGCCGTAAAGTCTGCAGCTAAAACACATGCCTTTGTGTGCCCAAAACTCCAACAAAAACTAAATCAACACTCATTTCCTCTTCAATCCAATTGTGTGTGTGTCCCTGTGTGTGTATTTGTGTTGTCTATATAGACAAGTATCTGCATATTGTATGGAGCTCAGTTATAAGTGCTATTATGCCTATTTTAAGCCCCATATTTATACTCCCTTTAGTTTTTTTTGTGAGTAGAATGCTGAAGTGGAATATACATATGTATAGCACTGTAGAGCAGTCTATATATGTATAGGTATATGGAAATGTATCTGTAATTCAGCCTTATTTACTACGCATTAATGCCGCAAATTAAAATGCTGTGCCGTATGTCGTTGATGTTGCCATTGGTGCTTAATGAGCGTAGAAGCTCCTACAACGTCCCTTTTTCACTTGTCTGGAGTCTAATTTTAGCTATAGCTGACTGGCTGCCTAGTTGCCTGAATATACCAGAATCCCCACAGTCCCACTCCCAGTGGCAGTCCCGGGCCTGGGTATCTCTGCTCTGGCCGTAACTATAGCCGTGTCCGTGTCCGGGTCCAACACTCAGACGGTAGCCCATAGCCCAATAGTGGAATACGCAGCATGGGGTGACCGCTGCTCTCAAATCTCAACAGCACTAAAGGGCACAACAGCACAAAAAAAAAAAGAAGGGAATAAAGAAGGAAAACTGAAACGAAGGTAGCAAAAGACGAAATGAAAGAAAACACAAAAAATAAGGAGTTTTAAGAACACGGTAGTCGACTAAAAAGTACCCGTTAGTTGGGACTTTTATTGGTTTGTAAGCAGAAAATGTTTTTTAGTGGAACTTATAGAAGTTTCTGTGGTAAACTAAGTGCTTTACTCTAGTTCCTATAATATCTGATAGGAACAAATAATACATACCCAAACTCATCGTTTAACGGGTGTAAAAACTTTATTAAAGAGCTGAGCTGAACTGAACAGAACTGACTAACTGCCTGACTACGACAGAGACAGAGCGATAGCGTAGAAGAAGACGACATCAACGACGATGATGACGACGAGCTCTCCATACGCAATTACTACAAAATCCAGTGCGATGTATGTGCGTCGGGTGATAATGTGAATGTGAATGCGAAGAAGGGCGAGCGAGAGCGGGAGCGAGAACACGGATAAATATAGACGGAGAGTTGTGCACTCAGTTACTCAGATGCTCACAGAGATATAACGAGAAGAGATGAAAAAAAAAGGAGTGAGAAGGAGTGAAAAAAACTACAAACCCAAAAGGATATTGTAGCAAATGGTAGCAAATAACGGACAAACTGGCTGCTGAGTGGGAGCGAAGAGCAAGTACTGTAAAGAGAAAGTGTAGAGCAAGAAAATGAGAAGGAGTGGTAGCTGGAAAAGTAGCTAAAGAAGAAGAAGAATCACTGTTGTTTGCCGCGCCATGTGTTGCATTTCAAAGTGTCTGAGTTATGGGGCAAACAGCACAGACTGCCAGATGAGTCGACAAAATGGCAACAGGCAACTACAGGAAAGGGCAAAAAAGCAGAGAAAATCGTAGCAGCAAGAATTTGCACTCTATACACTGAACACCGACTGACACATATACATACATGATCTGGCCCAGTTGGAAGGCTTTTGGTCGAAACGTTACCTCATCTGCCACTAAATCAAACCGCATGCAAATCAATCAATTCCAATCAAACAATGCCCAGTAAATTTGAGAATGCTTCTTCAACAGTAGCAGCTACAAATTATCCATGCCAAATCTGAATCATAGAACGTATCATTAATTGTATGGTAGTGTGTTTGTGTCTGTGTACATGTATCAAGGATTTCCTTTTCGCTTCAACTTGTACGCAAATTAATTTTCGTATAATTAATACTATGCAGACTTGCACACTGACTCTTAATATTGCATTCCATGCTGCATTGGCCTTTTGCTTTTGCTCCCATTTCTGCATTTTGCTTCTTTTGGGGCCTGCAATGAATATTGAAAATATTTTCATAAATATCAAAAATATTTGCCATCGCATGAATAATGCATTAATATTGCCTTCTTAGCAGAACATTTTCAACTTTGACAGCGTAAAGTTTGGAAATGCTTCGCATTTTCAACGTTTTTCTCTGAAAACTCCAAGGAAAACTATCAACACACAGTTTAAATCAGCGCAGTAAAAACGTTTATTTCCGTTTAAATATGTCAATGTGTTCGATTTATGGCAGATAAATGTTAAGCGGCTTAAAAATGAAGAGTGATTGAATTCGGGATGAAGAAATTTTATTTAATTTAAAGACTTTGCCTTTAGTTGCAGTTTAATAATTTCTTTTGATTTTTTTAACATTTTCGTACGCTGATGAATGCATTTTCTGCTACCCACATCAATATTAAACGCTTTTCCTGCTGTCCAGCCAATCAAACGTGTGTCTCCTCTGCGTTGTACCTCATACTACTCACTCCTTGCACTTCCTGTCTGCAAATTCTGATATTCTGCAAATTTGCAAGCCATTAATTACAACTATATTGCCAGGTAACCAAAACTTGCCGCACATTTATCACAAGTGAGGCCTAGAAACTTTACACCTCAACAGCTTATGACTAGCTGGGAAATTCTACAACTCCCCTTTACACCTTTTTCCGGGCCCCTTTTGTCCGGACAACCCCATTTAGAACAACGAAAATTTTAATTAAGGCAACATTGCCAGCAGGAAGAGTAATAGCACTGGCATTTCCCTCAATTCTCCAGGCCTTCCATACTAACCACTAAATCCCAAATGTCAATGAGTTGAGGTCACAATTTTTGCCTGCACTTAACCCATAACTTCGAAGGGAGACAGAGTTGGGGGGTCAGAAAAGTGCTAACGGCAGGTGTCATTGCGGCAAAGACTTGCTTCGTTTGGGTGCAAAAATGATAAATTATCCGAAAAATTTGCAAAGTTCTGAAAATTACGCATTAAATCATGCAGAAAACATTGCTCAGCAGCAGCACCTTTTTCTCCAAGTCAGGTCCCTGAGCTCTTTGGCCCACAGAGTCATGCAAAGTCATTCCAAACTTTATGGCTATGATAGAGTGCGGGCGAAACGGGGTACGGGAAAGGGGGGTCCAGGTGAACAAAGTGCGTTTCGGGCTACAGGGTAACACAAAAAAAATTTTATAGCTCACATGAACAAAAGTCTTGCAATGCATTTTATAATATTTTACTTTGGTTACGTTTGACTCTTACGTTTTTCTTTTGATTTCGATGTAAAGATGTATGTGTAAAGTAGATTTGAGTGAGCACGTTTTTGGCTTAACAACATCTTTTGTGAAGGTGAGTGTGTCGTAAATTTTTGGGCAAACAACATAACAACCGAACAACAACGTAACAAGTAGTATAAATAGAGCAACAAAAAGGTAGCAACGATTTGCGTTTCGTAGCATAAAATTTAAGCACCCGCTTTGGCTATTTTGTATTTTCATTATTATTACTCTGAGCCAAGCTTAAAGAAGTAGTGGCAGTCGTAGTTGCTGTTGTTGTTGTTGATGTTGTCAGCTGTGTTTTTCCTTTTTGGCTGGCACATATTTCATGGCTATGATTTACTCGTTGTTCAGGGCCGTTGCCTCGCACAACCAGCAATCCAACCGGAGCATCAGCAACAACAACTCAAGCAGAACAAGTGCCCAGTTCAGAGAGTAGCCAAAACTCCTCCCACCTTCCAAACCACGCCACGCTCCATCCCTCCCCTCACCTGACTACTATTCTACTGTTTGTTTATTTTGGGCTGACTTGGGTCAACTAGTTGAGACATGAACCTAATTTACTGGCTGAGTGCTTTTCATGCTCTACTCTCGTCTCTACACTCACGACCACTCCCCAACCACCCCCCTCTTGCTGTGCATTTGAAATGTCTTATTTAGTTTTGTTTGTTTTTCAAGTTACACACTCAAATACATTTATATATGTATAAGTATAACCAAAAGTTATGCACGTGCTAACAAGCACATTAAAGTTGACTCCAAAAGTCGCTTAAAGCTTTAAGTGACACTTGAGTAATCGATCTAGTTCCAGATCAATCAAGTTAGCATCCAAATGGCATCAAATTATAAAAGTTGACAGCTTTTTTTTTCTTTCCCATTAATCCCATGTGTAATTTTTGATACTAAAACTAGCTTAAATTTAGTCTAATTTACTGATGTTTGAAAGCTCTTGCCACATGTCAAAATGGTCGAAAAAAATCAAGTTAACAACAAATGAGCAAATAAAATATAAAACCGACCATGTAATCAATCAAATGAGCAAAATAAAAAATATAAAACCGACCATGTTCATTATCGTTGACTATCGCTGCATCAAAACACACAGGCATGACTAAATATCTGATCGTTTGACACCAAGCTCGAACTTGTAGCTCTTACCATCTCTGAAATCTGTTTGTTCATACGGACAGACGGACAGACAGACAGACAGACAGACAGACAGACAGACAGACAGACAGACAGACAGACGGACAGACGGACAGACGGACATGGCTATATCGACTCGGCTTGTGATGCTGATCAATAATATATATACTTTATGGGGTCTGCCACGCCTCCTTCTGCCTGTTACATACTTTTGCACAAACCCAATATACTCTTGCAGAGAGTATAAAAATCTGAGCAACGATCCGTGAGTGGGTGAGTGAGTTGGTGAGCGAGAGTGAATAAACCACGCTAACCAACTCATCAGTCTCTAACTGTCTGTCTGTCTTGTTAACGTCAAATATTTGCCAATTTGGCCAGGTTAACAACTTCAACTGACGGTTCACGCATCGGTTTGTGCCCCACTGAGTATGCAATAAAAGTTGTTCGTTATGTTTACTGTCTGTTTAACTGGATCACAAAGAGTAGTTTAAATTTGTGCACCAATATGTGACGTGCTTTAAACTGTAGGGAGAAAAGGATTTATAAAGTATCAAGTTTACTTTAAGCACTTATATATTTCGTAATTTAATATTCACTACTTTAGATTGCTTCATTGTGTAGTTTTTAATGGAAGAACTTGCATGACTAAGATGCCAAATAAATTCTATTGTTTTGTTTATATTAAAGCTCCTACCAAAATCCTAAATGCTTATCGAGGGTATCAAATTTTCGGCTTACTCAGAGTAAACTTTACTTTGCTTCTGTTTTATTTTTTACGAGTACGAGTAATTTCCCCTTTTAATTGTTGGACTTCTCGAATTACGCTGTGAGTGGCAGTTTGGTTAATGGCTGACAAGCTTTTAAGTGGAAAATCAACCAAGTCGCGTCAATAATTCCCAGTCAACTGGTCTAAATGAACGACACATGTTCTCTGCTCTCAGCTGAATTTTCTCGCTTTTCCAGCAGCGTCTGGGTGTTGTGTGTGTGTGTGTGTGTGTCTGCTTGTACGCACTTAATGTAGTCTGTCATTCCAGTGAGCGTTCTACAAGCACTTGATAAGATTTACATGTGTTAAGAGACTACAGAGTGCAACAAAGAGAAAGGGATAGACAGTGAGTGAGGAAGAGAGAAAGGGATAGCGCTCAGTTTTTAATAAAGGCTCATCAACAATGTCGGTTAAGCTGGCAACCAGCAGGTAAATACTAGACCTGCAGCTTACACTCTTACTAGTCTCCAGTCTGTAGTCTGGCTCCATATACATACCAATTACTTAGTCATTGTAGCTATTACGTCACACACCAACTCCGCCCCGTCTCAGTCCCCGTTTTGCCAGCATCAACTGTTTTTTCTTTTCCCCGGTGCTTGCTTAATTGCCAAGTCCGTCTCATGCCACAGCAGCCACTCATTTAGCAGCCAGCTTTGCCAGTTATCCCAAATGCATCTCAACCATGATTTGAGCACTACAACAACAACAACAAATGTTCAACCCTTTTAACTTGAGTGGCAGATGCATCACAAAACCAGTTGAGGGAATGCCCGACTGTTAATTGCCCAGTGTTTAAGGAAAATAGAAACTTTGTTTTGTTTGACAACATTAATGTACACTTTGTAGCCCTAAATTACAGGGTCGTGTGCTGTGCTCTAACACATCTTTCACAACTCTCTTGATTTAAATTGATTTAGCTCTAGTCTCGTTGTAGTTTTAGCATCGATTTCACTCGCTCTCCAAACAATTTGTAGCATTTGGTAGCAAATCTCAATTTGCGGCTGAATTGCTTAACTTCTTTCGGTGTGTAACATGGTCCATTAGAAATGCCGCATATGAGCCAGATCCAATAACAAACTGTAACGAACAATAATAACATTTCATATTCCATTTAGCAACCTTTACACACACTACCCACACATAAGTTCACGTATGCAATTGACCCACTTATGAAGCTTCCAGAGCCTGAGTATTAATTACATTACCAGAAAATTCAACAGTCGCTCAAGCGAATCAGAAAAGCCTATACACAAAACTAACCGGCAATTTGCTAGCAACAACAACAGCACCTGTAACAACAACAACAAACACTACTACAACAATAACTATGCGAACACAACAAAATAATTCCCACACTGTTGAAGCTTCACAATCCTTGAGCGCTTTGAGCTTAGCCGGCGCTTAAGCTAAATGACCAACAGCAGGTGAGAACGACGACTAAAATGGCAAGGGGATAACGAGTGGGAAAGAGGGAAGGGAAGTGGAGAACGTTTACAAAATGGAACAATAAGCTGTAAAATTAATTGATTTACAAGTGTGAAAAGCGTGAAAAGCTCAGCTGCCAGTCATAACAATAACAAAGCTGAGTAAAAGGATAACTGAAAAAAACCTGGGAAAAGGCAACTAAAATAGAAACAGCAACTGAAACCGAAACGATAATAAGACCCAGAGAAAAAGGGAAAAAAGGGAAGCATTTAGTTTTAGTTTGTGTATGTGTACAAAATACAATCCGATTAACAGTAATTGCTGCAGGTGAATGGGGGCCTTTCCTTGCTCTTACTTCCCCATTTTCTGTGTGCTCGTATATCACGTATACGCTACTTTGTCGCGTGCTGGTTTAAAGCGACCCTAACGCGCATTTAATGGCACTTTATATGCCTGCCAAACCCAAACTCATACTCACAGCCATAAGTTGCGTGTAATACGCCCTGCAGGCCTCAAAATATGTATCATAAAGCAAAAGCTCATTTATTTTTCATAAGTTTTGTGCGAGCGGAGACGAGCGGAGCGAAGCAGTGCGGACAGGAAGTGAGCTTTTGTTTTCAGCCGTCAGTTCCTTCCGTTTTGGAGGCGTTGTTTGTTTATGTTTTCCCTGCGGCCTGACAGGGGCAACGTCTCAAACTAGTTAATAAGCCATAACAAAAAAGAAAAACCCCAAAAAAAATAAAAATAAAAGGAAAACAAAAGTTTTGTTATTGTTTAACGTTCGCGTGTTTAGTTATTGCTATTTTCTTTCGATAACGCGAGCAGTAAAGTTATCGCCTTAAAGGTTAAACGCTGTCAGGTGTTTCTATTGATTGCTGCACACGGCTTGATTTATAACCGTTGCGGCAATGGGCGTGGCCAGCTGATTGCATTTAATGCCCATACAAATCAATCACACTCGATTGAATAAAAAGCCAAAGTCATACTTAAAGTCTTATACCTCGCTTGGCTTGTCTGCGCTTTTGCTTTGCTTTGTGTGCCCTGATTTGTTGTGTCAGTAAGTTATCTGACAGCATTTTCTTTAGCCCATTTATTGTTGTTCTCCTTGTAGTTGTTGTTGTTGTTCTTGTTGTCGCAATCGGGAAAATTGCAATCACAATCATCGCTGTCATTTATTTACGACTCTACGTATGTGAATGTGTATTTACCTTCTCCTTCCTTCTTTTTATTTTGGCTTAGCTGTTGTTCAATTGCAGCCGCTTAACGGGTAATTCGAGTGCCCGACAGACTGCCTGACAGACAGACAGACAGACAGATAACCATGCAGAGTCCCCATCTCCTCGAGTGTGTAGTGTAATGCGATATTTGTGGCTTCATTGCATTCAGAGTGCGTTGAGAGTGAAATGAAATCGCAAATTGTCATAGCAACTGGTTATTCCAGTTGTGGCCCCAACTTTCAATTACTTTCGTGTGTAATTCAATATAGTTGAAATCTTTGACATTTCTCTCCCTCTCTCTCTCTTTCTCTTTATTTGTTTCTCATCATCATCTCCATTTCGTTGTCAAATTATGCATTTGATAAATGTTTTGCAAGCTTTATGGTAACATATTTTGTTTTGATATTTTTAAATGCCATGAATCATGACCAAAATATCAACGCAATCTGTCGCCAGCTCATAAGTTTTCCATATGGTCACACGCCTCATTTATATAGGTAGCTAGAAAAGCAGAAAATTTGGGGGAAAATCTTGCATGTGCTTGTATGCTTGTGTCAAAAATATACTTAAGCCCTTACGAAGACGTTGGACACGCTTTCGTAAGCCCATGACAAATAAAGTGGACAAAAAAAATCAAGTGAAAACTAAAAATAGTAGCAAAGAAAATTGGAAATACCTGAGTAGTGGAGGCGAACAGAAATTGGAACTGGATTTCAAATTCTTTTTTGTATTTAAGGAAAACACTGAAATGAATTTTAAATAATCAATAACAAACGAAAATAGTATTTTTAAGCTTAGAACATTAATTGGTTTTTAAAGTGCGCAGCGAGTGGCAGACTAGTGACGAAAGTAAACTACGCAGTAGCCATTTTTATATTCAATTTATTAGTTTATTTAATTAGATTTCGCTAAACGTCACTAAACTGAACTCTGTGTACAATTGATTTGCTTGTTCTGCACTTAAAATTGTCACAAGGTACTTTGTTTCATCTTTGGCCTCATTCCCAAATAGGACATTAAAAAAAGACTTAAAAATATTTAAGTTTATTTATTTATTTTTGTTTTTAAATTTATTTGAATTCCTTTTTAATGTCGCACAAGTTGACAGCACCTTTAAGCATATGTGCATAATTTTTTTGTTGACTCTTTTTATTTTATTTATTTATTTTTTGTATTCTCTTTGGACTTCAGCTTGAATCTTCTTCTTCTGCTGGTGCTGTGCGCCTGTCAACGCATCGTTTGGCTGCCATAATTCAAGTTTGTCCGTCCGGGTGTCCGTTAGTCGGACAACTGGCACGCCATTTGCATAGCTAAACATTTGCTTCTAAATACAAAATTTCAACGATTTTTGTATGTACTTTTTTATTTGCACTTGTTTTATTTGAGGTTTTTCTTTCTTTTGATTCCGTTTGTTACGTTTCGTTTCGTTTCGTTTGTTTTTTTTTGTCTTTTGCTTCTTGTTTGATTTTGCCTCGTTTATTGACAAGGCAAAAAGGAACGTGAAGATTTTTGGTAGTGTGTGCTTTTGATATTTGTCTTCATTTATTTTTTATTGATTTTGCCGCTGCTGATTTATAATACCATACAATATATATGTTTTTACATATATTTAGAGGGCATATAATGGGGAGTGGCCAACGGGCAATTTCATTTTCATTTTGCTAAGCCAGTGAATAATCACAATGCATTTTTTTTGTGTTCGCCTTCGCTGTTTCTTTCTCCTTTTTACCTTTTAGCCAGCTTCCATTTTAGCCTGGCATTTTACGACCTCTGCCAAATTTTCGCACACTCTCTTTGGCTTTTTTTTTCGAACGGCAACGCTTTTCAATTATTTAATTTTCCACTCACGTTCGTTAGTTCGACAAAAAAAAAATCGAGGAGAAGAGAAAAAAAATGTTAGCGTTATAAAAATCCGAAAAGTGCATCTTCAGCGTGGCACTCGACTCGGCGACATTCTCACGTTTTCATTGGCATTAAGGTTTAGTTGATCGCCTCCACTCTCTCACACACACATACACACACACAAATAAAAACTTGGATGCATTCACGCCTGTTTCCCTTACTTCCTCACTGCTGCATGCTTCATTTGGCCAACTACCAAGTGCGATTGATGACAGAGCATTAGACGTAGAGTAGCGAGTTAAAGTCAAAGTAGGAGTTGGAGTTGCAGTTGGAACTGAAGTTAGATTTGTAGTTGGAGTCACTCTGGGTTGGACTGGGGCTTGGTTGCATAAATTCCATTTAAATGGCAAGCCAAGCACTGAGTCGCATCATCAGCTTCATTCACATTATCATCATCATCATCATCATGAGACATCTTCAGCTTTAGTTGGACCATTAATAACAACAGCTACTGCAGCAATGTGGGCAGTCCAGTGACACACAAAAGTGCCAACAACTGGCAGGCAAACAGTTAAAATCAAGAAAAATCAGTAAAAGCATCTGACACACTTGGAGAAATATTTATAGAATACTGAACATGAAAAACATTTGTAAACTAAATTAGTTGGTGTCTTATATGGAAAAACCCTTCATAACTTAGCAAGTTAAACCAACGTTTTCCTAATTTGTTTTGCATTCTTAAATTTGGGTTAAATTCTTGATTCGTATTTGCCCAATTTGATTACGATTTTTTTTTTTTTGAGTGCAAATGAAAACCGCATTTAAACGTTTGGGCCATGTTCTTGTGGATTCAGTTCAGTTGGTTTGTTTGGCACAAACTTTTTCTCTTCATTTTTGTTGTTGTATTTTTGCAGATGCGCAGCTTGGAACTTGTTCTCCGCCCTCCCGCGTTCCAACTTGCTTCCATTTGCCACTAAGCTGACCGGTTTTGTGGCCTAAGCCAAGTTACGGGCCTGCTATGCCGTTTAGGGCCAAACTCTTGGTAGTCTTTTGTTGTTGTTTTGTTATGTTTAGCAAACGTTTGGTCTGCTGTGTTTGGATTGTGTGTATGAGGTTGTTGTGCACACCTGCAACTGACGTTTAGGTTTACCGTTCGCCATTTACAGCAGCCGCAGCTTGAGTTTTCCAACGCTGTTTAGTTCAGTTATTGCCCGGCCAACAACTGTTACTTTAGCAGTTTGCTGCAATTGCAATTTCATTCATAAAATACACACATAAACACACACTCACACGCACACCCATATACACAATGTGAAAATGTTCATTGAGTTTACCGCAAAGTCTGCGTGTTGATACAATCTTTGAGAGACTCTTTGAAGGGGAAAGTGCTCTATAAATACTGGTAGTACTTCACTCTAGTTACTGCAAAATAAGCACTCATAAGTACCACAAAGGAAATCGAGCACAGAAGTTGCAGCATAATCATTAATCAGTTAGAAGAAGTCTTAAAAGGGAACGAACTACTAGTCTGTTTTAAGTTAGGGTTCAAAGAATGGAAAATAAATTTATTCTTGAGGCTTAAAAACAATTGAAAAGGAGCTGGGAAATAATACTGAGTATTGAAAAACAAATTTACTTTGTTTTGGCTTGGAAATGGAAACTAGTAAGCATAAATGACGTATACGCCATGTTGTGTGCGCTGCTCACTAATTTGTGCTCGTTTTTCAGTCACTTTCTATGACACTATTACATAGTCCGTGTAATGTTCTCGCCTTATTAAGGATGCCAGAGCGTATGTGTGTGTGTTTGTGTGTGTGTGTGTGGAAAACACGACACATTCCGTATTTCGAAATAAATTTCCGGCTCTGTCGTTGATTTGCAAAACAGCAGAGAATGAACCCTCTCCTTTACCAGAGTCGCGCTCTTGTATCTTGCAGCTGACACCAACACGCTACTAGTGTTGCTATAGAGTGTTGGTGTTGTTGTTGTTGTTGCTGTTAGTGTTAGTGTTAGTATTGGTGGTGTTAGTGTTACTGTTGTAGGTAGGTAACTGGCAAAGGCAGCAATTTCTGTAGTCATATTACATGTCATGTTGGCGTTACCTGCTGACATGCATAACACACACACCCGCACCCACCCAGAGATATCTGCTGCAAAGTACTGTTAGCTAGACACATCCTTTTACACTTCAACACGCTTTCGTTATAATTTCCTGTGCGCCAAGAGCCAAAACAGTGTAATCCAAATACTACAGAAAACTCATGGCATATGAGAACGCTTCGTTGCACTAATTTCAAATAACTTTATGCAGTTAAAAACGTATTCCAACTCGTTTTCGTCTGAATATTGCCTTGTTAATTGAATTGACAGCTGCCTGGAAATGACCTTTATCCGGACAATTGCAAATTGCCATAGTTTGCTAGCAGCAAATTGGATAAAACACCTTACTACTATTACTACATCTGCTACTAACACTTATACTACTGCAAACGTGATCAGCATCGACCTAGAAAGTTTTTCTAGCTCAACGCCCATTGAGCCAAAATCGTGCAATCGAGACACTCAAATTTACTAAAGATAACAACAAAAGTTAAACAATCGACGCGCGCGTGTTGTACAAAATTTCAATTTCAATTGCTTGGATTTTTTTTGTATGCAGTTTTTTAGTATTTTTTTTTTTTAATTGGCATGCGACGCGTCGTGCCGTTGGCTAACCAATTTGGATTCAAACTGTCCAACTGTTTGGGCCGTTTTGGCCTGGCTTTTATAAACTGCTAGTGTCGCCAGGCAGCGCCCCAAATTTGCCATTGCATTGACCAAAATTGGCGCTTCGTTGACATCTATTGCGTCAGTTAGTAGCAACAAAACTATTGAGCTATTGAGCAATTGATCAAAATGCTTGCTTTTCACTGTGTCAGGTTCAAACATGGAACATGCCTCGCTGCCAAACGCCGCAGCTGACGCACACACAACACAACTTTTACTCAATAGACCTGGACAGGAGAGGGGCGATGAGGGAAGGTTGAGAGGCGGTGAATTTTTGGCAAAACTCATACAAACACACACACGTGTAGTTTATTCACGTCATTTGTTATTAATATTCAGTTGATGTAATGGAACTAAATAATTTCGATACTCGACAGGCCAACAAAATAAATATTTGTGTGGCAGCTTGTTATGGCATACGATATATACTATATAGTACTTGTAGAATAATCACAAAGTCTCTTGAAATGTGTTTTGTGTATTGAGTTCACTGCGTGTTTTTAGCTCAAATTGTTTCTCAATGAACTTGCTGCTTATTATTAAGTAAAAACAATCGTGACATACATCTAAATTTTGTTTTAAAATAGATTTAAAGTACATAATTTGTTAACTGATCTTTATTTTATGTATCAGTTAAAGTGAATTTAAATTTGTCGGCCTTAAAGTTTGGCAAAGCATTCTCTGGTTTCCACACAGTAATGTAAATTTTGACATATTCATAACGCAATATATTTTAATTTTTTTGTGCCATCAATCAGGTGATGGAATGTTGTGGCATAGCTAAATATCAAGTATACGCAGCGGGTGACGCGTCCACATATTTGTCGCAGAGTGTAATGCATACATTAAATGGAAATTGCTTCAATAATAATATGCTTGCCGCTGTCGGCATTGATGATGAAAATTTTTGGGCCAACACTTAAGACAAATACTTCAAATGCTGCCACTTGAAAGCGCAGCTCGCAATTGTTGCAAAAATGAAAAGCGTAAAGTGTTTTGTTGAAAATGTTCCAAAAACAACACACCGAACTGGCGGCAGTCGACAAATGTAAACAAAAATTTTGTGCGCGGCCAAAAACGATGCCGACGACGCAGTCAATAAAAAGCGCCCAGATGCCTACAATGGAGAAGGGTATCTGGAGCGGTAGGAGTGTAGGATGGGTATGAGCAGCAGCAGGATAAATTGGTGGGAAAACTGGAGAGCAGCCATATACAAATTGCGACGGCTGCAGGTTCTGCGCTGCGAAATATTTGCCATGCAAATAGGGTTCCCCTGTTAAAAAAATATAAAAAATGCAACGGAAAATATATTCTCGAGTCTAAAGTGCTATTCGAGTGCAATTAAATGCAAAATATTTGACAATGCAGCCGTGCATAAATACGAGAAAATCTCGCTATCAGAATTGACGTGAAATTATGAAAGTACTGGCGTCCATCGCAATCAATATTCACGTTAATTGTCCACAGCATAAATTTTGTATTGAAATGAATGTGTGCGCGTGTGCGACTGTGTGTGTGTGTGTGTGCATTGATTTAAGTGGCACTCTGTAGAGCAATTCAAATAAAGAGAACACTACAAACGAGATCATGCTGTGCGACACATTTCAACATGTCTGTGCACGCACCGAAGATATTAAGTAAAGATTCCGAGTGCCTTTAAAGCAACTGCATAATTTGCTGGCATAAGTAACGTCGACATGTCTTAGTTTGTCATAATTCGTTGAGCCCAAAAAAACAAAAATGTTTTTAGAAAAAAATTAAAATAAAACACAAGAATTTTCATTGGGACATCGAAATAAATTCACAAAGAATTTTCATGTAAATTCAACATGACAATTTTCATTTTTGTAGTTGGGAAGTGAACGCATCACACGGCGATAGAAAATCAACATTAACACGCACACAATTCTATATAAATAAATACGAGTACATAAATATTTCATGCTGCCAACTAAACAACGTGGCGTATGCGCAACGTGCGCGACAATTTGCACGGTGGATTACATCACACAGCCAATGCCACAAAAACAAGAAAAATAAAATAAAAACAAAAAATAGAATAGAATACAAAAAAAGAAACACACACACACACAACCACACAAAATGAAGACAGAGCAGAGAGACATGTCATATGGCTTGCATTTAATTAACAAGCTAATTTTTCAAAGCGCAAATCGCTGTGGCGTTGCAATGCGGAAGAAGAAGAACGAGCACAAGAAAGAGACGGTCTATAAGGAGCCAAAGTAGCGAGTGAGTGTGTGTGTGTGTGTGTGCCAAAAATATGAGCGCTGACATTTTCGATGCATTTGAAAACGATGTTCTTCTATGGCTGGTTTAATGAGTTGAGAAATGAGAAATGGGCAAATTTAAAATGAAAACTGCAGCCAAAATGTTTATGAGCAACTAATACAGTTTATAGTGCGACTAACATTTTATATGCTTTTGTTTAATTCACTTTGAAGTGCAAAATCTTATTTACGATGTGGAATATGCTATAAACTGTGTTTTACGAGACGTTGTTTAACTACTCAGTTACGTTATTGGTACTTATCTTTGGAATTAAGTAGTGTATAATTTAATATACTGAGTATAGTTTAAAATGCATTTGCTGTGCAAAAGTTACTTAAATACAGAATTTTTTTAGTGCTGAATTAATTAAATTTCAAATTTCTTGTTTGAATTTCATTTTAAAATGACAAATTGCAATTTAATTTCTTTCTTTTTACTCAGATTTACACATAGAATTATTTCGCATTGAATTTCCACTCAAATTTTGAAACCATTTTGCCTTTTCACTTTACAGTCTCGAAGTGCATTTAACATGTTTTTCCAGCATGTTCTTGTTAACATATTAAAACTAATTACACTTAACATGTTGGCAACAATCTGTGTCAGTTATAAAACAAACATTTTTGTTGGTAAATCTTAAAATTAATAGCCATTTCATGTAGACTTTGTTAAGCGCTCGTTACCAACAAACATAACACAGAATGGCAGCCACAAATTTACAGTAAAACATATTAAAATGCCACTCACACGATAAGCCCTTTTTGCAATTTTTCTACTGTCGTTCTCTACCTCTCAGCCTGTCTCTTTCTCTCCCTTTTGCTCCCCCATTCTATGTTCTCGCAAATGACTAAAAGTTTGGCTGACAAAATGGTTTTTACTTGGAAGTATGCGGTGGGGAGTGGTGACTTTCTGTATTAGAGAACGAGGGTTATTTAGCTACAATAAGCTGCAAATTTTGCATATTTCATAGATGCTGACAGTACCACCCTCCATCTCTACGTGTATCTGTGTGTTTTTGTGTGGCAGGTAAACCAAGCAAAATAATAGCAAAAATTTATACAAATAAAAATTGCAATTTTAAGCGCGCCTCGTTGCTTCACCCATATGGGATATGTGTGTGTTTTTGTTTGTGTTAGTGAATATAACTGATGCGTGTGTGTTCGTATGTGTTGCCTTTGTCTGCCCAAGAGCTTAGCGAATACCATAGATACTGGTCATGGGTTATACCTGTGAAAATAAACTACATGGATTTCATTTTGCACTTTTATAGCGTAGACTAAAGTATACAGAGACCAAAATTGTTAGTGGCACAACTAAAATGAAATGTGTCACGATAAATTCGACTCTTTTTGTGTAAGGTAGACCAAGAGATACCCTATATCTTTTGCTAGGGAAACAGTAATAAGAGTTTTATAGTAAATTATGCATGAATGTAACTGGTTTTCACATTGAGCGTACAAAAGTTTAACTCAAATAACATCTTTCAAGCAACTATCCTACGTACTGTACCACATTGAAACACTTTACATACAGGGTATTTAAACTCATTCCTGTAATATACATTTTTTAAGTAAATACCCAAAATATATTCCATACTAATCCGACTTCCCTTTCTCTCTTCCTCTTTTCTCTCCTTCACCACCGTATAATACAGCACATGGTGCAAGCGGGCGCTTTTGGAGGCGCACCAGCTGGCTTTGCAGCCGCCCCTGGACCGGCAGCTGCGGCCGCTGCAGCCGCTGCTGCTGCTGGTGCGCCAACAGCGGCAGAGAGCTTGTCACTGGCCGTGACAGCAGCCGCGATCAAAAGCAGTGAACAGCCAGGAATGCAACTGAAGGCAGCCGCCGGTGAATCCTCAGCAGCTGGCACTGCAGTCGCCAACACAGCAGCCGCAGCAGCGGCACCGGCAACAGTTGCAGTTGCCACTAGCGTGGCCGATGGTGTTGTTGTTAACACGCCGTTGTATATGCAACAAAAGGTGAGTTCTACCTGCCTCTACAAAACACACACACACGCACTCTTTTATATCCCGTTCTTTATGTCTGTGTGTGTGCGAGAGTGTTTGTCTATGTGTGTGTTTTGGATTGCATTTGTAGCTTTCATTTTGGTTTTTGGGTTCGGTTTGGTTTGGTTTGCTTTGCTCTATGCTTTTGGTTTGGTACTTTTTGTTTTAGTTAGCCCCTCGTTTTGTAGTCAAAGGTTGTGCCTATAAGTACACACAAACATAGACACACACATACACGCAGCATGGAATTTGTTTGTTGTTGCTGCTGTTACATATTTAATCGCAACACATGCAGTGCCGGCAGCAGTAATAACAGCAGAACATCAACCCACAGAGAACACGCATACATAGAGCACTTCAGCTCACACACACACACGCATAAGCTCACGCTCACAAATTTAGCATTCAAACTTTTTGTAGCATACTTTTAGTCGCTGCTGGTCGAGCACGTTGCATTTGTTGTTGTTTATGCGCAGCAGCAGTTAAAACGCTACAGGACATTTAGTTCAGCTCAGCTCACACACAGTTTGTATTTTCTGTGTTTCTGTTCTAATTAAAAATATACCACACGCATCACGGCAATAACAACAAATGCTACCTGAAATCAAAACAAAATGTCTAATAAATGCAGATTTATTAAATTTTGCTCTATCTGCCATTCATGTCAGACTTTTAAATGTTTAGCAGAATTTAATTTTATTAAAAATGTTCACAAAAGTATTCAATTGAAAACCAAAACTTGAACAAAATTTAATTTGTTCTATTTGCATTGGCAAATGTTAGAAAGGTTAGGTGTGTGTGTCAGTGTCTGTGGCTGTGCCAATCTGGCAACACTGGCCCATCTGTGTGTTAGTTTAATAGGCGGTAGTGCAGCATGCACTTATTTGCTTATGAAAATTGATTCGTGCATTTGAATAATTTAACCGATGAGCTTTGCATTTTTCAACTAAGCTTTTGTGTAACATTTAATTTGTGTGTGACACACACGCACAGCCAAGTAAACAATCACAAAACCACACACACACACACACACACGCTCTCACTCACACACATACAGTTGTTTGCATTTAGTTATTGGTGAACTTTTACCTCACAATTGCAATAATAAACAAATATTTAACTATTGGCAATAATAAAATGACTGGCTATTCTTGTTGTTGCTGTTATTATGATTGTTGTTGAATTTTGGTCTTTTACGTATCGTTGCTGTTTGTCATTTGTTGTAGTTGAACTTAATTTTATGAAAATATCCAATATTAATACAACTATAAACCAATTTGTTCGTGTGCAATGTATCAAGTTTGAATTTATTTATAATACGCATACGCAAAGTTGTGCAAATTGAATATGAAACTTACTATTTATACTATTTAAATTGTATTCGTAGAATAATATTAATTTGCATTGTGTTTTTTTTTTGTGGAGAAATGCAATTGTTACTGAATATGCAACTGAGACCTTGGGAATCTGTAAAGTGCTGTCCTTTTCCTACTGTTTAATTATGACAGCTGGCTTTTTATTATCTGTCCAACTGTCTTAATATTCAACACTATGGGATTATAAAGTAAATACGACAGTAACTTGTCAAGTTGAACTAAGCTCCCTACTGGCTTCTTTCTGTCAAATGCGGTATTAATTGGCTAGTTGAACACTTGCTGCTTGACAATAATACGATGCATTTAATAGCTGTCAGAGATAAAAACATGTGTCTTGTTCTGCTGGGTGTGCACAGCTGAACAAATACTCGACAAAGAAAAAGAACTCCTTGACAATTCGAAGAGATAACAAAAATAATAGTAAATAGAAAACAAGTCAAAGGTTCTTGTTCTTGTGTGGATGGCATTGGAATCGTTTCCGTCCGTGAAAACAATGACAAATGCTTCAAGGAATAAAAACAGAAACTGAACTAGAAATGAAATCAAAAGTAAACCAACTAAAAATGCTAGAAAAATAAAACACAAAGCACAAATTATACGCTTCGATTAGTTTCCATTGTAGTGAATGAGCGTAAATCATAGAGAAAATAAGAAAAACTGAAACTGGGACACAAAGTAAAAACTTGTATTAAAACTAAATAAATGAATAAATACTATATGTGCGTAGTTGATATATTTCTGTTAGTTTCTGAACATGTTACGCATACGCTCCGTTACGCAAGTCAAACTAAACTAGCTCACATACACACTCACATATTACGTGTTGGTCGCATGATGTATTGACAGATCATTTATCTAATTTACTCTCTACTTCTCTCTCTATCTCTCTCTACTACATACATAATCGAATATATCTGACTCTCTCTACCTCTCTCACTCTTGTTGTTCAGTTAACACTGACCCAACCTCTCCCTTATATTGAAAACGTTAAGCATTGCATTAAGTTTGAAGAGACTGATGAATTTTTTCTGACATATTGATATATTATTGACTGGTTGATGGAATCACATGTGTGCAATTTAGTTAACTATATACTTATAATCCCTGACTTGTATTTGTATGGTATGGTTTCTCTTTTATACCTATATGCATATTATATCTTAGCTTAAGACTGTAAATTAAAAAAAAAAGCAATCAACCAAATAAATTGTTTAATGAATTCTAGTTTTTGCGCATTTTGTTATATCACCATATACTTTTATATATTTATATATACATCTTACTTATAATCAACAAATAATATGCTAACTGTATTTGCGGCATGTTCCAAAGGAAAACTCATAAAGAAAAGCAACTAAAACGTGACACACATGCATCTAAAAATCTGAAATCTACTTATCTATGTATTAGTATAACAACGTCTACTAAGCAAATTCTTATATATAATTTTTATCTGTTATGTTGTGGTGTTGGTCGCCTGGTTGCCTGTCGTAGTCACTCACATACTATATCATAAAAAAAAATACACACATACGCACACTTACACACAAACATGCAATGCTATTAAAGCGCCTGTGACGCCAACTAAAACGCAAATCCTTGTTGTTATCCGCAAATTTATCACAGACAAATCTGTCAACACAACAACAACAGCAGCAGCAGCAGCAGCAGCAGCAACAGACGCAGTACAATGGCAGCATTAGCAATGGCACCGCTGCCTCAGTTCCAGCTACGACTGCGACGACGCTGGTCACGCAACAACAACAACAGCAGCCACCCGCATCCCTGACAAATGGACACGCCATGGAGCAGCTGCAACAGCAGCAACAACTACCACATACCCCACAGAATGTGCTTAGCATTGTGAGTTTGGCCAAGACAACAGAAACTACAACAACCAAAGCAACAACAGCTAAAAAAAATTATATTAAAATAAACAGTAGAAGCAACCAAAATACAAAATATAAAAAAAATACATCAACCAACAGCAACAACAACAACAACACGAATAAATAAAAAGACTCTAGAGCAATGCAAACAATTGAAATATACGTGCCATGAGTTTGGTTTTGGTTTCTTGGTTCCTCTTCTCAGTTAGGGATTCTCCAAGTCTAACTCTCCGCCCATCCAGTTTTTACTTGATGACCCAAACTCCTAGCTGGCTCTACTGTCGTTCATTAAGCAGTAGCTGCTACTTACTTTGTTTCAGCAAAACTTTTTAGCAGATTCCTTTTCCTTCTTTAATTTCATTCCGCATTGTCATCATTTGCTGCTTTGCTGTCCAGCATAATAATTCTTATGAAATTGCATTTTCATCTCTTTATTTTTCAAATGAATTAATCAAATTGAGTTGACAGCAAAAATTTAAAGTGGCACCCTCGAGAACTCTTCGGTGAAAATTTACATAATTTTTAGCTTAGATAAAATAATATTTACTATGAACTTTAGTCGGTTTATGAGTTTACTTTTCTACAGAAATAGATAAATAAATTTCCAGGAAATAAATTCATGCTGAAAAGTATGCTACACATTTTATTATTTACTTCCGTACAATCTTTAATAACTAATTTAACTTACAACAATTGTTTATGACTCAATTAAACCCAAGCAAAATGGGTTGGAAATTCCTTAACACAAAAAAAGTAATTTATAAAATACCACAACTTTTTGTTTAGCCTTAGCCGTTTTCAGGTTTCCAAATTGCCAACACCTTTCGCATTCAAATCAAAACATTTAGCTCAAATTCCTAGGGCGTTGCCTCCTGCATGTAATTCGCCACGATTTGAAGGAGTTTTTTTTTTTGTTTCGAGAAATATGCAAATATTTCTTTGTTTCTCTTTTTGATCCGACATCAAAATGCGAGAGACCTTTTCTGTGTCGCGTGCCTGAAAAGGGCATTTTATAAACTAAAAAGCGTTAAATGTCATTTACGGTAACCCAATCCCAGCCATGACACTCTTTCCCGTTCCCTGACCATGCCCACTCACCATTCACATTGTTATCGTTTGGCCATTTAGACGGTGAAAGTTTTTCACGCCATTTCACTTTGAATCCCAAAGAAAAATAATCCGAAAATGTGTCCTAAACATGCAATCGAAATGGCACAAAGAATACTTTTGCATGGTAAACAAAAAGGGCAAAATGATAGGGACCGAGTGGAAATAAATGAAAGAGTCAGAAAGAACAAAAAACCAGTGGGAAAGAAAAGAATTTGTTTAGATTTATGTATTAGGAATGCGCATTTAATATCGAGTTCGAATTTCAGCCACGAAAATTAAGTTGGCGTCATTTCTATTGCCAACTTTATGGAAGCAAACCGCCTCGAATTTATTTGCCATTACATATTGTTATTGGTTATTGGCTGGTTGGTTGTTTGTTATTGTTATAGCATTTGCTAGTGTGCAGTGCTTGTGTGCGTAAATTGACAATAATGTGAAATTATTCAATTCTATAGAGCGAGAGTTGGGAAAGAAGGGCGAGAAGGACAAAGAGAGAGAGAGAGTGAGAGAGAGAAAGACAGGAAGAGAGATAACATGCCACTGCATATTCAGTTTTAATAATGCAAAAATACAAATGCAAACATTTCCGCAGGCTTCGTCTCTTTGGGATTTGCTGCTGCCACAGTTGAGGGAAATTGCAGTTGCAGTTGCGCGACACTTTTATTGCATAAGTCAACAAAAGTGTGTGCCACAAAATGTGCACAGTGCATTGGGTTCAACTATCTGTCTGACTGTCTCTGACTGCCTGTCGAATAGTATGTGCTGTAACTTTTTTTATTGGGTCACCCACTCACACACATACACGCACATACACCGAAAGGGTTGTCTGTAAACCACTTGAAAATTGTATTTTCATTTCAATTGTTTATTTATTGCGGCACTTGTTCGCATTCGATTTACCATGCAGCAATTGCTGCAACAGCAACCACAGCAAAAACAACAACAACAACACCGAACTGCTGCTGAAAAAGTATTCAGCCACATTTCAGCAATTTTTAATATTATATACTTATCAGTTGTAAATACCCAAAAAGCAGGTGTTAAGCCAAATGTATTTTATATATTATAGCTGTATAAACTATCGTATTTCTGTGCTTTATAGTAACTATAAATAACAGAAAAAAAACTGTAGGAAGTGTTAACATAATATCAGCAAAGTGTGCTGAGTTCAAACTTAAAATACTTTCCATTGAATAATACATAAAACTTTGTATAAATCTATGTTTTAAAAAGGACCGAAAGCTTTACTAGTAAATGACTAAATAATTTTTATAAAGCTTATAGCTTTTTGGGAAACAAATATTTAAAAATGAACAAAATTTATATAAAAATGTTTTTGTTAGGATAAACTACAAACAAAACTTACAATTTCATGCTCGTTTTGAGCGTGAAAATAGTTGCTGGAATACATTTTAAAGCTTAAGTAAATGGCACATGTAAACCACATTTTACTAATTAATTTTCCGATTTTCTGTCTGTCTCTTTTCTTCCACACAGTCCACAGTATTGATTGCCAATGAGGCAGCCGAGCCACAGCAGAACTCTGCGTTGCCACAAGCTGGCGGCGGTGGCACTGCTGGAGGAGGTGGTGCTGGCGTTGGTGGTGGTGGCAGTATTGGTACGCCAAATTCACCGCTCAGTTGCTCACCGTCCAGCGTTACAGTTGCCGCAGCAACGACAGCAGCAGCAGCAGCAACAACAGCTGCCGCCGCAGCAGCAGCGGCAGCCACACTCAATGGCAACAGCAGCAGCAATATGGCCAATGATGGCAATGTATCAGGCAACACATCACCAATTGCCAGCGGGGAACCGCTGCTACAAACACCACCAACACCACAGCAACAACAACAGCAATCGCTCAATATCTGCAGCAGTCCGACAGCAGCAACATCGGTGACAGCCAGCTCTATAGCAACGGGAACATTGGCAGCCACAAGCAGCAGCAACATCTCTACAGGATTACTGCCAACCACCGGTGGACTGGTGGATAGCAATGCCAATTGTGGTGGAGTGCCCGTGAGCACAACACAGGTTCTTGCTCATCTAAATGCTGCGGCAGCGGCGGCAAGTGGCATTATGACTGCCTCGGTGCAGTCACCGAATGTGGTAACTAGTCTGAGCAGTGCTCTAGTCCCGTCACAGCCGGTGGCGTCATCGGTGGCAGCAGCGCTGGCCGCCTCCACACTGGATGCCAAAAGTCAACCGAAACGTTTGCACGTCTCCAATATACCTTTCCGCTTCAGGGATCCTGATCTGAGGGCCATGTTTGGGGTGAGTGAACGGACAGATTTAAGTTACTAGTTACACTGAGAAGAAAAAATGTTTAGGGACTAGGAACTTGTAAAAAATAAGCTTAAAATAAACATACTTCTTTTTTTCTCAGTGTATTTAGTATACCAATTATTTCTATGTAACTAACTTTTCATTTTCTTTTGTTTGCCTACAGCAATTCGGCACCATTTTGGACGTGGAAATCATTTTCAATGAACGCGGCAGCAAGGTAAGTTTGCCAGAACGACTTTCTTAGCTTTTCGCTCATTCTCCTCCACTTTCGCTCTGTCTTTTATTGTTGCACGATTCATTTAAATTATGCACATAGCGCACATAGTCCGGCTCGCAATTGTGTTGCCTGGGACAACAAGAAGTTATCACCTGAATAACGTTGCTCTATTTAGAGTTTTTTATATCTATTCGTTTAGCGAAAAATATAATTGCATAGTTACGGGCATCGAAACGAAGCAATGCGAAATGTGTGCATAATTTAAGGTGCGCTGATGCATGCCCCAAAATGCTGTACTCCCAGCATGTCCTTTTTGGTATCAAAAGAAGCCAAAAAGTCTGTACTGTGTATTGTATATTGTAGCATAGCGTTACGTCTTTTAAATGCTGAATCGTAATCTCTATATATCTACTCATACTGTACCTATATATAAATATATATATATATACATACTCTATATGTTTCTTTAATTGCATGTTTTGATTGCGAATGGCAGGGATTCGGTTTTGTAACATTCGCTAACAGCAACGATGCAGAACGAGCACGCGATCGTCTACACGGCACCGTGGTTGAGGGACGCAAAATCGAGGTGGGTGCATGCCAATACCAATACCAATACACACACCTACACACACATAAACACATTAATACATTTTGGTCTCATGGCAAACTATTATCTGCAACTAATTGCAAACTTTCTCAGTGAAGAAAAGGACTGCTATAGAAACTGGCACTAGCGTGTCGCCGACAGTTGCTCACGAAAGAATCTACCCACTGCTGGGGGCTTTTAATTGAACTGTATTTAAAATCCAATTCACGCATTATCAGCACATTTGGTTTGGTTTGGTTTCTCATTTAAATCAGACTCTGATTGATTTTTAAATAAATGCGTGGCCTTTTCGTGCATAATTTTTTTTTTATTTGCCTTTAATTAAATATTAATTACAACTCTTTATGTACACTCCCCAGTCGTTTCTTCGCATTTTATGTTAAATGGACAGCTGCAAATAATTGGCATTTAAAATATGCTGAAAATGCGCAAAGTGGCAACAAATTAACTGCGTCGCAACTGGTTTTTATATCATTTTCATTTATATTTTATTTGCTGTGCCAGCAATTATTAAAAATCTGCCTAATTACGACAATTGCACAAAAGATATTTTCTATAAAATTTTCATTTATGGAATTATAATTGAATTTCAGCTGAAAAATGCGCCTAAAAGGCTGCAAAACCAAAATAACAAGTTCTTTAATTCAATTTGTAACAAAATTCAGCAGTTGCCTAAAAACACACCCAAAACTCACACACACACACACTTACACACATAAACTTCATTCAATTGTAATTGTTAACTAACACATAATTTATTTCTACATTCTTTATATATATCTTTTAAATGTGTATAAAAAAAAAACTACAAACTACAACCCATCACCAACAACAATAAAAAAAAACCAACCACGCTCGCTGCAACTCAACTGAACTGAACTCGTAACTTGTTACCTGTTCGCTCGCTCTCTATCTCTCTCTTTCACACACTCTCTTTCGTTACCAATAACCATTGTGAAGGTGAATAACGCCACTGCACGTGTACAAACCAAAAAAGTGACAGCAGTACCCAACGGTAAGTTGCTCTAACAAATATACACACACAAACCAACATACACCTGCTTATATACACACACACACACAAACACAGACACACTCACACACATAACACCTGCATAGAACTAAGTTTAAGCTATGTAGCGAAACAAGTTTAAATGTTGAGCAAAGAAATGCAATTACGTCTACTCTGGCCTAGAAGAACTACTATATATGAAATGAGAAGCAATGAGCAGCACGCAAACGGCAACTTAAATAACAACAACAATAACTACTACTACTACAACTTTACAACAATAAGAAAACTTTAACTCAAACTGCCATAACATTTGACTGGCCGTTGTGTTTAGTGTTGCCATACTTTTCAATTTCTTTTTTTTTTCTCGCTTTTTTTCGTTTCTTTCTGTTGAACTTTTTACATCAACTTCTTGATTTTTTTTTGTTGGTTAGCTCGGCGAAATGTTGTGTTTTGCCAACGAAATGTTTCGTAATGAAAATGTTTTGGTATTTCGAAAATGTTGTGCTATTTTTTGTTGCTTTTGATTTCATTTGGCCGACGAAGAAGTTGTTAATAGAGTGCAGTGTACGCCAAGGCGTTAGGCAATCAAAAACTTGTTAACTCACTTGCCAAAAAGAAACTAACTACTTTGCACCGGGCTTTTGCGGCTGCTAACAACAACAAAGAACACACACACAAAATCCACACACGAACACACCCACACACTCTCACACATTTACACCGGCCTAAAGTGTTTTGCCAAGTTTTGTGTTTGTTTTTATTTTAGTTTAAGTTAATGTTTTTTTTTTTTTTTTTTTTAAAGTGTGTGTCTGCATTTGAATTTGATACTTTTACTGATATTTAAATTGATTGAAATGATGATGATAATTCTGATTGAACAAACAAATCACTTTCTTTTTAAATATATTTTTGTTTTCTCTCACACCCACACACAGTTGTACTGACCAAAGACGGTGCCATACCGGCTCCAGCTCTAGGTGAGCAGAACCAGAGAACAAATTAAAAGCATTTGTTATATGTGTCTTGTGATTTACTTTAAGATATACATAAAAATGCATACTAAACTGTCTTGTCTATATCCTTAGGCACCCCAAAAACTATTAAATAACATGCATAACACCCCCTAAAAAAAACTCTATTATAATCTCTTTCCTAGCATGTTGCATGCTAACAACGGTGGCATGATAAACAAAATAATATACCCTTCAAATTGGCATAGCAAACTCCAAAAGTAAAAACACCTGCTAAACAAAAAAAAACTAAAAGAAAATACATCTTCTAAAAATATATGCAATTAAACTCACAGTCCCAGCATGATAACTGTCCAAAACTGTTGTCCCATTTCGTATTTGATTGTTAACTATAATCCAAACATTCTATAATCGTATACTTAGATCAAGAAAACTTTTCATTGTATGGGAATTTTCACAAGGAAAACTTCTACTTATAAGATATAAATAGATATAGAATGGCACCTTTTGGTGCCATCATGTGGTATTTCATTCAAAGTTTTGTCAGTTAGAAGTGGTAGCTGGCGTAAGTTCTTGGATATTTAATGTTGTGTTTGCATTTGCGCACAATTTCATTTCAACTTTGCGGTTGCTTAAAAACTTTTTTACTTCTTTCCTCAACTGAACGAAGAACGAAAGAAATGAGCAAAAAAGAATGTAAGACGACAGCAGCTAAAAAGTTGTCCATGCCATGTATAATAAATAATACGACTGATTAAATCGTATTTTCCCAGCAAGTTGCCATTAAAAAGTATTCACAGTGCAAAATCTATACTTTAGTTTCTCTCAAATACGATAAGCCGCTTACCAGACCAGACCAGACCAGCAAAAGAGACCAGTGCAGAACCTGGCCAAAGGGAAACAGCTCAAATGTTACCAGCAGCTGCTTGCAACGAAGGAGTTTTTCTTCCTCTACTTTGGCTTTCTTTTTTGCCTCCCCATATGGACAGGACATGCAAAATGCTTTTGTATCGCCAACAAACTTAGATCCAAACGGCAGGACGAAACGACAGACAGTATAGAACATGAGCTGAGGCTGAAGCAGCAGCTGAAACTGACTTGCAACGTCTTTAAACATATTTAGACCCGGCACAAAAGGGTCTATTAAGTTTGCAAAGAAATAGAGGCGGAAGTGAGCTACTGAAGCAGATACTTTACTTATTAATATCGAGCTATTATCTAGATTACAAAACTGTATTAGCTTTTTACCCCTTCTATCAAGTATATCTATTACCAGAGTAATACAAACTACAAACTTCACGACAAACTTGTTCAAAAATCAATTTGCAAAAATAACACATAATAAAAAAGTGCAGCGTTTAAAGTAAAATGATTGTTATTTAGCTACAGAGTCTCTAATGCTTGGTCGTATCTCCCTGTTGGAGTCAATTCCAAGTTTTTATCATTGAGCAGCTTCTTCAGGTGCACATTGCCCGCCTGATTTGCTCTGGCTAGTGCCACCCTTCCCATCCTGCTCCACTTCGTGCCACGTGCACGTAATGCGCTTCATTTGCGTTTACACTAAATGCGAGCTGTGCACGTGTGCGTGTGTGGGTGGCTGTGTGTGTGTCCTTTGGGATGCCCAACTATTTATGCGGTTACCGGCATATTATATAGAAATGGCAACTGGTAGACAGACAAAAGGCAGTCAGAGTGACTAGCAGGCAGTCATTTTATCACGTTTCGAACTGGGTTCCTTTTGCCAGGCAAATGGCAAATGGCTGGCAACATTAGCCTGGAAACGGGAATGTAAATGGGAATAAGAAGTAAAAGGAGCTCACGTTGTACTGTCGGTTGGCATTTTGTAGTCGGGATAATTACAAATAAACCACAAAGTTGCAAACATGTTGTGGCACACACCCACACACACTAATACACATAAATTGTTAGTGAAATAAAACGTAGAAAGAAAATTGTATAGGGAAAAAGTATAGAGAAACTAAAAGTTTTCCTTAAAGTCGTCCTTTGGACGTTGCAGAAACGGTTTTATTTTTGCTCCATGGCTGTTGTGTGTTATGCAAATGTGTTCGTTTCGCATACACGCAGACACCAGCACCAACGCACATACACTCGCCCTGTGCATTTGAAAGAAAGTTTGTCTACTACTTCGTATGCTGATTTCAGCACTTCTCCTACACCAGCACCGACCCCTTTCTACAGGAATGTATGCGAAGGTTCTTTATTTTTTTCGTTGATCCTTTGACATGTTAAACTTAATGCGCTCCAGCCAACAACCGGGAGCAAAAACAACAATAACAACTAACTGCCTTCTTTGTCTGTCTTTTTAAGATTATTTGACATGTATTTTACTGCATTTTTCGCTAGTTATACACTCGTGTTCCTTTTTTTTCGTTGGTTGGTTGGAATTTATTTAGATTCGATCGTAAACAGATTGCTGTGGAAATAACCAACGGGGGCGACAGAGGAAACATTTGAGTTTATTTGTTATTTAACGAGCATTTGTGTCATTCACTTGACATTTTTCCATTGCATACTTTTGTGCGCCATTGCAATATTTGGCGGGCATTTTGCGAGACACTAGAAAGAAGTTCGAGAACATGAGCGACAGCATGCAAAAAGACGAGCAGAAAACTCAAAAGCTAAAGGATAACCAAATAATTGTTGTTAAATCACAGCAAATATTAATAACAAATAATGTTGAAAACTCGTTGCTTTTCAGCTGTTTTGTTTGCACAAAAAAGAAGTCTAACAAAACAAAAATAATATTAAAAATATCAGATAAATAAATGTTAAGCAAACACAAGCAAAAAAGAAAAAGTGCATGTTCTGTGCTTAGTCAAATTTCCTATGCCCTTTTCCCACAAATACACTGCCCTAGCATCACGACAACCATGTAAATGCATTCTAGCACGGCCCAAAAAACTTGTAAATGTAATTGAGCTGCGTGTCATGTACATATATATAAATTTAAATACGAAAACTATTTTATTTCAATGAAAAACTCAATTTAAATGTAAAACTAATGCAAATATTTTCTTCTGCCTTTTACATGCCTACAAAAAAAAATGAAACCAATTGAAACTACAAATGGTATCTGAATATCTATATATATATATATATCGATAAATCAAATGGATGCAGTTTGTGTACAATGGCCGGAAGGTGAGTTTTTTGTCAAGTTTATTACTATTTTTTTGATGTATTTGTATTTTGTATTTATTGCCTGCAGTATTTTGTTATAAATAATATATATTTACACACTCACACACACTGAAACACATACAATTGAGCACAGACACAGAAACAATAAGTTATGTTTAAAGTAAATACGAAACAATTTTCAGTTTATCAAATCTAACTATAAGCTATGGATTACCTTTTAGCATGTAAGCGACTAAATATTTAATTGACAACCATTACGAGAACTATACTAGGCAGGTATATAAACAATCACCATTAAAAAATTACTATTAATCTATATGTAAACTTGTGAATGGATGGGTTGACAGGAATCGAGAGGAATCATTTGGAAATTGCCATCAATTTGTCATCTAAACTATAAATCAATTCAATTCCATTGTTTTCCATTTATATTTATTAATTATTTATTCTGTTGTTAGGTTCCGCGTTGATTCATATAAATTGTATGCATAACTTATATATATACCTAAATAATTATAATAATAATAACATTTTGATGACTGTTTGTAAATGTTTCTTCTTTATTTTTTTGTTGTCTTCCGTCAATCTTTTTTTTTCTGCATATAACCCAAATTTTGTTCAAAAAAAAAACTAAAATAGAAAATTACATAAATTTGTAATGAATTTAAATGAAAATTCAAATTAACTTTCGACAAACCGTTATGAAACAGGAGCGTCACCATTTTCTTTTCTAGTCTTGATGATGATGATGATTATGAGATTATTTGAGATCATCTAATGATGGTTATGAATTTTGCATATTGCGGCTGTGTTGTCTTATGCATACTACCTACTATATATAAATATTCTATTTATAAATATATATATTTATTATATATATATATATATATATATATCTGAAAACTCAATATAGTTATGTTTGACAAATTTCTTTAACCAATTTTGTTGTATGTGCGTTTCGTTTCCATATTTTTTCCTGAGTTCGTTTTACGTTTTGACATATTTTGGTCTGGTACTTTGGTCTGAACATTGTCGGAAATGCTCCTTAGCGTAATTACTTATGTATCCACACACAAACACACACACACACACACTCACACATTCGAATGTATGTAACTGGTAACTTTCGACGCGTTTTGAAGCAGCTTAACTTAGCACTAGATTTAAGCAAAAATCAAGAAACAACAACAATTTTCACTGCATCCCACGAATTCGATATGTAAATACAACACACCCAGACACACACACGCATACACCCTACCTGAAGAGTTCATTCACAAACATTTGATATGCAAAATCTAACGAAATTTATGAACGTGTATATGAACCTTAAGGTTATCGCCTGCCGGTGGCCGCAGCTTGGCCATTTTTGGGGGCACCTGTTGGGGCTGGAGGGCCAACGTTGACGCCGATGCCGCTGGCGATGCCAATGCCGGTGGCACAAGCGACAGCGGTGCCACAATCGGTGGTACACAACGGTGCACCCACGGTGCCAACAGCAGCTCCAGCTGCCACGCCCATTGTGTTAGCGCCACGCCATCCTACGCACAGTGCTGTCCCAGCGCAAACTGCAGCACCAACGACACGGCGGAGGTACATTTGAAAAAAAAAAACCAAAACTCCATCTCAATTTTTTGAAACCAAAAAAACAAAAAAAAAAGCATTATTCAAAAATTGAACAAGAAATTGATCCGTTAATTCACACACAGGCACTCCACACACATAGAAACACTGAGAGAAAAACAAGTACAAGCTGAAGTAAATACTTCTTACACACTAAACACACACAATATATTTGTTGTCTTGTTAATTTGGTTACGCATTTGGGTTTGAGTATATGCTAAGTATAAACTATATAAATATATATTGCATACTTTTTGGCGCCCTTGAGATTGCATTGTTCTACAGCTAGGCACACACAGAATCACACACATACAGAGACACAATCAATCCACGTACCCAAGTATGCGATCAATCAAGCAACCAATCAATCAATCGACCAACTAGTGGCAATTTCACCTGAAAACTTGTATTTAGCTGTTAAGTATGGAAAGGTTTTCTAGCTTTAACCATAGCGTACTTACCATTCTATTTAATTATAAATATATATAACATATTTATAAATAAATCGTATATCGTAATTTATAACGTTCCCTTTTCCCCTCTGACGGTAGAGAATTTTATGCGCAGCCAACATTTTTTAAGGCATTTCTTTTTAGAGCATTAGTTACTTAGCAATTGTCGTACATTCTCTATTCACATACATTTATAACTATCTCTTTAAAAACTCTTTCTCTTACTGTTTTCTACTCTGTTTGTCATAATTTTTGCACGTCTTTCGTTTTGTTCAATCATCGCTTTAGCCCAAAACAAAAAACCAATAAAAACTTATTCAAATTGCAATCAAATTATTTCGAAACTCGTTTGTTGCATGCCCCACAAAAAGATTGCTTAGTTCCTAACGCTTTTTCATTTGTAAATAGAGAATATTGAAATTAACTTTGTTAGTTACTGGAAATTTAAAATATTCGTGCTTATCGCATATTGCCATAATCATTTGCATATGAATTGCACAATTCCAATTTTAATTACATGCTAGTCAAATAAATTCGGGGAAAATTTGTTTTTGGGCTAAAGCCATTCACACATTTCAATTATAATTTGTGTTACATCTGTGCAAACTGTGCGTAAAACTTTTCAACAATTTTTGCTGAGTTCGCCAATTTATGGAACTCACTTTGTGTTGTCAGCTTATTGCGGCCTGACTTACACTTGTTTACTATACTCGTATGTGGCCAATAAATTCAGTTTTGATTACATTCCAGGCTGCATCGAATCAGTGAATATTTATAATGTCCGTGTCATGTGTTACAAACTGATTGCTTTAATAAATTACTATTTACTCAAAAGAGTTTTATGGCAAGCAATGAGAACCGATCATGGCAGATATGAAAAACTTATTGCTTAAAATAAGAAGAGTTTCGTAAACACTCTCGATCAGACGAAAGCTTATTGCTATACAACCAGACTTTCCTTTACTTTTGTCCCTTGCTATCCTATTCTTAAACTTCACTTTCCTCGCACTATCATTTTAGTTTATTTAATCTACATGTTTTTTTGCTAGTTACTGATTGTATTTTTAACAAAAGGTTCAAGGGTAAACGTTAATTAATATTAGCTGATTTTCTATATATAAATGTATATATTTTTATTGTTTTCTGTATACGAAAGTCTCTAACAATAAAAAAAACAAAAGACAACACACAAAAAAACTTAAGTGCAATGCGTTTCTTAAAAATGGTTTGCCTTATCTACACGTAAATTATAAATTCTCTATATATACTATATGTTTATACTAAACTACAGATCGGTCTAATGTTTTTCGTATTTGTTGATGGATGAACTTAAGAAAGCATATTTATATATTTACTATATAAAAGAAAAAACAAAAACTGCGTAGCATTTCTTGGTATTTTAAATGTTATAATGTTAAGTATGTTTCGAACTGAATCCCCCTTTATATAAACTATATATTGACTGACTTCACGTATGTCTTATGTACTCGTATTGTTATATGTATATACAAAAAACAAAAACAAATTCATCATAGCGCTCAATCGATACTTAAACTATATACATACATACAAAACAGTTACTACATAATGCCTAGTATTTGCTAAACATATATACTATAAACTTTACATATACTATATATATATATATATATCTAAATTATATATTTACTTATATAAAAAGAGAGAAAAACTAACCGCATGCGTTTTATGTTCTTTTCTTTTCCTTTTTTCTACTTTTTGCACACGAATACAAACAAACAACACACAAACACACAAAACAATGTAATGCGTGTGTATAAATATTCACAAACACTTACACACACACACAACTACACACACTGGTAAAAAACTTGTGTAAAAATCGTTGCAAAAAATCAAACAATTCAAAAAACAAAATCTATAAAAAATGAATGAAAAAAATCAAAAAACCAAAACTCGTTTGGCCGCCTCACAGCCGCCGTAGCTGCCGCCGCTGCCATGCGTGGAGTTGCCATACAACGTGGACACGTGGGCGTGGTAGGTGCCACACCCTATCACCCGCATCATCATCCGGCGCTGGCAGCCGCCGCTGCAGCCGCCCAACAGCAACAGCAACGTCAAGTGGCCGCCGCCGCTGTGGCCGCAGCAGCCGCTCAACAGCAGCATCAGCAGCAACAACAGCAGCAGCAGCAACATCAACAGCATCAGCAGCAGCAACAACAACAGCAACAACAGCAGCAGCAACAACATCAACAGCAGCAACAACATGCCGCCGTCGCCGCCGCCGCAGCTGCCCAACATTCACAGCATGCCGCTGCCGCCGCCGCTGCTGCCCACTCGCATCCGCATGCACATGCGCATGCACTTGCACCGCAGCTGGCACAGCTACAGCCGACACTGCAGGCGGTTGCAGTGCCAACGGCACAGGGTAGTGCAGCGGCTGCTGCTGCTGCCGCACAGCAACATTCGGTGCTGCAACAATCGCTGGCTGCAGCCGCTGCTGCACAGAATTCGGGAGTCGCTGGGAATGCGAATGCTGCCGCTGCCGCCGCGTATGCGGCACGCCTATCCGCTGCAACGGCTTCACAAACGCCGGCCGCTGCTGCTGCGGCTGCTGCTTCCATGGCAGCGTCGGCCAATGCGGCCAACAATGCTGCAGCTTTGCATGGATTTGCGCCGTAAGTAGAGACTCCTCCACGTTGTCCCACAAAACGCGTCGACGTCGCAAAATCACAAAAAAAAAAAGAAAAACAAAAATGAAAATGAAAAGAAAAAAATAACAACAAATGTAGATTTTAGTTGTAATTTGTTTTTTTCTTTTCTTTAGTTGAATTAACTTAAATATTTTGAATGTAGTTTTAGCGCACTTAACTTTTTGTTCATGTGGTGTCTACTCGCTCGCTCGCAACCGCTTTCACAAAAACAAGAATAGCAGCAGCAACAACAACAGTAGCAAGAACAACAATTGGCAAACTATTTGCCTTTGCATGCAACATATTATCACGCATACGCCATGTTAGACCTGCTGTTATTGCTGCTGCTGCTGCCAAGACACGCCTCCACACTCTCTCAGCTCTCATCATGTGATACGTTTAATCCACACACACACACACCTATACACCCACACCTCCCCCCTACCAATCCACCCCTTCATTATCGAGCAGCAAATTTGTTTCATAGCTTTAACGTTATTTATTTTTTGTCTCTCTCTTTTTTATGGTCTATGCGGTGAATTTTTGATATTAGCTACCTTGTGTGTGTAACGTTTTTATAAGTACTCGTACTCGTACTATCGTAATATCTTATGCATAGCGTCACATTTGCCTAATGTACTACCATCTAATTGAATCGCAAGTTTAGACTTGTCTCTCTCTCTTTCTCTTGTATAAACCTACAAAACAAAAAAAAATATAAAAAATTACAACTACAACTCAACAGCAACTCAAATCAAATAATTAAAAGCAGCAACCAATTAACGCACGGCATCAATTAATAATTATTTTATACCATATATAAATATATATATCATATATATCCTTGACTGAGAACAGTTCTTTTTGGCATCGTTTACTACATCTATATATATATATATATCTAAATATATTATTTTTGTATTTGAATTAATCTGGTTAAAGGGAACTGCGTAATTGTATATTGTGTACCACTAGGCGTATGCTGAATTTGACATTACAAATTATTTGATTATGATTTTTGATGCGTCTGCTGCTGATGCTGCTGCTGTCGCGCATGTTTCCTCAAAATATTTTTATTATTTCTATACATATTTTGATACACACGTTTATCATTTTTGTTTATAACTGTGGCTGCTGTTTACAACAAATAAAAAAATAGCATACGAATGATGATAACTAATTAAACAATAGTATGCTTTCTACCCCAATAAAAACTAATTAGCTAGGTGCATGAGTGTCTGTTCTCTCGGATCAAACTAAAAGCAAGTCAAGCAAGATATGTTTTTGTCGTAGATGGGATCCTAACTTACTGATTGGTTATCCTTGCTAGTCTTTTACTTTTATCATTTTACTTATGCATTTGCATTATCTAATCAATCAGTTAATCAGCTCGTCATCAATTAGGCCAGATGGGATGCAACTGTACAAAATAGGATTAAAAGTAATAGATAGTTTAGTGATTAGGCAGGTGGGATCTTGCAGGACTTTATTACGTTTTCAGTTACGCCTTAAGTTTCAGCCATTTTTTTAACCCAATGCACCCGGTACAAAAAATACAACAAATACAACAGACAGTACGGAAAGTGACAAAGTTTTGGCATAAATTAAATATCGTTTTTGTTTTTCTCACAATTGGAACGCCAAAACTTTGCCGTTATCTTGTTTGTCTGCTCATAGCGCCCCTAAAAGAATACCAAAAAAAATACCCACACACACAAGTGCGTTAAAAAATATATATAAATCAAAATAAAATAACAATTTTTGAATTTTGCTTTAAGTGACACCAAAAATGACAGTCAAATCAGCATAAACATATTTGTCAACTGCTTCGATTGTCATTGAGAAATTTAATTAAATTTAAGTCAGCGTGAAACGTTTATTAATCTATTGACTTTATTTTATAATTCTTTTCGATACAACCACACCCACACACACACTACCACAGCGTATACTATGATCCCTTCTTAGCAGCTGATCCAAATCTTCGCTTCCAGGTAAGTTCAGTAAAGCTGCTAAAAAATATTCTCTAAAAAGTTTAGTCCTAGTTCACTAAGTTAGTTTTAGTTCATGCAAAACTAGTCTAAGCTGGCTAAATTTAAGTTAAATGCGAAAAAAGTGTAAGAAATATATATAAATATATATATTATATATAAATTTTACAGGCAGCCAAACCGGTCACTGAAGTTCCAGCCGCACAGCCAGCCGCCATATTAAATGTAATGAAACTTATTCAAATTCCAATAACTCCAATAACCGTACAAACCAATACCAAATTAAGAACGCTGTCTGAACTACTTGTATTTATTATTATTATATATAAACATTTACTTAATTATCTCGTACATCTTCTACATATAAACTATATATTTTATTTAAACTATTTACATTTTTTGATGGTAGCTTGTGACAAAGACACCACTTAAAAAAAAAAACACTTTTGACTTGGTTTTTAAACAGATTTCGTTTCTCTTTTGCATTTTAAACAATAAATACAATAACTAACGACGCGTTTTAATTTATGTATTATCTTACACTGTGAGAAAAACATAATTTTCTCAAACTTAATTCACTTTACTTACAATTTGTTTTTTTATTTTGGTATCTGGTCGTGCAAATGCGTCTGTAAAATGTTATTTTTTCCTTTAAAATTTGGTTGGTGATCTACAAGCGTACACAATATTATTATTAAATATGTTTATAGGCCAATTTACTAATCACCGTACGTTTAAATCAATATAAAACTGCTTTATGTATTTATGTCTTTATTCATTGTGTTTGAAACACTCCCAAAAAAAAAAACTCAACACATTTCAAGCGATTAATTATTTGCATCCTTTATTGATTTGATTTCTAAAAACGCAACTATTCTATTTATTACATAATTACACGCGTAGAACAACGAACAACTTTAATAACAAGAACGACAATCAATGCTTTGATCAGCAGCCTATGTAAAGGCACATAGCATACTTTCAGGCTGCATGCCGCTCTCTATCTCTCTTTCTCTCTCTCTTGCTCTCTTTGCCACTTTCTATAGTTTTTGAAAGGCAAATGGAAACTTAGTTACGCTACTTTTTGTTTGATTATAATTTTGCTTTTGCAATCAGTCTTTAAACATGTATTTAAATATATTTTCTTTATCTACTGAATCTATAAACTTAAGTAGCATTATTTAAATAATTATTCAATTCAATGCTAAGAATGAATTCAAATTTTTTTTTTGTTTCGTTACTTTTCTCACGACGCTAACGAACAACTACAAAATCGTAACAACACTATTAAAAACTAAACAAAAATTGTTTAAAAAAATTAAAAAAAAAAACTATACCATATATATAAATATCAAAAAACTTACAGCGCCGCACTGTGACTACGCTAAACAGTACCCCACATACGATCAACCGCATTCCGGTTCCACAGAATGTTTTGGTAAAAATAATCATTTTTAGCTAGCAACATTTTGATAAATAATCGTATTTGATCAGTTCAGTTTGTTTGTTGTGCCTCCCCTGTGTTTTTTGTTTTTGTTTTCTACTTATGTATATGCGTGTGTTTTTTATCATCTCAAACTTTGCACCCACATCTAAGTTATGATCTTAACCCTAGTTATAAAGCAGTATTGTATGCTATAAGTATAAGTTTATTCTTTATAATACCCTGCACATTTTGGCGCTTTGTTTGTAGCATTTAATTAATTGTACTTATATTATGTATACCGTACTATCCGAACGGATCTTTGGCATCTTGGGTTCTTGTAGTTTTCGGATTCTCTGGTCACCTGCCCTGTTGTTATATCCAAGATAATAAGAATACACTCTGATTTTATTTTGTTTGCACCCATTTACGTACGTTACCTCATTTATCTTCCAATAATATAATTTTGGTTCGGTTTAGGTTCTTAACTCTTTTTGCCATTTTTGCTCAATATCTATTTATCTATATCTCTATCTATCTCACCTGTCGCTAGTTTTGTCGTTGCCGTTGCCGTTAGTTACAAAAACTTTGCTCCCTTTAACACACAATTTGCTTCACATTATTCCAGGCCACTGCTCCGCTGTTAAAGACACCCCTCTCTCAGGCCCAGCAGCAGGCGTACGCTACGGCGGCCACCACCTACACGGCGGTCGCTGCCCGTGCCGCCTATGGCGCCGCCGCCGCTGCAGCCGCCCAACCGGCACTCGCTGGCTATGCCACCGTAGCGGGGTAAGTTTCCACCACCACAACAAAAAGAAATCATCCAGCTTCATTAGTTGACAACTCAGTGAAAAATTAACTGAAGTTTCATACACAACAAGCTCACAGTAAACCTAAAGTTTTCAATAGAAAATGAACAATTTAACCCCTAATCACTACAACTAACTGGAACTAAAACTGATTTAGTAGTACTGCTGGTTAAGGTAGTTTTTGAATTTAGAGTCAATAAAGAAAATTGCTTAATTAGGTAATAACAGAAATATTTTCTGTACCGTAGAATTTTATATACTTTTTAATTGTAATGATTCTACATTCTTTTATGGAACTAATAAGTATTTTCCAGTTTTATTATTTTATTTATATAAATCTTATTATATTTATTATATATTATTAAATATTTGCTGTACCGTAGAATTTTATATACTTTTTAATGGTAATGATTCTACATTCTTTTATGGAACTAATAGGTATTTTCTAAATTTATTATATTATTTAAATAAATCGTATTATATTTATTATATTCTTCTTTTTAATATTTTTATAAGTTATTGCTTTCAATTTGCGTTTGATATATTTTATATTACTTTTCTTACCTTTCGATTTATTTTTTTAAACACTTGACTAATTTATTTGATTTACTTTTCTTTTGTACAAATTGCTTAATTTCTTAAATCAACTTTCAAGAGTAGCAAAAGTCTAAAAACGAGAATTGAAGATGTAAAACTAACAATTGAAAGCTTTTGCAAAACCTTATCAAAATTAAACAATTATTACTGATGAAGCTGAAAGTATGCCGAAGAAGATGGAGAATATTATTAAGAAAATGCGATGAGATGTGGTGGAGAACTAGGATTTAAGGATCATCATTAACAATTAACAAAACAAACTAAATTCAAACTAATCATGTATGGAACCATCAAACAAACATCAACTAAACTCATTAATAAGAACTTTATATAAAAATTAAGATGTAACTAATAAGATGCAAACGAAATATTTCTAGTTATGCGCGCGAATATCCGGATCCTTATCTAGGACATGGTATTGGACCCGTGCCCGGCTATGGGGTAAGTTTCCTTTCAATCTTTAACTAACTAAATGATTTAATTGTTAACTTTAATTATTAATAATTGTTTTTTCCATTTTCTTGTTATCCGTTTTATCTGCAGGCAACAATGTATCGCGGTGGATTCAACCGTTTCACGCCATATTAGAAAGCTACACAAGTCAGCCAAATAATGTAATTGGACTACTCTCGAAAATGCTCAATGTATGAACAAAGAAACATAAAATGATAGACGTTAAAATACTCGTACTCCTCCTCTACAGTGCAGTAAGTAGCAGTTAATTCTAAAACCGATTAGAAGCAGATACTCAATTCACACTGAACCGACGCTCAAAATGATGAACAAAAAATACAAAGTAAAAACAAAATCCTCACACTCAATATGGAGAGTTGAAAATCAAAGCTTAATTTGTAGCCAGAACACAAAGAAAAACTACGAATCTGTGGCAATTTAAGCAAAACAACAAAAACAAATCAATGTCGTCCAAAAACTAAAAGAAAAAAAAACAAACAAAAAATAATAAGAAAAGAAATGAACAGAGAAAATTCAAAATATTTAAATGGCAATTAGTTTGCAAAACGTGCTTCATGCGTAGATTTTTACCAAAAACAAAAGCTGAAATTTTTGTGCGGCAAATCAGAATTTATATATAGAAATACATATATATATTTATATATATGTGTGTGTGAAGTGAATATATTCCCATGGGATATATTTATAATGATTATACCTATAGTTATTGTATTTGTATATCAAAAAAATGAGCAATTTTTATGTATTTTCAAAGCTGCATACTCAAAAACATTAAAACAACTAACAAAAAAAGTCGACAAAATCATAATATTTTTTTTGTTCAATAAGTTAGCTTTATATTTATGATTATTTCTGTTTGATGTAATTGTTACATTTAGCATTGTAGTTCGTAGTCAACCAAAAGCAACAAAAACAAATTCTATATTATTTTTTCTATATATACGCAAAAAAGCTAATACAAAAGTTGCCAAAAAAAAAAACAAACACAAAAAAACTAAGCTACAAATTTAAATTTATATGTATATAAATATATATACACAGATTTATACTTTTGGAGCACAAAAAAAATTGGATGCAATAACTTTATTTCTTTTTACATTTTTACACCTCCAAAGAATACTCATTTTATAATTGTAAATGTTTCAACAAAAAAAAAACCTTTTATCAACGAATTTATTTGTAATGTTTTTTAATTATATTTTGCTATTGCTTTCATATTATTGTTCCTAGTATTTTATTTTTGGCAGCTAAAATGCAAGTCAAAAAAACCAACAAAACTAAAAAGAAAAAAGAAAATAAAAAAAAACTCAATGAAATTGCTCAACTTGTAGCGCATAGGTACTCGTAATTGCAAAAAGATCAACACGTAGACATATCCTTGGAATATACAATAATAATAATTACTTTAATGCAACATTAGCAGCGAGCTAAAGAGATGATGAGAAATAAATTACAAATAATAAATACATGATAGTTTTTAACTTCAAGCTTCCAGTGACAGAACAAAAAACAAAAAACACTCAAAAAACGTGAAATTTGTGTAGTAAGCATTAAAATTAATCAACCCAAAAAAAAAAAAAAAATACAAAAAATATAAACATTTTTAGCTCTTAACTTCGTAGCACTTTCTTTGTGTGTTGTGCAAATAAAAACAATTAAAATCCAAAAGTGGATTCAAATGAGAAAAACCTTAAAAATTTATCAATTATAAAACTTCACGTCGTTTCAGTGTTGTTCATTTTTTCGGCCTAAACCACAAAACTTCCTAAGCAAGCTAAGAATTTATTTTACACACAATTTATAAAGTCTATAATGCACACAATTAACTTTCAACATTGTGTATTTGAAATTGTTTGATGGCAAAATTGTGAAAGCAAATGAGATTTTTGAAACTATAAAGAAACTAATGATATTGCTCAAATACAATAAAATACGATGTCGTTCTCGATTTAAATTCTAAGACAGCTACTTTCGTCAAATTTACACTAGTTGTTTATGAACCATCTATACTAGAAACGAAACAAACAAATATCTTTGATTAGTTATTATGTGTGTGTAATTGTGCAATCGTTCTTTAGATGTTCCTTTCGAATGTCTGTTCTTCTTATATCTTGCAACTAAATCCGTAATTATATAAAACACGTAACGCTCCATTTTGGAGAGCCAGATGTATCTAATGAGTCCAAAGAGCTTCAACTCACTATCACACTGTCACAGATTGTACATATTTTTTATGAATTTTCTTTATACACACACACGCACACCTAATGGCACTCACACTCATGACAAGCCACAACTTGAAGCAATTTATGTCATACTCAGTTTTGAAAAATTTACAGATTATTTCTTTAATAATTATACAAAAGAAACACACACACATACACAAAACAAAAATTATAAATATATAATTATAATAATAATATAAATGTTTTAAGCATAATTACGTTGACATTTTTCAAGCCAAAGTTTATATTTAATAAAAATGATTTTTAGTTAGATTTAGTTTTTATGCTGATGACAGATACACACATGAAAAAGTAAGAATTATATTGATAATGATGATGAATAAATAAATATAAATCAAACCCAACAATTGCCAAATTAAATGTAGCTTTCAAGTGAATTAAATAGACACGTAATTAAATTTAATACAATTTTAAAATAGAAAACAAAAGAACTTAAATAGACAAACAAAAAGTATAGCATACTTTTTGGCCACACACAAACACACACACAAACCTTGGGTTTGATAAAACACTACAACAACAACAACAAAACGAAATAAACCAAGTAGTTATTAAAAATAAAAACAAACAAATAATAGATACAAATATTGAAAAGAAAACAAATTTAAACACTCAACTTCCACCGCAAATTTTTTAAAACAAAAGAAAAAACAAAATGAAAACACAATTTTTGTCTTAAGCAAGGTATGAGAAACAGAAATCAACCTATTAATATGTAAAATGCAACTGCAAATGCAAATCAATCAAACACTGCAGATATAAATATATATATAATGATAATATTTTAATTATTATTTAAAGTTAGAATATTCTGTGCGTCCCCCTCATCAACCCACGCAGTCAGTCCATGTCAACACAAAATGAGAAATTTAAGAAATTAATACCCAGTACAAGAGAGAATGACAAACGATGAGAATCTGCAAGCTATATTCTGTAATCTGTAATCTGTGTAGTCTAACCCTAAGCCAAACGCCGCTTTTGTTCACTTTCACATAGAGCATACTGCATAGGCGTTATCTAAAGTATAAATAAACTATAAAACTAAATATATATATATACATATATGATATGAGAAAACTCTAATATTTAATGATGTGCCAAATTGTAAGTTGTACCGTTTGTTTTTTTACGAATGGACAAAGCAAAAAATAAAATGCAAAATACAAAACGCAAATTGAAATAAAATAAAAATAAATATATATATAAAAAAAAATACAACTCGATAACAGAATAACCCCTCCCCAGAATGATGGATAAACCTATTTTGATTTCTCAACATTTAGATGATAATGAAAAATATTTTTAAAAAATTTAGCATTGTGTATAGAGACGAATGTTAGGAGATCTAGCGTCCCCCTTTACCAGGCAGACGCTTCCTTACAAACAAAATTGATAATAGAGCAGAAGATACGTATAGTATTATATTAGCGGATTTCCCCGCAACAATCAGCCACACACACACCAACACACACACCCATGGCAGCTCCCCCAAAAGAGGAAAGTGAAATCATTGCTCAATAATCGTATTCTAACTTCGTTTATTTGCGCTCAAATTTATTTAAACATAAACACACACGAGCATACCGGTTATTAAAAAGAACACAAATTTCATAAAGCAAAAACTATATATATTGGTTTATATCAATTTTCAATTTGTAAGGTTGTGACAAATTGTAAACAAACATACAAAACATAAAATGAAAAACAAAACTCAAAAAAATGGGAAATCACTTGAAAAAACGTGCAGAAAATGTAATAATGTATGCAGAATGGCAAGTAAAATAGCAAAAACAAATAAGAAAGAAAGGAAAGAAAAACAAAAATATTTGAAATTCATACAAACGAAAAAAAAAAAGAAAAAATGCAATAAAAATAAATTTTAAAAATATAAAAAACAATTTCAAGTCATTTTATTTATTTAATCCCATGCGCTAATGGATTTTTTAAATGAATACCAAAGCGCTTTAAAATCTAGTGGTAGCTTAGACCACTTGACGTATGAGTGATGTCATCAGGTAAGTAGAAGCAACTGAGAACTCTTGGGATGTTTCCGCTTTGCGTTTGGCGGAAACGGAAAACATTTTTGCTGCTGTTGTTATCGGCCACATTTCAGAAATAAAACAATAGACGATCAATCAACAATTTGCACCTTTTTCTTCATTATGCCATTCCAAATGGCTATTAAAGTTGATGTGCGGTCATTACAAGCATTTAACACCTCCTAAGTCCACAGTCCGCTGTCCACAGTTGGCACATACAGTGAGTGCGACATGCAAACGCTATTACCCCGATTAAATCAAATGGCCTACGCAGCGACGCGGCGTTTGCAAAAGGTCTCTAATTATACAAAGTTTCACATTTGATTGAAGAGTCGTCAAATACACACACACACACACACACGCACACCCACTCACACACACACACAGAGACACGCACGCATATCCGTTATGTAGTTGGTGCTGTTTTTAAATGGGCCATGACAAACCAGTCGACCACAGGAAGTAAACGCCTCTCAGTCACTCAGTTTGAAATGCGGCAGTTGAGTTTGACGCTCCTCCACCTTACACCCCTACACCCCTATCCCATCCCACGCCCAACTCCGTTTCGGCCCTGTGGTTGGATGGTTTGTGGCCAACAGTGTGACATAATAAATTATGCTGCATAGCAATGATTAATTTGAGTTCTGCATGTGACATGACAGGCCGCGAGGTGTGGGCCACCCAATCAAATGCATACAGAATGAATGCTTGGAATTGGCTAACACAGATACACACAAACACACAGGCTGTTGCCCCAGTTTGCCGCTTGTACCCAAAAAGAAATCACAGTCCGTCCACTGGATATTGTCTCTATCTGTTTTGCGGTGTCTTCTTCTACTTCTCCATGCTTCATCCCATTTCTAACCTCCTTTTCAGCTTTGTACATATATTTGTTGGGTGTTTGTGTGAGTGACCCGCTGGGGCCAATGAATTATTGCGTGCAATTATTTTCTAATTAATTATTTGACAACGTTGCGAACGACGACACCAAGCTGTGATAATTTCCAGCATTGACTATGAACCAAAATACCCCTAATGGCAAACATTAAATTGGCGGATGCTGTTCTCTGATTCTAGGCAATTGGCAATGGGGGATTGTGGCCAAATGTCCTCTCCAAATTCCCCTAGCTGCGCCTCTCCCCCTTCCCACCACAGGCCATCGCAACAAAGTTGATATAAGAGCTACTTAAATATTAAGTATGTAGGCCGTAAATGAAGTAGGCCAATTTTCGTTACGGGCACTGAAGACAACGAAACATCGACAATGCCAATTCCAAACTGGTATTAAATTTCTAATGTTTTTCCCCAAATACGCTGAGAGCTTTAATCAATAACGGATGACAGTTTATTAATGATACGAAATATAAGCTGCAAATGGTGTCTAAAAATAGTCATATATTTGGCTAAGAAAAATGATCATAACTCAGACAAATGGTTGGATTAAAGAAAATATGGCTAAGATAATAAGCGAACAGAAATATAAGAAGGTCGCAATGCACAAAATCAAAGCTTATGTCAATTACACTTACTCTCACTTCTTTCTATTTTCGGCAGATCCGTTGTTTGTATGAATGTTCGCGGACGCCAGCAGAACACACACAGCAGGCTCTGTAACTGTTCGCTCTGTGCACTCTTTCCCGCTTTAAACTCTCTTTTTTCGGTTGCTCCGATGTTTGTGTGAATGTTCGCGGTCGCCAGCTGAGTATGCACGCAGCCTACTCTCCAGGCAGATCAGCAAGCCCTTCATCTGATTTTACTATGTTAATTGCGCTCTAAGCAAGCTCTCTTTATTTTCGTTTGCTTCGCTGTTTGTTTGTGTGTTCGCAGCCGGTATTGCACCGGTGAAACCAAAGGGGGAGAGTGACCAAAGTGCAAGCGACGCACGCATTGCTCACGCACACACCTACACCCATATAAGCTGCGACCATCAGTAATCACAGCCGCAGAAGAGCAGAGAGAGCATTGCAAGTGCAATGTGCATACACACACACACACAGACCTAACACAGCTCATAAAATTGAAAGCATCGGCATAGCAGCTGAGTGAACGAGGCAGACGTTTTGCATGTTGAGAGAAGCAGCGCAGTCGCGATCATACCGCAGCGACAGAAAGCCTCTGCCGGTATAGCAACGAAGCTGCGTCGACGTCTGCAGACGAATAGGAAAACATCGGCAATATCATTGAAATCAGTTGGTTTGGAGCATTGCAAGTGTTAAGATGGGTTGACTTGCCGCGAGTGTGACAAGTAAAGTGGAACTGGAATGCCGACAACAGTGTGCCAAAGCTGTGAAGCGAAAACTGAAATAAAGAACATGAAGCAAGGGATAGTTGGATCTACGGAAAAAGAGAAGGCGAAAAACAACGGTGAGTGAAAAACAACGGTGAATCTGCCTGGAATGCAGGCTAATCTACCCACCGCTTTGTCACTTCGTCTCTCGCATTCCTCCTTCTCTTCTTTTATCATAACTGTAACATACAGGGTGCACTGAATGAATACAGCTTTGCTTAATTAATTAATATTCTAAGAGCTGTATCTTTTTAGACTCTAGATAATTGGGAAAATCATTTGTAAATTAAAATCCACCCGCAGTAGAGTATTAGGTTTAAAACGAAGACATATTTGAATATTAATTTAAATTGAATTAATAATTTTAATGCGAGAAATGGCTCAAGACTTTAATAATATAAAATGGTGTGCTCAGCGAATAAGTTTCCTTTTACTGTGAATTTCTTTTCACCTCGAAACTAAAAATTGTAAACATCGGAATGCAAAAGTTCCCTGTTGTAATTAATTAAATTCCTATTATAGTAACACTGATTTGCACTTTGCCGTTTCCAAAGCACTTTCAAAACCATTTGATTGCTCTTTTTGGAGTGTTTTGCCTGCCGACAATTATCGAAATGCCAAAACAGGGTGCATCAAGCCCATACCCATAAAATGGAACAGATTTTACAGACTGTTTACAACGCCATAACATTCGGGATGGCAGAGAACTATTGAATTCCCCAGCTGGCCGCAGCACTTCACACCAATTACAGTCTCTGACACGAACCCCCGGCAGTAACCCCCCTCTGGCACACTTCTGACACCCCTCAGACTCCCCTCAGACAACCCCTTCAGAGACCCCATTGCAACCCGTTGCTAACCGCGGCACAAAAACTAATTACATTATTTCAAGTTGATGCAATCAGAGAGTGCGTTTTGCCTGCCTGCCCCAGCTCTGCTGACCTATGGCTGACCCCAAAGGCAATACACGGTTTACGGTTACGGTTCAATTGATACGCTGGGCTGTTGGGCAAAAAATAACGGCACACACACACACTGGGGGAGAGGTGCTCCCGGACAAAGTGCATGCAAATCAGTACAAAAATACAACTCGGTTTGCTTTTCGGGGAGGCTTGAGATTGCAAATTGGGAATTGGAGATCAGCAACCGGAAGCGGACAACGCGCCATTGTTGCCTGCTTTACGAGTAGCTTTCTCTGTGTGTGTGTGAGTGTGTGTTGCTGTTGGATTAATGCTGGCAGCTGCGTCACGGCTGAGCAACAATAACAACAGGAACATTGTGGCAACAGAGACGTTGAACCACCAATAATTCAGTTGGCATACAAATAATGCAGCTGCTGCAACAGTTGTGTGGCAATTCTGGCCACTATTTATTGTTGCACGTTAATTGCAAGTGCAGCGGCAATAAAAATGGCGAAGGGACCCAAAACGGAGACAAAAGCGAGTCAGATAAACAAGATGCAGCAAAGGAGTAAAGGAGATAAGCAGCTACGAGAGCACTTGCCACTCCCATTTATAGCTGTAATTAAGAGTATTATTGTTGCATTCATAACAATTAATATAATTTGTTTGGCCAACTTTAATCAGCCCGAAAATATGGCAGCTTAAAGCCAAAAGATCGGAAAATGCACAAAACGTCTAATTAATCGAACATTGCTGTACAGTCAAGTGTGTAAAGCAGCGCACAAGAACGCTTGCCGCTTTTGATTTTGCCTTCTTCCTTTGCCACTGATTGTGCTGTGTTTGCATTTTCCACTTTTCAACGCTTTTCCTGCATTTTCCACTTTACGTTTCGCTCTCTTCTCTCCCTTTCTCCTTTGCACTTTTAATTAAAAAACATGAAATTTTGCCTGTGAGCTCGCGTCGCTTTGCTTTGCATTTTGGGTTTTGGCTTTCAGTTTTTGTGTGGGTATAGGAGGCGGAGTAGGGTGAGGGGTCCTGGCAATGATCTGTTACCCGAAATTGTTCCGCTCAAGACCGCAAAATCCGTCTTTGGAGGCGAAGTGTAAACGAAATTTCCATCAAAGCAACATTAGCCACACCGCAAGCTCTGAATGGATGCATCATCTACACAAGTAGATAGCTATCTCTCTCACTCTCACACAACTCTCACTGTCTCTATTTTTCAGTCTCTCTGTGTTTCCGTTTCTGTTTGCTTTGGCATTTGGCACCTTGACCACAGTTTCCACTTGTCTATTGTTGCTGTTGGTGTTGCTGCTGCTGCAACTGCTGCAAATCGATTCGATTCAATGAGCATCTTAGCCACAAAATAAATGCCTCGCTTGCCTCAAATGTTGTTTGATTCTGTGTAAATATTTATTTGCCCATCTTTGGACAATGAACAACATTTGCGCAACGCTTTTCCCATTTGACAATTTCCCCACATTTTCTTTGCCTTGATTTTCCTGCTTAGTGTTGGCAATTGAACTCATTTATAGCCACATTTAGCCAGAGAACTTTATAAAATAGTAGCAGCTAACAATCTTTATAAATTAAATCTTTAAAATGTTTAAATTCTTTACAATTTAATTATTATTAATTAAAGTTCTAATATTATACTTCTGTCTAACTTTGTTTGCCCCTCAAATTCTGACAACACTGTTACTACCTGAAGGCATTGCAATGTTGTGTTTGCAGCTTAAATGTCGTGGTTAAAATTTAACAATGTGCACTTTAATTATGGTAAAACAACTAAATCTGTTTTTATTATATTCCCAAAATACCAGCAAACAATCTCTTATCTTGGTGCAAACAGTTGTGCACAAAATAACATAAATAAATAGGTAATAATTATATAATTTGAATACGCTTTATTAAATAAAATTTTAATTGCCGCAATTAAAGTTTCAAACTAATTGTTGATTAAATTTTAAGCACAGTTTGAATTTTTAAATGTCTTCTAAAACGGTATTTAAAGCATTCTCTTTTTGATGTCAAATTTCTCTTCTGGTCTTGCACTTTTTATTGATTGCCACCACAAAAAAGATTTGCCATAAACATTCTGCCATGAATTCCTTTGACCCACTGAAATTGCCGCATCATTGCTGCTTTGTTGGTTTAAATTGTTGGACAGTCTGGGCGTGGTAACTGCTTATCGCACCTTAGTTGGCATTCCCAATATATATGAAACTATTCCTATTTCAACTTCTATTCCTATTCCCTTCTGGCTGCACTTACAACGCGTCACTTACAGCTGTTGGCTCTGACCTTAAAGGAATGTCATAACTCAAATTGCCAAGTTGCCTTCAAACACACATGCATGCACAAATCCTCCTACACTTCACCTGTCTGTCTGCGGCATTATGCAATGCTGCCGTGCAGCAATTTTTTAAGGGAAAAAAAATGGAGAATTCAATTGTATATACAATTCAATTTGTGTGTGATCAACCAACGTCGACATTGACAGGCCCCTCAGGGCGTGTGTGTGTGTGTGTGTGTGTGGGCTTGTTGGTCGTGAAAGCTATAACAGTGTTATGAAGCACATTCAAGTGGCATTTTGAGGGGCGAACCCAAATCGCGATTGAAACACTCAGCGAGTAAAACAAAAAGTGTAGCATACTTTTATGCTGTTTGTATTTTATGCTATTGAGCAAATGGCCCAATAATTATGCTAATTACACGTGCCAGCCATATTATTGCAGGGATAAAGAGAGAGTGGAATAGCGCAGTCTACTGACCGCAACACGGACAGCCATCAATCACGGAAACTGTTTGTAAATAAATCATAAAAAACACAACAATAGCAACTATAACAAAGCTCTAAGTGTTGTCCTGGCTGCGGTCGCCAGGCGCTTAGCCAAGGACTGCTTAGAGGTGTGTGTGGGTGGGAGTGTGTTTGTTTGTCTGTCTGCGTTGGTGGTTTTTGCGGTTGACGCTTTTAGCCAAATTCGCACACAATCCCACACACTCGCACACACACCTGTAACAGCGGCCGGAACTGGGCGTGGTCGCCACATAGGAAGTCCGCTCAACTGAGTCTGTGTGTTACCAGGGTATAAAAGAAAGAGACAGAGCGGCAGAGTAAAAGAGACAGAGACATGTACCTCTCCAGCTCCACAGCTTTCAGTGTAAGCTTACTCTGCAGTGTGTGGGTGTGTGTGTGTGTGTGTGTGTGTGTGTGTCTGTGAGTTTCATTATAAGCTCAACAGCACTTAGCACACAATTTAAGCCGCTTTGGATTTGGCTCTTGTCTCGCTGTCAGCTCCATTCAAATTCTCACTTTTATTCTCACATTACTCACTCTCTCTCTCTCTCTCGCTCTTTTTTTTCTTTCTCTTCTGGAGTATTTAATGCGTTACTTTTCACACTTTTCGCTGCCTAAATTATTCACTGCCATTTTTTGTTGGCATGCAGCAGTCAATTTGGTCCTTTGGCGATTTGCCCAGTTTCTAGTTCATTTGCTGCACAAGCTGTTGGCACATGTAATTTGCAGTTCCCCATTTGCATTATGCTATAATTGCATTTTTAATTTCCATGTCGAGTCATTTAAAATAATCGACGGCGCTCCAAGTGAAGAGAGCCAAACTGTTGCCAACTGGGCCAAAAGCTCAACAAGTTGTCAGTTTTGTTAGCCAAAAAAACATGTGTTCCCTGCACTTGGCAACAGATTTTCATCGCGATTGGCAGTGAAACTGGGCCAAAAGTGTGTGAATGACAATTATTAATGCTTTAGCCGCATTAAGATACAATTTTGCAATTAGATGAGCGCAATTTGATCGCTTGACAATGATTTAGTGCAATCATTTCGACAGGATTGACAAGATTTGACATGAATGAACGCGTTTCGCTATCTGCGTAATTGTATTAGCTGTTTCCCGTTTCTGGCCAATAGACACGATACAAACACACGACATAAGCGCATTATAACGGCTCATAAACTGGAACACCTCATGCCGTAAGCCAAACCAGCTAACGTGGCCAACAACGCGATTTGTTCGCTTGTCCAATCAGACAATTACATATTACAATTACACGCGCAGCGCAATGAGGCGAAATAAATTGCGAGTGTACCCGTGTGTGCGTGTGTGTAGAGGGGGGTGTGAGTGGCGTACTTGAAGTGTAACTAAACGAGTCCCGCAATGGCTTAATTGTTGTGCACACGCCCCAAAAAAAAATGTAGATTTGCCCTCAACAAGTTTGGGAAAATCAATAGCCCAAAAAGGGGCGTTTACGGTGGGCGCAGGTGGTAAGGACAGCGCAGACGCCTTATTAATTGGTTGGCATTATAGCAGAAAGGCTGCAAATACTTTCACGCTCGTTTCAAGGCAGCTGCTTGAGGATAAGAATATTTTTGCGTTTACCTTGTGGCACAGGGCTACCACGTGTTCGGCAGACTCGCTCTAATGACTTCGCGGCACGCAAACTGTGGCAAACATCATGTGGCACACGGAGCCCAAGCCTGACAAAGCTGCCACAAACTTGGGGCACTGGGGCAACGGCAATGGGACTCAGCAGGCCAGACAAGCATCTTGAGGTCTTTACTTTTGGGCTAAGAGTATTAGCCAAGTGTAAATGCAGGCAGAATGGCAGTCACTGTATAAATGTGTGTGTGTGTGTATTTAAACTTTGGTGTGTGCAATATTTATGCTGGGCACTCACAGATTTCTCTGCAGCGGTCAAGGCTGACAACGCACCTGGGCATTGACTACTTTGGCTTTGCCAGCCATTCCCCCTCTCCCTCCTCTCACAGTGTCAGTCCCTGCCCCAATCCGTGCTCTTAGCTACCAAACTTCTGCAACATTTTCAGTTTCAGCTCTTTGTAAATTTATGTCCATAAAAAGGTATAAAAAAATGTAACGATACAGCAGCAAAGGAGGAAAATGTGTTGTGTAAAAAGGACGATGTTGAAAATAAAATCAACAATAAATTTTGCATGCAGCAACATTACGAAACAATAGCAAAACCCGCAGCTCCTTTTCAGCTATCTGCCTCTCGCTCTAACTCCCAGTCGCTGTCCTACTCCCACTAACTCCTTCTTGCTCTGTCAGTCTCTGTCCCTTGCGCTCTGTCTGCCCTGTGTGTGGGCGTACAAACTGCAATTGGTATTTTTATTGCGTGCTCAACACGGCGAATGCGTAATACGAATACAAGGCTGCCAGTTGGCAGTTGGCAGGACATGCAGACAAGGACAACAGCAACAAAAGACCACGACGAACGAGTTTTTATAGCCTCTTTTGACTTATGCGCCATAAAATGTCATAAAATGAAATTAAATAAACGAAATGTAAAGCTCATTTTAACATATTGATTGCAATTTCTATCAACAAATTTGACACGGTTATCGCAAAACGGAAATCGACAAGCACATACCCAAATTGTTTGTAGACTTTTCTTTTTTAAATAAAACAAAATTAATTTAATTAAGCGCATTAAACGGATATGTTTCCGTTGTAACAGCTGCAGAAATTGTTTTGTATTGAGATTTAATTTCAATTTCTTTTCTACTTAATTAGTAATTTAATATGCTTTAGCGCGGAATAAAGCAAAATTTAGCACAACAGCGAACTTATTTGAGTTGAAACAAAACTCAGTTAAATTCTTTAAACCATTTGGAAAGTAATGTATTAATTAATATGCATTTGAGGCTACAATAAGCTTTAATTAGAGCACTTTACTCATTTTAATCTGTGATAAGTTTAAATCTGGAATTTATTATATTTAAAGTGCTTTTTTTATACGATGCATTTATTTTCATAATTTTTTTTTTAATATTGTATTGAATAATTTTTAAAACTCAAGTAAGCTGCAATTAAAGCACTTTATTTAAAGCCAAAACATTTTTAGTACATCCAATTTGATTCCATGATTTATTTCCCGCATTTGTAAGCCTATTTTTTTTTTTTTCAAAAATAGCTAAAAACTGGCTTTTTGCGCTTTAAAACTGTTTGTCAAATGTGTTTTGCTATTGAAAATGAAAATGAAAATGAACAGTGAAAAAAAAGTTCATGGTCTGCTAATTTTGTATATTTATGCTCGACGTTTTTTTATGTTTATGCGTGCTCGCAAATGGGCGGGGCGATTACGTGAGGCACATCAAAGTAACCAGGCGACACGCCCACTTTTTACGCTCGAGGCAACGCGCAGCGCTTGATGAAGAGGCAGTAAAGGGAGTTTGCCACTAGGGAAAATGGGAAAACGACTATATGGGAATTGGGGAAAGTGGAGAAATGGGAAATGTTAAATGTAAAACGGAGTTTGAGGTTATTTTGCTGTCGCATACTGTTGATTAAGGATTCCAGAGAATTCTTAGAGAGAGCACATACTTTTTGTCATCATTAATCAACTGTCGTCGTGACGATTGACAAAGCCAAAGCCAAATTTGCCGAGCCTGAGCACTCAGCTCTTAAGCTTACTCCATCTCTATCGCTCGCTCAGTGCACACCTGTGTTGTAAGTTTACTCGTCCTGTTTGTGCTGCTAACAAATAGAAAAGCATCAACACTTTGACACTTTATTTTTCAGTGCAGTGCACAGCTGAGCCTGATTAAAAAGGAGCTAAACAAAGAACTTTGAACTTGAAATCGAACATGGCAGACGGGACATGAACAAGGACTACAAAGCAGGCAATAGAGGGAACATAGGCAACACAGAGACGACAAATCCAACAAACTGCTTGAATAATGTCTGACAAAACAGGGAAACCTGAGGGGAAGGAAAGTGGAAAATGCAACAGCAATTACATAAACTTAATAACTTGATGGCCAAAGATAAACTCGACTGAAAGGACTTTCGTATCCTTTTTTGTAGCCAAAAGAGCTAAAGGAGCTAAAGAGCCAGAGTGCTGCCAAATGCCCTAGGGGGAGCTGAGTACGAAGCTGAGCTCTCAGCTCTCAGCTCTTGGCATCATGTGAAACAGCCTGTTTGGGCCATTCCGGTTAACAATTTGGTAAAAAGGCCCTTTAGCCGTGTTTTTTGCATTGCTTGTTGTTGGCCTGGCCAGCAGACAACTTTATGGCCGCAAACCATTTTGCAAACGTTTCGTAAACTTTTCAATGAAAATAGCCACAAGCTAAGAGTCCAGTCTAAGACTCTGGTAGAATGGGAACGTAGTGTTATCGGTTTGTTAATGTTACCCAGTCGAATGCCAGCAAATACAGCACACTTATTACACTAACAACTGTAAACGAGAAGTGCACTGGAGTAAGCCAAGTTAGTACAGAAAAGGCCCCTTTTGGGTCGTTCATTCGAGTTAGAGTTCGAATTTGCTATGGCAACTGAAAGCTGCATGAATATTACACAGCTAAAAGCTGCATTTAAGTAAAAGTGGAGTAAACAGGCGTAGAGAGAGAGAGATGGCAGATGTGTTGGACAGAACTGGATACAGACAGCTTGAGCTTGATTATAATGAGTTGCTTTAAAACGCGTCCCTTGACTAATTTTTCGCATATGCTCGTTGGGCATCAATCAAGCCATCAGAGGACATGAGCTGAGTTCAACTTACGTCTAACATGCGTCACGTTTAAGCCATAAAAAAGCAGCGTTACCTGTGACTGGCAACAGAATGTGGCAACTGTTGTGCCATGAACTAAGCTCACATGCAAATGAGCAGCAAAGTACGCCATGAAAATTTGATTAGCATTTCACAGCTGGAGGGGGAGAGCTGGGCGTGGCCAAGAACACAAGTGTTGAGCACTTTTTTTCCGTGTGTTTTACAACAGTGGAAAATGAACAACTCATAAAAGTCTAAACGATCGGAACAAACGATTTTTACTCGAGAATTAATTGAATTTTGTGTGGGAATAAAAAGAAATCGGCTTAAGCCTAAATATGTAACAATGCCCAAGAGTTTTATGGGCCCAGTTGCAAACTCATCAGGTTTGTGGGTGGCTAACATGGCGTATACGCAGCGCAGAACAAAGGCCCAACACACAAAAACATTTGCAAACTAATTTGGCAACTATTTTGGCCAACAACCACAAAACTATACCAACAATTTCTGGCACTTCAACGCACAATTCAGAGACATGAGCCCAAGACACAGACAGAGACTAACAAACATACATTTATTCACAACAATAGCAAATTACAAAAGGCAGCTCGACATATGAGAAAAGATGGCGAGCGAGAAAGGGGAAGACAGAGAGAGTGTGAGGGGAGACTTTATATAGTACAGTCTACAGACAGACTAGTAAAAACAAAGCCCCAAATGTTCCCTTCCTGTAAACCAAAATACGAAAAGCAGAAAAAAATGAACAACTTTTGCGTGTATGCCCTTTGTGGCCATAATTTATAGACTATCTGCCAAAATATTCCAGCTGAACCATAAAGATTCAATTTCACAAGCAATTTATATAGCCGAGCAGCAGTGGAAGGCGCGCGCAGGTTGGGCGGGGAGTAGAAACCCCTTTTGGAGCTGATGGCAGTGCTCGTATAAACAATTTATACAGGGACTTGGAGTGTACAGTTTTGTGGGCGTGGTCAGAGGGCCAGCTGCACAAATGAGCAACACACTCGGACCACAAGTTGTTATTTATATGAGTGTGTGTCTTAAATACACGTGCCACAACAATTCTCAAGCGCAATTCTCACATTTTCCACCCACAAAACCCAAAAATTCTCTCAACATGAGCGATCCGCTTGGCAGTCAATTTTGAAAATGAGTGTTGACTGTAAATTGAATTAAAATTGTTGAATTATATAGTTGTGGAGAGTATGGGGAAGGTGGGGTGGGAGTGGGTGTCACAAACACGTGCAAAACTTTAATTAAATACTAGTTTATTTCCACTGCAATTTTCAGTTTCCTCACCAGGTTTATGCGCATAACTCTCGCATAAGTTCTGATCCTTTAACCCCCTCACTCCGCTTCCCCAACCTGCCTCAGCTCATTTTCACAGCTTTACATTAGATGAGTTTTGCAGTGTGTGGCAGGCGGTGGAGACGAGCAGAGCTCTATGTTTTAAAAAAGTTTTAATTTGTTGACTTAACCGCAGTTACAGTTACAACGCTACTGCTGGTGCTGCTGCTCCCGTTTCTGCTCCTGTTGGGTCATAACTTTGCTTTACTCAACTTAACATGCATATCTCGTCGGTGGCAACCCTTGGGAGCCGTAGCAGCGTCGCAACCCTGCACTGTTTTACGCTTATCGCTCGCTGCACATGCAGCTGCAACATTTTGCATGTTTGCCACCTTCCCCCCACCTCTACCCACTTTTCATTCGGCTGTTGCATTTCCACTTTCCAATCTCAGTTTTTTTTTATACATTTTTGCTTGGCTCGCTGCTCAGCTTAGCCATAAATATGCAGCTTAAAATGGCTTTCGACTGGCGGCTTTTGGAATGCGGTTTACGTAGCGTATGATTGATGCCACTCGGGCGCTGCAACTGAATCACTGCATTGCTGTGCCTGCTCCCTTTTCTTTTCGCTGCTCAGTCAGCATTATGTCTGAGAAGACCCGCAGTCATTACCGCTCAAAAAAACTCAAAAAGCAGGGAAAAGTTTGCATAAAAAACTTTAAACAGTTTAAAAGATTATAAATAAATACAATATCCAATTGAAATCAGTTTGAATACTGTTAATAATATGCTATATCATGGCCGCGTATTTAATAACAAATTTAACAATTATGCATAATTATTAATCATACGCCATGTCGGCCAGAAAAAGATTAACACATTTGTATTTAAAATGATTTCATTTTAATGAATTGTAAAAAAAAAATGTATGTATACATTTATTACCTGTCAGTAGCATAATTATAATAAATTAAAAACATTTTCATTACATTTATTTAATATTAAAATAATGAACTGAACTTTCCGTGCGCCAAGCAAAAATAGTTATAGATTATTATGCCATTGACAGCTGTGAAAAGCAGTGTAAAAATCTATAAGGGAAAAAATTGTGAAAAACTGGTGGAAAAGTGTGCGTGGAAAGCGAAACGCCAACAATTTTCACGCTCTAATCAATCTAAATCGAACTTTTTGCCCAAAGCGCTTGCCAAAAGTCGCTCACTCGTCACTTATGCTAAATTAACAAAAAACGCAGAGAATCCAACAAAGCTGCAAAGAATGTGAGCAAGGGAGATGAATATATATGGAGTGGAAAAGAGACAGCTATGCTAATGGAAGCGTCACATGCTCGCTGCTCGGCGAAACCCAAAAATCAACAAAAGTTTCAAATGGTCGCTACGAATTTTTCATTTTTATACATTTGTTTAAACTTTGCTGCTGTTTGAATTTCCTATTGTATTCCCCCTCTCTGCCCCACGACAGTCTGTCTGTCTATCTGCTTTTTTTGGTACTTTTGGCTTTCGCTTTGTATGCTACTTAGTTTAAGCAGCAAAATTTGCATTGCATTTCAGCTGAGCTGACTTTGCTCTAGGCAAAAAGATAGATTGCATATGAATACGAATAGGAATACTCGCATTCATTTGCATTGAACTCGCTTGGGGATTGTGTAGAAGTAGGTACTGCCTTTACAGTCATAACTGCTATAATATTTCCTTAATTGATAGCACTATCAAGGGGCTTCTGTTGGTCTGTCGGTCTGCCTGGCTGTCAGTCTGTCAAAAAGCGAAATAAAATGAAGCAAACAATCATTAGATGCTAGTTCTCCCTGTTGTTGTTATACCTACACAATGTAGCTGCAAATGAATGAATGAATGACTGAGTGCCTGAGTGACAGCATGAATGCACAAAAAGCATTCACAGTCGCTTACAATGTTTTGCACAATTCGTTACAAAACGTGAGCAGTGCAAGTATTTCTAGTGCCGTGCCCCTAACCTCCCCCTGACCCACCACAAGCTATTCCCAGTGAGCGTCACGTGCTGCCATTTCAAAAATGGCTAATCAGTCAAAATTCCAAGAGCAAAACTCGTTGCTGGCGACTTTGCTTAAAAGTTTTTTAATTTTTCATTCATTTAATTGTTGCAGGTAAATCCCTTACAGGCAGGTGTGATTACACCCCACTACACGAAAGCTTTTAACAGCTATGCAATCAACGAGATACCGTGCTCTCTCTCCACGTCCGTCTCCCCCTCACTAGCAGTCGCTTTCATCTCGTCTAATGAGTTTAGTTTCGAAACTGAATTTCAGTTAATATGCGCCTCGAGTGCAACTTCCACTCGATACAATTTGCGTGTAGCACTTTAGTCAAATGGATTGAGTTGCTTATCTAGCGCTGCAACAATAGCGCATACACACACACACACACACACACACACACACACACACAGGCACACACACATATTTATTCACGCAGCCACAAAGTTGAAAGCGCTTATCTTTTATTGCCAGGCTTTCATTAGGTTTTCCTTGTTAAATAGTTGGCCAGCACACACATTAGTGTGTGTATAGGGTGTATAGTGTGTATGTGTATGTGTGTGCTTATCTGCCTCAAGTTTAACTAACACTAACCACACTTGTTTTTGCTGCCTTTTCAAGAGCCTCACTAAAATAATGCAGCTCAGCTGCAAACTAATGAAACCTCATTAAAGCACACACACATAGTCCCCCCTTTCCCCCACCCAAACACACGCACACGCACACATATACACGCTCAGTGTCTTATGGCCAACACACGGTTCTAATTATGCCAATCAAGTTGCTTGACTTGGCCCGCTGCTTAGAATTTGCTGGCTCAATGTTTCAATAAAAGACGCCATCAATGTGCAAATTAGTCGCCTGATGACTAATCAAGGCGCAAAAGTGGGCGCTAGACCACGCCTACAAAAACCACGCAACGTGTGTGTGTGTGTGTGTGTGCAGCACGTAATCCGATTAATAAAGCGATTAGTGCTCAGTGATTAGCAATATATATTTTCCATAATTAGCAATCATTAAGTCAGACGAAAGATTTTGGTAAACAAAATACGAATTAATCAATATGTTTTAATTAGTTTTCCAAGTCAAAGTGGAAGTGGAAGCTGTGATTAAATGATGTGCAGATACCATAAGTTTTAGCCACTTTTCATGTTAGCACTTAAAATATTAGTTTATTTATATTTAAAACACTTAATTTAATTCCATAAAATTCTACAATTTCATTGAAATCAAGTGACAGAATCGAAAAAGTTTTAATAAAGTTTTGTGGTAAGAAGGCGCGAAATGAGCTCAGTTCCCTTTGGACATTGACACTTTCTGGCTAGGCTGGCAACACATTTGGAGCTTAATTCCCCTAGAGAATGTTGATTACTTGGAGCCACAACAGTTTATGTTAGGGCGGGAGGGGCGGTAGAGGCGGTAGGGCCGGTAGGTAGTACAAGTCTACGAAAGACAAACACAAATTCGAGTAGCGCTAAAAACTTCAATGAAATTTGAAACATGGTCTGATATCGTTGGCAGCTTTATGGCCACGACCTGGCCACATTCAAGCCAACTTTAACTCCGCCGAGATAAACAGCAAGCGGTAGAGTGACAGAGAGAGAGAGAGAGAGAGAGAGAGATCGAAAGAGGAAGAGAATGGAGACTTGTTTAATTTAAACTTGGAGCACAACTAACGACAGTTTTTTAATTAAAATACCAAAGACAAAGCAACAAGCAAGGAACTTCAAGCTACAAGCTTCAAGCGCTCAATGCCTTCTTCCTACAGCTTCAGCTCGTACTTCTGCTGCTGCTTCAGGTTTCCAGCGCGAGACAGCGCGAAAAACTTGGTGAAAAGTTGGAAAAACACCTGACTAAACCGAGTAGGAAGTGGCAAGCGTGTTAAATTATTATGAAGCACTTAAGTTGGCTACAAAACGATACAGTTGGGAAGCCCCCCCACGTCACTCCCCAAACTGACTGCACTTTATTCACAGCAAGCATAGCCAAAGCGCAGCCAATGAAATTGAGCTATTTGCAAAGAGACAAATGAAAAACAAAGCAACAAAAGCAACAAAGATCAATATCAAATTCCAACTCAAAGCAGTTCAATTGGCAGCATATCTGAAAAAGGGGCGTTGTGGGTCAGGGGCAGAGTGTGAACAGGTCACGTAACTGTACAAAGCATTACCCCTTCCACTGGCACAACTCTTAGCCCTCTTTGTCCTTGCCCTTTTGGCCAAAAACTCTTTAACCAATTGCCAATTTGTATGCCCAATCGTATTTGCATAGCACGCTTGACAACTGGGCGGGGCACTCAACGGGAAAGGGGAGAGATGTAGGGGAAAATTCCCCTCTCTCTCTCACTCTGTGCTCAATGAATATTTAAACATTGACTGCAGCCTGAGATGAATCTGGGAGCAGTTGTCGCTGCTGCTGTAATTGAGGATATATACTTTGACTGTCCGTTGATGATAATGAAAGCAATTAATTTTTTAAAAAATTACTCAAAGTGCAATTCCCTTAGCTACTTTTGAACCCTACTACCATTCCCCCGCTTACCCCCTCTGCGCTCTTAGCCACTTTATTCCTGGAAGTGTCTTTTAATTGAACGCTAAATTGTGCTGAAATCTACGACGAGTTTTTTACTTGATTGCTTTGCAAGTGTTTCGGGCTAAAGTAGCGTAGAATCCGTTAATTACCCTGGCTAAGCACACTCCCCGAAAACTTGGCTTAAAGCTTGTAAATTATGGCAGTACAATACGTTTTGATTCTATGCAGTTTACGCAGCTACTTTTATCGACTTTTCAAAGTTATCGCTGTTAAAGTACGTTGAGTTTAGTCACAATAATTCATTCAATTACTCGATAAGTTTCCCCGCTTTCAGCTACCACCGTAGCATGTGTTCTTGATGATGTGTATTTTGGCCAAAATGACAAATTGCAGCAAGGTCTGGAGAGAGAAAAGACATGGCTAGCAAAAGTCTGGTAAATGGCAAATGGCAATGACAACTCAAACTGTAACTCGAATAGCAAACGGAAGTTGACTTGAATGCGCTTCAAAATGCTGTTAAATTATTTTAAAACGTTGCAAGTTGCAAGTGAGTTGCAGCTTCCTTTTGGCCAACACTCGGAGCACACACAATGGTGCCACTTGAGTGCTCGCAATTATCGTTAAGTGTGTGAGTGTTGCAAGCAACTCAGCTGCAGTTGCAATCACTTTTTAGTGGCATTAGAGAAGGGCCAGCAGGGCATGGCTTTTGGGATTGAAACTCCCACTGTTCCCTACTGCTCTATGGCCCAAAAATAAATTAAAAATTTTGTTAGCTGCACATAAAAAAAACAGGATTCTGCCTGCACGATTGGCATGTCATGTCATGTCCATCTGCCGATTTTATACCAACTCACTGGAGCGATCTCCCCCCATTTTCCCCTTTCACTCTACAGCTACGCGCTGCACATTAAAAATAGAGCAACTCCAGGACAAATCAACTGACATATATGCGACTATATATAAACTTTATTGTTATTCTGACTTTTTTCAGCGGTAAATCCACATGCGGAGACAGCAGCTACTGCTGCAGTGGCCACTGCGGTCGCCGCTCAAATCCATCAAGTCGAGATAGTTCCTCCCTTCCGAGCCCCTTCCATTCGCTGGCAGGCCACTGATGCATCAGTTTATTATTGTTGTTTTTACTATACACGGCCACTTTTGTTTAAATTTTTATATGTTTGATTTATTTTTTTGGCCTGCATCAGCAGCGTAAACCACACGACGTATGCGTAATTAGTCATATGCTGATATCCCGCTAATCAACTGCAATTGTTATTTGTATAATAAATTAAGTGTGGGCCTAATATAGTTAAAAAAAAACAAATTTAATTTAAATTCTCTGGGGAAGCAATCAAATGCAAATCGCATAAGATTTCACTGACAGGTGTGTTTATTGAATTAAAATCGAAATTCAGCACAAATGTAAATATAAAAAAATAATAATAATTAATGTGGTAAATGTAAATGTTGAAATAAAATATGTTTATTGTACTTAGATTACGTATTTATGTACCACTTCAGTCTGTATGCAAATGACAATGCGAATTTGCATAATGGCCACAAACGCGTATCGTTTGGTGGCATCAGTTTTTGCCAAGGAATGAAATGATGGAACTGATGGTTGGGGGAGGAGGTAATTTAATGGCTAAAATGTAATTGTTCCGTTTCATTGATTAAATGATAGCACACGCAGCCTGAAAATATGCGTACATATATTATATATCTTTATATATGTGAAACACACATCCAACCAATATCATATGCAAATTAAATTCTATTTAAAAAACGCATAAATCTTTTCTCATTCATTTTTTACTTCTCGTGGGCTGCCATTTGCACATTAAGGCGATTAACACGCCTCTATTTATTGTGCCATAGAGCATTTCGCTAAACTCAATTCGTTTTAATTAACGCACTTAATTGGTTAACAAATGTGGCTTAAATTGAGCATTGCCGGTTTAAATAATCCTAAATAATCATAACGAATTTTTCATAAATCAAAACATATTTAATGACATTTGGTAATTTAAAATGACTGCGTTTACTTCATATTTGCAGAGCCATTTAAAAGTCAGCTGTCTGGCTTATTATAGCCCGCTTTAAAAGTGTTTGTTTAACACTGTTTTTAAATATTTATATTAAAATCGTCTCGCATTACAACAAACAATTTTAATGTAGTGCTAACAAGCTTTTGTAATGACATTAACATAATTTTCTTTTTTTTATTCTTTTCTCTTTTTTTTCACAGATTTTCCCTTTTTTGCTGCCTGCGTACATTTGCTATTAAAATTAATCGTAATTAAAACACAGACCCGAAGGGCAAAGAACCGTAAACGCACAGTCCAAATGCAATGTGGACTCTGGGCGAGTCAGTAGCTGGAAACTGGGCAGTACACCAGGCAGCACACTGGTCAGGAAACTGGAGTAGACACTGGACTAGACTCTGGGCAGTCTGTCAGCTTAGCGTGTGTACTAGGTTAATGTCCATCTGCAAAAGCGCTTCCGAGCTGAACAAGCTCAAGTTCCACTTCACGGAGAAGCGACTGAAACGCTTAAACCGATTCTCCCAGAAACACACGGCAATAAACACAAACACACTGTCAAACAACGTTCGACCACAGCAGTGCTGCCTGAATTTCATAAGCAGAATTAGCAATGTTTAGATCTTAGTATGGTATCTTTGATGAATAGTAGTAAAATTATAATACAGACAAATTTGGCAATTGTTATGTACATACAAGTAATTATGTTTTTAATATTATACCATTACTTAAAAGCAATTCATGTTATTTAAGTATCTTACAAATTAGAAGAATATCTCATGTTAAGGTTTCAAATAAGAATAAAACAAACTTTCAATGAAAACTGTTCGTTTTCTTATTAAAAAGGGGTGGGTAAAAAAAATGCAGCGAACAGAAATGTTTATAAACAGCAGAAATAGAATCAAATAACATAAAAATACATACAAGTTAACTGTAACTCTCATTTTCCCTATTTTACACGCGCTCTGCGCTCACAACTCTGTTTGGGTGAATGTTCGCGGCCGCTAACAGAGCACACAAACAACTGACTCTCCAACTGTTAATCTCTATGTTAATTGCGCTCTTAACAAAACTCTGCCGCTGTAAACTCTCTTTTTCGTTCGCTCCGCTGTTTGTGTGAATGTTCGCGGACGCCAACAGACGACCGCGAACATCTACACAAACTACAGACTCTTAATTTAACTCTCTGATCAAGCTCTCCCGCCTTAATTGCTCTTCGTTGGTTTTTTTTTGTTTTCAATTTTGCTACAATTTAATTCTGCTGCTTGCTGCCGATTCTGTTGGCCTGGTATTTCAGCTAGTAAAATCTTTATTTTTGGCCGTTCGCTGATGCCTTTTACGGTTTTTTTTTGTGCGCTGCGATCTGCATAGCTTAAAATCAGTAGTAATTCTTGCTGAAATACCAGGCCAACAGAATTTATAGTAGGTCGCCATTCACAAAATTATTTAGAGAAAAATTCCCATTTGCTTGTATGTATGAGTGAGCGCTACTTCCTGCACAGCTCAAGGTCAAATAATTTCCCATTATACTTTCCCATTATTATTTTATTTGCCGCTTTCTGCTGATTCTGTTCGCCTGGTATTTCAGCTAATAAAATATCTGTTTTTAAGCTATTTCCTTTGAAATTTGCAACTATATTAACAGCATATTTTCAAGGTCGTGGAACTGAAATTCAAACTAAACGGTCATAAAAAGAAAACATCAAATTAACTTAATATTAAAATGGGATTAGCGAATATGTTGATTCTTACTGTATATTTCTTTTCGCCCAATAGTTCAGCTGGTAATTTAAATATTCCAGTTAAACTAATAGACAAACAGAACTTTCAGTAGACCGCTAACTAAATAAACCCTAAAACTAACAAAATATTATTACCAAAATTCTTTCTTTAGAACAGATAGGCATAAAACTTTATGACATTTTTTTAACACTTGAATTGAAAAGTTTGACCCCGATCTAACTTAAAACCAGCTAAAACGACAACACTGAGCTGCAGTGCAAATGAGCGCCGTAACATATGCAGCAGATTAGCAGGAAACTGTTGCTGTCTCTGCTTGTGTGTATTAGTCTGTATGTCTATGTGCGCTTGGCTGTTTGAGTGTGTATATAGCATGACTCCTTTGAGCTAGTCGCCTCGGTTAACGTTGCCAATGGCAACAGTTCCAATGCATCGCCATAGTCAAAGCCATAGCCATAGATTATTGCATAATTTCCCAACAAACAGACACACACCCAAGCACACATACACGCACTCCCAACACACACATACACAGATTGAGCGTAGTTCATCCTGGCGGACAAAGTGGACATCATTTGCAAGTGAACCACAGCCAAGGGGCTCTGTGGTCTTAGCAGTAGTTTTGTTGAACTGCTCAAACCTTGGACCATACCAGCTGCCATCTAGCCATTCCTGGTCATGGCAGGGATGAAGGCTAATCTTGCCAACGATGATAAATTGTTAAAGTCCACAGTCCACAGACAGACACGTTTTGGCTATGTAACTCTTAGCCACATTGGCCAACATTGAGGGATTGTGGAGATGAAGGGTATTCCAGGGGATTACGGAGGGGGCCCTGGAATGAGCTGAGATGCAAAATGCTCTCATTAAATTTAATTTGCGCTCGCTTTTAATTAAACGCGCACAATGCATCATTAAAAATAGTTTGCGCCTGCTAATTTTTAGCCAGCGATTTACATAATTCAATTAAAATTAAGTTATGAAACGGACGCACATTTCGGCAACATTGTCGGAGGTACAAACGTCCAAGCGGAACCGGAAGCAGCGGAGGAAGAGGGCGTGGTGGAGAGACCGGCACGGGTTTGGTACAGCAATCCGCTTTATTTTGACGACTCTTTGCTCACTTAGCTATGCAAATTATGCAAGTTATGGAGAGCAGGAGAAGAGGCGGAAGAGGGACTGAAAGGGGCGTGGCCGATTGTGGCAGTTGGCTTTGTTTGTTGAAGCAGCAAAAATAAATAGCGCAAAAAGAACAAATGACAAAGGTTTTGGTGTAACAAAAGGGGGAATGAAAGGGCTAAGAGAAGCAGAGAGAAAGAGAGAAAATGGAGGAAGAGTTTTGGCAAATTTTGCACGCAATTTTGAGCAATTTAATGATGCGCTGCGCAATTCACTTCGAGTTTGGTGCGTGTGTGAGACTGTGTGGCACAGTGGTGTCAAAGAGTACAGAATGATAAGAAAATATTAAAAATTAAATTATAAACTTAATGGTTTTAAAAACTTAAAAAAATAAATTAAAAGTTTTTACAATTATAAGCAAAACACGCAATTAAATTATTGTTAAACTTTTATACTTTGCTCTGCTTTCTATTTAATATAAATCTATACAATTAACTTAGTTTTTAGTTGAAAACTTTTCTAAGACATTTTTCTGTTCATTTTTCTTTTCATATTTCTTTACAATCTGAACTAAATTAATATATACTCCCAACAGCTTTAACTTTTGCCATAAATGAGGCTTTGAAGTGCTGCTAATAACAATAACAACAAGAATAAAAAACAGCACAGAAGGTGGAAAAAGATAGCTAAAAGAAAATAGGAAAATAGGAAAAGACAGCACATACCTTTAATGAGTTTCTTGGTTTATGGCAGCCCGGAATTGTTACAGCAAAATAGCAAATAGCCAGCCACAAATCCAATGGCAACTTCTGACAGGAATACACAGAGTACACACTCAAACACCCAGAGAGTACTGTACAACTGTTGTTGTTGGTAATAGCATCCTGTATCCGGATAACGACAACTGCCCTCTGCCACACGGTAATGACTGAGGCTTATCTTTGTGCCCCAATCTGCACACACACAGAGTACACACAGTACACCCAATTGTTTCAGGGTCCCAGTCGTAGACAGGCGACACAATTTACACTACATTGACAATCAAAATACTCGAACAAGGGAGCAACACACTCAATTATTTTTATTGTCTTACACACGCTCAACAAATTTGGCAGCATTAACAGTGAGTGCCAAAAATAAACTCCCCACCAGAACCCCTAAAAAAAACAGCGACAGCAACAGTGGGAATGACAGCGACCCTTGCCCCTGCACAGAGCGAACTGGCAAAATGTTGTTGATGCCAATCAATCAGTGAAATGGTCGGAGCGCCCAAAACTTTAGCACGAAAAATACGCTTTAATGGATTTCTTGTTGCCACACAATTGCACAAATTTCATTACATCAACTGAGGGTGGCCAAAAGGCAGCAGCCCAAAGGAAACTTTTAGCCAACTTTTCAGTTGCTTTGTGCTGTTTTTACACAATTGAAATTGAAGTTGAATTTGAGATGAAATGAAAATCGGTTGCTGTGTGCCACGTTGCGTATGAGTGATTCAAAATATTTGACTATGTGTTGTTAATGCAGCTATATTACTGGCATGTAGTGGGAGTCTGGTAACTGCCTAATCCTCCCTCTCCCTCTCTCTCTCTATTTCGACATCCTTTTCTCTCCCGCCGCTGTCACCAGCTGCAACTGAAGTGAAAGTTGACAACGCTGCGTCAGCAGAAATTTTCGCTTTGAGCTCACGTAGCAAGCAACGCACATTTATTTATTTGTTGTTGTTGCTATTCCTGTTATTCCTGTTGCTGTTGTTGTTGCTGGCGTTAAAAGCAAATGCCAGGCCAAAATGCAAAAGGTGGCAACACACATAAATAAAATATTGAGCCCGCCAGCTGCCAGCCAGCCCTCAAATACATAAATTTAAATTTTAGCCAAACTCTGCTCTGCTCTGCTTTGCATTGTTGTTGTTACTTTTGTTGGCCAAAGTTAGTCAGCAAAAATCGTCAGAGATAGCAGCGGTTGGAGGATAGCGCAAAAGACAACAATTCAGCTAACAACTGGACAGTCAACAGCTGCGCCAGTTGGCAAATTCTGTTAGCTCTACACGGTAGTTTTTTGCCGTATTTTCTTAGCCATTTTTCCGTGAAGATCTTTCTCACAAATTGTTAGCAAATAGTTGCGCAAAATTAGCAGACAATGAGCAAATACACTCTCATACCACTCGAAACTAACTAAAATTAATTAAAGCTTCTCGAACTTTTGTCTCCGATTGTCGTCAGGTGCTTGCTTGCTCCCCAGCTGTTGGCTCTTGGGTTTCCCAATCCTCCGAATGCCTTTAACTAATTGTCAAATTAATGGCCAGTCTGTGTGAACTCAAACAATGGACAATTGAGGCACACACACACACACAGTTTTACGTAGGCAAATACAGAGACAGCTGAAAACTTGACTGCTTTCATAGTCCACTGGGAAAAGAAGTTTGAATCAAGTCGCGAAAGTTGCCAAATGGCAATTAGCATGAAAAACTTGAATCAGCTGGAGAAAAGAACCAATTTTGTGTAGAATAAAAGTGTATTTGTTATATGGAAAGCAAATTTTGTAGAAATCCTAATTGGAATAAAATAGTGACAGCTTTCAAAGGTGGAAATAAAATAGGCAAAATAAGTTAGAGAGTAGGGATCATGCTACCAAACGCAGCTTAAAGCGTTCTTAATATCCCGAAATGTAATTGAACTTATTGGCTTACAGTCTTGTTAATTTAGCAAGCTATTTGGCCAAGAGCACATTTAATTCCATTGCATTTAACAAGCAACTGAAACTGAGGCACGTCCTTAATTAGCTGAAATTCAATGCGTTCTAAATTACAAATTTGTTAACATTAAAATTACAACAATGGTTTTAGCCCTGATGACGAGAGGAAAGCCAAGTTATTTTATGTGTGTGTGGGAGGATGGAGGTGTGTTTGTGTGTGTGCGTGGAGTGGGCGAGCTCTGCCACTGTCCAGTTAGTAAATCCTTGAAACAAAGCGTTGTAGCCAGCAGAAAGTGATTACAAATGGAAAGCCAACGATGGCAGTCCGAATGAACAACAAGCAGAGCGCGTAGAAAACAGTAGAGTACTGTACAGTAAACACAATAGAGTGAGTACAGGCAGCACTGAGTAGAGAGGAAGTGCGCCTTATGCCAAGAGCACTAATTACGAATGGCGCAGGAATATCAACGGTAACGCCACTGGCGCTGGCAATGGCAATGGCAAACTGTGACTCGCTGGCGATGACTGTGACTCGGCGACATTAACAGTGACTCCTGCAAAAACGGAAGCTGGCCAGCAACGGACTTCACTTGGCCAACAAAGCAGCAACAAATACAACAACAACTACAGCTAAAATTAGACTGTATTGTGAAGCAGCAAAAAGCATTAAAAAAGCAAGGAAAATAATCAAATGTTGATTTAAATTCAGCAGGATACACAAAACATGATTAAAGAATTTTATGCTGTGCTACGATTTAGCTTTCTTTGCCAATTTGCTGTGCTTTGCCATAAGCCGGAAACCATAAAAAAGGCAATTCCTTATTAAAACTACAAAACAGAGCTGGAAATACTATAAAAAGCAAAGCAAGAAAGGGGTATATTGGCTGGTTAAAAAAGGTTGAATAAAATAATATTATTGATTAAATTAACAATACTAATTGTTATTATTTGGCATACCTTTAAAGATCATACTTACTTATTTAAGCTCTCCATTCTTTACTCGAACTTAACAGGGTAGCTACAAGTCAATCAACCTCTTGACAATCAATATTCTTAATTATTTAAGCTATTGTTCTGCAACTGAAAATGCGAGTAATTTAATTAAAAATCAAAACAAAATTGAAGCATAAATTTAATCCAAAGCCAACAAAGCAAAACGAACTCAAGATTTGCTCAAGAAGCAAGCAAAACTGCTAAGGGCAACTCAAGAAACGCAAATACCCTTTGAGTTTGGGTATGAAAACGTTGGTAAAATATTAAGAGCACTACGTAGACGTAGCCGTAGTCGTAGCTGTAGCCGTAGTCGGAGCCATAGTCGTACAATGCATATTGATAATGCACACACAATAGTCATAAGTAACTGGCGTCCTGGCAAACGTGACCCAAGAAGCAACCGCATACACATTTACCAGCGCTACACACACTCAGGCACACACTCACTGCCGGATGCACTCACACAGCGACAAAGGCAAAGCAAATGACATGCAAATAAATGAGAACAAAAGGATAAACGAATGGCAAGAATTCAGAGCTCAGAGCACTGAGTCCTTACTCCAATACTGAAGTTCCTTTCGAGGCAATTCCAGTAGCAAACGAGCCGCATAATTTTTGCCGACTGCACTTTTGTGGCCAGAATGGGCAAGGACACACACACACACACACACACACACACACACACAGATACACACAGGATGCGTTTGCTTCAACGCCCCGCTGCTTCAGCCCCAGCTCCTGCAATGGCTCCCGCTTTAATGAAGTATGAAGCGGCCAAATGAATGGCATATTAATAAGATGTCGGCTTTCTTTCAGTGCCACTGTGCACAGTGTGCCACATTGCATTGATATCGCAGTATAAATCAAGGTAGTTGGGTTAATTTGTAAGGCGCCTGCGATTCTGAATGTCCTCATTTGTGCTGGAGTGACTGTGTGTGTGTGTGTGTGTGAAGTGAAGTGAGTGTAAATGTGAGCGCCTGTAAGTAGGCTACGGAATTTCTTCTTTTTTTCTGGCTATAGCTGTAAATGGCTAGACAAAAAGCATAAATAACGTTGTTGCTTGGACTTCATTTGAGCATAGAGATATAATGTGCTCGCTCCGTCTCTGTCTCTGACTCTCTCCCACTCGCTCACTCACATGCGCGCTGATTAATGCCAGTTTGTTTACATGTGCCGTGTATCCACTAATGGAATTCGCATGTTGGGACATGACTGATTATGTACACATTAGTCGACTGATTTGCAATTCCAAGTGTGTCTTCATGTATGTGTCACCAGCTATATATCTATATATCCTTGTCTGTTGATGTCCTTCGCGCCTACGCCTCAACTTTTCACTACTGTGTCCTCGAAAACAATGTCAGTGTTCCAGTATGCTAAGCAAAGCTCACACACACAAACATATACATCTTAAACATATATATATATATAGTCATATCTGGCAAGCAGTATGTGGCACGTGTCCTGGCGCTCTGCTGCTGCCTCCAAAGGACTTGGCCTGACTAAGCATATTAGCAAAGAAAAGGCTTCGTGCCAAGCTGCACTAATTGCCGAGCGCTTTGTCCTGCTCGACTCTGCTAAAGCAATTTTGCGTGCTCGATAATTTGCTTAAGGCCAAAAGGATGCGGCCATAATTATGATGACATATATATCGTATTACGTTTAACATATTTTTAAAGCCTGCCCACTGTCTGTCAAATATTTAAAGTCATAAATGCGGCAATATACAGATTAATAAAAAAAAACCCGGAGTTAAGTATTTTGAGTATAATTCAATTTAAAATGCAATTTGTGCTACGTTGCGTATGAGTTATGTCGTTATATCGTTCTATCGTAATTCTTTTACTCAATTTTTGAACGACAATTTTGCAGCAAAATTTGAAAATGACAAACTCAAGCTCGGAAAATATGCAAAATATTTGTACAACATTTTTGTTTTCCTTTTTTTTTGTGTTGCTGTTGAGAGCTCAAAAGCAGATGCGGAAATTGCAAGTCTAATATTTTCCGTTAAAGTTCCTTGTTGCTTGTTATAACATGAAATATATTTGTATGTATGTGTGTGTGTGTGTGCTGCTGGCTGTTTGCCATGTCACACAAACAGACACACACGTGCGTGTGTATTGGTGCGTTCAGCTAAGCGCCAATTGTAAAACTATACAAAGCGTGACTTTAGTTGGCTCTGGTGTCATTTCCGGCTTAATTGAGCATGTAACAAGTGAAGCTTCTGCTTTTACACACACGTAGTAAGAGTTATGCAAACATAACGATATCGCTGCTCAGGCATCTCACACACTGCACGCACATTCCTGCACATTCTTGTAACTTATCCTAGCAGCCATTTGGCAGCCACTGCCAAAAACATGTGCAACACGTTATATGTTTTGGCTGCCACTGCATCAGCTGCAGGCCAAATATAAACACACACAACCACACACACACACTCGATTACACTCACTTCATTTATATTTAGCCATGGACAACATTTGGTCGAAAGCCGTCTACTAATTGCAAGCCAAAATTATGACTCCGGGGCGTCAAAATCCATATACAACAATTCCATACAAACTTCTGCTTCTCCAAGTCACTTTATTGCCATTTGCGATTCGTTTAGTTAATATTTTGCGCAGTTTTTCTGTACTTTTCCCCCGCACGTAACGGAAATCAATCAAATTCCTGCGTAGACTTTCCAATTTGGTTGCCTTCTTCTTCTTCTTTTTTCTGCTGTCGTGCTCACCTTTTGTATAGCAAGAAATGTGACGCCGCTTGGAAATTCAATGAAAATTCCTTGGAGTCTAACAATAGATCGATTTCAGCTTGATTGCAACCCATAACTTTTAGGACTTTATTTCACACATTCAATAAGTAATTTCTGGCAAAGTCGTTAACATTCATCTTAATTATTTAGTTGTTGACCAATTATAATTTCAGCCAAGTGTTTGGTTAGAAAACTCTAGTTTGTTTGTGCAATAAAAAGCCAAGTACTTTTTAGACTGAAAACTACTTTTAATAACTTTAGAAGTTTGAAATGTAAGTAGCAAAGTAGTTAACGAATGGAGCTTATCTTGAATTTAGTAAAAGTTGAAAACTCGCCCACTGGAGCAGTCTTTTATATACTTTTATATATTAACTATTGAAGCCAGTAATCAGTTACGTTATTTACCTTTACGCCGTCTAGTATGGAGTTTTTCATTACTTGCCTTACTTGCAGCTGTACGAGATGATCTTGCTGTGCTTTCAGCTGCTGTTTTCCCCTTTCTTCCCTTATTTCCTTCAGCTTTCGAAGCCTTTACTTTCCCTTTGTCTTTTTTTCGAGCTCTACCAGCTGCTCCTTTTCCACCTCCATCTTTTTTTTTACCAACTGCTTCACCTGGTTTTCCTTTAGCACCAACGACTCCTCCTTTACCCGTTCCATCCTTACGTCTTTTACCTCCTGAATTTTTAACTGCTCCCTTTTCGCCTCCCCTGAGATGTCCATGATCTACTGTTCCACCTGTACCTCTCTGGCGTTTCCTTCCTTTGCCAACTGGTGCCTCTGGTGATCTTGCAACACGCGTCGATCTTTGTCCAACGTATGGTGTATAGTGCGCCCATGCACTGCTCTCAGCCTGCCGTCGTTTCCTTAAGTGATCTATAAAGTTAAAAACAAAGTAAACAAAATAGTTTACTCCGTTCTAATCAGTCTTACCATTGTGGAGCTCCGTAGTATTCAGCTGTGTTGGACTGTCTATCCGTGCCAATTGAACATTGTCAGACTTGGTATCACTTGTGACATTAACTGAAATGCACAGAAAATATATTAATTTTAAAAATATTAAGCTGGTAAGTTTTGCTTGGCCAAAACAGTTGAGCAGTAAAGTGCCAGTAAGCGTCTGAGCAGCATGTCAACAAATGGCTAAAAGTAAAACATTGCTTTATTTAATTCGAGGGAGAGAATTCACTTTAAGAGAAGAGCATACAATTCTCTTACTCTTAGTAGACTTAAAATCAGCTAAGTTATCGATTTGTACAGTAAAGTTTACGTAGATAAATCAGCAGATCTCTTTGGAGCACTTTCAAGACCACAGCGCATTTATTTGCCATTTCCCGGCGGATTTTGGCTTTGGCGGCTTTAAAGTATTTGCTTATTTGTGCCAAATATGTCGCTTGGCATATCAAAATGTTAATAAATACTAAAAAGCCATCATGAGCTGCTGCCCATCCACAGTTTGTTGGCCAAGTTGACAAGCAGAAGCTGCCTTAGATGCTCAGCATTTCCCCAGTGGATTTTGCAGTTGCTCGTGCGTGTCGACAAGAATTTCAATTTGCAAACAATAAATTTGAGATCGACAAAGCGAAAGGGAGGAGGGAGGAGGGAGAGAGAGGACTGAGAGGTCCAAGCACTCTTTATTAACAAATAAAAAATTGTATTTTTCGCTTTTGCTTAACTTCGAGTTGCAAATGACAGTTTGGCAGTTCACAATGCCATTGATTTGATTCAGCTTTGTCATTTCAATTTCATTTGAATTAAGGTGACTTTTTACTTTCTATTCTTCTATATTTTTTTTTAATGTGAATTGGATTACCCAGAGTTTGGCTTTAAGCTGATTTCTTGTCTCCCGGCACGCCAGCCTCCCGAAAACGGAAGTGCAAAGCAACTAAAAAGGAAATGAATCAATTTCCGTGCGGCAAACCATTAAAACCTACAAAGCATCGAGCAAAAAATGAAAACAAAGAAACTTTCCTATTTGTACTATAAAGAGTAACATACAAAAATGGCGCCGGTAGCTAAATTGCTCTAGGACTTGAACGTACTGCAGGTACCGCTTGTCCTGTTGGAGCTGCTGGTACTGCTGGTAGTGCCAGCCACTCACAGGGGATGTCGGTTAACGCCTTCAGCTGCATTGGCAGTTACAAGCCAGAGATTATCTGGCTGCAGTATGCACTAAGGCACATCCTATAAAATAGAATAAATATTACTTTAGTTTAAAATATTTACAGGAAGATTACTTTTATATCTCTTATTCAACGCTCAGTTTCATAATTGAAATAAATTTGCTGAGCAGGCTGTGGGCAGATATAAAACTCAAAAATAAACAAAACTAAACTCGTATTGAATTTAATAGCATAAAAGTAAAATTATTCGAATCCTATTCCCAAAATGAGCTTATTACTTAACTGCATTGCCTATATGGTGCTGCTCTACGAAGCCTGTCTTGCCTTTCTCACCATCGTTACAATGATAAACTATTCCCAAATCATGAAGGTAAGTTTTAACCACAAAGAAACCTTTAAATATAATTATCTAACCTTTTTTGCCTCGAGACAGTATGAATTGCTGGACTTTCTAGTACAACTTGAGGGCGTATGCAAATTGATTTCCTTTGGTGTCTTGGCCTTTGCGGTGATAACTGTAAGCAAACCTCTACAGCCCCTAAACCCAAATCACTAATTCAATTACTAATTTATAGCATCACAAAGCTATGACTAGAATGTGGCTGCTCTTGTCCTACTGCCAGATTAATTGGACAGGTGTAATAAAAGTGCTCGTCAGCATTTATGAATATTTCTTTAGTGAAAAGTACATGAATCGAGCTGAATTTCTGCAGGAATTTGGCAAAACACATGCACCGCTTGTGGGTCAGGTGTTGACTCAATTTGGCGTCATTTTGATGATTTACAGATATTACCAGTCACTGGATGTACCCAAAATTATAAGAGGTCCAATAACTCCTATGCCAAATAAGGAAAAGTCCAAGTAACTAAATAAAAAGCGTATAAATGTTGTAAAATATATTTGATGGACACATTAAAATAAAACGTAAGCCAATTGCAGCAACGGATTGTTATTAAGTGCAGCTTGATCATCGGGAGACTTAAGTAAAGTTTCATAAATGCTATAAACCACGTAAATAAAGCTAAGTTCTATAGCTAAAAAGGAAGATTTAGCTGTGAGTTAAGTGAATATATGGGTAGCATAGCTAGAACTTACCCATAGTCAGCAGTGAGATGAGTATGTTGGTCAAGGCATCTATGGTATCGCCAAAGATGAGCTCCCAGCACCACCAGAGCAGAAAGACCAAATCGAAGCTTAGTCCAGCCAAGCACCAGATCAGCCAGAACAGCAGCAATTGAGGCATGTGCTAAATGAAAACTCAAGTTTAGATGATTTCGAGCTAAAGTTGGTTCAAACGCACCCAAACAATGCCCACTACCAGCAGCACAGAAAACAAAATCCAAACATTCAATAGGATCAGATATGTCCATAGCATGCGTGAACCAGTATCATTGCCCAAAAGTGCTGCAACAAATTGATGATTGCTGATTACTGAGGCGTATGTGGCAGCCACACACATTTCCAAACTCTCACTTGACACATTTGTTTGCGGCTGTTCCTTTTGCTGCGATCCACGACGGCACAACATGCAAATGATCATTAGCTCAAAGAAGATGGCACCAAAGATGTCCATGGAGCCAATGGCCAGGCCAAAACCAGTCAAAGCGCTAACCATTTTTTAGGTTTAAGCGGAGAAAACTTTTTATTTGGAAACTTTAAGTTGTTGTGCATTATTTTTTTTGACTTGAAGTTGAAAAAGATTTCATAGCTCCTCAGGGGAAAATGGAAATTCGAATGGGGTGGGGGTGGTGTTGGGGTTGTGGTTGGGTTGAGATGCCTGCGCGGAAAATGAGCGCGAAAAAAGTAAATTATATTTGACATCAGGGAAGTGACTACAAGTGTGAGCATGTATGTGGCTACGTGTGTGTGTGGTTGCGGTTGTGTGTGTGCTTAGTCGCCGCACGTATTTCATCAGTGCGGCATTATAAGTATATGCATAAATGTATATTTGTATACATGTATATACATTTATATGTAGTATGTAAATATGTGCACATTTTTTTGCATAAATAGACAAGAGACACGGCGAGCGTAAAGACTCGCGAAACGCGAGTTGCGAGTTCCTGTTTCCGTTTCCGTTTCCGCTCTGCTGTATGAAGTATCTTTTTCTTTCTTTCTTCCCCTTTTCCCCTCACTCCATTTTTCGCTGCTTGTGCAAATTATTTTAAAAGGATTTTGTTCTTCACCATTGGCAAATATTGCAACACTTTTGCCGGCTAGACACGGATTTAAGCGCTGACTAAAAGCGATAAGCAGCAACTTTAATAATTCAGTTCCTTATAAAAAATATATAAAACTCAACAAATAAACAAAGATACATGGTTAAAACTGTGCCTCCTGTCGATGAACTGTACCACAGGTGTAGGGACTTGTGGGTGCTCTGCTCTGCAGCATGTGGCATTTTTGGCAGTGAGAGCTGGTACGACTAGATCTTCCTGGGCCTGTGCCTGTATAGCCAGAACCCGACTCCCTTAGCGGTTTTATGTTGACGACGGTGTGGGATGGTTGCGTTCTGCACTGACAGTCCCCGAAGCGCGTTTTGCACTGCGAGACAGCCAAGTAAAACTGATAGATAATAAACGCAAAAATTGTTTCAACAACTAAAAGGGAAAAGACTAAATTATAAACAGTTGGACTATTAACAATATGTAACTCACATAAACTCAGACATAAAATAAGACTGTTGCGTATAACTCCAGATTGAAAAGTACTGTGGCTCACAAAGGCATAGACAATCAGCACAAACTCCAGCAAAATGCCAAAGCAGGAGAACAGAATCCAATACCAAACCAAGTCCGAATCGCGCTGCAAAGAAAAAAGTCTTTAAATATAAATAAATCATATATAGTTAATGAAACTTACTCTATAAATGCCCGAGATCAGCAGCAGTATCAAAGTCAGCCAAAAGACGCCAAAGCACATACAAAATATGGTCAGCCAGCTCAGCTAGAAAAGGGTTAGGGTACAATAGGGTTAGTACAAGTCTCATGCTACACTCTAACTTACATGACTCAGCACTGTGCTTAGACTCAGTGCAGCAAACAAGACGGCACAGAGCAGATCAAAGACGGCAATGGCATAAGCACAATACAGCAGAGATTCTTCTGACAGCAGCATGACGAGAGCAGTACAATTTGTAGCAAGCCAAAGTCTAAGCCTGCTTTTCAGAATAAACTAAATAAGGATTCCTAAACTTGTCCACGTCGCAGCTTGCGTGCCAGCTCCTTGAGCGCAGTTCGCTCCTCGCGTTTGTAAATCTTACGCAGTCGCTTGCGTTCCTTGCGCTTGTAGTCGGCGCTGCTTGTAATGCTCTTGTTAAACTGCTGGCTACAACCACCTGCGACTCTGGTCACAGGTATCCACTGTTCTCTGTATATCATGTCCAAGTAGAACACGTAGATAATGTACACAAAAGTCATCTCCACAGCTTGAAGAGAGGAGACCTTTTAAAAGCAGTTACGTAGAGCTGGCAAGCCAAATTACCCAATCCCACAAATGGCATCACTGTGATCTTAACGCCTTCCCAGTTGATAGATATAGCCAAGGTCAAGCCGTAGAGCAACAAAATGGCGTCAAGCATAATGCCCAGACAGGTGAAGACCAGCCAGTAGCGTATGTAACTCAAATGTCGCTGATAAATACCCAATAGGAGTAACAGAATAATTGCCATCCAGAGCAGTGAGAAGATCAGCGCTGCCAGCGATGTCCAATGGTGCTAGTTAGTAAGTTTGAGTTTGTTTTGTTTTAGTTAGTAGCTGTCACTTGGCTAAGCTCTTAGACAAGTACTTACGTGCTGTGCATAAAGTATACCCGAGACACTGGCAAAGAGTACGGCTGAGATAAGATCAAGTATTGCAATCGCATAGCTGCAAATCACCAAATATCCATCAGAGCTGTTGTCCATTCTCGTCTAGGAAGCATTTTCACCAGTTGTTGGAGCAAGGGCAAAAACTTGGCCACTAAATCAATGCTATAATGATGATAAACACGTAGTTTCAATAGGATGGTATAAGTGGGAGAGAGGAGTCCAGTGGTGGGGAGTAAAGTGGACTGAAGGGGAGGGTTATGGTCCAATGCTTGTGTTGTCTGTTAATCAATGCCATTTGATTGCCAAGCGCCAGCACAGTGGAACCAGAGGTAAAATATAGCCAATAAAAGTATGAAGAAGTAGCTATGTATCTGAAGTTGAGCTGCTTGACTTTTAAATACACGGGCTAACTTGATGCCAACCTCAGGACTGAATATTTCAGGACTCTGACAGACAATCTTCGATTGTTATACCTTTATGAGCTCGTGAGAACTAGATCTATCGATTGGCATCAAATTATTGAATATTAAGTTTTATTCGATTTTTGACAAAAATGCAAAGCGGTAACATCATAAAAATTTACCAAAATGGAGTCGATTTTAGAATTTACAAATTTTGCTTGCGATTGATGCTCCTAGTTGTGTAGAGTGTAAAAAGGTAGAACACACCGAGATATCACATCATTTGGCTGAGTTATGATCAGTCAAAGTTTGAAATTTATGAATTTTTCCAAAGTTGTCCACTTCTTTTACACCACTTGCCCACTGTGCGTAGGCTGCGCTGTCTTGCGACAAAATTCTTCGTGCCCTGCCGTCTGTCCTTCGTCCCTTGGCCATCTTTCATTTACGGCATTTGTTTTGTCAGCTGCTGCCTCATCGTCGCTTGGAGATTAGATTTTGCCCCATTGACAACGTGACTTTACCAAGTCACAAAAAAAAAAATAGAAATACTAGTATCTAACTCAATTATTATTATTGTTTTGTGCTGGAAGATGCCGATTGATTTTGGCACCGGTGCCGGTCCTTAAATTGAAATGGCCCATAAATGCCAATGGAAAACTTATTTTTATACAAGCATATTTGTTTAATAAAACTCAAAGCAATAGATAAATAGAGAATATTTAAGAGTTTCTAATTTTTTCATTTGAAATTTATATTAAAAAATATAAGGAAAAACATAAAAATAAGAAAACTAATTAAATGAATCAGATTTTACTTCTTTTTTTTACCGGTTTTTTTTTTGCTTTTTTCAGACTTCTTTCTGGTGGATCTCTGGCTTTCTGTGAAATAAAGCAAGATTAAAATATTGTTTAGTCAAAAATATTGAAATTATACCTCTGCACTTCTTTGGATCCTGGTAAGCTCTCCTGCTGGGTCTTTCCGGATCAGGGACTATCCGGCACGGATCCATGATCAAGTAGTATCTGTGCACAAGATATATGCACACACTCTCGATAACTAAAAGAAAATGACTATTTAAAATCTGTTAATTAGTTACATTAGCTAACTTACATATTCCCATAAATATAATGGAAAATTCCCTTAGATGATCCCAGTCTACTGTAACGGAGGATATAATTCCCCAAATTAAGAACCCTATGTCCGCCACAAAACCAGCTATTGAGAAGATAATCCAGGCTTTAACCAATGCCGGTCGTCGCTATATAATTTAAATATCTTATATAGATAACTTAAGTTGATTTCAAACTACACGCACCTGATTTAAGCCCACAATTAGCACTATAACGATTAGAAACCAAAATATAGATCCCAAGAGCGCCAAAACGGAGTATACATTAAGCTATTTATTGGATTGAAAGTTAGATTTATTCACATACTTTTGATAGAAATCACTTACGCGGGTGACTAAAGATTTCATGGCCTGCACCACAAAGAAAAACGCATGCGCTAGATCTAATACGGCAATGCCGAGACATATTTTTCCTAGATGCTTTTCAAAGAGATTCGCTAAAAATGACTTGGTACTTTCGCGTTTCTCTTTGTTTTTTTCCTTCTTTTTCTTCTTGGCTGCAGCCATACTTCAGGGTCCAATGGTGGTTTCAGTTATATTTTACATAAATAGTCGATTAGTTCTTCAAGGCATATCTGATAGAATGATAGGCTGCCAAATTGAAAAAAAATATTAATTCTTGTAAGCTTATTGGCAAGGATGGAATTAAAACGGGTAAATTTTGAATTTAACAGTATTAACGTTATTAGCAGCTGTTATTTACATAGTGCCATCAGCTGTTTGTGCAGCTTAGTGGCAGCGCTTAGTTAAAGTGGCAACGCTACATAGTATCACAACATTGCGTGCCATCGCTCCAAGCACAAAGTGTAAATAAAACGCTAATTCAACTAAATATTGAATATACCAAAGTAATTCACTAATCAAAAGCATGCCCATCGTTGTCAAAACGTAAGTAACTCTTTGTATACTGTATTAAATTTGTAAAATGTAAGGAAAATGTGTCGCAAGCAGTTGTGCCTTTACCAACGTTGCCATTTGTCGTCGGCTTACGCGCCATTTTTCGTTTGTGCGTCGTATTTCACAACACTGTGAAATCAGCTGTTAAATGTTCATATTAGAAACAAAGTTTCACCAGAGCGGACGTGCAAAATGGGTCCGCCAAAGAAATCAAAAAAAGATCGTAGCGCAGGGGATAAATTCGGTAAGCATTGGTCAAAAATATACAGTAGTAGCATTTGGTAAAATGGCGACACATCCACAGCGAAAAAGCGACGCGCTGAGGACGATGCATACACCCAACTGGTTGAGGACAATGACAGCATGGACATTGTCAGCGAATCGGACGGAGTTCCGGGCGCTGCGTCCAAAAACGCTGAAACCAACGATGAGAACGTCAACACAGACGAGTATGGTGCCAAAGATTATCGTGCACATATGCAGCTTCGTCAGGACCACTTCAATCGTCCCTTGTGGGTGGCACCCAACGGACATGTGTTCCTTGAATCCTTTTCGCCGGTTTACAAGCACGCCCATGACTTTCTCATTGCCATCTCAGAACCAGTGTGTCGCCCCGAACACGTACATGAGTACAAGCTGACAGCCTACAGTTTGTACGCAGCCGTGTCCGTGGGACTCCAAACCCACGACATCGTTGAGTATCTAAAGCGTTTAAGTAAAACATCCATTCCGGAAGGCATCTTGGAGTTCATTCGTCTTTGTACACTCTCCTATGGCAAGGTGAAACTTGTGCTGAAACACAACAAATACTTTATCGAATCACCTCATCCCGAGGTGCTGCAAAAGCTACTCAAAGATCCAGTCATACAGAAATGTCGTCTCATACGCAACGAGGGCGAAGCCTTAATCCAGGGCACAATTGAGAGCAAAGCCATTACACAATTCGGCACCAAGTTGCCCGCACCAGCTGAGAATCCAACAGATAATGGAGCTAGCACCTCTGCCGCAGCAGCCACAGTTGCTGGAGGTCCGGCACCAGCAGAAGGTGCTGCTGGGGCAGTTGCAGTGCCCGACGATATTACCGATTTCTATGAGAAGATCGACAAGGAGGAGGAGGATGAAGATGAGGCAAATCTTAAAACTGTTTCATTTGAGGTTGCGCAGGAGAAAATTGAGCTTATACAGAAGCGTTGCATTGAGATCGAGCATCCACTGCTGGCAGAATACGATTTCCGCAACGATACAAACAATCCGGATATCAACATTGATCTTAAGCCGGCTGCAGTGCTGCGTCCGTATCAGGAGAAGAGTTTGCGCAAGATGTTCGGCAATGGACGTGCCCGTTCCGGAGTGATTGTACTGCCGTGTGGTGCAGGCAAATCCCTGGTGGGTGTGACCGCCTGCTGCACAGTCCGTAAACGGGCCTTGGTGCTGTGCAACAGCGGTGTCTCGGTGGAACAGTGGAAGCAACAGTTTAAGATGTGGTCCACAGCCGACGACAGCATGATCTGTCGCTTCACATCCGAGGCCAAGGACAAGCCCATGGGATGTGGCATATTGGTTACCACCTACTCCATGATAACTCATACGCAGAAACGTTCCTGGGAGGCGGAACAAACCATGCGTTGGCTCCAGGAGCAGGAATGGGGCATCATGGTGCTGGATGAGGTGCATACCATACCGGCCAAAATGTTCCGACGTGTGCTGACCATTGTGCAGTCCCATTGCAAGCTCGGCCTGACCGCCACACTGCTCCGTGAGGACGACAAAATTGCTGATTTGAATTTCCTGATTGGACCCAAGCTTTACGAGGCCAACTGGTTGGAGTTGCAGAAGAAGGGATACATTGCACGCGTACAGTGTGCCGAAGTCTGGTGTCCCATGTCTCCCGAGTTCTATCGGGAGTATCTGACCACTAAAACATCCAAGAAGATGTTGCTTTATGTGATGAATCCATCCAAGTTTCGTAGTTGTCAGTTTCTGATCAAATACCACGAGCAACGTGGCGACAAGACTATCGTCTTCTCTGACAATGTGTTTGCTCTGAAGCACTACGCCATCAAGATGAACAAACCCTTCATTTATGGACCCACCTCACAGAACGAGCGTATTCAAATCCTACAGAATTTCAAATTTAATTCCAAGGTAAGTCCGGAAATGGAATTTTAATCGAACTCTACGCCATTCATAATCCTTTCTTTTAGGTCAACACGATCTTTGTGTCCAAGGTGGCTGATACTAGCTTCGATTTGCCCGAGGCAAATGTGCTCATTCAGATCTCCTCGCACGGCGGCTCTCGTCGTCAGGAAGCCCAGCGTTTGGGCCGTATTCTGCGTGCCAAGAAGGGCGCCATTGCCGAGGAGTACAACGCCTTCTTTTATACGCTCGTCTCGCAGGACACCATGGAGATGAGCTATTCGCGCAAGCGACAGCGTTTCCTTGTCAATCAGGGCTACAGCTATAAGGTGATAACACATCTTAAGGGCATGGACACGCAGGCGGATCTAATGTATGGCAACCAGGAGGAGCAGAGTCAACTGCTGCAGTTGGTCTTGTCTGCCTCCGATCTGGACTGCGAGGATGAAAAGATGCCGGGCGAGCCTGGCTATCGTCCAGGGCCTGGCACCACCAAACGCACTGGAGCACTTAGCTCCATGTCTGGTGGCGATGACGCCATCTACTACGAGCATCGCCGCAAGAATATCGGCAGCGTGCATCCATTATTTAAGAAGTTTAGGGGTTAAAAGCAGTTTGTAATCTCTTTTTCAACTGAATATAAAACCATTTCCAAAACATCAAACCGGATTTTCCTTGGGTTAAAGGATTTAGAGTAGTTTCTTAAACCTGATGATATATAACATAGTTTTATCTGTTCCTTCTTGCAGTCACAGCGCTGCCACTGGCACCGGCGAGTGGGCTATAATAGAGCTTCAAGGGGATCTGGAGGTGCGCAGCAATCAGAGCATGCACGACCAGTTCATCGGTGATCTGTACTACAATAAATATGGACAGCCAGTAAGTGGGCTAAACTAGGAACTAATTGAATTGCTAGTAACACTTCCTTCCAGATACTCATCATAGGTCATCATATCCTACAAGGACGCGAACAGAAACTCGATAAACCATTTGCGGTGCTAGAGAAGTCCAAGACGAACGAGGGCCAGCAGCTGTTGAACACAACGAATACCACTTTGGACTCCACCACTTTGAATGCTACTCAAGGCGCTGAGCGCACACTGCTGGACGACACTGTGGCCCTGGAGCACAAGAGTCGTCAACGCACGGAGTACACAGTGCGTGCCATCTGCACCAAGAAACTTATATTCAAATCCCGTCCAAAGCCAATTATAGCCAACGTGGCCAAGTCGGTCTAAGCACATTTAGATATAGCATGTATTTAAGTTGAATAGATAGGATCCACATAGCATTGATTAAAACATTGATTAGGTAAATAAAATAAAATGATCAAACGATTTCCATTTCACGCTCGATGCCCACAAACTTGAGCTGTTCGGTGGGTCCGTATCTATAGTCGAAGAAGAGCTCCTCGCCGGGTTGAATCGCGCGTTTGGCAAAGATGCCGATGCGATGGTCACCGGTAACCATCATGACCTTGGCATAACAGTTGGGATTTATGGAATGATTGGCAAACCGAATCTTGTTGCCCTTCCTAGTGGCATCCACAACGAAATCGTTGTTCAAGTTAAACAGAAACGAGCACATGTATTTGTCGTAAACCTTGCCACGTCGATCGGCCTCATCCTGCGAGATTATCTCACCGCAATACTCCGATATGAACTCGTTCTTCTGTGCACCCTCCTTGAGGAATATGCCCCAACCGGCAATATCCGAAGGTGCCATCAGCAGATGCTTGTCTGTAAGGAAAGAAAGATTAGAAATGAGTATTTCATTAGAAGATTGTGGTACTTACGTAGTCCACGCTGCACACACACATTCTTGCACGTGATCTTGGTCAGCTTGAATTGATCGGCTCCACAAGCTTGACACAAATCGGGATCGCATTCGCGCACAGCCAAGTAACAAGGACATTGCTTCGTGTTACACTGCGCCTTGCAGCGGCAGCCGGGAAAGCGATTCTGGCAATCGCTGCTGCAATTACAAAACTTCTCGCAAAAGTTTTGCGTCTGAATGCAGGAACAGTTCATGTCACAGGGACCGGCGTGATCGCAGGGCGTGTAGTTGTACACGTGATTCGATGACGAATCCTTCTTGAGTTGAATCTTGCGACAATGCAGAGACCACAAGCGTTGCTTCTTCTTCTTCTTACGCGGCGGCGTAAAGTCCTGACGCAAATCCTCGAAACTGAACTCGGCTGCCTCCTTCTGGGCGAACTCGTACACCTGGCGACAGGTCTTAGTGAGCATGTTGTGCGCCACCGCGCAATAGTTCTTCAAATACACTTTGTGCAGAACTCGAAAGAGGGCCTGATCTGCGCCTGTCCACACGCACTGCGTGCTGGTAATGTTCATCATACCAGCTAGGGAGAAAAAAGAGAGAAAGATAAAGGTTAGTAGGAGCCGAGCTAAGGAGGTGGCTTTATTATAGTAGTAGACGCACATATAATAACATGCTCGCATTAAGCCAAATGTGCAATACATTTTACACCTATGCACAAAAAAATATATTTTACAAAAGAGAGCACAGCATATGTTGCTTGCGCGACGGCTAAGCAGCAACTAATTAACATTTCGTTCAGCACCGATCGTTAACGCTATGTATGTACAGGCAGCGCTGCTCTTAGCCTTTTACACTCAGCATAGGCTGCGTTGTAAGCATAGGCTGCACTCTAAGCAGAGGCTGCGCTCAGCCCTTCGCTCTCAGCTTTTTACTCTCAGCGTAAGCTGCGCTCTAAGCAAAGTCTGCGCTCAGCCCTTCGCTCTCAACGTAGACCGCGCTCTGATCAAAGGCAGTGCTCTTAGCATAGACGATTCTTCTTACTTACCCATAATAGAATTAATCTCAGCGCTGTTAACGGCAATGCTATTGTCTTTGCCATTCTCGTGGCTAAAGTCCTTGTTGCTGAATTGACTGTTGCTGTCATTGCTGTCCTCCGAGCTAGACGGATCAATGGGCGGGGTCTTGCTATCAGCTGCCAGTTTCTCCTTCATGCCATCCTAAGAACAAAGCAGACAATTAAAATAATATTTAAGAGTTTCAGACTTATTTTAAACTACATTTTTATAACCTTATCCATTTCAGACCAATTAAGCTAACAACTTACAATGATGGTAACAGGAATTGCTGCAAGGGTCCGCAAAGGTTTTCAGTTCCGGATAGCGGCGCTTCTGCAGATTGGGTCCCGCGTGTCCTTGCAAGCCTGTGAAAGCAGAAAATTATTAAATGAATTTTATTCGAAACTTATTAACTTTAAGCATGACCATGAGACGCTTGGGGGGACTGGTTAGATTATGAGGCAGACACGTTACTTTACACTGGATGCAACAATGTTCGAGGCCAAAAGCCACACGAAATGAGGCGAAATACACCGAGAGAAACAAGAGAATTTTGAGTCAAGACAACTTTGCCAATTTCCATAGACACATAGGAGTATTATAAAGATTATATATAAATATATAGTAGATTATGTGAAAGATATGATTAGGTGAAGGAGGAACAAGGCGAAGGCGACACTTTGGGGGCCTAGGCGGCATGAGTGTGTGTGCGTGTGGTTATCGATAAACAACAACTACAACAACGACTCACCCTGTAAATGGTGACCTAAATTGCAGTTATTTAAATACAACATTTTAAAAAGGTTTTTTTTTGTTTGATTTAACGATTTTTAACAAATTTGTTTGCAACAATTTTTTGGTTGGTATTTCCAAAATAAAGAGAAAAAGCAAAAAACGAAAACGAAAAAAAGTTATTAAGAGGAAACCCAAACTGGAAACTGGGCGTTACGCCCCCAAAACTGGCTTTAACTTACGGTGCAGGAAACAATCGTATTTGAAGCAACGACGACAGAAGAGCGTGTGGAACGAGTGCATCGTGCGTTCCCGGGAAACACTCTCCGCCTTGGTGCCATCTATGTTGGGCGTACACTCCTGTGGGCGCTCTGGATCCTGATGCTCAGTGAGTTCAATGTACCTGAGGGAATAGACAAGCAGTTAGTACGGCAAAACCAACAACTCAAGCCCTGTACTGACTTCTCCTTTAGCTCCTGAGCAGTGCCCTTGTCTGGGAAGTTTGCGCTGATCGCCTGGAATATAATAGGAGCTGGAAACGGCAGTTTATCCTTGACTTCCTCCACTTTGGGCTTTGTGTCGGCAGCGTCGGCAGCAGGAAGTTCCTTATTGGCATCTGCCGAAGTGCTCGGTGCAGCGGAAGTTTCTGGCACAGGTTCAGCCAACGGAGTTGTCTCCTTCTTCTCTTCCTCTTCCTTCGCTTTGACGGTGGGTGACTCCGATTTGACTGTGGCAGTGGTAGATGCTGGTTCCTCCAGTTCTTTGCTATGCGAACGCATCAAAGCATGCACCAACTCCACGAATATGGCATCGTCCATGAACGATGGATCCTTGTCGCCATGCACTTTGCCATCATAGTTCTTGATTAACTCCTCGATGAACTTGCCATCCTTGTCGAGTACTTCGTCGCCCATATATGGTATATTGTGCAGCACTGTCTCATCCTCAACCATAAAGTTCTGCTGTGTGGGAGCCCAGGTGTACATTGTGGGTATGGGCGTGACGGCATTAATCACACAGATGGGCACACGCTGTGGTCCACTGGTGGCCCCATTGTAGCTGGTGACCTCGGCTCGCTTAACACAGTCCACATGCGGTGGATCGTAAGGTTTTGCCTGCCACACCTTAGACTCACAGTACAAATCCTGCACATTGTGATTGTGTTCGTCCCTGTGGAAGAAAAAAAAAACAACAAAGAATGTCATCAATTGAGGCGCCAAAGTTACACGCTTTCCGGCATTCCCGTCCTACCAGTTTTTAATCCACGCTTCTTTGATTTCATCTGCTCGCTTATAGCGCTTTTGTTGTCTTATTTTCATATACTCTAACTTCACCACGCGTTTCCATTCCTTACTGCTCATTTTTAATTAATTTTAACACAGCAAACACTTTTTTCTGGCGGACTCGACGTAGTGTTTGTAAGTGCATTCAAGCCGCCAAGTGCTGCAAACTGTTGCGATTGAGCAGTGTTGGCAACGAACTTAAGATAAAAACAGCTGATTGTTAACGCAAGCGCGCCTTCTTACGACCCCGTTACGTTACGTTGTATAGTATTTTAAGTATTTTTGTGAAATTCGGCAATTATTAAGATCAAAATAGCCTAAAATATACAAAAACAAAAATCAAATGTGAAATCTTATCAAAATAAGGCAAAAAATTACACAAATAAGCTGGACAATTTCAAACACATCAAGGCAGCCACGAGCATCGAGGAAATTGGCGCGATGGAACCATCAGCTTGTGAAGATCTAAAGGCATTCGAGAGACGTCTCACCGAAGTGGTTTCCTCATATCGGCCATCCACGCTCCGCTGGCGTCGTAAGAAACCTTTTCGCTTTTCTTATTGCCGCTAACTGTTGATCTATATCGATGTGTGTGTAATCTAATCGTATGTTGTTTCTTATTTGCAGTAATATTATCCGCATTATCAGTCTGCACAGCCATTAGCGCCTGGTATTGGCTCAAAGATCCGCGCACTACGGTTGTGCCATTAACGGAATCCCTTTGGATTCATCCCATATTCACCGTTGCCACAGTCACCCTGATAATTCTGTTCATATTAGGCATACAGAAGCTAGTCGTGGCACCGCAAATCATTACATCACGCACCCGCAGCGTTTTAACGGACTTTGCTCTCGATCTGGAGCCGCACACAGGCAAATTGATACTGAAGCCGCGCCAAAGCAATAACAACGGGAATACATGAATCAACATCAACCATAAACACTAAATTAGTTGATAATACTACTTGTACTAAATAACATGTATCCTTTAACTTGCCCCAATCATTATGCCGACTTCCATGACGAAGGCTTATTTGCATCTGACAAGAAATCACACACACACACACACCTTTAGTTTAATACACACAGACACAAAGACACACACACACACAAACACACTCATACATTAACAAATCTTAAGTAATCTTTCGTTTGGTCCAATTATATAGAAGCTCCAAGTGTACAAAAATCAAATTGTTCATTAACGTGTGTTCACCTGATTTTTTTAGTTAAATATTTACGGCGTTATTATAAATAATTTTTATTTTGCTGCTGCTGCCAAATAAATGAAGTACTAATTGAAATCTGGCCAAAAGCAAACCAACTGTTTTAAGCCCTTTGTAGTTAATGGCCCAAAGGCAGTCAAGACTTGGTATAAATATCCGTAACTTTAGCTCTAACTGGCAAACAGTTTCAACTTGTGCTCCAATCAAGTCTCACCATGAAGATCTTCTACCTGGCTATTGTGCTCCTGGGCGTTGTGCTCGGCATCTCCACTGGCAAGTGGCAAAGGTTTCAAATCCTCTAGCCTGTATTAAAACAAATACTTTACCATTTACAGCTGCTGTGGACGCTAGTCCCTCCGGCGCTACTGAGGTATATCCTAGAATCGCGCGCAGCTCAGATTCGCAGCCCGTGGAGCATAGCCATGAGCACCATAAGGACGACACCAAAGCCTGCTGTGGTTAGGCTATGCTTTCCAGGTGCTTAGGCATTATCCAAGCACCCAATAAACATTTTAAATAAAGCAGCAACAATATAAAAAATTACAAATCTTTTCATTTCTTACTCCAAACTCCTGAGTTCTCAAATAGGTGAAAACTTTATAAATTATTTAATCACTTGTGTTGTTGTGTGATAACTATTTATTCTGGTTTTAGCATTCTCTATACTTTTTCTTTTATATATAAAAAATCTTCAATTTCAGTTGTGATTTCAGTTGCTTTTCTTTATGTTTGATTTTCTCATTTTGTTTTTGTTTTTTTTTTTTTTTTTACAAATTTTTGCGATTTTATAAATTTCTATTTGTATATCTTAAAAATAAATATTATTGCGCAGCGTATAAAGATTTTTCTTGAAATACGTTTATCAAATTTGTTGCTCATTTTGGAAATATATAAAGTTTGTTGTATATAAATGCAATTGCGTGTGGTTTTCTTCATTTTCCTATTTTTCAGTTTATCATTTATTTTCCTCACTTTCCATCAGTTTTGTTTCAGGCCATTTTAGTTGGTATGTATTGTAATTTCTTGCATAATTATAAAATAGAATTTTATTTTCATTTTCTTTTTAAGTTTATGCTTTTTAGTCATGTACAAAAAAAAAAATGCTAAATTTGATTTTAAAAAACGTATTTATATAATCTCTGGTTTTTGTTTTTATTTAGTAGTTTGAAATTGAAATTTTAGGATATTCTCATTTCTATAATTTATTATTATTATTATTTTTTTTTTTTTTTTTTACTTTGCGCTAAACAATTTGTTTTAGATTTGTTCATTACTTAATATTAGTGCTAAATTATGAGCTAAATATTGTTTTGTTACTTTTGTTGTTGTTGTTAATGCTGTTGTTGTTTTTCTTGTTGTTGCTGATATATATTTATATTTAATTTATTATTTTAGAAGGAGGCGCTAAACAATACACAAAATTAATACGACAAATGCTGGAAATGCATAAATTAAATAATAACTAAAGGCTGCCTCCTTTCTATCTCTCTTTGCACAACACTCACACACTCTCGCGCACACATACACACACTCACACGTATACAGTTTAAATTTAAACATAAGTATATTGGTATATATACTCGTAACTCGTAGAATAGAAGCCTATTAATTACATAAATTATAATAAAAAAACCGATTTAACGTTACAAAATTGTACACATAAAACAAAACGACTTTTCCGTGGGCGGTTTTCCTCCTCTCCGCCTCCACGCCTTCCCGCCTACGCCTCCGACATTATGCAGCCAGCATATTACGTATGTTCTTCGGCGTGTTCTCCTCGTTCAGATGCTTCGTCGTATAGCGCAGGGCATTCAGCAAAGGTTCCGCCTTTATCGCCGGCTGTGCCTGTAGCAGTCGGACACACCCCTTCACATCCACATGGGCGCCACGGGCAAACGCTCCCACGGGATGCACATGGTCATAGAGTATGACCAGCCCAACCATCACACGTAGCACCAACATTTGTGTCTCCTCCCGCTCGATCTGTTGCAGCAGTTTACTGTAAAGAAGGGAAGTCATTACATTATATTTTATGGTAATATATAAGTCTTAAACACTCACGGATTCTCCAGCATGCGTAGACACACTTTGGCCATTGTGCCAAGCGTTTCCGTCGTGTTCTGCACATCGTCCGCATTGTCGTTCACAAACTTGGACGTTGCCTCGCTGAGCACCTTAAGCATGGGCGTGGCATGGGCATAGAACAGTGACATACGATTGGCCAGCTCAGTGCTGACCAACATGTTCTCCGTGGAGTCCACACGTTGTCTGCTCACGATGCGTCTGTAGTAACTGAAGTCGTTCTGTATCGCGGGTGTTTTCATCTGTGGAAGAAAGAGAAGAACTGCTTAGCATTGAGCTATCAACAACTTAGCAAGCAGTACATTTCGTGTACTGCTTGTCAACACATACAACACTGCTTAACTCCCACTTTAATTGAAGTTTTTGTTGTTTAGGTAGAGCATTAATTTACATCTAATTGCAATACGTGACACCGCAGCGAACTGACTTAATTTTGTTTAATTCGTTAGCCAGGCCAAGAGATTCAGCTCACAATTTGATGACGCGAGTCCATTTAAACTGTCAGGGCTGCCAGCTACGAGTCGCAAACTGAGCGCCGTGCGTGAGAAAAACTTCTGAGAGCTTCTGCCGCCTCCCCAAAGCCCCAAACCTCAGAGCTCAAACCCAAAACAGCAGCAGCAACAACAACAACAGCTGCAAGCTGACAGTGTCTCATCATTTACCTTGAGGGAGAGCTTGAAACCTGACTGTGCTTTGTATACTATATGCTATACTTTAAGCACTCGATTCGTTACAAAACTTTATATAAATTCGTTATTAACATAAGTAATTCTAACAGTAAGTAACAATGCATCAAACAGGACGGATCGTGTTTCGTTTCAAAAGCTGTGAGTGGGTGAGTGATCAACACTAGAAAGAGAGAGGGAGACAGACAGTGCGCCTGAGAAATGATTAATTAGTGGTCACATAACAATACATTGTTTTTTAGTTATTTGTATTGCTGGTGATAGCACCAAGATTTACAACTGGCCAATATGCGTCATCGGCCTACTACAACAGTCAATTTTACGACCACAATCAACAACGGGTACAACAACAGCTACTACGTAGTCGGTATCCAGATGTACCCGTGAGCTACAATCAACAATATCCCACAACTGTAGAGTCCGTTTGGTCCAGTGCGCCCATTGTGGTTAATGACGAAGCAAATACACTACTCGAACAGGATCGTCGTTATTTGCCCATTAATTATGACAACAATGGGCAAACTGGCAGAAGTAATCATATCAACAACAACTATGACACCTACAACAACAACATTTTGCCCACAACACGTGCTGCCAATCACAATTACAACAATGTACCCGTGTACGTTTACAACACACAAGCACCGCTTGCACCGCAGCCTCAACCACAACCGCGGCCACTGGCTCCACCACCACACTTGCACTCGCAGCAAGAAGTAGAGCAACGTGAACTGCTTGCCGTTGCCGACACACGACGCGAAGAGGAACAAATTGTACGCATAGGCGGCAATGGCTCACTGGCCAACAACAACTTTAACAACAACTACCCCAACAACAACAACTACTTTGAGCCACCTCAATCACTGCAACCCCGCGATTTCGCTGCGAAATATGTCAAACATTATTCCGACTATTTGCGCAAATATCCACAGCGCTTGCAGCCGTTTTACAACACTGGCTCGGCGTATGTGGACAAGTGAAGCAGCCAATTTGGGTCAACACAATTTCAACGCAATGCCCTGCTATTTTATTCAATAAAAATAAAGCAAAAACAAACCAACTGTAAATTGCAGGCATATGTGGCATGCCACATACACAGCTGTAAGTTGGCATTTCATGGCTGTTGCATGTGCCAAGAATTTTTGGTTTAAATTCCTTTTTAATTGTCAGCAGATCAATCATTTGAGATAAGCAGATGAACCGCACTGCTTGCTTGCACAAGCAACAGACTTAAAACGTGATAAGTAACGGCGTTAAGTGCAGCTTAAACTGCTTTACGAGTTCGTTTAACTGTGAGTTCACTGCTTGCCTAACAAAAGTCAATAAATTTTGTAGCATACTTTGCGGCACAAGCATAAAAAAGTTAACACAAATAACAAAGTGGCAGGCCAAGTGTGTGTGGGCCAAAAGGGTAGTGGCTGGGTGGTGGGCTATTGCCAAAGCAACGGAAGTGGCTGTTACGCTGTAACTGCTAGTTGGAAAGGCACGTTTGGGCCTTATATATCAAGTGCATATATATGTTTAGTGAACTGACACTTAAACACACAATGAACGTGCACACACAAACACACACAGAGCAGCATAATCATCATCATCAACAACATCATAATCAAGTTGAGCACACAAAAGTTGCAGACAGAACGAAGACAGCAGAGAGGGAGGGAGGAAGGGAGACGGAGAGGAGACTCTATTCTCTGGCGAATTGTGCGCTTTAAATCTGAGTCAATATTCGATTTGAATTCACAAAATGAGCACGAAAAAAAGGCAACGAACCCTAGGGGAAAATTCAACTGATTTCGACTCAAGTGAGTTGCATTAAAATTTAATATTTAAACTAGTTTCAATTAACACAATAACAGCAACTTAGCCGCTTAATTATTTATTTACAGCTGTTTGGCTTGTGCCAGCTCGAGCGTGCGCTATGCGGAGAGTTCACTGTAGTTCACAGCACGCGTCAGACAATCAATTAAAAATGCAACCACGCGCGCAATGAGTTGGCAATGACTTGGCCAAGAGGCGGCTAAGACAGCGGCTGCTGCTTGGCTAAGAACTGCTGTTTGTTTGTTGTTATGCCACGCCCACATCCCATACTCCCACACTTCTAAACTGGTTTGAAAAGAAGCCCCATAAAGAAAAGACGTGTTGACCCACGCACTGTTGGCTGTGGGCGTTGTTTTAGCCCCAAATTTGGCCAAAAGCGTGTAATGGCCCAGAGTAGTTGGTTGGTAGTTTTCCCACTCACCTTGTACTCATCGAATTTCAACACAAATTCCAGTATCTCTGCCAGCTGCTTGACCAGCGCCTGTTGCGTCTCCAGATGCTGCGTCGGATTCAGTTTGCCCCCCACGAGTTGGCCCAAAAGCTTGGGCACTATTTTGTCCAGTTCCAGGGAGTGTTCGTAGCAGCGACGCAGTTTCATTACTAGTGGCAGCACGGCGGACCAGGCTTTGGCTTGTATCTCCGGCGAGGGATCCGCAATGGCCTCGCGGATTTCTTTGTTGGCGCCCTGGAAAAGGTGGTAGAAAAGAAGAAGAAGAAGTGGGTATTATTATGGGTAGCACTGAGAAAAAATTTCACTCATTAGTGTTTCGTTTCAATTAAGAATCTGTATAGTATTATTTTAGTAAGCTTATAAATCTTTCAGTGTAATTTGGTTTGGTAAAAGTCGGTAACGGATTAAATGTGCGCTCGACATGCAACGAACATAATAAACCATTTTCCATTTTCCTCGTGTTTTATGCAGTTTTTCCTTTCAGTCTTCCTCTGCTTCTACACCAACTGACCACAACTGTAACACAATCAAGCCAACTATAAAAAAATTGCGGCTTTTGATTCTTGTTATTAGTATTTTTATTTCTACGCCACATGCAACAAAGACCGAGAGTTGCGGCGATTTTATCGACAAGTTGCGATCTCAAAACAGAAAGGCAACATAACTACACACACACACACCTCCATGTACACACAGTATTTATAACAATGAAATGAATGGCGAACGGTCATTGCATGTTTTCATAAAGTTACAATTTCCACAGCGTTTGCAGCAACAAATTGCGTTGATTATATCAATTGTGCTGCGTTTTGGTCTCTCTCTCTCTCTCTAATGCTTTAACACAACGGCTGTAAAGTGCCACTAATGGCAATTAAGCGACTAAAACAAGTAAATGACTTGCAGTCTAATTTAATTTAGTTTAATACTTTAACTCCTGTGTCAATAATAAATGATAACAATTGCAAGCAGTTTAAGTTCCACACCAGCACTGCTTTCATTTCAAACCACCTCACGGAGTTGGGCAAGCAGTTACCACCTTTACCCACTTAATTAGCTAAAATGCCACGCCCGTTTGTTGGGGTTTCTCTTGTTGCCTAATCAACGTCACTCACACATCGCGTGTCTGCGCATTTCGTTTAGCATTTGCATAAATTTCAGTATTATGATATCCAAACTTCCCAAATACAACTTCAAGTTCTCTAATTCTTCTTTAATTCCATGTCTATTCGAATGTTTTTTGTGTTTGCTGCTGTTTATTTTTAGTTTGCACACCTTTTTCGATGTCTGCACTTTGCTGTTCTGTGCTGTAATATGTAATGGGCTCAGAGTGTAGCACGTGTTGTGTGTTTATAATTAAATTGCTGCGCATATCTAGAAGCAGAGCTGCCATAATCAGAAGCAGCAGCGGCAGCAGCAGGAGCACACACACTGAAACAATCTAATGTAAGCAGTGGAAACAAACACACACACATACAGGCATAAGTAATTACAGACACCCTTAGACCTCGATTCACTGCTTGCTTTTTTTGAACACCCGTTACAGGTGGAGTGTGGGTATATGTAAATAGAAGGATGAAGAGTAAGCACATAGCATACAAAATATATTTTGAACTCTTTTAGCACAATTAATATTAATTTCAAACATTTAATATTGAAATGGAGCAATCTGTAAACAAAACTTAGGCATAAACTTTCAATACCGATCAGTAAACCTTCTAGTTCAAGGATAAACTTGCCTAACGGGTATTCCACAGTTGGGCACTCCCTCAAAGCCTTCTCTCTGATGTTTGTTTGTTTGGTCTGCCGAGACCATCGACGAGTGCTTGGGCATAATAATAAAAATGCAACTGTCTGCGTCTAAATCAACACACAAATGTTGAATGTTTTTTTGCCTTGTTGCATTTCTCTTAGCACTCCACATCATTTACACCTGTCCGTGAACAGAATAGAGAAGAACTGCGCTGAAATGATGTGAAGACAAGTCAAGTCATGTTGTATCGTGTCCTTGGCCAACAGTGGCACTAACTCTACGACTCCCCCTACCCTTTAAAGTACCTTATACACAGCCAGCTGCTGCTCTTGAGGCTCCCACGAATGTTTAACGCGCACAAACATGTCAACATAAACACAGAGTGGGCGGTAGGTGGTAGACTGCATACTTGTGCATCTGTGTTGCTGTTTGGTCGTTGGCATTGTCTTGTTTACGCCCGTGACTCTCAAAGGACACTTGTGCCTGGTCATGCAGCGGAAGCTGTGCTCCTTCTGCAGCATTTTCAGTCAGATTTACACTCTCAGATTGTAACTACAGTAAGTCTATATGAGTGTGTGTGTGTGCGAGTGTGTTTCAGCCCCTTATTTTTTCTGCATTTATCTCGCATCGCGACATGCATGTGCTTGTCAGAAGAAACAAAGAGACAAAGTCGTAGGTGTAGAAGTTTCTTTCTGAGCGGACACTCCCTTCACTCCTTCCCCTACCCCTCTCCAATCCCCTCTCCGCCCTTAACACGCTCTCATTCAACACATTTGTTGATTCATCGCGCTTTTTTGCATTCAGCAAAACTTGACATAAAACGTTACATGCTCCAATAACAAAGCACGTGCTGTGTCTTCACAGTTTCTCAGTCTTCAGTCTACAGAGTCTTCTGTCTTCTGTCTGTTCGCTTACCAAGAAATCTTCTCACTTCACCCACAAACAACAAGAACAAACTTGAACTTGCATGACTTTTAATGCTGCCTCCGCTGTTGCTGCTGCTGCTGTCGGTGAAAAGCAGTTTTCATTTTGTAACTGTTTCTATATTTTTAATTAACACTTAAGACGCCCAACTTAACGCTGTTGAAATAGAAGAGGAAGAGACAGCAGAACCACAAACAAATCGAAAGCAGTCAAAGTTTCATTTGAATCATTGAGTTGGACAGAGATAGCTGCATAGTTAATTAACTTTGCGAATTTGCTGCACTCTGCATAGAAAGAAGAAGCATTGGAAACTGTGGAAGTAGAAGCGTTGTTAATGCTAGCACTTACTGCCGGCCTGGCTGCCATTTAATTGAAAATTAAATTAAAATCAACGCGGAAATGACTATGTGTTTGTATCTTATCTTTGTTCTTGTCCTGTCTTTAAGCGGTCACTTTGATGACACTCGTTTAGCGTTAACAGCCACATCAATAAGGGTACTCCACTCCATCCACAACCACTCACTAGTGATTGCTGAAAAGTTAAGCAGTGATGACAGACGCGTAATTAGCATATTACACTGCTTGCTTAACGATTGACGACACACTGACAAACTGCTTAACGACAAGTTGTGTATAAGTTCGTGCGTATGTGTGTGAGAGAGTCGTTGCATTAAAATGACCAGCAGCTTAAGTAAGAGACAGACAGGAAAGTGTGGGTGGGCAAATGTACAAACACACATACTTGCATATTTTAGTATGACATGTCTGTGTGTCTGTGTGCAATAACTTATCGTGCATGAAATGTTTGAAATGTTGCTTAACTTGCTGAACTCTGTTTTGTTATGCACACCCTGCAAGCAGTGCAAAGCGGGTAGCTTAGACAACTGCTTACTTAGTTCAATATTTGACAGTTTAATTATTTTTTTCAGTTCATAAACTAACACATATTCAATGGGTTTGTTGAACCTTTTAGCTAAAAATATACAGGGCAGACTCTGGTCGTGATTTTGTCCAACACTACCAAAGAGAGTCACAAAAATTCCAACATGCGCTTGCTGCAAATAAAAGCCAAAACAACACCCTTGGGAGGTGTGTCACAAAATACTCCTCAAATACAGCAAGGAGGAAATGCTGTGACAATGGCAACTCTTGTTGTTTCAATTTAGACAGTCACGCAACAGCAACAGCAACGACAACAGCTGCAACTACAATAACAACAACAACAAAGGTGACTAAACAACAACACTGGTGACAATGACTGACAGCATCGAAAACTATTAATCAAAGCTATTTTATAGATATTTGCATGCCGCGAAAACTTTTGCGCTTTTCCAATTTCCATAGAAACTTTTTGCTGCCTCTTCGCTGTCATTCATAAAAATCGCATACCTTTAATTCCAGTCACGTCGCGGAATGAAATGAAATGCGAACTTTATATGAGAGAACATCAAAAGAAAAGAAAAGACAACGAGATAAATAAATTAACAAAATCATGCGATGAACACAATAATGATGTTAAATGATGCCAAATCTATAGGAAATTCCACGAAACCAGAATTCTACTTAAGCCTAAAATACAAAAAAATACAAACCAGCCGATGACTATTAAACACTCATAATTTATATTTATTTATAAAGCTGTGGGAAAGAGGAGGGGACCCCCATTTAGGCAGACAAGAGACACATGGACGCCGCTGCCATGACACGAATTTCCCAGCATGGAACTCCCCCACTGAAAACTGAACTGAACTGCAACTGAAATTAGTAGGGAGACTACATAATAAACATAAATATTTCATAACACTTTGTGTTATGTTATGAGTGTAGCTCTCTCTGTTTCCCTCTGTCTCTCACTCTCCCTCTTCCACTCTTCTTCCGCTGCTGAGTTGGGCTTCTTAATTGTTCAATGGACTCGACTTGATATCAAAATACGAGTATACGACAACATATGTTGGAGTATTGCGAAAACCGCTCTTTGTGTAGTTTGAGAACTGCTGACAGTAGCACAACAACACCACAACAACAGCACAACAACAACAATTTGATAGTTGTCTTGCTGTGACTCATTTGTAAATTGCGATCGTTGTGAACTTCTCAACTTCCCTTGAAGTAAAGCCGCTTTTGGTGATTTCTTGTTGTTGTTTGATTTTCAAATTGCTTTGAATTTTCCAAGGAATGCAACAAAACGCTTTTCGGCGTCTACTCATTCAAACATTTATACACCCAGCGCTTCAGGTGATGCAGAGCTTTATAAATATAACTGACGTTGTAATGATTTCTAAACTTACCAGGGGGAAATACCACAAAGGTGATTAAAAGTTCATTTGAAATGGAGATGATCAAAATGAGCGTTTACTACGTTTTGGATGTGAAATGATTGGAATTCCAATTTAATAACAATTGATTGGGCATGCCGGAAATAGAAGTGGTAGCGTTGCCAGATTTGCAGGAATTTAAGCCAGGCGCAAACGGGTTTGGAAGTCATAAGCTACTGGTAAGCCAAGCAGTTTAGGAACTGCAGGGCGTTGCCAATTAGTTTTTAAGTTTAGCTAGTCAAGTTGGCAGCACTTGGTATGCAAATAAGTAGAATTTTTTAATTATCTCAACCAAAAAGCAATTATGACCTGAATTTAATGATTTCAAGTTTGAAAATTAATTGATGCTAGATTTTAATAACCCAATTAAGCAGGTAATGACATATATAATGCAATAGTTTGTTTTTATAAAGAGAAAGAGACACAGAGAGAAAAAGAGAGCTACCTAGAGATCATGAATAAACAGCTGTGTTCTGTGATTCACAAACCAGCATTTATCCAAAGCTATTGATGCTGATGATGACGATGATGATGATGCTGCTCTTGCTGTTGCCGATGACGGGTCACTCTGACTAAGTGGCTGCCTAGTACAGGGCATACTATATGCACAATACCCCATTTCTCAATCCCCATATAATTCATGCATTCATGCCCATGTGGGCATGAGAACAAAGGAGTTTCGTGGACACAGACCCACTGAACTGCGCAATAAACAGTTGCTAATTTAAGTACAATCTCATATAAATTCACACACACACTCTCACCTACATACACACACTTGTAAACACATTACTTTCCCTGTCACTTCTGGGCACATGTTAAACTGTCAAATGATGCGTAAATTTTCAGTTAACACATTTAAAAATAAATATAACGACAATGGCCTAATTTTCAGCGAGCTTTTCAAGGGCTTCATGAAGCCATTATAACCACAACAACTACAGTGAATAATGGTTATAATGCCCAGGCAGTCAGTTGGATGTCACGAGCGTCGTAATTTATCAAGATAATCGAAATAAGCAAGTGCAACAACAACAACTGGAATAACAACAACAACTTTGTCATAAAGATAAGATAAACACATGTCGATTATCAATGGCGTGAGTGTGAGCAACAGAGACAGCGAGCAGCAGTAATAGAAAGAGATGGCACATCAATAACGTAACGCAATCGTAATCACAAAATATTTTTATGTACGATCGATACGACAACTGATTGCATTTAATTATCGACTAGAGTTCTTTTATTCTTATCGATAAATGTCACAACAAGTTAGTGGAGGGGATGTGGGGCAAAGGGGAGTGCAGTTAGACGCCAGTGTTGGTCAATGACTGACAAAGGCTTTGTGCTTATCGAAATTTCACATGGTTTTATCTTTACAACTTACACCTGGATGTAGATTAGGCACAAAAACGTAAATATTTAAGAAAAGTTAATGAAATGATAAGCAGAAAAAAATGTGAATAATTTTTACTACTTCCAACAAATCTGCTACTTTTGGGAATCACAACATTTCAAGGAAAACAAAGCAGTAAAAATGAAAAGTTAAAGGAAAACTTAAAATATAAATGGTAATAATGGGTAGATTGTTATCTGACAAAGTTAACTACTGAAAATTAACTTAAAGTACACTTTTTTTTCTAAATTAAAGTTAAAGCTCCCTTCTCTTCTCTCTAATTTCAAAATGAAGCCATTAAAATTATAAAAATGCAATTACAATTCTTTACATTTAAGCCAAAATGAGATCACAATTGGCTTATTGATTTACACATTCAGGCAACGACAGCTGTGCGAAATTGGGTTAACACCGGGGTATAAAAAAAGTCAACTGTAAAATTGTTGGTATTTTAATTGACTTTGACGATACGAGAACAAAATGAAAATGAAAATCAAGCAGCAGCAACAGCAGCAGCAGATGAAAATTCAAAGAAAAATAAAGAAGCAAAAATTCCTGAATCATTTAACATGATGTGACGGCATTTTTTGCCAGCCAGCCTGACTGCCTGTCTGACTGTAACGAGAACAGAATAAAAAGAAGACAAGAAATGTATGTATGTATGAGCACATAAAAAACATACAGACATAAATGTGCATATACAAACATGTGTAAACACATAAATAAAGCTGTAAACTTTTTGCAAATCTCATTTGGCTATGAGACATGGGAAAAGTAAAGAAATCTGAAGGAAATTTTGCACAAAACCACTTGCAGTTTCTTAGATGCGAAATGAGACAGTTATGGGAATAGGAATATATAGGAACACTGAAAAAATATTCAGGGATTTCGGCATAGAATCACTACTAAGTCTGCAAATATGTCAACGAATTGAGAAGTAATTGATTGAGACTTACTTAAATCACTTTGATTTCCAAGCTATACTCAAGTACGATTGTGTTTTTTTCAGTGTACATCTGCATTTATGTCTTTATAGTATTAGTTAAATGGCCAATGGCTTTTTTAGTGCCACTTGAAAACTGTTGGCAAAGCAATTACAGCAGAAAAGGCAATGGCAGGTGGGACAAACAAAAGGAAAAGTCAAGAAGTCAGCTGGAAAAACAAAGACATTTGACGGCTAATCCGCAGCTAGACAAAGCCAAGTGGCAAACAGAGCACTCAGAGGGGCAAGAGGGGCAAACACTCACACAATGCAACATAATTGAATTTTGTTGAGATTTTTGATTCAATTGAAATGAGTTAAATTCGCTTTAACCAACAAAAAGTCGCGTTTCAGTGTCATTTCAATTCAGTGAACAAGCAAAGAGTGAGCAGGGAAGACAAGGAGAGCCGAAGTAGGCGAGAGCGAGACAGGCGTAGGCGGAGGCCAAAATAATTTTATGCGAAATTTGCTTTTGCGCCTCAATTGCCACCTGAGAGGTGAGAAGAGCCGAGCAAAGGAGGGAAGTAGAGAAGAAGGAAGGTGGAAAGGAGGGCAGTGAAGAGCATAATGAGGCATCAAAATCCACATCAGCAGCCAGAGAATTTCGAGTGGTTCTCCGAAGCGGGAAACGTAATTACGGAAAACTATGGATAAATCAAGTAGAGGCTTAAGCGTTAACTGCTAGACTAATGGTTACTACGCAATTAGAATTTGCCACTGATTAAAATGGCTAAATTGCTTAAAAGAAAATTTTAATTAATTGAAAGGTAGAACTAGAATGAATTGGTAATTTATTAACTACAACATCTCACTTGAATTATTAAAAGCTTTCTGGGCTAAAGAAACCAAGACCAAACATAGCTAAACACTCCTACTCAACCACTAACAAACTACAGGGTATTTAAAACAAAAATAAACAATAAATTATGAACCAAATTTCGCATTGCGCTCGTTGTAAACGGTTCAACAATTTGTGTTTACTCTACGCTTTGTATTTTTTTTCTGTTTAAATTTTGTTGTTTTTTTTAAGCTTTTTTCACTGGCGCAATTAATTTGCAGCGCCTGACGTCGGGAGCAACAAATACAAATACACAAATAAATACTCAGATACAAAGATACAGAGATACACAGATACTCAGACAGTCGCTACATGGAGAGCAGCGAGGGGATGTCCAAAAATAATAAACAAATGAGCCGTAAAAATATTACAAATGTTGCATTGAAAGTGAAAACGCATAAAAAATAATCACAGAAATAATAAATAAAAGTTTATTAAGCGATCATAAATAATACAAATTTGTAATTTAATTTCGATAAATTTATTCAATAAGGTCACAGCTTAAATGCAATTAATGAAAAGTTTTAAAAGTTATTTAATTGTGCAATAAAAAACGAAATTTAGGAAACTTTTGCTCGGCCTTTTTGGGGGAAAAGTGGGGCAGGGGAAAAACTGTCAATGGATTGATGTGAGAAGCGGACCAAATGCGAGCAAAGGCGGAAATTGAATTGTCACACAACATTTGTTGACTTGACCATTTCTGGATAAGCTGCCAACAGCGAGCACTAAACGGGCAAAGGGTTCCAAACAAATTTATATTTTTATTTTTTTATAATATGCAAACACTCGTGTTGAGCACGCACATTAAAGCAATTACTTATGTATGGAATGAGTGACAGACTGACAGAGTGACCAACTGGCTAACTGGTTAACTGAAACCGGAAGTGAGACGACGCGACTTTTCGCATTGGACGCACATCATTTAAAACATTCAGGGAACTGGAAATGAATTCGAGGGGGCACTGCCAAGTGGAGAGGGGAAGATAGCGGAGAGAGAGTGGGAGACTTTGGCATCTGCCTCTCAGTCAGTCAGTCAGTCATTCACTCTCTAATGATTGCTCATTTTGTCATTATTCTGATTGCTGCTGCCTCTCGCTTTCATTATAAAAAATTTTAAGTGTTTATTTATTCATAAGCACAAAATATAAAGTATTGTCGTTTTTATGTAGAACAAACGTTTTTAAGGGGAAATAAATGGGAGTTAACATATGTTCAGATTCAAGCAGTTTATGAGGTAAATCTTTAATAAAGTAGCTATTTATACTAAAGCCATTGGAGAGCAATAATAAAACTTTGTACTAGTTTTAATGCTTTTATAAGTCTTAAGTTATGCGAGTTTTATTGTGTAAAAGTTCAGCTATGGAAGACTTTAAAAATCGTGTAATAAAAAAGATATTAGAAAGAGTAGCTATTAAAATCAGAGTCTAATAAACTAAACTATCGATGGTTATTAATACAAAATTCATAACTTAATATAGCTCGAGTCAATGCTTTACTAAAACTTATTTAAAAAGGCTTTAATAAAAGTAAGCATACTAAATCAATTATTTTAAAAGTAACCAAGTAATACATATGACTTCCTTAAAAGTTTCTTTTTTTATCTTCCCACTTTGCCAACAAATCGCCTGTCCAAACTTCAGGAAGTGAATTTATAGTGTAAGCGTTGCCTTGACCATATGAGTAAAGTGCGAATAGTTGTGTAACTTGAGCATTGTTTATTTTTATTTTTAAAACAAGCATTACTCTTTGTATCGACTTATTTAATTGTAGGTATACTTTTAAACGACACTTCATTTCACAATGTTTGATGACTCAATTTGCGCGTGAACTCATTGAACTCAACACTTCGTGAACATTTATATATTAAACATTTAAAATATATAAACACTACATTATTAGCATATTATCTGCATTGTTTAACACACTTCAAAGCCACAAATTCATTTAGCAATTTAGCTGGCGACAAGTGTAGCTACAAGTTCAAGTTTAGCATTACTTTGGCAATACACAGAGCAAAACAAAAATAGTTGTCAAAGAAGTGATTAATAGGGGCTTAAGAAATCCTACAAATTTAGCAGATGTGTACATATGGTGTGTAATAGTATATAGTGTAATATTTATATATATTCATGTATATCATGTATATATAAATACAATTCACGCCCGACGTCGGCCGCTTGTATTGCATTACCCAATTAACCACAACTTTTTATGCACACTTTATTATTATTATTTATATTTGTAGTTCATCAGGTTTCAATGACTTTTTTTGGGTTACTTTTATAAATCCCTTGGCTGGCCATTCCCCATCCACTTCCCCTTCCACTTCCCGTATCATGTCACGTTGTCATAATATTACTTTTATGACTTTGATATTATTAGTATTGTCAAAGGTGTCCGTATTGTTGTTATTGTTGTTCTCATTGTTATTGTTGTTGTTGATATCATGCGCTTTCAATGAGCAGCTGACTCTTAATAGTTAACTCAATTGTTGTTGTTGTGTATTTCTATTTGTTTATTGCACACAATGGGCACATTTGTGGACTTTATCTGCAAATTGTAGACACAGTTGACAATAGAAAGAAGAAGAAAGAAAAACAGAACGATAAATAGATTCTCATACAGTAATTGGAAAGCGGTTTCAGTACGCCACGGATCAAGACTTTTTAAATGCTTTCTCCCTTATCAAACTTGAAATGAAAATGAAGCAACAACAACAACGACGACGCAGCACAATTTTTGCGAGGCGCAGTTTTCACTCTATTTATAGCATTCGCAATGAAAATGCAGAACGTGAAGTTTTTCCTTTTTCTTTGGCTGCATTTGGCGCTTGGCCAAAATGAGAGCGAAGCAGAAGGAGCAAGAAGGAGAGGAATGGGGAGATTGCACACACAACCAGTTTACTGCTTTGCCAACCAGTCCACCACCCAAAAAAAAATAAAAGCAACAACAACAGCTGCTCACCCACATACCACAACCCACAATCCACAGTGAGTAAGCGGGAGCAAAAACCGCGCCACTAAAAATTGAAACGAACATAAATAAGAACACAACAAAAGAATTGAGCGCATTTCAAGTTGCTCCCCAAGGAGCGAGCAGCGGGAGGAGGGGAAAGCTTTTAAAGGCTTCAAATGGTTACGAGGTCGTCTTTGTTGTTTTTGTTGTCGGTCATTTTGCCATTGGGTCAAGCACGGTAGGTAGAACAGGGGAAATGAGCTCATTTGGTTGACATTTTCCAGTTCATTTATGTTGATTAACGCCCTGGACAAACATTTCATTTACTTTTGTTTTCTGTGTGTGGGTTTTTTGTTTTTGGCTGAAAGCCAATTAATAATTTGCACTACACGACACTAAAATCCAATTCGAACTCAAATTCAAATTCTAGCTCAAACGCTCTCGCTCTCCCTCTCTCGCACCAGCTTAACAAAGGTCAGCAACAACAAAAACAAGCATGCTAGAATCCACAAAACAGCCCATAATGCTAGAATCCACAATCAGCCCACAGCGCTGACTAATCCCACATAGGCTAACGAAGCAGAGTAACGAAAAGAACAAGAACAAGAAGTGTGTTAGTTACTGACGTCACAGCACAAAAGATATAAAGAAAGTCGATTGGTCGCCGATCAACATGCAAGCAGTCACTCACTCAAACGCACGTGAGTCAGCCATGAGAGCGGCGTGAGAGAGAGAGAGAGTGCAGAAGAGAGCATCAGCTTACAAAGTAAGAGAGCAAGATCATATAACTGTTTGACTGCTGGCTGGCAAAGGTTAAATGCTCAAATTGTAGTTGTGTGTGTGTGTTCTGTTTGTTGCCTGCTTCCCAGTTATATTTTGCACATTTTTATTTGATTATTGCGCGCTCACTGCGACTTATCTGCTGAGTGTAAGAAAGAGAACGGTACAGCCAGCGCCGCAGAGAGAGCGTAACTAAATATTTAAACGGTTCTTGAACGTTAACTTAAGCAAATATGGCAACAATGCGTCAATTAGTTTCGTTTTGCTATTTTTTCGTAGAAATCCCCCACCCCATTCTAACGATTTGTGATTTACCCTTAAAATAAACAGGTTAATGACAAACTTGGACTCACCTTATAGATTTGTATCTCCTCTAGCACAACTTCCGATTCCTTGAGCACCCGCTCCACTTCGTCGTACACCGCCCGCTCCGTTTCCGTGGGCGCGGCATTCTCAAAGTCGAGGAAAACATCGTAGGATTTGGCGGCGCAACAATTTGAATCGTCGCGTGACAAGAGACTCAACAATTTTCCCATTTTCTTGATTAATTTATTTTACTCGGTTGATTATATATTTATGTTTACTTTTGATTGGATTTCAGATATATTCTTTTTTGATTCCTCTTCTCCTTTATTGATTTTATTTAGCACTTTTGGTAGCGTTACACTTTTATTTTTGATTTTGTCATACACACTCTGCAAGAAAAAGTAGAGAAGGAGAAAAAATGAAAATTTGTGGCATTAACAGCTGCTGCAGTTTAGTTGCACCTGTTGTGTTGCTGCAACAAAAAACAACAGAGGAGCCTCTTAAGGGTTAATAAATTATGGCAGCAAAACAGCTGCCAAGAGTGTGGACAAAGAAAAACAGTTTTTCATATTTTCATTTTCCGTTCTAGGCTGACAGGGACAAACAAATGCATTTTGGAACTCCAGCAAAGCAGCGCAGCCCATGCATTGCGGGGGGTGTGTGTAAGCGACATACTAAAAGGAAGAGAAGGAGAGCAAGAGAGTAGGAGGCTGTTTGCCATGTGTCGCGCTGTGTGCGTTTGTGTGTCCGTTTGTTCTTGTGTGAGAACTGCTTGGAGCACTGCTTGTGCGCAGGAAATGATGCGAAACAGAAACTTATCGAAATTAGTAAACAACAACGCACACACACAAACTCACAGACACACCACCCATACACATGCAGGCACCGCAAGGCCAATGTTCACATCAAGTGTTGGAAAAAGGCAATTTTCCTCGCCACGCAGCCACACATGTAAACATTTTGAGCAGCCACAGCCAACACTCCCTTCTCACCTAACCTCTATTGTGGCTAACGCTCCTACTCTCCTGCTTTTCAGCAACTTAATTGCGAAAAAGTAAATAAGACATTGCGCGACTTGTTGTTTTTACTTTTATTATTAAACTTGTAGTGCACACATATATACAAGTGTATACATGTGTGTGCGTACTGTTGCTACCGCTTTGTTTATCTGCAAGGCCTTATCTGGCTGTCACTACGCTCTGCATACCCTGCAAGCCAGAACTAAAGGGTATATATACAGTCGGTAGCAGTGAAAACAAGGCATATTTTAAAAACACTTAAGCCAATCCAAATACACAACATTTGTTTACAGTCACTGGGTATTTTTTAGTCAAACACTTTGTTGTTGCTGCTATATTTTGCGCGCTTATCTGGTTTTCTTTTTATATGCACACAGAGTTTCATATTTTCTCAATGGCTCAGTTTTTGAGGGTTGCATTCGTAAACTGTTACTGTTCCTGCATTGGAATTTCAACAAAACAAGAATTTCCTCGCATATATGAATATGTATGTAAAAAACACACGCATTGCGCGCTTATCACCGTCTTTTTTCGCAGCACTTTTGCATGTGTTTGTGTTTGTGGCTGTGTAAGTGACTGTGTTCGTGTTTGTTTGTGCATGTAAGTTTGTTTGAATGTTTTGCAATTTGCAACTGACGTACCGATGAAGCTGCCTTTTGATTTAATTAAATTCGTTAAGTAATCGCGATTCTGCATTTAAGTTTACAACATTTGTGGCTTTACACAAGGTATTATGCTTATAAAAAATATAAAAACACGCACCGAAATCACTCGCCGCTACACACGCAACCACTCTCGACGGCAGCTAAAAACGTACTAAAATTAACAGACACAAAACAGGCAGACCGTATCGTACCAGCGCAAGATTTAACATTTGGCGCCAAAGAACCGAAGCATATGCTAATATTATTCTAACGCAAAACATTTTGTATATAGGTAGTACTGTCATGTATGTATATTATTTTATTAAGTTAATACTTTTTACTCTTGCAATTAAAAGCTAGCTAAATGTTGTGCGATATAATCGATACTTTTATATTACATGTAATACATTTTCTGTTAACGATAAGTACTCATGTTGTCTTAACAGTTATTTGGCAGCTGTTTAATTTGAAATTATATATTAAAGCTTAATATTTTTAGTCTTAGCTAGGAAACGTGGTTAAAAACAGATTTGCAATAAACGATTATTAATAATGTTTAAAATATCACAAATAATTTACTAAGCCAATACATTTTAACAGGTGTGTATACTGTAAAATATCTTTGATTACTGTTAATAACATTTGTGAAAAATGTTAAGTACATGGATGCCAAAAAAACATCTGTTTTTCTGAGGAACACGTTTTGCGTTTAGCATTATTTAAAACAAAAAACAATGAGTGAAGAAAGCAAAAAGTGCCAACTGGATGAGATACAGCTGCAGCTGATCGACCGCATATCCAAGAACGATACCAATGGCGTCAAACAGCTGCTGGGGCAGCTCAAAGGAGGCGTCAACTTTGTGGACGACAGTGGAATGTCGATTTTGGCGCACGCAAGTTTCAAGGGTAACAAAGAGCTGGTGCAACTGCTGCTGGACATGGTAAGAGCGCTGCGACTACTAGACTAACCAGGAGTAACTTATTAACCAATTGTTCATAGGGAGCCGACATAAATCTGAATCAACACGGCGCTGATTACACTCCACTGCACTTTGGTGCTCTGTCGGGCAATGTTCAGGTGTGTCGGCAACTGCTGGACGCGGGCATCAATCCGAACAGTATCAATAGTGTTTCACGCACCGCCGCCCAAATGGCCGCCTTTGTGGGCAATCACGCCTGCGTGGAGACCATCAACAACTACGTGACCCGCGCCAGTTTGGAGTATTACACACAACCTCACGGACAGCAGACGGCACCGCAGATACCGCCCGTGCTGCTCAAGAATTTTCACAACTTTGTCACCGAAACTAATCTGCATCCCGTTAGAATTACACTGAACGCACAATCGCTGGGTCTGATGAAGATACTGCCCAATCTTCGCAAGACTTTGGCCCTCATGTGCGAGAAGGAGATGAAAAAGACACACGACATCAATGAACTGATGGCATTTAAATTCCATTACCTGGGCTGGATTGTGGCCGAGCTGTTGCGCTGCGAGGAGCAGTTCAAGGCACAGCACAAGGATAAACCCGCCGATGCTGGTGAAGCCAGCAGCAAGAACGACTTCGTGGAGGTCTTTGTGAAGCGGGTGCTCAAGGAAAACAAACTGGGACAACTTGACTATGTGGAGTTCACGGTGCGTGAGTGTGCGCGTGAGTTCCCTTTCCGCGAGTGCACGGTATTCCGGCAAATAGCTTCCCAACTGGGCGCCAAGGACGCTCCACCAGCATTGGTTATACTACGGAATGCCATCAACGGTTTGCGCGGCTTTGTGGTAAGTCAGGGTGCATTTAAACTTGGTAGAATTGATTTTAAACTGTTACCTGTTGCAGAACGAGGGCGGCTACTGTAGTACCTGTGGCCAGGAGAAGCCTGACAAGAAGTGCTCCAAGTGCAAGGCGGTGCAGTACTGCGATCGGGAGTGCCAGCGTCTTCATTGGTTTATGCACAAGAAGAGTTGTCCACGTCTGTTGGCCGCTGTGATGGCCGGAGCTGGTGGCGGATCCAAGGATCAGTCCAAAGCGCCCATTGATGCTGCCGAGTTGCAGCAGGAGCTGTCCAGGCTGACCACATAAATGCACTTTAAATAAATCAATTGAGAAATGTTTTGAGTAAGAAACATTTAAACATATCAAGCATTGTTTTTATTAGTGGCGCCAGCTAGCGGCATTACAGCGTACTACACACAAAGACACAAACCAGGTGCCTTAGCTGTAGATAAAACAAACTAGTTGGAGTTTTACCACACTGTCAGCTGCTTAGCCGTGACACCAACCCACTGCCGCTTTAATTTAAAATGCTAATAACCCGTTTTTCCGCTTACTTTAAAGTTTAATTAAATATATTTAGCGTGTTTCTCGCTCGTTTGTATTGCGGTCCCATAAAGACAGGCACGCCAACACTTTAATGGCCGAAAAGAAGCTTAAATAGCAAATCATATACAGATATATGCTAAATTTAGTAATAAAAAGTGGTCACAATGGCAACACCTCTACAATAACAATAAAGCATCATTATCCTCAATTTGATCATTATCAACAGCTTTGAGCGAGCGGTCAAAGTGAAAACCGGATTACGATAACAACGCACAGTTTTTTTTTTAACACATCAAAATTCATTAACCAAAATATATTAAAAACAAGCACAAATTAGAAACGTGAGCGCCAAAAAAATAAAACAAAAACCAAAAATTGGAAAATAAATAAAACAACTAAAAGAAAATTTACATATTTATCGCATAATCTTCGAATTTTGACGCTTTTTGCCACTGTTTGGTGTGTTTCAAAAAGAAAACAAAGCCATTAATATGCACATATATTTGGCCAACAGACTCCAAAAGCCAACAAATTAAGGCTCGGCGTTTAAAAAACACTTCCAAAGCCCAAAACGCCGACATATCAGTGCCAAACGGAATGGTAATAAAAAAAACAGCCTGATCAGCAGCTAATTTTGGGGTGAAAACTTGCAAATCCCATAATTTAATTGTTTCAAAATTTCAATGGAAAAAATCCAAAATTTATGTGACAAAAATTGAAAAACAAAAAATTAATAAATAAATAAATGAAACTTAAAGCGACTAAGCTTAAAATTAGTCAAATTATTTGGAGGTGCTTTAATTTATGCAACTGATTTCTATGAATGAAAATTAAGTGGGGACTAAAAATCTACAGACGAGCAGCGGGCTGAAAAAAGACCCTGTACTTGCTAAAAAGTTATTCCAACTAAATGAATGAATGGGTTCGGTTACGCCTCTCTCTGTCCCTTTCTTCATATAAACCTAATCGAACGCTCTACAGGGTCTTAAACTGATCGCATTCTGGTTACGACCTACTGCGGCTAACTGTTTGAACTTGGCTTAAAGCATTTCTAGCTGCCTTAAAACTTCATTAAAGTTATTTAACTCGAAACGTTTGGCGCCACCGTTTGCCTCCGGCGTGGCCAAGACTGGAGTGGAGTGGAATGGAGTGAGCTGGCCTGAATTGGACCGCACACAGATGGGCCGTGAAATGTCGCCCCTGCTGGCTTATCGCCACCAATTATGCTGGCTAAAAAGGCAGCCGCCGCGCTTGCAGACAGATTTGTCGCATTTGATGCGATAATAATGCAACGAGAAATGCAAACACACACACACACAGAGGCACACACTCACACTCGTGCACTCCAAGTGAGCCCCATTCCCCAAATGGCCATAAAAGGTGCGATAAAAACGAACAAAATTTCACAAGCCAAAGAGATGCAGTCGCGCGGCAAACGTTTCTGCGTCATCAGTTGTGCGCCAGTGTTGGTAATGTCCGCACAGACGGTAGTCGACAGTCGCTAGGCGGCAAAAGACCAAACGCCTGCGAAGCCTTCAAATCGCTGCTCATAATGGATGCCTTATCGCTCAGAATTGTTTTTAACTACTACCGGAGTTCGTTTTAGGCCAGATCGAAGCGAGTCTCCGACTTTTTAGAGTGCCACTGATGGAGCACATTAATTTCGGCCTGCCTCGGTCTGGCCTGGCCCGCCAAAGTTGTTCTCCAACTTGCAAAACCTGTAGAAACGGAAGCTTCGAAGGTTGCGCCAACACCCCCTCAGCTACCCTCGCAACACTCTACCCACACACGCTGTCACACGCTACAGTGGGCGACAAAAGTCTGCCTATGTGCGTAACTAAACTATTTGGTATAAAATGTTTGGAATTTTTTAAAATTAAATTTCGATTTGTATTAAAGTTTTTAAAAACTGCCGATTGCATACTTTTGCTATACACTGTAGCTGCAGTTATCGATAACTTTCAAGCAGTTCAAACTAACGATAATTAAGCACAGCTTGTTAAGTTGGCTGCACTTAAAATTTAAACAAAGTTTTCAATTTCTTTTAAATGTTTGCTTTATTTGCAAGCTGCACTTAAAACTAATTAACAGTTTACAGAACTTAAAGCTAATGTAATGCACACGTTAATCACAAACAAAGTTGGCAACACCAGCCACAACAAAAACAGCAACAGTAACAACACTAATAGGCCAAAATGGCTGAAATGCTGAAACTGTTGCGTTTTGTGGAGGTTGTTGCGCGTGGCGGTGTGTTTGTGGGCGTGCTCTGTGCTGAGGAGTCGCAACTGGAGGTGGAACTGGTGGAACTGACGACTGACTGCACTGGAGCAGCGGCGGGCAGAGGCGCATAGGCAGGCAGTGCTGGCATTGTGGGTACTCCCGCGAAATACGCAGCTTGTAGCAGACCAGCACCAGGATAAGCATAAGCGGCAGCAGGAACAGTAAGAGGAGCAGCAGCGGCCGGATGCACTGCAGTTGGAGCAGTGTAGTAAGCGGGCGAGAGACTGCGCTGTGAATCCAGCTCAAACTCGGAGCGTGGACGCTTTGCTTGCGGTGAATCACAGCTGCTGACACTGGAGCCATCGTCCTCGGAGTCCGCACTGGAGTTGGCGCTGCTGTTCAGCTTGCGCTTGCAACGCGATTGACCCGTTTCACGGAAGCCCTTGGCAAATGGATTGTTGTCAATCTTGAGCTTGGTAATGCGATCGTTCTGCAATTGGAAAAGAAATTGAGGATTAGTTAAGTGTTCCGAGTAAACTGAGCAGTTGCAGGCGACAAGACTCAAGTGGACGCCTGTGGTGTCATTTCTAGCAGTTCATTGATAGAAATCTCTAGTGAAATCTCTGGAGTTCTTAGTGTACCCACCTGATAGGCTGTCACTGCCACAAACTCCGTCTCCGGAAAGACAAACGCCTGCTGTGGCGCCCAGGGCAGCTGAGTGAGCTCACTGCTTCTAATGATGTGCAAACGTGGCTGATACTTGTGCATGCTGGCCAGCACAATCTAAAGTGAGAGTAAAAGTAGTGATAAGTAAGTCGCACATGCAATGTCAACGGTCAAATGTCACTTACATGTCCATTGCTGTCAAGTGTGTTGTTCGTCAATTTGACTTTGTTGAAGAGCAGCGCCTGCGATTGCCAATGTGCGCCTGTGGCAGGACTATCGGGATGCAGATACATGCGCTGTGGACTCTGTGGCTCGGCACCGCCGGCTGGCACCCACTGGGAGCCGGAGAACTTGTAGCGGCAGTCACCAATGGGCACCATCTCGAGCAGCACACAATAGTTGGTCTCCTCCTCCAGGCCGCTGAGGGAGACGCGCATCGAGGGGAACATGCGTCTGCAAAGAGGGAAAGAAAACAAGTTGATTAGATACACTGGAAAAAATACTACCAATAAAACCAAAAAGATTTGTTAAACAAATTTATCAAACTTGGCTCAACAATACCCGAAATTAGCGCACTTGAAACACCTTTTCAGATCAATTCTCATTTTTGGTAGAATAAAAAACTACAGGGTCTGCTTTGGGTACTCCCTGGCAGCACAAATAAATCAAACTATCTCGTTGTCTAAGCGCAAAAAAAGGCGTTTCCATGACATTTTGATTTGTGGCCGAAACTAACAAGTGTGTAATTATGAGCGGTGGTAGGAAGGGTGCGTCGATTGCAGCGATTTAAAAGGTAACAATAACAAGTCTCTACTCTATGGCAATGATTAATTACAGGGTGCCTAGAAGCTGGCGCCAAACAATTAGACAAGATCTGTCGGAGCATGCAGCTTAACGGCTTCCAAATGTGGCGCTACGAGCAGTCAATGCATGGCTAATGAGCCGAGAAAGTGGACACTGTCACTACCCCACCCTGACCACCAACTCCAACCACTCGACGAACTCATAATTATGTTAATTTTCCAACTTCAGTAGTCGACTGCAGTATCTCAGTCTCAGATATGCCTCGATTTTCCAGCTATCACCAAATATTGTATGCATATCAGTGGAAAAGAAATAAAAGAAAAGACAGCGGACAGTGGACAGTGGACAGTGGACAACGCGGCTGCATTGTTCGACAAAAAGTGTGAAAATGCAGGTAGAAACGCGGCAAAAGACGCATTTCTTTTGGGTTTCTTTCTGGTGCGGGTTCGGGTTCGGGTTCTCGGCGCATTGTCAACTTGCCAGCAAGACGAACGAATTTTTATGAGGACGCCGGCGCCAGGACGGCGGCTATGATCGCTCCTGCTGCGTTTTGAATTATCGCTAGGCGCCACATTAGCTCGCGAGAGAGAGGAAAGGACCGTGGTGCTGTTCAAATATTGACATAGGGCTCGATCTGTGCCGTTCCCTACCGTCTCGCGTTCTCGCCGCACTTGACTCTTCAAGTTTTTTGTGTGTATTTGTTTTTTTTTGTATGTATTTGCATAGGACACACGGTGAAATTCTTGGGAAATTCTTACCTGCCGCTTTTCGTGATGATCATCTCGGTGCCAATCTGATGGAATTGCTGCCACAAATCGTTATTCTCCAATTTTGCCTCCACGCCGGGCAAACGCGACCTGGGACTGGGCATCATCATTTGCGGTGCATGTTGTGGCATGTGCAACGGCAACAAGCTGCCAAAGGGATCTGTCGTTGGAGCACAAAGATGCAATAATGTTAGAAGTTGTTTGGTGGGTTCGTTAGACATCGGCTGCATTTATAGATGCATCGAAATTGCTGCCTGTCTTGCCGGTTATTATGCAATACACTAAACTCAGGTTATAACTTTGTTTTAGCCATGCCAAAAGCCGTTATTTATGTGCAAGAACTTGAGGCAATTGCAGGAAGTAATTCTAGGGGCCAGCGAAGTTTGGCAACAGCGCAACAAACGGGCAAGAAAGCTTAGCAAACAAGTTGTTAAAAGGGTAAGAAACTTAATAAAAATTAATTACTTTCTGAACTTTAAAGCTGAATTCCATTCATTTTTGTAGCTTCATTATTTGAACTTCTCTGATCAAGTTTAAAACTTATCAAAAGCTTTTACTAGCTCCCAAATCATCTACTTCTAAAACTTAACTAACTTTGCCGTCGGCACTTGAAGCTAACCAACTTTTTACATCTTGTTAACTTACCGGGTATGCGTTGCATAATCTGTTGACGGTAGAGCTCATGTGCCAGCTGCTGCTGCATTCTCATATCCATTAATTCGTGCATAGACAACATTTTGTACACAAATTCACTTAAAACTTCACTGCACTTTCAAAATTATTATAATTTTCTTGTATATATATTTAAATACGCTTCTTTTTAGAGTATTTAGCGCTGCGCTCGAGGTTCTTGCACGCACGAAGTTTCGCAACGAACTGATCTTGAGTTGAACACGGCGATCGCTTAGCTGCGTACGCGTCGTAGCCGGTTTAAGTGCTCAAAAGAAACCTGACAAACCAGTTTCAGCAGCAACGCAATGTGATTGGCTGACGACAAACGACGCAGAGACGTCGACGTCGACGCCTACGCTGAGAACGATTTCGACTATGGCGCGCACTCGCTCTCACTCAGAACAAGCGTGCGCCATTTTGTGTGTGTGAGTGTAAGCGCACAGCAGCAACAACAACAACAAGGAGAGAGCGTAAACTACTGTGCTGAGCTGAAGCAGAACGAACGTAGCGACGTTTTGGGCCGTGCTGCGTTGCGAGTGGCGAAGTTAACGCTTAGCGCTGTTGATTTTCATCAGCCACAGTGTTTTTCTGCGCCACTGACTTTGCCTCTTTCCCTCTCTCGCTCGCATGCACATGGCTTGGCTTGCGCTGTCTCGTTCTGTCTGTCAGTGTCTCTCGCATGTGGCATAGTTTGTAATTCAGAAGTGAGATTTTCCACAGCGCGCCTGTCTGCAGTCGCAGTACCAAGCAGCAGTAGTCTGGAAAAATGCTCGTTTTGCTATTTTCTGCTTGGGACTTGGACTTGGTGTCTTCCGTCTGCAACGGGGATCTTTTTCTTTTTCTCTGTGTTTTTTTTTAGGCATTTCGCTGCATTTTGTGGCGTGTAATTAGCCACCATTTTGGGCTCTTTTCTTGTTTCTTGCTGGCATTGTCTGGCATTTTGTATTTATGTAGCATTTTATGCAGACAGGTGAAACATAAATTTTGTTGGTTTTGTTAATTGCCTGTTTCGATGTTTCGACATTGCCCCCGTCTACTCCTACTCCTCCCCTGCATCTTCTTTCCCCTACCTCACTTGGTGTTTGTTTTTCGCCAGTTTGCTGGCTATAGTTTTTCCGAAAATTGATACATTTTTTCTCGTTCTTCTGCTTTTGGTTCTCAACTATTGATTAGTGCTTGTCAGCACTCAAAATTGCTGCTAATCGCTCTGCTGGGGAAAATGGTGAAATATATTTTCCCGAAACCTAATCACACGACTGCATTTGGCAGTTGCCACAGGAAGTCGGCTTCAATGTGAAAATGCTACTTTGTGTGTGATTCATAGCTGCAGGAATTTCAATATCATTGATCATTTTTGAGCCTTAGCAGCTGCCAAAGGATTTGAAGAAAACTTTTCAGACTGTAATGAAAATTCGATGTAAATTGATTCACGGTAGAAGACTTTAAACAAATGTTTGATTAATTTAAAGAGGTCTTAAATTCAGGAGTAGTGGTCTCAAAGTGAGCTAACTAAACTTTAAGTCGTGCGAACTTGACATTTATGTATCTCTCTAGATTAAGAGATACAAATTTGTGTGCTATCGAACAGAATTTTGTCTTATGTTTCTTATGTACCTAAAGATCAATCAAAAGGGTAATGTTAAGCCCAGACAATAAATTTTAAATGCTTGTTAACTTCCTATACGAGTTCTGTTTAAAGAGAGCTTAAAAATCTCTAAACATATTTTTAATTTTAACATAAAGCTGTCTTCTAATATTAGCTCTACAATAAATATGCGCTCTAACATTGATCTTGAGTGTTTATGCACAAATGTAAGCCATTTTATGCGCACCAGACCACTTTAAATTAAATTTGCCAATTCCACACCCAGAGAGACAGCGCTTAGAAGACGCGTCTTCCTGCTTTGCCTTGACAGTGACAGTGACAGCGAGACTTGCCGCAGAAGGCCACGAAAAACAATTTGCACCTTAATTCAAGCGTTGCAGACGCAGACGACAGTGAATAATTTCGGGCTTGAGTTAATTTCAAAGGGACTAGAAAGCAGAATTCCAACTAAATGCAAAAAATAAGAATCACTCATTAAAACGACATTTTGGAGAGATTAGCACGTTTTGCCAGAGACGTAGACGGCATATCTCCGTTGAGAAACGAATTAAAAGTGGCAGTCGGAGTAGGAGTGATTCCCAGACGCACTAGCATATGTTTTACTGTAGTGGTGACAAGGCGACGGGCGCCAGAGCAACATAAAAATATTGGTACAAATTGCAGCGAAACTTTTATTTGACACAAGAAATAAAAACTCAAAAAAACTCTAAAAGCAGCAGACAAAAGATATCAAAATTGTAACGCTTCACGCCAAAGAGGCCGACAAAGGGCGGCGTGGAAACAATGGACAGGTTGGCACAGTAGTCACAGCATCAAGTGAACATGGACATGAGCTCTAGTACAAGCCGGGTCAACAGCAGCTGGAGCTGTTTTATAGCCGATGCTAGTCTCAGATAGGCAGGCAGAGGGAGTGAGTTAAAAGATCAGGTGTAAATGTAGCAAGGTCAAGTGCCAGTCCTCCCTGTGTGTGTGTGTGCCGCATTTTGCGGTAAGTTGCGGCCATGGTGTGAAGGCAGGCGGAGTGAACACAAGATGTTGCAAGTACCTGAGCGGGACAACTAAGAAAACTGGACAAGAAGGCTGTGCACGAAGCTGTCGCCAATTGAAGTAATAATTTTGTGCTATTGTTCAGTTTGTCGCGCGACGCGACAAGTGCTTCAAACTGGCGCCAGTCGCCGATCCTTTTGGTCCTTTTCTGTTGGCCTTTGAGTTTGCTGTTATCTGCCGACAAGTGCAGCGCATCTGCCACAGCAAATGTTTGCACGGTAGCCAGAGATTTGAGCCAGCTACTGTTTAGGCCAAGGGCTAGAAGCTTCTCGTTTTCGAGCCAACTAAACTGCAGACAGGCAACATTAAATCATGTGGCTAATTAAAATATAAAGCCCACAGAAAAATGTGTTTATATTAAAAGATCATCAGCAGACAGACCAAAACTTTGGGCAGCAATAGATCGAAGACACATCAATAAATCATAGCATATAACCCTAATTAACCCATACCAAATAGCAGTATAAAAAACAAAGGTCTGCTGCATTGTCACCTGCATTTCCTCCTAAAAAAGAAAGACAAAAAGGTAGACACAACAGGTTACACATAATTTATGAAAACAACATAAAAAACACACAACTGATAATCATAAAATAATATAAATGATATAAACGACACTCGTCTGTCGACTAATAAGCAAGCAAGGCGTGGCCACGCCCCACCTGAATCCTGAGAAAAAGATGCAAACTAACAGATAAGCCAAACAGTATCTCCAGAGAGTGAGTAGGAGGGAGGGACGGTGTCTGAGTAGCAGTTAGGCGCCTGTAACTAAATGTTAAACGAGTTAACTCGCTGATAGAGATCTCCTTTTGGGCAAATGCTAAGCCGTAGCTCAAGGTGCGTTCAGCATCATTAAGGCAGCCAAAAAGCAGGCAACCACACTGACGACGATGATTTAATTTTCCAACACGCTTTCTACCAAAACGGCAAAAGTTATAGCCAAAAACAGCTTGTTTTTTACTACGAAAATGGCTAGAAATAGCTAAAAGTTTATAATAGCACAGCTACAAGCTTAGCTATCTTCTTCTTTTATGCCAAAACCGTCAACTTTAGCCACAAAACAGCTAAGCCAGCAACAACGCCAAACCACCAAGAAGAAAGCCTAAAACCCAGTCCAGCCTGCAGCTCAGTCTCACTTCTCAACTCCACTGGCTTCCACAACCCCTCCCCCAACAGCGACTTCGTCTCAGTTTTGAATGATCGATGGCCTGTCGTTGAGATGATCACTTTCTGTAGCTGCCTAGCGGCTACTAGTTGAGATACTTAACGACGATCGACCCCAAAGTGGTAGAGGGAGAGAGAGAGAGAGAAGCGGGCATTATAATTTGTTAAGATGTTTGTTTTCGAGCGGGATTGATCGACTGGTCCACAGCACGAAAACCCAAAAAAACAACCAAAACAAACTTCGAGAGAGAATTCTCCTTTGCATATTTAGATTTCTCACGTCTCGACTACCAAAATTTTAACTGTCTTACCCCCCGGCTGGGATGCCCCACAGCGGACGGCTGTCACAAGATCCAAAATATCAATAAGTATCTGTGAGATGCATTATCTACAAGTGCCTGGCGGGAGAAGAGGCAGCGCTGCGATCATCACAGACGTCGCCAGCAGCAATTCAACGCTTATCAGTAGTTCGGCATCTCAGGTCGGGAAGAAAAATCTCAAAAAAAAACATTACATTTGCTACTTAAGATACAGATTTTCCAGGCGCTGCGATTGTTAAGCGTTTTGCCATATCGATTACACTCGTGTCGTGTCGGCATTTCCCTTTACACTGGCCTGCCAGCAATTGACCTGAGCACAGAAGTCGATCTATGTAATCGATACGTTATCCCAAATCCGCTCAGAAATCGTGATCAAGCAGGGGCAAGAAATAAATATAGATTTATATATATTGTATTGGCCATTTGGCTGGTCGGCTTTATAGTCTGTGATCTTTGGTGTCACGTTGATCGCTGGACAGTTTTGGCCAACAACTCGACCGTGAGCTAAACTGAGCTCTCTCACTCTCTTTCTTGCTCTCTCCTCCTGTCTCCCTCTCTGCCTTTGCTCATTTGGCATGCCACTCACAGCTCCATTGAACTAATTAAAATAAATTCTGTCAGACATTCTCGTTTAATTTTTTCGCGCACCTCCATTTGGCATCTTGAAACTCAAAACAGTCAGCTGAAAAGCGAGAAAACATGCAATAAATACGTCAAGCAACAATACGTCAAAAGCACAGCAGAAAACGAGGTAGAGAAACAAACGTAGATGGCAAGATGATTTCAAACTTTAATCGATTTAAAATGCACATTATTAATTAGTTGTTATAATTGCATTTAAAAATCCATTAATATTTATAGAATTCATAATAAATAATGAGCCCACGGTGGCGTGTCTCTTTACCGCTCTCTTGGCGTCTCACTCCAACTGTCGAACGCCTTTAAATGTCAAAACAAAAAAAAACTGATTCCACCAAGTTTGGCAATTTATGCGTTTCGCAGTTTGCTTCAAGTTATGTGTGTGGCATAAGTATTTCAAACGAGTCGCGTCGAAAATGTTGCTATGTAGTTGCCTTTGACAAATTCTTTAGAGTGTGTCCACACAACACAAAGGTGTATCTTTTAGTTGGGCATAACTCTTAAACGATTAGTTTTGAAACCTGATAAAATCAAAGCTTGAAATAAGTTTCATTTTAGCTACATAAAATAGGTTTGCCGAGTGTCAATTTAAATTTGAAGGCGAGTTATGCCAGCTAGCTGGCTATAAGACTGTTAAAATTTAAGTTGTAATTGTTTTAAAATTACTGCTAAAATTATTCTACATAAATATATATAATACAATCTAATTTTATAAATCAATATCTTTATATGACTATATGAGCCTTAATGTATTGTCTTTTCAGTAAACTTTATTTAACATAAAACAAAACAGTTATTTATGAAATATTCTATACAGATTAAAGGCATAAAACATAACAAAAGTCCAATCAAAGGTACTCAGGCAGTTTAAGGAATAATTTCTTAATTGCACTTGTTTGCTTTATTTATGGAAAAATCGGAAAAATTACCGCTTTCCGCCTTTCTAGTGTTAAGAAATATTTCAAAGTCGCTTTTAGTGCATAATTTAAGCATTATATATCATTCCTTTTAGTCTCCATACTGCTCAGTGTAAGAAAAAGTACATTAAAATCTGAGATTTAACTGAACTGAGACATAATTTTATACAACAGCTAATCAAATTATCTAAAGCATAATGGCTTTGTTTTTTTCCAAGAATTATGGTGTTAATAATATCAGTGTCTGCGCTCATAAATAAATCTTGTTATCCTTACATAATAAATGATCATTTCACAAGTTTTCCACTGCCAACTGCCAGTTTGTTACCTTTTTCTTCAGTCCTGAACCTGTAGAGCATTCAATAAACTCCAACTTGGATCGTTTTCCTTTTCTTTTTCTTTTCTTTTAATTTTGTTTTTGGTTTGTGCCTTTCTGTCGTTCTGGTCTGGCCTTCATAAATATTTATGTCTCGTCATTGAGTTCAATTTTTTATAACGCATATTAAATTGTAAATTAAAAACAAATTTTTGTTGACTTTTCTACACTCGCAGTCGTAGTGTGTGTGTGTGTGTGTGTGTGTATCTTTATATGCATGTTGTCCGAAACTGAACCCATAATTAAATTTTAACATTTCCACCTTTTTCTGTATACGATTCGAATCTGTTGGCAGCGAATGTCGCCTTCGTCTCCAACTCCACTCCAACTCTAAGAGACTTTTTGCTGTTCTCAGGCCACAAGCCGAGTTCCCTCGGCTCTTGAGTTCCCAGTCATATCAGAAAAGGGTGAAATATATCACTGGCGCCAAGTCACCGCCCGCTGTGCTCCAAACGTGGTAAATTTTTTTATTGCAGCCGTTTAGGCGTATCTTCCACAACCCAAAGGACATCAATCATCCAAAATTTGGAGGTTGGGAGTCTTTGGTTTTTTGGGTCTGTTGTTTACGACGACATTGACACAAACTCGAGTGTGGGTTCAATTTGATGGCCATTAGAAATGTTTGGTAATCAAAGTTTTGGTTTCTTCTCTTTTTGGGCAACTTATTGGAACGCGTTAATATGATAATATGCACCTCTGTCTAGGTTTAGGCCTACGTTTTGGTCTATCAACCTGTTGCCTGCTTTTCCTCAGCTCTTTTTTATGAAATAAGCAATTAAAAATGAATTTGAGTCAACATCATGCTGGCACATTAATGATTCCCCATTTAATTGGATTTCAATGTTTTTGGTCAGTTTGGGTTTCTTTTTATGCCATTGCGGTGGGTCCCAGGTCCCAGTCCAGAGCTAACAATTAAACATCTTTGATGATAAAACTATAATTAATTTAAGCATTTATATTGGCAGTTTATGAACCTTTACAGCGACTGAGAGACAGTGAAGTGAACTCAAGTTTTCCAGCTTCTTTATGACCCAACACAGCAGACAGTGAAGTTTGATTGAGTTATGAATAAAATGCCTTGAAATGTGATGCATCGTGTGTCTACAAAGTAGTTACAACTTACACCAATCTCAAGTCCTTAACTCCATTACATGATATTGCACTTTGACACGACATAACCACACAAAACGCCCTCTACAGCAGCGAGTTTGCAACTCGTATTACAGGCACAGACTTGTTTATGTCGCACATTAGTCAAGGCCTAACTAGACAATTCCATTTCAGTGCGTAACTCAATCAAAACCAGACCCAAAGAGACCCTAACACGCCCATTAAATGTCATACTAACTAGTACATGTCCCTACCCAAAATATTCTCATATATCCCATCCCTGACTATAATTGTGGCTGAGACAGTTGACCGACCGGCGACTGGCGGGACACGCCCCTGTCTCCAGTGCACAACTGACCCAAACTGAATCACACCACATGTGTGTGTGCGTGTGTGTGTGTGTTGCGACCTATAAACTTCTTCAGATTTTTTATTGTATTTTTCTTTCTTTTTTTTTTCGATTTCTGCTTTTCTTTGTTTTAAGATCCCACAAGTTGAGCTGAAATCGGTTTTAATATGTGAATGCGTTGATTGCCTCTGCTTTTTAATAAAATGATAACTTTTAGACCAGACAAATATTTCATTTCCTTTCCTCCGACGCTGGCGACGACCACAAAAAAGAAGATCGGGAATGAGAACAACAAGACGCGACCGGAGGGCAAAGACAGAAACGTAAAATCATCATCAAGTTTAAAGGCAGATAACAAGTTGATTAAGCAATAACGAGGCTTTAATACCCTGTAGCACTAACTGTTTAACAGTTTTGATTAGAAGAGAAAGGCGGGAGTGGGAGCGGAGATTGAGTAGTTTGAAAGACACAATAAGAAAGGCAAGAAGGCACATGTAGTTCCCTAAACTAAGTAGAATAAAACGTTGGACTCTCCTTCAGGGCAAACTGCTTATAACTAAGCACATTTAAATGATTTAGAATTTATTTCTGCACCGAAATCAACATCACCTTCTACCCAAACCACCCTTCAACTCATTTCAGCCAGGGTATTACAACATGAGCACATAACAAGTATGAAAACAGCTACGGCGCATGAATGATCACTTTCCAGCACAAATTGGAGACTGGTCCGAACGTATTTGCACCTCTGAATTCGGTGTGGGCACAGCAGCAACAGCAACAACAACAATAATGATAACTTGGCCCAGACTTAAAGCCAGACCCAGACGACTGTAGCGCCAGTCGGCTGCCAAAGCAGCAGCCAAACCAGCAGCAGAAGCCGGGTGAAGGGCCCCACAAGACACCAAGCACACTGAGCGAAAAACTCAAGTAACTAAAGTACTAAGACTAAAGTAGATGAAGATTCAAGTCTTCACCATGTCGAAAATAGTATCCACTTTCTTGCTGTGTAGTTAACTTGGCTAACTGGCAGTGTCTTCAAGTTCGTAGTGTGTGCCTTAGTGTGCGTTGTGTGTGTGTGGCATGGTGTGGACGGGCGGTGGCAAGATCGTTTAGCAGCGCGACGGCGCACTTCATTGCCTGCGCTCCACGCCACTCCACTGCTCTCCCAGTCACTCTACTCCCCACCCCTCTACACTTCTCTCTTCTCCCACAGCATGGTCATCTTTGTGGTCTCTCAATGATCTCAACGTTCCATCTACCATCGTTCGCATTCCAGCCAAATTTGCTCGCACAACATGAAGAAATTGCTGCTTATTTGTTCGCCTTGTTGGCCTCGTTGCAGTTGTTGTCGGAGATTATATGGACATGAGATGTGGACATGGATCGTTTTGGGATCTCACTGAGTCCGGTGTGCCTGGCGCCAGTTTTTGGGCAGCCCAAATGTGGCATTTAATGAAAATTTACCCACAGTTGTTGCCCCTTAGGGTTTCAGTTGTGTGAGAGTGGTGTGTGTGTGTGTGTGTGTAGGGGAGCTGCCAAGTGCCGAACCTAACGACTTGTGCAGAGCATCTTATAGTTTTTTACACACATTTCATTTGTTTTTCAACTACTTTTTAAAATTGTTGGCTTTGATTTTTATTGTAGCTCATGGCTAATTCGTTTTGACCCTGTCGTGGAAGAAGGCCAAATAACTAAAAATCGGTGCTGTTGGCGTTAACGAGACTTTTGACAGGTTGATTCATGCTCACGTCGCTGACTTGGCTTATTTGACCCAAAGTAGGGGCCCGTCCAATACACATATAAAATGTGTATATATATGTTCATAAGTGTGTCTGGGCCACCAGTCAACAGGCAAACTAACTGACCAGCTGAAACGCCTGTCCATTTGTTTGTTTTTCTTATGGCTTATGGGAGTAAACCCTAAAAAAAAAAAAAGAACAACATTTTTATTAATGACCAACGAGCGAAAGAAACAAGAAGTTGGTAGAATGCCACACAATTGCAATGGGGCGCCAAAAGGGCCACTTGGCCAGGGTTCGCTTGTTGGCCAAGTCTCCCATGCCGATGACGAGATTCAAGCTTACATGGGGCAGTGCCAGCGCCGCAGCTTTGAGTATGTGTTGAAATGTGGTAATTTGTCTCGCTTAGAGACAAACTCGGCAACGTTGTGCTGCCCACACCACAAACAACGCACACAAACATATATAGACACTTCCCCTGATCAGTTCAAAACAAACGTAGCTGATCATCGTTTCATTAATAAAACATTTGTTCAACTGAAGCGTCTTGGACCTGGTCTTGGACCAGCATAAAGTGGCGTCTTCTAAAAACATCGTCTTTTACCCATTTCCATAATTCATAAATGCCAATGCAAACTGCCAACAACTACTGGTATTGAGTTTTTGTCAATACTCTGTAGATTAGAGAGCCGTAACTTCTTCTACCCAGCCAATGCTACTGCTACTACTGCCCCCCTATATTATGGCTGAACAAACAATAAATTTCACAGCTTAACGCGATCGCATAATGAGCTTCCACAACTGCGGCTGACAACTACACTGCTAAAAATAACATTCCCTTCTAAAATATGCCAAAAATAAAGAAATGAAACAAAAAAGGTTAAGCAATAAAAATATGCTATAAACTTATTGACTGTTTTAACTAACAAGTAGTCGAGGAATGGAGAATTAGTCTGAGGTGACAAAGTTTTGACTATTTAATTGACAATTTCAACTGTCAAGTAGTTCCAGAGTTGAGCAATTGGATATTAATCGTAGTTAACTAATTTTATCTTCCCTTCAAGTTGTATCGTTTATGCTAAGTACGCATTTTTCTTACAGTGTATTCCCCGGTCATCTAGCCAGTTGCAAACAGGCAAACAGAGCAACACTTTTTTGTATTATTTCTCTAGGTGGACGCGTCTTTGTTTGCTGTTTGCACTGAGTTACTCGAGAGTTGCAATCCGTTTGGTTATCGCTGTTGTATCCATTTCATGGAACTGTAAGCGACTTCAATAGAATTAATTTACGCCTCACGTTTGCAGTTACATATTTACCTGTACAGGTATTGTGGCAGTAGCGTACACCTCCGCACACCCCTCCTGCACCCCTTTCCAACACTACCAACACTCTGTTGTGCTTCTGGTATTTATAAAAAAATTATCAATATTATTTGTGAGCAGTTAGAAAATATTTGTGCTGCGAGGTGTTAAAATGCATTTGCATAAACACTTGAAGCGTTGTCATGCCTCATTTGGCCCCAAGTTGCAGTTGGCAGCGAACTTGTTGAGCAGGTCGCTGATGCAACAAATTGTTGGGCATAAGACTAGAAAAAAATTGGAATTGATATGTTTTTGGGCTGTTAATTAACACAATTGTAAGCTGGTTTGTAAGCTGGACTTGGTTTTGGACAGCAATTAGACACTTTCTACAAGCTTAGCTAACTTTGTATACGACTAGTACACTAAAATACATAAGTGTTGAATTCTAAAGTCACTGCAAAGAATTCTTAGTCCCACTTTCATTTAAAAACCCCCTGAAAACTCGCTTTAAAGACAGGCGACCATACTTGAACTCTACTTACTTTCATCTGCCTTTGTTTACCCACCGAAAAAACTGTACACACTCCAGGACTTCCCCAGCTAAAAAACTTAAATGAAAACAATACCAAATTAAAGAAAAAATATGCCTATGCAGGACAATGGATCTCTTGTAAATCCCATTACACAGCAGTAGCTCCACGCCTCAAAAGAGCACAGAAATTACATAAAAAATTAGAAGAAACAGAAGATGGAAAATTTGGAAACTACCCTGGGTTAAAAGATGTTACAACTTCACACTAAAGCATTGAGTAAGTGCGGCAGCGCAACGCCAAAGGATCCCTCCTGACATTGGCACCAATATCTAGTCCATCCAGCAGTAACTATGGATGAGCACAGCGTGATCGTAGCGGAGAGACCAAAGAGCAACCAATTTGGCTTAAAATTACGCTACACTGATCAAAGGCAGCTGCGGCAGATAGCGAGCCGGATTGATGGGATGACGGAATGACGGAATGACGAAATGATGACGGAATACGTTGGGATGATTTCAGCTGAGATGAGTTTCAGTCGAGGTTGAGGTTGAGGCTAGCGAAAGTGCAGTGACGTGTGGATGGCGAGGTGAGAGATAAGCCTCATCCACCATTGATCTCACCTGAGTGGCAGTCAGTCAGTGTGTACCTGTGATCTATCAACGCTCCAGATAGACAACAACACTCTATAGCCCTCTGGCTTGTCAATTGGGCGGACAACGATATTGTTATGCTTATTACACGGGCAGACAGACACAGCTACCGAAAACTTGGAATCTCAATCGTTTTCCATCTCTCTCTCTGTCTCTGTCGCTGCCTCTTTCTGCTTGTAGGAGTATGCGGTATGCGGTGCACTTTGAGCTCAGTTGCCGACCGTATGAGGATTATCTCTTTATCAGCCTTAATCTCAAGTAGTTAATAAAGTGCGATGCTTTGTACTTTAACCGCTTGCATTGTTCCCACTCTCACTCTCTTCCTTTCTCCCTACTCCCTCTCTGTCTCAGTACTTTGCTTTAGGTTCTCTGTCCATTGGTTTGAAGACATCGTCCAGTTTCGTTGAGTGTTCTCCGATGCAGATAATCGTTTGTGGTATGCCGAAAACTGAACAGAACTGAACTGAGTACACATTACCCCCCGAAAAAACCAACTTTCAGGGCGTGATTATCATAAGGTAAAAAAAGCCCTTGGACTGCTAGGAAATCTCCGCCAGAAGCTGTGAATAAATTCCCAATGTGAACGCTGCTTTTTTGCTGGGAATTCACTTCAGTTGTGCTCTTAATTTCTTTGTTTTATTCATTGTTAAAATTTATTTTGATAGAATGCGAGTAACTTCAAGTTGTGTATAAATTGCAACACTGTTATCAACGAATTTATAGACACAATTTTATGAAAAACAATATCTAATTAATTTAAAGTTTCAAGGATCTAGTTCCTTTACACCTTCTACATTTATTCCTATCATGGACCTCCTTCATTACCAACTATTCATTAGATTAAGTAGATTCCATCGAAGAGCTAATCATATTTTTAATCCCACTCAGAAGTTTGAAAAGACTTCTCTTTAGCCTTGAATTAGCCAAAGTTTAAAGCAATCAAGAGCTCCAAAAAATATAATATTTTGTAAGGTCAGTGCAGTCTCTCAGTCTAACACATGTGTTTGAACAACGTCAACAAACACTGTGCCACCATATCTTAAAAAGATTGTAATTATTTTCATAATAATATTTATTTTTAAGAGATTTTGATCAAACAAAGATGCAAAGATCATAAAACAATTTCCAAAGCGAAACCTCCAAAAAGTTGATTAGCCCAGAGACAAAGAGGAAGAGAGACACAATTTAGATCGGGAATACTTTTAGATTATATTTGGGAACTCGGGGCAGCTGTTTATGGGTTAGCTCCATAAGGAGAGTAAACAGAACGTTAAGCATACAGATGACATTGTGTCCCCCTCATTGTTGAAACGATAAGCAAAAATTGTCAACAATGGGCAAATGGGCAAAATGATTGTTATCCTTTAACCAAACCTCTTGTGGTAAACCCAAATCCCATTTGCCACAAACAATTTAAGCGCAAATTGTTTAAGCAGCAATAAAAATAAACGAAACAAGATCGAGATTTCAGACTGGGACTGGGACAGAGACTGGAGACTGCGCACATATGCCACACACACATGTCTATACAGGGACATTCCTTTGTGTAGGGAAAGGCAAATCCTTTAAGCAAATCTTTTTGTAGTTTGTTGCTTGTCTTGTCTTCAATACTTGAAATGAAAACAAACCGAAAATGGGATCTTAAAGGCTGCGACAAACTGTAAAAACAAATTGCGTTTTGTTTCAATTATACAAGGATTACATCTATCCCAAAAGAGAGGGACATCTACTTGAGTTTGAGACGAAGAAGTCTACGTCTAGGCCAGCTCTCAAGTGGGCTAACAATTTGCACTTGATTTGTAAGTAGGTGATTTCTATTATGCGAGACATTAGCTGTCATACAAACGCCCTATTCAAACCTAAGGGCTCACAAACGGTACGCACAACCAAAAGCACTTGATTACCAATTTTTGAATATGCACAATGAAGCCGCCTTTCATACCATACACACACACGCACACATACAGGGTCATAAAAATCTCAAGTACCTTAACGCCGGTGCCACTCCCGGATTCACTAACAAATTCATGTCCATATCCAGGTAAGATAATAAAACCGCAGGCAGCACCAGCACCAGATTTGTATTTTCCAGCCAAGTTCGAAGCGTCTTCAATGGTTTGAGAGCGGGGAAATTCGCTGGAATTTCCCCTGCCAACCTGGGCCACTTGATGTGCCATAAAATTATGGCGGCTCATAAAATTCATTAATCGCTGCTAAATGCGCGTCATTAGTCAACACGCGGCGCTGCACTTTTCCGGGAATCCTTCGCCACAGGCAACAGCAACAGTACGAACACCACCATCACCACCACCACCACAATCACCACAAATACGAACGTGTCAGGCTCATTTCTCTGCTTAGATTTTCTAACGTGCCTGGAGTTGGCTAAGAGCAACAGGCTCGTCGCGTGAAAATGGTGATTAATGCTTTTACTGCGTGGATTTAATATAGAACGCGCACGCTTACCAAAACTGAATTTGTTGCTACTCTTATTTCTACTCCTATTTCTACTCCTTTTTCTGCTGCTACTACTACTCCTTTTTCTACTACTCAGTTGCTTTGTAAACGGAATGGAAAGCAAACTGGAAATCCCCAAACAAGTGCAATTGATAAAGCTAAGGCTTTGTGGCTACTCCTATTTCTACTACTTTTTCTGCTGCTACTACTACTCCTTTTTCTACTACTCAGTTGCTTTGTAAACGGAATGGAAAGCAAACTGGAAACTGAGCGGTTTTAACAACTTTAAAACATATTTTAATAAATTTGTAACTTTAACACATGCCCTTAAAAATACTAACTTAATTTATCTACAATTATTTTGACAGAAACGTAATAATTAGCAAGGAATTTGTGGCATTCGCTTCTGAGTATTCTAAGTAGCGTTAATTACATTTTAATAACTTAATAAATGCCAGAACTTTCTAAGAAAATTATGATAATGACTGAAGACACAGACTAAGAACTAAACTATCAGAAGACGAGACAAGACCAATCTAAGAGCACAGGCAGATTCCGGTCAAATATAAAGTGGGTGAGGGGCAGAGGAAAGCGGTGTGGGAAGTCAGCAACCACAGCAACGGGGTAACAAAAAAATGTGTCTACTTCATTCATAAGATTTTTTAGTGGCGCCTGGCGCCAACATTTTTCACTTGCGTGCTGCAAACGCGACGCCAGCTCAAGTGAGTGTGTTTAAGTGTGTGTATTTGTGTGTGCGAGTGTGTGTGTGTGCGCTTGACTGCGCCTCGAAGCACTTGAGTTGTAGTGCCAACATTTTCATTAAGTCAAATGTGCCACGTACCTCCCAAAAAGATTCTGTTTCGATTCTGTTGTGAGTGTTGCGCCACCGCCACAGGCAGCAGAGGCTTGGCACAAGGAAGGGCGTGGAGGGGGAGACGGTACAAACGCTTGAATGCATTTCGTTGATTTAGCGTATCGCTCATAATTTGTTTTTATGGTTTTGCATTAGAGCGCAGCACGGGGCATGCAAGCAGATAAGTTGCCACTGCCACTGCCACGTGCAGCTGCAACTTTTGATTGGCGCTTATCACCAACGGAAACTGAAAGTGCCTGGCACAAGCCACCAACAAAAATGTCAACTGTGGCGCCACCAAAAATACACATAAAGATAAAGCCAACTTGGAATAATGGAATTGTTATAAATCTTAATCAAAGCAGCGCACATAGTAACACTCACGTTGCTCACGAAGCGCACACCGTTAATTGTGTTTTCGCTGAAATTTCTGGGCTATAATTATTAACATAGCAAAATAATGGAAAGTTTCGCTACAAAAAAACAACAAATATTATTTATTTACATTGCCAAATTGGTCAAACTGTTAATTTTAGTACAAATTCTTGGCGTCGCAAAAATAGATTAAGGCAATGGAATTGGAATCATGGAAAATATTCCACATCTGACCACGCAAATCACTAGCGCTCATTATGGGCTATAAACAGCTCAAAATCCAGTGAGATGGCATGAATTGGCTATTTTTTTGGGTAAGCTTTCCCTTCAGCAACTCCCACTACACCCACGCTTTCGTCACTCTACCGCGCTTTGTGGTTGAGTTTGTGTTTTGAATTTGGACATGAAATTTATGGGTCGTTGCGTCTCTCGAAAAGCGCTAGCAGCGCTTCAAGTATTGACACTTTCAATTTGAATGCAAAAGTCACGGGCTGAAATCATCAAACTAGCCACGACTACACTGTGAAAAATTATAAATAACTTGAAGTATTTTCTTTGTTAAGCAAGCAAATCTTGGCTCAACATAAATTATAAGCTTTTGAAAGTACTCTATGTGTTAAGACTGAATTTTGTTAGCTGTTTATTTTTCTCAGTGCATCCAAAATGCTCCAACCTCTTGCCAGTCAAATCGTCTGCAGCTCGGACTGCTGTTAAATGCGTATTTTTTGTTATTTTCGTATGTAAATGTTGTTTAACAACTCTGTATGAATTCGTATGTAGTATATATACATATATCTCTGTGTATCTGTATATTCCGTAGAGTCAGTTGTATTTATTGTGCCGTTGATTGAATATGCAAATGCATTTTCACACGTTCGAGACACCGAGAGCACCAAAACAGTCAGCAGACTCAAAGGCAAATAAACAACAAATAAACCAACAACAAACCAGAAGAATTATAATAACAACAAATTGTTTTTTCAATCTGTTCTGAACTGAAAGATCTGCACTTTACTTGCCACAAATTTCGAGTTAAGTAGTATTGTCCAGTACTTGTTGCTGACCTACAGCAGTCTGTGTATTGAACCAGGTGATAATGAGAGCTCCCAGGGCACTTACCTTAGCGCGTATACTAAATTAATATTGCCTAATAAATCTGTCAAAAAAATACATATATAAATATGCTTAATTGTACATCAGCAACAGCTCAAACAGCAGGATGGGAACAAATTCTTTATGTTTACTAAAATAAAGGCGAATAGAAAATGTCCTAAGATACAGAATTCTAGAGAAATGGTTAAAAAGTCCAGAGCAAAACAGTCCTTTAAAATTCTAAATAATAACTAGCAATGGTCTAAATTGTTAAGTAATTCTGCAAACCACTCTAAAACAGTTCAGTTCTTTTTCTAAACCATTTTGACTTATCCAATTCAGACTGGTTTTTATCTGGTTTTTAATGCACTTTATAATGCAGTTTACCTGCTGATTTAAATACCAACTTTGCTGTCTGTTTGAAGTAATTTTCTTGCTGTTTAATTTTCTTACGACGAGAGCATTCCAAATTCGGTTTATGCAAAGATTTTGTTGGCTGGAGGGCGCGTCTGCGTTAACCGGCGGCCAGTTGGTAAGTCGTATACATATTTTCCCAGACGTTTACCTGTCAAATGTTGCACTCGCACACGAAAATGATGGAGTGAAGAGTTTTAATTTTATGACGCAGCAAAGGAGGAGTAGATGTGAGAGAGAACCCTGAGACGGAGACAGGGACAGGGACAGCAACGGAGACGGAGACGCTGATGATGGCGCCAAGAAATTAACGAAACGCGCCATAATAAACACACAACTGAGAACTGGAGGCTGTAGGATCAACGCTGTAGATCGTGCAGTTTTAGCCAGGCTAAAACTGAGAGAGAGAGAGAGAGAGAGACTGTGTGTGAAAAGTCCTGAACTTGGTGTGGGCGTTCTGCCGCCTCAAAGAAAGGTGGGAAACACGCATGGCTAATCTATTAATTATGCAGTTAGCAGTTTATTGATAGTCGCTTATCAGGGAACAGCATCGATCTTGTTAGCCGCTATTAATTGGCTGTGAAAGGTCTAGTTTCTGTTTCGGTTCACTCAATGAAAAATTCACTCAATACTTTCCCACCAAAAAAAGCCGAGAAAACAAGCCAAAAGTCCATTGACATCCCATTCGACTGCTCATTTAGACTCTCAGATACAGATACATATGCGTGCAGGCTATGAAGTATCTATAAAACCAAGATACAAGATCGTATCTCACAATCAGTTTACAACAACATGCCTGTAAATTGCCGCAACCGCAACGCAACGCAACGCGAGATCGATCCATAGTTAATTATGCCTAAAAAAATCTAAAAAAAAAAACAAGCCAAAAAAAAAAGGTTAAAACAAAAACCAACTAAACATTTTTACGAGCGAAATTTGTAATCATTGCCACATTCATATGCAAATGTGTTTCCTACATGTGCTCCATAGTCTGTATAGACTGTAGCTGTATCGGTATCTGTATCTGTAGACGTATCTGTATCTGTAAGTTAGTATCTTTTAGGCCAGCTGCTGCTCGAACAGCAGCTAACGCTTCTGTCGCTTCTGTGCTGTCTTGGCCTTTGTTTAATACGCTTTTCTATGGGGGCCCTGTTTTAGGTCTTGGTGTTAAAAGTACCGTATTGTTTGCCATATATAGCAGCAACTAAAACTCTATGAAAATTATAAAAACAACATGCTCTACCAAGACCCAAAAGTCTACTAGATAACGACGACTCACAGTGGTTAATTTATTAAATGTTTCAACTCGTCGTTGATTTTTTTTCTTTCTTTTTTTGTGTGCGTTGTCAACGAAAAAACTCAAAAAAAAAAAATTAAAAAAGAAGCAAACATTTATGTTGCCCTGAGACAACTTATAATTTCTTCTTTTGGCTCGGGTTTCTCTTCTTTTTTTTGTTTCTCTGCTTCGCTTGCCCGGTAGCTGTTGAGGTTGTGAAAAAGCTTAAAATTTTAATCAAAATTAGATCTTTATCTTGAGCAAGTTATTTGCTGTGTGTTGTTTTTTTTTTCGCTTTCGCTCTATCTCAGTGCTATGTGTTAGTATCTTTATTTTGTTGTTTTCCTTTCGAGGCTAATTGTAAATATTTAAGCTTTTGACGCCTCACATGAGAGCTCCCAACTGACACTGGAGGCTGCTGCTGTAGAGACCCTTAAATTAGACAAAAGACTTGTTGCAGTGCAGGGCATAAATTGTGCTCGCTTTGAGTAATGGCCGTTTAGCTGTTGACTTAACGCCATATTTGTGATACCCTGTAGTTGACAAGAGGGAGTAGAGTGTGATTTAACTACAGCTAACTTAAAGCTTTGTGGAGTTTATCCCTTTTAAAATAATATTTGTGTATTGTATAATTTCTAACTTCTATAAAAGTTTTAAAATAGCTAAAATTGGTTTAAATATTAATCAGGCACAAACTGTTACTAATATTATACATACATAAAGGTACCTTAAAAACTTTTGTAACTTATTTTAGTTATAAAATTTAGTTTTATTTTGTTGCCAACAAAATCTTTAATTGCTTTATATTTACAGTACAGGGTGTCTAGCCGTCTCCCAATCTTTGTTACAGTCTGCTAACTAGTTTTTGTTTGTGTTTGCCTTTTTTTGTCTACACTTTAGATTTTTGGGGTGGCAGATACCAGTAGCCATACTAAAATGGACTGCTTTTTTTCATAAAATGTGTAACTCGGTTGCGTGGTCTCATTCTGAACCGACTTCAGTTAGATAAAATGTTTGTATGTTATGGAATGCATTATAAAACGGTAGGAGTCAATTGCAGTTTAATGTTGCGAGTATAGAAAAGGTTTCTAGTAAAATCTTTAGACATAAGGTGATACAATTTAAAAGAAAAGTAGAAAAAAATTAAGTAATCTGAAGAAAAAGTATTTAAAATTGAATTTTAGTAATTAATAAATATCTAAAACATCAATTCAATTAAATAACAACATGCCTAGAATTCTTGCTTAAAGAAACAATTTCCAGCTAAGGCATAAAAAGAGATAGAGTGAGTGAGAGATAGAGATACGATTCTTAGAAGCAAGTGCTCCATAAAAGCGAAAGTCTTGACGCCATTAAAAGTAATCAACAAGAGAAACAAGTGTCAACTATGACTAGTGCCATAAGTACACATGAAAACACATAAAAAGAGAAGAGAGAAGCAGAAGAGGAAGACGTGGGGAATGGGCATAGAGTGAGCTATTCAAATACGCGATGAGACCAAAAATGATACGAAGTTTAACACACGACATTGGCCAGCTCAAACAAATGTCCAAACACTCAGCATAGAGATAAAGTAGAGGGAGCTACAGAGGCAGAAAGAGAGAGAGAGAGAGAGAGAGAGAGAGAGAGGACTTACAGCAGGCCTCTTGTGACGTTATGTTGTGAGAGAGATTAAGGCATTTCCTCTTTGACGTCAAACATGTTTTTTACTTGACTAAAGTTCTCTGCTTCATTTTTATCAGGCATCACAGTGGGTATTGTAATTACGCACTCATGCCTGTGCCCCCCTGGACCAACTGCATAGAGAGATAGAGAGCGTAACCAGCGAGCGCTAGAGGGAGTGAGAGCTAGCGATTGTGCGACAACAATTACCCCGCGGGCTAGACGGTCAAGCTTAGCTGCTCAATCAAAGCCAAAAATGCCGACACAAAACATCAAAGAGGAAGAAAAAGAAGCTGAAGAAATAGAAGTAGAAAAAAAAAAAAAAGGTAGCCAAAGAAGCCGTCAAATTGTTACGCATAATGGATGTTTTTATCAGGCGAAATGATTTCTTGACTACTGGACTTGCTCTTGGCCACTCGATCGGGCCTTCTTTTTGTTTTGGCCCGAACTCTGGATTTGGCTACGACTTTGGCTTTGGATTTAGATTCTTATTGTCTATGAGTCTTTGTCGGCAAATGCTTAGATATTGGCTTTGATGTCACAGCGCGTGGCCATTGAACTTTTGCCTGCATATTAATGTATTGATTTGGCCAAAACCCCAGCAGAAGAAACCTAAGACTAGTGTAAGCTGATCACTGATCTGGTTATAACACGCACAAATTTGTGAGCCAAAAATCAAAACAAAACAAAAACCAAAAGTGTTAGCTCATTGAGCATCGACATTAAACAAACAAATAAATATTTATTAACAAACGGGCAGAGAAAAATAAAATTAAAAACCAAAAACCAAAAAACTGTGTATGCAGATTCTTTTGGCCTGAGACGGTGAAGAAGAATGCCAGTAGCACTTGAATTTTGAATATACTTATTGTAATAACTCAAGTGTCTACACAACAGAAGCGCCTCTCAGCGCGTCGCGTCGCCAGCAACTTTAGCACTTAAGTTGAAGTCTGAAGCGCGTAAAGTCGAAACATTCAGTCTCCATGGGTCTCATCAGTCTACAGTCTCAGTCTACAGTGTCTTAGCTCAGTCTTCGTCTCGGTTTTGGGACGTATTTGCTTATGATAATTTGAGAGCAAACAGAGCGATCGACAGTGGAGCACAGTGAAAAAAAATGTTCAAAAATAAAAGACCAAAGGTAAAGTTAAAAAACTTCTGTCGTGAATGTGCAGAAAGAAACAAAGAAAAAATACATATTTATTTACTTATTTATATGTGTATAAAAGCGAAACACACGATTAAACACCTCTCAATTATTATACGCATTATTGTGCGCTGTGGAGTCTGGGGACTCTCGGACTCGACTTGAGGCCTACATTCATCTACACATGTACGTGAACCATTGAAAGCTGCTAAGTGGGCTGCTGTGGGGCCTCATTGTGATCGCCTAGACGCACGGACCCACATGATTATGATGCCTTTGGTCACCTTTTCTCTGTCCTCCTCTCTGCTTTCCTCGCCTCTCCTCTTCCATCCCTTTCTCAACTTGTCTCTGTTTAATTTTTGACTTTTTATTTTTATTTTTAGCTGTCCCCGAAGCGCTACTGGCTACGATTGTGATTTAGCTGTTTTTTGAACTGCATATACCCTGTAAATCAAGGTATTGACAAGGTATAGCATAGTTCAACTGATTGATTAACATTTTTTCAATAAAACCTCCTTAAAAACCTAGTCAAGTTCTGGTAGTAACGAAAGCACAACACAGAAATACGAAAGTGCTAATTTCTTACATTAAATAGAGTGTAAATCACTAGTTAGATACATTGCAAGAGGCTTTAAAGTTTCTCTAATTGAACATAAATATTGGAAAATAATTCCTAAGTCCTTTAAGATATTTTTTCTTTGATCACCGCTGACACGAACTCAAGCAAACTCATCGTGGAACACAGTAGGCTCTAGCTATAAGGCAAACGTTTTTATTAATTCAGTTTACGACGCAGTATTAAAACATTATTCAAACATTCGGTAAAAATAATTCATTAAAAACCCTTCGCTTTCCTTCGTTAACAACGACTTGCTTCATATTATAGCTTAATACGTTTTACAGCGTATCTCTGCGTCTATATCTATAAACTTCTACCCATGTTTTGTTAACGTTAATGTTAATGTGGATGTTGTTACCTTTGCCTTGTTGATTGAGTCACTTAATTTGCATACAAAAGTAGATTTGCATGCCATCCAGACAGTCGAGCGTCAACAAATAGTCCCAGTACGAAGATCACAGCCACCACCACCAGCATCACAATCGTTCAGTTTCGAGATAGTCATGTCGTAGTTGTAACCATGAAGAAATCTCAAGTGGCAAGCGTTAATAGTCTATATACTGTCTATAGCCGTTGGTCTATAGAGGCGCTAGGGGCTTGTTCAAATAACAATAATGTAGCTAAAAGTTTAAATCAATAAATTTCGTGTCGGTTCATTTATGTCTGGCATTATGATTAACAATAAAATAATAAATGGGAAAAATACTGAGCAACTGAATGAATTTTTAATTTAATTGCATCGAATTTCATTTATTTTCCATGGAAAATTACACACTACACATTTTTACGCCGTTTTATGCTAATTTTAATTTGAACCATCGTGTGAGAAAAAGGCTCGTGCTCCTCACTGTTGAGTGTCTAATTTCGCAAGAGCAAATTTTAACAATGGCAAGAATAAGTTTAAATGTTTTTAAGCAAATTGCAGTATAGGAAAAGAGAACGAAGGGAAAATCATTTGTATTCAATGCGCAGTAGTTTTAAAAGAGTCGAAAAAAACAAATTTAAACAAATATTTTCATCTTAAAGCAGAGACAATAAACTATATTATCTCATACAAGGGAAAGGTAAAAACAAGGGAATATTTAGTTAACTATAACTTACTGCTAGTTAATATTAGCAGCAATTAAAAATGAATGCTCGATTTCAATTCGTTGCGGATTTCAGTTGACTGCATTGCTGGCTGATTCAAGCGAGTGGAATTTGTGTCAGTCAGCTAGAAAACGGCACAAACCTTGGCTACCTGTTGATGAGACATTGATAGGTTGCACGTGCACTACCTATTCCTCCCCCTCCCTTGCTTTACCTTTCCGTGATAGGAAACGGAAGGAAACCGTAGCACAGAGAGCATTAGTCAAACAGCAGGCAGATCAGTTTGAGCAATACCAATTAGCTGGGTGCTGACAAATTGCACAGCTATTGACCCGACTCAAGACTAAATGCTCAAATGCAAAGCTAGACAGAGATAGAGGGAGACCAAGAGTGAGAGAGGGTGTACACAGTCAGAGACGGCGACAGTAGAGTCGTACCTTTTGGCTAATTGTTTTGGTATTATTATTATTGCATATGGCAACTGAAAGAGGAACCGGAAGCGTGCGCGACCAAATGTGAAAACGCGAAGCATAAATTAACACACACACACACACACACACATGCACACCAACAGGTTACAGGGTATACATAATTTGGGCAAAATGCCAATGCCAACTGCTAATAGTAAATTAATTTCTTTTGCTTATCGCCGCTGGGCTGCCACAACAAAACCCAAAGAAAACCCAAAAAAAAAAAACGCATTATGAATGTGTCAGGCAGCAAAGTGCTCTGTAAATTAACTCGCAAACTGGCCAACTATTTACCCAACAGACATAGGAATTCGCAGTATTGTAAGAGCATCCCAGATAAAGTTAAGTAATGTTTAATTACTTGAGCCAGTAGCCTAACGGAAGTGCTTTTGTTTAACCAGAGATTGGAGCAGCTACAATATTTACAATGTGTGTGCAAAGACCAAAGATATATATGATCCCATTCTGACTAATAAAATCACAATTTGTGCCTAAGGCCACAAACAACGAAAGTTTATTATGTTGCGTATACTTAACGAGATGTTAAAGTTCAAACTGGCAAACTGACAAACGCAATCTATTAATTAGTTAATTATCTATAGCGTGCATAACAAACATATGTTGGCTATATAGGCAATTAGAGGCATGTGTCAACATAATATATTTCATATGTTGGAATAAAATAAGTAAACTTCAAGAGAGAAATGAAAAAAATGCGTAGAAAATTTGATTATTATAAATTAATCATAATTTATTTGCTATTTTCAAATACAACTCTTTTTAGCCACAACTATTTTTGGCAAAGATGCTGCCTTGATCATTCGTGCTGCTCAAGGACTTGCTCAGCTGCTTCCCGTTCCCTATGCCACTCGCTCCAAATCAAATGTCCGGCAAATTTGTACACGACATGCGTTTCCGTAGTTTAACAAATGTTTTGTCAAGCTTAAAAAGGTCAGAGCAAGTAGATAAAATATATAATAAAACTAAGCAAAAGGCAGATAAAAACAAGAAGAAAAAAAATACAATCTAGCAGCTGCATCTGCAGTGCTGCAATATGCGAGATGTTCAATGCAGCGAGGTTTGAGTTTGTGTTCGGGTTTGAGTTTGTGTATCGAGTCCATATCAGGGACTTGGGGTACATGTGTATAACTCCATATCAATGCCGCCGAATGACGCAGCGTCAAAACCAAAATCAAATAAATGAGCAGCAAAACGGCAGCCACAAACAGCAACAACAACAACTCGAGAGAGAAGACAAGAGGACCACCATGATGGCAGAGGCTACAAATGGGCAAAGCATAAATAAGTAAGAAAAAAAAACGATGCCAAATGAAAGAATAAAGAAAAAAGAAACACTAAAAAACAATTTCGATCATGATGTATAATTAAAAGGCAGCACACACACAAACACACGCTCAGACACACACACACAGCTGTCTGCTTCAGCTGTAACGGCTGCTGACTGTGCAACTTCGCACTTCAAAATTAAACACAATTAGAAAGAACGACAAAGAGAGAGACAGACAGAGAGAGCGAGCGTCGAAGAGCGCGCACGTTAAGAGAGGGCGGAGCATTTGCAGCTGGTGTCATTTTCAAAATGGAGGTGCCAACAAAGAGAGCAGCTGTGCGTGTGAGTGGGACAGCTAACTAGCTGCACGTGCGCTGATCGCCAGCGACCAATCAGCAAGCAGCTTAGCATGAACAGCCAGTGGGCAGACAGACAGAGAGCGGGCGAGTGAGCCTGAGAGTGGGAGAGTGTGAGCAGAGATCTTTGCAGGTAATGTCGATCAATGGCTCAAACTCGTCAAGCTCGTTCAGTGAGCGAACGAGTAGCGACGGCAGCGACATTTTGTGTATGCAACTTGCTCAGTTGAAATGCGAACTTGGCGAGCGCAAGACGCGAGCGTCGGTCAAACACACATATCTCTCTATATATTTAAACCAAAAACAAATCCAGCAATTCACCAAACAATTTATTATTTGTTGCTGCTGCTGCTGCTACTGCGGCTGCTGTTGTTGTCATAATCAAATTAACACCCACACGCATATGAGACATTTGCCATAACAACGCCAGTTGGCTGCTGCTGGTTTTGCTGTGATTTGCATAATTAACGCTAATCGAATTCGCCTCGTGCCTTCACAAAAGAACTGAAAACTCATGCTGTCAGCTTTCGTTATTGTGTTCAATTATTGTTATTGTTGTTGTTGTTGCTGTTTTTGTTGCTTTCTCTGTGATTGAATTGTGCCAAAAGTTAAACAATTTACTAAAGTGTGAAATATACAAATAAGTACATACATAATCATGATTACCATGAACGAGCTTGTTGATCTGCGAATGCAACAACATATTGCGCACGAGATTTACCGCCAGCAAATAATGCAACGCATACCAGGTAAGCAAAGCATCTCGTCTACCCCTATCATCTACTCTAGTTTGCAGCACGCATACGCCGCATAAGCCACACATTTTGGCCATTTTCTTAAAGCTGTTACACATCATTAGCATTAATGATCTGTAGCTACTTTTAGCTTTGCCGCAATTGTCCTATTTTGGTAGTATTACTAGTCGACGAGCAGCAGGCGTTGGCGCTATTAGCGCTTTTACGATCAGCCCATAAACCTGCTTAATGTGAGAAAGCGTTTTTGGCGGCTTTTTTTCTGTTTTCGCTTAAGCCAAATTTAAGCGACACCAAAACCGCAGGCCATCTTTGGAAAAGGCTGTAACTGTTAGCCATGGCAATTTCAGCTGTTTGAACAGCTCGTAACACAGCAGGAAAAGCAACTAACTGAAACTTTGTAGTAATTTCAAGCTGGCACCTCTTTATATTTGCGCGGCACGAGGATCAATTTTAGATTTGTAGCTATACCAATTTTCAGTCAAAGTTTGAGTCGACAACTTTACGTTATTTCCAGTTTAAAATATATTTAAATAAATATTTTTCATATCATAAATAAATTTGAAGCTAGAATTCAACAGAAACCATTTTACTGTGCTGAAAAACTAGTATTTTTACGGTATTTTAAGCTTATGTATCTTTTAGATAAGCAGCCATAATAAAAAGCTTTATAACTAAATTAGATTTGTAGCTTAAGTAACATATTTATTATAGTTAAAAGCCAGTTTGTGCCTAATTCTAATTTTGCGACCCGAAAAACTTGCGCCATTAACGTTATTAAGTTTTAATTGAATAAATCTATTGAATTTTATTATATTCTATATATAAAAAGACTGTATATAAATAAACTGCTAGTTTGCCACTGATTACGTATAATATCTTGATCAACAACTGCTTGAGTCAATCAATTATATTAAATAATTAACCCAATTCAACGCTCTACCTTTCTCTCCCTCCCTACTGTTCCCCCTGCAGATCCCTTTCCACCGATGCTGCCCATTCCGATGCCGCGACACGTGATAATGCCACCGCGAGTCTCATTGCCCGGCGTGGAGATGACGCTGCAGAATGATGAGCTCTGGAAGCAATTCCATCAGATTGGCACGGAAATGATCATCACAAAAAGCGGCAGGTAAGAAATGCAACAACAACAACAACAACTACCAACAACTGTTAAGAGAGAGACGACTTTGATGTCGCGCCCAAAAGAACTTTTGGAATGTAATTAAACTGGGAATTGAGTTGGGATGAGTGCGATGCATTAGCACGAATGTGAAAAATAATACTCTTAGCCGAAAAAAATACCAAAAGGGAGAATTAAAAAGGATAGCATAGCAGAGTGTACCTAGCAGTTGTATGCCCTGTACTGTCGTTGCTCATAATTAACTAAGTTTACAACCTTTTTGTTTAAAACACATTCGTTGGGACACTTGCAGCACTGTTTTACAACACTGTTCTACTGTTAAACTTAGAAAATCAAGTACTTTTGAGCTGTTTTGTCCTTGTGCTTGCCACAAACTTGAAACACCCTTTTACAGGGTCTACAAAAATGAAATGTTGATCAAAGAAAAACAAGAAAATGTTGTATTGGCACTTAAAGCGCCGCGACAGCAACTGTTAACTGTGAAGTGGTCTCAGTTCACATTTCTCAGCCTCCAGGGCTTCATTCCTGATGCTCAGAGCTCGTCATCCTCATCATCGGCGTCGCTGTTAAATGCTCATTAGACGCAGGCGTCTGCAAATTGTTTACAGCGACGTCGCGACAACAATTTTCACAGGCAAACAAAGCAAAGGCAGCGACTGCGACAGCGGAAGGATGCAGGATGTGAAATTTTGAGGGTGAACAGGGACTGTGACAGGTACAGGCGTCTCTCGGCGAAATGAACTCAAGTGCAATCGATCGATCGCTGCATATATCTCAAGTGAGGCGTAAACGAACAAGTTTCCTGGCACTTTGCGTGCTCTTTGCCGTCCGATGAAAATTATAGTTGGAAAAATCAAAGAATTTTCGCGCAATCGCCCAAAGATATCTGGTATCTGTAGCTGTGCGTAGGCACAACGTGAGCTGAGCATTTGTGGCTGTGTAAAACTACCTAAAAGTGTCCGGCACTTGCTCAAAAATGTGCGTAAAGTGGCGTCATCGTAATTTATTGTAGGCCAACTATGGACATACAGCGCAATGGGACGTCCTTTTGGTCGGCGTTTTTAAACAGAGAGCGAGAACGAGAGGGAGAAGGAGAGAGAGTGAGCCAGGGCATAAATCTTAGCGTCAAGGATACTTTGTCGTCATCTTTGTTGCTTTCGGCGTTTTTATTGTGGCGCCTGTCTGCAGACAAAACTCGAAAAAAAACGACAACGAGATACATTTTGTATCTGTATCTGCTGCGCGTTGACAATGACCACAGCTTGTCGACGACGTCAACAGATACGAGCAATTTCACACTTTGGCCCGTCGAGATGCACAAGTGCCGATAAGATCGCACAACATTCCCAAAAATACAGCCAAGAAATCAAAAATTAACATAAACTTTTGGAACTTTTAGAACTGTCTTCAGTCTTCAACTCTTTTTGAGTAAAATCTTTTCTCCATTTCATACAATTATACTTGCTATATGCCATGAATAATTAATAAATTCCGTCGTTGGTATTAAATAGTTTTTATGCTCATCGAAAAATGTTTTATGTGAAAATGCAGACAGACAAACGACGACGATGTAGACAGCGAATGGACGACGATTCTTTCTGGTTGCAATCGATTTGAATTTTTAATGATTAGGCGCCAGAGTGCCACCGTGTGGCAATATACAGAGTGTAGCCTCAACTGCTCTTCCAAGTGGCGATCATAAAAACTAATTAGTTGCTCATACCCATTCCCATCAAAAACAAAGATCGAGTTCACATCGCATGGGTGGCAAATGTCCATAGACATGACCATAAAATTTTGTTTAGATAGCACACAAAGCGTATCACATGAAAATGGGAAAAAACAAAAAGAAAACTTGAAGAAACTCTAAATGAAATGACTTTGTCACGAAGCTTTTAAAGCGGCTCCATTGAATCCAAGCTTAAGACTATGAGAATCTCCGAGAGAGGTTGCCGTAACTTGGTTCGCTTGCAGCGTAATTCAGGTGAATCATTTAAAAGCGTTGCAGCTAACACTTTTGGTACAATCAGATGGGTGAAACAAGTGTTTGGCCTAAAAGGGTTTCAAAAGGTGTCTGAAAATGGGGAAAGAAGTGCATTTAATTCCTGGAAAACTAAGCATGAGAAGATTTTGGAGGTGGAGCTCATTGATGGGCGTTTTTTTATCAATTTGGTGACGTCATAGCTGCTCCAAATTGGGCGTTTCCTGAACGGCTGTCAAACGTCTAATTTATTAAAATTTAATATTTTACAGGGTATTTTTTAATGTTTTTTTCATACTTAAAACTTTGATTGTACTTTGTTATTTTGTACACCAAATTATTGTTCCTTATTAGCACTTTCGTCACTAGCATGTCATACAAACTGTTACTTAAACCTATAACTATTAATTTTTTAGAAATCCTACCCTTTAAAAGCCATAACTTCTACTTTCTTTCTATAAACATATCTCACAATCGATTAAATTAATATTTCCAACAGCTTTATACCAAAAGCAATCAAAAACACTCACACACACCTGTATGAATGCACTCAAACTACACCTGCTTAGGCGCCAATGTGAAATGTTGCCTCTTTTTACCCCTGGACTTACTCGGAAAGTCTTGCGAGGATGCGAGGACGCGCCAAAGATCAATATCTTAACAAATCGTTTGTCAAAAATGCAAGAACAAATTTTATTTTTTTTGTAAGCAGTAGAACAAGGAGTAAAAGGAGCGTAAAAAACGAAGGCAAATTGAAAATGAAATTCTAAACCACACGAATGTCGAAATATTTGTCTGTTGCCAACGTTTGTGGTCTAATGGAATTCAACAAGCCAGAAAAGGAATCAAATTAAATGTAGAAAAACAAACACACACAGAAACTCAACTGAGTTGAGTTAAATTAATTAATCATCGCGCAAAGAAAAAAAAAATGAACTAAAATAAAATAAAATTCAAAATCATTGCCAAAAAAACGAGAGGAAAAAACAAACAACAAGAAACAAAGACCAAAAAACAACTTATGAAAGGCAGGAAGGGAGAGGAGAGCAGAGCAGAGATGAGATGATAGAGGAGAGCAAACAGTTGTCGATGCCTGGCGCCAAGATCGCTGACCACCTGCTGTGCCACACTGTGGCAAAGGTCTCTCAATCTCTACTGCCCTCATCCCTCTACTCCCCCCTCTACTCTTAGACCGCTCTGACGATCCTCGATCCTTGTTAGCACAGCACCAACACGCGAACAGCGTTCCCTTTCTCTATTTGTGTTTGTAGTTTTTCATTTGCCTACACCAATTACATGGGCCACAATTAAATATTTGTAACGCCCAGAAAACGCTTCACTTTTTTATTTATTGCCCTCAGTCCCACATTCCAACTGTCTAGTTAAAGTCTCTGTTAACTATCGGCTAGATAATTTCACGTTTAATCTATAAAAATTAGTGTCAAACTTGGTATTATCACTTAGTTAAGATTTGACTAAAATAATGATTTATTTTATAAATTCTCATTTTTCTCATTTCCTTTACAGACGCATGTTCCCCTCGATGCGACTGAGTGTCTCTGGCCTGGAGGAGGAGACCAACTATTGTGTGCTGCTCGAGATGGTGCCCATTGGTGACTGTCGCTACAAGTTCTCCGGCTCCCAGTGGGTGCCAGCCGGTGGTGCTGAGCCCCAGAGTCCACAGCGCATGTATCTGCATCCCGATAGTCCCGCCACAGGCGCACATTGGCAGGCACAACCGATACTCTTCAATAAAGTGAAGTTGACGAACAACACGTTGGACAACAGCGGACATGTGAGTAATTGTGAAAAGCAGCGACAGTTTGTGAACTTAAATCTCAACTCCTTTCGTCTCTCCCCATCTCTACCTCTCTGACAGATCGTTTTGGCCAGCATGCACAAGTATCAGCCACGTTTGCATGTCATACGCACCGCTGATCTGGCCCAAATACCTTGGGCGCCGCAGCAGGCTTTTGTGTTTGCCGAAACGGAATTTGTGGCAGTGACAGCCTATCAGGTAAGCCAAAGGGGTACACTGAGCGAAAAGTTCGGCTTATTTGTGCTTTATTGACCAGAATTTTAGTCAGTTTCAAGCTGCCAAGACTCTACTATTTTGTGCTTATTTTAAGTTGTATTTATCAAGTTTTTTAGTAGTTTTACGTATATATTTCTTGTAACCAGTTCGAACGCTGTTAAAAAAGATGTGCTAAAATCAACTTAGAGTTTTGAGTTTGAGCTAACAACAGTTAAAATAAGACCACAAGTCTTGTTATCCTTTTTTTATTACCAAGATACTTAAATTAAGCATGTTAAGTAACTCAAATACTGATTTTAAGTACAACCTCTTTGCTCGCTGTGCTGCAGTTTCAATTTCAGTTTAAGCCCCTTCTTGCCAATTCATTGAGCCGGGCTAATTGGTTAATTTTTGGCAAACGAACGCTGCGCACAGTGGGTCGCCTGACCAACGTCTCAAATTAGCATGCAACGCCCATTGTCTACAGTTATGCGATGCTAGCTACAGATACAGATACAAGATACAGAGATATTAAGATAGACAGGCCAAAAAGTCAGTCGATTGTTGGTTTAGGAAGTTATAGAGCCACCACATCCTGAGACTCCAGGACTCAATGTCTTGCTGTGTTTTTGTCTGGCAACTCATTGACGCCAGTCGCTCAGTGGCTCAGTGCCTCAGTCCCTCAGTCAGTCATTGAGTCAGTCTGGCTCTAATTAGCGTGATCGCTTCCACAAGATCAACGTCAGAGAAGTTGTCAAGTCATGACAAGAGTCGTTTCAAGTGTCTCTCCATCTCTTTTATTACCGCTCTCCCTGTCTCTTTCCACTACTCCATCCCATTCCCACAGTCTGTGGTGTCAAGTGGCCAATTGTCATATTTCATGCAATTTAAACAAGTTGTTTTATTTTTTTTTATCTTTTTGGTTTCTCTGATTTTTTTCACAGAACGATCGCATCACGAAGCTGAAGATCGACAACAATCCATTTGCGAAGGGCTTCCGCGAAACTGGACAATCGCGTTGCAAACGCAAAATGTCTTCATCGCCAACCGACGATGATCAAGATTTAAATCAGACGCATTCACAATCCTCTGGCTCGCTGGACATGTCGCCAGGCAAATCCACAGCGATGTCAGAGACAACAACAGGAACAACGGGTACAACAACAACTACAGTGAACCCTAACGAAGATGGACCACAAATTAAGCGACTGAGATCAAATGGATCCGCTTGTTCGTTATCATCATCGCTCGATGGCGCTGACTCTGTGGCCATGTTGCAAGCTGGCTCACCTGGCGCCAACTCCACTGCCGCTGTCGCTGCTGTTGCTGCCGCCGCCTCTGCCGCTTCTGTCTCTGCCACAACATTCATGCAACATTTTCAACAGAACATGCAATCGCTGTTGCGACCCTCGCTTGTGGATCTCGCCTGCACATACTTTGGTCACCAGCAACGACCACCGCCACAGCCACCACTACCAGCACTACCACCGCATGAATACAATGGCTCTTCGATGGCTTTATATCCACCGCTTCCGGTGCTCCAGTTGCCACACAGCAACAGCATTTCCGTTCCACAAGCAGATGACAACACAGCGGATGAACTGGAGCTGGATGTGGGCAGCGAGACCACCGCCACACACTCACCACCGCAACAAGCTGCACCACCGCTCGAGGCAGCCAGCAAACGCAAAGGATTCAGCATCTCAGCCATTCTCGGCGGTGGTAGCTAGTTTTACATACTCTATTATAGGTTAATGCTACTCTAGTACTTTAGTAACGCTCTCCGCTTGATATTATACGCGTATTTACTTTGGCCTGATTAGCTTTTAAGTTTAGCTTTTAGTTTTTGCGCTAATAAAACGTAAGTCAGCTATAAAATCATATAAAAATGCTCTTTAGTTTGCACTGCTTTATTGCACTGCTTTGCAACTGCTTGTCATAAAGCTAAAGCTGGCAGCTGCAGGTGTAAAGTTGAAACTTTTAGACGGGCTCATAAATGTGGCTACACTGCGAGAACGGCAATAGCGTTTTTTCGGTATTAAAAAGCGGAACTTTGTAGAACTAAACTGACATGAGCTTTTCGTGGCTTTACAGCCTTTTTCTTACAGTGCAGTTACAGATGTGACTACTGCATACTTAAATTAATTCTGACTTCCAGGATTTGTATTTATTCTTTAAACAGGCTATTTTTCTAGCTGTCTAGTTATAGATCTTTCAGCGCGATTTGGCTTGAAAACTGTTTCAGGCAGGCGCCTGTGGCATTATTAGCTCAACTTGCTAATTGGCAGACTTTGGGATGCTGCAACTGGCACACAAACAACGCTGTAGGTAAATGAACATGTTGCACAGTCATTTTATCGCTGCTGAAGCATCAAAAAAATAAGGAAAACGGCAAAAAAGACGCAACTAAAAATCACAACTTCCGCTAGACATTAATCCCAAGTAATTTACAAGATAAACGCTAGAATTTCAACAACATCATCAGCAGCAGCAGACGCCAGAAAAGGGCAGAGGAAGAGCAGAGTGAACGGCAGCATCTCGTGTCCATTAGCCACACAGACTTTGGCTATGAACATAATTTGTTTGCAATTAAATAGCTCGACAAGGCATGAAATTCGGTTGCAACCCTAAACCCTACAACAGATCAAGAACCAACAACAGTTGCACCACAAGAGGCAGAAGAAGAATGCTCCGGAGACTCATAATAGCTAAAGATGTTTATGAAATGGGCAGCGACGCCGACTGAGACGGCGATGCTAACTAAGATGAGACAGCAGCAAAAAACAGCCGAAAAAACTAGTGGCTAGCAAAAGGTTGGAGAAGAGCGAGGGCGACTGAGAAGGACCCTGTGGAAACAAAATATTATACAGTTACAACCAAAACCTTATAATAAATAGTTGTAAGTTTAAATAACATTAAGAGAAATTCAGTAGTTTCTTTACCATGACAAACTGAACACTCCCTCTCCACACACAAGCTACAGGGTCTACACCAAAAAGAACACACTAACAATTTGTTATATAAGTAGCAGTTGCTGTTATTGTTGTTGTTTCTTAGTTTGTTCCGCTGGCAGCGAATGCAGCCAATGATGAAGTTTACGATGACAGGCGTCACCACCCACGTCTCCTGTCTACAAGACCTGGACGAAGAAGACACCGGGAGGCGTGTGCAGACGGGAAAAAGAAAAAGAAATACACACACAAGAAAAACAAACAATAATTTCAATTTACCACCAAATCGATTTTAAAACAATAGTCACTAGGGAGTAGAGTTGCAGCAGGAGAAGGGGAACATGGGACTGTGTAAGCAGAAGGAGTAGGGGACTGAAGACGGGGGCAGTTGCAACAAACGGTCTGTGGTTTTATAGCTCAGAGAACGGGTGACAGATGTCGTTCTCAATGTTGACAGCAGCAGCAAGGTTGCAACTGCCTCATTGAATGCCTCATTAAGCGGCAGCGACAACCCTGGCAGTGGCAGATGTCGCAGGTTAGCAGCGTGTGTGCGTAATTAATGCATTTGGTTGTTGCATTTTACGGCTCAACATTTCTTTTTTTGGGCTTCTACTCGTTGTTGTTGTTGTCGTGCCCCATGAAATTAGATACACTTTATGTTATTGTCTAAACAACAGAAAAAAGGGGAGCGACTTAAGGCCATTACCAATTTCCTAAACGAAAGTTAATTACTTACACAAACAAGTGCTAATGAGTGGAAAAGCGTTTTACGCGCGATGCACTTCACGTTTTTTGTTTTTTTAAAAAGTGCGCCAAACGACAGCAAGCAGTTAAAAATATTCACAGTTCCACTGCTTGGCGAATATTTAACGACACCCACCACAGAGTAATTAACCAAAGAGAGAGCGAGAGCGCAACAAGTGCAAGAGAAAGAGTTTTTGTTGTTGCTCGTTCAACAAAGGGTTTTAGTCTTCTCTTATCTCGAACAGTAGAAGACGGAGCCGGCGTTAAGCACAAAGAGCGAGTACTTGAGATTTTATTGTCTGAAATATACACATATTTGTTGGTGAGTAGAATGCAATACAATAGAGCGCGTCGTGTGCCGCCGGTGCCAAGCCATAAATATGGAACCTGCACTCATAATCTACATCTATCCCATATGCTTTCACTACTAAGTCCTAAGCCGAGGTTTTAAACTGGAGCGGAGCCAAGCCAAGCCCACTAAGAACGCGATCAAGCAGTTTATGCAAATGTGCCGGTAGAATTTTGTGACCCTAGTCCCGGGGTTGGGACAATTAACAAAGCGTGTAATTTTTCAAACGTAGCGTGTGAACAATGGCACAAACAATTACAGGATAATGAAAATCCACCCACACACAGTTAAAGCTGACCCAGGCAGGCACACATTCACACACATACACACACGCGTAATGCGCATTCAAATTTCCTTGAATGCAAAAACACAAAAGCGAACTGCGCATCAAAGAAGAAGAAGAACAACAACCACAATGGACGCTGTCAAGTGCGCGACCTGCGCGCAGTTTTTGTGCCTCTTTTGTTTACAGCTCTATTGAGTGCAAACTGTAGCAGTACTTAAGTTTACTGTATAATTTGAATATTAATGTATTGTGCAGCCAACTTACCTGTTGCTACCTGATATTTAATATTTTTAATTCACTGCACTAACCACAAGCACTTAAAAACTTCACTGACTCTTGTTCACCAACGCGTTTTTTAATTTTTTTCGTCACACTGTGGTGAAATGTACTACTGTGAATAATTTCCCCATTCGCACAACACTATTCACAATAGTGTCGATCTAATTGACTAATCGAAATCGATAAGCCAAATTAAACAGCAGCTTTTGTCAGCTGTCAAGGCTGTGCAAATGAACCAGTTGTCTCACTCTTTCCTTTTCAGCATAGAGTACGCACTGTTCTTGCACGCAGTCAGAAATTTTTCTTGCACGACCAACTTCAAGTTTGTGGAAAAATAAATTAAAACGCAAAATGAGCAAGAATTCAAAACCTGTGGACAAATATCGTCTCAAAATAGGTGATGGAAGCGATTCCTATCATTCATTCGCTGCAAGCAAGAGTAACAATGACGATTTGGATAATCTGTCCACCGTAAGCGAAGATAATACTCTAACTGATGAATTTGAGCTGGAGTTGGCCACTGATGCTGACGACTCCAGCAGCTCCACTTGCAATAAGTTGGCAAAGAAGTTCAATATTGTAAGTACGGCGGAATATATGAAACTGTATTTGTTAACTAATTGTTTACTCTTTCAGCCCAAATTCGGAACTTTTTCACGCGATTTAAATGGAAATCATCATTTGGTTCCTAAACTAAGATCTGATTCACCCATGCCTGGAATGGAACTATTTGACATGCAACTGCAGCATAAGGAGGCAAAGCAGAAGAAGCAGAAGGAGAAAATTGAAGACGATAAAGAAGAAACTGAGGCACTGCAGAAATTTGCCTTTACTGAAATTTGGGTCGAACGTCAACTGAACAATCCGGAACGTAAACGCAAGTTTACATCGGCTTTGGATGACTATTTTCTCAAGGAAAACACTAAGGGAATGCAGAAACTATATATGGAGGAGCAGGAGAAAGGTGCCTTCAATAGGCAACTCTTTGTGGACCCACCACTCGTACGTAGTATGTGTAAGAGAGAATCATAATAATAATTTATATTACTTTTCACAGTCCACTTCCACCAGTTTGGGCGAATTTAAAACTGTGCCGTCCCTTGATTTTCCCGAGCCTTTCAAAGGCGTCCCTGATGAGCCGATAAAGGAAAAGCAGTTTCCCGGCCAAAAATCCTATATAACTGTGCCAGCTGGCTACGATTTGACCAACCTGGTGGAGTACAAGGATCCAAATCATTGGCATCGTCGCAGCACCACTCGCAACGACAAAGAACCCTAAGTAAAATGGTTCCAAATGCACGCAGGAAGTTGCATTTTAGCTTATAAGATACTCGCTGGAACACAAATACATATAAATATGTAGACCGGACAGTGAGCTGATCTCGCCTACAAATGGTTTAATAAAAATCTTATCTCTGGACAACTCAACAACAATTTAAGCGTTTGTCAAGCGGACATAATACCGCCAGCGTTGTCAAAAAACTGGAGCAGCTACCTAGGCTAGAGATGGCAGCGTGTTGCACGAATTTAGTTAGCAAAATATGTTTAGGATGCGCTCATTTTTACTTTCTGCTTTATTTTTGTCTGCCGCGGCACGCACGAGCTGGCGCCCATCTCTAAGCGAAATGTTTTCATTGTGTTGCCGATAAAATTGTCGCCAGCGAAAAAATGTCCATGACTTTGATTTTGGCCGCCATAACATTAATTTCCAACGAAATTACACACATACACCAAAAAAGAGAGCGCCACAACAACAAGCAAAGCGGGAGAGCGAGCAAAGCAGAGAAGAAAAAAGTTTGCTTATCTAGACTGGAAGATCTGGAAACCGCGACGGCGTTCATTTGACTTTGACATGCAAACGAACGAACGTTTGTAAACCTGAACCTGGCGCTGGATTTGACTCCAGCACAGTCTCCGACTCTCTGACTGTGTCTCCGTTTTGGTGGCTCTGCTAAATGAGAATTCAATAAATTTTAGCAAATAGCCCCCAGCAGCAACAACAACACAATAGCCGTTTGGCATCGTTAGTCTTTTTGGCGACGTTTAACATGAATATGCAGCGTTGCTAATGTGGAGCCCATAAACACTTCCAGCGGCAACATGAATGGGAAACTGCAGCGTAGCCCCAACAGATGTCGCCACTGTGAGCCGAAAACAGGTTGGTTTTTTCTTTCGTTTGGTTTGTGTGCTACGTGTGTGGTTATGGAGAGTTGGCGAGGGAACGTTTAACAATTGTTTCTTAACGCGATTTAAAATGAAATGCCACCGTCGAAGATTTGCAATTTGGGCAATAGCCAGGAATGAGACTTTGCTACCACATTTGCCAATACTGCTGACCGTTCAACAAAGGTGCCGCCTCATTTCCGTTCATCCAGCCCCACGAAAAAAAACATCAAGTGTGTGTGAGGGAGATAGGCAGTGGCGCCTGTGTGTGAGGCAGCGGCAACGTTTCTTTTAGTTCGAACAATTTTGCATGTAAATGGCAAACAACTACAACGTGAAAACATCAATTACATTTGTTTTTGCTTGTTGTGCTCGCTTCGCAGTGCGCAGTGTGGTGTGCTGGCCCCAGGATTAACCTGGCGATCGTCGCGCTCAATCAGCGCATTCGTCGCTGGCGCCAGCATTTAAGATGCGGCTCTCTCTGATCTGCTGATAAGCTCATGTCGTCGGCGTTGTTCTTCTTGCTATTGTTGTTGTTGTGGCTGACTCGCGAGAGCCAAGCTAGTGTGTGTGTGTGTGTGAGCGCCCACCTCGCCTCTCACGAGTTGAACTAGTGTTGAGCTTGTGGAACTGGAACTGGTTTTTATGACCACAGCATGCGCGAGATATGAGACGCAATTATGTTATACAAAGAATGTGAGCAAAATGGAAGCACAAAAAAAAACGCATTTTCAAGCAGAAGAAGCGAGCAAAGGAAAGCGCAACAACAACAAAAAAACAGAGAGATTATGGAATGACTGATATTGCTCTTAAGCAGTGAGTTACGGCACAGTGGAAAGTAGCTAAAAATAGTGGTGAAGTTGAAACTTAATACGCTAAATTAATAAGGTGTTTATTATTTGTTAAAGTAAAGGCACAGTAAACTATATAAATATAAATATATTTTTAATTTAAAAGTGTGTGAGAAAATAAAACACAATTAAATTAAATTTTTATTGAATCCAAATAAAGTGTCTGCAGCCCTTTTCCAGCGCTTCCACTTTACTGAACGTGTTGCTATTCCAGTCATTCCAGTCTCATTAAAGAAAAAAAATCCTTTTGCGTATTTCTTCTTATAGTAAAACTCTTTATTTGCTGGCATTAAAATGCCAAAGACAATAAATCCATTACGAAATCATTTAAACAATTAAAATTGCATAATAAATACTTAAGATAAACACAAACATACAAATATATACTGTATACTGATGGTAAATACCTGGAAATCTTAATTAGCTGCAAAATATCACAATTTCAACTACTGACTACTAAAACGCTGATTAAATTTTTAAAAGGCAACAACAAGCACAAGAGTAACCACACAGGTGACTACTAAACCGATACAGTTGCTCCTAATATGTCCAAGATGCTGAAGCTGCTGCGTTTCGGCTTTGGCGCTGCGTCGACGGAGACGGCGACTGCGACGTCAGCGCAAGGCTTAAAAGACTTTGCAGGCAGCGCAGTCTCAGCCGCCGTTGTTGTTGTTGTTGTGCCGACCACATCCACAAAGCAATCGGATTCCTCGGGCTCATCGCTGCTGCTGGAGGAGGCGCAAGAGGAGGACTCTGGAGATGGCGGCGTGTAAGCCCAACTTGGATAGTTCCCCAAGTGCTGCCTGGCATAATCAATGCGCTGCTGCTGCGACTGGGGCGGCGCTGGCGCTGACAGCTGATAGAAATTGGTCTCCAGTGTATCCAACAGATAAGCAGGCGGCGGAGGTGGTGGTGGAGGCAGCAACAGAGCAGCGGCTGGTGGCACAGACAAGTCGAGACGCAAACGTTTAGCCGACGGCGAGTAAGCTGCGAGCTCCAACCCACCCGTCTGGGCAGCTGGTGCTGTTGGAGGTGGCGGTGACTCATTCAGCTTGCGCTTGCAACGCGATTGGCCCGACTCGCGAAAGCCCTTGGCAAACGGATTGTTGTCGATCTTCAGCTTGGTAATGCGATCATTCTGCAGGAAACATTAAAAATCAGATTAATAATCGTTAATTTGATTGATCGGGACTGTTTTACACACCTGATAGGCTGTGACGGCAATGAACTCCGTTTCGGGGAACACAAAGGCCTGCTGTGGCGCCCAAGGTAGTTGGCTAAGATCGGCGCTGCGTATGACATGCAAACGTGGCTGATACTTGTGCATGCTGGCCAAAACGATCTGCGATAAGCGAGAAGCAAACAGGAGATAAGTAAGTTCAGTTGGCTCAGTAGTGTTTACTGTACAGTAAACACAGTACACTACACTTACATGTCCATTGTTGTCCAGCGTATTATTGGTTAACTTTACTTTGCTAAACAACAAAGCCTGCGACTCCCAGTGTCTGCCCGTTGCGGGACTATCGGGATGCAGATACATGCGCTGTGGACTCTGGGGCTCAGCACCACCGGCTGGCACCCACTGGGAGCCGGAGAACTTGTAGCGACAGTCCCCAATGGGCACCATCTCGAGCAGCACACAATAGTTGGTCTCCTCCTCCAGACCGCTGAGGGAGACGCGCATCGAGGGGAACATGCGTCTGCAAAGAGGAAGTGAGAGAGAGAGAGACAGAGATTAGGGTGAGGCAATCGCTATAAGGGTAGCCATGTTGTGTTCCCATTTCTTTGGCCGCTTATCAGTTGAGAGATAAGCTAGTGCAAAGATAAACTTCATGAGTTGTTGATAAATACCTGCCACTCTTGGTTATGATCATCTCTGTGCCGATGTGATGGAATTGTTGCCACAGTTCATTGTTCTCCAGCTTGGCCTCCACCCCCCGCAGCGTTGGCAACGTTGCAAAATGCGTTGTGAAGTTTGGCAACATGCCGCACATGGGATCTGCAACAGATTTAAGATGATCTCGTGTTAGTTCCCCGTCGGCAGCACGAAATTTTAAGCAAATTTTAATTAAAACTCTTACCTGGCAGACGTTGCATAATTTGTTGGCGATAAATTTCATGGGCAATCTGCTGCTGCAGTCGCAGTTCGGCAATGTTTGGCAATGCCAACATCATGTAAGCCAAGTTAAGTCTAATTTACGATTCTAACTGATCTCTAATACACGTTTCTTATGCTCTTTCCTTGCTCTTCACTCAACGAACCGCTCACGACAAAGTTCAGTTTGAAACTGAGTTGCTCTGGTTTCCATGAGCACCTAACTCGCTGCCAGTCGAATCTAAATCCAGTCTGTTCACTTTACTTTTGCTCTCTTTCTATCTCCATCTCTCCTACTCCCAGGCACTCGTCTGACCTGTTTCATTTGCGCCTCTGCTCTGCGCTCAACTGGTTGCTCTCTCCCGCGCTCTCTGCTTTGCTGCGCTGGCATTGGCTGCGTCTGCTCGTGTCTGTTCAGCTTGTTGTCTCGCTTGCTTGCATTCGGCCGCCATTTTGTGTGATCTCTGCCTTGCGGGGGCTAAGTAATGGGCGCCCATATTGCTTATCGAGAGCGTTTAACTGCATTTGATGGGGGGCATCTCTCTTTGAACTATACGTTGTTGGGTATTTATAGAAATTAAAATGTAAATGGCTTAGATTTAGGCCAGCAGAAAAACAGAATTAAAAGCCGATTAGCTTAAAAGTCTTTTTGTTCTTCTTTCTAGAAATATTGTATGGGGAAACTCTTTTTGATTAGGAATAAAGAAAATTTGTAAAAGTATATGAATTGCTGTAGATCGTTGGATAGCACCTGCCCATACATTAAAGATGTACACTTAGTAGCTAATCAGTTGGTATAATTCAGTAAAGATACTTTAGTCTAAAGCTATATCTAAATTATTTAAAGAAAACTTAAAAAAAACGATACTTACACAAGGAATGCTCTAAATAAGTCTTAGAGTTTAATATTTTACTACATTTACAACTAAACTATTAATAAATTTACTACTTTTAATATATTTCAAATGGTTTTCAGATGAAAAATAAACTTTGAAAAGGTTTGAAATTGATTATTAAGTTGGAAATGTACACCACAAAAATTAGTTAGGGCCTATACATACTTAAAATCTGTTTGTCTACTGTTTCTACCTTAAAATTTGTATTTAGCAAAGATTTAAGTTGATTTTTATATACCAACCCGATTTATTTATAGTTTTTCAAATGGATCTTAAGCTGGTTTTAAGAATTTTACTTAAACCTATATATTTTTATAATATTTATCAAAACTATAATCTACCAGACTGCCAATTCAAGTACTACATCAATGATTTCTCATCGCCACAGATGCCCAAAGGACTACGTTTGATCCTGTAACAGCTGTCTGAAGTGGTTATCTTGTAGTGCTCGCACCTTATCTGAAATCAGCATAAACTCAGCTACCGTAGAGAAGTAGGGAGCAGTACGTGTATGTGGAACCAAAGCGATTGATCCGCCCAATTGATAAGTTACCGTAATCAAACGTTAAACGGTACTTGTAGCTGCAGGGACACTACAAATTGGCTGAGGCGCATCAAAGTGGCGCCAAGACGAAACACTTGAAACACTCGGAGTGTCAGTCGTAGACGAGAGTCGTAGACACAGACAAGACTCACTTGTTGCCACTTGTCCTCGACTGACGGGCAGGACGACAAAAATGACAACGTCGGCGTCACTGTCGGCAAAAACTCACAGGCAAGTCATAAAAATCATCACACTTTGTCCCAGGGATGCTGATCGAGTCTATACCGATGCCACTGTCAAACAATGGGCATACAAGATGCGCATTTTATGATGCGACATCGACCGTTTCGACCTCCGACTGTTTCCTCCCGCTCCTTTTTGCTCCTACTACTCCTACGTCGCCTTAGATTCCCTTTTTTGTATATTATTGTTATGATTATTGTATGTTTTGTGGGTATGTTCTACAAATTTGTTATCCATTGTCTCTGGGAAAATTGGGAACTAAAGCAGAGTTGGCGGAAGGCACAAAATAGCCAAAGAAAATTATTAAAAATATTAAAAAATAGCTAGCTAGTTTATTAACCAAATTATAGACTGCTTTTTAGTCAATAAATGTTTTTACAGCCAACAACAGCTAATTTCTTAGCTTAGTCACTACCAAAACTAGCTAATCTAGCCATAAACCAGCTAAATAGACAGCACTGCCTGTTGGTAGCTGTGCTTAGTTCTGCTTTTGCTAAAGTTCTTAGCTTGGTAACCAGCAAAACTGCTCAAACTGGCTATAAACCAGCTAAATTGCCAGCACTGCCTGTTATTACCTGTCTTTACTTCTGATTTTGGGGCCATCATAAAAGAGAAACCTGAATCCTTAGGCAACAATGCCTTTGTGGCCACATAAAAATGTCAATTTTTAGTCATATTGAGTCAAAAGGATCAGAGATATAGAATTCGATCGGTTGTTTTAGCTGGAAACCCTTTTCTTATCAGCTAAAATCCAAACTGAAGTCATTAGTCAGTTGAATTTCCGGTAATTTGATGACTGGCTTTGCATAAATTCTGCGCAACATTTCCGCTTATCCCCTTAAAAGAGAAGAAGTAGCAGCAGAGGACTAAGTGCGCTTCCTATCTAGAGCCGGATCCGGACTGAGGCAATTAGCCATTCCCCGTCGAGACGGATTTGTGTCATTAGCCGCGACTTCGGCTCTCAGTTTTCATTCATTGTGTGTGCGTGGAAAAACCCGGGGAATTTTCCAACCGTTTTCCATTCACTAATTGCTGCCGTTTTAGGCTTGTTATTTCGCTATCTACTAGATAAACACAAATATTTACACATGAATCAGACATTTAGATTTATTGTTTGCTGTTTCTTAATTTTTTTGTTGCTTAAATTTCGTGTTCGTGTTTGTGTTTTTGTTTTTTATTTTTTACATTTCTCTTAAGCCATTTTGAGTGTAGATTTAAAAATATTCAAATCACACGCTATTAATAATACAATTAATTCGTTTTAAGCTAATTACTAATTTTAGTTCCTTTAGGTTTCCTTTGTTAAAATTAACTATTTAGTTAGTTTAACCATTTCCAATGCTTCTTGGCTTCTGTTTTGCGTTTAGTTTATTATTATTATAATTTGTTTATCACAGCTATACGTTTATACATATATATTTGTTTATATTTGTATTAATTTTATGTTGGTTTTTTTGTTTTTGCTAAAATACATATAATTGCCAGAAAAACTTGCTTACAAATACGAAAATAAAAATAAAATTCAACACCAAAAAATGTTGATAAAAAATTATAAAAATGGCTGCGGGCAGGGGTGGAGGTGGGAATGGGCGTGTGGTGGGGGCGTGGGTTATAAATATATATATGTATGTATGTATGTATATAACAACATTTCAGCAAGATAATGCATTCAAATTCAGATTAATTGATAATAGTGATTAATGAGAGTGATTAACAACATTGAAAGCACTGGAAAGCACACACTTCTGCTGTGATATGTGATGTAGCAACAACAGCAACACCAACCACATTAACTAACTTGACCAACAACCACTTTAGGACAACTCAAAGCCCGTATTGCTGCTCACGGCGTAGCGGAGTTTATCCCTTAGCGTTGACTTCTTCTGGTAATTGGGCAACTTTAGCAGATTGAAGCAGGTGGATGAGGTGGGCAGACGATTCAGTGGATCCTTCTTGCGTATGGTGAAGAAACCACGTATGACACTGCCTATGGTATCGCCCGTGTCCTCATCATCGCCCACCTCCACGCAGCGTATAGAGAAGGGTGGTTCCAAGTGAGCAAAGCCCAAGAGCGGCGGCTTGGAGCAGCTGGTCACAAACTGCAGGGTAGGAAAAGCATTAGTTTAAGCGTTAAATTAAGTTCTGCAAGTTTTTAACTACCTTCAGGAACAACTTGCGCTCGTCTTCGGTGAAATCCTTGGCCAATATGTCCCAGAGCCAGCCGACCACGCGATGCGAGTCATGGAAACCGCCATAATACTGTGTATGCCTGCGCAGATCCCTCAGATCCAATGGCACCGTATCACCAGAGATTAAACGCTGCAGCTCTGGCGGGGAGAACAAGGACAACCACTCGGGATTGACAATGCTGCGAAAGCCACGATTGAATGCCTGCGTCTGTTCCCTGATCTGAGTGTTCATATGAAAGTAGGCCATATAATGGATATAGACCAATTTGTTGTGATCGTTGACCACACGTGCTTTGCCTCCCGGATGCAGCTCATGGGTGACTATCTTGCCCATCACATCCTGATCTACCGAAAAGGTTAAGTTCAAATCTGCCACATCCTGTTTGTAGTGCTTGATGAAGGTCAGACTGCGATAGAGCTCGTTATCCAGCGAGGGCAGCTCATCCATGCAGGAGTAGAGTGCCTGTTGCGTCTGTCCCAGCAGCTGGGAGAGAAAGAATGAAGCAAACGGTACGTCTACCACAATGCCCTCGTAGACAGCCTTGCCGAGCATGCGTCCCACGAACTCGAAGAGCTGCAAATGATTGTCCTGCACGTAGGAGATGGGCGATGGATACAGTCGCTGATCGGAGGTGGTTTTAAACAGATTCAGCGATGGATCAAACACTTTTTTGATGGTCTCCTCGAGAAACTCCTTGAAAACGCCATCCTGATCAATGCCCGCCTCGTGCAGTCCCTGTTGATTGATGAAACGCACACGAATCACGCCCTTGAGAGCGTGTGTGGGCTGTGCGGCCAACTGACGATAGCCATCCTCTACAATCCGCTCCCGATGTATCACAATTAAAGCGGAACGCGGCGAGGCACACGCACTTTCCGTCAATCCCATCACGGCCTTCTCGTTCTGCACAAACTTGCGGAAGAGTTTCACCCGATCCTCGTGCGGTATGATGTGGGGCATCTTGGCCAGCAACAACATCGCATTGCGCTTGGCCTTCTCCAGATCATTGATGAATGTGGATGGCTTGACCTCTGGGATAAGCCAATGATTCGGCGGCGTAAAGGGGCGACGACAGTCACGACGATACAGACAGAGCAGCAGCGTGTGCAGCGAAACAAAGACGGGATTGTGCACGATGTTCTTGGCACCTGTGAGGAGAGAAGGAAATGGAACTATAGTTGTTTGAAGAGAAAGCAAAGTCGAGCTTATTAGAGTCAGTTACAAGCTTAAACCCCATTAACTCCTTATTCCTTTAGGGTACCCTTCTAAAGACCGCTTTTAAACCTACCCAAAATGTTGTCATTGATCAGTTTGTAGAGCATATTGTTGAGAAAATACGTTAGCATCACATAATCATTCAAGCGAAAAGGATTCTGCTCCGTGTACATTTCATACTCATCCAAAATGCTGCAAAGAAAAGTCCACAAATTAATTAAACCGTGATTCTTTAACAAATCTAAACTCACGTAACGTAGTGCGTCATGCAGTCGCAGAAGAGCATGAGCATTGCTGTCTGCGGCTTCTGCAGCGACGTCTCGCAGCGCAGCAGCTCCAGATACTCCTTCATGCCACAGTTGGGACCCAGCGAGGTGATCAGCAGCCAAATGTCATACAAAACATTATCGTTATAGCAAATGCCCGTCAGAATATCGAGTCGCATTTGGGATAAGGTGTTAAGTGCAGCATAATACATGCCACAAATGCGCGACACTTGCAACACCTCGTTATTGTCCAGTTTGCGCCACTGCAGCTTTGTCTGCTTCCCAGCGGAGCTGGAGAGCAAGCCACTGCCACGCGTGGAGCTGCGTTCGAGGGCGCGACGCAGCAGATTGCTAGTGGATGGCTGTTGCGGTGATTGGAACTCAATGCGTTCGTAGTTCTCGTTGATTTGCTTGAGCAGATCACCAAGCAGCAGCTTAATACACCGATGATCCCACAGCATGTGAAACTGTTTCTTGATCAAGCTGACATTCTGGTTCTGTGCTGGCTCAGCACAGGGTGTATGCCAGCCGAGCAGCTCGTGCCATTGGGTGAAGACACCCTTTGTGGTCACCGTGTTGGGTATTAATTCCAGCAGCGATGTGATCGTTTCCTGTGGATATAAAGCTGATTAGTTAAACTGAATGTTACCTTAAACTCCAATTGGCTACACAATACTCACCGTGAGTAGCGGAAAGGCCAGCAGCTTGGCCTCGGCCTGATTGTCTATGTTGAACATGTTCACAATGTTGCCCAGATAAGCAAGAGTCTTAGTGCCCGACATGCTGGTCGCAAACTCCTCAAACCACTGAAAGTCCTCCGAAATGCTTAGCGCTCGTTTTAGCAGCCACATGGAACTGAATTGTTCGATGCACTGCGGCACACTCTGGTTCAAATGATAGATCAGTGCCGGCACCGAAAGGATTTCGCTGAGGAATTGTGATAACAAATTGCGACTGTAATCGCCGTCGGTGAGGGGACGCAGACAGAGCGTAATTATGGCCACCAGGGTAACGGATTTCACGGACAGCTCCTCGCGAGCTGTGCCACGCAGCAGTATGAGCTAGAAATTTTGTTAATAACAACAAATTAATTACTCTATTTAATAATTTTCCTCTTCTTACTTACTCGCATAGTCTTATAGAAACCGTTTTGCACGAGATGCCCCTGAATATTGCAGCAGATCTTCTGCATGGCCGCCTGCAATCGCTCGAATTGTGGATTACGCAGTATGGCCCAGGATTTGGCTGCTGTGAACACTATGAGTGTATGCAGAAAGAGCGCGAGGGATATGCTATCAGCATGATTCTCGGGCTTGAGTTCGGGCAGCAGCAACAGGCAGTTGGTTAGCAGCAGTTTAATGTGGCCTATCCAGGGCAGACTGCGTTCCTTGTGTAGACACAGAGCGGCATAGGAGAGCTTGGGATTCTCCACTTCCATGGCACGATTCAAATAGCGACAAATTGCTTCCAGCCTCTCTCGCATGCGAGCATTGGATTTGTCCAATTTGATTTGTGTTAAATAGCGACGCAGTACAGGATAAACGTGCACTGCCGGCATAAGTGGTTCCATTTCCTTATCATCTTGTTCCCCAAAGAGCGCATCGAAGTCTTTGCTGCAATGAACAGTTATAACATTAGCCTTTGATCTTTGTAACTTTGTTTAGCTTACATTATGCGCTTTTGATATTTGCTACGCGCTGCGTATCCTTTGAGTGTCGCTTGCAACAGTATCGCAGCCTCTTCACGTCGCTTTTCCAGCGCGCGTTCCTCACGCGCCGCCTTTGTCTGCTCCAGAAAACTGCCCTTTTGCGATTCAGTTTGTGCAAACATTTTTGTGTACAATTATGTTATGTAGTTGTTGTTCTTGTTGTCGTCGTTCTTGTTGGTGAAGGTGGTTGCTTTTGCTTGATATTATTGTGGTTCGTTGGGCTATTTGTTTTTGTTGGTTTGCGCGGCAAATTAACAAATTGCACTAATTTGAATGCTGTGGAGTTTATTATGCATTTTGATTATGCAGCTTATAGTAGCACTCAATTTTCCAATAACAATAATTTTTCATTTTCCTTCATACAATAAATATTTTTGTGCACAAGGTGGCAACTTCAATATAACTATCGATAGACGATAAGCGATTACACATTATCGAAATTTTTCAACACTTGATAATTTTAAAATAATAACCTAATTTTGCCGTATCTTTACTTTTCGTTGTTGTTGCTGCAGTATTTTGGTTCAGTATATTCCAATGCTTGAAATTTCGCCGTGTGGTTTTTTACGAGCGAAAAAAAAAAAATCCGTCGTTGTTGTCGCGTTTGCGTGAATTAATAATTAATTTTAACTATAAAATTATAGTATACATTTGCAAAAAAATGCAAATAATTGCGAGTGAATACAGTGGTGTGCAGTTAAGTTTCGTTTTGTCTAAAAATGTGTTGCGTGCACGCGCAAATATGTCGTGGTGATGCCAGAGTCAGCTAAAAAGGCGAAGTAGTATGATTTTGCAAGACTTTGTGGAAAAACGAAAACAATAAAAGCCAAGTCAAGGTGAAAATTATACAAATAAATTAATGGATGCGCGATCAGATAGCATATGCATATCAAATTAGTAAAATATGCTCGTATTTCGGAGCGATCAAAAACAGTGTGAAAATAATTTCAAGGTTTGCAGCGCAAGCAAGCGAATAGAAAGCAAAAGGTAATTGAAAAATAGAACGATTTTGGCACAAGCGCAGTGTATTATAATCTATGTGGTATTGTGTTGTTGTTAACGTTTTGTCTGTTTGTCTCCGATTGGGTGGGTGGGGCGTGATTTGAGGGCAGCTGGTTGTCGCAGCAGCAAAACAAAACAACGAGCATGTTTGTCGCGAATGGGGGGACAGCGACAGAATCACTTGCCCAAAACGGAACCGAAAGTGAGTGCAATTGAAAAGAAGCGACATGAAAACAATTGTGCTGCGCTCTGGCGGCGAAAGCAGGCATAACAACAACAACAAAAACAAGCAGAGCCAGAGGCAGAGGCGCATTGCAAAGCAGATGAGAGCAAAAAAAATAAAATGCCTGCCTGCTTTGTAATCTCATGTAATTTGCCGCAATTTTTGCCTGTGCATTCTGGTTGCTTCCGTATGTACGTTTGTGTGCGTGTGACTGTGTGTGTGAGAGTGAGTGAGTGGTTGTGCATCTGTGTGCACGCTTTGCTTTGGGGTCGGTAGGTCGTTTTGTAGCGCGCGACATATTGTCGCTTGCATTCCGCTACACAAACACACGCATACTGACGCAGTCGCAAATGTTGGAATGTGTGCGTGTCTCCCCCACTGTCATATAGGACAGCAGCAGCAGCAGCAAAAACTCAAGTTCCTTTTGATTCTGCCAGAAAAAGGCGCGCGTTTGTGTTCGCTTTCGTTGTTGCTGCTCTGCCACTCTGCTCAGAGTTTATTTTGCAAGCTTCACCATTTTATAAAACGGCAGCTACATTAGCTGACGCCACCAAGCACCAATCATCATCGTCATTCTCTCTCCCGCCGCTGCTGCTGACGCTGGTGCGCTCTGCTACTGCTACTCTGCCAGCGACGTCCGTTTGCCATCCTCAGTGCTCCCCAGTGCGTGTTCATCGTTGCAGCATTTAGTTGGCCTGTGGCTTCGTTTTTGTTTAATTCTCATTTCTGTTTGTGTTTATTCGTCTGCAGATAATCAAATTTATATTGTGCATGCAAAATAATACAACAGCAGCAAGGAGAGCAAAGAAAAAAAAATAACGCGTAAAGAAAAAAATGCCAAAAGAATACGAGCGCTGATGTTGTTGAGTTTAACAGCTACATTTGTTTGTAGTTGTTGTCGCCGTTTGTTTTAGTGGCCTGTTATTCTCGGTAAATTTATACGTGTGTTTGTGTGTGTGTCGTTTATTGAACTTTGACGAATTGACAGCTATTATTAACACACAAGAATGTAATTTTATGCCGGTTAATATGCAGCTTCGGCTGTGTGCGTTAGACTATGTGTTTATATGTTTGTGTGAGTGTGTGTGTGTGTGCAAAATTTACAGCAACTTTGATATTGACACATAACCTCAAATCATAGAAAAGTTGCCTAGTTACCGTTACTTTGGAGCCCGCCATGTGCAAAGCTTTTATTGGCTTTGGTAGCCACAGCCGCTGCCAATAAAATCAAATACATTTGTAATTGACTGCAACAATTAAACAAAAATGTGAAATCTCCCCTAAAAAAATAGTAAATTCCACTTGACCGCTCTTTAATACTGTAATTGGGTCCGTTATGTTTTAATGCTTGCTCATGCACACGCACACACACACACTAACACTCACACATACAGGCATACATTGACACAGCTGCATTGCTGAGAGAGCTTTAAAATTGTAACAGTAGACAACAACAATAGTATAAGAAAAAAAATCGAAGAAAGTCGTCAGCGAAACAAGCTTCATGATACCCGTTCGAAATGAGCACAGAGAGTATAAAAGAAAAAAGTATAAAGTAAAATAAAAAAAAAATATAAAGCGTAACGAAATTAAATGAAAAGCGCAAATCGCTAAAAACCTAACCACACTTATTGAGAATCAGTCCACTCCCTATCCGACCCCCACACCACCTCCGCCCCCTGTGTGTATAGACAAGCTTAAACCTAATAGGTAAATAATGATTTTGAAAATGTGAAGTATTATTATTGATTTATCGCCACCGCGCAAAGCTCTACCAGGCGAGAAGGTGTTATGTACAAAACTCGTTATTTATTTATTTATTTTTCTGATAAGAGCTTCCCAGACCTCCGATCGAGACGGGAGACGGGACGGCACAGGACGGGACAGAGACGTTGACGGACAAGTGGACAGACCACAACGAATGCTAATTTTTTTTTCTTTTTCACATATCATCATAATTCATGTATTTTTATTTTTGATTGTCGCCAGGTTGCAATTTTTGTTATTGTCGCAGCATTTGTAAATTTAATAAATTAGCGAAAAAATTGATTTGATTAACTTTGAATGTTTGTGTTGTTCTTGTTGTTGTTGCTGTTCTTTCATTCGCTCAGTCGTTCGTCGTCGCCGTTAGTGTCGCTTGTCGTCTATTATCGCCAGAAACGAGAGCAACAACAACAATAACGGGAAAAATTCTTACCGCGCTTGTGACCTGAGTCGTGCTGATCACGTGGCTCTGGACATATACGAATTTTCGTACTCTAAGAAAGTAGTTAGAATAGTAGAATTGAAAAAAGTTGGAAAACTTTGGATAAAACTTAAACACTTGGCTTAAAATTATTAATTAGTAACTTCAAACATTCATATTAATTTACAGCTGATTTCTGGAAAGCATTAATTACATAATTGCTTGATTAAATTTTAAATATATAGAGAAAATCAGTTATAAATGTTTAGGTTAATTAAATGATCAAGTTAGCCAAAACTACTAAAGAGTATTATAGACAAGGGAGTACAATTGCACTGCAAGCAAATAAGGGCAAGCGAAGAACAAAAAAGAAACAACTATAACCATAAATAAACAAGTTTTGAACTACTTGATTTTTGCGGTACTTTCCCTATTTATAATATACGTATTTCCTTTGTTTACTTTGCAGCCCTGGCAACTCAACCAAAAAATAACTAAATAAATAAAAACAACTGCAAAAAAGGCTGCAATCAATACAGAAAAACAAAATTCAAAACTTATAAATAACAAAGCAAATAAATAAATTGCTATAAAAAAAATAAGTGCAAAGCAACAACAACGATATGAAGTACACAACAGGAACAGACAACGCGCTGCCCTCAGGCAGCAGCAGCAACAGCAGCGAATTGCAGTCAGCAGTGACAACAGCAACACAACAGGAGCGACAGCAGCAACAACAAGCCAGCGCAGCAGCGACTGCAAGCACAACAACAACGACAAGTGCCGTTAATGCAACGGCCGCAACAACAGCAACAACCATAGCGACAGCAGCAACAGCAACTGCAACACCAGCAACAACAACACCAGCAACACCCAATCCCAATCCCAATAATATTAATATTAATGTTAATAATAGTAATCAAAGTGATACCAATGCCAATGCTACTGACATGCCACACGCCGCACAGGCACAGGCAACAACCACAACCCCAACAACAACAACAGCAACACCCACAGCAACAGCAACAACAAATGCTTTGTTCTGTGAACAGGTGACAACGGTGACGAATCTTTTCGACAAATGGAACGATTGTGAGCGTACAGTGGTCATGTATGCACTGCTCAAGAGATTACACTATCCCAGCTTGAAGTTTCTACAGTATTCCATAGACAATAACCTGACACAGAGCTTGGTGGGATCCAGTCAGACGAGCAGTCTGAGCAGCGTTGTCATCGACATAAATGCCAATAATCCGGCGTATTTGCAGAATCTACTGAGTGCCTATAAGTCGTGTCTGCCCAGCGATTTGATGGTCATGGTGATGGATGGAGGCATGATGTCATCCTCCTCCTCATCGGACAAAGATTCAATGCCATGCTATGGCAGTGACTTTCAAATCACCCAGACGCCAGAGGAGCGCAACAAGTTGTACACCCGTAAGGAGGATATACTCCAGGAGGTGCTCAGCATGTTACCACTACTCAAACCTGGCAACGAGGAGGCAAAGATTACTTATATGACCCTAATCTCATTGGCTGTCAAGGACACGCTGCAGCAGCAGGTGCCACCGGAGTTGGTACAACAAATCTTCTCCTATATGCTCATACATCCCGCCATTGGCAGTGAGGATCGACGTGCATTGAATGTCTGGTTACGTCATCTGGAGGATTACAAGCAGGCCAACCGACGGAATAGCAACTACTTTGTCCAACCTGAGCAGCTGCAGCAACAACAACTGGGCACCATATCGGACAGCTCATCGTCCTCCTCCTCTTCGTTGGGCAATCTAACGCGTAGTGTGGATTGGCAGACGATTGCACCGCCTAGTCGACAACACAGCAGCAAACAGTTGCCACGACAACCGGGTGAATGGAGGGGCAGTGTCAGTGGATCGTGTGGCTCGATCAATCCACTCTGTGATAATTTAAATGGTATTACATTGAACGAATTAGCATCTAGTCAGAATAGCTTAGGCCTATCCCTTGGCAGTAACTCATCGTTGGTGAATGGTGTTGTTGCTGGCGCTGCAGCCGGTTCCTCCTCCATGCTCCATGGCATTGGTACAAGCGATGATCATGACACCTCATTCAGCAAGAATGGCACCGAAATTCTTGACTTTGATCCGCTGCACTGCGACATTGCTGCTGCGGGCGAGGCTAGCGGTAGTTTCAGTCAACAGGTGAGTTTAGTTGGCACCTGGAAGTCTCAGAAATCTTTATTTATTCAAATTTTATTTGCAGTCTGCTTCACCGCATGCGTCTGCCTTGCATCCACAACTGTTGCAGCATCCACCACCACCGCCGCCGCCACCGCAACTGCCGTACGCATCCATTCTAATGGGTCATGTTGGGGATCAGTTTGGCGACATCAATCGCTGGAGTCTGGACAGTAAAATCGCAGCTCTGAAGACACGACGCTCCAATAGTTTGACAACACAAACCATTTCCAGCTGCTCGTCCAACTCATCGAACTCGTCTGTGATCACCGTGAACGATAACTGTTCCAATTCCACGGAGAATCTGGCACAGTTTGCCAACAAACCGCGTAGCTTCTCGCTCTCCATTGAACATCATCGTCATAACAATTGTTTGGCCAACAGCACCTCGGACACGCGTCTCGATGACTTCAAGCCCAACTACATTAAGTTCCAGACACGTAATGTGGGCATGTCCGGCATTGGACTCTGGCTGAAGTCTTTGCGTCTGCACAAATACATTGAGTTGTTCAAGAACATGACGTATGAGGAGATGCTACAGATTAGCGAAGATTTCCTACAGAGTGTGGGCGTTACCAAAGGTGCCTCACACAAGTTGGCACTGTGCATCGAGAAGCTTAAGGAACGTGCTCACATACTGTGTAAAGTGGAGCAGGAATTGCACACGGGTCAGATGAAGATCAGCACTGCAGTTGAGGAGCTCACAAACATTGTGTTGACACCGATGAAGCCATTGGAAACGATTGCCGGTGAGGAGAATATTGGACTACGTTTTCTCAAGGTGATCGATCTGGTCAGCAATGCGCTACAACAGGATCCCTATTGTGCACAGGAAGAGGAGACTTTGGGTGTCTTTATGTGGATACTTGATCGTTCCATACACAACGAGGCATTTGTGAATCATGCCAATCAACTCAAGGAACTCAAGTTCAAGCTGTCCAAGCTAAAGATGTCCATGGTACCGAAGCTGCATCATGTGAAGACCACGGGTGGCGGTGCTGCAAGCACCTCTAACATCAACAAGCCCAGGTAAGCGTGGCTTAATTAGCACCTTTGGTTAGGTAATTCAATTTGTTTGATTTGTTTTTAGATGGAATGGCAAGAGTCGCAAGTGTGATCCCAAAAATGGCAGCAATGATCGCATTAATCATCGCAAGAACTCGAATGATATGCTGAACTTTTCGTTGAATTGCTTGCAACATCCGATGCAGCACAACCAACAGCAGCAGCAGCAACAACAACAGCAGCAACAACAGCAGCACCAACAACAACAGTTTGATTTCAACAACGGTTATCAGACGCAGCAATACAAGAGTTCTTCATATCCCAGCTTCATGAACAATCCCCAGCAGCAGCAACAGCAGCAACAACAAACGTTGAAACATCACTCACAGCATGCACAACAAATGCAGCAAATGTTGCAACAGCATGCGCAACATTTTCCTGCATTGCCACAGCAAACACCGCCACCGCATCATCGTCGTTCGCTAAACAATTTGATTGTTGTTGCCGGTGGACCCCAGCAGCCACAACAGCTGATCTTTAAGCCTGGCCAAGGAGTGCTAACCAACAGCAGCAACACTGACAATCTGCAGCAGCAACGCAAACCCAGCTTAAATGGACTCGCTGGACTTGGAGGCGGTGTGGGAGTGGGTGTAACCACAGCAAGTGCTTTGGAGCAACAACAGCAGCCCAAGAAGACAATGGCCGCTGTGGTGATGGTTAGTAATGTGGATCAAACCAATGAAACGACGCAGCAAACGCCGCAAATATTAATTAACAACAATAATAATAAGAACAACAATAACAATGCCAATATATTAAACAACAATTTGATTAATCAACAGCAGCTGCAGTTGTTGGCGGCAGCAGCTGCTGCTGCGGCGGCTGCAACAGTTGGCAATGTCAACAGCGGCAGCAACAGCAGTTGCCTGTGTTCTGTGGCTGATGGCGGTGGTGGTGATAGCGGTATCTGTAGCAATAGTCTCTGCCAGCACCAAACTAACAGCAATAACAATAACAACAACAACAATACACATGTTAATAACAACAATAACACAAACAACAATAACAACAACAACATGGAGCATTGCCTGTCTCAGCCGCCATTGATTAACTTGAATATGACAACGCTGAAGGACACTTTCAATATCCCCGCACATGACTATAAAATGAGTGATTTCAAGAGTCTCGAACAACTGGAGACTTTGTGCCGTCAAATGACCGAGCAGGCCATAAACTAATGACCAAGTTGTTGTTGTTAACTTTTTATATTTTATAATAATTAAATGTTTTTATTGTTAAAGTCTGCGTCGTGTCTCTGTAAACTGTAAACTGTAATCTGATGAATTGTATTTTGTAAACGTTTTTAGTTATGTAAGAGAAAAGTTTGTTTAAATGTTAAGTTTTTTTTATTACACACACTCTCTAACCCTCTGTCTGTCTGTCGGTTTATCTGTCTGTATGTGTGTGTGTGTGTGTGTCTAATGTGTGTGTGTGAAAGACACGTCTTTTGGGTCACAAACTATTAGCAACAAACTGCAACGGCTGGCCGTTCAAAATGTGGCTAAAAGTTCTAGCTGATATAATCCTACTCCCAAATCTCTAGCATGCTGGCCCAGAAGACGTTGCCTTCTTTTTATTGCTGCCAATGTTATTAATGTTTAAGTTGAAGAAATGAAGTGACAGTAAAGCAAACCAAACAAGTTTTGTAGACAAACAGCAAGAACAACAACAAAATTTTAAACATTCTTTCTATAGGAAAATTTGGCCAAATTTGATCAACATTTTACGCTATTCTAATGACTGCTGTCGCCACAACAACAACTACAACAATAAGAACAACAGCAGCAACAAACAACAGCAAACGAAAGAAAGTTATTAAAAAACAGAAATTCGACTAGAAAAATATATAATGAATTAATTAATTAATTATGATATGAACTCTGCATCGTGACCATGAGACTGACTAAGATTATTACTTATAATATTCGCAACTTATATAAGAACTAGAAAAGCTGGAATGATAAACGGGAGAAGAGAGAAGGAGAAAGAGAAGAACAAAAACAAAACATGTTTGATGAAGAAGCACACAGATAATTAATAACACGGACACACGCGAATTCAAAAACAAAAACTAAAACTAAACAAAAAAAAGAAAAAGTTGCTTGCTGAAAGTCACATAATGAACTATATACACATATATATAATATATAATTGATATATACAACATAATTTATTTTAAATTTAAAAGGAACATGATTGCTGAAACAAAATGATAACGAGAACTAAACAAAAAAATGATTATTGTCTTATGTTTGTGTTAAAAAAAAGGGAGAAAAAACGTTAATAACAATACAACAACAAATTGTAAATTTTTTTTATAATTAAGAATGTAAGCCAAAAACGAAAACAAAAAAAGAAGGAAAAAATTAGTAATATTCATTAATGTTATCAGGCAGATGTATATGTATATATATACAATTATTATTACTATTATTAACATTATTATATTGTATTGTTTCGCTTTTAGGCCTTAGTCAATTGTTTTTTGTAATAATGTGCTGTATAACGATTTAAATGATCGCAAAATTTTGATTATGTTTTGTTATTTTTTAATTGTTTTTGAGAATTGCTATATATATATATGAAACAAAAACGATATCGATTGCAAACACTTTGTAAACTAAGCTTAAGCTTCAAAATAAAACTAAAAACTAAACAAAATTTAACGATTGTGAGCCGCAAGCCACATAAAAACACATAGCGAAAAAATGTTTAAAAACATGCAAATAAAAATAAAAGAAATTGTTAGCTTAATTTAAAACCAATTGTGTGTATAAATAATTGAATGAAAGTGCATAAACAAATTGCGTATGTATAGAAAAATGTATAATTAATGCTGCTGCTAGACGACGAAAAACAAAACAAAACCCAATTGTATTTTATTTGAATAATAACAAAAAAAAACCACAAATAAACATGTTAAACTCACCAATAAGAATGCTAAAATTTGCAGCTGTTGAATTGCATTGTAAAATTAAATATATTAAACAAATTTATAGCCATATAAAAAGTTCAAAATTCACAACAAACAAACTACGAAAATTGTTTAATAAGTAAAACACAAAGAAAACGTTCAACTATAATTAACAATTGTGTAAATGTGTGTTTACATGAAATTACAAATCAAATTACATAGAGCGGGGAAGTGGGCGAATGGGTAGATGAGCGGGAAAGGGGCGTGGCAGAGCAGCAAAACGTAGAACAAATTTTTAAAATGTGAGCATTGAAGCGTGTACCTACAACCAATACACAGACATATATTCATACAGTACATATATTTATTTTAAATAAATTATTTCGAGAATTAAACAAGTGTTGTCGTTTCAGCCATTTTCATGTTGTAAGCTTTTTTCTAGCTTTTTTTTTGCCCTCCCTGTGCCTAACAACAACCTAACGCAGGTTGCCATGCTTCCAAGTTGTTTTTCCACACAACTCTCGATGTAAGTTTCAGATCACAGCCAAAACGGGAAGCGATTCTACCTATTTATTTTACAAAAAAGCAGCTAAATTAGTTAGATTTCCATTTAAAAAACAACAATGCACAGACAACGCTATAATAATGTGCAACTCGATGGCTTGGCCACCAATCTCATGCAGCAGATGCCGCCGCGTCCCGCGGACATGCCCAACGGCGCTGGCAATGAGGAGCAGCTGCCCATGTGGCCCAGCGAGCGCATTCCGCCGGGCGGCAGTGGCGCCTTTCATGCGCCCAAGGTGGAGTACAGCAAGGAGACAGCAGATTTACTCAAGCGTAAGTAGACGTATCCAAATTACAAATGGTGTAATCTTTCAGTGCTTTCCTCCTAGTGCTCATGAAGGAGTCCAAGATGTCTATGATTATGCGCAAACAGATCGATGAGAGTTTGCGCAATGGTGAACCGTTGCCGCTGCCCAAACCACCACGCCCCAATACCAACAATGATTTGGATAGGGAAACTCAGGCTATACTAGAGCGTGCTCGCCATGCCAAGCGCAAGAATCTGCAACAGATTGCGGCAAGTGGCGCCTACGATAAAACCTACTTCCGACCCAAGCCAGATAATCGCATGGTGGGTGACAAAGCTAAGGCTCGTCTGCAGTTCACCATGGCAGGTGTGGATCTGCCGGATCCTGCTGTGAAGCCACTGCGTCGTCCACGTGCGGATCGTCTGGTCACCGAGGGTGATATTATCAACGAACGTAAGTTTCACAGTTTTAAACTAAAAGAAAATTATGCAATCAGTTTCCCATTATAGTATTGGATCAAATTAACGAGCGCGCCGAATGGCTGGCCGAGATGGAGGCACTGGGACAGGGCAAGAAATACTATCCCGAGATTAGAGATCAGATATCGGAGCGTTTGCATCGCATACGCGCTTTGGAGACAAAGATGAAGATGAAGGCTGATGGTGGATATCGTTTTGTAGATTAGATTACAGTTATAAGAACAATCAAATGTTTAATGTTAAGCGCATTTAAAACTAATTTAAGCAAAAATAAATTGGAGTACCCGTTGCAGCAAACTTAACAGCGAGTATTGCATACTTTTAGGATGCTATTAAAAGCAGATTGGCCCCTGACGACCGCGAACATTTTCACAATCAGCTGAGTGAACGAATATGTAGAGCAAAAACAGTGTGGAGAGTGAGTGCAGCTTCTGGACCTGCATAAGCGATAGATGAGGCTAAATAATTTTTTATATTGCGACCTACTGTTAATTATCCTTGCCTGGTATTTCTGTTAAAATATATGCCGTCTTCGAGCTCGAGCTCGTAAAAAGACATCAGCGAAAGGTTGAATAAATAAAGATTTTTCTAGCTGACAAACCAGGCGAACATAATCAGGAGCAAGCGATGGAATTTAATGCAAGCACGATGGAATAGACTAGTGTGTGTAAGCATACGTCACTGCTTGGAGAGTCCACTATTTGCGCGCCCTTTTGGCCTCAGCGAACAACCACACGCACAGAAAAGAAAACGAAAATAAAGAGAGTTTTAAGCGGGAGAGCGAGCTCAGAGCGGCAAGCTACCGTTTCTGTTTGTGTGAATGTTCGCGGATGCCAGCAGAGAAGCAAGTGACGTTCGCGAACATTCACACAAATAGCGGAGTAAGCAAACAAAGAGAATTTAAAGATGCAGAGCTTGCTCAGAGCGGCCAACTAAAGAGCCTGCTGATTGTGTGAATGTTCGTGGCCACCAGCAAACGTTCTCAAACAATCACACAAACAGCGGAGCAAATTAAAAGATAGTTTAAAACGGTAGATCTTACTCAGAGAGAATTTATGCTTTGCTTCCTTTGCACTAGATTTCAGTTCACCGTTTCTAAAGCATACTTCTCGGCGCAATCATTTATTATTTTAGCACTTTATTAAAACTTATTCGCTTGACATACATAATACATATTCATATAATAAATATAAAATAAATTTCGTTCCAATTTTTACTTAATCTGGCACACATTTAATAAGTACATACAGACGAAAAAACGCACACAGCATTTTAACAACATTTCGAAAGAAGCCCAAACGCAAAGCAGTTTTAAGTTTCACACTCCGTTTACCATTTCGAAAATGGTTTTACTTTTCATTTCTTTTCTTTTTTGGCAAAACGAGCAAAAAGTCTACAATATAGTTTGAAATACATAGAGGTAAATATGGGAGAGTTCGGATGTAAGTAATCGAATAAATTAGTGGATTATATATTTAATATGTTTATATATATAGTATATATGTAATAGAGTATATCGTCTGTTCCTACGTTCTATGTGGTTTGTTTGTGTGTATATATAATCTGTAATGCTCCATTCAAAAATATAGATATTTTTGTGCTACAACAACTGTACATGGAAGTCGCTCAGCAGGATGGCATGTGGCATCGAAATTCTCCAGCTGCTTCGGCGAAACGATTCCTTATCAAATAGCCGCTAATCACTTCAGCCACTTCGTGTGGACGGTCCTCATGTACAGCATGGCCGCAGCGGGCCAAGACCTGCATCTGAAAGCGGCCCTGCATTTGGCCAACTGTTAAGGTGCGATCCAGGCCATCAATGCTGGCCAACAACAACTGCTTGGGCAATCTCAAATTGAGGAACTTGTCGCTGAGACCAGAAAACCAACCGACCCAATATTTCTCCGACTTGGCCAAGTCGATGCGCCAAGTGTAACTGCAACGGGAAAGGAATTGGTTATGTTAATCAGCTCCGCTAGAAGTTTTTTTTTAGGGAGTGACTTACTTTTTGGCTGCATCAGTTGCTGCCTTGGTCGTGATGGGTTTCTTAAAATCGGTGCTTTCGGCACCATCCTCACCTCCGTTGCCCGCCTCCTCGTCCTCGGAAATACTGAATGCATTGGGAAACATGCTGGTGTGATGCGCCTCCTCGAGCACTTCCTCCGTCAAGGGAAGATCATTCGTTGCAAGTTGATTCGTTGTGCAGCTGTAGGCGTAAAATGAAATTAGTTATAACTTCCGTAAGACAAAAAGTTAAAACGTCACTGCACTGCTTACACGATGACATCACTTACTTAATTATCTGCCCTGGCATTGAGACTTTGGCACTATCTACATTTCGCACCTGTCCGCTGCGTATGCACCACTCAATGGCATTCGGTATGCTCTGAAAATACTTTGGGCGAGAGCGTAAAAAGCTCTGCATGCTGGCCAAAGCTTCCATGGCAGTGCCCTCGACGACATCGATGACAGTGATGCCGATGAGACTCGGCACCAGTGCCATGTGCGCGAAATGTACAGCAATAGCACCACCCATCGAATGACCAACCACATAGATTTGGGGCGCCTCCTCCGGATATAGTTTCGCTATCAAGTCACCAATGTCACTAAGTAAACAGAGAGGGAGGGAAAAACTTGAGCATATAAAGGGAGACACATACAAAACACACGCAGGCACTTACTTGGACAAAGTATCTGCCGACAAGTCTTCCTCGTCATCTACTTTGCTGTCACCGTGTCCCCTCAGATCGATGCACAGACACTGGCAGTGTATCATGCTGGTCACTTCCGACTACAAGTAATTAAAAGATAATGTAATTGTACGATAGAGTGCAGTTAATTGCAGGTATACATACACAGAAGTGGGCCCAGGTAAGTGCGGAGTAGCCGCCGCCATGTAAAAGCAACAATACGGGTCCCGGTTTCTCGGGCTTCTTGGTGCGATAAACGCGAAATTTACGCTTTTCATCCACGGTGACATCCTCCTTTTCGGCGAAGAACTCGTTCCACATGCATGGCTTATAATCTCGTATTCGTGACTTCTTGAAGGAATCGCTGCAATTGGTTATGTATCAATTATATCTGCCGCATCCGCTCTCCTCATCTAGCCCTCTCTCCTCCTCCCACACACATACACACATAAATAAATAATACGAGAGTAAAACTTACGCTCGGCCAATGCGGCTGCTTGGAATTGTGGGTGGCAATTTTGATTTAAGTATTGTACGTTGTAAACTGGACATTCTGGACGATTGTCTGCGCACTAATTGCGTCTAATTACGTATTTATTTGATATATTTCAAATGAAAATTGTTTTTTTCCCTTTCGTTTTCGTTGTGGGCCTGTGATGGTACATGCCAAATTATCGTAATCGTTGTAATGTTATCAAACACTTCACAGTAATTGCTATCGATAGTGAACAGCTATCGGGAGATAGTTATCGGCGGTTAGTATTTAAAATGTTCGCATCGCTAACACAAGAACTTTTTGTTTGCCAACAAATAAAATTATGTGCAGAGCAGCGAAGTGGGTGCGACATAATCATAAATAAAGTCGTTGGCATCAGATTTACATATCTGCGTGAGAAATTGATTTCTTTGCATGCATAACTAATTGGAAGAAACCTGTTCTGCAAAGCGCATTAAAAATTTGTTGGCAAAGAAAGTGACATAAACAGCGAGAGAGTGAGAGACTGCGGAATGGGCATGACCTACTTAGAACGGAGACTGATAAGCAACATGTAATATAAACAAAACACTAGTAGCGGCTGACGCGTCTCTCAAGTCGCAATTCCAATTCCCTTGGTATCAGTCTAAACAAAAACGGAAACTGAACGCTCGTTGGTGTTTAGTTGCCCGTTGGAAGTCGTAGCGATCGCATCACCTAAAAACAACCATAATTCCCTTGGCGGTGTTGATAATAAAATTATTTTTTGATTAAAATACTGCGATTACAATTGTTGGGTATGTAAAAAGTAATGTTTTGAGTTCATTGAACTTTTAGAGTTTTTTTTTTTAAATAAAGCGGTATTAGAACTTTTACCTAATTCAAGTCTGGCAACGCCCACGCAACAGCTGATATCGATGTCTTTCTCTCTTTCGCTCTCACAATTCGCCGGCGCAATAAGCAAGCCAAAAAAAAGTTCGTGCACTTTGCAGTTATTCTTTCAATTAAATTAATGGCAATTTGCATCAATTCATCATCAAGTGCAAGTTGTTTAAACGTTTCCGAAACCGATAACAATAACATTAGTCAATCGCTCTGTATTTTTTAATAGCTGCAATGACATTGTGATAAGGTGAGAGCCAAGCTGATAACAAACAATTTGCACACCTTTTTCCATGCGTGTGTATGTATACACGTAATAAGTTTGCACATGCACGTGTATTTGTTTATTATATTTTGTTTACGTACCCGTTTTTTTTCTGATTAATACCTGCTATAATCGTTATTTTGGGCTTAACGAGTTATTGTGATACGTTAGCACAGCTGCATTTGAGTGCGTGTGTGTGTGAGTGTGTGCATAAGCATTAAGTTCATTTTGTTTCATATTCAATTTCAGCTCACACAAAATGGCAGCAAGTGGAAATAATCTTGGCGATGAACATGTTGCCGTACAAAAACTGCAGCCACAGGCTAAGATCTATGAGCGCCTGTTAAAGCTGGGTGCATACTACAAGCAACAATACGACGTGGAGCCCGAGTTCTTTGTGCGCGTTCCAGGACGGTGAGTTTTTTGGGGAAGCGGGAGATTTAAAAGGGGTTTGCTTGGCAGTGGCGTAGTCAAGAGGGGTCTCAAGGGGCAAAATAACCACCGCTAACGAATTTGAATGGAATAAAATTTTAGAACCCATTTCTATAGGAAAATGGGCCACAATTGAGTGAGCCCACATTAAAAGACCCTGTACCCTTGTCACACACGGTCCAATTAACTTCTTTCTTCCCTGTTCTTAGAGTGAATATCATTGGTGAGCATGTGGATTACTGCGGTTACTCCGTGCTGCCCATGGCTGTGGAGCAGAGCATCATTCTCGCCGTGGGAACAAATCCCACAAAGGCGACGCTGCAGCTGCGACCGCTGGACGAGGGCAAATTCCAGAGCTTTGATAGTGATCTCAATGACCTTGAGTAGGTTATCTGCTTTGTAAACACTTAACACTTACATTTTAAACTAATTTGGCTTTAAATAATTCTAGCATAAAGCTGCCCAAGACTGGCGGACCTGCCTGGTACAATTACTACTTGTGTGGTATTAAGGGCGTGCAGGAGGAGCTGGCCAAGACGTGGCAGCCCATTGGCATGCGTGTGGCGCTCAGTGGCAATGTGCCACTTGCGGCAGGTCTCTCCAGCTCCAGTGCATTGGTCAGTGCCGCTGTGCTGGCCACAGCACATGTCCAGGGCATGCAACTGGATCGCAAGCTGTTGGCCTCCATCTCAGCTAGTTGTGAGCAGTATATAGGCACGCACAGCGGTGGCATGGATCAGGCCATTGCTTATTTGGCCAAACAAGGTTGTGCCCAGCACATTGAATTCCATCCAAAGCTCAAGGGCACACCCGTAACCCTGCCGGCAGGCAGCTGCTTTGTGGTGGCCAATAGTTTGGTGCAGAAGAAGAAGGCTGCCTCCTCGGACTACAACGAGCGCGTGGTAGAGTGTCGTCTGGCCACACGTTGGCTAGCCAAGTCACAAAAGCTGCCCAATTGGCAGGACTACATACGATTTGTTGACCTCGAGGAGGCATGCCACATGGACAATGCCAGCTACGTCCAGCTGATCGAGCAGCAACTAACAAAATCACTTTATACACGCGACGACATCTGTGAGGCACTGAACATCACCGAGCAGCAGTTGGAAATGGACTTCCTAACGCCAAGCACACAGCACATGCAGCAGTTCAAGCTGCGACAACGTGCGCTGCATGTTATACAGGGTATGCAGAGAGTCCACCTAGCTATATACATACTCTACAACGCACTTTGTCTATCTTAATTTCTAGAATCCGGTCGCGTGCTCAAGTTCCGTCAGATTTGTGAGCAGCTGGAGCATCGTGCCAGCAAGCAGGACGTTGAGCAGCTGGGCAAGCTCATGCAGCAGTCGCATCACAGTCTGCGGGAGCTCTATGAGTGCTCGCATCCAGATGTGGAGCGTCTGGTGGCCTTGTCTGCCAAGCAAGGCGTCAGCGCACGTGTCACGGGTGCAGGGTGAGTTCAGTTATAACTACTAAGCCAAGAAACTTTCTAATCTCTGTTTACACTTCTCTTTCTTGACAGCTGGGGCGGATGCATTGTGGCCATGTGTGAGTCGGTTAATGCCGCTGCGGATTACGTGAAAGTCTTGAAACGGGATTACTACGCTCAGTTGCCGTCGCATCTGTTGGAGCGGTATCAGCCCAATGACTTCAATGAAGTCGTATTCGCCACTGTGCCCAGCAATGGAGCTGAACTATTTGTACAATAATTAAGTGAAGAATCCATGTAAACTGTATATAAGCGTAGTAAACCTGTAGTTGTTCCTTATAGCAAGTGACTGCTGTACTTGATTTTGGAAAACCAATTTTAAAAGCAACTGGAAACAGAGGTGTTTAAGGCTATTTACTGAAGATCGGGAATTCCCTTAGCGTTGTTCAATGACTTCTCTATAGAACAACTAAGAGATCCTTAAGATGTACAGTCATCACCCCCAGAGTCCGCTAAGCTTCCCCCTTCAATCACTAAAACTCCACTTTTCATTTAAGATATATTAACAAGCTATAAACTAACATACAAAAAAAGGCACTTGGAAAACGGGTTAAGATTTTCCAAATCTCTTAACGTCTCAGAAATCCTGCGTTCTTGAAGAGCTTGTAGACCTGCTCCCTTGGTATCTTCTCGGCCTCGCGATGCACCACAGCCATCTCCTTGCGGGTAAGCAGTGATTCCTTGGCCAAATTGGCAGCAATTACCGGATTATTGTAGAAACGTGCGCTCTTGGAGAGCTCAGCGGGCAGCTCCGACTCCCACTGTGCATTCTTCACCACCGAAGGATGCGCATCCGCTGTGGCATAGCCCACGTATTGAGATTCCGGCTCATAGGATGGCTGAGAGTGCAGTCCTAGTGCCTGATGGTAGTAGAACTGGGCCTGGCTGGCGCCCAACGAGAGTGAGAGGCCAACGAGAAGCATTAGAACTTGGCGGGTGGACAACATGATCACTGCAAGAGAGGAAGGAGGAGGAGAAGGAGTAGGAATTAGAGTTGTTAGTAAATCGTTCTATTTTGGGATAATTGAAAGCTAATAAAAGATACGCTTGATTTATTGAGCTGGCAGTCGGCTTAAATACCCAGTGTGGAGGGTGTAATAGGTTCGATTGTGCAAACTGAAGTAACTCTGAGCTCGGAGCGCAATTAGACAACCACACCAAACCAACAGCGAGTCAGGGCGTGTAGTAAGCAGTGTCATAGCAGTCAGCTTGACAGGCGGCTGTATACCTGCATAGCAGTCAGCTTAACACACAGCACAAGCTGCATAGCAGGCAGCGAGCATTAATAGATTAATAGCGAGCTTTTGGTAACAAATTAAAGCCACACACGGTATTTTCAATTCAGGTGTGCTCGGCTGCACTTTCCCTTCTTGTTAATCCACAAGTTGCACGCTGTCAGTTACGTGCGTCATAAATTATTTACGGAAAAATCAATTATCGCGGCAACAACAAGTGGAGCGACTGCCAGACACCCAAGATGGAGTTGGAATGAGGGAGGGTATCAAGGGGACCGTGTCGGAGTCACCGCTTGAGCTGCTGCTGCTGCTTGCAACTGGCGCTTTTATCCATGAACTTTTTATTAACTGACGTTTTTTTGTTGCGTTGTGATAACACTTTGGACTGTTTCCAATTATGGCCATTTAATTGTCATTTGTGCTCCACTTTTCACCGCCTCAGACACAACTTTTTGTTAATTTGTTAACGAATTTTATTGGATTGGCATTCAGATGCAAATTGCATTAAGCCAAAGTCAAGGTTGCTTCAACCCACTCAAACACCGAAACGATTTATAATTTTTTATTTTTTTGTGACTCCCACAAGTTGTAAAGGCCTTACAAGTATCACTTTGGAACACCTGGTGGCACGACTGATTTACCTGAGTTGGAATTGAAACTGTAACTGAATCTAGAATTGTGAGCACTCGTACTTTTATGTGCTCGGCGTTGAATGCCACAAGAACGAGTTTCACTCACAGCAAAAGCGCTAAAACTGACAAAAAACTTAAAACAAAAACAACTGAAAACTGAAAACAAATCACACTACGAGATGAAACACTCAAAAAGCTTAAACTTGTCGCCAAATGCTACCAGTGGCAGCCAGTTTTTGTTTAATTAAATAATATTTTATTTAATTATGGGTGGTAGTCAGTGGCGAATTAATGTATTTTATTAAATAAATTATGTGAAATAAAAACTGTTTTATGAAAAATAAGTTCCAGAGATTGTAAATTTTGCTAGTTATATTTTCACTAAAATAAAATTCACGCTGCGATATGTAAATATTAATAAAAAATAAATATAATAAATAAAATAAATATAAATATAATAAAAAATTAATAAATATAATATAAAACATAATTTGGTCTTTAATTTTAACAATACACAAAGCCAATTATATTTTCACCCCCTCAGTCTCATTTTAAATTAAGCAGTTTCTTTTTGTTAAAATTTATACTTTAATAAAATATTTTAAATGTAAATTAATTGAAGACCACAATTTTGTAATATATTTCTCACAGTGTATTTCTGTTTAATATAAAACAGTTGCCCTCTCTCAGGATGATAATTTTCTCTCGAATATTTCTCATGCAAGTCGATTGACTTTTTCCGGGTTTAACTTCGTTTTCAACTCATAAGCTGTACAGGTCTGTTAACGATCCCTGACAACTGACGAGCTGACCTAGGCCTAGGCAAAAGCCACATAATTGTATTTTGCAATTAAAGCCAATGAGTTTTTCTACAAATTGTCTAAAGTTTCTCATGCTCCACTAAATGCCCGCCAAAAAAGGTCGCAAGTTTGACGGAGCGTTGTTTGGACAATTACGCACACCTCCAACAACAACAACACAAACACACACACACCTCATAACTTGTATTGTGTGTGTAATTTGTTTAGAATTCGAATCCAAATCCGAGTTAGCGACTTTTGAAAGTTTTTGAATTGACCCTGAAAATTTCATGTCTTAATCTGAGACTGCGACTCAGGTTCAGACTCAGTCTCAGTCTCAGTTGTGGACTCGGTGTTAAAATCTTTGGTGCAGCACATGTTTGACCCTAATTTGTTGTTTGCTCTTTGGGGTTATTCAACCGTTTGGTGTCAGCTGATGCGGAAGCGGTTCCATTTCGAACTAAGAAACTTCGCTTGGAACTCTGCTTGCAGCGCCTTGAACTTTAACGTGTCAACGCCTACACACAGGTGCGTGGTGTTTTTTTCCCACTTCTTCTTCTTCATCTTGTTTTTTTCAGGGTGTGGTACAAACAAATTTTGTCTTTATTTATTGGCAGTGTCGAATTTGATATTTAATTAATGGCCATTTTGTAGTTGCACATTAAAATGGCCAATTGTTAATGCTGCATTGTTTGGCAAACAAACAATTTAATGACAATGGAAGTAGTTGTGGGTTTCTTAATTTGCAAATATAGTAGATACACAAATTTGATACAACAAGTTTTGGATGGTTAATAAATAAACCAATAAATTTGGAATTTTATATAGTTGTTTGAAGCGTTAGCTAATAAAGTTATATAGTTAAATAAATTCAAGTAATTGGCAATTTGTTTAAAATAATTGTTTAGTAAATAAATTTTACATAAATCAATTTGCAGCCCTTTTAGCTTGGCTTAGCTATTTTGGGAAGCTGCAGTCAGTTTGGACAAACCTTGAAAACGTATTTAGTTTTTAATTTATGCACACAACACCTCAACCAACACACGCACACACCGGCACACACTCAGCTGGGCGCAGTTGTGTCGTCTCAAGGACGCCTTATGCAATTTCAGAATTCAAGTGCACGCAATTGTTGCGGTGCAATGCTAACGACTTTGTGCAATGCGGCGTATGAGCAATAACACATCCGCTTTGCTTCTGCCCAGTGTCAACGTTAAGTATACGCACCGTGTGTGTGCACTCACCGCTTGATGGGTGAAAGTGCGCATTGGCTTTTTACCTTCAGCTTAAACTACAACAACGATAACAACAACATCGATAACAACAACGATAACAGCATACAAAGAGCGCGAGAGAGGGAGAGCGACATGTTTGCCTCCAATGGCTACCGGCTTTCAGCTGCAGCTATAGCTGCACTAAGCATAGAGAGCGCTCAGCCGAAAGAGAGCGGCAGTGAGAGCGCGTGAGAGCAAGTTCTATGTAGTGCGCTCTCTGTTGCACTTAGGCCTGTGCATGTGTGCATGTGTGCGTGTGTTGGTGAGTGCATTCGCATTGCATTGGAAAATCGCTGTGACGTTCTGCCTCAGTTGTCGTTGTGCAGCGCGTCGTGAGGTTTGTCGTTCGCTAAAACAACAACAATCAAATTAACACAAATTGTGCAAAATCAATCGCATAAGCAGAAATTATTATACAATAAATACATAGTGACCTGTGCCCAATTTTCACTTCAATTTTTGTGTCACTAGCGCAATGTCTCAAAAATGCTGCAGCTGCAGAAACTAATTAACGCTGCACACAATTTGGTGGCAAGTGCAATCTCAACTCCAAATCAATCTGTAATCTGCCAGCAAGCGACATGGCGGCCACAGCGCGACCAACTGCAGCAACAGCAACCATAACAAGGACAATGGGACCATTGGAAAATGGCATCATGTCACTGGCCGGCATTAATCCGTTTGAAGAGGACATTGAACACTTGAGTAAACTGTTTGGTGCCAAGAAGGTGGTGACCTTTGACATTGGCCGCATCGCTTGCAGCGCTGGCAGCAGCAGTGGCGACAATTACATGTCCTTGGTGAAGCGTGTGACAATCTACGAGTCGGTGGCAGGCGGCGATGGGGAAGTGGGTAAGAGAGTTGTGCAGTGGAAGCTGCAATAAAAAAAAGACGCAAATTGAAATGAAATTGTGTTTAGCTTATTGATTTCATTGTTATTATTATCGTGGTTGTTGTTATACATTTAGCGGCTGCGACGACGACGTCAACTGACCTTGTTACACGCATTCTAAATGTAATATACAATAGCTACGTATACGTAGTATAGATTTGCTAAAGGTCAACACGCACACTCGCCCACTCACACACACACGCTCAAACAAGACACGGCGATTGAGCGGCTCTCTCTCACACACACACACACACACACAACGACAAGTTTCATTCATAAATATTACTACGCCGCGTAAACAATAAACAGCTGTTTCCACTGCACAAGAGAGCGCCTACATAGTTACTCTCTCTCGCTTTTGCTCTCTGTTTTGTTTTTGATACTATTTGTGTTTTGTTTTTATTTAGCTAATGCTGCCAACGTCGCTGCTGCAGCCGCTGCCAGCTGCTCAGTCATCATTAAGCGTCAAATTGCGAGTCTCTCACGACGCCAGTTGTACCGTTGCGATGAGGCATTCACGAATGAAATCAAAGTGTATGAGCACGTGGTGCCGCTGCTCTGTCGTTACAGCCGACAGCCAATATTTCCAAAATGCTATTTGGCTGACATTGATGATGGTAGCCCCAATGCCGAGGCTATAATAGTGCTGCAGGACCTCAAAGCGTTGGGCTTTCGCATGCAGAATCGACTGGCGGGCTTGGAGCTGCGCCATTGCCTATTGGTCATGAAGGTGAGTTTGAAGCTTAAAACCAAGGTTGCCATATTTTCTTGCTTACACTGCGATCACCTTTATCGAAAGTGGTATCGAAATTTGAATATTTTACGACAGGTGGCAACTTTGGCTTGACGAAAACTGCTCTAGTTGTTATTATTTAAATGAATCTTGTAGAAATTGGCGCAATTACATGCAGCTTCTCTGGCGGCACAGCACTTGGAACCCGTGCACTTTGCACAGCAATGCGCACAGATGAAGGAGATTGTCTACTGTCCTGAGGCAGCGGAGTTTTATTCGCGTATCTTGCACACTTCAGTGCAACAGGCGCTTGACAGCCTGATGGCCTCCAATGAGGACGGTAGTCTGACCACGCCCATAAGCCTCATTGAACAGCTGCAGCCAACGTTATTTGATCAGCTCCTGCGCAGCATCAATGAAGCGGCCTCAACTCCGTTCAGCGTCATCAGCCATGGTGATCTGTGGCTCAACAATCTCATGTTTCGTTCCCAGCCCGAGGAGGTGATCTTTTTTGATCTGCAGGCCATGCGACGCACTTCCCCGGTCTTTGATATACTGCATTTCATATACACCAGTACAAGACGTCAGTTGCGCGATGTCCACACAGACACTCTACTGGCTGCCTACGCGGAGGCATTGCACAAGGAGTTGGGCCAGCAGCTACGTCAGACGCCGGCAGCCAAGCAATTGGAGGAGCTGTGTGAGATCTTCTCGCTGCAGCGAATTAGCGAGGAGTATGTGCGTCATGTGCACTATGGACTAGCCATATCCATGTGGATATTGCCAGCAGTAACCTTCGATGCCAATAACATACCCGATCTGGATGAGATTAGCGAACAGAACCTTAATGGCAAAGAGATTAATTGCACACAGAAACTGACGCCGGAGTATCATCTGCGGATGAGAGAACTAGCACTGGAGTTCTACGAACACGGATACCTAGGAATATAGACAGATATAGCATATAGTATTTGTAGACTAAAAATAGTTGAATAAAGTAATTAATTAGTACACAAATCCAGTTCGTTCCCAGTTAAGAGCAAGAGCAGGTGGCCCCTTTATTACCAATAATTCCTCACTATTGTAACTTAAAAAGAATAAATTTCTGTTGATAAATGTTGTGTGTGTTTGCTTGGGTAATTAAACTAACAAAAAAAACCGGGAGGATTGTAAAAGCAAAAAACAAATTATAACTTTATAGTAAATATGTATAAAAGCAACATCAACATGGAATTTCATAAGAGGGTGTCACGTAGTTTTGATCAATTATCGGAGCATCCAATTTACTTATTGCCGCCACCGCCCCAGCCAAGGAAACCCTTGACAAAGCCTGTAATCGATGCACCCTTCTTGCCAGGAGACTCTAGTTTGTCCTCCAGCGAAGGTAATTCCACGTAGTTCATGGCCAGATCGAAGAACAACGGTTTGCAGGGTATGGGCTCCATGTCGGGGGTTAACTTATAGACATTGGGTGCCCGAGTGTGCAGCGATTGATCCTCCTTGTATTGGGAGAGTCGCTCGTACAGCGGCTTCGTTGTTTTCTGCGATTTTGTGGACACACCACTTACATCCTCGCTATTGTCATCTTCCAGCACACTGTATGCATGTGCCGAGAACTTGCTACCATCGATGGTGGAAACCATTTTCTTGAGTTCCGCTTGCATTTGGAATTCAGCACAAGGTTTGCCCTTAAGCGATTCATTGGCATAGTTGGAGGCACGTTCGTACAGCGCCACGGCCTCCTTCCATTTCTTCATGTCGATGAGCGTCAGGGCAATGTAATAGCAGCGGAAGGCCTTGAAAGTCAATGCCAGATTGGATACTTCGCTCTGATATTGAGCATCCTCTTCCATGCCAGTGATTTGTTGCATTTCCGTAACATTCTGTAGGATAATCTCGTAGAGACGGGCCAAATCCTGTGGACGCACACGTTTGCCATCACTTTGAGCTTGCGTCGACTGCTGTTTATTGGGATCATCGAAGTTCAAATTGGCCTAGAGATGATCAAAGTAAGTTAAACACACCAAATAAACAGCTGAGCAGCTCTCTTACCTGTTCAACCAAACACAGATTGCGCTGGAGTGTGCGACTATGACGAATGTAGCTCAAATAGGCCAACAAATATTGTACTCCTGACACTGTTTGTCCTGTGGTCAGAGAACGTAGCTTGGGATCCTGTTTGATTTCATCCCTAACCGCCTGAATGGCATCTTTGCAATCCATCAAAATGCGCTCAATCAACTCAATCTTGGCATCCAGTTTCACCGTCTTGGCCAGCGATTTGTCTAGCTCCTGAGTGCTAAGCAGAAATAGACGCACCTTCTCCGGTCGAACGGTGACCTTACGGCCACGCCAATCAATTGTCTGCAATCCCTCGCTGCTCTCCGTTTTCGTTTGACTAACCAGCAGATCCAAGTTCTCCAGCACGCCTTGAGCGCGTAATTCAAGGATTTCATCGATCTTGCCACCACTGGCTCCACCACTAATATTGTACGCACAGTAACGTAAGTTTGGAGTAAACTCATTCACCTTGGCCCGATACAATTCCTGATCATCCTCGGGCAGGGCCTTGGCCAAATTTTCATACACCACCTGGGCGCGTTTTAAATGCTCTCCAGCCGAGTTCCACAGCTGCAGTTCAAAGTGCAGAGTGCCGTGCATCCAGGCCACGTAGGCCTCGCACTCCAGCTTGGTGCGTGCATCAAAAGCTTCCGTCTGAGGGGGAAAATGCGGTTAAATGTATAGGAAACTTGAGCAAATCTGATTCACTTACATTGCACAGCTCCTGAAGCTGCAGGGCATAGAAACAAGCGCGACGCAGCTTGTTAATCAAGTGAAAGCGTTTCCGTAGCTCCGTGTTGGCCTCCTGCTTCAGCTGCATAGCATATGCCCAGGCGCGTTCGGCACTGATCAGCGGTATGTGAATGAAACGTTCGTCCGCCTTCTTGCCCGTAAGATGGGCTAACGTAACGTCGCGACGCTTAAAGTGCCGCTTGTCGCCTTGGGGATACTTGAGTGCCTTGCGGAGACGTCGAATGCGGCGTGTGCAGTAGCCGCGATAACGTTGATAGTCACCATGTCGCAAACCATGTTGTTGCTGTGCATCCTTGATCATGTGCAGAACTACAATTCATACAAATTATAATGAATTTAATTTATGCACACACATTTTTTAGGTTAAATGTCAGTGCAGCTCCCTGTGAGCTCTCTTGGCCTCACACACACTCACTTTCAACGGTGAAGACTTTCACTGGCTCCGGCACGGCTGTGGCGCTGTCGCTTTTCTCCACTTTATCTCCATTAGTCGGTTCCTCAACAACCATTGTTTCAACAATGCCAGCGCCTACGGCCTTTCAAATATACGGGAATTTGTAAAATATTTACGGATGCACGACAGTCGTAGTCGGGGAATCGTCGCCAAACGTAAACGTCATCATTGTTTTCGATATCCGAAGCAAAGTATCGATATATTCGCATTCGATACTTTTGAGCATATCAGCAACGTTATTTAGACAGCTATTAAAAATATATTATCATAAATACAGCCAATTAAAATTTATAAATACATTCAAATGTTATTTTCATTGAAAATATCATATATAAATAATTATTTGTTGTTATCGATGTTTTTGTGGGCTAAGTTGAGCCGTTGACCAGCACTGCAGTTTAGTGTTGAGCATTCCCTTTGAAACTTGTGGCTGACGACGCAAGAGCGTGGCGTTGAGCATTCGCCAGTTTTAAACAAATTTCAGCCAAGTTCGCAGGTAAATGAAAGTGGAACTAGTGTATTAATTAAATAAATATAGTAAAGCGATAGTGGCAAATGTCAAAGTGCATTTGTCTACGTGCTGGAAGCATTTGTTTTGAGGTTATACTTTCACTGCACGCAGCACAGGTAGCCCCCACCTCCCCCGCAGCTGCACTATCATTGTTTTGACGGCCGTTTCTGACATTTGCAACGTTGACAGTGTGATAGTTGTGAAATTTCACCCTTTTTTTGTTTTGTTGTTTGTTAATTTAACATGCCAATTAATTGTTAACAGCATGTCGCGCCGAAAGGACAACGAGGAGACCGACAAGCAGACGCGTATTGCCATTGTTAGCGATGACAAGTGCAAACCGAAGCGTTGTCGACAGGAATGCAAGAAATCATGTCCAGTCGTGCGCATGGGCAAGCTCTGCATCGAAGTGGCGCCCACGTCGAAGATAGCGTCGCTGTCCGAGGAACTCTGCATCGGTTGCGGTATCTGTGTCAAGGTGCGTGTCGTGTATATAAATATAAACTTATTTGAGAAACTGTACTGAAACAGAATCCTTGCAGAAATGTCCATTTGAGGCCATCACAATTATCAACTTGCCCAGCAACTTGGATAAGCACACAACGCATCGTTATAGCAAAAACTCGTTTAAACTCCATCGCCTGCCCATTCCTCGACCAGGTGAGGTCCTTGGTCTGGTTGGCCAGAACGGTATTGGCAAGTCGACAGCTTTGAAGATCTTGGCCGGCAAGCAAAAGCCCAATTTGGGTAAATATGCAAATCCACCCGACTGGACGGAGATCTTAGCCTATTTCCGTGGCTCCGAGTTGCAGAACTATTTTACCAAGATATTGGAGGATAATCTTAAGGCGCTGGTCAAGCCACAGTATGTCGATCAGATTCCCAAAGCTGTGCGTGGTGCTGTCGGTGAGCTGCTCGATAAGAAGGATGAACGTGATCTGCAGACGAAAATCTGTGATATGCTGGACCTGTCACACATACGCGATCGCGAGATTGCGCAGCTCTCTGGAGGAGAATTGCAGCGTTTTGCCATTGCCATGGTCTGCATACAGAATGCCGACATCTTCATGTTTGACGAGCCGTCCTCGTATCTGGATGTGAAACAGCGTCTGAACGCTGCCTTAACCATTCGTTCACTGCTGCATCCTACCAAGTAAGTCAACATCCCAATCCAATCAGTGCTCCCTGCTGAATTCTACTATTCTTGCACAGATTCATTATTGTTGTGGAGCACGATTTGTCTGTGCTGGATTATTTGTCCGATTTCATTTGCTGTCTTTATGGTGCTCCTGGCTGCTATGGTGTTGTTACTATGCCCTTCTCTGTGCGCGAAGGTATCAACATTTTCCTCGACGGCTTTGTGCCCACGGAGAACATGCGTTTCCGCACAGAATCGCTGACGTTCAAGGTATCCGAATCAGCTACGGAGGAGGAGATCAAGCGTATGAACCACTATGTGTATCCAGCTATGGTTAAAACACTGGGAAAATTCGAGTTGACTGTGGAGCAGGGTCACTTCAGTGACTCGGAAATTCTGGTGCTGCTTGGAGAGAACGGTACGGGCAAGACCACGTTCATTCGTATGCTGGCTGGTAATCTGCAACCGGATGGTGAGGTGCAGCTTCCCATGCTGAACATCTCGTACAAACCGCAAAAGATTTCACCCAAATTCCAAAATCATGTTCGTCATTTGCTGCACGACAAGATTCGTGACGCTTATGTGCATCCGCAGTTCATTGCGGATGTGATGAAACCCATGAAGATCGAGGAGATTATGGATCAGGAGGTGCAGAACCTCTCCGGTGGTGAATTGCAGCGTGTGGCTTTGGTGCTCTGTCTGGGCAAACCAGCGGATGTTTACCTTATCGATGAACCCTCTGCGTACTTGGACTCCGAGCAGCGTCTGGTTGCTGCCAAGGTTATTAAGCGGTGAGTTCACATTCATACCTCTCCTAAGATTGATTTTGACTGGGGTACCTGTTATTTCAGTTACATTTTGCACGCCAAGAAGACCGGCTTTGTTGTGGAGCACGATTTCATCATGGCCACCTACCTCGCGGATCGTGTGATCGTTATTGAGGGTCAACCGTCGGTGAAGACCACCGCCTACTCCCCACAATCCCTGCTCAATGGCATGAATCGCTTCCTGGAACTGCTTGGCATTACTTTCCGACGTGATCCCAACAACTTTAGGCCGCGTATCAATAAGAACAACTCGGTCAAGGATACGGAACAGAAGCGTTCGGGACAATTCTTCTTCCTGGAAGACGAGTTTGTTTAAACAATTGGACCATTTAAACCTCTATCGATTGGAACGCCGTCAGTTTTATACTTCTTTTTTGGACGACTCGGTTTGGTTGTCATTCGTTTCATTGCTCTCGCGTTTCTTTCCTTCTACTAGTTTATTTTGTCCTCCGTTTTTGCATTTTTTAAGACCACGAACACAGCCACATTTCAAACAATTCTTTTGTTATTGCTGTCTCAAAATTCTGAACCACAAACAACAAAAAAGCCGAACATCATTTAAAAATAAATTAAAAAGTGAGTTTTTATATGCTACATGCTGATTTATACCGAAAATAAACGATATAAAAACTAAATCAATAGGAATGGCAATTTTGTATAGTGAAAATAAATTAATTTACTTTGTAAAAAACGGCAATAATCATTTCGTTTTATTTACATTAGAAAAGCATCTGACTAGTTGGGTAGAAATTTCTGTGAGCTGCGTACTGACGAGCTACAGAAATTGTCAGCTGGAGGTCCAGGCGATCAGAATTGTGAGAAGGTGGAAAGCACAAGAGAAACAAGCATAAACATTCGTCCGTACATAAATATAGGCCACACTCTCACTCACACTCTTAGCTGCGCTCAGATGAAATTCTGCCGCTTGATTGCTATCCCTCTCCTTTTTAGTATGTGTATATGTGTGAGCGCAGAGATCTGCAGAAGCTGTTGGTGTTATCTTACTCACACTATTATAATTGCGCTTTGGGCATTTGCTCTCTGTTTTTTGACTGTTTCTCTGCTGTATTTTGTTGTTTCTTCGCAATCTCTCTCCATCCCTTCTATAAAGAAAATTCTGCCGCTTGCTTGCTAATTCTCATCGCCTGATATTTTAGCTGTTGAAATCTTTAGTTACGGTGGGCCGCAATAAAATGTAAAAACAACGAAAAAACTAACAATAATAGATGAATAAATTCATTGCTATTTTAATTAATTATTAAATCTAAAACATTTCATAGAATTTAGCACTTTTATTTAAATTGCTAGAAATGCTGTAAAACAACCACCTGTAGGTTGAGTTGGCAGCGATGTCCGCGTATACTGAGAATGACAAATCTGACCAGGGCTGCACATGTACAGATTTAAATTTAAGCGCCAAACAAGTTTTAATCTATTTTGCAAAATAATACGTATTTATTGCACTTAAATATATTTAATTAGCATTGTGCACACTTGGAATACGCACAAATATTCGTACATTACATAAGATCTATGATTTCAAATGCGATCACATTTCGAAACAAACATATTAATTTCTGCATCGTACTAGCTACCAACATTTATGTTTTAAAGTTTATAAACAAACATACAATACATATATAAATATAAATAGCAACGCATTTACGGCTGAATTCGGTTTGTTATATAATATATATTAAGTTTTACAAAACGCTTTCGAAGCAATAAATTTATGCGATTAAATCAAAATATATAAAATTCCAACATTTTGTTCATTTTTTGTTTTTGTTTTCGAAAAAGGCAAATTTTTGAATTTATATAATGCTAAATTTGATCTCTGGCTTTAACGGCATTCAATTAATTAAGTACTAATTGGTAAAATTGAAGACTTATTCGACTAAAAATTCCATACAAGTAAATGCGTCAAAAATTGACTCAAATTGTTAAACATTTGATAATTTTTGTATCTCAATTATTTTTGTGTGTTTTCATAAGTATTTTTAAAATAAATTGATAAAATTTAAATGTTATGGTATAGCGTAAGAGAGACAATTTAAAAGTATTTATTATACTATTGATTAAATGGACTTTTTGTTTCATTTTGAAAATAGTTCGAGGATAGAGAGCCTGTGGCGATCCAAAAGCAGATCATTTTAGTATTATTTCAGCACAATTTAGTATAAATGGAACTTTAAGAGACTTATTTGTTACATTTGTTTTGAACTCTTGTATACAAATGAAGATTTGCAATCGATCGTTTAAAATTGCTACAGAAAGTATCAAAAATAAGTGTATATATGTGTAAATATCTCGTAAGTGTGTGTGTCGAAGTATGTGTGTGTGTAAAATAGTGTAAGAGATGAGGTAGCCAACAGATTCTATGCTTCATCATCTTCATCCTCAATGAGAGCCATCACCTCATGACTCAACTCCAAGGCTTGTTTGCGCAGCTTTAGAGCCTGTAAAAATTTAAAATTATAAATAAATTTATTGTAGCAGCTGTAGCCCAACTCACCTGAATTCTTAGCTCCTTTTCGTTTGTGACCAATTCTTGTATTTGTGCCATGGTCGTTGTCAAATTGCTCTGATCGATGACCCAACGCAAGTAAAGCTCTGTAAGAAGTCGCGATTAAACAATTACAGCGTGTTTGCTGGTCTGGTTGACTCACCACTCCACAGCTCCAAGCTTATAGGTGCCACAGAGGGCCAAATCACAGCTGCGTTCGGCTCGTAGAGCGGATTCAGCAAGGTTTGCAATACATCTGGTCGGTTGAGGTAGGACCAGAGGCTTGTGGTCCTTGTGTGCACCTGCAGCTCGCTGCGTTCCTTCTCGGAGTCGCAGAGGAAGGTGCCGTACTGTGAGAAGTAACTGTGCTCGAAGAGCAGTATGAGCAACTGGGTGCTAAACTCAAAGCTGCACGGGAACTGCATGTACAGCTGATGGATGCAGTCTAGGAAGAGCACAAAGGTGGCACCCGAGTTCTTGTTGCGTATCTGATGCGGTGTGTAGCAGGAGTAGCGATGCCGTGAGGCAAACGGATGCCCAGCCTGAATCCACTCGCGTTCTATCAACGCTTGTAGGCTAAAAGAGATCAGGGAATGAGGTGGATACTTTGTACTCCACTGTCTACTCACCCGCGCACAGTGCGACAGTCGGGATTGAGTATGATCTGCACCAGAGAGGTAACAATCAGCGTAGAGTCCAATCCCTTGGATCCATGCACAAGCACTGGACTGCCCTCCTGATCCAGACACTGAGCCACCACACAAGAGGCATTCAAGGAGTTCAAAACCAGACTCAACCAGCCACTGTTCTCCAGTCGCGATAGCCACTTGTCCGTAGTGCAGCCGGTGTCGTTGCAGGCCTCGATCAGCTTGGCAAAGCTGTCCAGAATGGCAGACGGTGAACTGACATTGCCAATCGAACGATTTACCTTCTTCCACTGCGAGTAATGCAAGTCGGTTTCCGTGTTGGACTTGCCCTTGCCCCAGGTGTCCACAATGAAACCTTTTTTGCTGCGTCCCAGCACCAGATTGAGGATCGCTTCGTCGGCGCGACAACGCTTCATGCCCTGTGTGGACAAAGGCTGTGAGCTGCGCATTAACGTGGCCTAAACAAAGACACAAAAGGAACAGAAATTCAATTACGTTTGCAGAAATGCAATTAAAAACGCAGAACCTACGCCGTTTTCATGCCTGTAGCTGAGCACCGGGAAACGTCCGCCGTCCCGGAAGGCGGCGGATTGCGCGATTTGCTCGTCGCTAATTGCTTTAGGTACAATCAGTGTGGCGCCATATGTGGCACAGACGCCAAAGTCTTTGTTGACGTGGCTTACACGCCACTCACAGCTGCCACTGACATTGCCACTCCCACAAGCAGCTGCCGTCTCTAAGACATAGCCATTCTGCAATGGGTGTGCCATGAAGCTGTTGATGCCCATCTGTGCTGCCGCTGATGTAGATGGCGTACAGATGGTTATGTTGGCCACATTGGGCGAAGAGGCGCCTCCCATGCTCAGGCCACTTATCAACTGTGCGAACTCCAATTCAGGACTGAAAGATAACTAAATTAGCGAAGCAACAAAGGCTGGCAAATGTGATTACTACCGAAACATGGTGTAGCCATCCTCCAGTATGGAGTACATGGGTCTGTAAAAGAACGGGTAGTCCAGCTCGGGGTTCTGTATGGCACTAAGTGCCTCCAGCGAAGCGGATACGTTGTAAAAGTCTTTGGCATACTTGATTTCCAGCGATATAATACGCAGATCCTTGCACTTCAGTGTTATGATACCGCCCATAACAATGTTCTGTCCCATGCTCGGTTTCTTCTCCACGCTATCGATGTTTTTGTGCAGCAGCTGGAAAATGCAAAATGTTCATAATTCAATTAAAAGTTGTTAGAGCAACTTCTCCCTGCCCTCCCCTCTCTGCCCACCCATAATTCCTGGCTGTTTTCCTGTCGTGCGCTGAGCAGCAAGTGGTGTCCCGTTATGCATAATGTGCCCTCAACTGTTGCATTTCCTGCGCTATTTGTGTGCAGGAACACCCCATCCAATTTGGGTGTTTTTATCAGATCAGCGAACTCCATGTCCCACAGTCACCAAAGTCCAGTTCTGTGTTGACCACCCCCAATGCGGTGGTTTGCTGTTTGTTGTTCACGCTAATTAACTTTTTGCATTTTGCCTGTGGCGCTGTCGCAGTGGCAGCTTTGTTGTTGTTGTTGCTCTGGTTGTTGTTGTTGTCGTGCCACTTGATTGCTTGCTCGCTCGTTCTTCTTCTTTTTCCGCTACCCGCCGTTTTCCCACTCTTTGTTTTCGCCGACCAACACCAGAGAGACTCAACAGCAGTGTGGGCGTCACTTTCAATATATACGGTATTCTAGCAACTCTCGATTGTTGCACATATGCTTAGCACTTATTGAACGCCACTGCCACAATTTTGCCAATGCTTGTACTATTGATAATTATTTAAATAGCATTTTATTTGCGAACTTTAGCAGCGATAACGGTGCGTGGCCACTCACAGCGAAACGCGCACACACAGTCTGAGCGAAGCTCGCGCGGCCAGGCATTAAGTGTTAGTGACGGCGTTACAAAAAGTAAGCGCAGTCGTGTAAGCTCTAACAAGTGCGCGCGCAATTTGAATGCGTGAAAAAAGAACTATCGTTAAAACTTGTTTTAATATATAATATATATTTTTTATTTATACGTAAAAGTTGGTTTCAAAAGGTTTGTTTACAAAAAATAGGGAAGTATTCCGTTTTTGTCTGTTCCATGGCATTGAAACCAAGCACAACACGTGTCAGTATATTTGTCATTCAGGCTTAAAAGCTAAGGTTTCTTGTGTATCTTTTGTTTTTGTATCCTTGGGATGCTTGATCGTGTGCATGATTTGTTGAATTTTGTTTAAACAATAGAAAACATATAAAATTTCATCATTCTTGAGTTTGGTAGTTTTTGGAAAAAAATTGCTTCTCTGTTAATTGTCACAATACGAATATAATTTTTGTGTATTTATATTTAAATACTAAATAGCTTTAACGTACAATAAAATGTATTGCATCAATCAATCAATTATCAATCATTCAATCAACTAGCACACACTTAAAGAGATGTATAATTTATTTATCACAACGGGATGCCAAAAATTTTCGCCTAAAGCACAAGAAATCTTTTTTCGAGGTACTAAATTCATTTAAAATAAAAGCTAAAAAAATATATGAAATAATTAAAACAAAAAGATAAATTCATTGGCGATACGCTTTATTTCTGTTTTCTTTTTTTTTTTTTGCTAAAAAATATATGCTTTTCGATTCTTTGTACCAACAACTTAGGCTACGTATACGTAATAAAATAAAATAAAACTTAATTTAAGCACTTAAAAGCGAAATTATAAATTGGAACCGAAGTCGAACTTGTAAATGAATTTCTTAGAAACAATAAAATGTTCTCTGGTTAAATGTTTGTATGTTTATGTACATTATGCAATATTAATTAGAACAAAGAAATGCACAAACAAATTGGAATGCATAAACAAAACGCAAGTTATGTATGTGTGAGTGAGTGGGTGAGAGGGGGGAAGACACATTTATGCAATGAATAAACACAAATATAAAAAAATATATATATGGCAAAAAAATATGTAATGTAATGTAATTAAACATAAGTATTATTTAATATTGGAAGAGCTTTGGAAACAAATCGGTGGAAGTCAGTTAATTAAGCTAACAAACATAATTTCGCGTTAACAATTTCACTTATTTTTTTGTTTATCATCTTTTAAATATAATTTAACATGAGAAATTAAATGCATTCAATAAATATTTATGTATGTATGTAAAATGGAAGTAAATTTGTTCTTAACAATGCTTCAATTTTGTTTGCCAGAGCTTTAAATACATGTGTATGTGTGTGTGTGTAACATTAGCTGTATGACAGTTATAACTATATATAGATGTATATGTATATGTATGTTGATTTTGTATAATAGTAGCGTTCACAATTTGTTAGAATTATTTGCTTCTCAATGTATGTTTTAATGTGCTTACTTAGTTAGTAACTTAAACTAACTACACATTTAGATAGTTGCAATTTGTCTACGCCTAGCATAACTGGTATATGTAGTACTCTCTTTCTATATATAAATATAGATATATATTTAGTGCTTAAATTTTAGTTTTTCGCTATGTACAACATTTCATTTCACTACTAATCGTAAGTTTACACATATACATAAAATTAGTATATAGCTTTATGCAGATCGATCTTAGTACAAACTTAGTTTAGGCTTTAAAAAATCTTAGCAATTTTGGAGTTTTATTTTTTTTTTTGTTAGCGGCTTAAATAGTTATCAGTTGTGTGTTGTTATTTTGTTTTGTTATTTCGGTTTCTTTTTTTATAAAACAAAAAATAGAAAATTTGTGTGTTTATGTTTTGTTTTTGTATAAATACAAAAAATAATAAATAGGCTTAAACGTTTAGATTTCGTTTTGTTTTTTGTTTATCCCGTATATATGTATATATATAGTATATATATAAATGTGTATAAAAATCGTTAAATTTAATAAAAATTCTTAGTTCTACACATCGTACAGTAAAAAATAAATGTAGTTTAAAATTAGGTGTTTGTTTGCTGCTTTTGGAAGTGTCTCGAAGTACTTTTTGGATGCTGTGAAGAAAGTGGGAGGTGTATGAGTGTGTATGTGCGTTTTAGGAGGCGGGTGCGGGGTCGGGGCAGTAGTGTCTTGCTGGGTATGCGCATTTACCGCGTCAATACGATCGCTCGGGGAATGGCAAATACGCATAGTCTTGACCGCTAATAAATCGGTGGTGCCGGCTTTGGCAGCACAGTAGCGGCGGCAACAGTTGCTGCTGTGGAATTCGATGTTGCTGCCACAACACTCGATGCTGTCGAAGATGGACTCGATGAGGAGACATTGCCACAATTGTTGTTGTTATTATTGTTGATATTGTTGTGACGCTGATTGCGCAATTGTTGCTGATACTGTTGTTGTTGCTGCTGCTGATGTTGCTGCTGTTGCAGCTGCAATCGCTGCTGTTGATGCTGCAGATTGTGCATAAAGTAGGCGTTGACATTCATATTGCTGTTGCTGCTGTTGGTGGTCGCTGGCAATGCACGCACATGTTGCATTTGTGGCAGCACTGGCTGCAGCTGTGGCTGCTGCTGCAGATGCTGTTGTTGTTGCTGCTGCTGCTGGTGATGATGCTGCAGGTTCAATTGTCCCGCCGCACGCATCATATGCCAATAGTTGTCATCACCGATCGGTGCCTGCCGACTGCCATACTTAAGTTGACGCGTTATACCCTGTTTATAATCCCGATGATCCTTGTCGATGGCATACGCCTTCTCCCGCAGCTTCTCAATGGTCTTCTTGAACTCGACAAATGCCTGCGGTGATTGCTGCTGCAACGAACTGGCGAGTGGCACCAAGGGATTGTGTTGCTGCTGCTGGGAGACGGGCAAATGCTGATGCTGATGATAGGCGAGGGGATCGAGCAAAGCATCCAACAGATTCATATTGGACATGATGAGCGTGTGTATACGCTGTAAATCCAATGCTGGATCCAATGCAGTGACCAAATCCATTTGAAAGTAATCCATTTCCTTGGCAGAGACATTCTTGCAACCGGGTGCATTCTCATCGGAGCGACCACAGCAACTGTAGTAGCCACTGATGAAGGCCGAGGGATGAAAGTATTGCATGCGGATGGAATTCATTAGACAAATCTTGTGGAGCAGATCGAACCATTCACGTTCCTCGACGCAGTTTGTCGTTTGCACAATAAGTGGACGATCTTTGTACACGATCTGTGAATGAAACGGAATAAACCAACTGTTAATTATACATGCATTCTTTTCACTTTCAGCCTAGAAAAATCATAAAATTAATTGCGCAAAACACAAAACAAATCGCAGGGAAATCGTCGCACACAAAATTACAATTCCCACCAACAAATAATCCCACGCATAACGTAACCGCATTCTTTTCTTTAACACTTGAGGCACTTGGGGCTTCTTTATAGTTTTAACTGGCAGTTGTTTTGAAATTTCCCTTTTTCCCTTGAAGAATACTAATAAATAACAATGGAAACGGTTAAAACCACAGCTGACTTTGCTGGCCTAGCGTTGCCAACTCATTTTCATAATAATGCTAATTATTTTTAATTGCAGCAAGTTTGCCATTTGCATGCGTCTAGATGTTTGTTTAGACAAATGATAAGTGAAAGTTTTTTTTTTCTTCGTTTGTTTTTCCCTTTTGTAATTAAAACTAATTTTAGTTTCACTTTTTGCAACTTCACTGTGTTGACTCGCGTTGCCAATTCTATTACGAGCAAACAGAGTTATCGATAATCGTTGTCGATGCCCAAAACTGCAGCGAGCCTACTCACTCCACATAGACAGCTGACACACACACACATACGCATTTCTACGCTCTCCACAACTCTTTTGCATGCGGCTACACACGATGACTGTGTCTCTCTATGAGTGCGAGTGTGTGTGGGCTGCCTGCGCCTAATTTATTTATACAAATGCATTTGTAAACTTGTGCATTTCCGGTATAATGGTTTTTGTTATTGTTATTGCGGCAGTCTTACGCCTAACTGCACTTTACTAAAAGAAAAAGAACAACGTTTGTTGAGTGCTATAGCAGCAACCTTTTGCTACTATGCACCCACTTGTTGGCTGCAACGAGGCGTGTCTGGTATGCTGTTCTGTTCCACTTACAATCCAATTAGCTTACAAACAAATTATCGATAGATCTTACCTTGAAGCAGTTTTGCATCTTGAAGCTTTTGTCTTTCAATTGCTCGACACTTCCGATCTCCTCGAGCGGTATATCACAGATGGGTTGTTTGCCCTTCGACTTGGCATAGCTTAGCGAGTGCGTTGTCAGGCGAAAGTAACGGTGCTTAAACTGGCGTCCAAAGCGTTTGCGGCATGTCGGATCTTTGTTCATCATGCTGAGAGAGCGAGGCAAAGTGAGTGGGTGGCAGAGAAGTACAGAGCGAGCGAGCGAGAGTGGTGGGAGAGAGACGGACACACACACAAAGGCAAAAGAAAGAAAGAGAACAAAAACAAATGAGCAAATGTTATGCATTTTTTCATCGTATGCTTATAAAGATAATTGTTGGTAATTTAAAAAATAAAATCCACAAAAATTTAAGTTATAGTTTTTAATTAAAAAAATTGTATATGAAATAAAAAATGTTCTCTTACCCCTCGCTATAGACGTTAGTATTAATTTTGTTTGTTTGTGCAAAATGGTTTAGATGTGTGCGTGAACGTGCGTGTCGTGTGGTTGTTGTTGTTGATGGTGTGTGTGTATGTTTGTGATGGGAATTTGTTGGGCGTGATGTGATGATTTTTTTTATTGTAGTTGTATTTTTTTATTATTATTGTTTTCATTTGATTTTTTGTTTGTTATAAGCAGCACGCGCGTAAAAGAAGAGAAAGACAAAGAAAGTTTTGGTATTAGAATAAAAATAAAGCGTAATTAACAACAACCAAATGTAGTGTAGTTATACAAAATTTGGGATGACTATTAGCTATGGTTTTTAACATAGAGCAGGTAGAATTGGAGTTGTTATCGTTTGTCTAGGATCAAGAGAAGAACGGTATCTTAGCATCGCAGAGCAGTGTTGCCATTTTAGCTAGTAAATAAGCTAGAATTCTAGCTAGATTCTAATTTAAAGTGATCTTTCATCTCTGCACGTGTTTTTCTCATGATTTCTATCAACTTCTTTTCCAATACTACCCATAAAGATACTCCAAAATAACTGCAACTTACCCCTCCTTTAGTAATACTGGTTCTAGTGGCAACTGTGGCAATGCCTGCAGCGGACTTGTGCTCGTCTCACAAGCATTTGGTGTCGAGATGACCTCCAGGAAATGCTTCACCGCATCCATATGCTTCTCCGTGCAGAATTTCTTGTAGAGCTCTCCGGTATACTCCTCCTTGCAGGGCTGCTGTGAGGAACGCGAACTGACCAAATTACCCAGCGATTGTATCGTCTTTGAGATTAATGTCAGCGTGCGATTCGTTTGCGCATCCTACAAAAGAAATCCAAGGTTAATCAATATATACAGTAAAACTTAATCAATTCTTCTTACCAATCTCTCCGTGGTCAGATCAAAGAGTTTCGGTCCCAATATGGCGGGTGCAAAGAATCGTAGAAATATAAAGCCAGAGACAACCGAATAACGCACCTCACGATTCCGTGGGAAATGCTTTCCCGCACACTCCCGCAAATCGTGGAAGATCTGACAGAGCACCTTGGGACAACGTTCCGCACTCTTGGTTATGGCGTCGAAAACCCGCTCCACATAATCTTTAAGATTGTGCAGATTCGTATCGACGGCGGATCGATCCTTTACTTTGCTGGGATCAATCTCACAGGGTTTCTTCTCGGCCACAATTTGGGAGAGAACTGGACGTAGGGTTTGATGGAGATAATGTAGACCCGACAGACGCATCGCCTCGTCCATCATTTTGGAGACCAGCGTGTTGCCACGAAAAATGGTCGTTGGATCCGTCAGGTTGGAGATCTCATGATCGGCGAGTGCTTTAATGATCGGCGCGATGCGTTCCGTGTGCGTAAAGAGGCGAACAAGGGGCTGGGCCACTTCCGTTTTGCCTGACACTAGCTCACCCAGTATGTAGACCGAGGAGAGGGTGATCGGACGCTGATCTACTGATTCCAGTAGCAAATTTAGTAGATCATCATAGGTTGCAAGTGGAAAGACATGATCGGCCGTGTAGTTTAGATTCAGACGTAATGAACCAATTGTTGAGTCCACACTGAGACGCGTGCCAGGGGGCGTGGCGCAGGAACGAGGCGTGGCATTCAGAGAGCGACAACTGGGCGATGCGGTGCGTGGTTGTAGGTAATACCAGGCTGCTGGTTGGACCGCCTGCTGCTGCTGTTTGTTCAACATGGGTAGACGAACCTCACCTAGGAACACCTTGTCCGCCATGGCGCCATGGGCATCATGCCACAGCGTCACTGCAATCTCGCAGAGATCAGCACCGCCTAGGGGATAAATCGCATACGCTTTGTTCGCCGAGGATTCTAGCGATGATGTGGATTTGTTGCTTTGTGTGGTGCCCGTATGATGTCCGCCCGCATCCGCATCGATGGAGAGATCAAAATACATGACCTCATCGAATTCCGGATCAACGGTCTTTTTGCGCTGCTTTGTGCGTTTTGTGATTGTCTGTTTGTTGCTGTAGTAGGCGGTGCAGATGACAAAGGGATCACAGGTGCCCTGTTTCTTGGCGAGATCAACACAGGCGGGCACACGGATCGCAACACGTACATTTCGTGCATGGGAATTCTTCCAATTGGCCAAATGATCATTGGAAGATGTCGCCAGATGCTGTAGCTGTTGTTGCTGCGGATGATGCACATGACCAAAGAGACCCGCTGCCCGTGTCTTGAGTGTCATGCCTGCCGTGTTTGTGCTGTGATGGCCACGTCCTGCGGCTGTTGCATCTGCCATTGCTGCTTCGGCCATTGCTGATGCTGCCGCAGCGGCAGCGGCGCGTTGAATGTTCCCCAGTTCGTTGTTTTCCTTGTAGTCATTGTGATGCGCCCTCTGATGATGTGGCATATGCTGAACCAGTTCAATGCTTTCCGTTAATGTCTGTGGCACCTCCTCGAATGCCACCTCAATGTGGGCCATACCCTGCACCTCGGAGTCAGCATCGACGGGTCTCAGCGAAAACCAATGATCCTTGTGATTATATTTGTGCAATTCCTCACGTTTGATCGCAATCTTGCCAATGGGTTTGTCTTGTTTCATATCACGATCCCACACATAGACGGTTAGGTAACGAAAGCGACGCGGGATTTTGAACTGATATTCCTCGCCAAAGAATGGCGACAGGGTGCGTTCGCTGATCGGCGTACGGCATATCTCCTCCTGATCCAACGCAATTGTGCAATAAACATCTCTTGTCCCCTGTGTGTTGCAACTTTGGTTTGCCGAATTCCGACTGCTAAGGCTTTTTGCTTCACCTGCGCAAATAAATAAAAATTTAAATAGAAATGTTAGTGAAATTTAAATTTAATTTAAGTTGGTTGCGTTTGAATAAAATAAAAATTGACGTGAAGTTGGTTGCATTCGACTAGACGTGAAGTTGGTTGTGTATAAATGCAAATGTTGCCAATTGCCTAAATTTGCAATTTGTTGCCAACTGATCGGAATGTGTAAATGTAAACATAATATCGATAAGATATCGATTGACCTTGACACCTGTAAAACTTTGCAAATAATCACACGCGTATACACGCAAACTCATCCGGTCATGCATACAAATTGCGCAAAGATTTGATGGATTATGTTTAAATACAATTTATTCAGCACATTTGTGCGCTTTGTCGGCGGCACCCTTTGATGCCGGCAAAGGGCAGGCCGACAGCAACGTGACTTCCTGTGCATGTGTGTGTGTGTGTGTGTGTGTTCGCCGATAAATTGCATTATCGATGCGCAGCCACCTGGGCACTAAAAAAGAACAAGTAGCAGAAACAACAACGCACCAAGAACAACAACAATGGCTGGCGCTTGACTAGACGGCCTGTCCCTCCTGCGTATGTGTGTTGTTGTCGCGAGTGTTGAAAGTTAATAATAAAAGTGCAGTGTTGTTGTTGTTGCTGCTGCCTTGATAAGCCAAGTTAATCAGCCAACGACCAGCGGTGGGTGGGACAAGGGGGGGGCAAACTTTGCTCAATGAAAATATGAAAAATAAAAGAATTAGCAGCTAACAGTCGCCGCACTCAAGCGGAAATATAATGCGTATTCTCATTTCAATGGTGTGCGTGTGTGTCCCTGTGCTGGTGTGCGTGCTAGACGTCATGTAGGCATGCAAAGGCAATGCGCAAAAATTTGCTGCGAGCCTCTTTATAAATTTTTGTTCTTTTTCGTTTTTTTAGAGAAAAATAAAAAACACATTAAAGAAGGTTGCTCATCGGCCTTCCTATTGACACAGCTGGTTGGGTTAGCTAAACTACTACGACTATGAATGTATGTGTGTGTGCGTGTTGGCATAACAATCAATTGGGTTATATTTGCTTGCGGTTTTTTTCGCTTGCATTAGTATTAGTAGCAAAACAACGGTGCTTTTACGCCACACAAACACACACACTACGAGTGCTCTCGCTTTGTCGTAAGAAAACAAGAAAAAAGCAACAACAACTACGATTGATAACACAAAAAATACGTCGATGTCGTCGTCGTCGTCGTCGCCGTCTTCGTTGTTGCTGCTTTTTCGTGTCGTGGCATTCCGCGTTTCTTTTCATTCATGAATGGAAGAGGAAGCAAACAACGAAAGCAAAAGGCAAACGACCAAAAACAGAGGCACACATTTTATATGCAAAAACATACAAACGAGAAAGCCGCAAAACACAACTCAAATCAAATACAAATACAAAATACAAAAATAAAAATCAAATGACAAAATCAAAAGTGCTTTTACTCTTTTGCTGCCCATACTATTTCAATGTAGCTACTTGCTAGCTCTCTCTCGCTCTGCCGCTCTCTATGTCTAACTCTCCATCTCGGTCTGTCGCGGCATGCTCTCTTGACCGCGCTGCGACAGCGACAGCGACAACGACGACTACGACAGTCAATTTCATTCATTCATTCATGAATCATGAATTGACGTTGCGCTGCTGCTGGCTGCGACGCGTTGTTTTCACATTTTTGTTTTCTGTTCGCCTTTGATTTTGTTGTTTTTATTTTTTTGTAGGGAATTCCAGTCTCGTCGCCAGTCAAATTTTGTCGAATTTTTTTTACGATTCTTGTTGTTTTTTTCTGTGACGCTTTTTATTTATACCTAATTAATTTATGCGTGTTTTTTATTTACTCTCATTTTGCTGTCTATTATCAACAGCATGACAACACTCATTGGCAAATTCCATTTAAATTAGCTGCCAAAATGCTTTGGCTAAATTTAGCTACATTGTTTTATTATCATTGAGTTCTTAGCACCTAATAATAATAATAATTCTTGCTTAAGGAAACTGTTTTTTTTTTTTATACACAAACATTATTTATATATGGGTGGGCGGAAAAACGCTATTGCGATAAAACAGATAACGAATTTCCAGTGAATCAAGCATTTGGAAATTTTGAAATATAATCACGAAATCGCTGGACTTTGCCGTCATTCAAGCGCAATCGCCATCGTATGTTATTGAGCGAACAAACGTCCTTCAATTCTTCAGTTTTTACAATAAAAATTCGTATCATTTTACATATGCGAAGCACGCTCAAAAGAGCTGAAAGCGACAGAGTTGCTAGGCTTTCGTGGGCTAAAGTAGCTAAATTTATAACAGAAATAGCTAGAAATGGTTAAAAATATTTATAGAAATGTGTGTAATTTTAGCTGCTTAAACTTGTTTAAGCTCTAAATAAAATTCGCAGCTAATAATAACTTCTAACTCAGTGTATCAACTTTAATAATCAATAAAAACTACCAAATTTAGCTGCAAAGCAGATAAAACGGCAACACTATAAGCGAATCTACCAGCAGAGAGTGATAGCGGAGAGGTGAGCAAGGGGAAATTCCTTCTTATAAAGTCAAACGGAAGTCATTGCATTCTGCAGACACGATATACTATATAGTACTATATGTATGTGGCATATCCGGAGTAGCATGTGTTTAATCAAAAATTGTTTCTGCTGAAATGTCTGAAATGGAAAAAAAATACTCATTGAATTACCCAATTAGACCGTAACAAGGCTGAGACAAGGAAAACGAAACGGAAAGGAAAAGTGCTCAGGTTAATGTCTTTATAGTAAGTAGACCAATTTCAATCAGTTTATATGATTAGGGCGATATCTCTGTTGGCTTCGAAGAGTGCGGACGTGTGTGTATGTGTGGGTTTCTGTGTTTTTGAGGGGGATCTAAGAATAGCTGGCAATACACGTGTGTGTTGCCACACCATGTGGCAGCAACATCTAAAGCCTGCCGCTCAACAACCACACCCACAACGCCTAACGCCCAAAATGTTGAGGAAAACCAAAAACAACTTTGACATTTGTCCATGGAGTGTGTGTGTGTGCGTGTGTGTGTGTTTTCCCGTCAATGTCATTCATGCGCACAGAAAATTACGACACGATTTCGTGCATCAAGAGCATCGAGTCTGCTTATAGAGATAGATAGATATCTGTACGTTAGTATCTATATATCTGGCGCGTGTTTCAACAGACTCATTAAATGCTTTCAATTTCCAGGCACCAAAATTAAATTTAAAGACTTTGTAAGTAGATTTCATTTGTATCAACGTATCCCTCGCTCTCCTGTGTCTCTCAGTCTCACTCCTGTCTGTCTCAGCAAATGTGTTTTCCATTTTCTTTTTTTTTTGCACAATATGCAAATTGATTCAGTGCAGCATGAAACGCGCGCGAATTAATGAGGCGATTACTCCAAGAGCACAGAGTGCACAAAAGTAAAAAAAAGCAACGAAAACTGGAAAAAGAACAAGAAATTTAAAGTCTCGAAGGCACTACGAAGATTGGATACTCTAAAGAAAAAGGCATCAAAAAGTTATTAGCAACTTTTTCGAGCTGTTAGTTTGATAAAAAACAGTTTCATTAGTCCATAAATCAAAACACTTTGTGCTGCCACAAGTTGTACCAAAATCATATTTTAAGCTATTCAAATTTAGCTATAACTTCTGGAAATACTTTGATCAAATCTAGCTAGTTAAGCCCATGAACCTACTTACTCTAAGACTAGCTAAATCAGCTTTCCGAAAGCGCTAGACACTCCCACACAAACTGCTTATGTCCCTCAGCAAAGAGTATCAAAGGAAAAGCAAAAAAGAGAAAAAAGGAAGGCAATGAAAAACCCCCAAGACTTTCAGCTGGAAATGGATCTCAGGGCGGCTCTTTTCTCAGAGCGGAGGAGGCGCTTTGGCTGCGGTAATAAATTCTAAAAGCGAGCAAAACTTTTATGCAAACGAAAACGGAAATTGAGATAAATTTTCTTGCATACAAAATGTGTGCGAGTGTGTGTGTGTATATTATATGTGAATATATGTATTTGTTTTTGCGCTGCCTCGTCAGCGGATGAGAGATTTACAGACACCCAGACAGACGAAGAGTCAGAGAGTTTCTTTGCTGACTGGTGCTTCTGATGATGATGTTGCTGTTGTTGTCTGGGTCTCTGGCCGTTTGTCTAAACGTCAGCTTCCTGTCCTACAACAACAGCATAAGATTACTTGCACTTTATGCAGATTTGCGGCTAAAGGTGTTCGCCCCCTTGCCAAAGCTCTGTGCTATTCTCATCGACTTCTTGTTAACTCATTTTTCCACAATACTTCAGCTGTTTGAAGCCCTGTGAACAACTTCCTTTTTCCGTTTGTAACTTCCTTTCGGGCAAGTAAAAAAAACTTAGTGCTTTTAGCTTGTAGCTGCATCTAATTGGGCCCAAAGGGAAGTAACTGGTTAGTTGAGCAATCCAGTTTTGAATTTCCTTGTACGAAACACTTTTTATCATGTAGGGACCAAGAGTCAAAATTTTACACGAAGGCAAATGACTTTTTAGCTCATTTTAGGCTTTAAAGAGTCGGTAGTACTATTTCTTCCTTTCGTTCCCTCTTACCTTACTTCCTTTGTGTACATATCTAATTTCTCCCTCACTCACTCACCAACTCTTGCTGTCCTTCTCTTTTAGCCATTCTTATTGGTTATTAGTCGTTACATGCATTTAAGAAATGCACCACATTTTAATCATTTCGAGTGAAAAAACCCGGTTTTATGCTCTCCGCTATCTCTGAGCGGCATCTGTTACTTCAACCACTTCTCATCCTCTACTTAAATTCTCTCATCGCACTCTCTCCTCTCTCTCTTTCTCTCTCTCGCCATACGCAGTTTGTACTGTACGTGCCGATCGATTTCCGGTCTGATTACGTTTCTCATCCACATGATCATCGTGATCGTCTTCTATCATCTCTCGTTAGTGTAGCGAAATCAGCCTTTTTTTTTGTCAAATCTTAAACAGCGAGATTTCTGGTTTCTTTCACAGCAGTTTTCTAGCCTTTTTTCCCTAATTTTCAGAACTTACAACTCATTTATAAAGTTACTTAAACTTAACCTTTTTTCTACTTTTTTGTCGATAACTTTTAGCTTTTTTTTGGCTTGCTGCACTACAAAAGCTGTCAGCACTACTGCTCGCCTTGTTGCCCGTTTGTCTGTTGTTTGGCTTCCACTTTTAGCTCGCTTGCATGTTTATAGCCATATTTCATCAGCGTCATCGATCGTTCGATCGCTGAATCTTTCGATCGATCGTTGATTGTGAGCATTGCCTACCGTTTAAGCTTGTATATCTCATACATATAGTAGCGTATATCTCATATACATATAGGCCTTATATCGCTTTCAATTTGATTACTAAAATATCTATGATATGCTATCATTACTTTGCAATTCCAGGGTATCTCTGAACCGTTGTTTTTTTGCTGTAAACGAAAGAAATTCTTTCTTTCTTGCTTTCAGTCTTGTTTTGGTTATCAATTTCATGTCTGGGTAGTATTGTCAACGCCTCAATATAATCAATATGGCAAAATGAGTAACCGCTTTTGTGCCTTGTCATTTGCCAGTTGAATTGAAACTCGGGAACTTTGTGGTTATGATGATTTTGCGGTCGGTTTTCCCAGAAGTCCGCATCCAGATTCAAGTCCATTATTTTTATTATTTTAGCTACTGCGGTGTGAGTTTTAGTAACTTTTATTATAGGGGGGTGTTTTATGAGTTCTTTAACTTATAAAATCTGTGAGCAGTGTTGCCAGATTGGAATCTAGGTTTAGTTTAGATCCCTACTTACAATTTTTCAATTATTTCTCTAACTATTGAGGTATTTTCTACATTACACAACACTTGGCTCAGCGTTGCCACCCAATTTCAGTGCCCTGTTAAGTTGGCTGCGCTACAAACTCTCATGCAAGTTGAAATCAGCAATTTTAATGTCTTTTTCTGTAGGTTTTCGTTCAAAGTTTATCGAGTGCAACAACTTTAACTAATTATAAATGTATTATTATGACAGGTAGGTCTCATGTGGTGCTGGCGATGCTATGCTCATTTTTGGCGCCATTAACCTTCAATTATCCATGGCTGGCAATCAGTCAAGTCACTGACTTTGTCAACGATGTCGACAACTTGAGCGACACACGACTCGCATCTAAAAAACAGCAAAAAAAAGTTGACGAGGTCTCGGGATGTGACCAAAAATAGATGCCTATTAGCAGCTTTGGCAAACCTCAAAACACAACAACAACAAATGCCAAGTTTGTATAATGAAAATAATAATAAATAAACTTTTGTAAAAAAGCCGCCCACATGGCACCTAACAACAACAGCAATTGCTGTGTTTTTGAGTGTGGGTTGACATTTTCATAGGGGTTTGGCTAAGCCATGAATAGGGATGAGTTGGAGGAGAACTGGAGACGCGGATTCTCGTTAAAATAAATAAATAGCAACCCATACAAATTCATATTTTATTTACGATTGTAGAAAGTTTCAAGTTAAAAGCTTCAAGCTTACTCATCGAATTGGAACGAGGGGAGTTTGAGGAGTAAGTGGGGGAACTAGCCGAACTAATTTAAACGCATAATTGTTTTAACTTATTACCCAAAAAAGTCATGGGAGTCTTTAAGTCAATTTCCCTTGACACTGCTTACCTTTCTGGCCAAGCAACGACACATGAAACAAGCGAAGCGCTCAAAAATTATAAGTGTAACCCGAAAAAAAACATAAGTATAAATAATAATGTAAAAAAAAACTTGAGTTTTAATTACAAATTACACGAGTTAACTTCTGCATTTTAATGTCGTGGAGTGGCCATAAAATAAAACTACTCGAAAGAAGCGCCAGCACAGCGTGAAGTTCATCAAAGCCTTGGAAGGGGGGCCAAAGCTAGAGATGGACTTGGGTCATACGATCAGACACGACTCACGAGTAAAATTTACTGTAAACTTTAACAGCAATCAAATGTTTAGCCTTTATAGTCTTTGAAAACGATATGCCTAAAGTCACGACACGTCACGCTACCATCTCTAGCCAACGGCAGCTACAGCCTAGAGTTGACCCCCAGCAAAGTCAACACATCAAAGTGACGCGGGAGAAGAGGTCAAGCGTTAAGTCATCAAAGTAGAGCCCTCCTCAGCTATCCCCTGCCTTGGTCTCACAGTGGGGAAGGGTCGGAAAAGCAGGAAAACTCAACGTGGAGCAGCAAGAAAGCAAAATACAAATATTAATCATTCAAACTACTGTCGGCAGTTGTCAAACTCAGCTTGATGACGACAACGACACAGTAGATGATGATTATGATTATGATGCTGTTGCTGCTGCTACTAATGACGTTGATCATCATAATCAGCTAGCAACTGCCGATGACGTTGTCAACTTTTGATGTTAATCAACGCCAAAGCAGCAGAAACGAGCAACATTTCCACAAATGTCCATTGCAAGGCTTTTGTTTAAGTCGCAGTCCGAGTCACTGTAGTCGAAGGCGACCTGAATAAAAAGTATTTTAGTAACGCGCTAATTACATAAAATTGTTGTTCTTTGGAAGCACAAGTACAACAGGTACAGCAAAAGCAATTCACAAACACGCTTAAAAAGCGTGTGATTGCGTTCTAAAAGTTAAGATCTCAGACTAACTTGAAACTCTAAGCGCAGCTGGTCACACTTTCAGCCTTTAAAGTAATCAATTTGGAGCTTAAATGGCTAGATTTGTTAGCGTAATTAATTAAAATGTTTGGTTATTAAATTAAGCATATTTGAAGAAGAGTATTTAAGCTGCGACCTAGTCAAGAAAGCTCTTAAGCCACAGTCTTTGCATTCGTACACAGAGAAAAAAATAGTAAACCGAATCGATGTCAGAAGTATGATAAGCCTGGATATAGAATATTTGATTTAGATACGGAATTTATTATTTATAATTAGATTCTTTAAGCTGAGCATAAACACTTTTGCTCGAGTTTTAGTCATTAATTTACCTACTACTTTTTCCAGTGTACAATTGTCATTTTAATTGTTGTACTTAAGCGAGGTAAACAAAGCAGCTAAAGCAGAGCTTATAAAGAAAACTATGTGTATTAGAAAAATTACACAAAATGTTTAAAAAACCGACAAGAGAACAAGAACGAGCAGACTAATTGTCAACAGCAGCAGCGAAGATCAGTTGGGGAAAAAGTAAAGTGGCTAGAAAAGTCTTTTAGAACTCAAGCAGGCCAAGAACTAAGCGGCTAGAAAAGCAGGCAGTCAGTCAGTCAACCAAATGGCTAACAACCAGTTTGGGATTTGCTGGGCAACAACAACACAACCGGCTTTTAATTAATTGCCTTTTTTAGGCAAAACTATTTCTTGTTGTACACAAAACACACACACACAGAGAGATATGCGTGCTTATTTATGTTAAAAGTACATACAACAGCTTGGTAACAACAACAATAAATGTCAGCTACTTGTTAGCTGTTTTCAAGTTCATCAGAATCCTCAAGTGCGTGTGTGGCCTCTGCTCCTATCGCGCTCTGCTCTTCCCAACTCCTCCTCCTTTACACTGTAATCTTCATGTAAATTGTCATCAATATTTCAGCATAAATTGCATATGTGTACGATTGTGTGTGTGTGTGCGTCTCTATGTGTATTGTCTTTAGTCTTGCGTCTGTGATCACATCTTCATGCTCAATGAGTCATTTCTGAGTCACGACATAGATCGCATGCAGCTGTGGCGCCCTCTGCTGACCAATGGCAGCAACTAGAGTGTGTCAAATAATTGTTTGCACAAAGAATTTATTTAAATTGTGCAAGAAAATTTGTAGCTATGACAAAAAATGTTTTTAGAATAAATAAAAAGTATTAGAAGAAGGCTAAAGTCGTGTGGCTGACTTTAAGAGACCCTGTACAACTTACTTTTAGGCTTGAACATGAAAATATATCAGAATTTCTATAAGTATTTTTCTTTTCTTTTATTCACCTAGAATTTCTTAACTTTGACTTAACAATTCAAACTCACAAGTGTAAGAAAACATAACCAGCTAACTGTAGCATGTGGCAACATATGAGAGCGTTGCAAATAATGTTGGGAGTAGAAAATGAAATTTAGGTTATGCGCTAAACATTTTAATTAAGTGGAAAAGTATTACGCCAATTTCGGTCAGTGTTGTCTGTAGAAATCGCAACAGCCAACAAAATGGAAAGCTACAACAACAACAGTAAGGAGAAGAAGAAGAAGAAAAAATCATAATATAGCAACAAAAGCGAAACTTTGTGTAATTGAAACTGAGCACGAAGTGGAAGTATTATTATTAAGCATGCAAAGCATAATGAAGTGGAAATATGAAACTTGAGAAAAAGAAGAAAAATTAAAAGAAATATGCAAAGAAAGAGACGAGGCGAGTGAAGAGGGGAGACAGGAGAGCCAGACAAACGGGCGAAGAATGAACTGTGGAGCTTATGAACGGCTAGATGGATGGATGGATTGATGGACAGACCAAATGACTGACTGATCGTATGGCTATTGAGCTTTAAAGGTGACTGTGCTAATGATCATCGTATTTTCATTTTGATTTCTGCTGACATGCCATATTAATGTAATAACGATACGGATATATAGTCTCATGTACTCATCGGAAAACGAACAGCTTTCATTTAGCAATCGGTATTAGTAGCTGTACTAAAAATATCTGCTTATGATTTAGCTTGATTCATGGGGGATTTTTAAAATATTTCGTGGAATAGAATTGGGATTTATTTAAATTATACATTTGTTTCAAATGTTTGTTTAGTGAGTGATAAGTTCTTGAACACATTTGAGTAACAATTTAGCAGTGGTGGCAGTTTTAGCAATTAAATTAAAACAAGCTACTTTCAAGCAAGATTGCGACCGATCTTCAATTAATTTCAGTCAAGAATTGCTTCAACCTTTTTTTATAAACATATTTCTATGTTACCGTCTAATTCTAGCGAATCTTTCTGATCCAACTACCTCATTCTTAGACCATTAAGTTAACATTGCTGTTGTTAAAACTTGAAGACTTCATCAAAAATGTCAACAACTTGAAGAACTGGCAGAAAAAACAGACAGCTGAGTTTTGTGTGGCCCAGAAGAGGAAGCGAGTAGAGAGGACAGAAAGACAAGAAGTTCAGACCGACAAAGACACATGCGCATGCGAAAACAATTGAAGCGTGCAAAAAACAAGAACAACAACAACTTTAAGACTCTAAGGGGAGCTACAGAAAAAAAAAGCAAAAGTTTTATGGCTAAAGAACTGAAGAGAACCCGGAGCCAAAACCAAAACCGCACAACACGAAAGAAAGGAAATTCATGTGATGGGAAACGGAAATCAAAAGCTGCTACAAACTTTGTTGTTGCAACAGCAGCAGCAGCAGCAGCGACAGCTTTGCATATAATTTATGAGCTCAAGGGCGCAAGAGGAAGAGACGTTGGAGAAGTGTAGCAAAAGCTGCTTAGGGTCGGAGACGGAAGATTGAAATTTAGTTTAGCTGGAAAATGTAAAATCAGATCAACAGCAAGAACAACAACAACAACAAAGGTTGTGCTGGGGCATAAGTAATATGCTGGAAAAAGAGGTACAAAAATAAATGCTATCAAGATATGTTTATTTGCAGAGAATTGTTGCTGTTCTTGTTGTTGGAGAGCGTGCAGGTGTGAAATGCGAACGGCAGGCAAATGAGGCCACCTCACACACACACACACACTCGCACAAACGTATTAAAAGCAACCCTTTTTTTGTACTTTGTGTCGCACGTTTTGACTGTGGTTTGGTTATATTTTTTTCAGCCTCTGCTTTGCGTTGTTGTTTTTTTCATAATTCTGTTTCACACGACAACAACGACGACGACCAAAAAAGGCGATACAGGAAATGTAAAACCAGTCAAGTACACCAAATAACCGCAACAAAGCTCGAATTTGTCGCCTAGAAGTGAGAGAAGAGAAAAAAAAAACGCAAATGCTAAAGCGCTTACAGTTATGAAGCACATCAGAACGTACGAGAAGAAGAGACTCAGACGGAGACAGCGACAAACATCAGGTAAATGAGAAATGAGTTGACGCTGCCCATTCATGACCTTTTCTTCTCTCTCCTTCGATACATAAATCGATTTGAAGCTTTTGTTATCGACAATCAGATGTGCAAAAAGAAATGTAAAATAAAAGAGGAATGAAAAACGAGGTTATCAGCGAACGTACATCGCAATTTCAGCTGCTCTTGATAATCATTCATAAAACAACAAATTTGCGTTTGTATTGGTTTTGGTGGAGATGACATGTGTGTGGTGGTAGGCGGCAGCGCCAGGCCAGAGAAAAGTACACCGAATTCGAATTCCATTCATGAAAAAACCCACACATTGCTTTATACATATTTGTATGTGTGCACATATACATTTGTATGTATGCCCAAGTCTGTATATGTGTGTGTGTTGGCACATGCGCTGGAGCTAAAGCGTCGTCTCGCATACACGCACACTAACGAAAATTCATTCACAAAAAGGGGCAACTGCACGCGGCAGCGGGGGCAGGAGACGATGCCGTAACATTCAGCCAGGCAACGGCGCAACGACGACGACGGTGTCGGCTGGTCCACAAAAAACACAGCCAGCGGAACTAGCTTCGTGTTGGCTTTGCCAGCAACAGCAACAACAATGTAAAATGTTGGTTTGTTGCTCGCTTGCTGCATCGAAAAACATTCACACACACATCCACAAAACGAGGCACACACGCTAGCGTTGCCAGAACGAGATGGCACGATGCGGCTGTTAAATGCGCGAAAATAGCACCGCACGCTGCTGCCTCACACTCACACACAATAAATGCATTTTCAGCTAAAAAAAATATATATAATTTCGCTGTTGCATTTTTGTTATAATGTTAAACTGTATTTAACTACATTGCGCACATTTCTATAATCACTTAATTATTAATTTTCAATTGCACGTTTGGTTATTTTATTGCTTTAAGTTGGTTTTTGTTTTATATTTTGGGCTTTGCTTGGGCGCCTACTGGCGACGCGCTCACATTCCAATACAGTTTTCACATGGAAAAATTAACGTTCGCGTGCAAATTATTGCAAGTTGTTGCGCATTCGATGTTCGTTTAGTGTTTGCTTAATGGTTTTCATTGATTTGCACAGGTTTACATACCAATTTTCACTTTTAATTGCTCTTCAATTCGGACTTCGCGTGTTTCAGCCATGTTGGATCCATAACTACTGCTGCTGTTGTTGTTCGCGTTGGTGTTTCTGTTGTTGCTTGCCTCGACAACAGCAATGATGTCAATAGCGTTGTCCTGCTCTTCGCACATATAGCGCTTCTTTTTCAACAGCATCTTGGTGTTAGTTCGCAGTGCTGCATTTAGATAATTGTACATGAATATTAAACCGATTTTGTTCTGCCGCAACCGCTACACTTCAACGTATGCGATTGCCCGAGATTTTTTTCGTTGATTTTTTTTAATAAATGCGTTTAACATCACTTAAATGTTGTTTTAAGCACTTTCTGTGCACTAGACAATTGCATATATTCACTCCACTTTTGCGTTTCTATTCAATATAGTGTAAAACCGAAAAATACTTATGCACTCAAAAATGCTATGATACAAATAAATATTCCGACTTCGACTTGTTGAGAAGAGCGAGAAGTAAAAACGCAACAGAAAATACGCCCGCGCGCAACGACTCACGTCCGCTCGCAACGAGAAATGAAACGATAATGAGAGACGAACAACAATCGAGCAAAGCAAGCGTAAATGTATATCGATAAACAAGAGAGCGGAAAGAGAGAGCAACGGAGAGCGCGGACGGTACGTTGACAACATATAACATTTTAAAATGGTTATTATATGTACATGCATGTCAAAAATAATAGTAATTTAAATGTAAATATATATATTTTGGAAGTGTTTTATCTAATTTCAATTCTTGTTATTTATATTCGCAAATTTCTGAGCAGCACACTTGTTGAGCAAAATCATAATCGCACTTTGCAACACTAGAAGCGCGGAAAGTGACAAGTAGCCGCTCAATGGCGCAAAATTGTTCAAAATATAAAATTGTGAAATGTAAATACATATCTGTAAAGAATAAGTGCAAATAAGTGTAGTTCAACGCGTCTGCTTTGCTCGTACCGTCAACGATTCTTATGGAGATAAGTCAGAGACATTCAAAACTATTTTAGATTTTCCAACTGAACACACATTCACACATATTCATACATACTTAAGTAGCTACATTATGTACATAAATAAATATGTATGTGTGTGTGCATATATGTATGTATATTTAAAATTTATGAATGAAACTAAAATTGCCCAGCAACATCAACTATACGCGCACAGGCGATGCGCCGGCGAGCACAAACATACACACGCACACACATACAAACACTCAAACAGACCTATAAAACCCGAGACTGGTGCACACATGTTGCGTTTAGCGCCAAGCGGAAGCAAAGTGTGTTCCGGGAAAGTTTCGGGCGTTTTTGTCGCGTCTAGTGCGCTACAGGTGGTCAACACTAGGTACACAATACATTTGAAGTGCCTGTATTGTTTTACACCCATACACACACACAAGTACTGTGTACATAGCAGAATACCACTTATCTGCTGTTCTCTTTGTGCTATTGTTTCTACTGCGCCCATATGCCACACTTGTTCAAGTGTAGCGCATTTATATTTTACGTGGGTGTTTTTGGTTCATAGACTGACACACAAAAAAAAAATACCGGCAAACTACATTAAAACACACACAAAACGAAGCAGTGAAATGTTAAATTTACTCACATTCATTCATAGCGAGTTGTTGTTCTTCATTACCCCTACTCCTTAAAACACACACAACGATGTGTCTTATCAGCAACTGCTACACATTCATTAGTCCGCTGCCAACGCTGACGCCGAAGCTGAAGCCGCCAATAAGTGGAAGTGCACAAGTGGTTGCATCGACATTTGCTGTCTTTGTCTTTGTCTTTTTTGTTGTTGCTGCTTCCGCATGTGTGCTCATGTTGTGTATGCGTGTGCGTATGTGTATGCATACCCTGTCTTGTAAGTGTAAGAGAGACAACGTCGACTTGCACAACTTTGAGGCACAAGCTGAGTTTGTTAAGTTTTGTAAGTTGAGTTTAATATAAATATTGTGGGCATTATAAAACCTTATTCTCTATTTTAGTAAAGTTAATTTCATAAAAAAAAAAAAAAAATAATTTTTGTTATTGTCTAAATGAAATGTTTTTCTTGAGCTAGGGTATTTGTTAGTCACTACCTCAGTTTGCGTTGTGCGTCTGTAAGGTTGCGTGCGTCCGAATGTCATTTGCATTTTCATCATTTCGCTCAACGAAACGTAACCAACGTGGGAAGTTGGACCGTCTGCTTCGTCAAGTGCTTCGGCTCCAGCTGTCCACTTTGCCTTGCCCTTCTCACACCCCTCCCCTACTCCTTCACTGCATTCGTCGTCGTCTGCATCTGCGATAAAAATAGTGTTTTTTTGTGGTCTTTCGGTTGTTGCTGTTATTTTAACCGCATTTATTTAGATGAGTGTTGGCGTCATTTTTTGGTTTATTCATCTTCTCTCTCATTTCTCGATTTATGGTCATTTCATTTGGCTTCCGTTATTTGGTTGACAATAGAAAACAAAAAGAAAAAACGATTTTCCCGCTTTAAACTTGTTGAATTTATCACATTTATTTTTAACTTTTATTTAATTTCAATAAGGTGCATACATCGATTTGTGTTTGGTTTCTTTTCCATTTATTTGGCTGTGGGTTGATAGTATTATTATTTTTCGTAAATATAAGCCATATTGTATTTGTGTTCGATTATCTACAAATTTATTGGACTTTTACACATAAACTCACTAAGAAAATGGCTTAAATGTGGGTAGCTTTGCTTTTAAAAATAGTTATCGTAATTTATGCGGTATTTACAAAAAAAGAAATCAAAAATACTGTGAAGATATTTGTACATCAATTTAAAACATTTTCTCATTGTTGATTTATAGTTTCTTGTTGTAAATTATCTATTAAAAGCTACTAAATTGAAATGTTAGACGTAGTTTAAAAAGTAAATAGACTTTTAGTTCCTAGTGATTTGCAGAGTCGTTGATACAATTAAGCTTATAAACTGCAAATATTTATATATTAGTTAACTTAGTTTAATTATAAACGACTAGAACTGTGCTGAGATGTTAAAATAGGATACATTAATACATTACATTTATATATATTACAATTAATAATTGGCTTTGGAGCTTATTAAGTAATTTCAGTGCCAATTTCTACCAAACTACGCTACAAATTATGTTTAAATCGTTTCCAAAAATAAATTCTGCACAGCTTTCACACGAATAGGAAAGCTTTGAAAGCTCTAACAGGCCGCGCAGAGCTTAAACACACACATAGACACACATACATAAATAGATTTACTACGTTTACTACTACAGATGCACTTAGACCCAATTGTTGCGCATCGTTGTAGGCTATAAAGCGTCGTTGTGACTCTTGGATATGGTGGTTTCAATCTGATCAATCCGTCGAAATGATGGCATGTACGTAGAGCTCGCCTGCGTCACTATGGAGTTGTTCGAGGAACTCTGTAGGGATAGAGTAATCTATAGGGGTGAATTGCAGGAAATTTATTTGTTTAGTGTAGGAGTTTTTACCTTCTTCTGGCGATAGGAGCGTGCCCTAACTCTTGTCGTATTTCGTCGCACTGGATTCACCGTTGTGGACTTCTGGGAGAGCCGCACGGAGCTGAAGGTGCTGCCACGATGACCACGGCGTATTTGTGGGGAGGGTGTGCCGGTGGCTAAAAGGAATTTGAGGGGTTAAAATGGAGTCAAAAAGGGCGAAGGGCCACTACTCTTTACTTACGTGTGCCTGGTATAGCTGTGCTCCGTTTGGTGGCCTGCATCATGCCAAAGACGACGGCACTGAAGGAGCCGTGATGCGAGGTCTGTCGCTGTAGATACGGTGTGGGGTCCGGTGGAATGCCCGCCTGTATGCGCACCGGTGAGATCAGTTGGCTGTCTGAAATGCCCCTCGGATGCACATAGAACGTGGTCATCATGCCCTTGCCCTTTACATTGATTTCTCCGCGTTTCTGTGAAGCAAAGCTTTAAATACCTGCCAAAAACCCATTAGGCCGTTAACTTACCACACAAGTGTACCCCCGTGAGCAGAGAAACTCGGCCGTATTGTCCGGCACCTGCACACGCCAATTCTCCCCCGTCGAGTCCATGCGCGAGGCCACATTGACGGTGTTCCCCCAAATGTCGTAGACCGGTTTGCGTGCACCAATCACGCCACTTACCAAGGGACCACTGCAAATGCCCACACGTAGCTGGAAATTGTTGAATGCATCGCCGTTAATCTCCTCCAGCTTTTTCTTCATGGCAAATGCGAATTCAACCAGATCACAGACACTATCTTCCGATGTCTCGCCCCTCGCACGCAGATGCTCCTGATTGAGTCCAGCTGCTGCCATATAAGTTGCACCCACTGTTTTGATTTTCTCCACGGAGGCAAAACGTGGCTCCTCCAGCAATTCATCAAAGTCACCTGCCAGAGCAAAGAAAATAAGAGAAAGTAGGAAACAGTGGGAGTTAGCAATGCGGTGACTGGTTCTGATGGCATTTAATCAATCAACTTACAGATAATCTCATTAAGTATACGTATGCATGCCTTGCCATTGTCAATGTCCTCGGAGTAAAAGTCCTGGAAATTGGGAATGGAGGCGAACATAACGCCGCACAGATTATGCATCTTCGAGTAGAGCTCGTCTGTGTGCTCGTCGGACAGGTAATAGGCGGCTACATGGTCGGGCAGAATGTTCTGTCAAGCAATTCAAATCAAGCGATTAATTAAGGAGCAAATCATTAGGCAACGGATGGAACGATTAGAGTGGAATACACGGAGGAAAATTGGGGGCAATGGTTTGAAATAGGAAAGGAACATGGAATACCCAGTTAAAAAGTGGATGTCCTTAGTTTTCTTAGACTAGTATTTCTTGCCGTGTAGAAAGGAGGCTGTGGTTGTGAGGTTATGTGTGCTTTTGGGGCGGAGCTTTACCTTAATTAATGTGTCATTAAGAGCACGATTCGATTTCATGTTGGTCAATTCACGCTCCGCTTGTTCCTTCCAAATAAAGTCCAGTCGTGAGGTGACCTATAAAAAGTACAGTTAACTACTGAAACTTCTAACAAAACAGTGCCAAAACTTACCTCCACGAGTCGCGCATGATAACAGACCATAATCAGAAAGGTAATCAGGAGTATGATCATTTGTACACCCAGCGGCATGCCACGATCCTTTAAATTGAGCAAACTGAAACTTTCCTCGAGCGGAAAGCGAATGAAAATGAATGAGGTGTAGAAAGCGACCATGCCCAGTGCCATAACCGCCTTGACTAGGTAGTAGAGCTTCAGAGCTGTCGCCAGGGACACCAAGCAGAGCACCCAGGTGAATACAATATACTCCTGATGCACACAACCCTTGGTATCATCCAAAGTGGGATCCATTACTGTGCGTATGTAGCGTGGGGACAGCGCATTCGGGCGATGGGATAGCTCAAAGGTTTCCAAAGGATTGGCCAAAGTGTGACGCAGTAGCTCATCGGTGGCATTCGTAAAACTCTCATTAACCAGCGAGATCTGAGAGAAAGTCCAACGATTTGTGGGAGATTTGCTTGTGATATTTCGCTGAATGGTTTGCGAGACAAAAAGAGTGGAATCTTTTTCAAGGAATGCGCTCGTGAGATTGGAGTTGAAAAGAGAATCAATGTTGCCATTATAACTGTTGGTAGGACACAGGATTAGGCCAATTGCGCTCAACATGCACATGGAGATGATGACGCCGCAGATGAAGAGCGTGCGGCGACGGCGCTGATGAACCAACTTGGCTGAGTTGATCTTCAGGCAGCTCGGCAGACCTTTAAAAGAGTTAAAGAGTGGAGATTAAAGTAGTTCAAATTTAGTACTAAAGTAAATTAGTTACCTGGAAACTCCTCGGCCATGACCAGAACACAGCAAAATGTGAGCACCACAGTGCCCACAGCCAGGCAGATGATGACAGTGGTGCAACGTGGTATAATTATGACCTGACAGAGCACCATAAATATCCAAATGACAAAAACACACAGCATATTGGAGCTGCAAGCGAATAGCAACAAAATGACAAAATTCAATTAGCAACAGTTGATTAATTAACGCCAACGAAGCTGCGAATGTTCTTAGTGACGGAGCGGGAAATGCCATCAATTAGCAAATACCCAAAATACACACAAATCAGAAATATGCACAGAAATACACATAACACACATAACACACACCGGAACATGTCCTCGCGTAGCTGACAGAATTTCTGCTCCTGGCTTTTGTCAATAAATTTCAGTGTCCACGCATTCAAATACTCCCGACGAATCTCCTTATTCGAATTAATCTGTATATTCTGCTCAATGAATTCATCAATCTGCAAATGAAATCAATCCTTGATTATGCCACATTTTGGGCTAAGTTAATCGTTCTGCTCACCTCTTCGTCCAAAACGGTTACGGACACGCGATGATCCAGTTTGGTATCAACTAGTATGGAATCAGCGCGATTTAGTACCTCCTCGGGGCTGTTCAGCTGGAAGGAAAGAAGTTTAGTTAACGACTTCAGGTGACGAAACCGGATTAGAGTAATTTTCCTAAAGGTTAAGGTTGAGGCAGTTCCCCTAAGGTTTAGACAGCGCCTCCTCCCAAACCAATTTCCTCAGGAAAACTTTCCAAATCTCTTCAACTTACATTTCTAAAGGGTATCTCTGGTATCCAATTCGTAGTGCTCTCATCCTCTATGACCAAACCCTTTGCACTGATGGTCTCCGTGGAGTTTTGAATGCTCGCGCCGTTGCGTGGTCTCAGCTGCTGTTCCAGCGGTGCACACATCATGGCCGTTGGCGAAGAGACTGTGGACAAACCCGCTGTGGCAGCTGCTCCAGTGCCCGCAGTACTGCCAGCCCCACCAGCTCCCACAGCGCCACCGTTTCTGAGACGACGGTTCTCCAGGGCCACGCCCTCGACGACATTGGGCAACGAGTTAAGGGAAATGTTTTTTTTCTGCTGCTGTTGAAGCAGTTGAGCGGGTTGCACCACAGTGGCATACTCCAGACTGCGTCCATCGATGCTGCCACCGTCACCGGCAATGCCCACTGCAGTGGTGCTGCCCATGCTGCAATCATTGCCACTGCCACTGGCTGAAATGGACTTGGGCAGAGCCGTACAAATGCCACCAGGTGTGCCGCCCACGGTAACATCCACAGTGGCTCCGGTGGCTGTGCTCTGGTGAGCACTGCTTCGTGTGCCAAAGCGGCGCTTGGGGCTGCGCAGAGAAACCACAAATTAGTGGGGGGTTGTCACAATACTTTTAGGGATAAGCGTACTTACCGCAGGGGCTCCGTGCGCTTGATCAAATACGTGGTTACATTCAACTTATTGAGATGATCATCACGACTGCCGCCGTTGCCTGGCTCCACTTCGTAGATGTTATTCAAACAGTTTAGTGTCGCCTCCGAAATGTGAACCCGTCTGAAAGTAGGTGTAGGAGCAGGTGGTCAGAGCGGGGCCAGGGAAATTGGCAGTTGGCCAAAATTAAATTCAAATATTTGCCAAAAATGTTCAGCGATTGTGCGTGAACTTTTTGTACGCCCACAAAGTCGACTTTTCTCGGTAAGTGTTTGAGTGGCTGTGTGTGTGTGTGTGTGTGTGTGTCTAACATAATTGGGTTGCTCTACGATTTTGGTTTCTAGTCCTTAGCTTGTTTCTTGCTTGCCAAGCCACAATTACATCAAAGCATTTTGCATTAAATGGAACCTTTTTACTTAAACTTCTGCCAGTTCTCTCCCTCTCATTCTGTTACTATGCTTCAGCTTTGTGGTTTTGTGCTCTGATTTGTTTTGCTTGCTGCACCCTGTACTATAAAAGTATTGGGTGTTTCATTAGTTTGCTGACAGCTTAATCTCTGGGACTATAAAAGGTAGAGTCAGGCAATGGTCTCGACAACGTTATTAAATGACTTGACTTACAAACACTCTTCAATTTTGTACATTTTGCCTAACTACAGGGTCTTTTACAGTCATTGCGCTCAACCATTTACCAGTTGTTACATTTGGTTTCTTGTTTCTTGTGTCTAAACACGCCAAGCTAGCAAAAATTACTAAGCAATTGTTGATGGCAGTCCCGGCATTGAACATGCCCCTAATTGGCCAATTAAAAATGTGGCTGCAACTAAGATTTAAAGGCACAGCAGAGTTAGTTTTGGCCAAGCGGCCTGTCTTTGGAATCTTGCCCATAAATTCGAGCTGCATGCCGGACATTGCAGGCTGTTAAACGGCGTGGGAGTGTGTGAGGGTGTGTTTGAGGGAGTGTGTGTGTAAACTCGAGCTGATAAAACAATTGTATGTGAATGTTTCTCTCTAGGAATCAATAAATCGAGTATCTGCTAAAAGTTGAAGCTGCACAAAGTGGTATCCGGTGTCTTAAATTGAAGCTCAGAACAGCAGCAGCTGTTTGGCACATAAAATTTATAACAAAGTCAGCATACAGGGTTAGAATTTAGCTCTTTATAGCTAGATTAAAGAGTTTTTTAATAACAGATGCAAGAAAACAAAAAAAGAAACGGTTCGCTTTAAACTAAGTATAAAAATATAGCATACTTTGTGGCGTCGCCTACAAATTCTGCATGGGACTTTAGTTTAATAAAACTAGCTGCTCTTCGATCTATCTAGACTTTGGCTTAGTGTTTAATATCTGTTTACGACTTGTTTTCACACTGCATTAAACTCTAGTGGCTAATTAGCTTTGCGGCCTTGCTTTGTTTACTTCACATGACAACAAGAGGGATAATTTTCCGGGTTTCCTGCGACTGACAATGCTTTGTGCATAATTTCACAACTAATTTGAATGGGAAACCAGGCACCTGAACACACACACAATAAACAACACACACACACACACACACACACACACACACACACACACACACACACATACGTACTGAGAGAGATACAACCAATATGTGTGGAAAACAGTACGTGACTAGACTTACCCGGGTATACCACCAGATTCCATGTGATTTGCAATGATAACATCATTAGACCAAACGTCAAAATGCCATTTCTTGTTGCCAAGAACACCGCACATCACTGAGCCACTGTGAATGCCGATGCGCATGTTGAGGTCAACCTGCAAAATTAACACACAACAAAAAAGACCAAAAATGTCAGAAAACCAAAGGCAAATTATGCAAAGCACGCAACATGCAACTGCAGTTGTCAGTTGGTCAAAGTGTCGTTCCATCAGTCAGTCAGTCAGCCACTGAGTTCAGGCCTCTGGACACCAATTAACATCATCCAATTGCATTTTTCGAATGCATTAAATATGAGACGCATTAAAGTTGCGCACACAAGAATACGCCCATTGCTGCACAAAAAAAAAAAAAAATAATAATAATAAAAGAAAGTAGAAGACAAAGAAAAAACAATCATGTTTTTTTCTTGTGTCGAACTGTCTTGCATTTGTGGCTCTGGAAATTTTAACAACAATTTTTTTTTGGCCGTCCACTTGTGTACTTTTTTGCTGCTGTCTTTTGCTCTGCCGAGATTTGCATACAAATGAATTGTCAACACTGGTCCAGCTGGGCAGTAGTATGTAGTATTCTGGGTCACAAGGCCTGACAACCATGTGCAATAGTCGTAAAAATAAAGCGGCTTGAACAGTCCCTCAAAAAAAATGCAAAACAGCTGACAGCTGAGAAATTTGCGGTATGAAATTTAAAAAAAATGTACAAGCCTACGTATAAGTAATGTGCTTAACAGGGGGTCAGTTACAGTCCGCTAACAGTAGACTGTTAAATCGACTGCTGTTAAATTTCTTGCTGCGCTGACAAGTATGCAACGTTTTGTGGAAAATAGACAGCTGCTTAATGAATTAAAACTTTGACTAACTTCAAAGTAGTTTAAATTTATAAGACAGTTTATAAGTACTTATTAAACCGTGCAGCTATAATGCGATCAATTGGACTTGCAGTCGGCTAAACTGCCACTGAAATAAATAAATACATTCCAGCACCGCCGTAAAGTATGCAAGGCTTGGAGAAAAATGCCAGCTGCTAAATGAGTTGAAACTTTTGCTAACTAGCAGTGCATTTTTATCAAGCAGTTAATTTATATGTCCTTAATAAATCGATTTGCAGTAAGAATAGCACATTTAAACTATGCCACACTACCTCAATGCCCCTCTACACTGCCCGGCTGTACTTACATGCGTGTGCAGGCGCACATCCTTGATGGCCTTTATCATGTGAAGGCCAGTTTCAACACTGCAAACGGCATGATCCGGTCGTGTCTTCCAGTTGTCACTTTCAAACTGAGACACACAGTAGTAGCAATCACCCAGCAGCTTAACGCGCAGGCAATGATTGTCCTGCGAGCAGAATACACTTTAAATTGCTGTACTTCTAAAATAGTTTTAAAATTAAACTCACCTCAGCTATGCGATCGAAACGCGCAAAAAGGTCGTTTAAAATTTTCACCAACTGTTGAGCTGATGTTTTGCTAGCCAATTCCGTGAAGCCCTATAGTTTTAGGCATAAATTAGTTGTATTTTTGTTTGGCAGTTCCACTTCATTTGACTTACCTTAATGTCTGCAAAAAGTATGCTCACATTGTCCATGGGATAGACGTATAATTTGTTGAACTGTGTTTCCACCGTGGGATCCGTTGTTTTGTACATTTCGCTGCGTATTTGATTATTCACTATGTTGGGCAAAACTGCAACCAAAAAGTTTTTTGTTTTTATAAACAACAAATTGAAAACTCTACGGCTGCAGGCAATATAAATTCACTTGCAAATTCAGTTCGCTTGAGACTCTGTCTGCAGTTGTTAAGCAACTAAACTGGCAAATGTCTTGGGCATGCCTGTAGTTCGGGTTACCTGCCGTTGGCGGGTTTGCTCTTTACCTGGCCCAAAGGCAGATACTTAGCTGGAAATTGGCTTGCCAGACAAACAGGCAGAAAGGTAATAATCTTGGTATCTTTTGAGATAAATTCTAGAGTTTTCTGGGCAGAAATTGAAATGAATTTCAAAGTGTTTCTTGTAACAGAAAATGGAAAAGAAAGTCTGGTCTTTATTATCAGTTGGTTTAAAAAATCTGTTGAATAATTTTAGAGAGTTTTTTCCTATCCAACTTTAAAAACATATTTTAACTATAATCCCATTTGAACTCACTTGAATCGAGCAACTTTTGTGTGCGTTGCAGTTCCTTCTCGGACTCCTTCTTGTGCTCCATGGCCTTGTGTGTCTCAATGAAGGCCAAACGTTGTCCGCGATCAGTCAAATATTTGGTATACATGCCAGCCACATTTATGGCCGTGTACAGTATGAAATTGGCAATGATTTGAAATAGAATGCAATTTGCATCCAGTGGTGTCTAGGGGAAAAGAGATAAATAATTCAATTACTTTTAGTCTAAAATGGTTATTGGTTTGTTTAGGAATTGTACCTCCTTGTCCTGCAATTTGTTGATGGTAATTACGGCCAGGTGGCAGCTGGCTGTGATTGTGCCGCCGACCACGCACCACTTAAGTGGCAGGGGTAACATGGCGTAGGGCACAAAGATGACAAACAATATGTACCAGACCAGGTACTCACGATTCTCGAAGCCGACGCCTTCGCTGACGAATCCTGTCAAAGGTAATAAAACGATTTATGACTGCCCAAAAGGATTAGCCAATTTAATGGCCAACGCATGTGACGCACATGATTTATGCAGGGAACACGTATGTACGTACACTCAAAGCAATTTATGACGAGTTGTAAGGACAGTTGTACTACTCTTGGTCTGATTTCGCGCAGTGCACTCACCTTGTATATTGAACAGCACCCAAGTGCAGACAGCCGCCCAGTGCAAATAATTGTTGGCAAAGCAACGCCAGTAGCCCAAAAAACAAATGGCCAAATTGGCCATGCCACAGAAAACGGACCAAAATATTGCCGTAGTTGTGCTTGCCGTATCCGCCGTGTTGTTCGAATCCTGTACGAATGAAAAACGCCACTAAAGATATTTTGAAATTTTGAAAAATGTTTGCCAAAACATACGAGACGATTCTCCTTGGGTTGCAGCATCCAAATCAAAGCCATTACAATTTTTAGCACAAAATCCACAACGTTTACGATGATCAGCGATTTCTGGCGTTGTCTGTGCGTATAGGTGAGATAACTACGCTCCAGGGAGCTCTGCTTGAAGGAGTTTGTCAGGGAGGGACACAGTATGCCCTTGACCACATTGCCACTCTTAAAAGCCGAATATGTTTCATTTGTTAGCGGCCTTTGGGGGCCCGCGATGCTGGCTATGGATTGTCCCGACTCCAGTTCGTAATCTGCGTGGTTAGAGGAGTTGTTTAAAGGGGAAAACAGAAGATAATACAGTTTAATTTGTTAGGTTCGCTTAAGCAAGTTTACTGTGTGTTTGTTTAGCTGTTTTTCGGCTAAAAGGCGGCACTTTCTGTTCACTTTGCTCCCGTGCCTTTACGAAAGTCAATCAACTTAACCTGGTCAACGGTTTTGGCTTACCAAAATTGCTATTGCCAAAAATGCTGCAGCTTTCGGTGCGTCGCTTTGGGCCATATCCGGACTTGGCCTCCACAATGCGCACGGACTGCACACGCCTTGGCGTCTGTTTGGCCAGCCCGCCACCGCCTCGGCCGGATGCTGTGCCCACTCCAGTGCCCACTGCTACGCCTCCTACCACTCCCACTACTGTGCCCGTGCCGTTGGCATTACCGGGTCGATCTATGCCGATGCCAACATTGAGCATGGCCTGCTGTTTCTTGCGCAAATTGGACAAAATTGATGCTGTGGAGGCACGCAGCGAATGGGGCAGATCCACAGTGTCCTCTGTCATTTGGGCGCCGTCTCCTGGTAGTCGTGGTATTTTCGACATATCCGGCGCCGTGGTTAAAGCCAATGTTGGAGTACATGTTGTGGCTGTACCAACGACTGTGGTTGCTGTTTCCTGCTGGTTTTTTATGGTTTCGGTTACGGCTTTTAATTAGCTCTAAGTGCTGCACAGAAACTTACCTCCATTGGCTGTTTTGTGGCTGTAATCTGCTCATCACTAGTGCTCTGCGCTGCGGGATTGCTCAGCGCCAGACCGTTGTCCACAAAGTCTACGTCATCGTAGCCATCGTTGTCCCGGTCTTTGCAGTCATCGTCGTCATCGTCATCGGTACTCTCTAGTCTTAGGTCGTCTATTAAGGCCAGGGTTATAGCCCCCTTGCCCATGGCACGTCGCAGCACCACGCCCTGTTCTACCTCCTCCTCCTCCTGCTTCTTTTCCACTGTTTCCCCATCCGCTCGCTTTGTTAGCTCGGGAGGCGCCGAGTGTGTCACATTGTTCGCCTGACGTCGCTGCTGTAGCGCCGAGCAGGGCGTTGAGCTGAGCTGACGTAGATGCACTTCATTCGATACCAGCTTGTCATCGTCTTCATCCATATTGCGCCCTTCCTCCTCCTCGTCCTCCTGGGTTCTGTGTCATAGACGGGGAAGAAAAAAAATCAACAACATCATCATCAACATCCTCAAAAGGCGTGACAACTCAAGCTTTAACTTTCAATTTGCACTTTGAAGTTTTGCCAAACACACGTGGGTGTATGTTAGTGTGTGTGTGTGCGTATTAGCCAGCTCTGATTGCTGTTAACGTCTTTTTGTGCTAGGCCACTTCTAATGAATACAAACATGGCCCACAACTCACAATCAGCCTCAGAGTAAGCCGCACAAAATGTAAATGCTTTCTAAGCTTCAACATTTTCAGTGAGGCGTGAAGTCATTCCATAATGTGAGCAGACCTTCTGTCTACACGGTTAAAAATGGGAAGTTTCTAACAAAGAACAATATGGGCTCTATCAGCAGCACCAAATTCTAAATGTAAACTAACTAAAACCGATAGAACTTTAAGTTTTAAGAACTTTAAGTCTTCCTAGCGTGTAGAGCTTTACTTGGCTTACTTACTACCACTTGTTAACAGTGTACTACACTTAAAATTAGAGAGGAAACTGCTGACCACCCCACCAGTGATTAATATATGCAAGTTGTTCAAAAGTGACTAAGCACTAGACAGGGCGTATACTTGATATTTAATGTATTTAACTCTTAACTGCCTCTAACATGACACTCAAATGTTATTTATAGCACGGTTTATGTTAATGTTAAGCAAAAAACACAAATGTTAATGAGAGCGCTTGAAGAGTGTTTAAAATGCAATTTTATTCATAATATGCAAAGCTTCTTTTTTATACACATTTCTTGCTCTTTTTTGCTTTTTTTGATGTCAACGTAATCAATCGAATTATTTTGCTTTAAAAGTATTAAGGGATAATGTTGCCGGCTTTTTTTTTTGGTTGTCGTGAAGCATTAAGGCTTTAAACAGAATTGCGCGCAGTGTTGTCGCTTTAGCTTTTTAAAGCTAGATAAAGTATTTCTTTCCGCTGAAAGCTGTTTAACTATAAATTGTTTCGAAATATTTGAATGAAATGCAAAAATATTAATTTGTGAAGAATTTGCCATACTTTGAAAAAAGTTTTTTGTTTTTGAAGAAAAGAAAACTAGCTTTAAATTATTTCTAGCCATTTTGTTAACAATTAAAGCCTATAAACCGCTGAAATTGCAGCAACACCAGCCCATTTCTTTGCATTGTATAATATTATTTGAATACTTTGTTTTTGTTTATTTATTTTTTGTTGTGAGATCGCAGACGGGCACGCGCCATGTCGTCTAAGTAACCCACATCAAATGCTCGTTTGTCTAAGTAAGTCTGGGTATTTACACGCTTATTGCATATGGCATAACATACATATATCGCAATATATGTGTGTGCATATACCTATATGTGTCGTAGTCTAGTCAAATTCATGATGCCGCAGCGGAAAAACGCAAAATGGCGTTAGGGGACAGTCAACAACTAGAAAATGGCGCGTTGATGTCGTTGTCATTATTCAAATTAGTATTTAGACACACACCGTTGCACAAACAAGCACACACACACACACACACAAACAGAGCGACACTCACACGTAGGCAAACACATCACGTCGTGGGCTCATTCATATGCGTCAAGTATAGAAATCGTAGCATGCTTTTGGGCGGCGCTAAAGAAATTGCTGTCAAGAAAATGTTCTTTCTGTCCAAAACATTAGGAAAATTCCAATAAATCGCAGCAGCCAAGCGAAATGTTTGCACACACACACACACACACACACACACACACACACTCAAAGACATTAGATATGTATATATTTATGTATGGAAAATTAAATTTGCCATTCAATAAACTGTCAAATTCCCATTGCGCTGCCTCGACACAAAATTTTCGTGTTGCCTTTTAAACAACATTTTATTTAATACACACATTTGTTTGTCCCACTGTCTGTCTGTTCGTCTCTCTGTACTAATGTTTTTAACTACCGCTGAGAGCGTAAACTTTATGCAACCGATACTGAAAGTTGTTTGGTTTTTTGGCTTTTGTTGTTGTAACTTTTGCCCACTGCAAGCAGCTGGTTTCTCTAGTATTTTGGTCAAAGTTTGGTAATACTAACGTACAAGTTTATCAACTGCTGTTTAGTGTTATCGCTGCTGCACGTATGCAAATAAAAATAGACTACGCAATAATTGCTGTAGCTATTTTGGGCTTTGTTGACGCAGAGTTACGCTTTGGGGTTGTGTATTCAAGTTGCATGCACTTCCTGTCACTGTTTTGGCACATTAAATTGCTGTTATCTGTTATCAATAACAACACAATTGCGTCTTGATTAATGTGCTTTAGATATGATAAAATCGAGGTAGGGTAGAGCGGGAGAGTGAGAGAGGAGTAGCATGAAATGAGTGATTTCATTTGCGTGATTATTGCACATTAAAAGGATTGTTTTGTATGAATTTCTGTAGCATACTTATAGGTGTTTTAAAAACATATTTACGCTATTAAAAAAGCATAAAAAATTTAAAAGAATTTCAATTTTAAATCAAAACTAACTAGCTTTTAATTAAAGAAACGGATCATTACACTATATTCCACTTATTTATTTAGCTATTAGCCGCTTATCAACTTTAAACGTTTCCACAACAATATGCAGTTAAAAACTGTTAAGTAAACTTTTGTTGATTGCCAACTGTTTGCCTTTTCAGAGCTCTTAACAGCTGTAGTTTTCCAGCTAACATAACGTGGCGCTTTTAGCACCTGTTAATTGATCGATTTAAGCATGTCCAAGATTTGTAATTTTCACACACACCTGTTCGATTAAATGACAAACAGCTGCGATCTCATCACATGCCACAGACAACACAATTTGTTTGTGATTTTGATCATTACGCGGAACACATAATTAGCACATTTATTTATTTTATTTTTTTATTTACAAAATTTGAAAGTTGCATTAGTTTAGAACCGGTTGTTGTATTTGGTGTCGCTGCGGATGAGTAATCCGCGTAGATAAACAAAGAAACGTGTCCACACAAAGCTCGTAGATAAAACGACTAATAATATAATTATCACTTATATAAATGCGTTGATAATGCCACAACAATATTCACAAAAAAATCGATAAACGTAGCATATTGAAGCTGATTTTTGGCCCTGAGATAAACCGAAAGTCTAGAAAGAAATCTAGTCCAAATTTTCCAAATTTTTTATTTGTGTTGCTCGCCAAATTACTTAATAAATAAATTTTTATATTTACTACACTTGATTTTATGTCACTCTTTGTTTTTTATTTATATACTGTAATATTTTTTATTTATATTTTTTTTTTATGCCCGAATCTTTGCGATTTCGCGTCTTTCGCATTGAACTGGCGTTGGGCAACTGAGCGTTAGAGTAGTCAATAATACGGGTACTCAATTTGGATACTCATTGAATATGAAATATGGCACTCGACACTGTTTTTGCAAATTCTCACTGAGCGACGAAACAAACACTAAAATCTGTTTGGGCCGCATTTGTGGCGCTGATATGGTAATTGAGCTGAGCACGTTGCTCGTTGTCGGACGATAAAGATGATGATGATGATGACGATGAGAGCGAATGATAAACAAAAATCGATTGTTATCGGTTTCAATCAGTACAGGAGCGGTTTGACTCTGATGAGTCTTAAAAAAAGTGAAATGATTCAGCAGATTGGCTAATTTTGGCGTCAGCCTAAAAGCAGGCAACAAAAAATTTAATGGACTTTTAGAGGCGTTGACTTGTTCAAGGGGTAATCAAAAGTAATTCGAGGATCAATCAAGCTCAATCAGTGCTGTCAATCATAGCCAAATCAAACAATGATTTCTGATCTATCACGCTCAATCTGTGCTGTCAATCAATGAGCTATTTTTTCATCAATTTTATCTGATTTACGTTATATTGTTAAACATTTGCTATAAATTATGTGGCACGTTACTTATCAATTTCAATGTCTCGCAGCATCCTTGTCAAAAACATTTCTGAAGCACCTGTCAGGTAGGACAAACAACTGGCCACAGGAAGTCAAGTCCGTAGAGTACAATCAACAGGAAGTGGACAGCAGTTGAAGCAGGGAATTGAGGGGGGAGTGACAAACCAGAAGTCAAGTAAGTAAGTTATTTAAAATAGGAAATGGGAAGGTTTCCTGATAAATATGCTAGATAAGTGCCATATTTTAGAACGCTTTGTTATTGTTATTGGCAGTACAACGTGTTGGCCACGTTAGTAGAGTCGAGTATTCTTTGTTTTTTAGCTTTTTTCTAGGTGCAGTTTCAATGTTTTCAGCGCAGAATTTTCCTGTTTCTTTTGAAATTTGTTGTCAGTCCTTGTGTATGTGTGTGTGTGTGTGGGAGTGAGTAGGAGTGTGTGTGTGTGTGTGATATGATATGAAATGTCAAAGGCATGTCTGCAACGTTCGCTTTTATTTATGTACGCAGCTGTTGGGTTTAGTCGAAGCAAAAGCCGGGAATCAGCCCTTTTTATGAGCTTTTGTTGGCTTGTTGAATTTATGGTCATAAGAAACTTGTTAAACCATATTATTGGGTGTGTAACAAGTGCGTCTGTGTTAGTTGTGCATAACAGAGATGCTCAGTTGGCGCATTTGTAGCTAGAATTGGTATCAGCTGTGGCTAATTTTAGACCAAATTTGATTTTTCATCAAAAATGTTTTAAAGGATTAGAAAACTTACAAAATGTTATGATTGGTTTCTGATTTAACTGATTTTGAATGGTATTTGTTTTATATTCAATTAAAAAGTTAAAAAAATGCTTTAAATTATCGAATTTATTTAAATTTGTTTGCCTATCAAACTAGCTATTTTGATGCGCACATGGGCAGCACTGGTGTATGTGTGGGTGTGTGTTGTGTGTTTGTTTTTTGTGTTCGCTGTGGCTTGCGAACTCTTGAGCAACTTTCAGAGTGTGAGACAAAGAGATAGGGTTGCGGGGGCGTGCGAGAGGGGGAGGGAGAGAGCTAGCACTGCCTTAGCTGCTCTGTAAGTAGATTAAAGTCATATTTACACGCTGCGCTCTCATCTCAGACATAAGTGTCTGCGTGTGAGTGTGTGTGTGTGTCTAACTCATTGTTGTAGTTGTATTTGAGTTTGTGCTGTGCGTTAAGTGGCAGCAATTAACACTTGACATATTTATGCTTGGCCCCAAGGCGCAATGCGGTGCAATATACCCTGTAAAAGCCACAATAGAGAGCAGGAGAGAAGGTGGGAGAGGTGGGGACGTGGCAGACTAGAACAACAACAATTAAGACAAGGCCAACCCATCGATATGACAACAACAACGAGAACAACAATAACAATGTCTCGCAAGCTGCTTATTTTACTTATGAAGCGTTTAAGCTTTGCGGTGGGCGTGGCGCCATTTTGAGCAATGTGTTGACAACAGAATTAGACGCCAAAGGGTAGGGGAACGGGGAGGGGCCTATATGAGGGCGTATTGTAGGAGGGCTATGACTTTAGTGTAGGGGCTTGTTACGTTGAATGTGTTAAGCAAATATTTTAAGATAATTAGCTGAAGATGCCAAGAAGCTGACAGAGATGAATACAGCGTATCATTAGAAGGGGAAAACCAAGTTCACAAAGTGCCCAATTAACAATAAGATCTATTTAGGCTATAAAAAGCTTTCAAGTACTGCTTGAACTTAGGCTCAACTAAGGTCTAAGCAGCTGCTTAGTTTGTAACTTGAGCTGACTTGCGAATGAGTGTTTTAATAGGTTATAAATAAATTCAAGAAATTTGTTAAGCAAAACAAATATTTTAAAACTAAAAAGCTACGGTTAACTTTGGAATACAGTCAAATCAACATTGTAAAAGTTTACAAATTTGGTACAACTGCGAAGAGAAATATGATTGCTTCAGAGACCCCTTTTTGCCACTGAAAATCAGTCAAATCTTTACAGAGCTCACAACTTTAATGTGAGCTACTCAATTCTGTTCCCAACTAGTCGTTACTATTTAATTGAAGCTCATGAAGATCGAATAAATGATGCTCTAATTGCAGCTGCTTAAATATTTAATGCCAGCACTCAAAAGTATGCAATAGTTTTTAACTGTTTCTCTAACTGCCACTTTTAAACTTTGTCTGCTCATTAAATTCAATGTGGTGCTGTCTATTTATTGTTAATCAACCGCTGACCACAAAAGCAATTTCGCAAAAGTTAGCTAAGCAATTTGTGAATGCATTAATATTGAATCACTTTAATTTACATTTATCAAACTGGCGCGCTTTAAGCGCTATCATTATGAAGAACTCAGGCAGCAGTAGGCAGTACACAGAGAGAAATTTAAAAACCAGTATGAAATGGTTGAAGTTGGCACTGCAAATCTTGGCAAGAAAAACCAGTTTTAGCTCCGAGTTTTTTTAACTTACTACCAGCCTTTTTCTTCCAGTGCATACACCTTAGCGCCGAGTAATCAATTAAAGCATTTTATGGGAAAAAGTTGATGAGTCGAAGTAATTAATTTCCGGCACAAGCCTAAACGCGTTCCACAAATGGCACTTCACTAGCAGAAGAAAACAGAAAACAGAAAAGACAAAAAACAAAGGAAAAAACGCAGCAGGTGGAAAATGGGAAATTGTGGCAGCCAAGAAAAATTCCAAATACGCCGTACGCCGAGCTCAAACTGTACAGGATATGGCTGATTCATTTAGCTAAAAGTCGGACAAACAGAAACAATAAAACGCTGAAATACACAAAGCCAAACGCGGTGTCTTCATTGACCGCAAAGAAGTCAAGAAAAGCGGACAAAAAAAGTAAAGAACTCTGGCAATGAGATAGAGCTGCTAGCAATACGAGTAAACCTTGTCAAGTGGCCAAGTCTACATATTTGTCCGACTGTGTGTTTGAGTGCCCAAGTGTCCCAAGTGTGTGTGTGAGTGTGTATCTTTTGGATTTGGGTTAATGTTGAACGTTGGTCAACATGGGTGTGCATTTGAAAGGGCGCAACAAAGCAGAAAATAGAAAAATTACTCAGCGACACAGAACTGAAGTAACTCGGAGCAGACAACAGCAAAAAAGGGACAATTGCACGTGTTCCGGTTAACTCTTTCTACCCACGAAACCGTCAACTTGGCTGTTGACATCAGTGGTGCCAGAAAGTGTGGCCAAAAGTAGCTTAAGGAAAAACAGTCAAGTGTTAGGCACAAGAATGAGTTTTGAACTTAAATGAAAGTCTCTTAAAATATTATTTTAAAAATATTTTTTATAAAACATTTCCATACGTTTGTGCTGCCCTTAGGCAGTTAGCTAGCTAACTGGCTGATAAAATCAAAACCTGTTTAGCATTCCACTTCCAAAAAGTGCCTAAAAACAAGCTAAAAGCCGGCTAAAAATGCCAATACATTACAAAACACACATTGTCCATTTAAGCTCATTTAAATTGCAGTGAAATCATGATGTTCTTGTTTTTGAGAGCTCGTTTAAAGCACTTCAAGTGCGATTATAAAATGCCAACATTATTTGATTTCTGCTACGCATTATTATGCATAAAATGCGCTTAGGTTGCCCACAAAGTGCCATCGTGAAAAACGCTTTGATGTCCTTTTTTTTTGCCAAGGACATTGGCATGAAATCAAAGCTATTTATTTGACGAACATTTGCTGATTTGAGTAAACACTAAAGTGGGTTTGGGTAGAGGATTCTAGAAAGAAAAAGGCAATAAGCCGTATAAGTGGGCACTTTTATTATATATTTTTTTTTTGAGGCGTCTGCCAATCGAAAAGCCGTGCTGCTAACAAGCATTTTACTTGGCCATTCAAAAGTCATTAAAATTGATAAATTGTTGCTGCCAAAGGACACAGTCAGAAAGCAATACAAATTTGATATCTAACAATAACTCTGCGCTAAAACTCAATTTACTCGGCCAGATTTTGCATACAGTTGCAGACTTTTTGGCTTGCTAATTAGCTGCACAAAATTTGCTATTTTCCTTTTTATTTTTTTGTACAAATTCAAAGCAAAATCTTGTTGCAAAAGTTTGGCTGCCATTAAAAGTTTGCCATATCATTTGAGTCTAGTTATAACCTGCTCTCTTTAGTCCGCTTACAAAGTTTACTGTGCGTCGAAAATTCAGTTTTCCAAAGAGGCACGTGACGCAGTCCCTGTGAAAAACAGCGAAAATAAGTGGAACTGCGTCTAGTACGAGGTGTAAGTTACTTGTAGGGGCATTAAGTTACCCTAGCAAAGGGGCTAAAGGGTGTTTAGTAGAGCTATTGGTTTATAAATCAATCAGAAAGGTTAACAAAGTAAAATTAGATCAAGCTTAAGATTTAAAACTAAATTGAAAACTCAGCTCAAACTGTTAATAACCAAATCATTGCTTTACAGGGTATTTATTAACCTATTCCTTGTTTAAGAAAAATGTCAACCTTTATTGTGCGAATTTCTCTTCCCTGCTCTTTTGCTTTTGCTGCTTGTTTCCTTGTCGTTTGTTGTTTACATCACAAAATTTGCATAGCAAAAGAAATTAGCATAAAATTAAACAGACATTTTCGTGCTTTTTGCTTGTTGTCGTCGTCTACAGCTGCTTCTAAGGCTAAAGAAATGATTCCAGACTCGTTATATTTAATCTGCAAAACTGTTTTTAAAGAAACTTCAATTGAATTCAATTTGAAAATCAATTTTAATTGCAGTTATTTTTAGACCACATTGTCAAGCCGTCGCATGGCATTAAATTCTAAAACTCTTTTGACTTTTTGACAGTTGACAAAGGTACGAGTGCTTAATACTACTTAAAAAAAACCACTTGGGCTTCATTTGGGGTTTTTTCGGCTTGATACGATGATGAATGGGCCAAAAGTTATGAGTGGCAGTCAAGAGTTAAATCACTTGGCTTGTTTTAAATGTTAGCCCATTAAATTTATCAGCTTAAATGTGGTTTTAGAACTCTTTCAAATAGCATATCATTTTTCAAAAGTTTTCCAAACATTTCGGCCATATTTCACAGCATTTTCTCGGCCACTTTGTTGTTGGCCCTTTTAAAATTTCAGCGTAAATTGTTTTACAGTTATTGCACGCACATACTTTCAGCGGCCTCAAGTAAACAGTGTAGAACTCTTTGCTGTTGTTGGTTATATGACTGTCTGGAATTGTAGGCGTGGCTGGACTGGCTGTTCATTCAGCTGGCAGAGAGAGAGCGGCCAAATTGATTGTCCGTGTGTTATTATGTAATTAAAATTTCATAATTCGTTCAAGCCATGAGTCAACCTGAGATTACAGTCAGTGTTGGCGACTTTAGCTCATTTATAGCCTGATTAAAATTTCCGCTAGCTTTTTCCAAGCTAGCACTGCCAACACTAGACACTGCAACCATAATTGATCCCACTTAAAACTCAAAATATTACATGCCCTGCGTTTATGCGACGTGTACGCAACTTTTACGCATGCACAATTTTCGTTGCATACTTTTAGGTGCAACTCAATTTGTGCGCTGCTTAAATACGAAAAATTGATTAAAATTAATGTTGTTGGCGTAAGTTTTAATACAAAATTATTTTCTACATAAACCTTAATGCTTTGCCTAGTTTTAGCGCACAATAAACAAATCCATTTGGGATCAGAGTACACGGCGAGTAAGCAAAAACAAATATACAGCATAGAGCAGGGACACCGCCAGTCAGTCTGAAGCCATTTATAAAAACATAATTGAAATATGAGATTGACATTGAATAGCAACGCGCTTTGTTGTTGTTGTTTTTGTTAGCGTCGTTGTTGTTTATGCTATTGTTGTCGTCACTTTTGTTGGATTTGTGCCATTTTGACAGTGGCAATGCGACAATATTTTTGTGCTCTTTCGTGCTGTTGGCATCTAATTGATTAATGTAAATAAAAGCACACAAAACTGTGCGACTCTTCATCATATTTAATTTCAGTATAGAAAGTGCAGTTTGTTGATCTCGCTCTCATTCTCCGAGTGTGTAATTGACACTTATTTATCGTTTGTCTGTCGCTGCGTTCCTCTGTCTGGCAGCTGTCAACGAGCACGCGTTTAAATTCGATGCCTTAAAGCGTTGATTAGCGAGTCATGTGCTAAATCAGCGCAAATATAGCTACTTGATTAATTGATTGAGATAAAATTAAAGTCGGTTTTTCTTAGAGAGCATTTTTAGCTTCATCTGTTCACTTAACAGCCACCATGTTATGTTATTTTAAATTAATAAATACTTTAGCCTGTTCTGTCAACATTTTATTTATGTATGCTGTTTCAAAAAAAAATGTTAATATTGGCCACATGTGTGCCAATTTGACATTTCTGTTAACGCTATTAAATATGTGCATATCAAATGTTGTCAAGGCATAACAAATGCTTATTTAAGTAAATCAATTTATGAAAACAACAGTTGTGTACAGAATAAATATGATTTTAAATAGGGAAGTGAAAAGCTGAGCAGTTACTAAATTTTGAAAACCAATTTTAAAACCAATTTGCTAATTGTGTGATAGCAAATCGACTTAAAGTCGAACATTGCTGGCCAACTAAGTCCAGGTCTAGTAAATAATTGCGAAGCTACACAGCTGTACACACACCCAACTGATAGACAACTGTACACTCACCTGAGGCAGACTCTTTCCTCTTCCTGCTCGACATTCATCCTGTCGTGCTGTTTGTCACTCTGCCTCCGCCTTGATTTTACTGCCTCCTCTTTTTTTTTAGCTTGTCAAGTGTGTGGGAGTTTTTTTTTGCAGTTGTTGTGCCACAAACAGGCGGTCTGCGGGGGTGTGTGGCTGATGGCAGGTGGCAGTTGGCAGTTGTCCGGGGCAGGCAGCTGTTTGCGAGTGTTTGCTGGGCTTTAAGTTGCTGAAAATCGTTTTAAGCTGTTGTCAATTTGCCTAATGCCGCACTGTGGCATCGCGCAGAGGCCAAAAATGTTGTCTATTACATGATTTGAATTTCGACTGTGTCTCCAGAGTTGCTTCAAACTGTAAGAAACAGACAGAAAATCGTATTTACTAAATAATACTTAAAATAAAGCAGTCAAATAAAAGTCTATAAATGCTTTAATACCACAAGAATGCTAGAGAGGGAGAAAGGCAGATAAACACTCCAATTTATTTCACTTTCCACTTAGTCAAGTCATTCACATTTAACAATGAAAGTATATAATTTAATAAATAGTTGCAGTTGACAGATTTCAAGTGGAAACGGAGGCCGTGTGTTGCTGCCACATTCTACATGAAGCACAACACAGTTCGAGGAACAAAGAACAACAACAACTTTACTGCTAGCAACTATAACAACAATAACAATAACAACAACAATGGCTCCATAAAGCAATTCTCGTATATCAACAGCGACAAGTGCAAAAGTGTGTGCTCCAAGTGGCATAAAAAATCAAGAAACAAAGAAGTTTTTCACTTATTTATAGCGCATAAAGAATACTCTATGCTAAGTATTAGTTAAATGTGGAATTTTACAGTTTAGAGTAAACTATCAGACAGTTTTTAGTTATATTTTAAAAGCTAAATTTATTATATTGCTACTATTAACTTTATGTGCTACAAATGGAGAAACATTATACTTTAAGTATACAATTTTGAATACTCTGAAATTGGATATATATTATGAGAAGCTTTATGAGTACTTATAATTTTCTATTAGTTATTAAGATACATGTACATGTTTCCATAGTATACATTAGATGCTGCTATAAATTTCTGCTACAGTTTAATAATTCATAAAGTTCTTCATGAACTTCCAACTGAATTATTTTATTTACTACAAATTTGAAAGATTTATGCGACTGTTTAAGGCCTAGTAACACTATTTAAACAAGCATTCAGACGCTTTAAGAGCTTAAAGCTGCTAGAACGGCTTGAAGCTTTTTAAGCTAAAGCACATGCTGCTAAACTGCAATGTTAGCAGTTTTATTTGCTGCTTATTTATATACTCATACTTTAGCACAGATTTATAGCAGCCAGTGTAGGCGCACATGAAATAGAGCAGTAAATATCCAATATCTAACTGTTGTCTCATTGTCAGCGTAGAAGAGTAATTGTGTGTAAGAGAGAGGAAAAGTGGGGGGCAGAGACAGAGAGAGAGAGAGGGGGTAGTGAAAGCGTCTGTCTTTGTGTGTGCAAGTGCAAACACTACAGATGTCAACTGTAGTGCGCCCCAGGGAACAAATGGGAGAAAGAAAAGAGGAAAGGGCAGAGGAAAAAGTAAAGGAAGCCTGTGAGTAAGAAAGCTTTAAAAGCGCGTCGTAGCAGCAGAAGTAAGTGAAGCGTTTTCCAGTCAAATTCAATCAATGCGTGCCACTTGGTAATGCTGTTAGTGGTTGCAACACAGCTTCCTACCAACTACCCACACCAAACTTCAGCTACACCATGTCGACAAGTAATTGCAAGTCTGTGCTTGTCCAGCGCCAGAAAAAATAGCGACTCTCGATCGCATTATTAAGTCATAAAACTCAATTTGAGGCGCTTAAACGGGATGCACTTACGCGTAATCGCATTTCCACAATGCTGTCTATTAGCCCGTTGCCATTTTAAAGCCAATTTTTCATTGCTCCAACAAGCAGAAGGCAAGTGGGCGTGGCAGGGCATAGTAAGAGGCAAATGTTTTACTGCCGTGAGGGAATTTTTACGGCATTTCAATGATTTACTTGCATACTGTTGCGTGTCTCGCAGTTTTTACAGGGTGCTGTTCACTCCAAAGACACGGCCCCACCCTGTATGCCTGCTGAATTTTCCTTAAGACAGTTTGTGCCCCGCGCAGGTTGACAATGTAACAAGTTTATGAGTAGCGTTTTCCTGCTGCTTTTTATCCTGCAGCTGAATATATGCGACAATGAATGTGTCAAGAGTTATGACTGCTATGTGTGGCATAGAGTAGCACAAGCGAGGGTTGTTTCTAAACTAAATAGAGCTGGAAATTTAAGTATTAAACACTTTAAGCTATTTATAAACACTTATCACACACACAGAAATAATTTTTCATTATTATAAATAAACACATTTTATCAGCACACATTTTGAATCACTTTTCCAGTTTATGCTGTAATTGGCTTTACTTAGTTTTTATTTTACAGTTTTCCATTTGATTTGTTGCTGATTTCGTTTTCGTTAAACTGCAAAATTGCATTTAATAAGTTTAATAAATAAATTTGCTGTTTACCTAAAAGAAATTTCACTGGAATTGAGTGCAAAACAAACCGACTTGGAAGAAGTATTTTTTATAACTAATTAGCTGGAATTAAATGCGGGCTCTGATATAGAATTTTACAACTGGATCGAGTGTGCTCTTTAAAAATAAGAACGAAGAGAGTTAGAGTGGATTTTAAGTGGGTATAAGAGAGTAGAAGAGTTGTTTAGCATAGGGGAAGTACTAATAATAAAACTAAAAACAAATAAACAAGAACTTGATAAATATGAAACTGAAACAAATATTTCAGTGCTCAGTTTTACAATAATAAAATATATTTTTAGTAAAAGATGTGACAGCAAAGGGACCATAAATACATCAGAAAATAGTTGAGTTAAAAAAATCTCATTTAAGAGAATTACTAGCAAAGCGGCAAATTCAATATTCAATATTTAAATTTAATCAAAAGCTAAAAAATGCATGAAATTCGTAAGCAAAATCGACACATTTGTCACTACCAACTTGTTTATTTATCAACTCATTTAAGGGCAACACTCGAGAACCAATATTTTGCAAGGGTTTTACGTCTTTTTGAACCGGGCTAAAATGCATGTGCTACTCGTATAAAATCCACAATCGCAATGCGTATTGCGTTCTCGTTTCCAGTTGTGTACAAAGGCAGGAAAAGAGCGAAATTTATGACACTTGGATCACGTAGTGAGCTGGCAAACCCTACCAGTAAACCCTACCAGCCCACAACCACCCCCAAACACTGTCCCTACGCATACAAATCCATGTGTAATACCTTTGTTAGAGTTTAGGAGCAGCTGATGTAGAAATTGGTAACAAATTGAGTGTAAATATGCTGGCGAATGGCGAATAGCGAATGGCAAATGCTTTGTAGCGTTGCACAAAAGCTGTAAAATTTTGCGAGTTGCGTCAAAATGTCCGCTGACGATTTATGTTAGCCCTTTTGTTGTTACAGCTACTGTTGTTGTTGTTGTTGTCGATACTTTGTTGCTGTTTGTTTGAGGAAAACATTTTGCCATCGTGCGGCTGAAAATAATTAAGTTTTTGATTCATGTCGACGATGCCAGCAACAGACAAAGGCGAGCTAACTACAACTACAACTCTGAGAACAACTGCTGACAAGGACACACGTAGCACATGCACAAAGGAGCAGCCGTAAGAACAGGCTCGTGTGCAGCTTGCATTTCTTGTTGGTTTTGTTGCCTCTATTGCGCCATATTTTCACATTAAGTCCTGCGATTTATGTGGCCAAACAGCAGCAAAGGAAAGGCAAGCAAAGGCGAGAGAATTAGAGTACACCAGACTCATTAAAACCCTATGCCTTTATGCCTACTTCTGTTGGTAACCAAACCAAGACTACTCACTTTACCCAGTACAAGCAGTAACCGCAGACACGGGCAGCCATTAAAATGTTCACGCTGCATGCAACACGAACGCCATACCTAAAGATAGTTAAAGGCCAACTTGAACTGCATTTGCAAGCTGCTTCAGAGGTTTCAGCTTCTTGTGAAACTGCAGATTGTGTGGGCATATCGAATAATTAACGTGCAGTTTGGCCAGCTGAAAGTCTGAACCGTCGGATTAAGTAGCTGTCCGGTGTCACTGTAGCGTGGTAATTATGCGCTGCTTAAAAAATAAATTACGAACTGAACTGTGCGTCTGTCGGCAGGTAATTAGCAACAGCTCTACTTCTTTTATTAATTACACTTGAAGCCATATTGAGTGCCAGTTGAGCAGAAAGTGACAAAGCAATTTCTAATAGAAAAATTCTGTATTTCCAGTTCAATTGGTAAATTATTCATATTGGCAAAATAGCTAATGACAAATTAATAGTAAAACGAAATGCATGAATTATTCATTATTGCTGTTGGGCAGCTGTGCGTTTGGCCAACGTTGCGTATGCGTATTTCATAGAGGGCAACACAAAAGTTGTGGCATATTTTTAGGCGTTATTATTATTTTGATTTATGGCGTGTGAAACTGCAAACGCTACGTTTTAATTAACTTTAATTATTGACAAATATATATGCAAAGCACAGGCACACGCACACACACACACGCACACCAATAATTATTTAATGCACATTCGTTTTAATTGAATTCGTCGTTGGGGTGTGAAAATCGCAGCTTTCTGTGGGTGGTTTGATGAGTTTAGCAAATGCATTTGACAGCTAAAACTGCCACAACTAACCACATGACAGGTATTCAGTTGATTTGATCGTTTTGTGGCATTATCTGCCTTTGCCAATGCTGCAAAGTGTTTTGTAATTTAAGGCCAATATATAAATTATTTACAACTCCATTAAATAAAGTTCACTCAATTTTGTATGCAACCAATGAGTTACAAATGAAATGCAAATAAAATGCGCTGTATAAAATTTAGAAACAGCTCAGTACAGTTTATTCTAAATGATGCAGTAAAAACTGCAAAGCAATTTGTATAATGACAGGTAGTAAAGCCAGGACTTGCAGGCAAAGTATTAAACTTTATTTGAGAGTCATAAAAGCAACAAAGAAAACAAAGCACAACATGAACTGAAGAGCGCACAGACAGATGCAGTTTTTTTATGGCTTAAATTATTCTTTTTCATAAAGAACAAAGAAAAATGACCAGAAATTGAGAAAGAGCAGCAGCGACAGCAAAAAAAAAAAACAGAGTGCAAACAAAACGCTGATAAATTTTGCATTAATTAAAATAGCAGAAACAAGAGGGGATGCTAAGGGTAGAGCAGAGTGGAAGAGCAAGACTAGGGGGGATTGTGTTCTTATCCGCTTTGTAAAATAATTGCTATGCCAAGTTGTGTTGACTTTGAGTGACGTTGAAGCGTATTAAATTATGATTAAATAATGGAATTAAATGGGGTTATGTTTTAGCTTAACATTAGCGGGAGTACCCCTACTCTAGCCACTCCTCATTTTCAATTTGATAAATGTAAACTGTACGCGGCTTATTTGCTTGTTGTTAAGTTTTTGTTGTTCCAAAATTGATTTATTTGCTTGCTTGGCTAATTATTATTCGCTTGTTTCGCCCGATTAAATGTTTAAACTGACAACTTATTTGCTTAAAATATTTATTTAAGTAGATTAATGAGTGTTAACTAAAAGTGTACGGCTACTCTACGTGTGTAGACGCTCTGTTAACAGCTACTGTTACTTAACATTCCCCCCTCTCTGTGAGCTGAGAATTTAATTTTGTTTTACTTGCAATTTGATTAATCTATGGTAGACTTTCTGCTTGGCATATCAAAGGCATATTTTCATTGTCCCGTGCACAAATTGAAACAAATGAAGAATTTATTGTTTGTGTCCAAAAATATCAGAATTTGTAATATTTATGTTTCTCATTTTCATTTTCATTTTCAATTTCATTTCAGTTTTTGAATGAGAGCTGAAATGTTTTTCGTTGAATTTATATTACTTTTAGTGCTGTTTTGCTTTTATTGCTTCGATTGTTATTATTATGAACAATGACAAACTATACGTCTGTGTGTGTGCGAGTGTGTGTGTGTTGTTATTGTTGTTGTTTGCTTTTGCTTTTGTGCTTTTGGGCATGAAATTTGTTTCAAACGCTTTGCTTATCTCACTTTTTTGCTCTCTGATTCTCAGTACTCGGTACTAGGCACTCGCTGCTCAGTTCTGTTTTTGGGTATGTAAATACGTAGCAAATTAATAAATTAAGATGGCAGCAGCGTATATAATTAATTTTTCAATTATATGGCCTTAACTTGTGTTTGCTTTAGCCGCCAAAAAGGTAACGCGCCAGTTTTCCCCCACTATTTGTTGTTGTTGTTTTCATTTTATTTTTAAAGCGACTTTTATCGCTGTTTTATCAAAAAAGACTTGGCAAAACTGTGAAGTGTAAGACTGGGAGTGGTGTGGGGCTAGCAGAGCAAACAAGCAAAGCAGAAGAGCAAACAAAAATGGGAAAAACAGGAAGAAAAAACTTTTGAGCAGTTGCAACTGAGTTGACTGAGTTGACACTTGATTTCTGACTTCTGTTTGCAGCTGCATTGAGTGCTTATGAGTTAAGAGTGTGTGTGTGTGTGTTGACAATTGTTATAAGAGTCAAGACTCTAAGCCAGAAAAGGGCAAGGGAATCTAAGCTTTTGAAGTAAGACATGTAGAAGCAAAAGTAATTTAGTAATTACTCAATTACTTGCTTTTTAATAGTCTTTAAAATATAATTTATGGAAGCAAACAAGTTAGAAGAAAGGGAAAGACATTTAAAGCTCGGCCACGCTGTCAGTTTTGAAGACCAAATGAAGGGTCTGATGGCAAGCAGTCTATTTTACTACTGTCAACCAAACAATTCACTCTCCATTAATTTGGGATTAATAAGGCAAAAGTTATGTTAGTTTTAACTTAAAAGTATGCATAACTTTTGTGCCGATGAAAACTAAAACTCAAATAGGTTAATGTGCAGTTCCTCATACTTTTAAGCTCAAATTGCATGTTAAGAAATTGTTTATAACTGTCTTTAAACAAAGGAAAAGCTGTCAGAGTTATTGCTAGTCCTTTTTTTCCCTTTCTTGATCACTCCTATGGACTATAAATCTGCAGCTAACTGTATAGTCTGTCTTGTAGAATAAACATTTCCCCTGCCTAGGTCAACTTAAAGCAAATCACTTAGCCATAACTTGGTTAAGTTTCAATTGCATTTCCAATTGCATCTTTGTCGTTGTCTGGCTTTATATGACGCCATTGTCTGTAACTCGAACGACTTCAGCTTCAGCGGTTTTTCCCTTCTAGTTTTCCCACCACAAAACGCTCTTATAAAATACTCGGCAAATAGCGTAGAGCCAAAGTGTATCAAGTGAGTTTTTATCAGCGCCAGTAGCAAATAGACAACAAATTCTTGGCTATAACCCCCCGTAAAATATACCCCTTACCCACTTGCGCTTACCCACTACCCCTTTTCTTAGAGACACACACATGCACACTACTTTTTGGTATAAAATATTCTTGGTTCAGTTTTCATACGCTGTGCAAAAGGGTGTACTCAGTTTGTTTGAAGTATGAGAGCTTTATGTGTCCATTAAGTAAAATCGGGTTAGCTATAATTGACTCCTTTCCAAGTAGTAGCAGGCGCAGGTGAGTCACAAATTGTCACAGGGCATTAAAAAGTCGATTAAACTCATACCTTACTTGCTGTCGCTTTGCTTCTTATTTCTGTTTTGGAATTTTCTTTGACTCAATTTGAGAAAATTGAAATTTTAATGCCACGCGCGCATATGAATGAAATTGTTGAGCCATTAAAACAGTTTTTGCGTAGATAAACAAAGCGCAACAAAGCAGCAGCAATGTAAATAGACTTATTATCAGACACAAGACATACAAATATAATAGCGTACAGTTTTTATCACTCGAAGTTTATCTAAACAGTTCTTAGACCACATTCGTGTGACTCATTTGGCCAAGTTGGCTCCCCTAACGGTATGTGCATAAGTTATATCGAATAAAATGGCTAAATGTCTAGTCAAACTATAGATATAGGTGTACTACATAATTGAGCAATTTTTGGCACATGTTTTAAGTTACTTTATAGTTATTTTTATAATTTGTTTATTTGCTTAGCGCTTGCAATTTTATGAGTTCACCTTTTGAGCCAAAATTAATGTACATTTTGTGGGGCTTAAGTTATTATTAACAAATTCGTTTCTCTTTTTTTTTTTATATAAAAGCCAACTAATTTGTTTTGGATCTGCTTGGCTGACTGCAATTGATGTGCCAAATGAACGTGGCCCAAAAACAATTTTTGATTGCCAAAAAACTGAGTAGAAGGCAAATCCCCCAAAACACAAAGCAAAACCAATGAAAGTTTATGCCACAAATTGTTTTTAGTGCGGGTTTTGGAACAAAGGGAAAGAGTTTTCTGCTTTTGGTTTGGTTTTGTTGCAGTTTTGCGTTTCTCGCAGCCTTGACAGCAATTTGACAGACAGACATGAATAAACACAACAGGAAAACTGGAATTGTTTAAGCATTAAATACTCTAAAATAGTTTTTATAATTTTATTGACTACCCAAACATTGCATAAATTCTTTACCAGCTTAACATTTCTGCTATTTCAATTATTAATTCATTTTTGCTAACATAAATTGCTGCTCTTTAAATTTCCTACCTTTAAGCTTCAAGAGCATGCTCTAAATATTTTTAAAAAAATTTATATTCAAGCGGAAATTCATTGGAATTTTGTCAATTTGTTTCTGCTTTAGTGGAACGCAAACTTCCGGCAAATCGACTGGCTTTTAAGCCAAGGACTTAAAGCCAGATTAGACAGCTGATAAATTTCGAAATAAATTCTTGATTTTTGGCAGAAATTCACATATGTCGCCTGTTTCAGCAGTCAACTGAGTAAACCGACTGTAGAGAGTATTAAACTGCAACAGTTACAAGTTTTGTGCGCCTAAAACTAGGCTACAAAAGCCAAGAACAATGCCAGTTACAACAGTTAGCGCAAAAACAAGTGGAACGCTGGCTAAGTTCTGCCAACAGAGTGGACCTTTTGGCGGATTCTGGCAGTATTTTGTAGCTAGAAAATTTTAAAAAGGCTAAACCATTTGATAAAGGTAGGCTAGCTAGAAATCTAGCTATTTTTGGCAAGTAAATTTAAGCATTACTCAAAGTTTATAGCTGCTTAAGACTAAATAAAGCTGTTATAGACCTAAATGAGCAATTTTGGCTAGCTTCTTCTAGCTTTTTTCCTGTTTTGAAGCCTTATAGCCGCTTTAACAACTGAAATTTGCGCATCACTGACTGCAAAAACTGGCAAAAAGTTAAGAGAATGTCGCGTTTATTATCGCCTAGGGAACGCACTTGACTTTGCCCATAATTGTTGTCCTGTCTCTGTCACTTTTTCGCTCTTTTCCGCTCTAGAACTCGCTCTATTTCGCTTGCTGGCTGTTAGCCAGTTACGCCTCTTTGTTGTTATGGCCGGAATAGAAGTTTTACAAGCGTAACGTTTAATGTGATCTCCCCACGTGGCAGTAAATTAATATATCACCTGTTACCGACTCGTTACTGACTCGTTACCAACACCATTTTCCATATTATCACAGCACTCAGTATGTTTATTAAGTATACGCCACATGACACTCCCCACACATAATGACAAGCTCCATTTGAAATGAATAGATCAATTTATGCTCGAATACACAAACCGAATGAGAAATAATAATAATAATAAATAAATAAATACACAAATAAACTTATTTTGGCATCAATTGACGAAAGAAAAACATGTTCGTGTTGGAAACTGAAACTGAAATTGAATTAAATGAAAGCAATGAAATGAATTTCAATTCATTCAATTGTTGAAATACTTATGCGACTCTCTCCATCAAAAGACCCATCAAAATTGTTAACGTATTTGTCTTTTGAGCCATTTTGAACAATGCAATTTCGATTTTGTACTCAACAGGTTTTCAGTTTTCTTTTGCCTCTTGCTTTTCTTGCTTTTCGGAATGTTTTCATTGTCGTGTTGCCTGAGCAACCTACAGATTGGCCAGCAGCCAAGTCGATTTTCCATTTCCCAGACAATTTTGTTCTACTCTTATTGATTCAATCATCAGCTGCTTCGCTTGCCTTCAGTTTCAGTGGCTACTAATTTGTTATTGTTGTTGCCTTTCCTCCATGTTCAGTTCATCAGACACGTAGCTCAATGTCAAGGTCATTTCAGCTTCTCCCTCTCATCAGTTTGAGGCATAATTTGCCTACAGCCCATCACTAGTTTGACACAATCACACACAACTACTTTGTGGAGACCCTGTGATTGGCTCTGTGCCTTGAGCTGTCTATTAAGTGATTTGTGCTCGGCATCAATGACATTTGCTGCAGCTGACACTTGAATTAAGTTGACAACTTTCACTTAAAGCTGTCAAATTTGTAAAAAGTAAAAGTAAAAGTTTCTCAGCAGCAAACTCTTGGGTAAGAAACTCATTTCCTTCTACCATTTTAATATATAATAAATTAAGTTATTAATGCTACTTTTGTAGTGCATTAAGAGCTGCACATAATTAATGTAAACTTTGCTGCACTTTTTATGAAATTCGTTTAATTTCCTTTCTTTTTTCCACGCTGTGCTGTTGGATTTTTTCATTTGCTTTTCATAACTTTCGCAATGCACACAGAATACGGTAATTTAATCAACTTGTACTCATAATGCACAGCAATTGCCCACATTTCACTGCTGCCCCCCAGTTTGTGCCCTTTGACAGGTGTTGGCCTAGTTAATACCCGCACATGACTGGGCCTTAATATAATGCGCCAAATAGCTAATTAACAACTGCAACAGTAGAATTTTGAGTTTTTCTTTTTTCTTTAGGTTTTCTTATATTTCTTTTTGTATTTTCCTGCCCCGATTAGCAGTCGGCGCCATTAGTAACAGAACGGACACGAGCCTTGCGTGTTAAGTTATTGCTGGGCATTCATTTGATTATGACAAACAGCCACACACACAGACACACACACACACACCTACACACTCACACGTGTACAATTAGCCAAAGGCGTGTCCTGACAGCCGCTGAAAGGCAGCATTTTCTTTGTTTTCCCTTCACTTCCCTTCTAATTTTTGGCTTTCACTTACTTTTTGCAATTCCCATTGCCCAAAAAAAAGAAAATAAACGAATAATTTAATTTTTGTCACGTCATAGAAAATCATTAACAACTTAATGTTATTCAGCAGACGAGGGCAGTTTAATTAGTCTAGCAGTCAACACTAATTCAATGCAATAAGAAGTCCATAGCAAGCAGGTAAAAAAGGCAAAAGTTAATAGAAATGAGTAATTTAATAAGTAATGCATAAAAGAACACTTGCTCAAGTAGGGCAGTCTAAAGAGTTTGCCAGATAAATGTATGTAAGACATCGAAAATATTAAATTTGTATTGAAAAAAATACTAATTTATTTAACAGATTGTTTTAAAGTCTATAACGCACTGTTAAATAAGAGTTACAGGCAGAAATTCTAATAATTGAATAAAGAGAAATCTAAAATTACTTACATTGAATTATTGCGCTACCTACAGCGTATTTTCAAGTCGATCAGCATCTACTTTCTGCTGTTTTTAAATAAAATTTGTAGAGCGTCTAATTAAAAATTGTTAAGTTGTGACGCAGTCAATTTTTAGCGCTGCTTAAAAATAGTTCAAACTGGAAAGTTAAGCAAATTGGAGTCCATCCGACCGTAATATGCCCTGTGGCAGTGAAATGACTGACTGCAAATTAGGCAAAATTGTCACTATTACAGCTCTAAGGATTCTATCTTACAAACTTGTAGCTCTAAGAAGTCTAGCTGCCAAATTTGTAGCTGCTAGGTCCTACCATGGCCTATGATGCGCCTTCCGACACTCAATAAACCCATAACACTCCCACCACCAGTTAACGAAACATAAACAATTTTGCAGGACAAGCGACTTGGAATTATTTCGGTGCTTGGTGGTCAAGTGTTGACCCAGCGGCCAGACGACAGAGTACACGGAAATATGAACGTATGCGGATACGCAAACCTAAACGTATCCGTACGGATATTCGTATTTGTATCCGCAACCCTCGAGGCGCATTGTGGTAAGTATTTTAAACTAGAATTTATTTTCGTTACTGCCAACGAGTTGTTGTTGTTCTCGACCAAGTTCGCCGTGTTTTGGGGGCGCAACGAGGCTGCAGTAATTCGCATTGATTTTACTGGGAGCTCATCCATCGATCCGGCTGTTGATGTCGATGGCGGTTTTGCTGTCCAGAGTCGTATCTTTTAGCCAACTAAATGAATCCCTTAAAAACTCGTAGCTCAAAACACGACCCAAAAAAAAAAAAAAATACCTGCGAAATGTTTTGTGATTCGATTTTGAACGCGTTGAAAACTTTTTAATTAATTGCTTGGGAGTTTTTGGAATGTGTGTGTTTTTTTTCTGGGCATTTTATGGCTGCGGTTGATCTAAGATTGCCAACCCAGGTTCGGAGTGGACGCAACGCCCAAAATGTCAAACGTGACCCAAAAGTTGTTTGCTCTCGTGTCTCCCCGGGACGTGACACTAATAGGTCATGCTTCATTCAATTCTTTTCCTTTCTCGCCTTATGCACCAAAGAAATACTGAAAAAAGTTTCGCATTTTTATTTGATTTTGATTTGATATTTTATCGGCACAGTTTTTAGATGGTACATCAAAATTATCTACGTGTTTGCCTAGCCAAAAATTGTTTACACTTTTTATGGTCTTTTAGGTTAATCAAACTTTGTTGTTTGCCCACCAGGAAACGACAGCAGGCAACTTCTATGAATAGCAAAAAAATTAACATATTACAAAATCAAGTGCACAATTTTTTCCAACTTTTTTATATAATTTAAATAAATTTTGAAAAATTCTTTTATACCTACTTTGAAGTCATTTTAAAAGGCTTTTACTTTCATTGGTTGATTTCTGTTTCTTGTTTGAGATTTTCACAGATTTTTTTTATTGAATTTAACTTAAATTAATTTGCAATTCACTTAATCAATTTAGCACTTTTCCTTTTTATATTTTTTTCACCCACAATTTGTGCGCCTAATTGAGAGTTTGATATTTTTGGAAGCAAGAAATTTGGCGTCCCACAGGAATTTACATTAAAGTAATTTGCACTTCATCTTCCCGTTGGCCTTTTAATTAAATTTTCGAACTAATTAACACCTTTTTGCGAGAAAGACGAAATCTTCTTTTTCCTTTTCAAAAGTGCGCGCGTTAAGTTTGGTAGTAACGTAAGTGGAAAATTCGCTTCGAGTTTTTGGTTTTTTGAATGCGGCAAACGCGTCGTATACGCAACTTCCTGCCGCACTGCGACGCGTTCTAACGGCTACTGAATGACCGTTTGGCGTGCGAGACGCCGACAGCAAACGACAACGACTACGACGACGACAACAACGACGACGATGACGACGACGACGACAACAACAACGAAGACAACAGGCGGCTAAATTCTATGAAAGCAACAAGCATTTTTCCAGGAGCGGATTGAGGGTTTACCACACAGCCTCGCTTGCTTGTAAATCATTTCCATAAGCTGTTGACAGACTTAACTTCATGTTGAGTTCAACTACGTGTTAGTCATGCAATTAAACTGTCTGTTTAGAGCAAATAGCCAAGACTTTTATCTTTTTAATGTTTGCTGTGAAACGTGGACGAATTAAATGCGGGCAGTGTTGGCGTCTTAGCTAAAATTGTAGCTAGATATTTGGGAAAATTCAGTTTTTTCTTAAATCAGCTGTTCTAGCTAATTTTTAGTTAGATATTTTGCAGATTTTTATTGACTAATTAGTTTTAGCAGTGATATACATAAACATTTTCTGCAAACAAGCCCTTTTCTTAGACAAAAATAAATATTTTTAGCACATAATGAATTTTTAACATAAATTAGGTTATTTTTATTTACTACTCATTAAAAGCTATTAAACATTAAGCTACTTTTATTGTTATAATTTATCAAGCAAGTTAATTAAAGCCTTTGAAATGCCGTCACAACAGACAGCAACCACCTGTTAACAGCGCTCAGCACGTGAGTTGCGCTGTTAACAGGGCGCACTCTCTCTCTCTGTTCGTCTGTCTGTTTAACAGCGCGCTGTTAAGTACGCCTAGCCAACGCTCTGCTAGGCGAAAGCTTTGCTGTTATGATTCGTTTCTCTGCTTTGACTTACTCACTGTGCACTTTGCATTTCTGACGCATACCAATAAACAAAAAAAAAAAGAGACAAAAAACGCTTAATTGAAGTGTGTGCGTTTAATTGCATTATGGCATATAAATACAAAGTATACAAAATAAAATATAAATAAAGACTAATGTTGCGATTTGATGCTGCCTGCGGTGCATACTAAAAATTATTAGATTGCAATCAAATTTATTTGCAATTAATCTACGTTTGATAACAACTTAATTGCACTCGCAATTGAATAAATGTTTTTGCACTTTGAACTGCATTTAATAGCATTAGAGCTGTAGCTTTTGGGAATTTAAATAAATCAAAATGGAATTAGTAGAGTATACATGGCAGCTGCTTGCCATAACCTTTACTTAGGGAACTTCTTTTTGCATTTGAAACTTAATTTCCAAATAACAACCTATAATCATATACAAAAAGTAACGCTTCGAATGGCAAATTAAAATATTATAAAAGTGTTAATTGAACTACAGAAAAAACAACGTCACGCAGATGCACAAATTAACCCCCAAATCTAAATATTTTAATTTTTACACTGGGAGAAAGCAGAAGATGCAGATGCACAAATTAACCCCCAAATCTAAATATTTTAATTTTTACACTGGGAGAAAGCAGAAGACTTTAATGTATAAAGTGAAGTATTAGTTAAAAAAAAAAAATTTTTAACAAATTTAGTGCAGTTTTAAACAATATTTTGCCAACATTTGAGCAAGTTAAGTTTTTGGTAAAAGTTTAAATTCTTTAAGAATTTTTTAAATAAGAGATGAAAATCGAAATAAATCACAACCAAACCTCCTTGGTAAATATGGTTAGTAATGGAGAACTAAAGATCAGAGATTAGTAAGGAAACTTTATAGTTCTTCCTCAAACAAACTTGCATAAGCTCAGCTACAGGGTCTTTTAAACTAACTTTGCTGCCAACCAGCAGTTCCTCATTCCCATTTTGCAAAGTGTACAACTTTTGACAATAAATGTGAACTTGAACAACTTGAAATGATTTAATTAAGCAAACTTACAGGCTATTTTGCTATAAAAGCCAATTTCTATGACGAAAATCGAGCAGTTCCGACTGAATCGAGTTACCAATTTCTTAAACGAGTTTGAAACGAAAATGTGTGGCATTCTCGCTATATTCTCAGCCGATGGCACACCGATTGAGGCCCAAAACCATCATGGCAGTGAGCATACTTTGCGAGAGTTGGCTTATAGGCAAAGTGGCAAGCAGCGACATCGTGGCCCAGACGACACAGGCGTTGAGATAATACACGAACAGGGCGTGGCACTGGTGCACGAACGTCTGGCGGTGATTGGCGTCGAAACGGGACATCAACCGTTGTATTCGCAGGACGGCAACATTGTGCTCATCTGCAACGGTGAGATTTACAACTACTTGGAGTTGACCAAGTTGATTGCCAAACGTTTGCCGGAATATAAGCCACGCAGCGATAACAATGTGATCATCGAGTTGTATGAGAAATATGGCCAAGAGCTGTTGCAACACATAACGGGAATGTTTGCCTTTGTGCTGTACGACCGAAGGAACAGGCAAGTGCTTGTTGCACGTGATCCCTTTGGGATTATTCCCCTCTATTGGGGCAGGGATGCAAGTGGAAACTTATGGATTGCATCCGAAATGAAGTGTCTCGTCGATGTCTGTGATCAGTTGCAGATCTTTCCACCCGCTCATGTGGCAGCTGGCAATGTGCAGCAGTTGCAACCTGTGCGTTACTATCAGCCCAACTGGAGACAGCTGGTACCCAAGGCAGAGGTGAATCTCCCCGAGCTACGGCAACAGGTGGAGCTAGCAGTGCGTTCCCATCTGCAGTGCGATGTGCCCTTTGGTGCACTACTCTCCGGTGGTGTGGATTCCAGTTTGATAGCTTCCATCGCGGCGAGAATCATGAGGGAAAGGGATCCCAATTACAAACTCCGAACCTTCTCGGTGGGCATGACAGGCTCACCAGACTTTGAGCATGCTCGAATGGTAGCCAAGCACATAGGCAGTGATCACATCGAGGTAACCTTCAAGGTGGAGGATTGTCTGGACGGTGTAAGGGACTTGATTTATCATCTGGAGTCATATGATGTGGCCACAGTGCGTTGCAGTCTGCCCATGTTCTATCTGTCCAGGCACGTGAAGAGCACTGGGATTAAGATGATCCTTTCGGGGGAGGGAGCTGACGAGATTTTTGGCGGTTATTTGTACTTCCACAAGGCCCCCAACTATGATCAGTTTCACGAGGAGATGATTACACGCTGTGAACAGCTTCATGTCTCTGATATTCTCAGGGCCAACAAGGTCACTATGTCGAAGGGACTGGAGCTGCGTGTGCCCTTTCTGGACACTGCATTGGTGGATTACGTGATGAACATACGGCCACAGGACAAGATTCCAGGACATCTCAATAAGTTTTCCGGCGAGCGCAAGTGGCGCATGGAAAAGTTTGTGTTACGTCAAGCCTTCGCCGGGGATTATCTTCCCGATGCTGTGCTCTGGCGGCAGAAGGAACAGTTCTCCGATGGTGTGGGCTACGCTCTCATCGACGCCATTCCGGAGTTTGCCGCACGTCATGTGAGCGATATTAAGCTTAAGACGGCAGCAGCGCGCTTTCCCATCAACCCACCCAAGACAAAGGAGGGTTACCTATATCGCTGTATCTTTGAGGAGCAGTTTCCAGGCGATGCAGCCGCCAATACGGTGGAAAAGTGGGCGCCACGCCTCGACTGGGGCTGTCCGGAGGACCCATCGGGCAGAGCTCAGGCGGCGCACAAGCAGTCCAATGGAAAATGCTAGAAAAATCAAGGGGAAATTGTTAATTTAATGTTATAAATTGTTACTTTTAACGGTGTTGAGCTATTATTACTTTTATTTCTTTGTTAATTTCTATATTTTAATTTTTACTTCAGTCGATTTTTACCCACGGTAATTAATCAGTTAGTGCGCACAGCCAGTTGGTCGTTTGAAAGCACATTAACACGGTAATTAAAGCTTTTAATACTTTTCCAATTGCACATATAAATATTCAACAGCTGCTTAAAAGTTTTGGCATAAATTTAAGTACTGAAATTGTTTGCTTTGCATTTATTTTGAGCTTTGAATGCAATTTTATTTTTACTTCGCTGGCAACACGAAACTTTTGAGACTATTTTAAGGCGTTTGCATGCGGAAATAGAAAATTACCTTGAACTTGCACTACAATCGAAAGAATTGTTTATTTATTTATTAATACTACAATGCAATGATAACCTGCACTGTGAAAAGCAGTTACCCGTCCCATTTAACAAGCTGCACGTGTACACACCAACAAATTGCACTAAGAAAGCGGGTCACTAAGTCAAGCAAAGAGAGCGGGAGAGCGCACGGGCGTTCAAAGAGCAACAACTGAAGAGAGCGTGCACGTGGCGCAAATGGGCAGAGAGCGTCGAGAGCTTTCGCAAAAAGCTCTAACCAGTTTCAGCGCTCTATTTGTTGTTGTTTCATTTTTATGTTCGCTGGCAAACATAAGCGATAAAAAAACTTGGCGTGCGACCAAGAAATAGAAATGAAGATAAGCATAAAGCAAAACAGCTGCGAGAATCCCACCCAACGACATACAACAAACATGCGGCTTCCGAAATAGCATGACGCAACTTGTATGGACGCGGCAATCATGCACTGCGCGGCGCCTGTGTTTGCTGTGGCAGCGCTGCCGGTAATAAAAGGCGGCGCTCGCATCAGTTTCGTTTAGTTGTCACTGAACTTGCCTAGAGAACGCAACTAGAAGAGCGGAAAAATCTTTTTAAAGCTGTAAAAAAATATAAAATAGAAAAAAAATGTGCGGAATTTTTGCAATATTCTCCAGTGATGGTGAACCAATTGGAACACAGTGTTTCCAGGGCTCCAAGCACAGTTTAAGGGAGTTGGCCTATCGCCAGAGTGGCAGGCAGCGACATCGTGGCCCAGACTCCACAGGCGTTACGGTTATACCCGAACAAGGCGTGGCCATGGTGCACGAGCGTCTGCGCATTGTGGGTGTGCCCATGGGCGATCAGCCGTTTATCTCCGAGGATGAAAATCTGGTGCTGGTGGCCAACGGAGAGATCTACAATTATCTAGAACTTGCTGCACAAATCGCCAAGAAACGCAGCGGCTACAAACCCAAAAGTGATTGCCACGTTATACTGGAGTTGTACAAGGATTATGGCGTAGAATTGTTGCAGCACATTACCGGCATGTATGCCTTTGCCCTGTACGATAAGCGCAGCAAGGAGGTGCTCCTGGCACGTGATCCCTTTGGCATCATACCCATGTATGTGGGCGAAGACGCTTCTGGAAACCTTTGGGTGGCCTCCGAGCTCAAGTGTCTGGCACAGTGTTGTGATAAAGTAGAAACTTTCACACCCGGAGAGGCTCGTTTTGGTCGCGTGGGTCAGATGCGACGCTGGCGTCACTTTCAGCAGCCGTGGATGGAACAAACTCCCAGCTTGCCATGTGATTTGTCAATGCTGCGCAGCACTTTGGAGTCTGCGGTGCGCACACATCTCCATTGTGATGTCCACTTTGGAGCTCTGCTCTCCGGCGGTGTGGACTCCAGTTTGATTGCCTCAATAGCCACCAAAATTATGCGGGAATCCGACCCTAGCTATAGGCTCAAGACCTTTTCGGTGGGCTTACGTGATGCTCCCGACTTTGAGGCTGCCCGACAAGTGGCCAAGTACATTGATAGTGATCACACTGAGCTAGTATTTGAAATTGATGATGCTTTGGACAGCATACGAGACATTGTCTATCACCTGGAGACTTACGACGTGACCACAGTGCGTTGCAGTCTTCCGATGTTGTTGCTCACGAGGTTCATCAAGAGCACTGGAATTAAGATGATCCTGTCTGGCGAGGGAGCTGATGAGATCTTTGGTGGATATTTGTACTTCCACAAGGCACCTGGCTATGCAGAGTTCCATGAGGAGCTGGTGAAGCGTGTCCAGCAATTGCATTTATCGGATTGTTTGAGGGCCAACAAAGTGGCTATGGCCAAGGGTATAGAGCTGCGTGTGCCATTCCTCGACACAGCATTTGTTAACTACGTGATGAGTATACGACCGGAGGATAAGATTCCTGGACCTCTCAACGATTTCAAGAACGAGAAGAAATCCCGCCTGGAAAAGTTTGTTCTACGCGCTGCATTCGCCGATGATTATTTGCCTGATTCCGTATTGTGGCGCCAAAAGGAACAATTCTCCGATGGTGTCGGCTATGATTGGATTGATAGCATTCGTCGTGTGGCCACCAGCCATGTGACGGATGAAGAGTTTGCCCTGGCTAGCGAAAGATTCCCACACAACACGCCTACCACAAAGGAAGCGTTCTACTATCGTTGCATCTTTGAGGAACAGTTTCCAGGCGAGGCAGCTGCAAGAACTGTTGTTAAGTGGGTACCACGCCTTGATTGGGGCTGTCCGGAGGACCCATCGGGACGCGCGCAGGCCGTGCATCAGATAAATAAATAAATAAATAGACTGATTAGCTTAAATTTCCATACAACAATAAGAGCAGCACATGGCATTCAATTGAATAAGTACAAAACCACACCGCCAATCTCTATAAATGTATTAAATTGCTAAATAAACATTTTCACACACAAATACATACATAAATTCTGTGCAATTGTATTTAGTTACATACATTTCTGCGATTTCAGCGAATATGATACCATTGGCGTCGTTCAGACTTATTAACAGTGATAAGTCTTGATAGTGCAGACAGGTCGTAATAATCAAAACTTACTCATTAAACACGCGACCTTCCTGGAAATGATTCACTTTTCAAGGTTCGCTTATCGGTCATTTAAACATTTTCCCAAACATTGCCCGCCATTTTAGTTTGAAAAAAGTGCCAGATTGCCAGAAAATTGTAAGTGGCAGCTCTACCACCACAACGAATGATTACTATCGCATATTCTAAAATTGCAACCCTGCCAAACTATCGATGTGCTTGTTATCGATGTGCAAAACTGCGATATCAACAACCGATGAGCAAGAAGAAGCAACTTTTTTCGCAACGCGCAACAAAATCGGTATTAAAATTAAGTAAAAAGTGCATAAACGTTTAATGAAAGCAGCGAAATAAGAAAAAACAGTGCAAATGTGCAACAAAATGTGATGTTTGTCGTTAAAAGCAACCGCTACGCGGCCAAATTCTTACTGCAAATCTGACCCCCATGAGCAATGTGAAAGAGAGGGCAAGAGAGGAGAGAATAAGCAGCAGCAACAGCAAGCAGGCAGCGCAGCGCGTCACTGAAAAAGTTCACGAAATCAGCCAACAGCAGCAGACGAGACTTTGAAGACGTTGGAATTTGTGTTGAACCCGCGGCAGCCGACGGCGCTGCGACTGCGACGTCCACCTCCAGCAGTCATCAATAACGGTAGAGAGAGTGAAATAGGGAGTGAGAAAGAGAAAGAGCGCAGTGATATAGCAACAACAACAAATGACATTTAATTTGCCAAAGTGAAACTGCTGTGCGCAACCAAAAAACAACAACAACAATACAAAATAAAGAAGTGGGTGAGAAGAGCAAAACTGTGATCTCTCGTTTGGCAATTTGTTCAATTGACTGTGCTTAAAACGACATAGAATTTATTTAATACGCGTATTTGTGTGCGTTGCAAATTGTTTGTTAAACTTACAACTGGAAAATCAATTCTTAATATTGGCCAAAGGGGCCAAGCAGCAGCAGTTGTTGTTGTTCGCTCGCTGGCTGGCTGGCGTCAGACCCAACCCAAAACACAGATATTTGAGCGTAAAAGCAAGAAGAGAGGGAACCAAAGCAGAAGCAGAGAAGAAGAAGAAGAAGCAGCAGTCGCAGCCGCAGCCGGATTTGCAAATAAAGTGAGTATTTACATACATATCTCTATATATATTTGTATGTGTGCATGAGTGTGTTTGTATTTGTGTGAGTGCGTATCTTACGTATCTGTGTGAGAGTGTTAAAAAAAGATCATGCAACTATTTGGCCAAGACACGCATTCGCCTCCGCTTCCGTCTTATTTTTTATATTTATTTTCATGTGACATTTAAATTTGACGCTAACTAGCGGCAGCGCCAATCTAAAAATCACATTTGTCCAATTGGACAGAGAGACAAGAGCAGCAGCTGTTTTAAAAAAAATCTATCGCTATGCTCGGCCTTTAATCAAATTGGCCATATCTTATCGTCAGCTATGAAATAAAATACCAGTTGGAGGCCTTTTTCAGTTTATTATTTGTTTAAATAGAGTTAAAACTTGCGAGTTACGAAAGCTACGCCCAGCGCTTTGTAAATTGTTCTGCCTCTACTGCTGCTGTTGTTGTTTTATTATAAATAGAAAATTGCGTATGCAATGCTAATTTGTTGCTTGTTCGTTCACTCGCTTAAAGCTCTTGCTCTCACTATCAGTCTGTCTCTTTTTCACTGGCTCTCTTGGAAATGAGCAAACAAGTCGCTGTTGTTGCTTAGTAATTGTATACACTTTTGCCTCTACAACACCTCGCGTTGTTGTCATATTATCTCATTCAGCCATTTCCATAAATATGTGTTGATTTTTTTTGTTCCTCTCATTTTTGTGTTTTATTATATATTTTATTTTGTTGGTCCGACGACGTCAGCGGTGTGCGCGCGCTCTCCCATAGACGGACTGACGTCGACGTCGACGTTGGCAGCGACAGAGACGTTTACCGTTTATGTCGCTGTCATTTAGCCGAAAAAACGTAACAAGCGAGCGACGAACAAGTAAGATAGTCAAGTTGAGGCAGTAACGATTTCCTTGCTGACAGTTTTAGTTTTGGTCACACAACCCAACCACCCATTAAAACACCACTCCACCACAGTCGGCACGGTGAGATGATTCATATTTGTGCACACAAAACCAAAGCCCAAAACAACAACGACGACAACGTAACGACGCCCCGCACATTACTTCCACCGCGGCCCCCTTAAATTATCCAGTGTATAACCATCTGTCCATGCCCATCCCCACCCGCATAGCCATTCACCTACTTTTTTTTGCAGCCCAAACACTGACTTCATTCACCCCACACAAACATACCAGCACACATACACACACGCGCACTCACATGCTTCAACACTCTCTCTCGCATCGATACACGCACTCCGATACACACATACAAGCACAGAAATTGTTGCCCATTTGTGTGTTGCACGTTTTGTTTGATTGTTGTTTTCTTCTTCTTCGCATTGCGGTTGCTGCTGCTGCTTCTTCTTTATTTATTGCACTGCGCTCGCGCAGTTGAGCGCGTAATTTAAATTTGTAAACATGTGTAAAAAATTCGATCACACAACTATAGTTAGCGAAGAAAAAGGGAGTATTAGTTTGCTTTCGATTTAATTGTCATTTATTTTTAAGTTGTTAGGTGTCAGGTGTGTTTTTTCAGATAGTATAATAAGCTTAAGTATTGTTTTTTTTTATGCTTGTGATAAGTGTTGTTTTTTATTGAAGTTTGGATATGTTACGCTGACATTTGGTAGAGTGAATTCCATGGTTTATTACTAATTTATTTAAATTCACTTTGGTGCATTGCAACTGCAGTCGTAAATATTTAATACAATTTGGCTAAAACAATTTTCTTTCTTTCTCTATTTGCAGCTGCAGGCAACAACAACAAAAGACAAATACACTAAGGAAACAACAACAACATATACACAACAAAGTTTTTAAGACAGTGAGAGAAGAGCGTAGAGGAAAACAAAATGGCGTACCGGAAGCCAAACGATTTGGATGGCTTCATTCAACAGATGCCAAAAGCGGATATGCGTGTCAAAGTACAATTGGCCGAGGATCTGGTGACATTCCTAAGTGACGACACCAATTCCATCGTATGCACCGATATGGGCTTCCTTATTGATAACCTAATACCCTGGCTAACGGGTAGTCACTTTAAAATCGCACAAAAATCACTGGAAGCCTTCTCGGAGTTAATCAAACGTTTGGGTAGTGATTTTAATGCCTATACAGCTACAGTGTTGCCTCATGTGGTGGATCGCCTGGGCGATAGCCGGGACACGGTGCGCGAGAAGGCACAACTATTGCTGCGTGATCTAATGGAGCACAAAGTGCAAACACCACAAATCTTAATTGATAAATTGGCTGCGATTTGCTTTAAGCACAAGAATGCCAAAGTACGTGAGGAATTCCTGCAGACAATTGTGAATGCTCTCCACGAATACGGGACACAACAGCTGAGTGTGCGTGTGTATATAGCTCCAGTGTGTGCCCTACTCGGTGATCCCACAGTAAATGTACGTGAATCGGCCATCCAGACGCTGGTGGAGATCTACAAGCATGTGGGTGATCGCTTGAGACCGGATTTAAGGCGTATCGATGATATGCCCGCCTCCAAGTTGGCCGTACTGGAGCACAAGTTTGATCAGGTGAAGCTGGAGGGATTACTGCTCCCTTCGGCTCTAAAGAATACCAATGGCAATGGCGTGGACGACACGGATAACATTGCTGTGCGTGAGCGACCCACAAAGATCGTGAAGCGTCCACTACATTCGGCGATATCACGTCCGAAACCCACACAAAATGATGTGACTGGCGATGCTGGGGCTGTGACCATGGAGATCTTTGAGGCCAGCTTTGAGCAGGTGCCACAATTGAGCATATTCCATGCCAAGGATATGGATGATGCCTACAAGCAGATCCTGTTGGTCATCAGCGATAAGACAATGGATTGGGAGAAACGTGTGGATGCATTAAAGAAAATTCGTGCTCTGCTGCTGCTCAATTATCATGCACAACCTCAGTTTATGGCGGTGCAACAGAAGGAGCTTTCGATCAGTTTCCTGGACATCCTCAAGGAGGAGCTACGCTCGCAGGTGATACGCGAGGCGTGCATCACAATTGCCTACATGTCCAAGACGTTGCGCAATAAACTGGATGCCTTCTGCTGGAGCATACTGGAACAGTTGATACAGCTCATCCAGAACTCGGCCAAAGTCATCGCCTCGGCATCAACACTGGCCCTTAAGTATATTATCAAGTATACGCATGCTCCAAAGCTGCTAAAGATCTACACGGATACACTGAATCAATCCAAGTCAAAGGATATACGTGCCTCGCTCTGTGAGCTAATGGTGCTGCTCTTCGAGGAGTGGCAGACAAAGGCGCTGGAGCGACACGCATTGGTCTTGAGGGATACGCTAAAGAAATCCATCGGGGATGCGGACAGCGAGGCACGGCGTCATTCTAGATTGGCCTATTGGGCCTTTCGAAGGCATTTTCCCGATCTGGCTGATCAGATCTATGGCACACTAGACATAGCCGCACAGCGGGCATTGGAAAAGGAACGAGACGGTGGCAGTGGTGCACCTAATGGCAGTCAACAGTCCTTGGAGTCTAGACGCACGGTGGCACCTTCGCGTATTGGACGCACGCCGGGCACACTGCAAAAGCCTTCGGCACCGAGCATGCGCTCCATTTCGGCTGTGGACACGGCGGCGGCCCAGCGCGCTAAGGCTCGTGCTCAATACACACTCTACTCGCGGCAGAAGAAACCACTGGTGGCGAGTAATTCAGTGAACACAGCAGGAGCAGGCGGTGGAGCTGGTGCCGGAACTGGAGGAGGAGGATCAGGAGTTGGTTCCTTACCACGACCTCGTCTCAATTCCAATCAGAGCACCGTTTCACCCGGCACAGTGACGCCTACACCTCGTGTGGGCCGCTCCCGTGCGGGCGTCTCACAATCCCAACCTGGTTCACGCTCCACTTCGCCCAGCACCAAGCTGAGAGATCACTACGGCATGGGCAGCTATTATCGCGGCGGCGGAGGCGCCACAGGAGCCATACCCAAGAAGGCATCGGGCATACCGCGTAGCACGGCCAGCTCCCGTGAGACGAGTCCCAATCGCTTGGGTGGCGGCGTCGGTAGTGGCTTGATGAAACGCAGCATGTACTCCACTGGATCCAGCGCCAGGCGTACCCCAGAGCGCAATAATCCAGTGCGAAGCACGGCAGCCTCTCGACTTCTGGCGCAATCCCGTGAAGCCGAGCTGACACTGGGCGTGAACAACATGGACTCACCCGACTATGTGTCCGGTGACTTTATGCGTCGTGATGGCGGCGGTGGCATGCGCATTGGACGTAAGCTGCTGGGACGTGATGAGTCCGATGACATTGATTCGGAGGCCAGTTCGGTGTGCTCAGAGCGTTCGTTTGACTCCAGCTACACGCGAGGCAACAACTCCAATTCGAATTACTCCCTCAGCGGATCACGCAATCGACTCGACTGGAGCAGCCAGCGTGCACCGTTCGATGATATCGAGACAATCATACAGTATTGTGCCTCCACACACTGGTCGGAGCGCAAGGATGGTTTGATAAGTCTCACACAGTATCTGTCGGATGGCAAGGAACTGACACAGCAGCAGCTGCAGTGTGTCCTGGACATGTTTCGCAAAATGTTTATGGATAATCACACTAAAGTCTACTCTTTGTTTCTAGATACAGTCACGGAGTTGATTCTGGTGCATGCTCCCGAGCTGCACGAATGGCTCTTCATACTGTTGACACGTCTGTTTAACAAACTGGGCACCGAACTGCTCAATTCCATGCACAGCAAGATCTGGAAAACCTTGGTGGTGGTCCATGAATATTTCCCCACACAGCTGCAGATGAAGGAACTGTTTCGCATCATATCGGATAACACACAGACACCGACAACTAAGACACGCATCGCTATCTTACGCTTCCTCACCGATCTGGCCAACACGTACTGCAAGAGCTCCGATTTCCCCAGCGATCAGAGCCAGAACTGTGAGCGTACCATACTTAAGTTGGCCCAAATGTCGGGAGATCTGAAGTCAATGGAATTACGTTCGCATGCACGTGCCTGTCTGGTGGCTCTGTACAATCTGAATACACCGCAGATGACACACCTGCTGACGGGACTGCCCAAGGGTTATCAGGATACGGCACGTCTCTGCATTCAATCGCAGTTGCGTCGCCAGAGCAGTGGAGCAAATTCGCCAAGCAGCTCGCCGCTGAGCAGCAGTAGTCCCAAACCTTTGCAGAGTCCCAGCGTGGGACCATTTGCCTCGCTCAACATGGATTTAAAGTCTAGTCCACGCTCCCGACAGTCGTCGGTGGAACAGGAGCTGCTCTATGGCTGCTCCGAACTGGAAGTGAAGCATAACATACAAAAGACCTCGGAGGAGATACGCAATTGTTTTGCCGGTGGGCAGTATCATTCGCTCGCTCCCAATGGCTATAATGGACATCATTTGCAATACTCGATCGAGCAGCAGCTGAAGCGTGAACATCTTGAGCTGGCAGCGCAGCAGGACTCGCTGTCATCGAATTCAAAGACTCAATCGTCGGCAAACACCACGCAATCCAACACACCCGAATCGGCGACAATGCGTCTCGATGTGGCTCCCACATCATCAGCAGTTCCTCATTCTCCCCATTCACATCCAGCGGCTGCTGTGAAAATACCCATCGATGTGGCCGAAAATGGTGAGCTAATCTTGGCCAATAATCTGCACGAGAGCGAAGTGATTCGTCTGGCGCTCAATTTAAACAAGGAACAGCCCGTGGAGCAGCTGCAGCAATCGCTATCCAATCTGGGCATCTGCATACGCAGCGGCAACTGTGAGCTGCCCAACAAGCACTTCAAATCGATCATGCGCATGCTGCTCAATATGCTGGAGGCAGAGCACACAGATGTGCTCATCGCTGGCCTGCAAGTGCTGCGAAAGATCGTGCGCAGCGAGAAGATGCGTCACAATTGGTTGAACTTCTTGGAGCTGATTTTGCTGAAGATTATTAACTGCTATCAGCACAGCAAGGAGGCGATACGAGAGATCGATACGATGATACAGCGCATTGCACCAGCGCTGCCCTTGGATCTGACCATTAACATTGTCAATCCGGTGATTGCAACCGGCACATTTCCGGAGAACATGTGCGCCATTAAGATACTGCTAGAGGTGACCGAACATCATGGCTCGGAGATCACCGATGCCCATCTCGAGATGATATTCCCCAACTTGGCACGCTCCGCAGATGATTCACAGTCGATGGTACGCAAGGCGGCGGTGTTTTGTATTGTTAAGCTGTATGTTGTGCTGGGAGAGGATAAACTTAAACCCAAATTGGCCATAATGAATCCCAGCAAAGTGCGACTACTCAATGTGTACATTGATAAGCAGCGTAATCCCAGCAATTCTGGTGGTGCATCCACAAAGAACTCGTCGGCTGCCTCCTCCTCATGATTGAGAGCAACAACCACGGCAACACACAGCCTACACCACACACACACACACTCGCACACACACACTACACACCACCAACACACCACAAAGACACTTAACTTATGCAAAAAGTGAAAACAAAAAACAAACAAAAAGAAATAACAACAAAATCTGATGATAAATCACACTAATTATTTATAAAAACAAAAGAAATCTAATTACATAAATATATATATACATAATACTTACTACGCTGCAGATGTTAAGCACGATGTGGATAACGATAACGATAATTCAGTTGGATGATATATGATCAAAATCAATAATTGTGTAATTGTTTATTATTAATAAACGTAAACAAATAAAAAAAATCCTTATAACAATTGTAATTGTAGCGACAGGAACAGAACAAAAACAAAACAAAAAACTATTTATATACGATAATAACTATAAAGAGAAAATGTATCTTTTCCCCTACTACCCACACTTCCCTAACTCACACACGCGCGCACACACACACACACACACTTTTTGCACCCCAGTTGTATGCTATGATTTTTCTTCCATTCGTTTCTTATACATTTAGTAATTTAGTCACTAAACACTTTAATTTCCCTTAGTTATTAAGTCTAACGCTGAGCAGAGCAAGTGAATGAAACGAATTCTTTTTTTTTAATGTACTATTATTAATTTAAATGTTGTGTCCTGCCGAATTCTGATTCCGTTTTCTGATTTCCGCTCAACTAAACGCTAATTTATGATAATTACACCGATTTCTCCTGTTTTTTACAACTGAACTATTTTTGTAATTAATTTAAAACAAACAAAAAAAAAAACAATAATAAAATCACTAGGTTATGTAATAATATTTATAAATTAATTAAATGAATAAAAAAAAAAAACAGTTAAACAAAAATAATAAAAACAAAAACGCTCCCAACATATATAAAAAACACAATTTTCCTGGGTTTTATTTTAGTTTATAAAAAAATACACAGTTTCTCTTGGTATTTTAATTAATTTTTTTATTGTTGCTCCATAAAATTTTAAACGTTCAAATATTGTTTATTTACACATGGACTTAATTTTAGCTACATTTATTTTTGTTTTTATTGTTGTAACTTTTGAAATGTTCAATCATAAAACACTAAAATTTCTTTTTTTTTTTTGTGAGTATTTTTAACAGCTAATTTAAATTTTCTCTTTTTTTTTTTTGTTGACTTAAAAACATTTTTGAATGTTGCTCGATGTGTTTTGGATTTTTTCTTTATTTTTAGTTTGATTTGTGAATTTGTTTTTGGGCCCCTTTGAAACCTGAACTGGTTGTAAATGATAAATTTTATTAAATACATTTATTTATTTATTTTTTATAATTTAATTATTTTTTTTTCTCGTTTTTTTTTTATCTGAAAAATGAAACTAAATTAAGGCACTTAAATCGAAAATGAATTTAAACTTAAATTGTTAGAAATGAATTTTGTGGACAAAGTACAAATTAGTGCGGTGGTTTTTTTGTTAAGTGTACGTAATCTATATATAGCTTAGTTGTAAAACTTAGTGCTTTCTTTTAACTAAGTAATTGGTTTGTCTTTAGTTTAGTACATGTATTATGTAAGTATATAACTAAATCGAAAAGTGTTCTTCAATTAAAAAATGTTTTTTTCAATGGCACATTTTCCTTTGCTACTCCTTTTTGGGCTACTTTAATATATACTAAGTACAGCTATAAATATTTTAGTGGGCAAGGGGGTGAACTTGTCTACTTTTAAGTTTAAAAACTGAAAACTTTTTTTTTGTTTTTCCTGCTGTTTGGTAGACTCTTTTGGACTTGTATAAAAATCAAATTGGAATCGATTTTTACCGACGTTTTTCTTACATATACACAAAATGCAGTTTGCTCTCTAGTATGTACAGTGGGACAAAAGTGTACACATTGTTGTTAAACTTGGCTTTGGGTTTTAAAACATTCAACTACTTAAGCTTAAGATTATTTTACACATTTGGCCTGGTTTCAAGTTTCTTTACTAATTTATTGAATTTTGAACGCAATCAACTGCAGTAATGCCCGATAAAATACTTAATACCTTAACATCTGGTTGGGCATTACCGAATTTTGACCGAAAAAGGCACACACAGAGAGAATTTTCAAATGACAACGACGACAAGGACACGAGAACTACAAATATATCAACTACAATGTGTGTTTGTTGCTTAACTAACTAACTGACTGATCAACGCGCACGCGAAACGGCAAGAGGTACGAGGCTTACTATTGTAAAAGGCCGCCTTAATAGCCATTGCAGCGTATTTCACCATAACGCGACCTTGCTGCATTGTAAGCTGCATAGCCGTATCGCTCATACGCCGCATAGTCCTGATAGCCGTAGTTTTGGCCCTGATTTCGCATGCGATAATTGCGCGACATCTGTTGACTCTGATAGTAGGCCATGTTCTGCTGCTGCTCCTCATAGGGCCAATAGCCGTGCATGTTGGCACTCGTTGGTGCATCGTAGTAGCCACTGGGAGTGTTGCTACCGCTATGGTGGCCAGTGCTGCTCGCATACTCCTCCGCCAGCCGCTCGACTAGACTCTCGGGAGTTTGCAGAAAACGCTCAGAGAAGCGGCCGATTTCGGTGGAGCCAAAGGCCTGCAGAAAGCCAGGCAACGGCTTGATGTCCTGTGAAAAGTAGTTGTAACAAAAAATTTAGTATTTAAGCTAGTATGTTCTTTTAGCCTCTTTATCTACTCACCCTTATCTGCTCCCTGACCGTAGGTTCCGTAGCATCCACTTGCTCCGATTCGGCCTCCTTTTTGCTGTTCTTGCGCTTTGATTTCTTGCTCGGTATGAGATCGCATTCAATGATGCGATTGTTGCCGCTGTTGTTGTTATTGTTGTTACGATTTTTGGCATGTCGCTTGCTGCTGATGCTCACCAGTGGCGCCAGCGCAGGTGGCACAGTGGGCGGCGCTGCCGCTGACGTGTTTAGGCCATAGCCAACGGGTGAGTTTTTGTGGTGCGGGGGAGTGCGCGGCCTGCGCGGCTTTGGACTCCAGTTGTGCGATGTGGTCGCTGCTGCTGCTGTTGCTGACGGCTGCTGCAAGTTAAGCACAAAATCGATTTAGTTTTCAGTTGCAGAATATGAAAAAAAAAACTGGGAAAAAAAGAAAATTTGTTACGCTCAAGTGGCGTGGCACTTGAAACTTGCCCCAGGAAGGTGCCACAGCAGCAAGCAGAGAAGGAGACAGAGACGAAGGTGGCGGCAGAGACAGCGACGCGTGCTCGCTGCTCATGTTGCCAAGCAGCGACAGCAACCCTATTATAGCGCTGCTCCTACACAGTTACTTCCTCCTACCCCCACTCCACGCTCTTGTTGCTGCTTCCCCCACCACTGCCTGCTCCTCACTGAAGTTCAGCGCAAGCCTCCAAAAATCAATAGGCGCCCCTTAACACAGCTGCAACACCCTGTAAAAAGGCTTCCGGCCGCAAGAGAGCGCACACAAAACCTTTATAGACTTTGAGAGAGCGGCCGTGCTCTCTTTAAGCTCTCTCGCGATGGCGCTCTCTTTCTACTGCTGCTGCTGCTGCTGCTGCCTAGAAAGCCGGTCGATGGAGCTAAACGCATTTCGCTTTTGCTCTGCTCTATTTTATGGCCACCACTGTAGTCGTCAGTCATTATCAGCCGTTGTCGTTTGCTCAATGCCTTTGCCCTAATTCGTGTGCGCTCTGCCAACCGCTGGCACGTTGACAACTTGCCAACTCCCCCTCTCACTCTCTCACCCTGCCCTCTGCCTCCTCTAGCTGTTTTATCACCTGTCTGTGTCTTAATTAAATACAGCATTCGTTACCCGCTGCTGCAGTTTTTATCAGTTACTTGTAATTTTGTAATTTGTAATTTTCGTTTTACTCACTGTCTGCTCGGCTGCATCATCGTTTATTTGATTAGTGGCTGACTGCTCGGCAATATCCTGTGGTGCTAATTTTGTTCCTGTTCCTGCTTCAGTACCATCACCAGCTCCAGCTCCTGTTGTTGACTCCTTGTTGTTGGTCTGCGTCAAATTGATTTCCGCACGCCTCACAACTTCCGGCTGCTCCTCACCACCTTCGGCTGTCGCCGGTGCTCCACCTTCTGCCGCTCCTCCTACCTCTGCCACTGGCGCTGTCTCCGTTGCCGCCTTATCAATATCATTCACTGCTGCTGCTGTTGACGGCGACGTTGACGCCACTGCTGTCGCGCTTATGTCATCTGGAAAATTAGCAAAAAATATAAAAGGAAAAATAAGGCAACCAGGCGCAGAAAGGAAAATCAATAAAGATTTTTGTCTACTTTATTTTTTTCATTTTTTTTTTTTTTTGTGTTAATATTTTTGCCTGTTTGTCAGGCTCTGTGTGTCTGCAATTATTATTTTGTCATGCGTGCAGCTGACCATCAAGGGTTAAAAAGCCAGGTTTTCCCTGCACCTACCTCTCTCTCCCTTTCCCTAACTTAGCTTTTTTTTCGAATTCTCATTGCCTTCAGTTTAGCAGCTTTTTTTCTGCACGAGCTTATCAAAATTCAGTGTTGTTGCTTTTTTGGGGTTGGCAAAGAGCGGCAGAGAGCAGCAAGAAGATAAGAAGAGAGAGAGAGAGGGAGAGTGAGAGAGCTTGCACTTGTTGAATGTGCTGCTCACTCACACACTTGCACTCAGACGTGTGTGTGTCTGAAGAGCGTCGGAAAATACTATAGCATGCTTTTTGGCGCATGCGACTAAATGCTGCAATGTTTACGTCTTTTGTTGTGACCTGCCGATATTTGATTTGTCTGTTGTTTTTGTTGCTTTCAATAATCGAATTGGCAAACAAAACAGTCAATATTATTTTATTTGATTTATTTTGCATGATTTTTGCTTACTTTTGTTGACTTTTTATGTGCTTGGAATGAAGTGAGTTATTTAGAGTTCAACTGATCGGAGACATGAGTAATTTAAGTGCTTATTAATGCAGCGCCCTAGCTCTATATACCATTTGGTTATGACTTCTTTCTTATCAAACTTGTCGTTTTAGTTTTCACTGACATTTTGTTGGACTTCCTTCCCTTAGCAGCTGTTTTTACTGCCGTCAGTTTAACGGACATTGATTTTTGCCCCAACAACAAAAGTACAAATATTGCAAGTGCCGTGCGTTGCGTTCTCCAGGGTGACTCTTACAGTGCTCACTGTACTTGCTGTGTGTGTTGGACAAACAGCAGCTAGCAGAAGAGGAAGAAGACGAACCCAAGAACCTAACCAATTCCCCAGCTCCAGCTCCAGCTCTCCATCTCCAACCAAACCAACCAACATAGCGTTGTAAAGTTCATTTACATGACACACACACACAAACACACAGTTTTACTCAACTTAAACACCCCTGGAGTGTGTGTGTTTGGTGTGTGTACAAGTCGAGAGCCCATTGATAAGGACGGCATTTGCCCACAAGTCTCGTTTACATTACGAAATATTTAGAAAAGCTGTCATATGCTTAGGGGATGGTGTTAGTGAGTATGGGCGTGTGTGGGCGCCACACACACAATTTACACCTTCCCTCGACGTGTGTGTGTGTGTGTGTGGGAGTCGAGTCTCTTTTTGACGCAACATCAAAAAGGTAACTTATTGATTCGCTGCTAAACTCGCAGCTAAAAGCGAAAATGTGAAAAATCAAAAGCAACTCATCAAGCGGCAAAGCTCGAGGCTTTGCTACCCGTAGCCTGCTAAGCCCCCTAACCCCTACGACCCTACTCTCTTGCTCCTTTGCCCATTGGCGTGCCTAAATAGACAGCTAATTTTCAAGTCCTTTAAGCAAAATGACGTAGGCTCAGCCTAGCTCAGTTTACAGCAAAAACAACAACACTTGTCTACCTGTCAGTGCTGACAGCAATGCTAGAGTAAAAAGCTAGATTATTACAAATGATTGGCTACTTTTTGCATAGCTTTAGTGGGCAAATAGTTACAATATTTTTATTTACCCCTGACTTTTATTAATAATTATAAGCTTTATTTTGAAAAAAAGTTTAGCTTGAAAATGTTGTACCTAACGTAGTCTTAGGGTTGCTAGCTATAAAGTAGCCAAACTGCCAACACTTATAGGTGTAGACTTGTGCTAAGTCAGGTCGACAGGAAGCGGAAGCATTTCAGCAGTTAACCAACACTGATTGGTTGAGTGTTTGCAAAATGTCGACTCCTCGAACCTCGACTTCTCAAAGCGACGACTGTCGGTCGCTTTTAGTTTTAGACAGACAGACAGAGGGAGAGACGGTCAGACAGCCAGAGAATGGGACGGACAGCTGCTGTCAAGGGGCGCTGACGAAGCTGATGGCGTTGATGGCGACTCAAATGGACAGTCTTTGCATTCATTTGCATGCAAAATCAAGCATACGCAATGAGGTACTTGCCGTACGTCTTGGCACTATGGTATAACTAGCGAGCCATATTAGTAATAGTTAGTTGAACTAGGCAGTGGATTATTTAATTTATTTTTTAAATGTTAGCTATGTGAATGTTAAGTCACTGTTAATGTAAATGTTAGTAACTGCTGTTGTTGTTAGTTTTAAGCGCGATTTGGCGTGTTTTTACCACTGTATACGCAGTGTGGGAGTTTTAAATTTGCCTCCAACTACACTTCCTGGTTCCATTCCCAGTCCCTGTACCCAAACCTCCAGCGGGGGCATTAATACTTGTTACATAATCCAGGCTGACATATGTTTGCATAAATTTGGCCCCCTTTCACCCCCCTTCACTCCCTCTTGGGCTGCTGTGCGCTTTGCATAATTGTGAATTAAGTAGAGTGACAAAACTTACCGTTTGAGTCGAGCAAAGTGGCTGCAGTTGCTCCTGCGCGTTGCTCTTCCGTTTCCAATTCCGTGCCCGTCTCCAGTGGTGGCTGCTGTTGCTGTTGCGGCTGTGGCTGCTGCTCTTCCTCGTAGCCATCGGCGGGACAGTGATAGGACACACAGGATGCGGACTCCACGGACATGTTCACTGGGTATTCCCCGCTGTAGACCGGCGTGCTCTGACTGCTATCGCTACGGGCGCGTGTGCTGCAGTTGCTGATGCCACTGTCGGTGCCGGTGGCACTTGTGAGCGGTGGCGAGGTGGTCAGCCGCTGGGCGGGTGAAGCAGCCTCCAGTTCGTGCTCCAGCTTGAGCTGCTCTGGCGGCACATCCTCCAGTTTGGTCGTGACAGGTGTCGACTGCTCCGCGTAGCTGGGCAAATAGTTTGGCGGCAAGACTGTGCGATTGGGTGCCGGTGTGCTGGAACGTCCGGGCGTGGCATAGTGACTGGACGTGGACTGATAGGCGGCAAAGCCGCGTGACTGGCCATAGGAGGAAGCGCTGTACAGGGCGGGAGCAGGTGGCTCATAGTGGCTGTGTGGTGCGTGTTGTGGGTAACTGTGGTGGTTGTGGGCGTGGGGATGGTGCTGTGGTGGGTAGTGCGACTGGGAGTGGGGATGTGCCTGTGGGCGTGGCGGGTAGTGCAGCACGCTGGAGGGGATTAGCTGCTGTCCAGCGGGCGTAAACATGCCCGCGTGCTGACTGTAGTGCGGCGAAGCGTACGGCGCATAGCGGTAATAGTTGGGCATATAAGCGGAGCCAGCTCCTGATGCTCCCCCGCCTCCACCGCCTCCCCCATAACCATAGCCTGCGTAGGGATTATAGCTGCTGCTGCCGCCGAAGCCACTGCGCTGATAGCTGGGACCGTAGTGCGACATGGCTGCTTGCGCTTGAGCCTGAGCCGGATGCAGTTGCTCGTAGTAGCTGCCGGCGGCGTATCTGTCCGACATGTTCGCGAGCTCTCTCTCTCTCTCTCGCTCTCCCGCTCTCTAGCTGTCCCTGTTACTCTTGGTATGTCACCGCTTAGTGGCAGCTTTCGTGCAATAAGAGCAGTAACAATGGCAGAGTTGATTGCCCCTTCCGGTTTGTTGCTGTTGCTTCCATGTTGCGTCGCCCTCACTTACGTTTTGGTCAATGGCAAGGATATCCGCTTACATGTGTCTACTATTGATTTTGCCTGCTTTCGCCACTACAGTGCGCCCTCGTTGTGTTGTCCTTCGGCCAACTAGCTTTTCTTTCTTTCCTTTTCTTTTTTACGCAACTTGCATTTATTTCTTCCTTTGGCTTTTATCCTGCAAGTACACAAAAGCCAAAGTTTTAATATCAATTGTTACGTGTGTTGACCACCTAATGCCTGCATATTTGATAGCCAAGTGTTTGCTGTCCAGCAGGTGTCGCGGCGGTAGGGGTAGAGTGTGGAAGGGCGACCAAAGCGGGTGTCATTTGATAGTGCAGTGTGCAAATTTATAGATTTTTGTTGGTCAATAACATTTAAGGGTGACAGCGGTTTATGGCTTTAAAAAGCTAGAAGTCTTGGCTATATGAAGGTTGTAAAATTTTATTTAAAATAAATTTAGTTGCCATTCGTTAACCCATTAAAATAAATGTTCAGCATTTAAAGGAGCCCTCCAAAGTATGCTACGAAATTTAATTGAGTGCATGCCAAACCAAATTTATTAATTTGGGGAATTTATTTAATAAAAATCAAAAGAGTTAAGTGCGTGCTTTTAAAAAGTTTTTCATTTTTTTACATGCGACCGTTTTTATTCAATTTATTACTATAAAAAGTTAATCAAATCAAGAGACTGTTTTTAACCCAGAGCTGCAAAGTAGGCAACGATATTTGTACTTGAATCATGACTTGTGGAATCAATGCATTGAAGTCAACTGAGCTGCTAAACATTTCTGATAGTTTTGTGGTAAAATTGGCCTTTAGCTTGTCAGAAATGCGCTGCCACTTGCAAAGCACAGCTGAAGATGATGGATGGATGATGAATGCCTCAAATTTTGATGTGTGGTTGGGCTTTGTAATGAGTCCATCCGCAAAATGATGTTTGTGTTGCACTCACGCACAGTAGCAGCAACAACAAGCCACTCAACTTATCGAGCGAGCCTTGCACACAACAACACACACAGTCAGGCAACTACACACACACACACACACACACACACACGTGCAGATGAATGCATAATAACCACATGCACTTTGGTCACACGCAAACCGTTAATGAGCCACAAAAGTGCACACAGAAGAGAGCGGAAGAGGCAGAGAGGGGCGCTGTGGGTGTGTGGAAGTGTGTGCGGGGAGGGCGGCAATTGGGCGTGTGGGGCTGGCAAATTGAATATGAAACAGTTGCCGGACGAGGGAGCCAGAGCCTGCCAACGTCTTGCAGCAGCACTGGGTGAGCTGGTGTGTTTTTGTGTGTGTGGATGTATTTAAGTGTCTGCGTATTTGTGTGTGTGTGTGCGGGAGCTTGCGCCTGTCGTGTGCCATTTATTGATTAATAAAAATGCTTTTTTTTGGTTTATTTGCAAAAAGCAACAAAGTTAAACAATGCACAAAAAAAAGGGGCAACACCAAGCGATTGATAAGTTGAGAGCGTCAGCAAAGATTATTGATTGAGCGGCGCTGTGGAGTGTGCTAAAGGATGTCCGGCTGCAGCATAAATTAGCGAGAGGCAACAGAGGTGGTCCGTGGTAGGAGACGGGGGGGAGTAGGATGAGGTAGCAACTCTATTAGCAGCCACGCGCTGGATAACATAATCAATGTAAATGTAAACACGCGTTGAGCGCAGAGAGCCAAAAGCTGCCGCAGAGAGTGGGCAGGAGTGCGAGAGAGAGACAGAGAGAGCGGGAGTGTTGGAGCGTGGGAGAGCGCATATTTGTGCCGGCAGAGAGCGAGCTTTTTTGACTTGACTGTGGCAAAGGGTTATGATGAGCAACGAGCACTCTTAATGAATTGAGACCCAAAAATACTTTGAACAACTGCAGTCAGGTAGGCTCGGCTGAGGAGAGCCATAACTCCCGCGCTCTCAAACCCGCGCGGTCTCTCTCTGAAAGTTTTTTTGGGGATGGGGGTATGAGCAGCAGCGAGATGCTGTGTGTGTACTGTTTTGGGACATCAACAGACGCCCAGTTTCAGCGCATATAAATCAATAAAAACACAGAGTCAAGTCAAGTTACAGCTCACAATGCTGAGTACAGAGCAGCAGCAGAACACAAGGCACAGCTTCATTAATTCTTTGCACTGCTCTCCTGCTCGCACACACATTTAACAGTTACATTTCAGCGTCAGCGTCAGCAGCAGCAGCAGCAGCAGCAGCGACAGCAGCAGAGCTTCTAGTGTACACAGAGACATGCGAGCATGAGACTGTATGTGACATGTGCACACACACACACACACACAAGCACGTACATAGTAATTATTACGTTGCACTATGGGTCAAACGCCCGATTTTTAGGAATTTATTAATATCTTAAGAACCAAACAAGATATTTAAATTTGGTTTTTTGTATTTGACCTTTGATGTCAAGACGCATATATGACAGAAAAATGGGCGTGGCACCGCCACTCCTTTAAATTTTTAGCTGTCATAACTTTTTTGTTAATCAAGTTATGATCACCAAATCTACATATTAGGTGACTTTTCATGATCTGAAGACCCTGCGAAAAAATGGTCAAAATCGGTTAACTATATCATAAGTTATTGATAAAATAGTACCTCAAATCAGCTATTTTGGCAAATACGCCGTTTTTTTAGGATTTAAGCTAAAATTTAAGTTAAAGCAACATAAATTTGTTGTTTTCTTATACAATTTTGCAATAAAACTTTATATTTGGCCATTTCAAGCTTTTAAAACATTGAAAACGGTGTATTGCTTGCTTTGCTAGCTCACATGTCGCCGCCAAACTTCAAAGAAAATTGCACTGCATAAACCGAGGTTAGTTGCTAAAAACATAGATTCTGCAAAAAGTGCGGAAAAGTGCACCTTGAGCTTTTAGGTATGAATTCGTAATTAATTGGTCTACAAAATGTATATAGTTTCATTGCTACAAAATGCTACAAACTTAAGTTTTTTTCTCTCAAAGATGAAATTTCACTGCAAAATTTATGTTTGAGGTTAGTTTTTGTTTAATTTAAAACTCCACATAGCACGCAGATTTTAGATGAAACAAACACATTAACATTAAGTAAAAACATCATTCTTTCATATCCATTAAAGATTTCAACATAATTTGTTTTGTATTTGGGTCAAAAGTTGTTTTGAACTTAGGTATAGTTTGCTTAAAAACGTTAACATGTGCGCGTTGTGTACAACAGCTATGTTAAGGAACTGTTATCTTAACAGAATGCGCCCCTGTTAAAATTCTGGGTATGTAACTTTTACATTTGGGGTATTCCTAATGGATTGTGAACAAAATTATGTTAATTTAACCACCTTGAAAATAAGACTTTATTCCTAAAAATCGGGCGTTTGACCCATAGTGCGTTGACGTCTTTACATACGTCGGTATGTGTGTGTGTGTACGTCACAATATGCGAACTGCCTGCGCGCACTTGAGATTGCAAATATTGACGCTGCCTGAAAGTATGCTGCAGATTTTTTAAATGCAATTTTAATTGAGAGCTTCATGCGTATTGCAGTTCTTGTTGCTGCTGCTGCTGCTCTTACTATTGTTGTTGTTGTCTGCGTGTTTGTGTTTCCGCTTTGTTGTTGTTCTTGTTGATGCTTTGCAATAATTGGGGCAAGTGCGTAAGCTCTGTGCGTGGGTTAAAAACATAATCGAAGAGCTCAATACTTGCAGAAATATTTATTTTTTTCAATTTTTTAATAAAACTTTGGGAATATTTTTTTTAAAATTATTTTTAAATTAAAAACTCTAACTTATTTAAATATTTACCTCTATATACAGTACAGCTTTATTATTATTTTGTGCACAATTGTTTTTTAGTTGCACTTTTTTAATTCAATATTTTGAGTCTACAAATTTTTTCTAGCAATTAAACGTATTTCAAAAATGACCGTTACATTTACAATATTGCGCACAAATTCAAATTTTATAGCGAATTCCCACACATAAACTCACACACAGATACATCGACTTATGCTCTCATACACGACACTCTTAACATTCTCGCGCAAAAAATCGAAGAGAGGCTACGCAGCAAACGATCAAAAGTGCAAAAACTCGTAGACGCACTCACAGACACACACAGACGCACACTAGCAGATGAGCAAGTGGCAAGTGCCGAATGAATAACCCTTCGTATGTAACTCTGCGTTAGGTGTACGCTGCGTGTGTGACGCGCGCCAAAGTCCAACGTAGACTGAAATGCGATACGGCATCCGCGCTACCATTTATACACAGAGAGCCTCAACACAGCGACGTTGTCGTCGACGTCGTCGTTGGTACCCCCGAAAATTGCTGTACAAAGAACAAAAACTGGCTAAAGACGGCGGCGAAAAAAGCAGCAAAACAGCAGAGCAGCAAAGCAGCGAAACAACAACAGCAGCAGCCGAGGGCGACACACAACAAAAAGAAGGAAACAGAAAGAAGAAAGGAAAAAAAAATACAAAACAACACCACGGCTGTGCTGCACTGGGGAACCCAGCGCAAACTATGTGACCCGATTTGATGGGCAACCTGCCCACACACGCGCTGCTTAGCGAGGCGAGCTTTCGATGTGTTCGAGAGGAAAATAAAAGAGAGCGAGTAAGAGAGAGAGCGCGCGAGTAATTGCAATGGGCGCGAAGACACCCACTGTCTCTCACTCTGTCAAATGTAATTTACTTTGCTTACGAATTAGAGCACAAAACAGAAACCGAACAAAAACAGAGAGCGCCAGCAAAATGCGAGAGCGTGTGTGGTATGAGAGCACCTAAAGAGAGCGAGTGCGCAGGCGAATCGGAAATTGTCATGGGGGTTTCCCTGGTTCAGTGCTGGTCATGTTATCAATGGGTATGTATGCGCCTGCTTTATTGATGTGCCCGGATAAAAGACACCATAAACTATAGCCTACATTACGGCATAAACTTGGAGCATCTCAATCAGAAGAAACTGAATGATAATTAACTGTGAGAATAAATTCCCATGAATTGAAAGGTAAACACTCACGCATACATTGACATTTAAACACACACATGCACTCCAAGTCAATACGCGCCATTTATATTGATTGAATCTGGGAGAGAGCTCACCAGAGAGTGAGTGTGGGAGAGAGAGCGGTTGACTGAGAGCGCTTACTGCAAGCTTTTGCACTCTCTCTGGATGCACGTGTTGTGAGTTTTGCGGTTTTCGCAGTCAACAGCAAAAGCCTCGAAAATGCTTGCGGGTGACAACGTTGCGGCGGAATTGAAAGCCAAAAGAAAAGAAGCAGAAGCAAAAAAAAAAAACGTAAACAAAGCGTGCGCACGCAACGGTACATTACAGTGGGGTAGGATGGTGTGGTTATGTGGCCATAACCAGTTAGGCGCACACAGTCAAGGGTGTTTTTGTTATTGATTCTGCAGACAACATACAGGGTGTGGGCTGGGCATCATTCCCGCAGGATCAAATGACCTAAACTCAAGGTAAAGCATACATAACTCAGGTATTATGATCAGCGTGCAGACTAAAGGCTGAAATTACTATAATTTTTTAAAATGTATTTTGGCAATATTTACTTGCTTTTAGCTACTCAAACAGTCTTTTGTAAAACAGGCAAAATGTATACAGAATAGTCAACAAAATTAACGAAAGATAAAATAATGTTTAGTGTTTTGTTTAGTCAGTTTTGTGGTTTAACCAAACCAATGGGCGCCCATGCATTCCCGTGTCCACTCCGTCTGGCAGACCCAGCACCACTCGAAGCCGCAGCCAGCGCGTGTGCATACCATGTGCATGCAGCCACCTGTAAGTGAAACGAGTAATGTTTCATAAGTAATCTGTAATCATAGACGCTGTGAATGTTATATGTTTGTTTGATTACCATCACGTTCCGTGGGCGTGCGACATTTGGGGCAGGGCTTCGTGCTTACTTTGATGGTCACATTGCTGGCCTCCTCCCACCGGGCCTCGGCAGCACGCTGCAAGAAATGCGATATGAATATTATATATAAGTGGAGGAGAAAACATTTGGTTATATACATTGGGATCCACGGTGTATTCACAGGAGTTCTGTGCATTGCCAGTGGCGCCCTCGGGCAGGCACTCGCCAATGTGATAGCCCTGCAGGCAGTTGCGACAGAAGACGTAGCCACAGCCGCTCTGGCAGGTCACCTTGCGGCAATCGGGCTCTACGAGCAGACCCATGCCACAGCCAGGTTGGGGACATAGCACACCGCCGGCTTGCAGCACAAACTCCTCGGTGGCAAAGCGCTGGTAACGCTCGTACTCCTCCCGAGTTAGCAACTTGAAGTGATGGATTTCCTCAATAAAGGAATGCTCACAGCCTGCGGGACAGGGCAGCGTGTAGCCAAAGTCCGGATGGGGCATAAACTGGCGTTCATTGAGACGCGAGCGACAATAGTCCCGAAAGCAGTCAATGCAGGTGACGTGCTGCGAGGCGCAAGGAAAAACCAGAACCGTTTCGCTAGAAGAAACCAAATGAATTAAGCATATAAACTAAGAGCACAGCTAGAAGACATACCTGACATCCGTGCAGGCCAAACAAGGCACATCTTTGATATTGTTCTTAATCAAGTTTAGCGGCACTGCAAAGTCTTTCTCTCCGCCAGAGACATGCTCCGCGCACTTGAAGTAGAACTCGGCAAAGGGTAAATCTCCTGCATCATTGTCCACACAGGCAATCTCCAGACTCTCGCAGTGCCCACGTATTCGACGGGGCTTCAGCACATCGTCCCAGCACTCGGGATCACGATGGACAGTGAAGGCGCCACCCTTGCAGAGGGCACATCTCACCCGGAGCTTGCCCTTGCAGAGCTTCTCGCACTGCCCGCAGTGGACAAAGAAATGCGCCTTGGCGCGTACACGCTCTGCGAATGTGTGCCCCGAAAGATTAGCAATTTGTAGCTGTCCCACTAAGCAGGTAGCTCACCCTCGTCGGTGATGTTCAATCGCTCCTCGCTCTCCAGCTGCAGATCGAGCAGTGTTTCATTCAAAGGCTTCGAGGGCTGCTCTTCTAGCGCTGCTGGCTCCGGCTGCTCCTCTAGCAGTGTGCTGGCTTGCAGTTCCCGCTGTACCGGTGGCCGCAGTCGTATGGCGTGGAGCACACTCTGTTGCCCCAAATCACATTGCTGGCAAAGATAAGCAACTGGATTTGTTTAGGATGTGATATTAGAGTGTAAATCAAGTTTACCTCAATGGTGGTCGCATCGCTCAGCTCCTTGCCGGCAAATATGATCTTTACCTCCTCAGGCTGAAGGCCCAGTTGTGGTGCCACCAGCTCCTTGACGTTCTTAATGTCCCACTGTGGCTCCAGGTTCACCGAGAGAGTGCGACCTGTGTTTGTTTTCACATAAATGCTCAGTGTGTGCGTTAGTTTGCCACCAATTTGCAGGAGCTCCAGCATTTTGCGTATGATTGCAGCGACAAAATTGAAAATAAAACTCATTTAAACCAATATCAAAAACAAAACACCAAAAACATTATCTAAACTGAACTATGAATTTAGGAACGGTCTGCGGGTATTTTACAGTACCTCGTTACAGCTGTTATTAAAGGTAACTGAAACTAATTGACAAATTTAAAATAAACGCGCTTTGTTTAATACCAAATATAAAAACGTATTTATTTTTATAATTTCGCTAATAACTAAAAAGTTATATATTGTGTGAAAAGCAGAAAAACTGCTATATAAACGTAACAGTGACTTATCACCTTCACTACTGTTAAGACACTGCAACACTTACTCATTGTACAACACTTAATTCAGTCAGCTGTTGCGTCTGATTTCTTGCTTTTGCCATTCGCCTGTCAATTTTTGTGGTGTGCTTTCGCGCGGCAATATTGGAAACAGAATTTGTGCAAGTTGTTTAGTTTATAAAAATTTGTGTATAAAAATGACAGATTTAAAGCTAAAAGAAGTCAATGGTGACTTATTTGACGCTGGTTCCGAATATTCAATGTGCCATTGCGTTGCCGCCGATTTGCGCATGGGCAAAGGAATTGCGATTAAATTTCGGTAAGTCAAAGCTTACCGTTATTTTGGAACTTTAACTAATTTCAAGTGTTTTAGCAATAAATTTGGTCAACTGTCCGCGTTGCAGAATCAAAACGTGCAGCCCGGAGGCGTGGCTATAATACAACATCAAACACGTTACATTTACAACCTAATCACCAAGCAGAGCAGCTGGGGCAAGCCGACGTACCAGTTGCTGCACAGCTCCTTGAACGCCATGAGGGAGCATATGGTAAGACTATACGAATCTTAGCTTATAGTAGTCAACATAATTAAACTTTAAATATTTTAGCTTAAACATCGTGTGAGGAAACTGGCGTTGCCACGCATCGGCTGCGGTTTGGATGGACTAAACTGGGGGAAAGTAAAACAGATGCTCTTGGAGATTTTCCAGTCGGATGCTATCGAGCTGGTTGTCTATAATTATGTGCCCGGGAAGGCTTAGTTGTACAATTTGTTTAAGAACAGCAAGTTGTTACTGTGACGGCGGCACGTAGTTGTAGACCACAATCTCCAGCTGCTCCTGGCCAAAGACCTGCTCCAACAATGCGCTAACCTTGTCCCACTCCAAGCCATCGATGCCACAGCCAATCCTTGGTATGGCAAGTTTGTTAATCTCATTCTTTAGCTGCAGAATAAATAATTAAATTATTATAAATTATTTCTAGTTAATTAACTGCTGTTTACCATATGCTCACGCATCTTCTCCAGTGAAGACTGCAGAGAATCGTATGTGGGTTTGTCCCAGCTCTTCGGTTTCGTCACCAGATAGTATATATAGCGTTGCTCATCCTTCAGCACCGCCACCTCTCCGCTGGCTGCCTTCTGGGCCCGCAGCTCATCTAGTTTGCCGTACACCTCCTTGAACTTTACCGCAATGCCAGCACCCATGCCCAGATCAGCGGCCACACAGTGGGCCAGCGAGTGCGTCTTGGGGGCCGAGAATAGATCCCCATCCACCTCATTAAGCTTGTAGCTGGAGGACATGCCCACCACGAAGGCACGACGAAAGGCGTTCCGCAACTCTAAAAGTTTGGGTGAATACATTTTTTATATATTTATTATATATAACGATTAGGTTGAAGCTTAGTTTACTTAGTTACTAGAAGCAGGCGAGTGTAAGCAATCGTTAGAGACCCTACTCTTGTTTGAAAGCAGTGTTTGTGTATACAAATCTTGGATTTCTTTAGACTAAACACTGATTTGTCTTAGGTTGTTTTGGTTCGTTTCAAAATTGGTTGACTCAGACTTCGCTAAGAGTAGTGCCTACCCTCCCGGGTCTAAAAAGAAACAATTGTCCATAGATTTGTCAGCCAAAAGGCGGTGTCTTTTATTTGCTTTAGAGTGTACATAAATATGCATAAATATATGTGTGTTTTTGATCCAAAAACGCTTAAAAACTACATAAGTAACGGTGCGTGCAGCTTGTCCAAAAAGAATCCCATGTCTTAGTAACTACTAATGCTGGTCAGGCTAAAACGGCGTCTTCTCACGGTAGAGAGACTGTCGTGATGAGCTGACGCTGCGGGGCAAATGCATGAGCTTCAGGTGATGGCAGGTGGGACACATCACCTTGATGGTGTCCCTGTCCATGCTGGGCGGCTCATAGAAGAAGGCAATGATATCCACGCTATCGTAAACGAAGACCAGCTCCAACAAGCTGCGCACACGTAGCCAATCCAGACGATCAATGCCACAGCCCAGACGGGGAATGGCCAACTTGGTGACATTGTGCTCACGCTAAAAGGGAAACTGTATTTAAGAGTTGCTTTTAGCCTAGAGTTGCTCTTCTTACCATATGTTCGCGCATGGCCAACAGAGCGTAGTAGAGTGCCGTGTAGGTGCATTTCTCGTGTGCGCGCTCCTTGGTCACCAAGTTGTAGATATAACGACCGCCCTGCTCCAGCACAGCTACGTTTCCCGTGTGCTTCTGTTGCTTCTTCAGCTCGTCCACTTGGCCAAACTTGCAGCGGAACTGTAAATTGATACCCGCGCACATGGCAAAGTCCGCGCTAACGGAATGGACAAGTGCAAAGTTTTCCGGTGCGCTAAACAAATTTCCCTTGGCCTCTGTAATCTGACACTTGGGCACAGCGAGCTGAAAAGTGTTGAGAGATGATTAACAGGGGAGTAGAGTGCAGCTGCATGACTAGGAAGTGCCCAGTTTGCAGTCGTTTTGTGTAGCTTTGCCACAAAAACATAAGCTCAGTTTAACTTTTGTTTACTGGGCTACAATAAGCTGTTCGATTTTTTGGTTGTTCTGTAATTACTCACCTCTTTGGAGATGTCGTCATATTCGCAGACGAGTATCTCAATGGGATACTCGCTGTGGGCAAAGATCTGTTGCATGATGCGCTTCACTTGCTTCCAATCGAGGTTGTCGCTGGTGCCGCAACAGATGCGCGGCATGGCCACTTTGGTGATTTCATGATTGCGCTGTGAAATCAAAGCCAATTCTTCATTAATCCAAATTGAGCGTTCAATTCACTACACGCTAGTGACGAAAGTGTTTAAAATAACTTTAAGAGTAGAAAACTTAAAATTTACTTGACTCGCTTTAATTTTGATTCCGAATTATAATTTGATAAATGATCTAAACTAAACGAACTTATCGCGTAAATATTCAGACACTACGATCGCTGTAATGATCACAAACATAGCAAAGCACATAGATAAAATATCTTTTTCGTTCTCGCTGATGAATCTGGAACAACATAGCAAAAATTCAATAGTTAGTGGCTTCTGCTTGGGTTGAACGTCTTTGATCTCGGGAGTATCTGGTTCATTAGCTTGATCAACTTGATCTGCTCGTTCCATGTTGTCTAAATGATTGCTTTGATTTCTGGCTGTTTCTTGTGTTGGTTGCTGCTGTTCGGACAAACCCGATAACGGCGCATTCCCGTTTGTTTGAGCCATTATCTTGAGTGTAAACTTAATTGATATTTTGCTCTACAATAAATTTCCTGTTTGCAGTGACTACTTTATTGTTGATTTTGTCTGTATAATATTTTTAGAATGTTAAATTATCTAGTTGGAACTTGTCTACCCTTTTCTTTAAGAGCACTGTATTTCTTTTCATTCTTATCAGCGCAACTAGGAACTGCATTATTCCTCTCTTTTATTTCTCTCTCTTTACACAAAATTAACACAACGCCTCTACATCCTCTGTAAACAAGCGCACTATGCTCTTAACATAACACTCTCATTACCTATAAGCCTGACTGAGCAATGCTTACAAGCACACGCATAGACTCTGTTTATAAGTATGAGTGAGCAAAGAAGCCTGCCTGCAATTACTTTCTCCCTCTCTCCCATAGCTTACAGGCACCTTAAAGCTTTGCCGCTGTTACTTATCTTCTCTCTTTGCTACGCGCTCTCTCGTCGCACAAGGCACACCAAAGCTCTGCCGCTCTCTTTTTCTGCTCTCCTGTCTCTTCAGTTGCTTACCATATGTTCCCGCAGGCAGATCAGTGCCGCTTGGACATCGTCGTATGTGCTCGCCGCATAGAAATTCGACTTGGTGACCAAATAATAAACGAATCGTGCATTGTGTTCCAGTACCACGCAGTTGCCGCTGCTCACACGTCGTTGGCGCAGTTCGTCTACGTCGCCGTAGATGAGTGCGAACTGCCAGGCGAGTGATCCCCGCACTGCACTGAACGATGACTCAACGGCGTGTGCCAGTGCATAGCTTCGTGGTGCTTGGAACAGATCGAGTTTCGATTCAATGATTTTCACGTTCGTGTTGGCCATTTTTATTTATAATTTTTGTCTGCTGTTGTTAACTGCAATTAAGTGAAATTATTTCCGTACGCTGATTGCTTTCAATGCCATTAAAAACAGACTAAATTTTGATTTAAATTTTTGTACTTACCTGTTCTTGTTGGCACGCAGTGTGGAAACTTTCACAAGGCCAAAAACAAAAAATAAAACCCAAACACACTAAAAGTTTTGGGGCTAAAAACAGTTGGCAGAAGAACCAGCACCGTAAGAATAACAGATGTAATTAGCCAAAAATGTTGGTTCGTCTTCGATTGGTTATTGTTGTTACCACAAAGAAACACACAGTTACCACAGTTAGTAGCTTTTAGTTTGTTTTGTTTCTGTTTTGCTTTTAGCTTATCCCCTCCCACTTTTCGTTTGTGCCGTTATCGTGCTGCGACCCTGACTTGATTATCAATCAACTCTCTCAATTGTCGACTGTCGACTGTCCCGACCGGCGTTCTGCACTCGAATGCGGAATGGAACAAAGTGGAATGGAGTGGAATGCGCTGAGCTCGTGTGTCAAGCACAAGCGAAAGCACATTAACAAGCCAACGCTGGCGTCTCAGTCGCAGAATCGGATTCCAAGTCCAGCGACGGCCTCATTTGGAGCTTTTTTTCGGTTTTGGTTTTTCAGATGACAACTCTGACTCAGCATTGTTGTTGTCATTTGTTCTATATGCCATCACTGCGCTTCGTGATGATGATGACATATGATTATTTAAGTACGTTTCTCTGTGTGAATGTGTGTGTGCGTGCGTGTGTTTGTTTGTTATCGTTCGCTTGTTTGTTTTTGTGTTAATTTGTTGTTCTTGCCTCTGGGGCAACTGAAATTGCTTCCAAATGAGCGCGTCAAGATTCCGATCCCTTCTTAATAATAATCAATAATGCCCTTAAAGCGACTTAGCTGTCGATAAAGCTATAACCATATTGATATTTAACAGTGGCGTAGGCGATATTTGCTATCTTGGTGGTAATCAGTGGCATGTGCTAATAGGGGCACTCCACAACGTTGTGAGTGTACTCGAAAAAACTCGAATACACTAGTGAATCGCTGTGATCTGTTTGACATCTGACTTTTAATTATAATTATTATTAAGCAGGTGAAATTTGATATTAGCATACAGATTACCATATTAAGTTAGAACATTATTAAAGCAACAACAACAACAATGACGCATAAGCTTTTCTCTACTCTTCTCTCATTTCTTCTTCTGTTTAGCAAGTTCAAAGTTTCGACTGTTTTTTTGGCGCTAGTTTAACGTGTGGGCGGTGTGTGTCTCAGCTAAGGGCGCGCGCTATCCAACACTGGCTGCGAGTATAAACAAATTGAATTGCCTTTGCACAATGTGAAAAGTAAACAAAACAGCACAGTTATCAAGCTTTCTATTAATAATAATAATAATAATTAGCACTGATTAGTTAACGTCTTGAAGTTGTGCACTTGTTTTGCTGTCTATTTTGAAGGTCAAGTTCAAATTTATTTGAGCGCGTCTTTGCTTTTTCTTGGCTTTTCTCTCCTCCTCTGGTTCGTTCTCGTTTGCTGTTCATTGTTGACTGCGACGCTGCTTCTACGCATTTCTACGCATGGCGCGAGTCAATTGTATACAATTTAAATTTCACATTTCATCAATTTGATAGAAGCAGTCGCCGTCGTCGCTGCCGCAGCTGACGTCGCTTGGGGCACCTTGTGGAAAAGCGATAAAGTCGCCTCCAACTCGGTTCATGGCAGTTCACTTTAGCGCTCCGACGACGCACGACGAAAACGAGAAACGGACGAAAAGCGCTTAGCCAAAAACAAAAAAAATCATTTAAAAAGAATTATACGAATTCTGTTGTCTTGTGATTTGTTGTTGTTAGCTTTATAGATTTTAGCGCATAGTTGTTGTTGTTACTTTTGGCAAATTACATAAATAGTTGCTTGCGTGCGAAATATACACTAGTTGTGATTTGAATTTGATTGTGCTCATATATAAAGAATACTTTACGTAGTATTTGTGTTGTTAGTTGCTGTTGTGCCTGCCACCGGCGCGCTATAAACATTCGTCTTCTATTTCGTTGGTAATTGTTGTTATTTAAATAATTCTTATGCCAAAGAAATCACAACTTTGATGTTAAAACGCGCTCAGCGCAGTTAAAAAACGTTCTGAAACACACGCGGCTAGCAGAATAACTAAAAAGTGCAAGGCGAAATAAAACTTGAGAGCAACAGAAGCAGCGACGCCGACGTCGACGTCAAAGTCTGCGTCAGCTGTTTTGGTTGCTTCTCTGCTCTCCCCCTCTTCGTGTTCGTTACGTAGTCCGTTGTCTTGTCTGTTTGCTGTTGTGCTCGTCTTACGTCGCTTTAACTAGTTTCTTATTTTGGGCTTTGTTTGTGTACGATCGTGTTGTTGTTATTGATATTTTGTCGTAGTTCATTTTCGCAGTACACTCCGTGACAAACGATTAGAAACGCTGTGCTGGCAGTTTTATTCGAAAGCAGTTAATTAAGTAGGCAATTATACGAGCTGTTGTGCATTAACTCATTGTTTTATAGTTTAATATTAAACATGCTTAATCTTTCAGTTTATGGTATTTTAATTTGAAATTTATTTTGTTTTGTGTTAAATTCTTAGATGTGTTATTTGTTGGTTGGCGCTTAGTGTAGTCACAGAGTCCAGCGATTGACGAGTATGGCATCGTTGACATTGCGCTGCTCGCGTCTTGCGATCGTCACCCACACCAACAACAATTGGCGGTTAATTCACACACTTCAAAGGCGCCAACAATTACAACAACTATGTGGGCGTGTTCGCGCAGCTGCAGCTGCGAGCACAACAACAACAGCAACGTCGATCGCAACAGAGCCAAAAGCTCATGCAAATAACAGCGGTAAGTTTAAGCTTTAAGCTGAATATTTATTACTATTATGCAAATAAGCGCGTGCAATTGTTTTATTATCTATGCGCTATGATTTATATGCCTATCTTTGCCACGCCATGCACCTCCTCTGCACGAGAGTTGACAACCCTGTTCGAATTTATCCGTCACCGGGTTTCTTATCCGCAATGCGAATCTTTTGCGAATTTCGTATGCCGCCCACGTTAGGAATCAGCCAAATTGTCTATAGTATAAGTATATAAATTTATAATTAAAACAAATGTGTTGCGACACAACAAGTAGCACTTTTAGGAGAGGGCGTGTTTTTTAATTAACAAAAAGTATTTACTTGCAGTTAAGGGAAGTCATTCAGCGACAAGTTTTAATATTCTCAAAGTGACTGCACTTTATTTCCCATTAAAATATTTGCTATCTAAAATACGGGCAGTTAGAAATACCAGTTGCTGGTATTTTTTCCGGTATTTTGTCTACCAGCGTTTAATTTATTTAACTGTTTTATAGCCATAATTATAATTGCTCATATTAAAGTATACAAAACTCATTTTGATTTACCCATAAATATTGGTTCAGCTGAAAAAATACCACATAAATACTGGGCGTTTTTTGAGCTTACCCATCAAAATATCATTTATTTGTTGTGGTCTGTCGATCAATTGCTTTTTCATTCATTGTTCCAGTTCTCGGACAGGCATTACTAATGACAAGTTGATTGCCTAATTGAAATCGTATTAACTGAACCCAACACTTGTTCTCGGCACCCGAAAAAAACTCGTTTCGCTTCAATTAACGTTTTATCATTTATTTTTTCCTACACAACTCGAAACTGGCGATGACAAATGTGGTGTTATAAATATGGATATACCTGTGTTTATATATTTATTTCAACTGTTATGTGATATTACTTCATATCCGTAATAACATGGTGTTAATCAATAAATCAAATAGAGCGTAAATCTGTTAGCTTACCTGTGTTTCTTTGTGTTACCTGTAATTAGTTAGGAATTTACGTAAGATAGCTAAATATTTGAAATGACAGAGGTATTGTCATAATTGTATTATGATCATGTTTGATTTGATTCCTCTACTTGACATCTTTAAGTCTTCTTAGCTTAAGGATCCTTTGTGCCAGCACCAGACCTTTAAACTATAAATGTGTTTAAAAGTAGATTAGCAATCTTTATGAGCCACAGCAGCTGGCAGTCAAAAAAAAAAACAGGCCACGGTTTGCATTGATAAGAAAGTCGCCTAATTCTCTGCTGATAAGATTGGGTTTCTAAGGCTTATCAGCTTTATGTACCACTTACCGATGTCTGTCATATTTTTCGATCCATCAACAATTTTCGCTTTCGTTGTGTGAGGTCAGAACAAGAAGTTACCGGTTTGAAGTGGGCGTGGCTCTTGTAAACACGACAAGAGCACCTAAATGGCATTACAAATATTATGGTTAATGTGCCTGGTAAACACTACAAAACACTTGTACACACACACCCCCACACATCCTCCACACACACACTACATTATCAGCTGCGTACATTTCCGCTACAATTAATCAATAGTGCGTATCCAACACTCGCATTGCATAATTAATTCATCCAACAATTGTTAATAAACTGAATTGTATTCGCATTGATATCGTGTGAGGCAATTAAAGTTCAAGGTCATTAACAAGCCAACAGAACACAACACAACACAACACACACTCGACTACCCACACACCCTCGGAAACACAAACTCATCGTCCACACTCAAGTCACTTTAATATGTATTCGCTTGTCACATGAATAATTAATAATATCGTATATATATATTATATATCTACTATACACCTATTTTTATGTGTGCGACCAGACTGCGGGCCCCCTAGAACATAAAGAACTTAAAGCAAGCCGACAATTCTATACACTTGACAGCTAAAATTGTTTTAAAATGTGTAATACCCGCCTCCCATAGATTATATAGTAATTGTAGGTCTAATTCATCACATAGAGTTTATTGCCTTGACAGTTGATTGCTGTAGGGCTTTTATTGAATTGTAATTGACTCAAAGAATGCTTTTAGTTATGAAAAATAAAAGAATTAAGCTAAGAAAAATGTTTATTAAAAGTATATCTTTGATAATTATAGCGTTTTCTATTAAGAGTAAGTTTTTTGTGTATAATTATCAGTCTCAAGTCTCTCGATCAGAGTAGTAGATGTAGATTTCTATACTATATACCATACCACATCTTCCAACTTTTATCATACAATTTCAATAAAAACGAAACACAAAATCATTATATATATAGATTTTGTTTATGTTGAAATCTAGCAAATAAATTATATAAAAAATTTGCTGGCTTGTTTATAACCAACTCTAGCAAATAAATTATACAAGGTATAAACTAGCAATGTTGAGTAACAAATATAGTGAGCCCTTTTTAGTAACTAATCATAAGTTCAGTGCTTAAAAAAGGTTTCAACAGCTAGATAAACTGCTCCTTATATGCGCTATCACTTTGCTAAACATTCTTTGCCAAAAGAGAGCGAATTGACCCTCTTGGTAACTCAACAAGTTAGACACGCGTGTTGTTCTAGCATAAAAAGATTGTAAATAACATCGACAAGCTATGTACAAACAAACACACCAGACACACACACCCATACACTAGACTGATAAGTATTAGGTAAACACGTGTGCTCTCCCGAACGCTCTCGTTCAGTCTGCGAGTCCCTCTCTCTCTCTCTCTCCCTCTCCGCTATTGGTAAATAAGCAGCTATGAGAAATTTCAAGTTTGCCAAAATACAAAACAAAAACAACAAAAGTTTTAGGTAAATAGCGCTCCCCGCGCCTTTGTTGTTTCCAAGCGAGTAGAGTAGGGTCTACAGAGACGCCTAGTGATATCTGCCAAAGAGTGTGTGAGTGTGTGTGTGTGCGTGTGTGAGAATTTGCTAGATTAATTATTAGACTTTGAGAGGGGATCGTTCCAGGCTAGCAAAATAGTCGCAAACTCGCCGCGTATCTGAACGAACGCAAAATAAATTTCCGCTTCGCATTTATCGCTGCTTATCCGAAACTTATTTGAATCCATTTACTGAGGGATTGTTCTTGTTGTTGCTTGTAGACCTTGACTACTCCGTGCGCAGAATGTCGTCCAGTTCAGCCAATTTGGTGGCAGTTGCCGAATCGCGTCGCTTCATGATCGATTGCTTCAAGGCCGTCAACGTTCCCGAGGAGCACGCGATCGCCCAGGCGGAACTCTTGGTCGCAGCGGACTATCGTGGACACTTCAGTCACGGCATGAACCGTCTGGAGATGTACATCAACGATCTGGCCATTAACTCTACCGACGGCGCTGCTGTGCCCGAGATTCTCAAGGAAACTCCTTCGACTGCCTGGGTGGATGGACGCAATGGCCTGGGAGCTGTCGTCGGAAACTTCTGCATGGATTTGGCCATCAAGAAGGCCAAGACTGTGGGCGTTGGCTGGGTCTGTGCCAAGGGATCCAATCACTACGGCATGGCTGGCTGGTATGCCATGCGTGCCATGGAGCAGGGTCTCGTGGGCATGTCCATGACGAATACCTCTCCCCTGATGGCACCCACTGGCGCCAAGGAGGCTGCTCTGGGCACCAATCCACTATCGCTTGGTGCTCCTGCTGCCAACGGTGACAAGTTCCTACTCGACATGGCCACGACAGCGGTGGCTGTGGGCAAGATTGAGATTCAGCGCAGGAAGGGAGCTCCACTGCCCGATGGCTGGGCCCAGGATCCTGAGGGAAATGTAACAAACGACGCGGAGTTGGGCTTCCAGACGGGTTGCCTAATGCCCTTGGGTGGCTCGGAGCTCACCTCTGGCTACAAGGGCTTTGGCCTGGGCGCCATGGTGGACATCATGTCCGGCGTGATGTCTGGTGCCAAGTACTCCACACAGGTGCGCAAATGGACGCACGCAGGTGCCAATTCAGCTGCCGATCTGGGACAGGTCTTCATTGCCGTGGATCCCAATTGCTTTGCCCCCGACTTTGAGGATCGCATGAGTGACTTCAATTCTCGTCTGCGCGGAGTTCAACCCGTGAGTAAACTTTTCTAGTTTCCCATACGATCAAGTTAATCCAATCTTGTGCTGCTTTCAGACCGATCCCTCCAAGCCCGTGCTGCTGGCCGGTGACAAGGAAGCGAACAACATGAAGTCTGTAGACGCCGTCGGAGGAATTCAGTATCTGGAGAATCAGCTGAAGACTTGCACATCTCTCGCCGAGAAGCTGAAGATCAAACCACTGAGCTTTATCTAAACCGGAAATGGAGCCAAGCTCCTGAGTTTTCCCGAACCTATCATGCCATACTCTGAAGCAGCTTCTGCATTTCGCTTGACCAAAGGACTTTGACTAGTGCCTAAGTTAAATATCACTTTAAAACACGTAGCAAGCAATTTTTATATGCAAATCTATTTTTTGCACTTTACAAATTCTAATTTAACCTCAAGTTTGTTTTTTATATATATGTTGTACACGTAGCGTCATGATATCACATTTAATAAATAGCTTTAAAGAGAAAACGTTTGATTTGAGTACGTAGTGTTGAATATTTTTGAATTGAAGTGTCTTGAACCAGTTTCTTTCTACTGATTATAGCTTAGCGGTAGCTGAAAGTATTTTGAACAAGTTTGGACAAGTTGAAACAAGTTTGTACAGCCGAAAGAGATGGGTTCTAGCTAGAAGTGGACAGAGCTTTTAAAGAAGAAATTCTTTCCAAACTGAGGAGAATGCTTTTAGTTTTTGCTATCTATATAGTAGGAATATCTTCCTCTTAACCTATTACCCTTCGAGATCAGAGGCTTACACGCCTAAAAGTCTTGGAATACTATGGGAATTTCTTCAGGAATGGCCTAAGATATGATTCGTTTCACCTAAAGTGTTCCTAATAATGCTCCTTCTCCTTCGTGTTAATTTGATCGCCATAGACCATAGTTCTTATGGTATTTGCTGCCGATCTACGCCCATCTCTTCCCGCCGTCATCGACTCCTTCTTGATTCGCAATCGGAAGTTACGACACTGTGTATCGAAGAGGAATGGAGTCTTCTCTATACAGGGATTTACAATCATTGCCGAGCGCAGTTCTTCGGCATTGTCTGTCTTTGACATGGACTTGATAAAGTCTATATAGCGTTGATTCTCCTCGGTCAGTTTGCGTTTCTCCTCAAGTAGTAGCATGTTCTGAGCTTGTGCCATCGCCTGCTGGCGCCAAAAGTTTTTCATCTTGTGATTCAGCTCGACCAGTTCGTCCTCTGTGAAGTCTACAACCTTTTTGATGTCTATGGATTGCAGTGTGAAATTCTCATCAAGACTTCCTACATCGACGTTGTCAACCATTTCACCGCCGACAACAATTTTCTCTGACTCGGTTTGTAGTTTCCTACAGGTGATGGAGAGAGCCAGCAGAAGTTCACCGCTCTTCACAATCTTCTCGAAGCGCTGAGGAGGAGAGGTAGGAGAAAGGGGTGAAGGAGCTACTAGAATGGGTGTAACTATCTACGACTAGCTCTTACCTTGGTCAGCTCGTAGCATTCTGTGCTGAGTATACGAAGCTTCTCGTGCGTGGTAATGCGATCGATGTGCATGCGTTCCTCGATCTTCTTGCGGACATTCGCAAAGTACTCATACTCCAGCTTGAGATCATTGATCGTCGTGTTGTTCTCCATTTCGACACGCAGCATTTCGCGCTGTGTATCGTTCTGTATACCAATGTACTTCATCTCCTCCACATCCAGTTTGCGAGTCTCCTCCATAAAGGCCTGCTGTCGCTCCGTAAGCGAACGAATCCTTTCGTACTTGTGTGCGTCTAGTTCTGTGTTGTGTAGTGAATCAACGAATTCATTTAGTTGTTTCTGCATGTGCGTCATCTTCTTGATCACTTGATCGCGTATATGAAATCTGGCCTCGATATCCTTGTTCACATAGTGATCGCGTTGCTCCAAGTAGATCTGATAGTCCAGTTTGAGTTGATCGCGAGCGAACAGATTGGAGGCGTGTATAACGTTCTCGGTGTGCTCGTGCATCGCCTCCACCTCCTCGGTGCGCAGATGCACCTCGTCGTAGTACTCCTTGAGCAGATCCTCTGCCTGCTGTTCGTACATTCGCTTGCTGCTCTCGAGCATCGCATGATAGCAGTCTCCAATGTGATCAATGACCTCAATGGTCTTGGAATAGGTACGCGAGTGCTGCTCCTGCGTCTGGGCCATGTCGTCGAGCAGCATCTTCAGGTGATCGTTCTTGTGCTCGATTATTTCAGCTGCACGTTCGCCCCACTGCACCATCTCACGACGCAACTCGACTATCTTAATACCCTCGGCAATGGCATTCCAATCCGTCATGCCCTTCAGCTCCATGCGCTTGCCCAGCTCCAATTCAGTTTTCAGGCCATGCTAAAGTAGGTTACCTCTGCTTAGTTTACCTTTACTTAAGGGAATTCCCTTTATTTACTCACACGCATCACCAGTTTCTGCTCTTCTATTTTCTGCAGACGCTTGGCCTCTTTGCGCGCTGCTTTCTTCTGTGCTTTGGTAATTTTTGGTGGCTTCTCCGACTCCTGGTTCATCTCTTCCAGTGCATCCTCTAAGTACGTTTCTGTTATGCGCGTGATGCGCACTTCTGGTACTGCCGCCGCCATTTTGTCGTTTTAAAAATATATTTTAAGAAATTGTGCTTAAGAGCTGTCTGCTTTGTACTTGAAGTTTTGAATTGTGAGTCAAGGCAAGATGAAATCGAACTAGAGATCAACAAAGCTTTTTCCAGGTATACAAGATTATAAGCTTACTTGAATTAAATATTTTTCCCATTTTCTTATATATTAAATAAGGACGTATTCATCAAGAAATAGGCTGACTATCTCTTAAAACTAAGTATTACTTTGGCAACATTCAATTTTCTTTTTCCTTTCTCTATTCAAATATTTTGTGTGCTTAATTCTATTTCCATGCATTGTTGAGTGCTTTATTGCATGCAGCTTAACAGCGCAGTTTCAAAGCTTTGGCGTTTGCCAGCACTGTCTGAAGCTTGGCGCCAAACTGAAAGCTTTCGCTCGCGCTCTCGTTTTCGCGCTCTCGCAGCATCTCATCGGCAGGTGAGCCTTGGCTTGTGTTGTTTGGAGCGCGCTTAGTCAGTAGACGTTTGAAGCTTGACACGCGAGGTTGTTCGTTGCGGCGCTAAACGAATAAAGCAACAACAACAAAGAGAAGAAGAAGAGAGAAGCTAAAGTCCTGGCACTAACGGCACGCCATTTCAGCTTTTATTTGTGTGTGTTTGTGTGTGTTTGCTTTGTGTGTTTTTTTCCGGCTGCGCCTTGTAAACAAAAATAACTTTGCTTGTTGTGTCTAGCTGTATGTGTGTGTGCACTGGTGGTGGTTTACAACCCCCAACAACAACAACAACAACCACAAACACAACTACAAAGCTCGAGTGGCAAGGGCAAATCCAGCAAAAGTTTTCGGGGTTGCAGACAGTTGGCAAACAAGCTGCGAATTCTTGTTTAAATACCCATAAATATTCAACAGAATATATATATGTGTATAAAAAATATATATGCCAGAAAAGGTTAAACGTACATAAATATCGGTGAATATTCAAATATTGAGCATCCCCGTGATGAGCGATGCAGGTGCACCCAATGGCCATGGTGGCTATCAGAAACTGCCGCCCGGCTGGGACTGTAAATATGATCAGGCAACGGGCAACTGGTAAGCTTGTAAAAGTGCATTGAAATAAGTTACAAAAACAGTCATAAATATTTATACACGCAAACTTAAAAACGAGTAAAACAAGCATTGAATTGTTGTTGTTGCGTGTCACTTACATAGAATGGAAATGTGCTACGAAGTGGGTGGAGTGGGCGGTGTGGGGTTTGAGGATTGTACAGTTTACAATGTACGCGCTTCATTTTCATTGCATGCTTTTAGGCGGCGGCATTTTATCCCTCTGTGTATGAGAATGCTATGGCAACTAAAGTGTGTGTGTGTGCACGAGGTGTGAGACTGGGTGTGTGGGTGGAAAATTGATTGCTTTGCGAGTCGCCTTAAATGTCAAGTGTGTGTTTTCGACGAACTGCTTAAATAGCTCTCTATGCCTGCGATGCGTTATCAAAGTCTATTAAGTCAGGCCAGCATAGAAAATCTGCTGACTAAGTGAAGCAAGCGTAGCAGTATTTTTAGACTGTACCGAACCTAAGTGAGCTGTCTTAGTGGTTAATGCGGTCGTTACGGCTTGCGGTATAGAAATCAATGCAGTAATTGCCTGTGAGCCTCAGAGGTCTTTGGGGCTTGATGAGCATAATTGGTTTAACTTATTTTGAAATTCTAGGCTGCCTTAAGGCCGTGTTTGAAGGCAACGAGAGTGTTGTTTAGATTATAAGTACTAAAGACAGAAAGCTTTGATTAATTAAATTAAACCAAGTCTTATGAATCTGGCCCTTTTGGATTATTGAGTTCCAAAATATTCCATGTGTGTTGTTATTAGTAACTACTAATACACTAACACAGCGTAACCATTTTCAGGCACATTTATAGCCGCCTCTTTAAGAATTCTTGCTTTCTTTTGCCATTAAATTAGTGTAGCATACTTTTGTGCCGCAACATAGACTGTTTTCGTTGTTAAGACACTTTACTGCTATTCATTATGCTTATAACGACACTTGAAGCCAACAAAGTCGCCCCGCGACGCCAATTGGCCCCATTTCTGAGATGCATAAATTGTGTCACTTCCGCGAAGAAGGCAGCCAACAGCAGCAAGCAGCCTGCAAAGACAGCCTGCAACTGAGGAGCTCGTGCTCATTGCACAACTTGAAGATTTGCCAAGAATTTTGTTGACTGCCGTTTCGCTGCTGAAGTCGTGTGCAATTAAGCAGCGACTTGTCATACGTTAAGCTCAAGTGCCTACTTGCAGTTGAGTCTCTGTCTCTCTCTCACTCTCGCTTATTTCACTGTCTGTTTCTCGTTCATCTCCTGTTGAGCTCCAGTTGCAATCACAGCCAAGATTAGCTGTCAAATGTGATGATGTCGACGTCTGCCTTTTGGCAGCTACTTGGCACGTGTGGCTGTTTAAAAGACTGGCCTAACCATACCATAACTTTACCATTACCTTCGTTGCCATTACCCTTTCTGCGTACCTGCATCACAAATAACCGCAAATTCCCCAAATGTGCCATCAAAAGTGTGAGTGTAGAAAAAATTCACCACCAAAACGGACAGAGAGGCAGCAAGACACACTGAAATCAACCCCTGCAAGCAAATACACTGTAAAAAAAAGTGTGGCAGCTTAAATATAGTTAAAAAGTCCCTACACTAGGTAATATTTTATAGACATGAGTTGAATATATATGGCTTAAACTAAGAAAATCAGGCTTAACTAGCTTTAGACAAATTTTGGCTATGAAATTCTGTAGTTTTTCTGGCAGTGTATAAGCTCTCGAGTGGTCGATTGCCGTGCTGTGGGTTTGGGTGTTGGAAGGGGGTTGGGAGGCGGTGGTTTTGTGCCCATTTTATGGGCTTTGATTTGCACTTTTATGAAGCAAGCGCAATTGACAGTCGTTTGTTGGCCATTGCAGCTATTATATAAACTATCTGACCAAGGCCATGCAGCTGGAGGATCCACGCGGCGGACGTAGCTACAAGCAGTTGCAGAACGAGCGTTGCTCGAACGAGTCCATTGCGCTGCAGGTGAGCATTTGTCAAGCACTCGAGTATTTTATATAAATGCACAATTATATGCATATCTACCCACTGTACTTATAGCCCCTGGCACAGAGTTCGCATCACAGTTCGCCGTTCCACGTCGTGCATCCCAGCAACAATTTAACCGCTGTGCGCGCATTCCAGGAGCGTGAGCACAGACAACAGCCCGCATTGCACAATCTGTCAACGAGTCCGCTGCTCTCTGCCTCATCTAGAGGACAACTGGTAAGGAGTAGTCGTGGTTACTATATTCCTAGTTACAGGAGTGGCCTCTGATTAACTGATGAGCTTACAGAAAGTTGTTTAATTTATGCATAACTTATTTTTATTTTGTGTCTTTCCAGGAAATGTCCTCACCTTTGCCATTCCAGCGCGCCCGCCTGGCCTCTAACCTCTCGCGTCGTTCGACGATACAGGAGACATCGTTCAGTCACCATGCGAAAACCCACGCGGTGGTCACCAAGATCCAAAACATGTTTCCCACTGCCGATGAGAATCACATACGTCTGCTGCTAAAGCGGTAAGAGGAGCACAACTCAGTACTCAGCACTGTACCTTTGCTAATCTCTGTGTATATATATATCTGTGTATATTTCTGTCTTCTCACACGCTGCCGCTTGTTGCACCACTTAACGCCACACACACACACACACACACACACTACTACTACTAATACCGCTTACTACTAACCCGATTTGAGCAGCTATTATAATCGCGAGGCGGTCGTCATTAGCGCTCTGCAGGTGGAGAAGCATCCGGTGACGATGCCGGGTCCATTTGTCACGCCCCCCGCCCAGCGACATCTGTTCCACAGCAATTCTGCTTTCTATATGACACCACCGGCGCGTCGTCTGGACATGGGCTCTAGTCGTGCCACAGTCCCGGTCACTTCACGTACGGCCAGTCCCCTGCCCGGCGGCCGCTTTGGTAGTCTCATGAGCATGCACAGTGGGCCAACACCGGGAACACAGACAGTGCTTGCTGCACCATCACAAGCACCACTACCACAGGGTCAGCAATACCTGCACGGCTCACCGCAGTGGCGCAGCTCGCCCAAACCGCATTCGTCGCCCAAAATGAAATTGAGGTGCGCTCACAAATATTTGGAGTTGAAAGGCAATCAGCTAATTGGAGATTAGAAGAGGACGTTTCCAATGTGACAGATGCAGCGATTACAGCACTAGAACTACCCTCTGTTAGCGTCACAATAACAGCAGTCTGGGAGGCAGATGTGATAGATTAGAATGCTAATTAGTTAAATGAATAAGGGGCTTACAAATTAGTCATTCTTGGTTAAAACAAGTTTAATAGCAAACGGTATTGCTACTCTCTGTTAACGTCACACTAACAGTAGCTGTTAAGCCAATGTTAAACCTGAAATCAGTTTTAAAGCAGACAGGACTCATATTTAAACCCCCTTTAACAGTTTTTACATAAATAACCTTCACGCTGTTAACGTCACTTTAACATAAACAGTTAACATTGCATTAACATTTCAAGGTGTACGCTTTCCAGCTCGGATCTTGCTCGTAGTACTAACTGAGCCAGCTTCTTTTCTACTAGATATACTTTATAACCCATAACTCGAGTCGATTTTAACAGTTTTTAAACTTTTCGCAGATACATGAAAAACATATTCCCCAAGGCGGATGAAATGCTGCTGCTAGACGTGCTCGCCAATGCGGATAACAATGTGCAATTTGCCTCAGAGAAGCTCATATCGTTGGGCTATGTCAAAAGGGACATGCAACAACCGCATAGACCTAATAACAGACCACCACAGACAGGGCAGGATCAGGAGACTGTAACCGACTCAGGGGTGCAGCACATACCACTGCGGCCCAAGGAGTACACAGCGGAGCAGAAGACGGAGAGTAAGTGGAGCTCTTTCTACTTCTTTTTAGTGCACACTTTAAAAGTTTACTCCGCCTTGCTTTCAGTGGAAGCTATGCTCAAGGAGAAGTATCCACAGATAGCAGAGCGCATTATTCTGATGGCACTCGAATCGGTTAACTACGCGGAAGATCGGGCCACGCAAATCCTACAGATTGTGCAGGACGAGGATGTGCAGCAACTGCAGAAGCAGCACGTCAGCGGGGACAAGGGCGTGGCACGGGAGGGCGGCAAGCAGCAGCAGCAGCTGGCAGTGCTGCCACAGGCCGAACCGATGGCGCCACACAGGTGAGTTTGTGTGGAGACTAAAGAATGAGCTGAGAAGTATACACCTGTTACCCGTTACCCGCCACCCTACTCCTGCCTTCTCGCTCTTTCTGTCTGCCTCTTTTCACCTTCTTCTGCGCCGCTTTTCTGAGTTTTGTTAATCGATTGCCTTTCTGTTAACTCCTTTTGTTGCTGCCACCAAAAAACACTAAAAAAACAAAATCACACCCTTTGCTTGTTTGCTGTGCAACAAACATCGTTATCATTGTTATCACTGTCATAGCAAGCCACACAAGGTTCATCGTCATTTGCCATCCATCAACGTCACCACGCCCACAACGGCCACCACACAGGTGCTATTGAGTAATACACCCCTGGAGGAGCAACAGCAGTCTGGAGAGGAGCCCAAGGGACCAAGGGAGCAGCTGGAGCGCAAGAGCACATCTCCGTCCATAGCCTCATCTCACTCATATGTTTCACCTGTACAGTCATCACCATCTCCACTGCCCTGCTATGAACGCTTGACCACCAAGAGCATTCTAGCACGTTCCAACTACAACAACAACAACAGTAACAACAACAACAACTACAGCAATGCTAGCACCTATTCCTCCTATACCACATCAATGACGTCATCATCCTTGGCCAGCGCTTCGACCATCAGCTCCATCACAAAGGCCATCGAGTGTCGTTCGCGCGCCAAAACCGGTTCCCTAAAGTATGCCCATAACCGTTACCGTTACCGTTAGCGTTTAACCGTTACCGTTTACATACCGCATGTTTTCTTATGTTTTGCACGTTTTTTGAGTTTCGGAACGTTCATTTGTCGAGGCATGTTCGTTAAAAGTTTGCTAATTTTTTTTAAAAACTCAAATTTTGAAATTTCTGCAGACACCGCCAGCACTCGGGAAACTTTGCCAACTCTCAGCACTCGGAAACTGCCGAATTTCAATCACTCATCGAACGCATGGCCACTTTGGGTCCCAATTCCCAGCTGATTCAAGGCGCCGATGAGAAACTTTTGCTGTAAGTTTTCATAATTTCCAAAGAGAATTATTTTTTTAACAGCTTTCTTTCCATTAGTGCTGACTACGTCACCTGGAACGGTCCCAACACGGCGCTGTCTCAAAAACACGTCGCTCAAGGACCGGATGCCAGTTTATTGACCACTGAGCGCAGCTATAAGCCAACTGGAAGGAACGAGCAGCTGTGCAAAGGGGCCAAAAAGGAGCTGGCCAAGGGCAGCATTTATGCCAACATCAAATGCAACTAGGCCAAGATGAAATAAACTCTCTTAGAGTGCCAAAAGGAAGATAAAACATATTTGTAGTAGCTGCTATACCCAAAGATGGGAACCTACACTAATCCAGACTCCATTTTTACACATGAAACGCATTTTGCTCCAAGTGTTCTATCGAAATCAGTGTTGCCAGCATTTTAGGAGCTAAAACAGCTAGTTTATTAGCTAGAAAAGTGGCTAGGCTTAGCTGAAAAGTATAAAAAGGGCTAGAATAAATTACAGATAACTAAGGACTTTTAGCTGCAAAATTAATGTATGAAACTAGTTTAAAAGTATTTGTGAGCCAAAAAGAACTTTAATTGCTCGTATTACAAGAAAACATTTATAAAATCTTGATCGAATCTGTTTTTAGAAATATTTTGAAGAATTTACCAAAGTTTTTAGGAATTTGCAGACAAGTTTTCAAGCTATTCGAACCAAATTGTTAAAACTAGCTATAAACGAGCTAACGTGGCAACACTGCCTAACTTATATACACGCTATAATCGTTAATATTTAAGCATACACACCCACACACACCTAACTATTCCATCCAGTCTATAATTATAATTATTTTTGTTTCTATTTTTTTTAATGAACTTTGCAGCTTGAAATATAAATCGATATTTAAAATTAAACTAAAGTTAGTAAGATGCTTTGTGTTTGGTACAAACGTGGGCGGGATGCGGGTAGCTTAGACTTCGTCCTCGTTTAGCAGCATATTGGGTATGCCGTCGGTTATCGGGAATACCCTTCCTGTTTCCGGGCATACCAGCTGTCCCTCGAGCACGTCGATTTCGAACAGCAAGTGATGAAGCTGCCGCATAAGTGCTTCGTTTTCACTGATGTTTTCCGGCTGCGTTTCCGGCATGCCCTCTGCGCACTCCGCCTGTAAGCATGATAGACTATTGAAATACCCTGTAGAAGCTTTCATCTGTAGTCACACTCACCACCTGTGCGGCGGCATAGAGCGCCGGCCAATCCAGTTTGGGTATCAGCCTTTCTATAAATGCTGGATTAAATTCACCCTCCACCACGTCCATTTTGCTAATCTGCAAAAACAAAAACAACTTTTAATGGCATGAAACAATCAATACGAAGTCGGCACTACTCACCGTCAGCTTAAGGGGATAGCCCAACTTAACGCCCTTAATGCCCATCGATGTTAGGAAATTATATGTGCTAATTTTCATAGTGTAGCCTTTAAAACCGTTCTTTAACAATTTATTTGATATTGTGTTAAACAAAAACAAATCCAGTATTCAAAACGCACGTTTTTGGCATTCGCATTTAAATCAAACAAAACAGCTGTTTTTAGCTTAGCAGCTCACACTGTACTGTAATTAGCAGCCTAACATGATGTTATGGTTTCGCCGCTGTTAAACTCAATTAACATCGATGAAAAAGCCATCGATAGCAAGTACTCGATATGCAGACACAGCACCGTCGATAGTTCTGCAGCAACATACAACATAACAAACAACTGCTGCAATTTAATAGTTTTTAAACGTTTTTAAATGTAATTTAAGTGCAATACGTGTTTAAATCAATAATCAAGTGCATAATAAAGAAGAGTAGTGCAAAATATGGAGGATATATTTCATTGGTGTCGTGAGGGCAACTCAATTCAAGTGCGCCTCTGGCTGGATGAGACCGAGCATGATATGAATTTGGGGTAAAAATGCAATAAAATTGTTATAAAAGCAATGTAAAGTGTGACTAATAATCATAACAGCATGTGGTTGAAAATACATAAAATTTGTGCAAAGTTTTTGCTATTTTGGGCCACAAACCAATTGACGCTGAGTGACGTCATGATTTATTCTTGCTATGTTGTGTAAACAAGTTGCACCCATACATGTGTACGTGTTTGTGTGGGTCGCTCTCTCTAACGCGCGTGCTCTCTCTCTCTGTCCCTTTATGCTTGCAGTGATGATCATGGCTTCAGTCCATTGCATTGGGTGGCCAAGGAAGGACATGCAAAGCTCGTGGAAACTCTGTTGCAGCGCGGCGCTCGCGTCAACGCCACCAACATGGGCGATGATATTCCGCTACACTTGGCCGCCGCCCACGGGCATCGCGAAGTGGTGCAAATGGTGAGTAGACTTTTGATAAGGGCATTCCATAAACGGACTAAGATTGTTTTTCGATTTCGATCAGTTTTGATTGGCCAACCAATTTAATTATTAATCTGAATCCTTTTATGGAATCCCCATAATGAGAATTGCTAATCATAATACATTTTTTACTTACACTAGTTGCTGCGCGAACGCTCCGATGTGAATGCTGTAAACGAGCACGGAAACACACCGTTGCACTATGCCTGCTTCTGGGGCTACGATATGATCTGTGAGGATCTTCTGAACGCCGGCGCCTTGGTCAGCATTGCCAATAAGGATGGTCACACGCCGATGGACAAGGCCAAGCCAAGCCTTGGCAAACGCATACAGGAACTGGCCGAGAAGAGTGGCCAGGAGCTGAAGGTCATCAGTTTCAAGGAGCAGAGCTGGCTGGGCATGAAGACAAGGTCTCGGGATGCCACCTTGTCCCGCTTTAAGGGCATCAGCATGGGAGATTTGGACTTGCACACAAAGCTTTCGGTGACACCCTCCGGCGAAACGTGGCGTGGACGCTGGCAGAAGAACGACGTTATTGCCAAGGTCAGTACATGACCTTGAATCAATAGGTCTGCTAACAGATCCGATTTCTTTAACAGATTTTGGCAGTGCGTCAGTGCACGTCGCGAATTTCCCGTGACTTCAACGAGGAGTTCCCCAAGCTGCGCATTTTCTCGCATCCCAATATTTTGCCCATCATTGGGGCCTGCAATTCTCCACCCAATCTAGTGGTCATTAGTCAGGTAAGGATTGGAAAGTTATCCCGGGTGTAGTAAACTCTTAATTACTACTGTCTTCCCTTGCAGTTCATGCCACGCTCTTCGTTGTTCAATCTGTTGCACGGCGCCTCGGGTGTCGTAGTGGACACCAGTCAGGCTGTTCACTTTGCCCTCGATGTGGCACGTGGCATGGCCTTTTTGCATTCGCTGGAAAGGATTATACCCACTTATCATCTAAACAGTCATCATGTGATGATCGATGATGATCTGACAGCGCGCATTAATATGGGCGATGCCAAGTTCTCGTTCCAGGAGAAGGGACGCATCTATCAGCCGGCTTGGATGTCGCCAGAGGCACTGCAGCGCAAGTCGGCGGATCGCAACTGGGAGGCATCCGATATGTGGAGCTTTGCTGTGCTCATCTGGGAGCTGACTACACGTGAGGTGCCCTTCGCCGAGTGGTCGCCCATGGAGTGTGGCATGAAGATTGCCCTGGAGGGATTGAGAGTGAAGATACCACCTGGTACTTCCTCCCACATGTCCAAACTCATTTCGATTTGCATGAACGAGGATCCGGGCAAACGACCCAAGTTCGATATGGTTGTGCCAATTCTGGAGAAGATGAAGCGCTAAGCCGCAGTCCACAGTTACGAATCGAAGCCAAAATGTGCCTGTTTTTACCAATTTACCAAACTGTGTAGCTAAAAGAAAGTGGAAGAAACGAGGTGGAGCAGGAGGAGTGGAAGGACGTGCTCCCTAAATGTGTTTGCCAACTAATTATAATTATACTACTTTTTTGTTGAACTACTGAAACTGAAACTTAACTGCATCTAATCCCGACACCGCAAGTGCCTAAAGTCTACACGGTAGACTCCATTTTGAAATCTTTACAGTTAAAGCTATCTCTCTCTTACTCGTATTTATGTGTCCCGTTTATGTTTTCTATCTTTTCTGATGAATTTTGATTATGTTTAGACGGTGCTCGATTTTGTATACGTTTTAAGTTCAATTATAAATAAATAATAACAGTTAAGCTTTTAAAGTACGTATTTATACAGAATATATGCATATTTGTTACTAATGATTAAACAAAATTTGTGTACCTATAAAAGAAACAACAGTAATGTGCATTCATTTCTTTTCAAAAAGCTCAAAGTTTCAGTCTCTTTAGCCGCTAAAAAGCAAAACAATATGTGAAAGCTTTCGTTGAGCTGCTGTGCGTGCGTGTGTGTATGTGTGTGTGCGTTGCGGGTAGTCAGCGTGAGCAAAACGGCCCTGACCTCATTTTCATTATGTGCACGCGATTCTGCAGCGCGTGGGCAGAGCAAAACCAGCGCAGTGCAGCGAGCGCGAATGAGAGCGGCGTCGACGTGAGAGCGTAGCTGTGTAAGAACAAACTTTTGAGTATATAAAATTAAAGGCATTTTATGCCAATTGGTAAGTGTTAAATCTAATTGGTATATATATTTATGCTTATTGGAAAACATCAAATTGGTTTTCTTATGTCTCTCAGTTTTCAAGTTAAACTTCTCTTACTTTCGTTCAGCGGCTGCCATTTTACTTGCCGCTCTCTCGTTGCCTTGTCGGCTTGACGTTTGGCTCTCTGTTTATGTTTTTGCGGCACCGTTATGTATTTGAAGCTGCAGCTGCTGACTCTGCCGCTGCTGTTGTTGTTGCGGCGAGCTTAAACCATGTGATTGTTTTGTTCTCGCTCGCTCTTCGTGCCAACGGCACATCCTGTGTGAGTGTGTTTATGTGCGCGTGTATGTGAGTGCGTGCTTGTGTGTGTTTGTGCCGTTGCAGCTTTAAAAAAGTTTTGCTGCATTTTGTTGTCGTCGCTGTCGTCGTGCTTTTCGGCCCAGAGGCTGGTCGCTCGGTCTCCAAACAGCACAGCGGGCAAAACGTTGCAGTGTCCAAAAGCCGATTTACAGTTTTATATGCCAGTTATTATGAGTGCAAGCAAGAAACAGTGACAGCATTTCCGCAATGCCGACTAACTCAAGCGTTATGAACAAAAACAATTCAGTTTGGCTCAACACAAGCGCTTAAATAATAACTAAAGTGACAGAGAAAAGACTTGAAGCTTTCAAATCGCAATCAATTTTTAAGTCGCTGCAGTGAAAGTGGTGAATAAAAATTGCATGGCATCTTTTAGGCGCAGCGCATAAAAAGTTTCCCACAGCGAATTGGATTGATCAATTGTTGTTGTGGATTTTGTTTGTTTGTTTGCTTGTTTTCTGGAACCTTTGAAACGAACAAACAGCAGCTGTTTAAATGTATTTTAGTGCTTGCACTCAACAACGGCCAGCCCCCTTGAGGGCCGGCAACCCATGGAGTATTCAAACTCAAAGCGTTTGAATCATAACGGCCAACAGCAACAACAACAACAGCAACAACCGCACACAGAGCAAACCAGGTTAGTGTTTATAAATATACGCATACCTGCATGTGCTCCATTTTTATGACCACATCTGACAGCGTCACAGTTTTTATGCTTCCTCTTTTCGCTGTTTTTTTTTTAATTAACCAAACAATTGCCCAGGCACGAATGCGGTGAGTGTTGCACCGCCCACGTGCCTTTTGTGCCACACATAATTTGCAAAATAAATGCGAAAAGTGGGCAAATATAACAAAAGTCGCCATCGCCGTCGTCGCTTTTTTCAGGAGCTGCATTGTGGCGGTGGCGGTGGCTGTGGCTGTGGCAGTTGCAGCTGCTCCTCATCATTCATTTGGTTGACGAGACTGAGCCACTAACCTACTTGTGGTGCTCCTACCGCTCCCTCCTGCACACCTTTCTACTACCGATAGCAGTAACTTTCGCTATTGTTTGCCGGACCGGCTTGCCACGCCCACATGCTGCTAGCGGTGTTGATGAGTGCAAATGTGAAAATGACATGGACCAAGCATAACAAATGATGAGATTTTCCTTTGGTCGATTCTGCATTGCTTCTACCCCTCTACTTTGCTTGCTACCCTCTTGCTCTGTCTCTTCTTGTCTCTTTCGCACACTCTATGCATAAATCAAAAGTTCAATTTTGCACATTTCAGCAGAAAAGCACAAAAAAACACACTCTCACAGTAAGACAGAGAGAGGTAGAGCAGGAGCAAGCAAGAGACAGATACTTGTAGGCACACATGGGCAAATATTTCACTTGTGCTTTCGAGCAGCGCATCGAAAAGCGAAAATATTGTGACAACATCAGCAGCAGCAACAACAACAACACGACGACAACAACAACAACAACGACGACGACGACAACATTGAAAACTAGAATCTGTGAATCTCTGTTTCGAGTGCTTGTTGGGATGCAGAGCACTTGTGTGTGAAGTGCATAACAACGTGGAAATATTGTAAAAGCAAACTACAAGATAGGCAGCCAGAAAAGGGAATAGCAGAAGGAATGGGGAGAGAGTGGAACGAAGAGGGAAAGGAGGAGTGGAGCAGGGAATAAGGAAGAGCAGATGAATAGGAAAAGGGCAAGCTGATAGGGAAAGAAGGGAGAAATAGGGGTATGGAACCAAGAGAACTCAAAGGGTAAAGGAGGTAGCTAAAAAGGAATATAGGAGGAAAAGAGCGAGTAGCTGATAGGAAAAGGAATAGCAGAGGAACACAAGTTAGGCATAGAAAGGGGAAACCAAAAGGGAACAGCAGAGCGAAGGAATACTTTGGCAGGCAGTGCTGCCAAAACAGCCTTTTGTCAGACAGATCTGACCTATTTATAAAGCTGAAAAAACAACTTTTATATCTGTTATACCCTATAAATGTAGTTTTTATTATTTTCCAATATTAAATTTAAATTAAATCACTGCTATAAATGAGTTTGTAGAGCAGTGTAAGAGATTACTTTAATTGAAGCTGCTATAATAAATTACTAAGCTAGTAATGAGTATTAACTTCCCTTCCCATTGTTTTTGCCAGCACTGTTGGCAGCTTCAGCTGAGCCGAGCTGAGGACAACAGATGAGAGCGGCGACAAAGCGAAATGCAATAAAGCTCAGTGAAGGCATAGAACATCAAACGTAGAAGCGGAAACAAAGGAATAGACAGGAAGAGAGGGGAAAGTATTAGAGCAGGGCAAGAAGAGAGCAGAGAGGTGACAGGGGAACTGCAGGCAGCAGCGGAGGCGATGCCAGATGAAGTTGCGCATGTAAAGCGCGTATTGATTTTAAAAGTGTGCTGTAATTGAAAAGCGCAAGCAAAGGGGTATGCACGACCCAATAACACATATGGGAATGCCTCATAAACTGTTTGACATAGAAATAAAAGAAAATGAAACAAAATTGAACTCACTGCAGGGTATCCACCAGTCTAACTAACTTAGTTTGCCACTCGGCCTGCTGTCAGCTGCCAAAGGATGCCGCAAAACAAGTAGGTTTGTGGCTGCCGCTAAGAGCAAACGAAACGGGGAAAATGAAAAAAGGCAGCACTGCAGTGCGTATGAGTAATATTTACAAAGGCAAACACAAACCGCAAGGGCGCGCACTGTGCGTATACGTGATGCCAAAGTGCATTTCCAATGAAATTATAAAATCGAAACTCAAATTAAGCGAGTCCTTTAAGTTGAAAGCTTTAAAAATTTATACTAGCTGCTAACTAAACAGGTAATGCGACTAACTAGTTAATTCGTTGGCTTAAGTGTCTATTTTAAGCCAAAGTACTTAGTTATTCCCATTAAATATTAAAGCCAACTCGGTAACGAAAACACTTTTCTCTGCTTTTTACCGGCAGTTAAGACCGAACTATCGATCAAAGTGGCTGACATTGTTAACTGTTCGAGCAGTATCTTACGCTCTGCTTCCCCCTACCCCCCTACCCACCGCCGTCTTGCCACCCCTGCCACACCCACAATTGCTGATATTCAATAAATTGTGTGCTGGACTGCCAGGAAAATGGCCAATTACGAGCAATAACGAGCCAAGAAGTATGCCACAGTCTGCAGCACAATGGGGGCTTGTGGTTCAGGGTGGGAGGAGGAGGAGGAGTCAGGGGCGTGCCTTGTGGTCGGTGGTTTGAACCGTTCAGCACTCTGCACTCCGCTCGACTGCACTCAGTATGAATGGCCATTTTTCCAATCAATTACGTGAAAAAGGCGAATAAATTCTGCACTCAAGGAAAAGGGGCGCCCAAGGGGGGGCGTGGCAAGGAAAACCCGCAGACTTTTCCAACGAAAAGCGTTTTAAATTTTTAAACAAGTTCGCTAAGATTAATTGCATTTCAATTAAACGTTGACACTGACAATGAAATTCAGTTTGAAATCGTATTTCAAGCGATTTTCAATATTTTCCCATTTTCCATTTTCATTCGCAGACTTTCCATTGCCAACGGTTATTTTCGTAGCACAGATACACCCACAACGCCAGCTGGGGAAGCAATAATTTCCACAACAACAACAGCAGCAGCAGCAACAACAACTGTTATTGGTGCACCTGCAACATTGGTGGCAAGTCAGCGTTGCCTCAACACGCCACCCACTACGCCCAGCAGCCCACTGCGAGAGGCGCCTCAGAGTCCCTCGGACGGACACACCTCATCGCTCAGCTCGCATTCCATTTCCAGCGACATCTTGTTGGGTAAGTGTACGAGTAGCACGACTAGCAAATACCCTGTTAAAAAGACAGGCCATATGCAAGTCCATGACTTGTTCTGCTAGCATACCCTTTGGTAAAGTGTTAAGTACAGGGTATGCTAGGGTGTATCATTGTGGTTCTTAAAATACAAAGCTTTTCTTTATGTGTTCTTTATGTGTAGTCAGCTAAAGGTAATTTTCTGACGACTTAAATAACCAATTTAATGCTTTATTTAAAGGGTATGGTTTAGTCTATCATTTGACACAACTTTTGCTTGGTCAGCTATGTGCATTTTAGCAAATATACCCACAATTCCTTTGCTAATAAGACTTTGCTGCTATTAACATAACACACACTGTTAAATAGCAGCGCTATGCTAACTAACAGTCAGTGCTGCTTAAACAGCTGCTATAATAACTCTGTTCAGAAGTCTCTGCAGTTGCTGCTGTAAAATTGTAAGTAAAACAGCACAACTCGTGCAGCTCTTTTGCAGGGTATGTGGCACGTTTGTTACACTTTGCCTAAATGTAGTTCTATTTTCTTTTTTGTTTGTTTTATGCGCTAACTTTGTTATTTATAGCTGCCCAGTTTCGCTCACGAAACAGATCATGACCCAGGAAAGCAACGACTGCAGCAGCAACAATAACAGCAACAATAAAAAGAGCTAGAAAAAATAACAACAAAGAGCAAGAACAAATAAAATTGCAACATTTTATTGAGGTTGCTGACATTCAGCCAAACATTGCAGATGCCACGAGTTGTTGCTGTTGTTGCTGCTGTCCCACAGCTCCCACTGACGTTGCACGACCCAAAATGCCTTTTGTGCTTAGTTTTGGGTTTCAGTTGCATGCCACACAAGCCCCTCCCGTGCTTAGAAGTGTTGACCAGGAATGCCACAGGCAACAATCGCTGCTCTAGGCTCGTGTGGTTGCTGCAGCTGTCTCTGGTCCCTGTTGTTGGCGCTGCAGCAGCAATTGTTGCCGCTGTGGCATCGTGTGTGACGTTTATATGGATTTTGTGTGCTTTGTCGCGCTGACATGTAGGAATTGTGGCACTAAAACTACTTGTAGTAGCAACACAATTCCTCTACTTTGTTGCAGCTCCCTGGGGACAGGAGTTTGCTGTCTTTGCAGACCCAAAAAGATTGCTTGATTTACCAGCTGATAAGTTGGCAAAATGGTTTATGTCTTCATTACCAGAGTCCCTGAATCCCTTTACACAAAACAGCGCTTGTTTTTTAAATTTCCTAAATAAAGTTTATTATTAAAGTGTCTAAGTTTTTAAAGTTCAGTTTGTTTGATTTTCATTTTGGGCAGCGCGATCTACTGAAAGTTCTGTTTGCCTAGTATTTCAGCTGGAATATTGAAAGTACCACTTGATTTACTGGGTGAAAAGAAATACACAGTAAGATTCAACACAATAGCAGATTCCCGATTAATTAAATTGATGCTATCAGTTTTCTGTTTAATTATTAAAACTTCTGTAAAGTTTGATTTTGTTTTCTGTTAAATAAAAGCTGTTAGCAATCCCTAAAAATAGCGCGCCAAAAAAAAAGACACAACCGCGAAGCCCTAAAATTCATAGAATTTTTAGCTAAAATAACAGGCGAACAGAATCAGCAGAAAGCGGCAAAAAATAATGTAAATATAATAAGGTGACCTTGAACTCTGCATACATGGAGAAAAAGGCGCAACAGAGCAGCCGAAAATGGAGAACTAATAACAGAGAGCAGCAGACTTTACTCAGAGCGCTGGTGAGCGTTGCCTCTGCAGCTGCAGCAGAGTACTCTAAAGCAGAATAATTTTGAGCATAGCAACCTACTGTAAATTATGTTTGCCTGGTATTTCTGTTAAATTATGTGCTGCTCGCTAGCTCTGTTAAGCGCTGTGTCAGCGAAAAAGGCAGCGAAAGGCTAAAAATGAAGATTTGACTGGCTGATACACCAGGCGAACAGAATAAGCAGCAAGCGACAGAACTAAATTCAACAGCAGCTTAGAATAGCAGAGAAAACGAAAATTAAGAGAGTTCTAAGCAGGAGATGGCTGTGTGTGTGAATGTTCGCGGACGCCAACAGAGCGGCTCTATTTACTCCTTTCTATTCTACGCACGCTTTTAGTACATTTACCGTTGTACGCTCTCTATTGTCTATTGATCCGCAGTTTGTGTGAATGTTCGCGGACGCCAACAGAGCGGCTTGACGTCCGCGAACATTCACACACACAGTGGATCACCAGAATAAAGAGAGTATTAAGCCCGAGAACGTTCCTTAAAGAGTTCCAATTAGAGAGTTTGATGTGTGTGTGATTGTTCGCGGGCGTCAGAAAATGTCCGCGAACATTCACACAAACTGCGGATCAATAGACAATAGAGAGCGTACAACGGTAAATGTACTAAAAGCGTGCGTAGAATAGAAAGGAGTAAATAGAATCACTTTTGCTATTTAATTTTATGCATTGCTATTTTTTGGCACTTCTGTTCGCCTGGTGCTCCAGCTGAAATTTCTGTCGTTTGTGAGCTCTGTGGCCCAAGGAATTTTTAGCCCACCACCCCACCCCTTGTAATCAAACTACATTTAATATTCATTTTAAATTGTTTTTATTTTTAAAAATCCTATTCTTAATTCTTAACATCAGGTTTATTTTGTTTAATATAATTTTTCTGTTATGTTATGTTTTTAGTAGTTTAATTTTGTTTATATATAAGTACAACAGTTTATAATAAATGAATACATAAATATATATAATATATTTTGTGTATAATTTAATTGTCTTAGTTTAATAAAATAAATTTGAATTGTTTTTTAATTTGACAAACAATAAAAATAATAGTTTACTATATATAATTCATTATAACTTACTGGGTTTATATTTTAATTTAGATAATATTTTCGACAAAAAGTTTCCTTAACAAACGGCCCAAAGTAAAACCTTCTAAATTTAAATTAGGCCAACAGATTTATTTGTACAATTATTTGGTTTATTTATTAGCTTAATAAATGTATGTTAATTATTTATATTCAAAGCGAGTTCGATTGCAAATTGAAATCATTTTGAAATCGCCTTCAAACCGAAGACATAATTTCTCACTCCAAGTGATAATTTCTAATGCCTACTTTATAGCTTGTTTACAACTTTTGATGCCTTCGCATATCAGTCAAGCCCCAAGGCAACAACAAAAACAATCGAGAACTTGCCGCAAGAGCAAGAACAACAGCGGCAACAACAACAAAGATAGAAACCAAAGCAGAAACTATGAAAAAAATGTGCAAAGTAAACAAGAGTTGTAGAATCTAGCAACAGAGAGGCATAATAACGAGCAAATAAATAAAACTAAACGCATTTGCGCCACTTTGTTGCTGTTGTTCTCGTTGTTGTTGCTGCTGCCCATGACGTTACTCAAGTCATTGAACTTAGACAAGCAAATAAAAACGCAAACAACAAAAAAAGCACATGAGTAACAACGTCAGCGTCGGCAGCAGCAGCAGCAGCCGGCGTCGCCGCGTTGATAAGTGAAATGCAATGGGCGCATGCCAGAAAATGGGCATGGTCATTCATTGGCATAGGCAATGGGCACAACAACAACAAGAGGCCACGTGGATGTGGTGAAGGGGCTGCCTACCAGCAAATAACTCTCACTCAAAGCACACACACATACCCATACACAGACACTGTGAGCATCACACTCTCTCGCAGAGACACACCCATACACTCAAAGCGATTACACAATCATCGACTGCAGCAGCATTTCATTTTTCTCTTCCTGGTTCGTCGACGTCGACTGCGGCAGCTACGTCGCGTGTCTTATGGCGTCTTGCTTGTGAGTGAGTGCGTCTGTGTGTGTGCTTGTGTAAAGATCAGGTTTTATCAGGCAAATGCAATCGAACATGTTACGTTTGTTGGGGGCGGCGGGCGGCGCACGTTCGTACATTCGTTCGTGTGTTGTGTCTTCGGCTACACGAAGCATTTGCCCGTCTGCTTTGCCGTTTGTCGTTGACTTTTCGCTTTCGATCCTCGTTGGCGTCAACGTTAGCGTTGGCGTCTGCGTCGGCTTCGTCGTCGGCGTCCACATTATTGTTGCCGTTTCTTGTTATTTACAGTTTCTGTTGCTTTCGCTGCCGTTGGAAAAATAGCAAACTAGCCGCACCGCAGTCGGCGCTGCGCACGCTGATCATTGACTTTCGTTGCTTCTCTTTTGTGCCAGGCATTCGTCATGGAAAATGTGTGAGGCGGTTGCGCCAGCGACAGCGACAGCATTGCGAAATCGGAAAATTGTGCGCATAAAGCACTTGGGTGATTTTCTTTTCTTTCTAATTGTTTCCCTGTGCCATCGATCGTAGGGGGAATGCCACTGTGAGGTAGCTAGAAAGAGAGTGGGTGGGCGAAACACAAAAATATTATTAGTTTATATTGAAATGTTTAAATACTCAACAGTTTTCTTAGCGCTTACCTTTAATTTCTACTCTTCTCTCTAGTTAGAATGTTTTCCGCTATGTTGCGGGCGTCTTGCAGAGGTTCTTAGTGCAACTTCTGGGGCTCCAAAACTCGTTTGGCACTTTCTACTGCCCAGCAACAACAACAACAACAGCAGCTTTGCTTTGAGTGCAACTGCAACATTTTTACTTCCGCATTATAGAGCTCATACTCTCTGCCTATTTAGCCATCTCTTTCTCTCGCACACACGCATGCGAATAGTGAGAGCGCAAAAGGTTCTTTGACATTGCTACATTCTCCTGCCAGCTGTGCGCTCTTCTTCTGCTCTCTCTTGCTCTCACTACGTAGTGCAGAACTTTGTAACGGTTCTCTCTCAGCCCATTGGCTTTCGTAGTGTGTGTGAAATTGATCTTGAGTGGAGTGTGTGCACTTGAAGTTGACGTCAACGTCAGCGTCGACTGCGCTGCCGCAGCCGTGCTGCCCACGGGCAATAGAAATTGAAAATAGCAACCAGGAACCGAATCGCCTCAGCAAATGGAAAAGTGCAGCAAAAAGAATAAAATAAAAACAGCAACAACAAGCAGCGAGAGTGCCAATGCGTGTTGTTGTTGTTGTTGTTACTGTTCTTGCAGTTTACAGATTAGAAAGATAGAAGCAATAACAGCACCCCCTCCACATTCTACCGCTGCTGCTGTCGTTCTTCTGCCGCTGCTTCTCCTCTGCTTCTGAGTCAGCCTCGTGCCCAACGAGCGCTGTCGACGCTCAAACGGCGCTACAAAAGTTTTTCCAACTCCATGCCAGCCACACATTCTATTTTCCTGCTCTTTTCACACACCAACACACACACACATGCACATACACTTACACACAGACGCACTCGCCTTCTTCTTATTCTTGTTCTTTTCTTGCTGCGCTCCGACGTTGTTGTAGTTGTAGTCGTTGCTGTGCTTGTAGTTGTCGTAGGTTCTGCAGTTCTGCAGTTTGGTTTGAATTTTCTGTTGCGCATTTGGAGCGCTGTGAAGTTGGCGCTTGGATCTCGTCGAGGCGAGAGTTTTGTGTACGCGCGATCGCACATTTTCACCATTTTCCATTTGGCATTTTCCAAATTCAACCGGAGTTACGTCGCCGTCGTCGTCGTTTCGTCGCCCGCACACCGCGCTTACCTCTCTTTCTCTGCCTCTCTTTCACTCTCTTAACTTCTTTCTCCCTCTGTCTAATTAGTGAACGCGTCCTTGCGGCAGGAAACTGCAAAAAATATAAAGAAAATAGAAAAACTGTGTACATTTTCAGTGCCAACAACAAGATAAACAATTACGGAAGTGAATCACAATTGAAATTATAATTAAATTATTTAATTAATTACAGTTTGTGCACAAGTGACAGTGAAAATAGTTTAAATTTAAGAGATTTTTTCCATGTTTCATATTTTTAGATATTTAATAAAAGATAAATATAGAATATTTCATAGATTTGCTGTAGTTTCAGATAGAAAAGTATCTCTAATAATTCGGCTGGCAATTTCCAACTAAATTTATAATTTTAGCTTGATGATTTCTGCTTATAAATAGCTAAAATTTCAAGCTAGTTTTAGTTAAGAATTTTAGTCATAGCTTTAAATTGAACTTATGTGGAACCAGTTTCGGAACTAGCAGCTTGTACTTAGATTAAAAGAGCTTGTTAGTGCTAAACTTAAATCATGTATTAATTCACACACGTAGTTAGCTGCTCTGGGGAGTTGAAAATTCGCCTGATTGCAGAAAAGTGCTAAAAAGAAAAGTGGCAACATAAATTCAAGTTAACAACTGGGTGGGGGGAAAAAGGCAGTCACCGCCATATGAAAATGCTGAGAACGCTCCGGCGAGTGTTGCCAGTGTTGAATTCAATTTGCGTGATGATGTTGTTGATGATAATGGATGCGAATGTGAATGCAGCGACGCTAGCAACATGGATGTGTACCAAATAGAGTTGGAGTCACAGGCACAGGCACAAATACGCTCCCAACTGCTCATAGACACAGTGGTTAAGAACCTGGGCCCAACGACACGCCCACAGCAGCAACAATTGCAACTGCAGCCGCAGCAGCAGCTGGACGACAACAACATTGCTGATCTAGAGGAGGAAGAGGAAGAACAGGAGGAGCAGCAGCAGCCAGACGAAGACGACGAAGTAGAGGAAGAAGAGGAGGAGGACGAAGAAGAAGAAGAGGACGAGGAGGAAGAGGGAGAAGAAGAGGAAAACGAAGCATTGCCGGAAGTTTGTTTCGATCCAAATTCCGATTTCAACTTACATTTTTTCGACACTCCCGAGGATTCGTCCACACAAGGCGCCTACAGTGAAGCTGGCAGCCTAGACACCAATCCCGACGACGAGCAGCAGCAGCAACAGGCGCTGCCACAGCCTCACCAACAGCAACAGTTGCTGACGACAACGGCAGCAAGCAACGCCACAGCAGCAACATCAGCGGAGCAACTGCAGCATTGCCTGAGTGCCATCGAAGCGGATCCATTGCAGTTGCTGCAGTGCGACGGTTACTACAGTGCAGCACCAACAGCAACAGCTGCCAGCACAACAACAGCAGCAGCAGTAGGCACTGTTGCTGCCGCAGCGACAACAGCAACTGCAGCACATCTCAGCTGCACGGCTTTGAGCAATGGTGGAGGTGCTCTGTACACCATCAGCAGTGTGCATCAGTTTGGTCCTGCCAGCAACAGTTCCAGCTCGACTGCCGGCGGCCACGCCCACTCCTCACCAGACAGCGGGCGTAGCAGCGGTTGCTCCTCCAGTTCCAGTTCTGTCACCGTCTCATCCTCGTCCTCCTCGTCGTCATCCGCATCCAGCGTTGAGCATTTCAATCGCACGACGCTACTCAATGCCAATCAGTCCAATCAGCAACAGCAACAGCTACAACATCAGCAACATCCGCAGCAACAGCAGCAGCAGCACAACGGCCATACAGCAACAACAGCAGCAGCAGCAACATCCTCATCAGCGGTCAGCTCCTCATCCGGTCACACGGCAGCATCTTCAGCTGCTGCGCATCTGAGCAAAGGACACGCAGGTAAAACTTGTACAGCGTTGCCAGACTGTAAGCGGCTGAAATAGACAGAAAAATATATTAGAAATGGCTAAAAAATGCTAAAAAAGTTTTGGTTTTAGAACAGTATTTAGCTAGTTTTATAGCCTAGAACATTTAGCTGCGTTATAAAAAGGTTAAATCTAACTATAGAGTTTTTTGGCTAAAAAAAGCTAGTTTAATAGCTAAATAAAATTAAAAAGGTTTGAATTTCCTGACAGAAAATAGCTTAATTGCTAGCTAACACTGTTTGTAGCTCACACAATTATAAAACTGCTAAATCTAGCTAAATTTAGCAACACTGTAGCTTTTTTTGTTACTTTACAAACATTACACAACAGCAACAACAATTTGAAAGTTGTTTTAAACTCCCCTCTCTGCTCATTTGTCTCTCTCTCTCCACACACTCTTTCAATTTTGGTCTTCCTCTGCCTCCTCCGCTTCTTCATTTGGCTTTTTCTGCGGAAACTGTTGAGATGCCGGCAGGAAAATGTGAAAATGAATGTAAATTCGCTCTTGTTGTCGATGTTGTCGTTGGTTTTATTTGTTGCAAGGAAATTGCTTTCGTGCTGCCAAATGTCTCTCAATGTTTGTGCCACAAGTGAAAGAGGCATGAAAATGGCATTTTCATTTTCATAAATAACCTGCAATTGCGCTATGAAAAACCATTTTAATAAATAAATGACTTTAATTCGCTGCGTTTGATGAGCCGGAAAATTTATGGATGCCAAAAGGGAAATTAAATGAAAGCTGTCATAAATACTTTAATTGATTAATTTTAAACGATTTACAGTGCTTTATAATTAAAAGCAAGTAATAAATGTATATTTTTGTATTGAGCTCAAAACTAAGAAGTTTAGCAGAAGGTATTTTCTTGCTTTCCAAATAGACTTCGTTTTTAGCTGGTTATTAGTAGGGCTATAAATATGTACCGTCAAAATAAGCCAAATGATTAAAAGTTAACCGCTACTTAGTCTAAATGCAGCTACTTATAGCCTGCAAAGCCAAACTGCGTCTATAATGATTCTGCTGCATACTTTTAGGCGCTCTAATTGCCTTAAAAATTCAAACATCTCTGACTCTGTTTTAAAATAAGCAAACTTAGTGTAATTTACCTATGTGATTTAGCAGAGTTTAATTGGAAGAGAACACAAATCTTGTCAACTCTTTTCTGTAACTTAACAGCAACTTTAGCCATGGCCTTGTTTTTTGTCTATTTACTAAACTTTAAGTAACTCTTTTTTAACAGACGTGTTTTGCAAATTACTTAAGTAGCCATTAATTTAACTAAATATTTGCAGTTGCTGCAAAGTTGCCAACAAAACTAAAACAAGAAAATCGAAACTTGCAAACTTGAGCGATGGGAAGAACTGTGTGATTAACTGGGCACTTGCCAATTGCCACTTGCAATTCGAGTTAGCTGGTGGCAATATCGTTTTCCTCGTTTTGTTGGCTTTCTAATTGGTTGTTGTTGCCACCGTAGTTGCTGCTGCTGTTGTTGCACGCTGGCAAGGATTTATTTGCAGCGGTTAATTGCGGCAATTAGTGAGGCAGCTGTGAGGCGTGAGCAACTAGCAAACAAATTAATTTGTAGCCAGTGGAAGAGAGCGTGTGGGAGCAGGAGGGGTAAGTTAGCCTGTTAGTGTTGCCAAAACTCGTTGCTGTCATCGTTAACGATGGCAACTGCAATTGGCATTAAGACTGCATAAATATCTAACTGATTGTCTGTCTTTCCAAGCGACTCTGTCGCTCAGTTGCCTAGTCAGCGTCATTTTGCCAAGCATTCAATCAGTTTTTCCTCTTGCTTTTCCATTTTCCATTTACTGTTTTCTTTTATCAGCATTTGCAGCTAGAGAAATGCAAACAAAACTTGCAACAAAATTATGCACTGGACGTTGTTGTTGTCGCTTGTCGGTTGTCTATCGCCGTTGCTGCTGTCTGACAACGCGGAAATGGCAAGCAGCAGCAGCAGCAACGACGACGACGACAGCAACAACAACAATGGCAGCTGCCTCACCCTGCCACAAAACCACAGCAACAACAACAACAATGGCGTCTAAATTGTCAACTCACAAAAGCGACCAAAGTGATTTGCATTTGAACACAGCGCGAAAATGAAGCAAGGCAGCAACAGCAACAGCAACTGCGACTGCGACTGCTGCAGCAACAACACAGCAGCAACTGCGACTGCGAGTGGCACTTGAATTTCCTTTTGCCGGCCTGACATTTTCCAGACGTTGTCGCCGCCTTTACAGACCTCCAACACTACTCCTTCAACTTCCCCTACTCCCTCTTTCTCCACCCATTGCTGCTGCTGCTCCTTCAGCTCTTTTGGTTGAAAATTCAATTTGCAATTGCACAAGCGCGTAACGCGGCGACTTCAACCGCTGCTGCCCCCACACTACCTCACTCGCTCACTCTCTCTCTCCACCCTTCCCTTCTTCCTCTCTCCCACTCTCCTTCTTTCGCTTTGCTTGCCACACAATTGTCGTTTGCAACTTCGGTGCGTTGTGTGTTGGCGCGTGCAAGTTGCACATTAATTTCATTTCATTTCGCATTTCGAGGTGTGGCAACGCCGATTGTTGCAACCACTACAACTCGTAGTTCATACTCCGCGCTTAGTTCATTTGCCTGCGATTTTGTTGCTGTGCCTTAGAAAAAGGCAAAATTGAAATGAAATGAAATAAAATGCCAAGAAGCAAACAATTTTCTTTGCTGCTGTTGCTGTTGTTCTGCTTCTCCCCCTTCCCCTTCTGCTTCTTCCGCCTCTACTTTTTGCTGCCACTCGTCTGCCTTCATTTTTCTACAATTTGCATTGCAAATTTTCGGCGCTTGCAGTGAAAATTGTGCGGTTGCTTCAACTAAGTTGCAGTTTTCCGCTTTCCTCTAACTCTCCTCTCATTTCTCTCCCTCTCCCTTTCGCTGTGTAGTTGGCGTATACGTGATTTTTTGGCATTTTTCCTTATCGCCGCATCGCTTGTTGTTTTATTTGCTCAAGTTGAATGCACTTTTGAGCTGGCATTTGAATTTGATTGTTGTCGTTGCCGTTTCTGTTGTTGTTGTTGCTGTTGTTGCAGCAATTGCCTGCGGAAAATCCATTTTCCTAATGCATTTCCCTGCTATTTACCCAACTGAAGTAAGAATTGATGGCCTGAAACACGTTTTAAAACTCAAATGAATTGCTTTTTAAATGTAAATTAGCTAAACAGCTTAAGAAAGACGCGATGTGTAGAGTTGACTGGGCTGTAAGATACCCTGTAAGCCCTGTAACTGTACACTGAACCTTTGAAGCTGTGTTATTTAGTTTCTTTAAACTATAGAGTAACTTACTTTCAATTCTTGGCTCTTCTGCTGTTTAGTTTAGGTACTAGATTTAAGTTAAGAGCACTCTGCCTACTATTTGTTCTAGAGTTACTCTGGAGACTGTGGAGTTTCTACAATGTCATTCTAAATCTATTCCCAGTTTCATCTTGTTTTAAGTCACTTTAACTGATTAATTTCTTAAGCATTTCTTAGCTAGTTTCAGCTTATGTTTTTAGCTTTTATCTCTGAAAAGTTGGCCATCTTTGATGGATTAAACTTTGCAGTATTACGCTGCTTTACTTCAAGTTGCCGCTTTGCTTTTGGGCAATTTCCTTAATGGATTCAACTTAACTACAAACACCTTTGCTGTGATCAAGGGCCAAGGGGTTGGGGGAGTCAGCTGTGGTATCCTTAGAGCTGGCAATCGGTTAAAACGCCTTTTTTATTTGCCAACTTGTGTTGGGTTTTTGGTTGGACTCAATTGACAGCTGAGTTGTCACTGACAAATGAGGCAAGAGTTTGTGTGCGAGAGTGTGCGAGTGTGTGTGTGTGTGTGTGTGTGTGTAGAGTGTGGCAGATGTGGAGCATTCGATAGTCGTTAGTTGTGTGTGTTTTGTTGGCAAACTCATTTAGTAAATTGCAATTACGGCAATGTCCAAAGCGGCGTATGAGCAATTTGTTGTCGATGTTGCATAATCAACACATGGGAGACACACACACACACTCACACACACACACACACTTAGCCACAACAACTTTCCAAACGCAGCTACAACAATTGCACTTTTTTCTTTGCAGAGCAACACTCACAGCAGCAACACTCGCAACAGCAGCAACACTCACAGCAGCAACAGCAGCAATTGCAACACGCGCAGCAGCAACAATTTGGCATTGTTGACTCCAGCAACGGCAGCAGCAACAACAGCAACAGTAACAACAACAGCAGCAGCAACAACAACAACAACAACGGCGTCTCCTCAAAATCGTTTGTGCCCTGCAAAGTTTGTGGCGACAAAGCTTCGGGTTATCATTATGGTGTAACCAGCTGCGAGGGTTGCAAGGTAAGTTGCTAGTATTCCTATCAAAGACTCTATTTACTAAATTCCCTTGTCGCTTCTGGTTCTTCAGGGTTTCTTTCGTCGCAGCATTCAGAAGCAAATCGAGTATCGCTGCCTGAGGGACGGCAAGTGTTTGGTCATTCGACTCAATCGGAATCGCTGTCAGTATTGCCGCTTCAAGAAATGCCTCTCGGCGGGCATGAGTCGCGACTGTAAGTACTAAAGAAGTGTATGCTAGACTTGTAAATACCCAGTAGTAGCCAACTGCTTAACATAGCAGTCTAACTACCAGATGTGTTGCCTTTAGTGTTTACCAACACTGAGTTCTACACGTTCAGGCTCAAGTACAGTAGCACTTGGCTATATAGTGCATGCTATGACCACTGCTTATTCCCTAGTCTGCTACCCTTAACAAACCCATTACGCTCTTGTCACTGGGTATAACAAGCCATTGCTGCAATTTATGATTAAGTACTCGACGCCTTCTCAAAGGCCGTGACAACAACAACAGCAACAACATGCTCGTGTTGCAACTGCCACAAAGTGAACGGAGTTGCTGCTGCACCTCAAATGCTGGCAGTTGTTTTTGCCTAGTTGGCCTATTGATAGCTTTATTAGCCAAAAAAAGGCAAACTGTGAAAACTTAGCCAGATTAAAGATTGCGTCTGTTAAGTGTCAACTGCTTTGCAACAGCCAAACAACGACAGTCTCCGCCAACAGTTTGCTGATGCCAGATATCGCAGCGGAATCTCTTAATTTACAGTCACATTTAACGCTAAAAACCGCTAACAGCGGGCTTAGAAAATGGCAGTTTCGTTTATTTTTATTAAGATTTTAAGGAGCGTTTAGCTAAACGCTTAATTTATAACTTTAAACTAGCTAAATGTTATGGCTATTAATTATTTTCCAGCTATTTATTAGCACTTTAATAAATTTGCAACGTTTTCCAGCGAAATTCAACGCTTGAGGCACTTAAAAGCTGACACTTTCCATAGAATTTTCTCTAACCACTTGAGGCACTTGCCACATTGAGTGGCAACTTCGTTTGTGCCTAAAGTTAAAGACCGCTAATGACTTGGCTAATACACAAATTCAGGTTTTTAAGGCTCATTCATCTCGAGTTGATTAACTTATTTACCGCCAAAGGCGCCGTTAACAATGGGAAAATGGAAAATGGGAAATGCAAAATGGGCAAAAAGAAAATGAACAACAACAACAAGTACAACAACAACTACATGCACAACAACAACAAGCCAAGCAAAGTGCGGCTAAAGTCAAGTCTTGGTTGGGCCTACAAATTTTGGGCTTAAACGAGTCGGCAACAGTTGCCACATACTTCCTGGTAACACACACATACACTCAGCGAAACTGTTGGCTTAAAAAGCAAATAAGTTTGGCATGAAGTGTTGCACACACACACACACACACAACATTTGCAATTTATTTGATGTTGCACAAATTAATTGCCTAAAGCAGGCGTAAGGGGCTCAGTGGGCGTGGCTGGTAGGCGGTGAGGTGGCTTGCTCAGTGGGTGTGTGACAAGCAAAGAGACATTTGTTGTTGCTGTGTTGCAACATTTATTAGTCGCCCTGCAACATTTGTTGCCATTTTTTATGGCTTTTGTTGCTTGTGCGTCGTCTCACGTTGCAGCCCACGCACACAACCCACACACACCTATCTAAACACTCATACACACACACACACATAGTTCACTTTTCATGTTTGCTTTGCGCCAAGTTTTAATGATTTTTCCAGGCAACTTGGCCAGGTTTTTGCTCAAGCTTCCTCATCCTTTTGGAAAGTTTTCCATAATTTACTCAAATTGCTTTTTTGTGGCAGCTTCTGATTGCTCTTGCGGCATGTTGTTGTTGTTGTTGTGGCTGGGGCGTTTTGATTTGCTCGCTGCCGTTTAATTAGTCTCTTTTGGCCCGACTTAGTCGCAGTTGAGTTTATGGCATTTGCCAATTTACCAATTCGACAATTTGCCAATCTCAATACCGTGAGAGAATTTCCAATTAAATTTTTGTATCGTGTTCGTTTTGTTTGACTTGGAAAACTCTTTGTGCCTCTTTGTGTTTGTTTTTGGTTTGTTTGTGGGTCATTTTCATCTCATTCGTCGCTTCCAAGAGTCAAATAATGCAATTATGCTGTGTGTGTGTGTGTGCGATTGGGCGTGGCACAGTTTCTGTGCTTTTCCTGCTGCTGTCAGTTAAATGCAGAAATGAAATCAAATGCTGCCAGTTTTGTGACTGTGTCACAATGACACAAGCTGTGAATGGACAAGACAAGGACATGGAAAATTATGATAAAAGGCAGGAAGAGGAAGAGAGAGAGAGAGAGAGCATTCAGAGTAGGAGCTAAGAGTTTTCAGTTTATACATTTTATGTGCTTTTAAAACCTTTTTAGTAACCAATTCTGTACCATTTTACAGTCTAGAGTAGAATTATGCAATGCAAGTTAGTTTACTGAAGCTTTAAGCCAAAACTGGCATTCTAGGCGCTTTATGACATTTTGAAGCTAAGTTCTTTAGTTAAAAGCTAATACTAGTTTAAGTGGCCTTCTTTATTTAGCCAAAATCATTAACTGTGTCATTTATCATGCTCTTAAGTGTCTTGTATACATAATTTGTTTATATTTAAAATGTTTTTTTTAGCTTAAAAGCAAAACTCTTAGCTATAAAGTCCCAGAAAATACTATTGGCTCTGCCAATCGCCAATTAATCAAGTGCCAAGCTCTCAAACTAAACTTTTAATGAGCATTTAAAGCTTTACTCAACAGACAGACTAAACGATGAGAGCTTTAAGCTTTAAGCAAACCCAAAATTTAGCTGCCATTTTCAGCTAGTGTCATTAGCAATTTCGATTTGCTGCTGCTAACCGAAATTAGGTCACACAGAGCTAAACAAAAAGAACACACACACACACACACACACACACACAATACTTGCTGCATGTGGTGGCAAGCATTGTGGCAGCAACAATATGCGCACTCGGTACAATTGCCACAGTTGTTGCTGTTGCTGCCTGCGCTTGCAATTTGCGTTAATCAAATTTTTGGCTAATTGCAAAAGTTGCTGCAGCTTCTTTTATTGGCCCTCTCTACGCCTTTCTCTCTCCCTTCCTCTGCTACACTTCTCTCCCTTCCCCCTCTTAGTTGCTGCTGTCACACGTGGCATATGCGTATTATTTCCGATTGTCTTATTAGTCTGTCAATCAAAGTGCAAATTTTGGAGCAAAGCAAAAGTTCTCGCTGTCAAGTTTGTCTTGGGAATGAGCACAGTATTGTCGCCAGCGGCAACAGCAGCAGCAGCAACAACAACAGCTACAACAGCAATGGTAACAGCTACAACCAAGGCGACACAGTAACATAGAATGGCTCCGCTCGACTCTGGCTCCAATTGTAGTCAATTTGAAAGCAAACTATCAAATGTCAGCTCAGTTACTGTAGTTGTTGTTGTTGTTGTTGCTGTCTAGCTGACTCTTTGGGCAGCCAAAATCAAACTGTGGCCATTGCTGTTGCGTCTGCGCAGCCACGAAACAAAAACAAAGACAAACAAACACACACAAATGACAGGCGGAATTGTAATTGTGGCCTAAACTGGGTCAACAGACACAACAGCAACTTGTTCTAGACGAGTGCGAATTGTGTTGCCATTTGCTGTTGTTGTTCAATGCTTTTAGCCCATTGTTGTTGCCAATTTTTGTCGTTTTTTCGCTGTTTTTTTTTTCTCTGACAAACGCTAAGCATTGTTGTTGCCCTTAGTGGCTGCTGCTGCTGGCAACATCAAAGCGCAGCCACAGCAACAACAAGAACAGCAACGCCTTTTGCCATTGTTTTCTGCAAACCATTGTACTGACTTTATTATTTGGCAATTGAAATTGGCAAGCGAAATGGGCAACACAACAGCAACAAATACACACGCTGTGCGGTCCTTTGTTCGGAGTGATTTGTCTCGGAAACAACCGAAAAAAAATCATTGTTTTGCTTTAAATGTTTTAGATTAATTTTAATCGAATTAAGCAACAACTGTGAAGCAAATGCTTTCGTGGTGCACAAATTTAGTTGTAATACACTTAACTACAAATTTTAGCTAAAAGCTCATTCACAAAAGTCTCCAATTTGTGTACTTAATGCGGAAATGTTTAAAATTCAACCAGTTTTGACCGTTAGCTGTCAGCACAGTGCACTGCACAGTGCACTCACATTCAGCTTTTGGCCAATTCATTGATCCCGTTTGCAACAGGCCAAAACATTGACTTCACTTCAACTGTTAATTTTGAGTTGCTTCCTTCCGTTTTTGCGCTCTCGCATTCTTTGAGTGCCTTTCACTTTCCGTTGTCTCCGCTTCCGTTTTGTGCCTGCTCTCGCTGTCTCCCTCTAGAGTGTGTGGCTGTCTCTTTCGCGTCGTTGCGGTCAGCCACAAAGTCCAATGCACGACGTTTTCGTGTGTTTTACGATTTCAATTTAACAAAGACCAAAAAATCATTTTGTTGACATTTAATTTGTTAATTATGTATTTAAAATGCGACGCTTGTTGTTTAAATTTAAGTAAACATTAATAAAAAGTCGCGTTTAAAACGATTTAACAGCTGTGAATGAGAATAGCAGAAAATATTAAGGAAGACAAAAAGTAAACAACAGCAACATGTAATGCTGCTCGTTGCAACTGCCACGCCCACTGCTTGCAACTAATTGCTAATGTTAATTTATGCAATTTAGCTGCTATTGCAGTTTGTCATTTGTTGCTGCTGCCGCGTACGAGTGTTGCTGTTGCCCATGTTGCTGCCGTGTTACGCATGCGCGCGCCTCGCAGCAACAAGTGCAATTATTTTGCACATTTTGTCAGCGTGTTGTGTTGCCGCACTTGCTGCTAATTGTTGCTCTTGTTGTTGCTTGTTGTTGCTGCCTATTTGTTGTTGAATTAACACGTTGTCGCTGCGCAGAATTTCACAAGAAAAAGAGAAAAAACAGCTGTCAGAATAAACAAATGAATGAATCGCTGAATTCTTTTGCTTTTTTTTGGTGTTGTTGCAGAACTCGCAAAACAAATAAATCCATAATAAACATAATACTTAATTATAATAATGACAATTGGGAATTGCGAATTTGTGAACTGCAATACCAAAAGTTCAATGCACAAAATGTTGCAACTTTTGAGGCGAAAATTAAAAAATTCCCCACCAATGAATAATCGTGTTTATTCTTGCCAAAAAAAAATATAAAAATTCTTGTTATCGCCGTCAGCTGTGGCTCTTGTTGTTGTTGTTGCTCTTCGCTGTTTGCTGCTGTAAAATTTGCACATTTCTGCATCAGTTGCAAATTTTTATTTGCCCAACAGAATGCGAGAAAAATGAGTCAACTTCAGGTCATTTGCTTCTGATTTTGTTTATTGGTTTCCAGAGGGAAAGGGAAGAGAAAAGTCACCACACTGCGTATGCGTAATTTGCTTTCCTTTACCAGAGTTAATCACACCTCTAATAGCGACCTCTTTATGCTTGAAAGACTTGCAAAATGTATATCTATTTATTATATACATTTGTGATACACAAAAAGTGTCATTGTTATTGATAAATGAGCAGCCTTGACACTTGACGAACGCTTTTCACGCAGGTGATAGACCTTTTGGCCTAATGAGGCTAATACGCTGAGTTGTCGCTGCTAGTAGCTAATAGATGGAATTAACTAGTGACGAAAGATATGTTGCTTTATGAAAACTTAAGAAATTTCGAACTAACTATTAGTTATTAAATATTTATATGGCTCAACAACTATACTGTTAAGGAAATGGATATTTATAAACGATAATCATTTGCTCAGTTCTTAAGAACATTTTACAAGTTTTGAGTAATTTTTGACACATAAAACTTTATGAACAAATGCCAAAGGGTAAGTATATAAAAATGTGAACAATTATTAAAATATAGAGTTTATTAGCTCTTCAAACATTAAACAAAATGGCATAGCTTCTGCAAATCGATTCATTTTTGACTAACTGACTCAACTTCAAAGTTTAAGATAAATGTCAAGCGGTAAGTATGAAAAAACTTAAATACTTTCAATGAAAATAAACTAAAATATAAAATCAACTAAGAGTTTAAGCCATAGACAAACTGACTTTCCCTTAAAGCCATTAAGATTAAAAATTGTATTAATTAAACATTAACTTAACATGACGCTATTACTAAACTTTAAGTGCAGCACTTGTATATGCAATAATCTCTTCAATTAACTCCCACAACATTTAATTAACCAATAAAGCAATCAATTATAGACAAATACAATTTATGCTACATAAATCGATTCGCAGATTTAAGCAATTAACTAGGCGACTCAAATTAGTGACAAAACCAGCAAGAAATACCAAGAAAATGTCGCCCACGTTGCACAGAGAAGGCGAGCGGGGTAGGGAAGGAGTGGGTAGGTTAAAGAGGGGAAAGAAGGGGCCAGTGGGGGACAAGAGCAAGACAATGGCGTTGACAGCTGCGTTTGTTGTGCACTACTCTCTGAAGCGATGCGAACGTTGACTTCTAAATGTCAATCACAGTAATGCTACTTACCCCCAGTCTCCCTACCACCCCCCTCTCCGCTATGCTCAGCCCCTAGCCCACTAAATTGTTGTACGTGCGCTGCATACAAATTTCTTAGTAAATATCATAAAAAGCAGTAGAAGAAGCAGCAGCAGCAAATTGTATATGCAAAAAAAAAATGTGAAGCAGCAACAACAAACAATAACAAATCACAAGCAAGAAATAAAAATGAAGAAGTTTATAAAATTAGCCAAGGCGAGTGTTGTTGTTGTCCACGAGTTGCTGCTGTTGTCGCAGTCATTGTTGTCGCCGTCTAGTGTAGATATAAATGATTATGATGCGTTGCCATTCGCGGTATAAAACACTTACGTATACTTAATAGTTGACAACGCATCGCAGCAGCAGCAACAACAACAATACTCGAGTACATTGGCAATTGCACTCACTGGGCGGGGTTCAACGCCCCCAACAAGAATATTGCACGCATTTTTCTTGCTGCTTCCGCGATTTTGTGCTCAAAGTTTGTTGCTTCCAAGTGTTGACTTTATCAGACTCGAACTCAAACGAAGACGCTGCTTTGATAAAGCAACAACTGGAGTAGAAGTGGCTGTTGTTGGTGCTGCTTGTGCTCTGGAGAGTAAAAGGTTTAGAACTTAAGGAAGCAAGCCACATTATGCCCAAAATTAACAGCAAACAAAGGGCAAACTGACTGTAAAAGACCCCGCTCTTGTCCTAAAGCAATCGCTGTGCACTGCAGTCCAAATGAAGACAATCCTTTAACTAAGAAAATATTAATAAATAGTTTTTAATTCGAGACACAACAGCAAAAGAAAAGTAATGCCATAAGTTTGAGAGTTTTTCCCATTTCCACTTCAGCGAAAAGGCGATGCCAGATCAAAGCGAAATGGGGCATTTAAGTTATGCGGTTGCACATGTAACAGAAATAAGGAAGCAACATGGCATTAAATGCGCACAGACACGCTTGCAACAGCAGCAGCAGAGACAGCAACAGTTGCTGCCAACGCACAAATCAGTGAAGCATTTGATTTCGAGCAGAAAATGCGAAAAGAAAAGCCAACACAACACACACACACACACACACACACCCAGGAGGAGACTGGCGGCAATACCAAAGTCGAGCTTGGCTAACAAACTGCAACCGCAGCTTTTGGCCAGTTTGTCTGCTTTGTCTTCAATTAACACGCCGCTTTTTAAACTGATGATGTTGCCTCTTCCAAGTTGTTGCTGCTGCTGTGTGGCATTTCCCTTTAGCAGCAAACTGAATGCGTTGACCTTTTGCCAAGATGTTGTTATTGCTGTTGTGCTCTCAAGTGTGGCTGCAACAAGCGACGGCGGCGACTCTTTGACAGCGTCTCAATTGAAACACCTCCAGGGGTGCCTGCTCCATGCCCCATGGTCGCTACTTCTTCCCCTACTCGCTGCTGCATGCTCCAGCGTTTGATTTAACTGCTTAATCAAGCTGAAGTTGAAGCTGTTGAAGCTGCAACTGCAAACTGCTGTTGTTGCATGCTAAATTGCTTGATCTGCTGTTGATCCAGCTGCCAGCGCAGTCATAAGTACAACTTTATAACTCATCATCATCATTAGTGCAGCTGATCATAATCAGCAGCATCATCAGCATCATTATCTTCAACATCATCAACAACAACACAATTTCCTTGGTCTCTCTTTTTTCACAACGTGATCGATGACTGTTTTCCTGCTACATGTTGCAAGTTTGCTACTAAATTAAATCAAAGCTGGCAGCGTGTTAAAACGTGCCTGACATGCCACAAGGGGAAGTAGAAGAAGCCGAAGGGGGGTAGGGGGTAGGGGAACTGGCAGCTAAGGAAATCAGCACTTGAGACGCGTGTGCAACAAACAATCCCCCCTTATGCCAAACCGCCCCTCGCCCCTCGCTCTACCTGTTCCCCTTTGCGAATTGCGTGCTGCAAATTAGTTGCAGCAATAGTTTGCATTTTTTTCTTCATGTTGCTGCATTTAAGACCGCATAACGGTTCCTTGATTAGAGAGCAAATCGTAGCCCTTAACCGCTACCACCACCGCCCCCACTCACTCCCCTTTTCACCCTCTTTAATTTGCACTCATGTTAAGCAGCAACTTTAACCAGCAATTACAACAAGAAAAAAGTAGTGGGCGGTAGGGGCGTGGCGCCTTGGCACCATTCAGCAAAAAAAATATATATGGCCATAATTACATGTATTTATAGGGGGCCAAACAAAAAGTTTCGAGTGCAAAATGGGGGAAAATGTTAAATTGCAAAAATCCAGATTGAACACGGTCTAAATAATATTTTGTGGTATAATTATAGCCAGGTCTATCTGACTAATAAAAACTCAATCCTAAAATAGTTTAATTTAAAATTATATAACAAACACATTTCCTTCCTTATGCCAACCCACTCTTTCCCACTCTCCCTTCCGTTCTGCCTTCAGTCTCCACTCCTTTTGCCTTTCACAACCCATTTAATAAACATTTCAATCTTTTTTGCATATCTCTGCCTTTCCCCAGCGCATAAGTATCTATTGCGGAAATCGTTACACTTTTTTTTTTCCTTTAACGTTTTTGGCAACTAGCAACTGGCAGAAATTGTCAAGCGTCGCATCCTGTTGCCACATGCAACTTGATCGGAAAACCAAAAAAACGACTCACAAAGCTGACATGAAAAGTTACTTCCTTATTGCAAATGCCCCCGTCCCTTTCCAGCCGCGCGCCCCCTCCACACACACACACACACACACACACACACACACACACACACACACATACTGTCGGTCGTATCTAAGCCGTCATCTAAGCCAAGGCTTATGTAACTGCCAGCAGTCGCCATCTTTGAGCTGTAACATTTCAGCTTTATTTTTTTTTTGCTGCTGCCTCTGTTGCAAATTGTAAAACGTGCCGCCGGCCACGTTGCCAAATGTGCGACAGCAGCAGCTTCAAAATGCAAATGCATCTAACACCGGTTGGGCAGCTTTTTTGTTGCAATCTCACGGATGCAACACACACACACAACGACACTCAGCAGCAACAAAAACAGCAACAACAACGGCAAAATCTCGTTACTCAATTTCAATTGGTTTGCTGTCGAAGTCGACGTCGACGCTAGCTGCGCTGCTGCCGTCGCTGTTGCTTACTGCTGCAATGCTTCCTGCTGCATTTGAAAGTTCTGCACGCAAAAGCTCGCTCTCCGATGCCTTCGTGCGCTCTCACAATCGTACCGTTGCGCTCTCACTCCTACAACACGCGCTCTCTCTTGCTTACTCTCTCTCTCACTCGCGCTCTGTGTGTTCGTGAGCAACTTTTCAACTGGCTGTCAGACTCTCTGCTCTTTGCACTTCTTTGTTTTGCTTCTCATATTCTTGTAGTGCTGCTGCTGCTACAGCCGTTGCTGCTGCTGTAAAAGCTTTGCGTCGACGTCGACAGCGCTGGGCCGAAGCAGCGACCGCATTTCGTTTGCGATGCTTCGCATTCCGTTAGCTCGTTTACAGTTGTCTCTCGTTGCTTCAAGCGTGCGGCACGCGAACGCTCCCTTAAAAAAATAAATAAATATAACTAAATATAAATTTTAATGAAAACCTGCAACAGTAACAACAACAGTAGCAACAGCAGACGATTTCGTGTGTGTTTTGTGTATTTATCAAAAAGTAAAAATAATTTACATTTTTATTTAAAGTTAAGAATTAAAAATTGTAATTGAAAAGTGCGTATACATACGACTTGCAACAAGAACTGCCGTGCCACAAAGAGTGTGTTGCATAAATTGCCAACCAGCGGCCAGCGGGTATTGTGATTTGAATTTCAAAATCAAGTTGAAGTTTTTGCGGCGGCCCCTTGAGGCTGCAGCTAGTGTTCTCAGTGAGTGTGTGTGTGTGCGCGTGTTTGCGTGAAAGGTGGCTGAGAGTTTTTCCCTAAATTCCAGCTGCGAAGTGACAGTGAAAAGAAGTCACCAAGGAAAAGCAGAAGAGAGCAAAAAAGAATTCAAAAATATATATAAATATATGTATTTAAAAGCAGAGCAGTGAAATTAAAACAGTCCAAGGCAAAAAGTTGTTGCCTTTAAGTGAAGTTTTTGAAATCAGCACACGAGACGTCGTCAGATAAGCAAACGAGAGAAAGAGGGAGAGAGAGCAACAACAACAACAGCAACAAAACAAAAGCCAACGAACGGGGCTCAAAAGCAACAAAATCAAAAAGAATTCCCCAAAAACAAAAAAAGTTAAGGCGAAAAGGCAGCGCCTATTTTTGGATACGGCAGGAGAAACGAGAGTGAACGCGGGGAGAAAGGAGAACGGAAAACAACAACAACAAAAACACTGCTGAGCTGCTCTCAATTGAATGGTAAATTGAATAGATTGCGCTTCTTCTTCTTCTTGCTTCCTCTTTCTCTTCCTCAACATTTTTGTTGTTATTGTTGAGAGTTCCTTTTTTTGGTACAGCGCTCTCTTTCGCACGCTCTCTTCCCTGCTCGCTCGCTCTGCTGAATTGAGCTAAGGGTATAAATAATTCAGTCTTACGTTGCGTATGCTTAATATTAATATAATCAACGAAAATCACACACACACAGTGAAACACACACAAATCGCTTACTCCTTCTTCCTGCCACACTACCTCTCTCGCTCTCCCTCTGTGTCTCTTTCTATCTCTTACACACACATGTAATTTGCAGGTTCATTCACATCAATACAACAACTTCCTGTCTGTCTCTTTTGTTAATGTTGTTTTTGTTGTTGTTGCTGCATTTTACTTCCTACATTTTCCGTAGCACACAAAAATAAATGAAATCAACTGAAACTGGTTTAGTTCAACACACTGCGACTATTGCGAAAACTGGTTGCAATTATTGTTGTTGCATTGATTTCGCTGTTGCTGCTGCTACTGCCGTTGCCGTTGCTGCCACTGACTCTACTGCCTGTCTGCCTTTCTTGGCCAATTGATTTGTGCCCAGTTAGCAGGAGCTGGCCATTTGCATTCCGGTTTTTGGGCAGCATCTTCTGCTGCTTCTGCTGCAAGACTAATCAGAGCCGGAAACATAAAAATTGCAACCTGACCATTCGAGACTGTCGTCTTATAGCCCAGCTATGACTTTGGCTAACGACTTGGCTAACAGCAAACAGGTGCAAGAGCCACAGCTACTAACAACTTAAGACTTGTCCCATAGTAGTTGCGATCATAGGATGTTGCCACAGGCTCAAAACGACTCTTTGCAGCTGCTTCAAATCTCATTTTCCTACGTTTGTCTCTTCTCCTTATTCTGCTTCCCTGCTCGCCTTCAACTTTTTCCCACTTAATCCCAGCTAAATTGATTAGTTTGTGAATGCGTACAATGAATCAAATATCGAGTAGTTGTAGGCAGTGCATAGACTAGCAAATACCCTGTTGTATGTAAACTAATTCATTATATAATAAATTATAGTTACAAATGTATCTTAAGATACTTTGCTGTAAGATTGACTACTGTTCATTCAAACTGTTCTTGAACTATGTAAACTACACGGCACACGCATATACTCCTTACATACAGGGTATATATGTGGCTGTAGAAAATCAGTGCGACGTTGTCGAGAAAACGCTATGAATAAATTAGTTTTCATTATGTTAAACACATTTAGATCGTTTCAACAAACGAATATTCACATTAAATAGTTGACAAATTGGCAACTAAATTGCAAAAACACACACATTAAGACACACACATACACAAACACGCACAGACATGCACACACATGCAAATAGCAAGCACTTGCCATCAAAAAATGTTTGTTTGCCGAGTTCATTAACATCAAAATTCGTCCTTGTGCGTCCAACAGTCAACAGAGAGCGACGAAACAGAAACAGAAACACGAAAAAGAAACAAAAGGAGAAAAAAATGAATAAAAGCCAAAGCAAATTGCAAACATAAATAAATTATGTGCAACAACAACAGAAACAATTGAGTTTTGGGGCCAGGTGGAGCTTAGAAGCCAAGGATAACAGAGACAGAGACAAAGAGATAGTTTGTGAGACAGAGAGGGAGAGAGAGCGAGAGAGAGAGAGAGACACGCGTCTGTCGAAATTCGTAGCTAAAATCTAGCTGTAGATACACATGTGTGTATCTGTATCTTTGGCCTGTCACCTGCGCAGCTAAAACTACTCATAAATAATCATCATCATCAGCAACATGAGCATGATGATTGCGTTGATTATCATCATCATCGCATAATCATCGAGGCAAGCGCTCAGTTCGCAACGGTATTCGTTGTAAAAACGCGGCCAATAAACTGAATGCGGTGCGGTTCAAGGTTTAACCAAAGCCAAAATGAAACTAAAGCAACAACAACTACAACAACAACAAACAAAGGCGAATGAACAAACGAAACGAAACGAAACGAATGACGAACGCAAGCGAAATGAAATGAATAACAATTAAATCTCACAAAAGGCATGAAATCATCTGCCAACTAAAAACTACAAATAAAAAATAAAGTAAAACTAGCACAAAGTCGAGCTGTAGTAAATGTATCCATGAGATACAACTACTCACAGCAATCTAGCTTAAAGATACACACAAATCTCTGTGTGAGCTCAAAGCTCATTGACCAAAACAGTCAGTGGCCCAGTCTTGAATCTATTCATCTCTCTCACTCCTCCGTCTACAGTCGACAATCTGGTAGAATCTTTGAGCTGTCTTCAGACTGCGGCTAAAAGTATTACCGTTAAGCGCAAGTTGAGCGGCGTCCCATTAACAGTTAAGCGGGCCAATTACCAAGGCGCATAATTGCTACAGTCTTTACCGAGGGGTTGATAGAGGGAGGTGGTGTTGTTGGTAATAAAGTCCACTCTTTTTGGCCAATAATCTTGGGCAATCATTCAAGTGGCCGTCCGTCAATCAGCTGTGAGCTGTACACAGAAAGAAGTTTGGGATTTTGAGTAGTTCCTATGAGTAGTCCCTATGGAAACTTGTTCTACATGCAACACCAAACAGAAATCCTTTTTTTACACACACCAATCATGTTGTCCATTAATTAAAGTACACTTGTTTTTGCTCAGTGTAGCTACACCCTCAGTTCAAGTTCTCAATGCTGTAATTCTATGGCTGCTTGGCCTATTGTTGTTGTTGTTGCACACTCATTTCTAGTTTATTACAAAATTGACCCACATATTTGTTGTTGTTTACTTTTTTTTTTTTTTTTGCTTTTTGCGCCAGCTACATATTTGTATCTGTGTATCTGTGTGTGCTTGAGTATTTGTATCTCTTGTTATTTATTCATTATTTTATTATTTTAGCTATTTTTTGTTGCTGTCTGTCTCTTCGCTGCTGCTTTAATCGGCGATTTTTACACATTTTGCTTTGGTGTCTTTTTTGCCTCTTTCTTTTCTGCTGAGTGTGTGTAGTGTAGTGTGCTGTGTGTTGTGTTGTGTATCATGACATTAATGAACTTATATGGGATGGACAATTTAGATTTGATGTGTCAACAGTCCATTTGGGTGTGTGTGCTACATGTGTGTTTGTAATGAGTGTATCTTACAGATAGCCCATGGATGGAGATAATTGTATTGATTGTGTATGTGTGTGTGTGTCAAACGGGGTGTGGCTTAGGCTTGAGAAATTAATTGACACACGCTAGTTCTTTTGATCCAGACATGAAGATAAACATAAATTAAGAAATCCATATGAAAATGACCTCGAAAATAGTTTAAGAGCCGCATAAAGAGATAAGAGCTACAGAAGATAGACAAATTTTAATCAATTCGAGCTGTGATATCGTTAATTTGTATATTAAAATGGGCTTTAGTTTGTCTACTACTCGAAAGTGACGAAACTACAAAGTAAAAGCTAAAATTTAACCAAGCAACGAATGTACATATCTAGATACAGACTACACAACTTATTGCTGCAATATTCGAAAAGTAGTTTAACCGTTATTCCGCCGCACTTCATATAATTTAATTGACATTTTGGTGCCAAGAATAAACCGCAAACTGTTTTAATTTGATTTTAGTTTTGGCCATGCTTGGTTGCAGTCACAGCCATAGATACAGATACATTTTGCTGATACAACAGCTACACCTACAAACTGTGGCAAGTGAATGTGTGTGTGTCTGTTGCAAATGCAGTTAGCAATGAGTGACCTCCAAATTGAATAGAATACAAATGCCACAAATACAAAGAATGTAAGGGGGAGTAGAGTGGAGGGAAGGGGACGAGAGACACCTCCAAGCAACCCTCCACAATGTGTGGCAAGGTGCATGCGACCATAACCACAAAAGCCACACTGAGTTTATGATGACTATAATGATGATGATTAAGAAACCGAGTTCTCAACTCTGGCTAGCGAGTGTGTGTGTTTTGTGTATGTGTTAGGATGTGTGTGCAAAATGAAAGCTTCAATTCTGTGATGTCTGTCTGTCTGTCAGTCATAGACGCTTGACGCTCCATTCAAATTGTGGCAAACAGAACAGAACGAACTCAAAGCCACAAAGACCAAAATGGACAGCCAACTCTGACTCTTGAGCAGCGGGGGAGGCGGGGTCAGCTTAGGGCAGGGGGAAAGGGTTGCAGTTGTGGCAGGCAAACAAACCGACAGAGAGTCAAACGGCGTTGTTGGAATTTCAAGGGCTCAAATAGCCACATTGTTAGACAGCATAATAGCTGAAAAAAGGCTAAAGAAATTTAGAAAGCTATAAAAATTGACTTTTCAAATGCTTTCAGCTGAAATAAAATAAATAAAAACAAACTTAAATGTTTTTTAAGCTTATTTAAAGCCAAAACAAAAATATTTTTAAAACAAATTAATGTTTGTTATGATTTTAAAATACTTCTAGTAACAAATAAAGGGCTGAGTAGTCTGTTTGTTTAGTCTGATTTCCAACTGATTAAATTCGGTAGCATTTGTTATTAAAAATAAGCTAAATTTAGCTTTAAATTGACTCAAATGACAACTCTGTTGGCGAATGTTCGTATCAGGGCCATGGCTTTTATAGAGAGCGCCTTTTAATGTTGCTTTTATTACAAAATGTATTAAAAATGTGACACAGGTGGTGATTGGGCTGAATACGTAAGTAAAAGGAGCGAACCAAGGTAGCCAGCAAGAGAGACAGAGTGAGAGAGAGAGAGAGTGGGTTGAGAGGGGAAGTGGGGGAACACATGATGGCGGCTCTGTTGATGGGTCCGCTAAATGATGTTGATGGTCGTCGGTTGTTGATGAGACATGCGATAAAAATGTATGTATATAACTTTTTGTTGCTGCTGTTGTTGTCGCTTGGCTAATGACTGTGTGCCCAAAAGAAACCAAAAGACAAGTTTAAAGTGGGTTAAATGCTGTGAGACTTTGAGAAAAATTCAACAGCAAACTGTTTGAGACGACACCCTGTCAACGAAACGATTAGCTTTAAAAATTTGCTAGTAATTCTCAAGCAGTTTAAGCATTGCACTCTAATAAGCCTTCTCTTTCCCTAGCACAGCGAGCCCTTAAGCTAATGTGTGCCCATTTCACATTTATGCGTAACTGCGCCTGAGTCTCATTAGCAACCACACACGCCAGAGGGGGACAAATATATGCACACAGGACACGAGGGGTGGGGGTGGTGGAGTTAGCACTTGGCAACTGCAAACTCCATAAATTCAGAGCGAGAAACTCAGCAACTGCAATTTTCACTTGCACTTTGCTGTTGGCAGTTGAGTTAATTTTATTTGCAAAATAAAGCGAAACAAACTTTAAATGGAGTCAAATGCCAATACACACAAACATACGTGCACACGCACGCATGCAGTGGTGTGAGTGAGAGGGCACAGGCCAGACGTCTGCAGAACAAAGATTGCACACAGCAGCAACAAAAACAACAACAACAACTACAATAGCAACAGCAGCAGTAGCAACAAGAACAAAAAAAGTTCAAACGCCAGACAAGGATGCACCAAAGTGCAAAGGCAAAGAGAGCAAACGACCAACGACCAACGACCGACGAACGAACGTGCAAAGGGGGAAATGGCAAAGCACTCGACGCAGCAGACGACGACGACGACGACTGAAAGCGGAAAGCAAAAAAGGATTGAACAGCAGCAAAGAGCGGGAGGTAGTGAGACAGGGGAGAGCAGTCAAAACAGCAGGAGGCACTGTCGACGCACGTGAAGACGCAGCAAAACACACACACATACACACGCAGTGCAAGCACTCACCAACGAACACACACACTCACAAAAGACTGAAACAAGAACAAGTGCATTGACACTTTATAGCGATGACGGCGACGCGACGCAACGACAACACGACGACTGCAAAGGGTGAAGGCACCAGTGAAACCAACGACTTCGACGCTTGCAGCGCTGCATTTTGATAGCAGTGCGTTGTAGTAAATATGCAAAGCAGCGAACAACAACAACAACAGAAATGCGGGCACAGCCAAGATGCAGAGCAAAAGCATAAAGGGATCGACCTCAGGCCAGACACAAACTCACACAGCTGATCAACAACAGCGCAGCACAGAGAGCGCAAACAACGAAAGAGAGCGACAGACAGCAAGAGAGCGAGAGTGTCCAGTGCTTGCCCAAAGTAGCAGGGAAACAAACCGAATCGACTGAGCGCAAGTTTAAGCACAGCCGAAAAAAAACTTGCGAGCATTGCACTGCATAATAACAAAGAGTTTACTTTAATTTCTTCTTGTTGTTGTTGTTTGTGGAGCTTTTTCTGTTGCCGGTAGCTGATTATAAGATTGCGAAACGAGTCGCTCTCTTTACCGCTCTCACTCTCCCTCTCTTACTCACTCGTTTCATAATGAGCGTGTTCATAATGTTTGTTTGAAGATGACGTTGCCAAACAACGAGCGAAAATAAAAAACTCAAGAATGAAATGCGAACAGCAATAACTGCAACAACAACAACAAAGATCAGGGGCGACGAGACGACAGCTACGGGGCGACAGACAACGACGTTTATAGTTCAACGCACCGCAACGTCTGGGCGCGTTCTCTGCTCTCCCCTGCGCTCTCCCTCCTGCTGGGATCATTAGCGGTAGCCCTTGGCCAGTGCCCTGCAACGCTGATTGTTGTCTCCTTCCCAGAGCTCCTTGCAGAAGCAAGAGGAAGAAATCACTCACCCGCTGGCTACAAACATTTGCAATCCCAGCCATTGTCGGTCATTGATCGTGAGTGTGTGCGAGTGTGTGTGTGTGTCTGCTCATAAAGAAGCCAACGACTTGGTTGACTCTTTCATTGACTACACGATCCGATCTTATTTATAATGTTGACGGACTAAAAGGGAGCGATAGAGTGAGACAGAAACGGGAAGAAAGCGATCACCCACAATCTTCATATTTCTTGCTTACTGCTTACTGCATATAAAAATAAACACAACTCACATTTTACACTTAATCAGCGATCTTCACTAACTAATGAAATCGGACAGTAATCACCGATTACTGTGATCGCAGCATAAATATAATGCGCCTTAATTAATTCAGACAGATGACTACTTAAATCAGCTGCCAATCAAGCAATTAACCAAGGCAATATGAACTGATAACAAGTCATAAATATTAAGAAAATATCCTGGTTTGAGATCGTAGATTATAGTTAACTGATCGGTGTCTTTTGCCCAGCCGATCATTCACACTTTTATTAATTAAACAGACACTTGATTTATTTAATCACTGATTATGTTCAAGCATATTTGACGGAAGTGTGCAAAACTTATCGTTATAAAAGCAATTTAGATTTATCCAATGAGCAATTGCTTGACCCGAGCTTCATACACATAATCATTATTATTTTGTTATGATCAGCGATCAGTCAAAGCTTTTTAGAAACACCCACGCCCACAAGTATATTGTGGGACTGGGGCTACTGGCTTAGCCAGCAAGAGAGAGAGAGACAGCGAGATAGAGAGGGAGAAAGATCATTGATCTTACCTACTTGATGCTGTTAATTTGTATTATTAATTCAATCAATCACAGTCTGCTCGCACCCTAACGATCCAATCACAGCCGATCGACAGCAGCTGCCTTCGAGCATTGATCTCAGATACACTCACACACACAACCACATACATATTGATATACTCTTAAATAAATATATATTTATATATATCTTGGTCGATTGGCATTTCACAAATGCGCTTCGTTCTAGTTTTTCTGCTCTGTGTCTGTGGATTTTTGATGCTGATGTTGTTGGTTGATGGTTGCTGTCTGTTGGCTGATTCGCATTTAGTCTTGTGGCCTTTTGGCTAATTTAATTGTTTGCCTTTTCATTAAAGCGCTGGGAGCGGTTGGATGTGCTTGTAAATGTGTTTGTGGGCCTCTATTTAGCTCATGGAAACATTTATAGCACAAAACGCTAGTCGCTTGCTACAGTGTTGAACGAGTTTCAGAAGCTAAAAAGGCTAAACCAAATTAATAAAATATTAGACAACAAAAGTAGAGAAATTAACACTTTTATGAAGCTTAAATTAAAAATATTTCGTTTATAGAAAAAACTGAAATGATTCTGCGACACTTCCTAGCCAAAACTGTGAGTTTCTAGCTTTATTTCCTTAACCAACTCAGGCCATAAATAAGCTAGAGTGCCAACACTGCTCAGCTCTTTCGACGCGCGTTCGGTCAGCGTTTAATTCGCTAATTGCTAATGCGCCCATCGCTTATCAAATTGGAGCATCGCGTCGCTGACTTTTATTTTCTTCTATTTTTTGAGTATATTTAATTTTTTGTTGTTGTTTTTGTTTTTTTTTGGCGACCGTCTGATGTCTTAGAATTGCCGTTGTTGTTTGTTTTAATTTAGCTACACATTTTAGTTCAAATATTTGATAAGCAGTTCCCGACGGCATTTGCGTAACTTTTGGCATTACTCATACGCCCAGTTGGCCGTCCCTCAACTTGTTTACGCTTGAAATCGCTTCCGCTCAATAAAATTTTATACTAAACTTTAGCTAATCCGGCTACTGTCAGCAGAAAAAAGGCTCATAATAATACCATAATTAACATTTCACAGCTTTGAATTAATGACATTTGCCGGTTACTTAAACTTTGACTTGATCCAAATTTTGTAATTTCATTTTTATACACGAGTTCAATAAACGCTTAATGAGCTCCTGGAGCTAAGCTGGAGCTTTTCTTGGGCAGAGTTCAGCGACAGGACACAGCGCGGGGTGTAGGATTAGATTATGTCAAACTGTGGGAATTTTAATGGATTGCTTTGTCTATAACAACGGTTGTTATTCTTAGACTTAATGAGTTTTTAGACTAAAGGAAGTAACAACTAAACTAAAGGATTAGAAGAACGCAAAAATCAAATTTTAAATTGATTATATAGCTTCAAAGTGATTTTTTGCTATTATATTCACTATACCAAGTACAAGAACAAACAAATGAAAGAAATAAATATAAGAAATTTCTCTAGTCACTATAGTCTAGACTCTTGTCACTAAAGGAAAGCCTACATCACTGATTTTTGACAGCAAATTAATCATAGTACTTTTAATATACAGCTTATAAAGGTCAGTTGTACCTTTAAATAGATTAGATCAATAAATGTTAAGACAGTTATAATTTACCTCAAATTTGTTGCTTCTTCTATTTCCTCCTTAACTCAACTGGATACCCAAACAAAGCACTCCCTACAAATGCTCCACTTATTTCTCCAGCTAGGCGATAAAGATCTTTAGATAAATATGGAAATTCTTGACGCAGTATCTAACTAACTGTAGATTTAACCGCTTTGAACCTTTTGACAAAACAATCTTCTTTTTTACTATCATATTTGCACTTTATGTGGCCCTAATCAAATGGCAACAAAGTTGTCCTCATTTTGGCGTAGTTGTAGCTATGCAACATTTCTGTTTGGACAGCTTCAGGCACACACACACAGACACACCGTTAAGTAGGACACACACACACAAACACGCACAGAGTTTTATATAGCCCCCACTGCAGACAGAGTTAACTTACTTTCCAGCTCGCACAGCACTCAACACTCCACACTCTACGCTCTACACCCGCTGCATTGTCACGCCCACAAACGCCTCTTGCCTTTCTAACTCCCCTTATGGTTTGTGGTAACCAGTGCTGTCCAAATTTGACGTGCTTATAGCTAGATTGCTTAACAAATTGCTGAAAAACGTTTAAAAGTTAAAAAGTAATAATAGTATAGCTCAATTGGTAATTTAGCTGCCTAAAGTACAGCTAGACTTAGACTCCAGCTTTAAACAAGCCACACTGCCAACACTGTTGGCAACGCCTCCACAAAGTGACTGCAACTTTTAACACCTCCCATGGGGCATAAGCAACCAACTGTATTTTTTATCTAATTAGGTAGTCAAAATATATAAAAAAAAGAGAAATAGAGAACGCTGTCTCTGTGTGTTTGTGTGTGTGTGTGTGTGTGTGTGTAATCTAAACTGTGTCACTAAACAAAATCTGGCGGAGACAGAGTGAAGGCAACTTTTGCTGCTGCTGTGCCCAGAAAATTGTGTCAAACAGATAAAAAGCGTTGATGGAGATGAAACGGATGCGGGGCGCATGAGAAGCCACTCCTTTTAGAGAGGAGTGTGTGGAGGGGGAGACGCGGGGAAAGTGGGGGCAAAAGCAGTTATGATTATATAATAATGTGAGAAATAAAAAGTGTGTAAAGAAGTGAGTAGAGTGAAAGAGGTGAGGAGAGAAGACGAAGATAAAAGCGGCTAAAAAAAAAAGGCCAGTGTCCAAAGTAGGCGGCAACGTTGATTTAAATGGCACCCAAAAAGTCAGTCATGGAATGGGAAAGACAAGCACATAAACGACGGACAGCTGGACGAATGGACGGACGGAGAGATGAAGAGACGGACTGTGAGACAGACGGACGTATGGATGGATGGATGGCTGGATGGACAACTATTCAAATTGAGGTCATTCATCCCGCTTCGTTGAGCGCGCTTAAGTGAATTATATGTACACACTTACAAACAAATACACACACAAGTGTGCACATGTATCTGCAAGATACACATGCGAGTGTATCTGTAAAATAGTTATATGTCGCCAGAGACAGCGGGAACTTGTGAATGGGTGGGGTGCTTTGAGGAGCTAGAAAAGAACTATTTTTGTCATACGCTGTCAGATGTGGTGAGTGGAGAGAGGTCAGAGATCTGTGCCAAACACACACACTGGCACACCAAGAACCATTTACACCTCTTCAAAACAAACACTCAACCCATTTTGAATGGGTATGAGAAGAAAGCCTTTCTCCAATTGCCGCTAAGCGGCTTAACTCTTGGATATTCTATACAACATTCAAACTTGGCTCTCAACATAATGAACACGTTAATTGCCGACAATTTGCCGTTTATCTGATTGCTCAACAACAACACAACTTTTGACTGATTGACCGTAGAACATATGTATATATAGATATATATTTAAACGCTCATTCAAATGATCGTTCAACGCCCTCGGTTTGATATCATCATCATCATCACTCTGTCCATCTAGCCAAAGCAAACATTCATCGCATACGCACTTTACATAAATATCTGCATATTCTGCTTGATTACGTATACTCGTTGGAGCAGGGTATAACAAGTTGGTTAAGAGGGCGGCGTAGGCTGTGTGGGGGAGCTGGGAATAGGTCAAGAAATAGACTCTGTAGAGACAAACTCACTTTCTGATTGATTTTAGAGCTTAAAGTAAGCTAATAGCAGCCAGCTTTCTACAGCTGTGTTAGCAAACAAGCTGCTCACTCTGCACACACAGGGTACACAGCTGTCAGCTTAACTCTACTCAGCTTAACTTGCTTGTTTTTTCATCGATTCGCATACGAATTTCGCAAAAGTGTGCGAGTATCTGTGTGAGTTTGCCTGTGCGTGTGTGTATCTATAACTCTTTTGGGGCGTCTCTTTCGATTTGGTGCTTCGTGCGTGTTTCATTTGGTTTGGTTTTTCATATGGGAGTAGGTCAGTTCAAAATTTGCATATGCCTTGACTGATTTTGATTTCTTTGCTGATTTTTTATTCATATTCGTCTACGTCCCCCGCTCCCCACCGCTCTTCCCACTCCTAAGCTGAGCTGCCCCCATTAGCGCCCCCTTTGGCCCCTTTGACAACTGTTTGTGCCCCGCCCAGTTGCATTTATTGCCCGATTTAGGCACAAATTCCAAAACGAATGGACAACACGTGGCGTATATAGACAGATATCTATACATGTATAGTATATACCTCACCTCAGCACACCTTACTTAAGGCGATTAGTTGCAGACTCTGCCGCAATTTGTTAGACTTCTCAGCTTGGTTTTAGCCAGCTTTTTGTGTTTTGCCTTTTGTGTTCGCTTTTGGGCCAGGCCAAAATGAATGGCAAATGTTTTTGCATTTGGGTTGCGTGGGATTCTCTAATTTGATTGCGAATTTATGCAAAAAAGGTCGAACAGATCAGATGACCTGCCAAAATGTTGGCCAATAGCTCAGTTGAGTTTACTTTGGAGTTTGGGGGAACTAACCAAGTTGAAAGGGGTAAATCAGTGGAAATAACTAAGCCAATATATCTATCAGTACAGCTATCAATCTATCTATCTATCAACTGCCACAAATTCCATTAGATCGGGGAAGTGCAACTTTGCAGTTGCATTATCTGCTGGCAAATCACTTAAACTATTTCAATTATTTATCAATTCACAATAGACGACTTCAGGCAGGTCAAGAGCTGTAACAACAAGACGTTATCTAGAATTCTATTGATTTGTTGATACTCCAAACAAGCCAGAAATCCTATAAAATGTCTAGGATTCCCGTTGAAATGTCCACAGTTGGGTTTCTAAGCCAAATCAAATCAGATGAAGCTCGGTAAAGTTACTTAACGTTAGTTAAAATAATAGTTTTGACCATTTCAAGGGATTCTCTTTAAAGTTCTACTACTTTGTGTGCTACTTTTGGCCACTTACCCGGCTCAGAGTCAGTTGGATGCCAACTTGGCTTGTAGCCTCGAGGGCTTGTGCTTCTGTGCAGGTCATCTGCCTGGGGATTTGGTGCCGGATTGCGAGGATTGCCTGTGCTACTATTACTGCGGTAACAATAGCATCGAACGCAGATGTTGTGCACTGGGCCAAAAGTATGACGTACATGTGCGTGCCTGTGTGCCCGGCAAGTGTCCACGCGTCGATGGGGAGTGCTATAATACCACTCCACCGGCTCCAACTCCGACTCCTACTCCTACACCTGCTCCTACTCCGTCTCCCACTCCACCACCTACTACACCAACCACTCCCACTCCTGTACCTCCAAATCCGCATCCCTGTCCCGGACTATGTCCCGTTACCATTCCACCAGAAGGTTGCCAGAACAAGGAGGTAACCTGCCAGTTCCATGGACAGATCATACCACACGCAGAGCACTGCCAGCTCTATTGGACCTGCGTGGAGCTGTGCCCCGTGCTAGGATTCTGCGAGCTAGGCATGTGGTTCAACCGGGATAGTTTCGTTTGCGATTTTCCGTGCAATGTGCTAAACTGTCCGGCGGGCAGGGATTAAAAACACAAACGCAGAGCAACAAAAAAAATATATATACTTTTAACGCTCATTAAACTGCAATTGGCTCCATGAAAACAACAACAAAAATCACACAAAAAAAAACAACAAAAATAACTGCAGTAATATACGCAAATTGCTTGACACAATTTTTGTTTTTTTTACACGCCTGCAAGGCGGGTGGAGGCTGCATGTGTGCGTGTGTCTCCATGTGCATGTGTGTGTGTTGTTTTTGTGTCGCTTGCAAGCAGCAAATTTAGCACGCAACTAACAATTTTAGCTGCTCCAAATACAAGCTACCAACACACACACACACGCGCGCATATAACAGGCAAACACCGACACACCTTGTTGCAAACAAAAGCTACAAAACTGAAGAAATAAACGCCATGAAGCAGTCACAAACCGAATTTGAAATACACTTGCATTAACTTTTTTACTTATTGCGCAGTTTCTTTAACTGCAGTGCCACCTTGGTAAAGTGCAGCGAGATGGCAACGCTGTCAAGTCGATAACTGCCGATACTGAGTAATTTGCATATCGATCGCCATAAACAGCTGATTAGCAGCAATTAATTTTGGTAACTTTACATAAAAGCTTTGTGCTAGCTTAAGTGGCCGTTAGTTAATGCTAGTTAACATACTAAAAGTTTTGCCTGCATAGTTTGTTTATTCTTTTTGGCAGCGGCAGCGGCAGCGGCAGCAATAAAACCAAAAACTTTCACCCAAGTAAGCCGCAGCATTTTGACAATTTCGTAACTGGGTAAACACAGCAAGCGACACACACACACACGTGGAGTGAGAGAAAGAGAGGTAGAGAGTGGGAGAAACATGCACACTGTGTGTGTGTGTGCATGCAAATGTGGAGTGCATAAAGTGCAGCAAGAAAAAAAATAAAACTTAAACTAAAACAGCGGCAGCGACAGGTGAATGAACGACCTCAAACGAGGTCAGCAGCAACTACGGGCCAAATTATGCCGGTGTGCGCTATAGTGTGGGGGACGAGGACGGAACCGGGGCCGAACCCATTCATGCGCACAATAAAGCCAAAAAAAACTACGTACTTATGTACATATGTGTGTGTGTGTATGATTATGTATACGCTTTGATTGTTGTTGTTGTTGTTGTTGCTGTAGTTGATGTCTGCCTGGTTGGCAGTTGGCTTAAGCTTCGCATGCTAATGGCCAACAACGGCTATGGCTACGGCTACGGCTAAGGCAACGGCTTTGGCTACGGTCAAAAGTGGGCAACATTTTTGGGCCACTTTACGGGCTGCCGCTTCACATTTCAGTGACCCAAATCCTTGGCTCTGCCAGTCACCAGAGCAGAGCAGCAGTCGTTGCTATAGATGGATGGGCTGCAGCATTCAAACAAGTTTGTTTAGCCTCTCACTTTAGCCAACTTATGGCATCCCTCTCCCGCTCTCAGTTGGGTCATTGGAGCCATTTGGCTGCACTAAATCACTTAAGATGCTTTTAGGAAAAGAAGTTTAGGCTTAGACTTATTTATGTGACTGCTGCTGTGTGCTGTCGCTGACGCTGCCTACGTCTCAACCGCTGCCACTGCCGCTGTCACTGCTCTGGACTGTGTATAATGGATGATGTTGACCTGCTGCACTCTGCTCGAGTGCCTCAAACAAATGGAAAATGCTTGTGGGTGGCAATGTGGCAGGTGGACAGTTCTGTGTTTGTGGAGCAAGCCAACTAAGCTGCCACGATTGAATAGCTAATGCTGCAGATTATGGGCAATAAAAAGAACAGGTTGCAGCTGTATAGGTATGCAGGTGTAGTAAGTTTAGTGGCCCCCAAATGAATTGTGACTTTTACGACAAATACTCTGACAGAACATTAGTTTAAGTATTTTGTTCCCAAATGTCGTGTAAAATGTTTTTAGTAATAGTTGGACGTTTACGAGATACAAAAGTATCTGTCAGCCTTTAGTGCTGTTTTGGCTGCACTAAATTTAAGTTTGTGTAACTAGTTTAAGACCTAGCACAGCTAAATCGTTAGCCCACTTTTCTATCACTAGTCGACCGCCTCGTTAAACGGTTTTCAGCTGATAAACGTATCACGATTTATTTGAATTGAGCAAATTTGACAGCTACCATCAATTAAATTAAATTGGAGCTGTTTACTTAACAACTTTAATTTGATAACAAATTGTAACAGTTTTTTTGTTGGTTCGTTATTTGTTCTGGCCTGCATAAAATTGTGGTCAATGATCTGTGCCACTTCTTGACGGCTTCGGAGTGGCACTGGAAGTGTTTGTCCAACTACCCTTGAGAGAGATACACGCAAAAATCAAATAAAATCTGCAAAAAGCAAAAAAGAGGCCAACAACAAAAGATAAATAAACAAATCGTGCAGCTAAAATCATGATGATAATGATGATGATGTTGATTATCATCATCGCAATGAGCTGCTAATTGAAGCCACCTTAAAATAAACAGAGCAAAGCGCCCGCCACAAACAATTAACAGAGTTGAAGGTGGCAAAGTGGCAACAACAATGTGCAACTAAGTGTGTTTGTGTGCCTGTGTGTGTGTGTGTGTGCGTGTGTGTTTAGTTATTATGTCATAATTAATTTACGAGCTGTGACAATTAACGAGATGAGCAACTGACTGCAACTTCGACAAGGCCTCGCAGTGTTTCCATTTGTCATGACAAAAGTGCCCAACAGATGTGGGTCAATGTGTTGACCAACTTAATTTAACAGCAAACACACACGCACACACACACTCTCACACACAGACACAATCAGCTTCAGCTTCCCACGCAGCTGTTGAGCTTTTCCGGGCAAACGCTGCGAATGCGCAATTTCTTTCGCTTGAGCAACTTGTTTTTGGCCAACAACAAATAACGATAACAACTTTGAACACTTTTGCACAACTTCCCAGAGCAGCCGCACGCTTTTGTGATTAGTGCAACTGCCAGATACACTCATACATATACAAATGTATCTTTTTTGGATTGTATCTGTAGCTGAAACTGATGCCGCCGCTGGTGACCACAAACAATAACAAGACAAAGCTAAAGAAAACACACACACACACACATACACACTTGTTCATTCATATGTGTATGTATAACAACAACAAAATCAGTTGCCGACAGTTTTTTTATATTGAGCACAGTGGGTCAATGTCCCACTGATAAAGTGAGCGTAGAGTGACGACGACAGCGTCTCAGTGTGTGTTGCTGCCACCAGTTGAAAGCCAGCAACAACTGGAGCAGGCAGTGTAGCCATTTTAGCTAGTTTATAGCTAAGAAATGCTAAAATACTCTAAAAGCTACACTTACCTTAAAACTGAACTTACTTCTAGACACTATATTAAAGTTTTGTTAAACTTTTTTTTATTATTTTTAGCTGTTTTCAGCTACTTTTCCCCATAACTAGCCATGCTAGCCGCTTAAATTCCGCCAGCACTGAAAACGACAGCTGTGTCTGTCTGTTTTACTGTCCGTCCCTCAGTCCCTCTCTGCCAGCCAAAAGGCAAATGCGATTTTAATTAATAAAATATGCTGTGTATTTCGTTGCACAAAAAGAAATTTCACGTTTACAAATTTTTGCAATTTGTTTCGTTTTGCTCTGGTGAAAACTAAAAAGACAAGCTAATGAATATTTAAAAAACAGCAACAACAAAATTTCGCTAAAATTAAGAAATAAAATTAATAAAACCTATATCGCATGCTGTCTGAATAATACAAGATTTTAGTACACAAATTTTCTAGTTGAGATATCACAAGAATTTTGAATCCCATTTACTACAACAACAAAAACGGCCACTACAAAAGCTAGTGTGTGTTGAGATGTGTGTGTGTGTGTGCTTAAGATTTATGCGTGTGCCAGTTTTATTGTGCGGCAGTTTGCTTGGGCATTAAATTTAAATTGCTTTTAGAAACTAATAAATTGTTTCATTTTTTTTTGGTGCACAAACACACTGACGCAGTTTTTGAAAAGTCAATGACTAACAAATTAAATAAATAGCAGAACATGTTGCTAACCCAAGTCCAAAACAAGAAACATTTTGTGTGCTGTTAATAATTAACTAACCAATAAAGTGTTAAGAAATTAATTTTCTATGTGGGCGGAAGCTGTATATAAATATTATAAGCGGCGCGCGAAAGCATGCAACAGTTTCTTCACTGATGTATTTATTTTGTTGCCTACTTTTGCGTGGCTAATGAAATGATTGATGGCTGACAAAAGCTGATTGTGTCGCTTTGTGTAGCATACGATTGCTAGCTGACAAAAGCTGTTTGAATTGCTGCAAGTTACTAACTGTTGTGCCTTCTCTTTCTTGCAGCTGTGCGTTATGGTCGCGTACCGAAGCGTTCACGTGAGCTGAACGGTGCAGCAGCAGCAGCCGCCGCTGCCTCAGCCGCAGCAACAAACAACACGCCGCTAAATGTGGATGACACCAGTGCCAATAATTTGCAAGCAAATCTAATACAACAACAACAGCAACAACAACAACAGCAGCCGCATGCGAGCAGCGTGCGCGTGAATACACCAAGTACACCACAAACGCCACAAATGTGTTCGATTGCCTCGTCACCAACGGAGCTGGGCGGTTGCAATAGTGCCAACACAAACACAAACAACAACAGCATTACCAGCAGCAACAACAACATCAACAGCATAAACAACAACAACAACATTAGCAGTAACAACAACAGCAATGCAACAGCTGTAGTTGTCGGCAATCATCATCAGCAATTGGTCAACATGGGCAGCAGCAGTGACATGGCTATGACCCAAGTGGCCATGTGCCACGCCCACGAACATCATGATGCCCTCGCCGGCACCGCCAATGAACTGACTGTCTACGATGTGATCATGTGCGTCTCGCAGGCGCATCGACTAAACTGCTCCTACACCGAGGAGCTCACACGCGAGCTGATGCGACGTCCAGTGACGGTACCACAAAATGGCGTAAGTACAGTCAGACCCTTTACTTGCGATAACCGATTAATTTTGAAACACTTACAGATCGTCACCACTGTGGCCGAGAGCCTGGAGTTCCAGAAGATCTGGCTATGGCAACAATTCTCGGCCCGCGTAACGCCCGGCGTGCAGCGGATCGTGGAGTTTGCGAAACGCGTGCCCGGCTTCTGTGATTTCACGCAGGATGACCAACTGATACTCATCAAGCTGGGCTTCTTTGAGGTGTGGCTGACGCACGTGGCGCGTCTGATCAATGATACGACGCTGACGCTGGACGACGGGGCCTATCTGACGCGCCAGCAACTGGAGATACTCTACGATGTGAGTGCCATTAAACCCAATTCCAAAGTGGAACTAACTTTAATCCTTTTATCCTTTTTCCAGTCGGACTTTGTGAATGCTCTGCTGAATTTTGCCAACACACTGAACGCCTATGGGCTGAGCGACACGGAGATTGGTCTCTTCTCGGCCATGGTGCTGCTGGCTACGGATCGGGCGGGTCTCAGTGAGCCCAAGGTGATTGCCCGTGCACGCGAACTGGTCGCCGAGGCACTACGCGTGCAGATTCTACGCTCCAGAGCCGGTTCGACGCAGGCACTGCAGCTGATGCCGGCGTTGGAGGCTAAAATTCCGGAGCTACGCTCATTGGGGGCCAAGCACTTCTCACATCTAGACTGGCTGCGAATGAACTGGACCAAGCTGCGTCTCCCTCCGCTCTTTGCCGAGATCTTCGACATACCCAAGGCGGATGACGAGCTCTAGAAAGGAGGAGGAGCAACAGCAACAACAGCAGCAGCAGCAGCAGCAACAACAAGTACTAAGTGGAATATTCAGCTGTATAGTTTTTTAAGTACTCGTATTTAGTTTAGTGTTGGCACCTTCAAACTACTCAAGCAAGTTAACCGTTTTACCCGATACATCAAGTTCAACTTCAACTTTAACTAAACTACGCCTAAAATTAATGCATTCTAAATATTTAGCAGTGTTTTGAAAAACCACAGCCACACCCACACACACACTCTCACACACACCAACTGAAAACGTTTCGAAAACGCCGAGCACAACGAACATATCCCAACATCGCCAAGAATCGCATATAAATTTATTTATTTCATTGTCAAAACTCATCAAAAGTTCTAACTAGTAAACAAATCTCTACTATTTGTCCACACCCCGCCCCCTATCCCAATTCCTGCCCCCTCCCACACTCACATTTCCCAAAAAAAAACAAAGAGAAGAAAAACTCGACTGAAGTGCGAGCGTTCAAGTTCGAAAAATACTGGTTTTTTAAAAAAGCAAGGCAAGAAAATGATAAGAAAAGAAAAGTAAAACTTATTGTATAATTAAAGAAACTACTTATAATTATATCAAATATATATAAATATATATGTAAAACTAGTGTTATTCTAGCGTAGTGCAAGCAAAAAAAGACCCCCAAACATTTTCTTTGCTCGTTTATGTAACTGTAACTGCGTGTAAATAAATTTAAATTAATTCTTTCTTAATAACATTTTACACAATTTCTTTAAGTTGCGCTAAGATCAAGCTCTTTCCAAACAAAGCAAAAAGTCCCCAACCCCCAAACAAAATCCCATTATTAGTTTGGAAAGTGCTGCTCAAGGACGGCCCAGTGACGTCACTTACTAGCGAAGTGTGGCAACGTCGCCAACGTGTTCATTATTCATTTAAATCGGCTAATTTTAAGTGCTTAATTTGTATAACTTGGAACAATCAAATAGTTTGATGAATTTTTTGAATAGATTGGTGCTAAATTTTTCGTGTATTACCACAACAAATCATGATACATAAATATATATATATATAAACATATTTATATAGATATTCAAAACACTTTGAAAAACTTTTCATTAATTGTTGAATTTATATAGAAAATTTTGTAAATTTTATTAGTGTGCAAGACAAAATGAAAGAAAATATTAAAAAATTAAATATATAACTATATGATTAGTATATATACTTACTAAACTTATATAGAGGAAGCTGCGTTTAATGCCTGATTTCGAAATTTGGAATAGAGTTTTTGACGTAGCCTCCGTTTTATGCTCCATGTGTACCTTTCGCTTATTGAACTAGATTTTGTATATCTACAACTTACTAACTATACTATATGCTAGTATATAGTACTATATTTAATACACATTGCAATATTTCGTAGTTTAAACTCAATAACTAAATGTTCTAGCTTCCGACTTACTCGAACAAAACCTTTTAGAAAACAGTAAAACAAAAAGAAGTGTTGGAAAACCATTGAAAACCAGTAAACCAGTGCGCATAATGGAAAACCCTGTGAATGTTAGCGTTAATATTTTATACATACATATAAATATATATATATATATATTTTTATTTAATTACATTTATTCAAATATACAACACGCAAACAAAAAATAATCAAATAGTGACAACTTTTTTTACCTACTGTAGCTTTGATTACACTTTTTTCAAATGATGTGTCAAATTTTTAACGGTATTTATGGTTAGTAAAGATACAAATACAGATACAGATACCGAATGCAAATCATAAACAATTCATTCATGCAAATAAATATTATTAAAAGCAAATACTCTTTAATAAACAGTAAAAAAGTGTTAAAGAACAAACAAAATAACGTCGACTTCCTATGATAACAAATCTCTCGCTCGTTGCTAGTTAGTTACTAGTTTAAGTCTTAAACCACAACAAATAAGCTTCAAATTAAACAAAGAGCGCCACTAAACTTAGTATGTTTGATTAAGTTTAGTCAGCTCTGAGACACGAACAATTGTTAACCGATTCAGACACCGAAACGGTTGACATAACCGCAGTTAATCTGTCTTCATTAAAAAACATTGCTTAACTATCAGTAAATAAATAAACAAATACAAAAAGCAAACCATAAGAGATAAGCTTAAAACAGAAAACAGAAAACAGAAACCAGAAAGAAACTAATTCAAATGCCGCTGATTGTAATAAAATTACAGAAAAAGTACTTGAACACAAACAAACGTCTTTGAATAAACAGATATGGAAAATAAAACTACTTGGAGGTAGTTATATGATCACATATACCATATATATATGTGTATACTGTATATGAAATGCGTTTTATTTCGCACTGGAATTCCAACTGGGCTTAGAGTAGAAGCGTCAACAGCAAACGCTTTAAACCTTTAACAATTTCCAGCTCAATCGTCTCTGGGTAGTGGATAGTATTGCGTCAGCTCCTTGACTATTTGCTGTGCCAGCTCAGGTGTTGCCGCAGCCAACACACGTCTGGACATAATGTCAAACTCGCCGCCAGCTGGATCAATCACCACGCCCCCCGCCTCGCGCACTATCAGGTCCCCAGCACAGACATCCCAGGCATGTATGCCGAACTCGTAGTTGGCATCGGCAGCGCCCAGCGCCACCATGGACATGTTGAGCGCCGCAGAGCCCAGCACGCGCAGCCTAACGCCAGTGGAGTGCATAAGTATACAGCGCAAAAAAGGCTAAAAAAAGCTAAACTTACCCATGTGCCTTTTTGGCCATTTTGGCGAAATTCTCGTTGACCACTTGCATTTTCTGCTCATCGCGTGTGGTGCCAAATTCACTGATTAGCAGCGACTTATTCAGCTCCCGTTGGCCACTCACACGTATTCTGCGTCCATTGTAGTAGGCACCTTGGCCACGCTGGGCCGTAAAGCGCTGCTCCAGCATGGGATTGTAGATAATGCCTATTTCCGTGACCTTGTTCACCTTGAGACCCACGGAAATGCAGGAGTGCGGAAAGGCGTGCACAAAGTTCATGGTGCCATCGACGGGATCGATTATCCAGGTGGGTGCATCGGTTAACTTATTCACACCTGCCCCAGTGCTGCTCTCCTCCTCGCCAATGAATCTGCCCAAGGAAATTATTACTTAAAAAGGAAATTTAGGCAATTTAATTGTCTTACTTGTGTTCTGGAAACTGCTGACGAATGCCATTCATAATCAGCTTCTCCACATCCTGATCCGTTTGGGTAACCAGATCAATGTCACCGGATTTGCACACAAAATCCTGACGAGTCTCATTGTTGCGTGCAATCAGCTGAGTAGAAAAAGTTTTTTTTCAGACGCCAAGCCACAAAGAAAAATCTGGAATTCCAGTTGGACTTACCCTGCCCGCCTCTGTAATCAGATTGTTGATTACTTCAAAGCACTTGCCCAGATCCACGCTGTCTGTCATTTTGTGTGCTACACTGTGTGTTTTTCCACTTCCAGTGACAAATCTCAAATGCGCTTGTTTAATTTAATTAAGTTCGCGCAAAAAAACACACACACCCCACACACAAGCGTCTGTTTTTGCACTCCACTTGTGCTGAACAGCTGATGCACAGGGCTGGCAATTATTTGCAAACAATTTCCCTATGTTATTATTTTTGTTCCCTATTCGTTCGGGCACCTTTAGCTTGGTTTCTAACCAAGGGAATTTAGCAAGAACAGTCGAGGACGGACCATTATTTTGTTTCAGAGCGGGAGATTTGTTGAATTGACTGTTAATTTTTGAGGGGGAGCATTTTTCTCTTCTCTTTCTCTTGTCCCATGACTGGGACTCTTTCTCTTGTCTTGACAGAAGATAAATTAGAATTCACACCATTTTTTCTCATACTGGAATTTATTGTGCACATTTTTGATGGCTGGGAATTTTAGTAAATACGGCTGATTTTATGACTACCTAATTTCGATGTTTAACCACTGAATGCCTGGAATTTTCTGAAGAGCTCAACGACATAGTGGAATCAGTGAATTCTGTCTGGGCATTGAAGTCTCTCCTGACGGGTTCTGGCGGAGTTACAGGAGGTGGAGTTGGCGCAGGGGCAGGTTCTGGTGCTGGTTCAGGCTCAGCTACCGGCGCAGGTACGGGTACGGGTGGAGGAATAGGTGCCGGAACAGGTACAGGAACGGGTGCCGGAAGAGGTACCGGTGTCAATTTTGATTCGTCGTCTCGCGGCTTGGGATAGTTCTGTATAAGCTCCGCGGAAAGCTGGAAAGCCAGTGTTTGCGTAGCCGCAGCTAGAACGCGACGCGACATAATATCCACTTCACCGCCAGCGGGATCCATAACGGTACCGCCTGCCTCCGTGACCAGCAAATTGCCAGCAGCCATGTCCCAAACATGCAGACCAAAGAAGTAGAAACCATCAGCCACTCCCGAAGCTACCATGGCCAAGCCCATGGCAGAGGAACCAATCGAACGTAGGCTGGAAAATAGGTTCACATTGGATTACACTGGATACCCTAGGAGTTTGATGCCTAACTTACGCATGTGTCTTCTTGATCAATCGATTGGCATTGTCCAACGCGGTCGTGGTGCGTGCCTCGTTCATGCCCGAGCTATACTCCTGCAGGATCATGGCGTTCATAAGCTCCTCCTGGCCACTGGTACGCATGGGCTCGTCGTTCAACTTGGCGCCCTGTCCAGCACGTGCCGTGTACATTTCCTCCAACGGAGGATTGTAGACGATGCCAAAGTTCGTGTTCTTCTTGATCAGCAGTGCCACAGAGATGCAGTAGTAGGGAAAATGGTGCACAAAGTTCATGGTGCCATCGATAGGATCAATTATCCAGGTGGGCTCATTCGTTAGGGTCACCTGACCAGTTTCCGTGCGCGAAACTGCCTCCTCAGCAATTATTCTGTGGTGAAGAGCGGAGCAGAAGAGAGGAGAGAAATCAAGAGGAGGACATAGGTGACTTTCCTGGCACTTACTTGTGTGTGGGATACTTCTCGTTGATCGCTTTGACTAGCATCTCCTCCACTTCGTTGTCGGTGCGGGTGTTCAGATCGTGCTCGTGCTCCTTGGTGGTGTACGAGAGTCGCTCCTTCTTCTTGTTGGCCTCCAAAGCAAAGGCGCCCGCTCGCTTAACCTGCGTCACGGCAAAGGCGAAGCACTCATCGAGGTTGAGCTCGGTGGAGGCAGGTGGTTTTGGTGCTGGTGCGGAGCTACTGTCCGTTACCTCATCCTCGGAGTACATTTGACCCGCCGTGTTGGTCGTCTTGCTGGCATATTCCTTGTTAGGATCAAAGCTCACGTCCGTGTTGGTAAATTTATTAACACCAGATCGTGGCTTGGATTTGTCCTGATTCCCTGGCGGTGGTGCTGGACCGGGACCAGGTGGAGTGGGGGGACCAGAACCCGGTGGAGCGGGTGGACCGGAAGCAGCTGGACCAGAGCGACCGGGACCAGGTGGAGCGGGTGGACCCGAAGCAAGTGGAGTGGAGGGACCGGAAGCAGGTGGAGTGGAGATACCGGAACTTGGTGTAGTGGGCTGTCCGGGTGGAAGGGATTTACTATTAAGTGTGCGACGTGCAGTAGGTTCCTGTGGTGGAGGTGTGCGTGAGGAGATGGCACTCGAGTCGTAGGGCGTGGCATAGGGCGTGGGAGTAGTCTCCGTTTGAGCGGTAGCATGTGGAGTGGGAGGAGGTGGTGCCGGCGGTGTCTGTGGTATTTGTGAGGTGTTTGCCGTTGGCTGCTCCGGTGATGTTGCGGCCGTTGGTGGTGGTGCTGGTGGCAATGGAGAGGTGCGTTTCAGGGAGGATCGTAGCTTGGCCATGGAATTTGGTGGCGGCAGTTGAGGTTGCGCATTGTGTTCGTTGCTTTCAATGTGAACGGGTCTCTCAATCTGTATAGGTCTCTCATTCTGTGCCGGTTTATCATCCTGCGCTGATTTCTCATTTTGTCCTGGTCTATCGCTGATCCCGGGAGCACTTCGTATTTGTGTTACGCGCGGATCATCGTGATCGGCCTTGCGTCCTTCCAGACCATAATTGATGGCCACGTTGGTGGTACCTTCGACGTCACGGGACTTTCTTGCACCCAAGTTTCTTCGGCTCGCAGTTCTGCTCGCATGGTGGGACTCTGCACGCCGCATCTCGTGCACCCGAGGATCCTGCTGGGTAGCCTCGTGATCCTCCAAGCCATACTCTCTAGCCGCATTCTCTGTCACGCTGGTATTCGCCGGCTGATCGTCCTCCTCGTTCTTTTTATCGGCCATGTTCAGCACAGTGACTCAAAGCTGCGAATGCGGTTATGGCTTAAAGCTGGACCCTGGCCAAAAATTCCAATTTCTGTACGAGAGATTTCAAATTTATTTTCTATTTCATAACGACACTAACATTGTGACTGCAAAGTCAATACAGAACGACCTGACAAATTCAAGTTTCTAGCCCCATTTTGGTTGCTTCATCGGTCAAGAAAAGCAGGTGTAAGGAAAGCTGTGCAAGAGTCGATAAGCCAGGTAGGTTCATCGGTGAGTTCTGCACCCTCCTGCTTCCCCAGGTACACATGATGGGGAATTTTGGACCTTAAGCCGTCTACCAACAACTTTTCTACTTTCCCATACGATTCCAAATGATTTTCGTTTCGTAGCTTGGAATTGAGCGAACAGTGTGTAGCAGTCAGCTTTAAGTCGAGTGCTTAGGTTAACGGCTTCATCCACTAGTCGATTAATGTGCACGAAGCACTTATCGATATCGTTTGGACTGTCAGCGCGACTTGTTATCGATCGCTGCATTACAAATCGATACACTTTGAATTCGCCTTTAAAAGTTATCTTAATTTTATTCTCTACTAAAATTTACATTACTGAAATTGTTTCACACACATCTGTAGGTTACATAGCCTTCTAGAACATGGATCCCTGACCCGGTAGACTTGGGTCCGTTGGGTGATTCGAAGCCGTTTGCCTTGTGCCTGAGTTAAGCCCAAACTTCTTCGGAATCCCCGAGAATTTTGTGGAGGTCTGAAAGTGCGGGCAGATACTGGGGAGCGCTGAATTCTGGGACACTTTTAAAACCTTTTCATCGGATTTCACCGACTTGTCTGTTCTACGGCACTTTCTGTGTGTATTTTCTGATCTGGGTGTTTCAAAATCCTCCTCTTCCTCATCATTAAAACCCATTTTCTGCAGCGTGTCATCTTTTGGTGGCTTAAAGTTTTCTGAGGACTCTGCTTTGATCTCCAAGTGCACCGGCTGGGGAGTGGATTCGGATTCGGTAGTCACTATGGGCAAATTCTCCTTTGTGGAGCACAACACGCTGCGTACCATGAGACCGTTCTTCTCGGGTACTCCTACATGTTGTGGCGCACTTTTGGTGGGATAAGCCGTATTTTGAAATATGTCATCCACCGCAACATGTGCTTGCTGATGTCTTCTGTAGCTCTCCGAAGCGGGCTCTTCCGCTGTCATTGGCAACACCGATTCGTCCTTAAATAAGTCCTCTGTATAGGTCTGAAAGATTCTGCTAGCCAATCTGTCCCTACGAACTCGGTCGCCTGGATCTGACGAGGGTTTCTCGGATTTGGGCGAATGCTTTTCATGGTTGGACAGGGATTTCTTAGACTTAGACAACGGTTTTTGGGGTTTCGACAAAGACTTTTCGTGCATGGATAAGTCAGAGCGGTGCTCCTTATGAGAATGCCTCTTGTGAGTTTCCTCAGAGTCCGTGCTCTTCTTGGCACTAACCCGATTTCGTATCTTAGTTTTATTTTGTTCCTTCGAACTGATTACCGCTGAGATTTGCTCCGCCAACTGCTGCGTGGAGGCACACAGTATTCTTCGGGACATGAAATCAAAGGGCTCCAATGAGGGATCTAAGACCACGCCACCAGCCTCCTTAACCAGCAAGATGGTGGTCGACAGATCCCAGCCGGAACAGTTAAAGTCTAAGTAAGCATCAGCCATTCCTTGAGCCACCATGCACATGTCGGACGAAGCACAACCCAAGCTGCGAAGACTGAAGGAAAAGGATTAGTATTGGAGGGATACCGAGTGACAACTTACCCATGTGCACTGTTCGCCAGTTGCTTAACATAACCCATGGAATTCGAAATCTGTCCCTCGGAGCTGTCGAAACTGGAGCTCGTGAGCAATTCATGCATGACCAGGGCATCGCTTAACTCTGTGCATTTGCTCACATGCAGCCGCTGCACGTTCATGTGCACTCCATGGCCCAAACGTGCCGTAAAGCACTGGTCCAGTAGCGGATTCCAAATGATGCTAAACCTGGGCTGATCGTACATCCAGAAGGACAACTTGATGCAGGCATATGGAAATCCGTGCAATAAATTCTTGGCATCATGCAGGGGATCCAGTAACCAGGTGGGCTCATCGGTCATGGCCACTTGCAAGAGGTTTTGATGCTTATTTCGTGAAATAAAACTGAAAGGGGGGGAGTAACAGGAACAGGAGAAAAAACCTTAGGACTGAACCCTGTACTTTGTTTGCCCAGTTAACCTACCGATGTTTCGGATAGTGCTCCGAAATGCCTTCAATGAGCATCATTTCAATCTGCTTATTCCACTTGTTGAACTTGTCCAATTTGAGAGCTGGTTTCTCCCGAGCATTCAACGTATGCATGTTGTCCATGAATTCATTTGTCGCGCGATTTACACTTCTGTAGGCCACCTCAAAGGCCTTGTCCATGTCAAGGTTGCCACCATTTTTGGGTTTCCTTTCGCGCCTCACCTTCTCCGTGTCCAGTAGCTGCACCTTCGGTTGTGGGCGGCTGGGAACGGTCACAGCGGGAACAGTTTTGCCCGTGCTGCAACCGAAATTCAGCCAGAAACCCTTAATGATATTCTGCATTAATTTGGATATACACTTTTAATTAAGACTAGAAAATTTCATAAAGTTCATTCCATTGACACAAGTGAATTAATGACTTTGTCCCCAGACGCTTGCTGTAAAAATTTCCTAGTTTTACTCGGAGTTTTCCGCCGGAAACAACTGGGATAATTTGGACACAATTAGACCTAAAGGAATCTTTCAGTTCCTTTCTCCCGATCTGCAGTTGAGAAGCATCTACTTCCACTACACTTTAAGAAAACATACATTTCGACTAAACAATTTAAATTAATTTCAAACACATTCAAAACAATAAACTTTATTTTCAACACACATATGGTAGCATATATATACGCGTATATGATTCGATAAATATATATATATGTATAACTCTAATTTGTATTCAGACAAGGACTTTAAAGGCCTCTTAGCAATACAGTTAGCTTTAAGAAGCACTACGTTCCATTCCATCGATCTCCGCTCTGCTCGAACCCCGCTCCGACGACAACAACAATAATATATAGCCGGTTAAGCGCACCTAACACAATTCCGATATGTATATATATAAGATTTCTTTAAAGATTTTGAGTTTTGTTTGAGTTTTGCTGCTGAAAACTTCAGTGATATGTTTACGTTGCAGGAAGTCTTTTGACCAGATAACACACCCTAAATGCGGTGTCTATATAGTACTATATATAGTTTATATATATTTGTATATATAAAATTAATATTTAGGAATTGTCGATAAGCTTTTTATGCAACATTTGATATGTATCGTTTTCCAAAGACTTACAAACTAGAGATTAGACAGAGATTAATCCGGGACTTACGTGATCCATCAGGGAGTTAGAGCAACAAACAGAGTAATACTAGAAACCAAAAGAGTACTACAAAAAAGAGTGACTTGAGTAACTGAGAATTAGTGTGAAATGTATTGTTGTTGTGTAGATATATTTTGTTGGTTCTTGTTTCAATTCTACTAAAATTAGTACATACATAATCGATATATATAATTTAAATTTGTATCACAACGAATTTAGCAACTTAAACTATGACTACAACGGAGGAAAACAAAATGAACTGGAATCAATGTGCGTGCTGAGCATAATGTTTAACTACGATAACACTATATATAGAGATATATATCTCTTCAAATGGGTGCAGTTAAAGTTCAAACAAACTCTAAAATCTGTTTACTTACACACTTAAGACAACTAAAAATAGAAATATGTTGTGGATTGGTTTGTAAGCCCGGATTTCAGGGCCCAAAACAGCATTACGATTTAAACATATAGTAGATATATAGTTGGTAAAGTAGATTAAGGGGTAGAGGGTACAGGGTACAGGGTACATGGAGTAAGGAGATTTACAAGATTCAGCTGGACGAGAGACAGCTTTGATTACGGCTAAGCAAAGCCCGGGGAGTGAAAACCTAGAGCATAAACTCTTGAAGCTAAAAGCTAAAACTCCAACTTAGCCAACATTCTACTTGGCCTCCAAGGGACGATTGGCGAACAGTTGCTCCACAATCTGTTCATCGGCTAACGTCGAAGTGTCGCCCACATTTCGATCATTCACGGCTATCTTTCGCAGCACACGTCGCATGATTTTGCCGGAACGCGTCTTGGGCAAACCGGGTGCATTCTGTATGACATCGGGCATTGCAAAGGGTCCAATGCGTTCACGCACCATCTTCTTGAGATCCGCAATTAGTTTCTGATCGAATGGCTCGTTCTCATTGGGTGTTATGAAGCAATACAAACACTCGCCCTTAACAGGATGAGGACGCGAGACGACAGCGGATTCAGCGACACGTGGATGCTCCGTGAGCACGGACTCTACCTCAGCGGTGGACATTAAATGTCCCGACACATTTAACATGTCATCCACACGTCCAGTAATCCAGAGATAGCCATCGGCATCACGACGGGCACCTGAATGGAAGGCAAATAAATATTAGTTAAAAGTCCTTTCAGTGCTCCACTCAAACTCACCATCTCCAGTGCAGTAGTAGCCAGGGAACTTGGAGAAGTAAGTGTCCTCGAAGCGCTCGTGATTGTTGTACAGCGTGCGCATCATACCTGGCCAGGGCTGTGAGAACACCAGGTAGCCCTCACCCTCGCCCTTGATTTCAATGCCACACTCATCCAGCAAGCTTGGCTTCACACCAAAGAAGGGAAAAGACTGAAAGTGGACGAAAAGCAGATAAATTAAGTATACACTAAGTTTAATTTGGTTTAGTTAGACTTACAGCAGAGCCTGGTTTCATGGGCGTGGCACCAGGCAGTGGCGTAATGACATGTCCACCAGTTTCCGTCTGCCAAAAGGTGTCCACAATGGAGCACTGTTCCTTGCCAATCAAGCGATAGTACCATAGCCAAGCTTCCGGATTAATGGGCTCACCAACGCTGCCTAGAACCCTAAGGAGCAGATTGTATAATGTAGTTGATTAGTACTACTTAATATATATGTTATATGATTAGTCATAAATACGCGACTGATTCCAGCCGACTGCGATTACTGAGAGCGATTAATGGCACTCACTTGAGACCGCTGAGATTGTGCTTGAGCACGGGAGCCTCGCCGAACTTCATGAGTGCCCGTATGGCCGTAGGTGCCGTGTAGAACTGAGTCACCTTGTACTTGTCAATGACACTCCAGTAGCGATCGTTGCCCGGGAAGAAGGGGGTTCCCTCAAACTACAAACAAAACAATTGATAGCAATTAGATAGGGCACGTCAGGTGATTGGCCTATTTACTTACAATAACTGAAGTGGCACCGTTTGCCAGTGGCCCGTAAACCACATACGTGTGTCCGGTAATCCAGCCCACATCGGCAGTACACCAGTAGATATCTCCCGGCTTATAGTCGAAGACAATCTTGAATGTGGTGGCCGCATAGAGCAGATAGCCAGCGGTGGTGTGTAGCACACCTTTGGGCTTGCCAGTGGATCCGCTCGTGTAGAGCATGAACAGCGGATCTTCGGCATCCATCCATTCGGGATAGCAAGCCGGCTCCTTGTCCTCCATCTCCTCGTGCCACCAGTAGTCGCGATCATCGGTCCAGGGTGTGTCCTGCTCCACATGATTCTCCTGGCAAGGAGTTACACGCTTCAAGTGGGACACAACAATGCACTTCTCCACCGAGTGTCCCATCTCCTCGACCTTATCCAACGCTGTGTCACACAGAGCCTTCAGGTAGAGCGGCTTCTCCCCACGCCACGCACCGTCGGCGGTGATCAGCAGCTTGGCCTTGCAATCGTACATGCGTTCCGCCAGTGAATCAGGCGAGAAGCCGGCAAAGACAATGGAATGCACGGCTCCAATGCGAGCACAGGCCAACATGGCAATGGGCAGTTCCAGTATCATGGGCATATAAATGGACACACGATCGCCCTTCTTGATGCCATGATCCTTGAGAACGTTGGCAAAGCGACAGACCTCCTCCAAGAGTTTGCGATAGGTGAGACCACGCGAGTAATCGTCGGGGTGATTGCCCTCCCTGAAAACAAGAAAAACAATTAAATTAATTTGCTCTTTAAATCCATAACGTATTCGCTGGCAATGTGCCCATTTTGAGACAGAACAGGAAGGTGTTTCTCCTATAATTGTACCCACATCTCAAGAGACTTCTCAATTGGATCATTTACAGCAAATTCGTGACTTCCTAATTGCGACTTAATTTGAATTTGTAGCATAATTTACTAATTTGATAAGGTATGATTGGTTTCTGGGCAGAGGAGTGTGCAGGTGGGCGTGTGGGGGGCGGCAATACGTGCCTCTTGAGAACTCATTCAATTGACGCCTTTCTCTTTTGTTCTTATACACAACAAAAACTTGTAACAAATCCATTTCAACTTTAAACAGTGCCTATAAAAAGTAACTGCTAATAAATTATAGTGTACATTATACAAAACTGATTTACTACCCAGATTAAAAAGAAGCACAAGTTTTAGACTTTTTAATTGTTTTAACTACTTTACAAAACTTTATACGTTTATAACAATTATTTTTATGCTTATTTCAACAATTTGTTGTAGTAAAACTAAGCAACAAAAGTGCATAATTCGATTTAATTCGTTCCACATTTTTACGACTTTAACGTTTAATTTAAATTCATTTTCGTCAACTTTTTAATTGAGTTGATAAGCAAATTTAGACTTAATCAAGCGATAAGCCCCAAAGTAAACATAAACAAAATAAACAAAGCTGCAACAAAGCGTCTACGTATAAACATATTGTTATTATTTAACAACCAATTTGTTGGCACATTAACTGTTAGCAGTAACTGTATGCAAGTGCAATTTTAAAATTGAATTGCACTTGAATAACAAATATCGTGACCTGTTCTAGAACCATGACTATGATTTATTCAAGGACAAACCCGTTATTTAGAGAAAGCTAACTAACTGTTATTGGTCTAGGTCACTCGAGACTGGGTACTATAAAGAAGCCACAAGCAATATTTTCCAAAATGACTCAAATACAATGAAAATAAGCTATAAATCATTGACCAGGTGGAATAGGATTTGTCATACGACGCGATAAGATTTAGCCAACAATAAACAATTTGCTTTATTCCGCAGCCTATAAGGAAAACTAATAAAGAGCACAAAAAACTGCTAGAAATCGTGACGTATTCTAGGTTAATTTTAGATACATTTCACATATCAAAGTACAAAGTGAATTATTACTGTTCGATTAAATTTCATTTGTTTTTTGGATGAGTAGTGTCCCAAATGTCTGAAATTTTGCTCAACTTTCACGAAATTCCTGTAATATTAATTAGTAAGATGTTAAAAATAAAATTGATTAAATTTTAAAGGCAAACAGACGGCAACACTAACAGCAGCTGTTAAATTTAACAGCGCGCTGTTAACTGTGCTCCATGCTCGCTGTATTCAAGGCCAAGGCGAAATAGCAGCAACAACAAATGGTGGTCAGTCATGCCTGCGCGCTCGCTCTCTCTCACCCGCTCTCGCTCTTGCTCTCTTTGTACTACTACGTACAGTTTGGGAGTGACTTGCTTGTTGTTACTATTTGCGATTTATGCTTATCAAACCGCTGCAGGCATTCACAACAAATGACTAAGTGGGAAGTTCGATGGCGCGATATTTATTTCCAATGAAGTGCTTTTCATTTCGTTTCATCTAATCTGTACTGAGTTACGAATAAACTTGAACACAAAACATTTCCATACTCCGCCTGGCAGCCATTAGGAAAGGTGAACACCTCATGATGATCTCGAGACAGCAGACAGACGCGTGGCTGCAAATCGCGCTTATCAGCAATCAAAAATATCACTAACTTTGCTATGTCTACTACATAAGTGTTCTAAAGGAGGCGAATCATGTGAGACAGCGCAGCCGGCAACAGTCAAGAGCAGCAACAACAATAACAACAGTAACACTAAAACTTATCTAAACAGCTGTTGAGTCGCGTGTTCGAATGTCAAAAACAAACACAACAACAACAGCCAATCGCATCGAATGTTTTCATTTGTTGTTGTACATTGCGTGCAGACTGTTAAAGCTGCTGCTTCAGCTGCCGTTGCTGTTGTGGCCAGAGCTTTTGAGCAAAAGCGCCGCTCTGTCTGCTGGCTGCCCTTACAGTTTGAGGGAAACATCGTATGATCTGCGTCTAGACAGTTTTTTAAGAGCGCCAAATTTATGTAGGGGGAGATGAAGTGTGTAATAAATACTTCGATCGTTATGAGGTCAGTGCTTTTATGGTCTAAAGCAAAAATGATAACAGCTAAATACGAAGCTCGTTAACATAATTTAGATGTGATGATTGTTCAGTTTAGTTTCTAGTTCTTTGCTTTGGAAGTTCTTAAGTCGTGTGTCAGCATTAACATGTTATTTTCGTTTCTCTTACACACTCACACACACTGGCACACGCACAACTACAAACTGTTTAGCCGGTGCTTTCCAATTGGCTGTGAGTAATCAGACGATGTTATGATCGCGTGATTTTTTTGGCGGCTTCACAGCGCAACCAAAACTGTAAGCCAAACATGCTGACGGTTTGGCAGTCACTGCGGAAGCTGTGTCAATGTCTTCTTCGCCAAAAAAGCTTGACACAGAAAAAAAAGTAAATTATTTAAAGCTCGCTTTTGTACTTTGCTTTTGACGTAGTTTTACCGTTTAGCGTTTTACCATTTTCCGCTGACACACATTAAAAGGCGCGAAAAATATACAAAAAATAAGTTTTAAGTAATCGAATTTGAATAAACAATTTACGCGGCTGGTTTCAGACGTCTGCTTACATAATCGATTTCTTAAGCTTAAATTGAGGTAAATTAGTATAATGAAATTTACGAATTTCCAAGTGCGAAAGTAGAGCTGGTAACAAAATCAAAAATTTCGACGATTTATCGATCAAAACGATTTAAATCTACCTAGTATACATTTTCCAGTCGCCAACTGGCACCGCGTTTATTTTTATAGTCCACTAAAGATTCTGGATTGCTTTGCTTTGCTTTGCTTCGCTCGGCTTCGGTTTTATTGTTGTTCGGGGAACATTGTGTACAATATTATCTATAGCGTTAATTATGTCCCATTAGGTACAAATTGCTAGACTATGCGGTTTATCTTATCTCTATGTTTGGTCGGCCGTATTGCGTTTGGGGATTACAGAGAAATGTGTGTATTTCTAACAGCCGTTAGCATTTAACAGCTGTTAACAATCCGACAGTAACAGGCACTTTTCACGCACAATATTGCAACTTTAACTTGAACTTGAACTTGACCTTGTTGTTACCTGCCTTTTCAATGCTATGCTATTTCGTATTCTTGCTCACTTCCATAGTTGAACCTCCACTGATAACCCCAATAGATTAGCATAAGGCAATTCTTGTTTGAAATTTCAAAAACAACCGACAAATTTTGACCGCGATTTGAACTTTGCTGTCACAGAATAAAATACAAACAAATACAAAAACAACAAAGCCAATTTTTAAAACTATAAAAATTAAACTTAAGTCGCAAATTAACAATCTAGAATCTAGATTCTATTATTTGTTAAGTGCACACTTGAGTGTAGAACACTCACCTGTCTCTAATGAAGCGACTGACAAAACAACAGAAATTCATCAATTTTTTTGATTACAGAACGCAATCTGTGAATTTGTGTTTTTGTTTTGTAATATTTGCCGACAACTTAAAACTCAAAATGTATTTAAATGTATACGGTAATTAAATTATACACCTGGGAAGGCACCGTTAAAGTTTTAAATGCAAAATAAAATAAACAAATTCTAAAATCGCAAAATACAATTATTATTGTGCACACTGAGAACTTTGAGCACACGCTACAAATTGTACCTACAGGTACTACTCCCTACATAGAGTATTTAACAGAAATTTTAACCTGGTCAGGGCCTACTGGCATTGACCTTACACAAAAATACTCAGGGCTGCCCAAACTGTGAGTACAATTAATTCAGCGTCAGCTGTCAAATTTATATTCATATGAAATGCCAGCTCTTAAGTCGCAGCGCTGTCCTTGAAAGAGAGTGAGTGAGAGAGAGATGCACACAGACCTTAAAGTAACGGTGTCGTCGCTCTCAAACATCTGTTTTCTCTTTTGGTGTATGCGCACACAAGAACAGCGCACATGGACAGGAGCAGGGAGAGGAAGCAGGATGGCGACAGGTCGCCAACGTCACGAACGCGTTTCGTAATCGCAAACGTAAGAAAAAAATCAATACGTTAATATCCTTTGAGTGTGTGTGTTTGTGTGCGTGAGTTACTTTTGTTTTCATGCTACGACCTACGCAACTTCTGGGCCAAATTAACGGTTTCACTTACCAATAATAAGCTATCTGGTCACCGAGTCCATTGCGTACATTGCGATCCAATAAATTATAGCAGATGTTGGTCGAAGCGCCCTCCATCCATTTTATGGAAATGGGTCCTTTGGAGATATCGAAATTGTACTGCAAGAACTTGGCAGGATCCGCTGGAGTCTCCCAGTGAAACTGCTTGGCAACGCGTGACCAAAATTCGCCAGGATTGTCCAAGGACTCCTGGTAGAATTTCGTGTACTCCTCAAAGCTGGATATGTACGCATTTTGGCTAATTGCCGGATTCGGATGGTATATTGATTTTTCCGTTGGCATTTTGTATCCGTTTATTTGTGCTTTGTAGTCGTTATTATTATTTTGATTGTTTCACTTTATTTCTTCTTTACACAATTATCCTTTTGTTTATCAAAGTAGCAGTTTGTGTACGTGTGTGTGTCTTTTCTGTCAATAGCTTTACGTGTACGTTGAGTAAATATGTGTGTTTGTGTATTGAACGTTTTTGGTTTGTTAGTTTCTGTTTTCCGCAGCGCACGGTATTTGCGACCGCACGTCTCGAGTTCTTATTGAGCACTGAGCGTGGCACTCGTGCGCTGTCAAGCTTTTCCATTCCATGAGAGCTTTTTCACGCAGAGCTTTCGACGCTACGCTGCGTCGCGTCGCTGCTGCGCTACGCTGCTGTTGCTGTTCGTGCAGGAAAGTTCGAAATGTATGCGCTTATCAGCAGCATCAATGGTCTGACAGCAACAGACAGTCAATTGACTGGCCCATGAAAAATCCTTATCTCTCTCTAAGTAAAGGGCGTGATGCCATTCAATGCGTTAACTGCACACATTAATCAGGTGATTTTTTGCAGTCTCAGCACTTAAGTGTTTTGTTACATAGTCCAGCAGAAGTTTCCACTGAATGAGCCAACGACACGCAGCCTGCCGCTGATCTAACAGTCATGAGTGAGTTTATTAAGCTCACTCAGATTTTGTCACTCATTGCTCTCGCTCTCTTTGATAACTATGGTGACCGAACAGCTGAACACTTCAGTTGAGTGTTGTTTGCAAGTGAAGGGTACACTCAAACGCTCGCACTCTGCCTCTCTGTTCGGTAACCATAGCGTCGTATCGCAGTGGCAGTGACTACTACTGAGTTTAGCAGATGTTAAGAGCGTACATCAAATCTCTCTCTTCCTCTCTGTTTGGTTACCACGGCGTCTTATCACGATTTCGTGGGGGAGCAGTGACAGTGACAGTAGGTCAATAGCAGCAGCGATTGTGATTCTGTCTCTTAAGTGTAATAATTGGCTTTTCAGTTTATTCTTAAAGCGTAACGAAATCCAAATGCGACAACAACGTGGATTATGTGCGTGTGTGTGTATGTGTGAGCGAGTTGGATGAGTGATAAGTGTGGATCATGAGATAACAGTGTCTGCCGTTAAATGGCATCCTTCCATACAAAAGCGCTAATGATCAGCGCTGCTGCTCAGGAACTTTTTGTATTGCTCCTCCGTCATGAGTTTCTGGAATTCATCGGGATTCTTGAGATCGACCTTGAAGAGCCAACCTAGAAGTAAACTTTCCATTAATAACATTTAAAAGTAAAAAGTTTAATAAATTCTGTACCTTTCTCATAACAGCTGGTGTTGACTAGGGCGGGCGAGTCCTCCACCTGAGCGTTCTTTTCCGTTACCTTGCCACTTACAGGCGAGTAGACCTCACTAGCAGCCTTTACACTCTCCAGTGCACCACATTCGTCGTCCTGCTTGAGTTCTGTGCCAGGTTCGGGGAGCTGGGCAAAGACCACATCTCCCAATGCTTCCTGGGCATAGCTAGAGATGCCCACTATGGCCTTGTTGGCATCCAGCAGTTCAACCCACTCGTGTTTGTCAGTGTAACGGCGTTCTGTGGATGCAAATGGAACGTTAGTGGAACCTGTTGCAGTTCAGTGGCTTTGCAACTGTATGTGTACAGTGGTTGCATAAATGCCGTCTTCCACACTACCTTTGTCAAGCATGCAGCTCACGTGAAAACTACGCCACTGTGCGATAGAGGCTGCGTTGGGCTTGCATCGCAGCTGACGAGCTGCCTGCACTCCGACACGTGCGAATTTTGTTATGAAAACCATTTTCCAAGCAAAATATTTTCCACCGCCCTTCGAAATTCACACGACGAGAGTTATGCTTCACAGAGCACGTCTCAAATTAAAGTGAGCTAACGAAAAGCAAGTACACGACGTTTTACACACGGTTATAGATGCCTAAAATCAAAATCTGTTGTCAAATACAGCCGGCTTATCAATATTATGAATGTTTTTATTGAACTCTTCGTTGACCTGCGCGTTTAATGGAACTGCTCCTAAGCGCGCAACGTAAACGCAAACGGAGCAACTTGTGCGCAAAGTGCTCTGCAGTATTTTCTGTGGTATTTTTACAAGCGTTTTTATTACATAAGGGGCGCCAAGTGCGTAGGTTTGTGTGTTTCTGTCTCGCTTGCACCAATGGGTTGATATTGCGTTCAATTAACAATATTGTAACGCTTCTAGTTTTCTTGTTTATAGTCCGATTTTAATGCGCCTTTCAGGATAGTTTAATATAGTTAGTCTCCACACCAGTTATAAACTACAATACTGTACGATACGGAAAAACGGCATTGAAGCTTTGAAAACTATTTTATAAATTGTGGGAAAAGTGGGCGTGGCAGTCCAAATTTATAGATGGCAATGCAACTATGCTGTCGCTAGGAACTCCCGTACAAGAATTGGTGATCCTAGGTGCCATAGTTACTGAGATATTTGCCGAAAACACCAATTTTTCACGAGGTGTGTCCAGTTTTTTTTTTTTTGTGGGCGAATGGGGCGTGGCATCGAAAAAAAAAAAGATTCTTGTATTGACTGACTAAATATCTGATCGTTTGACACCAAGCTCGAACTTGTAGCTCTTACCATCTCTGAAATCTGTTTGTTCATACGGACAGACGGACAGACAGACAGACAGACAGACAGACAGACAGACAGACAGACAGACAGACAGACGGACAGACGGACAGACGGACATGGCTATATCGACTCGGCTTGTGATGCTGATCAATAATATATATACTTTATGGGGTCTGCCACGCCTCCTTCTGCCTGTTACATACTTTTGCACAAACCCAATATACTCTTGCAGAGAGTATAAAAATTCAAAATTAAACTCTCACACTTATCTCATGTGACGTCGCGTTTGTTGACAATGTCACCAATGACAGCCACAAAATCGTTGCTGGGGGCAGTTTAGTGTTATCAGTGGCTGAATAAATAAAAAATCAACGTTTTATTGTAGAGGGCGGGCAAATAACTATATAAAACTGTTTATATATGTATATTATTTATTCACAGTTGCAATTGCTTTGCCAAGTATTATTACGTAAATAAATAAAAATTAATACGCACAATAGAAACTACAATTGGGCCGGCGACAGAATATTAACTTACAGTTAAAAATGCTATTTCTTTTTTGCTGGCTTTAACTGGGGCGATTAGGGGGGTATTATTTGAGAATTATATGGACTACTATGGCGCCACAGTAAATTATTAGTACTGCTGGGGATGGCGTAGAATGCCATTGTTATTAGTGGGGCTTAAACCCGGGGAATAATCAGGCATGGGGAATCCCGAGGTGGCTACGACAACGGTCTCCTGCACGGGACTCTGCGACGACTGACGAACTGGACGATTTCCTTGGGCACTGGGTGCCGGGTACTGTTGGAAGGCATCGATGCTGCGGAAACGACGATCCAAAAGATTGGCATCCCGTGACATATGTGCTGCTCGGACTATCGCATCCTCGTTCACCTCGATGGTTTCGGCGGTGGAGCGAGTTTCCGGCAAGAATGCTTCATTGTTATACACTTGCACATCAACTCTATGAAAAAGAATGCAAAAATTAATTAACTGAATGCGATAAAAGCTTTACTGTACTTACTTTTCTTCTTCGTAGGCGCGTATGGGTGTGCGGGTGGTCAGAATGTCGTTTGAATTCTTGCGCGGCATAAACAGCGTATCCTGCGTAAGAATATGCACAAAAATACCAAATTAGTATATCATGTAACGTAACAGCATATCGATGTAGGTAAATGTAACGTTACGATAACTTATCGATTAATGTTACAGTTGAGTACAAATCATCGTACTTGAGCACCGAAAATAGGGTATTTTTGTAGCCGCGCACTTGAAAAACTTTTTGCATAAATTTAAAACAATAAAAGCAAAAAAATTCCAATCTCTTATCACGAGTCGAGGTAAGCCAATTTATCGACTGGACGCCATAGGCTTATCAGTACGCACACACACACACTTCTCGCACACATAGCGCTAACTTTGCTAACTTTAGACATGTCGTAGCTAAGAATTTAATTACGCTTACATACAAGAATTTGGAATTTCGTTGTCTCCACATTTATTTGTGGGGAAACAACTCATTGATCTTAGTTAGAGTCACCAGGTGTATTTATAATACCCTCTGCTAATTACAACAAAAGATAGTAAATGATGTCACTACCCAGTGCCAACCCACATAACCCCCTCTCGTGCACCCCTCCCTCTCTCAATCTCTATCTCTCTCTTACTCACCGAACTGTCCTTATCTGTAGAAATTCGAATGGCGCGCACCAGCAAATAGACCCCGAGTCCAAAGTTAATAAACCACAAGATGAAACCCTTAAAGGCAATGATCATCATGGCCATGGCAGCCACGCCTCCAGCAACCAACTGGGCGGCATTAGGATTTATGACGCCTTCATTAATATCGTTTGCATTGTAGGTGGATGCCTTTTCATGGAAGCGACCAAAGTCGACGCCAAAGATCACGCCAGCTGCCACATCCATCGCACAGATGACGAACACGAAGAACAACCAACTGTAGATGGCGCCAAGCGTCATTTTCACATTGTCCTTACGTACACCTGCAAAGGAAAAACATATGAAAGTTAATGAAAGTTCGGTAAGTGGTAGAAGTTTATATTTAATTTTTTTTTTTTTAATTTAATATATAAACTGTTTACCGCAATGATCATGCGACCATATCTATCAAAATGACATGACAGCATTTCTGCACTAATGGATCGCTGATAGAGCACGGTCTATGGCATACCCTAGAACAACCTGCACTTCAGCTACTGCCCCAATATTATCTCTACAAAATTTTTGTTGAACTTGAAATGGGTATACAAAAAATCATTACTTATTATACAACAGTAAGTAAATAAACTAATCGCTTACTTTTGTTTTTTACTTTACTCTACTTATTTTTTGTTTTGTTAGAATTCATGACTCGTTTGATAGCACCTTAAATGGAGGCTTTCGATTTGATTTTGTTTGATAAAATGTGCCATTGAAATACGCTTTGATAAAAAGGAAGTGCTTTCAAGTGTCACCGATGATCACTGAATCATCAACTAGAACTGAATCATAAAGCTAAACCGTGACCTTATTTCCGAATTTCAACAATAAATCAAAGTTGTCTTTAAAGTAATCCTACCGAATGACGCCAGAAATGAGTTGAAGCACAACAGGAACGCACAATTTGAGCAAATTCTATAAGCTCTTTTAAAGATATCCCTAATTTTAAATACTTACAAGCTATAAGTACGATGGAAACGACGAACCAACAGACCGACACTCCCAAATAAACACAATCCCAGACGAGCAGCTGTGTGGGATCGAAGACAGTATGAACGCTTTCAATAACTGTCATGTCGTAGCTCTGATAGGCTTCCGGGGACATCTTGCAGTTGCCATGGAAGTAGACGTCAAAGAAGATGGTCTTGACCAAAGTTCCATAAGTCATCTCATTGGTTATGTATATATGACATGTGTATGCAACAATTGCAGTTATCGTCAGACCTATCCAGATGACGGCTTCCACCTGTTGCAAATACAGAGAGTTACAGGAAATGAGTGTAATTATTGTTAGTTTTGTTAACAAACGACAATGGGGCAATTCTGATTTTTTATGGTATTTTTTGTGTGCTTCTGTGACAACGACAGGTGAATCAACTTTATTTGGCCTTGATAAGCAGTATGATAAATTAGCTACAACAGATCAGTCTAGAGTGGGTGACAGAGTTCTACGCAACTCCAAAACTTTTCAAATTTTCAAGTTTTCATTTGAAAAAGTGCTTTAATTAGCTCGCAACTGTATCTGTGTATCGCTGTATCTAAATAGATCAAATCAACAGATGGCCAACAGATGGCGCTCTCTTATCAGTGAGTGTAATGAGGTCACAGAGTACTCGGTTGCACCGAACAGTGGTTGCTGTTGTTGATTTTTAAAACCAAAATAGCTATGCAGTTGCAATTGCACTCCCCTTTCGGGGCATTACTTACCACACCGAGCACACCTGCCCAGATGGACCATGATTTCAGCGAGTCAAAGTTCTTGATGCCCATCGTTGATGGTGCGTACATTCTAATTGTTTAGCCCTGAAGTGTTTGTTGTACTGGGCTTAAATCTCCGTACCTCCCCCCTGTTCTGTACTCCTCGATGTTCTGGTCGAGTGGATAAGCGTTTATGTACTGAGTTCGCGACGTGCGTTTAACGACTAAATGAACCGGACACGGTGAATGAGAATCGGCAATGGAATCAGAATCAGCAACATGCGCCAATTAATTTCCCCCTTCTTGTTGTTGTTGTTACTACTATTTTTCAATTCAATTCCAATTTGTTTTTGTAACTTGGTTTATTTTGTTGATAACCTGGCGATAATGGCACACTTTGAATACGACACAAGAAATGGCCAATAATTTTATGGAGCACACTTTTATTTTCAGTGTGTATATGTTTATATATTTCGACTTTTTACGCTGATATGCGTTCGCTTTTCGTATCGTTTGCCAACTGAAAAATGGCCAACGAAATGCGTCTTTTTGGTCGAGAGCGTCGTTACCAAATATATATCAACGGGTATGTTGGTAAATACTATTATATTATCGGCGAACGCAAGTAGCTGATAAGCGAGCCTCAATATTGCCAAAGAACTTTCCTGCACTCTTCGGTCGCACTCCCCATGGATTTTCCATTGTGGCGAAAACGCAAAGCGGAAACCTTATCAGCATTTTGGCCACATTAGTGATGTATATTGGTTGTGTAAACTCTTATCTGCGCTTAAATTATTGTGTTTGGATCATAGCATTGGTATTTTGATACATTTATATGGTTGCACTTCATAATTTAAATTTAGCGCGCTATTAGCGCCATCTAGCGATTGCTAGCCACACTTATTTGGGCAGCTGTACCCAATCAACAACGTACAGCATAAAACATTGCATGAAACACATAAAATTTAAACATCTGTTAATGAATTAAACTAGCTTGAAATTTATTTTTGTCTTCAAACTGTTGTCGATTTATTTAATGTATAGTAAGTTGAACAAGAAAACAAGATTTCAGTGCTTGTGTTGTGTTCGCTTCCATCAACAGTTGAATAAATTTGTGTGGTCTGAACGTGTATGACTACCCAAAGCGGCAGCCATTTCCGCAGCGTGAGAACGAGACGGCATTCTGAATCATAGGCAAATATCGGCCCGCATGCGTGCGTGAGAGTGTGACGACAGCATAACTTTTCCACTGGAGCACATAAGCATTTAACCCTAAAAAAGACAGCAGTCGACTTTAGTACAGTCGAAGTGACGCCGCGGCATACAAACGTGAATTAAAATCCCAACAATTTGTTGTTGCTTGCCGATTAATGGAAAAAAAGTAAGAAATAACAATAACAAATCGATTAAAATACAGATTTTGTGTAATAATAGTTGTGGCAGTGAATATAAGTTAATAGTTTTCCGCAAATATAACGAAAGACAAGTATAAAAAAAACCCATATACTAGAATAATAGCTAACGAGATCTGCACACACACGTACACAAAAACACACACAAATATAAATATATATATACACATATAGTAGAATGAACAGTCAACTTAATCCGAGCACCTACCGCAAATTCAATAATTTGCTCAGCAGCGGCGCTGTCACCGTTACCGGTCCCGGCCAGCCGCGCATATTGAAAACTACACGCCTTGCAACACCCGGCGGCGGCGGTGGCGTCGGCAGTACAAACGTAAGCGCAGCTTCGCAGCAGCAGCAACAGCAGCAAAACATTATGGACACGGATGCTGGTGCACGTTGCTATATTTGCGATGAACTTTTGCTCGCAAATCAAACTCAAACCTCATTAACGGAAATGTGCACCACGCACACATCAACCAAATTTCCCAACAAGCTGGCCCAACTGGTCGGCGAGGGTTTCCTCGTGATTGTCTGCAACGAGGACTTTGTCTGCTCGCGCTGCACCAATTTGGTGAACTACTATGATCGCCTGGAAAACGATGTGGAACGTGTTCGTTCCAATTTGCTCAATCTGTTGAACAAAAAGTATGGCATCAACGAGGACAGCGGTGGCAGCAGTGCCGATGCAGCTAGTCCGCCACTGAAAATGCAGAAGCTCTCGGGAAATGCCGCCAATCGTTCGCTGGAGGAGACTGCTGGCGGGGATGTGAGACAACGCAAACTGGTGCAGCAATCAACACCAGGTGAGTTGTTGTTTTTATTGTATATACAGTTGGTCTACTAATTGTTTTGACATGAGAAAGGGATTTTGTTCTTGGGGTACATATGAAAAAAAAATCTCCCGATGGCTGTGGTTAGACACACCCTTTGTCCGGGATCGGCACTATCCCATATAGTCGTCTGATTCTATCCAAATTTTGTTAAATTAATGTGTATAAATATCACTTACACAATCACAAAAGTTTTGGCGGGAAGTCTCCAAAGAAAGCAATTTCTTTATAAAATGAAACGCAATGTTCTCGCATAACTCCTATGACAGTTATATGTCATAAAAGTCTGATTTTAATAAAAATTTGTTAGTTTAGTGTATGGAAGTGTCAAAAATTAAATCTGTGAGTTTGGTTGAGATGCCACAACGTTGTCAATCAAAGTAGGCCTCTCAAACGATGACTCCTATGGCAGTTATATGATATAGTCCACACAAAATTGGAGCCAGTTTCATGAGTGATTAGTTAACAAAAGTTTGTGTGAATTTATCGTCTCGTCTGGATCAGAAATCATTATTCATTTTCTTGAGATCGGCTTCGCTGTCATTACAATTGCTTGATAAACTTGCTGTATTTACAACAAAGTGAACCGTGGTAATAATAAAATGTATCCCGACTTAGTTTCGCAACAGTTGAAGGTGTCATCACCGCAAGGAGGCGTGGTTGCCGGCACACAGACACAGGTGCAGCGAAAGGCAACGAAGATATACAAGTGCACGTCGTGCGATTACAAGACCTCGGACATGCGTCTGTTCAATACACATTATGAGACATGCAAGCAGCAGACGTTCCAGTGCAAGACCTGTCGCAAGATCTTCCCACACTTTGGCGCCATGAAGCATCATATGGTTAGGGATCATAATACCGCCATGGATAATACCTGCGCCATGTGTCACATTAACTTCGTGAACGAGAACAGCTTGAGGAAGCACATGGAAACAAATCATGCCACAAATGTGCTTGTCACCAGCACCACAACAATTCCAGCTGCTGCTGCACCAGTTACAGCTGCTGCGGCCGCCGCTGCAGCAGCCGCTGCTGCTGCTGGTGGTGTCACCGAGTCGATTGGGGCCTCAGGATCGGCACTCTATACGTGCAATCACTGTCAGTTCAAGTCGACGGACAAGGGAGTCTTTGATGAGCATATGCGTAAGCATGTGACCAATAAACCCAAACCATTCAAGTGTCGTCTGTGCTCGCAGCGCTTTGAGACACGAGAGGCGGCCACGGTGCACGCCAAGCAGCATCAGACCAACTACTTCAAGTGCGGACAGTGTGCCATGAGTTTCCCCAAGCGTGAGCTGCTCGTGAAGCACGCTGAACTCCATCAGACTGAAAAGCTGCAGGCTGCCAGCGGCGGTGGTCAGAACATGAACACACAGAAGCTGCTGCAGGAGACCATTGATGAGGCACTCAGCGATAGTGTGCCCGCCCAGGCAGGCACCACTGTGGTGGCCTCTGCTGCCGAGGCTCAGAACAACATACGCTTCTTCTCGTGCAGCATCTGCTCACTGACATTCATCCAGGAGACTTACTACAATCACCATATGGAGACGCACAGGCGTGACAAGAAGAGCGCCGCAGCTGGCGGAGCAGGCAGCGGTGCTGGTGGTAGTACCACAGCACTCAACTCGGCAGCCACTGCACTGCTTAGCGATGAACCTGGAGATGCCGGCCATGTGGGCATGAAGGATGAATCCACTGAGCAGAGCGCCGAGGCAGATATCGAGAGTCTGTTTGAGAAATTGCATTCGGAGAAGAACGACAGCGAGAAGAAGAATGAAATGGTAATCACACAGGAGGGAAGTGGTGGCATTACATTCAATATAACCATACCACAGGTGGATGCCACCGGCGAGCAGGTGGAAAAGAATTCACCCAATTCTCAAGCTCCCGTTTCGGTTAGCATTGACATGCCGAACCTCGACCAACCCGAAGAAGAGGAATCCCAGTCCCAGGGCAGCAATGATAACAAATCGAGCGATGCCAAGTCGAATGCAGCGCCCGTTTCCATGCCCAGTTTGGATGATGACAATGAAGCAGCTGCTGCCACTGCAGCAGACACAACCGATGGCAATGCAGCCAGCAGCAAGGCAGGCGAGAAATCCACTGCAAAGGCAGATCAAGCAGCCGCCAAAGAGAAGGGCAAGGAAGCTGCCGAAGAAGTGGTTGCCACTGAAGCTGGCGAGGAAGCGAAACCAGAAGGCGATGAAGCAGCAGCTGCCGAACAGCAAGCAGCCGAATCAGCTGCAGCTGAGGAAGCTGCCGAAGCTGAGGCAGCCGCGGCCGCCGAGGGTGAAGCAACTGAAGCAGCTGGCGGGGAACAGCAGGTGGCCATGGAACTGGATGAGGCCATGCAGGCCCAAGTCGATGGTGGACAAATTAAGTTTATTGTCAATGAGAACGGACATTTGCTGCAGCTCGACAACCACATACTGACCGATGCCGAAGGCAATCAGATTATTGTCCAGGATCCAGAGCAAATCCAACAGTTGCTCCAAAGCGTGGGTGTGCTGCAGTCCGGCGAAGGCTTGGAGGGTGAGACACTGCAAATGATGACCGACGGCAGTGGCCAGATGGTGCTCGTCCATGGCGATAACAATGAGCAGCAGCTCATCGATGCCTCACTGCTCAACTCGGAGGGACAACTGATTATCCAACAGGGCCAGGATGGTGAGGAGGGTCCACATGTCATCAGCGAGGATGGCACACGCATACCCGTCTCCGTATCCTATACCGAGGATGGCCAACCCATTGTCCAAGTGCAACAGCAAGTGCTGGAGGCGGCTCAAGCCAGTGCCGAGGAGAAGGAAGCAGCAGCACAGGCTGAAGCCGAAGCTGGTGAAGCAACACAAACGTCCGAAGCAGCGGTTACGGTAACCACTGCCACGGCGGCCACCGCAGCCACAGCTGTGACCACGAGCACCGCAAGCAGTAGCACTGGTGGCACTGCCAGATTCTTTGCGCTCGAAGAATTCGAAGAGGCGAAAGCCGACTAGGATTGGGTCTAGGAGCAGAGACTTGAACACTACATACACACCATTATAGCATACGAAGAGGACTGGTGAGTTGACTGACCTACAATTAAAGAAATGTTTGACTAACTTGTTTTCTCTTTAAAGATTCAGATTCAGACCGAATCAGTAGCTGCACAAGAAATCGATACATACAGACACATACGCATTTTATTTACACACACACAGACACACTTATATACGCATACATTTAGGTTATGTATTAGCACACTCCAGTTGAGGACAAGAAATCGTTTATCGAAGTTCGATTCAAACGATTTCCGCGCATTCAGGCAATCAGGACTTGGCAGTGTGTTCAAATTAATGCTGTACTTGGCAAACATATATAATTTAGGTTTAGTTTAGCATAGTTAAACAAACAAAACAACAAAAAACAACATTAAATTTAAACAGAATGTAAAAAATATAAACAAAAGATTAGTAAACAGATGCTTGAATTACAATTATGATACATACAACACAATTATAAACTTAACGCTAAATAAAATGAAAGAAAATCACAAAAAAAAGGTGTAATAATAAAACTAAAGTAAACTAAATGTAAACACAAATTCTATTAGCTTCCTAAAGAAACAGAAACTGAAACCCAATTTCAAACACAATCAAATACCGACATTTGAGCTAAAAAGCCAAGCTAAACTCAATGTTTTAATTATAATGAATGGATTAATCGCATCAGGCAACAACACACGCCCATCAAACACAGGCACAACCAAACACACACACACACTCAACACAGTTAAATAATTTAAAATATGTATTGTATGGCAAATGTAAAGATATGCGAGAAACAAAAAAAAAACAAACAGAAAAAAAACTTAAACAAATCTTGTTTTGTACTTATTCATTGCTGTTGTTGTTGCTGCTGTGTGTTCGGAATTCAATTTGCATGTCGATGTGTGTGTAGATAAGCCAGAGTCTGATAAAATGTTGCTTACACGATATCTACACACTAATACCATATAATTTACAAACTGGCAGATTGAATTATTTGCTGTGTGTGCGAAAATTTTGAAACAATTCTCAGAGTTCAAAGAAATTGAGTTGTATCAGCGCAGAATATTAATTAAGTTCATTAGCCAACTAAAAGAGGTGTTTTTAATAACTAAATTTATGTTGGCTAGCGCTAAATTTAATTGGTAGTTAAAGCTTGATACGTTTAGGCCAATAAACTTTAGACTCATTTTAATTGCCAGAAAAGACTACAAAATTATTAAATTTTAAACTAAAGAGTTAGTTAGTCTTTGTTGCTTGTATACCCTATAAGTTTGTAGAGTGTGTTGATGTGTCATTCGTGCTTTCGGTTGGCTACGCTCAGTGAAAGTGAGTCTAAAACAATTAAAGCTCATTCATAATGAATAATTCATTTTAATTTCATAATAACTTTTTTGAATTAATGTGCTTTGAAGCCAATTTGTTTACAAATACCGCTGTTTCTCAGCATCGTTTTTTGTGCATTCCGATTTTGATTTGATTTAGAATTCTCAATTTAGACTTGGACATGTTAAATAAATAAATGCCAGTCCAAGGACGCTGTTAAGTGGGATTACTTTATTAGATGCAACTCAACCACTTAATGTTGGTTTTTTCGTCTTTTTATTTTCGTTGTTGTTGTTGTTGAGCTGTTGGTTTTGGTTTGGGCCGTCTGTCGGTGACATTAAAAAGCCAAAAAAAAAAAAAAAAAAAACTGACGGCATTTTGGTTTATTAGTCTGGTTACATAATCTCCAGTTTTTTCTCGGTCAATATTATGCAACGGCCTCAATTAGGCAAATGAGACGCATCCAAATCTTTTTCAAATACGTTTTCGAAAGTCGTTCTAAACCAAACACACGCACACACAACTTACGACCACACACACACAAGGTTGACGCTTGCCATTTCTGACATTTCGAAAGGAAAAGTAAAGATGTAAACTTTATTTATTGTTAATTTATCTCTGAATGTGATACATGTTATCATTTGAAATTCAAATTCCACACACACCGACTGCACTTTTGTTTTTGATAACGCCCACCGCTTAATTTGTCCCTCAACCACTTTTGTCTGCTCTCAGTTTGAAGACCCCAAAAGCACTAAGAAAACTGCTTAGCATAAAATAAAATATGTAATTAACTAGTTTTTTAATTGCTTATGTGTTTTTTGCAGTGTTAAACGTTTGTTTAACTACTGACGGTAGCAAATATTTTTATTGGTGCCGGAATTCTGCGCGATTTGGCGGACGTTTAAACATTTTAATTGCTGCTGTTTGTTTATATTCTGGGGTTCAAGTGCGGAAGAGTTTGATGAAATCGATTCTGTTTTGAAGCAAAATAGCTGATTAAATTAAGCAATTATTTGGTTAACGTCAGAAATTGCTGTAAAGTAAAGAGAGCTAGATGTAAGCAAGCTACAGTCGAGGAGTTGGACTGTAAGGGGCCTTATTTACGGACCTATACATGAAATTGAAACTCCAGGCTCCAAGTTGCAGTACAAATTTTGGAATTAGTCAGGATATGGTGGAGGTACTCGAGTATTAAGTACGTAACTTTCTTTGAATATAAGAATTCTTAAAACAGTAACCCAAATACATAAGTTTCTTTTGCAATATCGACTATATTCTGTATATTTTCAAAATAAATTAAAACTTTTTTGAATATGATACAATATATACAGTTACTTTGCAGTCACATGCTTCAAAGCAAAACGCAAAAGCTGCCAAAACAATTAGCGAAATGTTAATTTGGTTCTTTAAATTTTTGACTTCAGTTCGCTGAGCGTTTTTGAAACTTTTTTTTTTTGACAACTTGCAGCACGAGCAGTTTTTGGCAACCATTTAAGCTTAAAGACACCAGTCGAAACTTAGCACAGACATTTGTATGCTAAGAAGTGGAAGAATCATCAGTTTACGCTACCAATTCAATAGAATTTAAAATACAGCCAATAAGATTTGAAATTAATTTATTATGTTGATATTGATTTTGGGGGCTTGTACACAATTTTCGGTTAATATTTAGCGTTTGGCATTTTGCTGATCTGTCGGTTAATTTCATTTGCATTTAAAGTCGATAAAATTAAACGATTTCTATAAATAAACGAATCGATTAAATGTAACAATAACCGATGCAAGTAATAGTGATTTCTTATCTTAAATTCTGACACGCTAATTGCCAGTTTATTTAAATGAATTACACAGCAAGAAATATTTTTGTACTTGGATTGAAGTAAAAAGTTCTAGCTAAGAATTCAGCATGAATTTCTTATATAAAAAAAATTAACAAAAACATGCTGAAATCTGTGTCACTCAGAAAATTCTTTTGTGAACCAAAATGACTCCTAAAAACCGGGAGAACCCGTGCTTTAATCAAGTTTTTTTGTGGCACAGTTTGAGACATTTGATATTTAGTCAACTGTTTAAACTGTTTCAGCTTGACTTTTTAGCCCGAAATACTAGCTTTTTGTTTGTGTATATGTATTCTAAGATTATTATATTAAATGATTTCTTATGCGAAACCAACTGAAAACCATTAGAAACGCCGTGACTTCGGTTCATCCACGTGCGGATGTGTGCGCAAGTATTCGAGGAGTCGAGCCAGATGAGTTGGAGCAAAATCTCCCGAGGGCTGATAGCCATTCTCGTCGGCCACATAGGTAAAGGTTATGGGTAGTCCCTCCTTGGAGACATACTGGACCACGCCCACAGCGCCGTTCTCATTGCCCGCCGCCTTTGTGGTGATGCCATTCGAGGTCTGAAACTCAAAGTTATAATTGCCCAACGCATCCGGTGGCTGATTCTGGTAGTACACAGTCTTGGCGTTAGCATCGGGATTGGCGGGACGTGCGCGGCTGGAGGCGGGCAGGAGTAGCAGCAGCATGAGGAGCAGCAGGAACAGCTGATTCTGGGGCGGGAATTACGATTAGCCGGGAATCGGGAATCGGTTTGGAAACCAGTAAAATGAACGCACAAACCTTGACAAACAGGTGTTGAACGGAGCGTTGAATGCGTTGAGTGTGCATTATTTATCGAATAATCGAATTTGCTATAAATAATAAATATAACATATACTCTTTGCTAAGAAACTCGCATATACTATATCTCGTATATGTATATATTTGGCTTAAACTTGTATTGAAAACGCTTGGCGGACGTTGATCTGATCAGGAATTTGTAGCGGTTTCGTCTCGTTTGAGACGCTCGCGAACCGTTTGCTTTGAAAGTGAATTTGAAACTGGCAAATCTGAATTTTAGCAAATGCAAATTAAAGCTTTCATTATTGCAAAAAGCCAAACTTCGAGGCAATTCTCTCCGAGAGAGAAACTAAGCTTAGAAATCTTTTTGTTCTAAAAGTTAGCATCAGACACACCCCCTCTCTGTTTATCACACTACCCCTCTCCCGTCCTCTTTTAAAAACAAAGACAATTTAAATGCTCATCATAGCTGCATAAATTGTTAAATGTGTTTTTAATGCAGTTCCAACTTGTTTTTCAGTTTCGATCAAGTGCTGATTTATGTCAAATTTTTGTTAATGTCGCACGGTAAACAAAATCGAGATCTGTCCAATAATGCGAGTGTCAAACAATGAATTGGATGTGGATGCTTAAGACTGTTTAGTAGGTGTGGCTGCAACGCACAGTGGGTCAGTGTGTGGGGAAAACTGTCTGAATTTGTCTGCAGAGATGAATAGTCTGAGCTGAGAGTGACTTCAATCAGACCGACTTTAAGTTATGCAAAACGGCACAAACTTTGACTTTGAAATTGATATTAATTTATTTGTTATGCCTTAGTATAATGAAATACTGTCCGAAAATAACTATAAACAAGTTCATGGCCAATAAACCATGTAATTACGAGCAGATGATCAATTTGCACGCAAACAAACCGGATTTTCTTTACCGTTTAGCATTACGAAATGATTTAAAAAAAAAATATTTAAAATTTTTAGAATATGCCAGCGAAATGTTAAAGGTTTATTTGTATTAAAATTGACACAACGATTATTTATTTTTAGCCAACTGACAGTCTAATGAACCTCAGTTCAGGTTCCGCGTGCTAAAACAATGCACTAATTTATGACAATCATTGTCCAAGGCTCACAATACAATTTTTTGACACCCTTGCCCCACTGTGCAGCTAGTTTCTAAGCACTAAACCTTGCACGACTTGACCACACCTTCGAAGGAGAGCAGTGAGAAGTTGTGAGACTTGTGTCTTTTGGTTTGGTCACTTATAAATAAATAAGCGAATTCCCTCTCAAGGCATCAAAGCCGTCAAAAGCGTCAGTTAAAATCAATCAATAATTCATGGATGAGTCTGTGACATTTGCATTAGTTTGGCAGAACAATTCAGACATAAAAACTAAATCAATACACAAAACTTAATTAAAAACTACAAGCTGACAAAAGCAAGACAAGGGCAAACAATTTAAAAACTTAATAAAATTTATTAAGTTTTTAACGCTTGACCGTTAAATGATTTATTTATTATGATTGGAAACGTTTGTAATCTTTTTTTTGTTCAAGTCTTTTCATTATTTTAATAATTTAATTTATTACGCCATACTAATAATAAAAAGTTAATTTAATATATAAATTATAAAATGCTTTACGATTCCGCATTTAAGTCTGCGAAATTCCCTCGTGGGCAACCTTAAGCAATCATTTGATTAGTTTTAATCACAGCTTAGCCTTAGAATCACTTGATTGCCAAATGGAAAACATGAAAAACAAGACTCACCAGTGCGTGTATTTATTATTAGTACTTAATTCTTAAGACTGCAGTTTTTTTCTTGAAAGAGTCGGACAACAGAAAACAGTTAATAACTTGCTGTAGCTGGTAGTTGGGAGCTAGTGACAAAAGCAGACAGCAGAACTATTCCTTCTAAATTTCCCAAAAAATAATTGAACATTTATTTCTGACATAATTTGTCTAAAAACTGTTTACAGAGTAGTTTAAAGTTAAATTTATACATTCGTCACTAGCTCGTTCCTAGTCCTAGCCTCTTAACCTGCTGGAATATTTGTACAATAATTAAATTAAACGCTTTCGTCACTAGCTCGTTAGCTACTTTAAGTTATTTTTAAACACAATATAAACTAATTGAAATTAATCAATATTCTTTTGAGCTATTTTTGCCAATGTTTACAAGCTTTCGTCACCAGCTAGTTACCTCGTTTAGGGGATTTCATGGATTTATGTGAACATATTGTAATTTATTCATATTTTAATGTGTAGAGAATAATTTTTGGTATTTTTCAAGTAGCTTGGATGCTTGGAGACGGTATTTGCATAACTGGCATGCTTCATCTACCGTTATTATAAATATGGCCAACAAGCAAAAAGAGTTGCTAATTAGCTTTTGGCTACGCCGTAGAGCAGTTGCCACTCTTAATTCTGTTTAAAGTATTAGTTCTTTAATTTATTTGTTTATTTATTTGTTTATACTCTTGTCTGACTCAACGGTAGATCATTTTCATTTATTATAAATTTGATTTTATTTATTTTTCTTGATACGGAACCGTTTCCGCTAGAAATTCATGTGGTCCACTTAAAATTCTATTTGGATGCCGAGGCAAATTAAGTCTGTCTTCGATTTGATTGTCTACAAGAATTCTGCAGCTTTTTTTTCACAAGTTTTTTATCTGATTTTATTGACATGATTTTTATAGTGTTAATAAAAACAAAAGTGACAGCTTCCGTATAAAAATTGGGCTAACGCCAATTGGAGACAAATTTGTTTAATAGCTAAGGAAAGTGGTATAGAAAGTGAGAGCAGTTTGCTTGAGCTGCCTTTGACCTACATCAAGAGTTATGTCAGATCTATGAGCTCTTACTGCTCCCCTTCCCCACCCACCCAAGGAAAACTGGTTATAGATTATGATTTTTTAACGACTGTTTAGAATTCTAATTTGGATAAAGTCGTAAAAATCACAGAAATCAGCCTATATTGTGATACGGAATTAAGAACTTGAGACAAGAAGCACACAGCGAGGGGATTATAAAATGCAGGCAATATGGCCATAAATTTTGTGCTAATAAACGGTATTATTATGGCCAAATGACTTGGCTTAACGGAAATGGTCAAGATTTGGCCTGTTATCAAGCAGCAGTTGAAGACGGAGATGACGTTGGAGATGGAGCTGTGGAGACCCCAAAAGAGTATGGACAAACAAAACAAGAAAAAAAAATATATATAATAGAAGAAGTAGAAAAAAGATTTAACAAAACTATTTGACACTTTGATTATGTTTATTGGTTTTTCATCGATTTTGCTTTGAACCGTCGTCTTTATTTTTGCTGTCCGTATATAAAGTTGGTAACAAGCTTTGGGCCAGTTGCCAGTACGATATCTAACTTTGAACCTCGCTGATCACCTACGTATCGGACTCGAATAAGCTTGGACCTTTGGAATATAATAACGAATATAAACTCTTAACAAAAATTAACCCAAGACCCAAATTATTATAATTAATAACCCCGAAAGTGACAACTTTGTGTGTGTGCGAAATGCGAAATTTTGTAAGCCAACAACCTTGATCCCATCTGTGATTTTGATATAAAGTGTGGAGTTTGCTTGCAGCTCGCTCTATGGCTGTGTCTGGCCTTGCTCTGTGCGCAGCTGGACGCAAAGCTGGTGAGGATTCGCCGCATACGTCGCCTGGTTGGTGGCAGCGAAAGGGATGCACAGATTACGGATTATCGTGTTTCACCGCTGGACGAGAACGGTGTCTTCAAGTATGCCTTTAAGACCAGCAACGGCATCGATGTCCAGGCAGCGGGTAGTGCACTGGAAACCATTGGAATATTTAGCTACACATCGCCAGAGGGCGAGCCCATCGAGACGAGATATATAGCCGATGAGCTGGGCTTCCATGTGGTGGGCAGACATCTGCCCCAACCACCGCCCACTCCAAACTATATACTCCGATCACTGGAATATATACGCACACACAACGAGGACGGTTCGAAGAAACTTCATACGCTGTGACAAGTCTGATAAACTGTAGATTCCAAGCTTATATAACTACTAAATACGATAATATATTCCATATCCGACTGTTGATAGTTTTCGTAAGTTTTGCAGCGGCGCAAAGATTGATAATATTTTTTTTTGAGTCTGGAATTTATTTCTAGTCGATTCTGTTTCGATATAAATCATGTCATCTTTTCATATGCAAATTGATTATTCTTCCGCCTGCCTAACACGTTTTACGCTAAAACTATAATTTTATTTATACTGACAGTTTTAAGCCATAAGTATAATTTATAAGAAACTTCCAATTCCACCCACATGGGATGAAAAAAAAAAAACAAATGAAAAAGAAAACGAAAAAAAAAAAATAAAATGCCATGCTAAAATTATTTATTTGGGACTGATGACAAGTCCGATCTTGTTCGCTAATTAACTGCATAAACATGTCATTATGAAGATCATAATGAAGTTGACATGCTCGTCTTGGCCTGGCTCAAAACCGGCTAATCAATATTTATGCTCAGAATTCAACAAATCAAAATCAAATGGAAAATTAATGAGATTCCATTTCGATTCGACTTTTTTTGCTGTCAAAAATTAAACTAGCTTTTCTTTCCGGGTTTCTAGCCACGTTGTTTGGGTATATACGACTGAAAAAATATCTCTTAAATCGGCTAAATCGGTCTGAAAGTCTGTAAGAAATTTTAAAGTTAAACAAAAAATTCTACAATAAATACAAACATAAAAATAAACAATTAACAATTGTACACAATGTTTTTAATGTGCTTTTAATGAGCAGCAATAGATCTTGTTATTGTTATTTATACACTTATAAAGGCTTTAAAGTGGTTAAAAGCTTTGCCAGCTTCTGCTGACAATTCTGATTTTAGATTTCTGAAATTTTTGCAAATATGTTAATTAGAGAGACAGAGTTAATTTTTATAGCATTTCACATTCATAACTTGAACATTGTGTTGGTAATTTGTCAGCATTCATTTAAATTAGCAATCATTAGTTCACGATTAACAGTTTATAGATAGCAGATTGTCAAAAAGCGCCACGAACTTCATTAGAATTTTGATTCTAGATTTGAGTTCAAAGGCCAGAAATACTGAAAGCTTAAACAAATGTAGTCTAAGTATAATGAACTAGTTAAAAAGAAAACACAACTGCAGTCTTCAACTCTACGCATCCAGTAGCTTGACTCTTTACTACTATTAGCATTGCTACAATTGTGTTGTAATTAAGAAACTCATTTTATATTAAACTCTATTTAAGTCTACGATCTCCAGAATTGTCTATAAAATTTAATATAAAGACTTTTAACGTTTTCCCTTCTCTTAAAAAATTTCAATTTAAGTTTAATAATTCTTAATTCCACATTCCGCTGCTTTATATGTAGTAAGATCATTTGCATGCCATTAAGTTTTATGTACCCGTTTTCCTAGATTTGTGACGAAATTAAGCCATCTCAAAAACTTGGCTAAAATTTATGCAAACTTATTTTTATAATGACGCCTATTTTTTAAAACCAATTTATTATTTTTATACATTTATTTTAAAGCTGCAAATTTTGCCAGCTAACTTTGTTGTATTTAAAGAACTTTGCAAATTTTCCCAAATATTTTAAAGAATTATTATTTTTGTTGTGTTTTTTGCGACTTGATGCCTGATGGAGTTTCAACAAGCTTTATTAACGATAACTACAACTAATTAAAGGAAGTGAATGTATATCTCTATATAACAATGACTGGATGGACTGGTTACTGGATCACTGAGCGATTTGGTGAAGGGGAACAAAACTGAATTTATTGCTCGTCCTTCTGCGCTGGCGGATGGGTGCGAATGTATTCAAGGGCACGGAGCACATAAGCGGGTACTGGCGGAGGTGTTGGCAGATGATCACCCACGGGATGGAAGCCCTCCTCATCAGCGGTGTAGGTCAGCGAGATCTGTTCACCTTCGGGGGACACATAGTTGATGGCACCGCGTACACCCGATGGATTGCCAGCTTCCTGAGCTTGTATGCCATTGCTGGTCTCATAGGCGTACTGGTAATTTCCCTCAGCATCAGAGGCATCGTTCTGGAAGCTACGAATCTGTGCGTCCTTGTTGATGTTGTCGGCGCAAGCGCAGCCAATGAGAGCAAGGCAGAGCACCTGTGGAAAAGGGTAGAGGAGAGAGGCGATTAGTAAGGAAGCAACAGTGGAGTTGTGTGCGAGTTCAGTCTTTAAAGTGGTTTAGTCGAAATATTTGTTTCACTTGATATGATACCGATCATCAGTTTATTTTTAAGCACTACTAGTAGCAAAACTGTACTTAAATTAAGTATTTTGCATACGCTTTAACAAAATCCAATTTAATCAAACTTGCGACACTTTTCTTGGCTCTTTTTTTAAGTTTACTGTACACTTACGTATTTAAACATTTTGGTTTGTTGTGTTTGTTTGAGGATCGAGTGTTGTTTTAAGGATGATGCTTGAATTGCAACTGATTGTTTTGGTCAACTACTTGGCGGCTTTTATAATGGCATCTCCACATTGGATTCGTATTAAAGCAAACGGGTTTTATTTGTGGCAACTGCAACTTGGCAACAAGGGGGCGTTCAGGGGGGCAGGAGGCCCCAAAAGGGGTGCCAAAGCGGGGCAAGAGCAAAAAAGGGGCAGCAATAATTGCCAAAAATCGTATTATCATAATCGAAAACATTAACAACAACAATGTGGTTAACATCTACATCTACAACTACACGTATGTTGTGTGTTATAATCGATAAAAAATTAAACGAGAGATTTACAGAAATGCATGAGTCATTTGCCAACAATTTATTTTTCATGCTTTTAATTTCGGTGTCGGTTCAGTATTATTTGTTATTTTTTGGATTTCTCACTAAATCTTCAATTATTTGTGTACCTTAAATGTGGTTCACACTTACACCAAATAAAAAAAAAAGCAAACAGTTTTCAAAAACAAACGAATTTACGCTTTGTTCCCACTTTCAATGCTCATTGCCTTTGGCATAAAGTTCGAGTTTAAATTTGAGTTTGACTTGGTTTTTGTTTCAGTTTTGAGCTTCAATTTTCTGTTTATACCTGTCAGGTGCGCGTGCCCAGTTTTTGTTTTTTTTCTTCATATATTTTTTATTTATTTTTTGGTAGCCGACTCGAATTGTCCATCTCGACAGATCTGTTGAAATTTCGATGCGTTGTTGGACTTTTGGATATTTTCGAACGTTGCAAGGTCGTTGAAAAATGCTCGTGCTTGGGAGACGGCCAAAAATGAAGATCAAGATGATCCATTTGTAAATTAGATGTCTGCTTTCTTGGCTTGACTGAGCTGAGCTGAGCTGGGCTTGGGCACAATTTAGGCACTATCAATTAGCAGAGTTGGCGTACACAGACAGAAATCATTAAGTAGTTTTAAGTAGTTCTCGCTGAGGTTATAGTAGCTAATGTCTAGAATTTTTATCCTAGTTTCTTTTAAAAAATATGTTTTCTTCTATTTAATATCTGCTATACCAACTAATATATTTCTCAATCAAAGTTGCTCCAAGTTTAGTTAAGAATTATAAAGCTCATTTTTGGTGCTAATCTACAAATTTCACGAATTTTCCTTTTTATACCCGTTACTCGTAGAGTAAAAGGGTATATTGTAATCGTTGGAATGTATGTAACAGGCAGAAGGAGGCGTGGCAGACCCCATAAAGTATATATATTCTTGATCAGCATCAATAGCCGAGTCGATATAGCCATGTCCGTCTGTCCGTCCGTCCGTCCGTCCGTCCGTCCGTCCGTCTGTATGAACAAAAGGATCTCAGAGACTATAAGAGCTAGAAAAATGCTAGTGGTCGCAAATGAAAGGTACAATACCCAAGCAGTACAAGTTTGTTTTTGTTTTTGACACGCCCACTTTAGGGCGTATTATTTGCATATAAAGGTAAATGCACAGGTTAACGCAGAATGTTTTTGTATAGAAAACTTTTTTGTTAGCTTTGCTATCTGAACCAAATTTACACGGAAAGTACATATCTAGGAAGTACATGTACTGACCAAGTTTGATCCAAATCGGACAACTATATCGTATAGCTCCCATAGGGCCGATCGGTCAAAAATACGCTCCAAATATGAATATGTATGAAAAACTTTTTGCGTATACTAAGCTAGATTAATCAAACTCACACAGAATACATCTGCCAATAATATATATATACTGACCAAGTTTGATCCAAATCGGACAACTATATCGTATAGCTCCCATAGGGCCGATCGGTCGAAAATATGCTCTAAACATGAATTTGTACGAAAATGTTCTGTGTTTGCCAAGCTATTTTATCCATCACCATTGTTAATAACAAATTGAAACTGAGTAACGGGTATCCTAAAGTCGCGAGGCGACTATAGCATTCTTACTTGTTTTTTTATGGCTTTATGCCTCTTATCTCCTCTCCTCTTTTCTCTCAGTGCAGTTGATCTTTAACGCGATTGCAGACGCTCGTAAAACTCATTTCATCTAGAGCGTTACATCACATCGTCTGAAATGCTTTAAAAACTCTTCTGAGCCAAGAAATCAATTAAGTTTTAAGAAAATTAAATTAATAACGCATCTTAATTAACTACACTGAAAAAAGCAATCACAAAATGATGACACAAGTTCTGTTAGCCTTGAATAAATTTCTGTTTTAATAAAATATTTATAACACTCTATTTAAAAGTTAATGAACTAAAATTTACCAACATTAAATAATCGAAACAAATTACAGAAATCGGTGTTAAGTATAGATCACTTGATTGTAGCTCAAAAACTGACAATAATTGCTCTGTTTTCGTGATTTGGTCGTAGGAAGACACGTGTCTCATTCATTCATAATTTGCTTGGGCAAAAATTTAGATTAATGGTGCTAATTTACGGTCTATAAGGAAATAATGGCTCACTAGGAAATCAGTCAGATACCAAATGATATACTAACACACATGTCTCACTATTGTTTGTCTTTATTAAATTTCCTTCCACGCGGTTGATTAATAACTACATGTTTTCCCATAGTCTATATGCATATAAACTGCTTTTACGTTAACTGAATTTGATTTAAATTTAACGTATTTAGTCAGCGGTCACCAAAATATGCATAAATGTACATAATTAGTTTAGTGTTATTTAGTACAACGCGTCGGCAGCGCTGCTAAGCGGCGGATTAGCGGCAGCGACGTTAGTGACGGTGATGGTGTTGACCGGTGACGTTAAAGCCGACTGAGACAGCGACGGCGACGACGACGCCGCGTCGCGTGAACTGCGTTGGCGAATGCTCTTCAGTTCGCTTTGGTATAAAAAGCCATTGACACTCAAAGTCGACCAAACATTGTGAATTTGACAACTGAAGCAAAATGTTCAAACTTGTGAGTAGAATTGGAATTTGGACTCAAAGAGGAGATGAACACTCACCACGTACAAAAGGATAAACCTTATATAATCACAAAAATTCTATCATCTACAGACCCTTTGCGTTATTGCCGCTCTGCTCGTCTGCGCCAGCGCCGACCACATCGACAAGGACTCACAAGTGTTGAGCTACAAGAACGATCCCGCCGATGCTGAAGGCTATTATAGCTATGCCTATGAGACCAGCAATGGAATTCAAACTCAGGAAGCAGGAAACCCCTCAGGTGTCGCCGGTACCTTTTCATATCCCTCCGATGATGGTCGACCAATCTCCTTGACCTACGTCGCCGATGAGAATGGATACCAGCCATCGGGTGATCATCTGCCCACACCGCCACCAATTCCAGAGGCCATCCTCAGGGCATTGGAATACATCCGTACTCATGCTCCTCAGGAATAAACTTCTAAACAAAGTTAAGACTTTTCGTAAAGTATAGTGTGCAATAAACCAAAATCAGAGCTTGTGAAATTGCGATCAAGTGATGAGCAGTAATTAAATTCAAAATAAACGTTTTTTATTTATCAAACTTGTGTCGCAGAAATGTGTATCGAAAGTTTCTAAAGACAATATATTCCCCTAAAAGAGTGTACACTTTCCCAGCAGAAAGCTTCTAAAATAAGCAATCAATCGAACTTTTTTCAAGACTCTGAAAAGTATGCAATTGATTAGCAAAAAGCTGAATATTCGAACTGCTTAAACACACCTCGTTATGCGAAAAACAACAACGGCAAGTAACGTCTGCCAGTTGAATATTTGAATTTTAGCAATTCAAATTCGTGAATGGTTTTGAGCAAGTTTGTGTTCTAAGTCTTTTGTTGTTTCACGTGGCAAAGTGAAGCAAAGGTGAAATTAAATGAACCGATTCTAAATTAATATCCCGATAGAATGCGAGATAATCAATCGCCACAGCAGCTTAATTTATGGCCAAAACTTAATTTAACATGTTAACATATTAGCAATTCTAATTGGTTGAGTGTGATCAAATAGTTTATATGATAAACTTGTTGACAGACGTATGTGCAGCTGTTTAAGGAAGTTGAGCAAATAACTCAGCGGCTAATGCATTTGCCATAAATTTAGGGGAATATGTAAATATAAATTAAGTGATTTTAACTAAAAAGCATTCTAGACGCCTTAAGCAATAAAACAAATAAAATTAAATTAAAGTTGACACTAAACTCTATTCGTCGCTTTTAGACTTACATTTACTACATAATCTGATACAAAAAAATAATTAGTCTGGCATTTTAGCAATGCTAATTAGTTTTAGCTTCGGCATGCGATACTCGTTGAGCGAGTTCGTGTTCTAAGTCTTAAGTTTTTGTACTAGCTAAAGTGAAACTGGGCATCAATTCCAATCGCATCACAGCTCATTCCATCTTATGGGTTCGGCAACAAATTAATAGGCATTTTATTTGCCACTTTAAATAGGAGTAGGCGAAGCTGAGCACAAATTAGACCATCCGACCCTGAACTAATTTATGTTCGCGTCACAAGTTGATATGCTAATCAACGATTTCTCAAGTGAAGAATTCTTTTGGGGTAACGGGTTTACCCACATCTGAAATGGCAAACGAAATCGAAATTTAAAACGGTTGCTAAATTATGTATCTGTCTGACTTTTAATTTTATATACAATAAATAAAATTTTTGCTGTTTTGCTTTTTTTTTTTTTTTTTCAAATAATAATAATTTCGTGCATTCAGTTAAACTAAATATCAAATGGTGCCATCCAAAAGTTGATATAACAGAATCAAACGGATTAAAACGACTTTTGTGAACGGTTATTTAATGTGCACATTATCACATATTGCGATTGTTTGAAACATGTTTGTAGATATTAATATTTGGCTGATAATTACTGGAACTTGTCTTCTCCACTGCACCGATGCATATATAAAGCCTTTGGCAAATCAAATTAGGTACACATTGTGATCTAGACAATTGAATCAAGATGTTCAAGCTAGTAAGTTGTTCCCGACTTTCTGCAGCTGCAGGAACTCCCTGGGTCGATCACAGGATAACAAATCTAACATTACTTTTTTTCAGTCCCTTTGCCTTATTGCTGCCCTGATCGTTTGCGCTCAAGCAAACTATGATACCGAGGTTGTGAAATCTGACCAGAATGTGGAGCCCAATGGCTTCGAATACACTTCGGAACTTAAGGACGGTAGCTATCAACAAGCAAGTGGTCATTTAGCCGAGAAGGACGCCCTTGTTCAGGAAGGTAAATACGGCTGGATCGCTCCCGATGGCACTCACGTTGAAATTAAGTATACCGCCGATGAGCATGGATATCATCCAACCGGTGATCTTCTGCCAACACCTCCACCAATCCCAGAGGAGATCGTCAGGGCTCTGAAATACTTGAATTCCGTTGGTGCCCACGAGTAAACTGTCCGTCAACAAAATATGAAATAAACCAAAACAAATCAGCAATCGAATTCAGAGAATGTTTTTATTTATGCCAAAAGTCGCCTTCAAAAGTGACCACAAAAATATTTTGAAAAATTATTATAGGACATAAGTAAAACTATGGCCTATTTCCAAGCTACCAAAACAACTTCATCCAAGTTGTTAATTATATATGTTCCAATTTAAAACAGTTGTTGCACAAGTTTGTGTTCTTAGTCGTTTGTTTTGCTCGTGCTTTCTAAACCTTTCAAAAATGTATTTTTAACTAATAATTTAGCCATTTTAATAGCTGAATAAAAACAGCACATTTTTCTAGTAGAGAATTTCTATAGGCTTCCTTCCCTTACACTGCCGCTGAAAATGGCGGTGATAATCTGCCCGCACCTCCACCAATTCCAGAGGAAATCCTCTTGGCTCTACAATAGCAGTAAGCTGATGGTGGCCAAGAGTAATCTGTAAATCAATTGAATGTGAAATGAATCAAAACAAAATCAACAATCGAATTCAAAGAATGTTTTTTTCATTTATGTCAAAAGTGGCTCATTAAAAGAAAGCAGCAAATAAGTCGTATAGGAAGACTTCAAATATGTTGCAAATTATATAAGTTAAAATTTTAGACAATGATTGTGTCAATTAGTGTTCTAAGTCATTTGCTTTTGTTCGTGCTGTCTATTCCATAAAAATTCCCGTTTAACAAATTATTTTGACATTTCATTGGATGAATGAGGACTTAAGATTTGTCTAATAGCCAACTCTTATCATTTGTCCGATCAAACGTTTAAACTGGTTTTCAGTTTTATCAAAATTAAAACTCAAACTTGAGCAAAGTTATCAAGTGAATTGACTTTTCTGTACATATATTAATATAATAATATTTTTTCACATATTGAAAACTAGTTTATGAACTCGTCTTGGATGAATATATAAAGCCCTTGTCCAACAAAAATTAGACACACATTGCGTATTAGGCAATCAAATCAAGATGTTCAAACTAGTAAGTAAATCGAAGCATACAAAGCAGTTGGAGCTCAAGGAATTTCTAGGATCAGTGATAGGATCTAGAAGTTAAATTAATTCTAATTTAGTAAAGTTTGTGCAATAAGTTTTTCGTTTTAGAAAGTGCTTAAATTATAATTAGTAGATATTTTATGATTTAACTGGTATGCTAATCAGGAATTGACTATTTTTAAATGTTAAATTCATTTCGTCTGTCTAACTGGCAAAATGTCAAACGGATGTTTAAATTTGATTTCGAAATGAATTTTTATTTCTTACTTACTGTTATTTGTTTCATAAAAAAGCGGTTTGAGTATTTAACAAACTGTTTACTAAACCTTTTATTTTACTAATATTCAATTAAGAAGTTCCAACAGTTATAGCTGAAGGAATTTCCAAAATGGATCACAGGATAACTGAGAAAATTCTCAATACAGAAAATCATTTTACGGTCTTTGAACTTTTCGATTTAAATGTTTATGGGAGTTAATAGATTCGTTTAGGTTTGTCCAATGCAGGGTCTAAAATCAAACTGTCATAACTGTCGTTTGGTCATTAATCAACGCGTTGTTAAGCACGCCGATGGCACAGGAATTAACCCCAAAACGGTTCGAGGTGAAAAGTATAGCTTAACATCTGCTTTAACCGATCGTATAATGAATCGACCGATCGCCGGAAATTTATTCAGACTCGTATAAATGTGGATGCTGCAGGGCCATCAACTATTAACTCTTTCGCACCATTTTTTATTTTTTCTCTCTGTTTTATTTTTCTTTTCTTTTTTTTTTTTACTAAGACAAAAATGTACATACATATTTAATTTGTCATCTCAATGTAAATCCGACAGCTGACCGCCAAAAATTGGTTTAAAAAACCAGAAAGGAAAAAGATAAAAATAAAATCAAAGAAACAAAAAAAAGAAAAGACAAGAGAAGAAGAAGAAAACAAGAAATTACCAAGAAAGAGTCTAAAAAATGATGTAACCGTTGGGAACAGCAGGGTTTGGGTTACCAAAAAACGGGTTATCGGGTTATTAACACTTTCGTTGTGCCGCCTGTGAATTCTACGTACTGGCCACAAAATGTAGGTCAACCGACGGACGCTTAACCCATTGAAGACTCGAATTGGCTATAATGGACCTTAAGTAATATGCCCAACTGTATTTTAATATTACAATTTGTTACAAACTTTACATAAAATGCGCATATTATTTACAATATTTTTGGGAGCATTTAACTCTGAATTGGTTTTTAAATGTAGCCAGAAATTAAATCGGCAATGGTTTTACCCATAAGCTGAACTACACTGGCAGGCATCGAAGATTTCAAAAGGTTAACAGCAAGTCTTTGTTGTATTTTTCTGTTTTTTCGGCAATTTAAAACCAGTTGCTCGTTATCCTTCAAGACACAATGCGAACTAACTTTTGGTATGTGTGTATCACTTTAAGTTAAACATATATTTAAGGCAGAGAGACTGTAAACTGCTCTCGGTACTTTAACAGTAAAAAATCAACAAAAATAAGTATGTATATAAAATTAAGAGTTGTTACACCCAATGATACCCAGAATGCATTGAGTGCAACAATAAATATGCCAGCTCTGGACTAAGGCTTATACTGTGCTTGTTGTTGTTGCCTTAAAGTTTGCTTTCGGCCGCCTCCTTGGCCTTTCGGCGTGCTGCTGCCGCCGCAGCTGGTCCAAAGCGTTGTATAAAGCTGTTAACTGGGCCAATAATTGTCTCTGGATTGTTCAGATGCAAATGATGCGAACCATTTGCCTCCAGATACTCAAAATTGGGCTTCGTGACCAGCACATCCATAACTTCATCATAGTACTTCTTGTCCTCGAAGTAGGATGATTGTGTGCCCTTAATGAACAGATATGGACATGTTATTCTTTTGGCCATTTCCACGCACAATTCCTGTGAGCCAATTGCATAATTGTAGAACTTCAGCCGACGATCGCGGCAAAAGAAGTATTTGTCTGGGTATTTTCCAGACTTTTGGATGTTACGGGCCAGCATGTGCTTGCAGAGCTCCTTGTTGACCGAGTGAAAGGTGCCAATGTAGACACGTTCGATGAGCTCGTCGTATGTGTAACTTGGTGGCTCGTTTTTGCTTCGATTACGCTCATCCTCGCGTAGAAACTCGTCCAAACGCGTTTCCATAGTGCGTATAACCGATGGATAGGGTCGCTGATGTGGCTTTAGTGCATCAATGCCAATTATCATATCAACCTTATCAGGAAAGACGGCAGCGAACACAAAACAAATAATTGACGACATGGAATGTCCCACCAAAGACACCTTCTCCCATTTGTATTGCTTCATGATAAGCCTTATCACATACAGATTATCCACCGAATTATAATAGCAACCATCTGGCAGACGTGAAGACAACCCATGGCCGGGCAAATCAATCGACAAAAATGCCACGTCCGGTGATAGCAAAGGTACCAGCAAATCAAAAGTTCCTGCATTATCCTGCCAGCCATGCAAACCCAACAACGGTTGCACATTTTGTGGTCCAAACCATTTGCCAGCTATGTGGCCCCAAGGCACTTTAATGGTGATCTCCGAGAACTGTAAGCAAATCAAAAACAAACACAAATTAGCATAAAAGAAAGTTCAAATGTCGTTCGATACGTTTTTCGACAGCCAATTTCTTATACACTATACAAGCGTTTAGCCAAACAGCGTACAAACGTTACAAAGATCAAAGTACAGACTTACAGGTCGTGTTGGAGCTTCTCCCGTTAGATCGCCAGCATGGCGATAGCGCTGGTTCAGATTGAGCTCCGTGTGGACTCCGTCGCTGCTGTCGGCACTAGAGTTGTCCTTGAAGTCAAATTCCATGCTGTCAGCTGCAATGCAATAATACGAATGTGGCTTAAATCCAAAGTTTAATCAATTTAATTGACGATTCACGCCAACACTTATCAGTTATCAGTTTCTCGTGTGAGTGATTAGCTGCAAGTGTTTGCGATTAGTTAAGCAGAGCGAATAACAAACACAAAACGAAAACGAAGACACAAGAAATATGCTACAAAAGGTGTGCGCGACAATAAGATAAAAACCAATTCTAAATTAAGGGTTTCTATGATTTATGGACTGCTATATATTTAAAAATAGAGTATAATAAACTAATAACTATTCCAAAGTTCAAGGTCAACAGGTGTTTTGTTTTTGTTTTATCATTCTGAACAAAATACTTAACATACACTGGCTTTTATAGTGCGATTATACCTTTTTGTTTTATTTGCAATTAAAAAATAATTTCCTTTGTTTTAAACAAAAGTTTAATTAATTATCGTTTGTTTTAGTAAGCGACAAGAACAGAACTAAGTGAACAGCTGATTAATTTGAGCGCCGCTAATGCATAGGAACGAACAGAAATGGAACGATGTGTGGAACGTAGGCAATTTATCGATATTTTACTCTATCGATACCCATATGAACTAGCGAAATTTAAACTGCTCCAAAATTATAACGCTTTTCACATTTCCAATTATTGCCTCTACTATCTTTATTTTATAAAATCATCACAATATTCTCATAAGATGAGCAAACAAAAAATGACTTGGAAAAAAAGCAGCAAGTAATACTGAGTCAGCGGAATTTTAGAAAACTATTTCTATGGCCGGTTCAAAGTCCAAACTCTTTAACGTTTGTCGCCGCTTGATTTCTGCTATTTCTCACAATCCGGATTTCTTATTGCCTTGTCTGGCATTTTTTGCTCACTTGCTGTGCTTTTTATTAAGCAATATAGCCATAAAATCTGAAAATAGTTTACTATGCAAAGAGTTGATAAAAGCTTGAACAAATTAGTTTAAACATCTAAAAAAAACTAGCACAATTTGAAAATAATCGATTTAAACTATCGACACCGGCAACTACATATTCGCTAGGCTTGTAAACCTTTTGGATTGTAATCAACTACACTGCCGTGCTATTATGCAATGCTATTTAATGACAATTTTTCTGTTCCACGGTATTTACGTGTCGGTTCTCCGATTTCTCGTCTCGACCATGGGTTAAGGTCCATCGCTAACAAGTATGATGATCATATGTTTTATTTCGTTAGAGCAAGCAGTCGGTTGCAGTGAGTGTGGCGCTCATATATTATTCAACAGAAATTGCAGTTAGAATTAGTTATTGAAATGAGTCCACAGAGAAGTCTACGTCTACTAGGACAGCTAGCGAATGGAGCACGGCAGAGTCTGCGAGGGAGTCACAGTAAAAGTTCAGCAAATTCGCTGAAGGTTCTCAACAAACATGTAGGTAACATTGGACACTCATCCTTTTACTTTGAATCATAACCTGACCTTAAGACTCACGCTCTTTTAGTATGAGGAAGTGAGCATTCCTGTGCCTTGGGGCCACGTAGCTGGCAAATGGTACGGCCCAAAGCACGTACGACCCATTTTGGGAATGCACGGTTGGCAGGATAACGCGGGAACCTTTGATACACTTGCTCCTCGACTGCCCAATCACATATCGTTCCTCAGCATAGATTTACCAGGACACGGACTGTCGTCGTGGCTACCCAAGGGTGTCATGTATCACACCATTGATTATGTGCACTTGGTATTACGCATCATGGAGGAACAGAAATGGGATAAAGTGTCCATATTGGGACACTCGATGAGCTCATTTAACGGCTTTGTATTTGCCGCTCTGTTTCCAGAAAAGGTGGATATGTTCATTGGCATCGATGTGCTCAAGCCTCCCATACGCCATGCCAAGCAACTAGTGAACACCTTGTCCGAGCGTCTGGAGGACACTTTGAAACTGGAGCGACGTTTGAATAGTGGCAGTGAACCGCCTGCCTACGAGTGGGATCAGCTGGTGGAGCGACTACATCTGGGCTCCAGCAAATCTATTGACATGGAGGCCTGCAAATATCTGCTACAGCGCAACTGCAAACCCTCCAGCCAAGAGCCACACAAATATTATTTTTCTAGGGACAATCGACTCAAGACCACGCAGATTTATACTTTTAGTCTGGAAATTGTGCTGGAAATGGCGAAGCGCATAAAGGCACCACATCTGTTTATCAAAGCGCTGGGTGCTCCCTACTACGAGGACAAGAAATACTACGATGCGACGTTGGATGTGCTGTGCAAGAATCCATTGTTTGAATATCATAAAGTCGAGGGCTCCCATTATGTGCATCTCAATGAACCCGAGAAGGTGGCTCCCATTATTAATTCGTTTATCAATAAATGTAGACCCTTATAGAGACTCACTGAACCTAATACTAAAACTGTACAAATTAGCTAATCTGTTTGATATTTATGGTAAAATATGGTATTAAGCACAGTGACGAATTTTAGTTAATAAGTTGGCCAAAGCTTAATAAAAATAATACAAAACATTTACGCTTGCTTCTATTTAATTTAATTACCATTAATACTTGGTAATAACATTAAAGTTACAGTAAAATTACAATTATTTGCTTTGCTTTAGATGATGGAAACTAAAATTAACTAATCAAAGTACTACGCACAAAGTTAAATTATAAAAAAAAAGCATTTTGGAATTGTTTGCTTTTCATTGTGCGTTTGTTTTTATTTTAAAATGAGCTTGTAAAAAATGTAAAACAATTTAAAAAAGAAATTGTTAAAATTTTAAAAATTTTTGAATCTTTAAAGTTTCTCTTAGGTATTTTGAGTCAGTTTTGAGCTGTGCACGGCACAATTTTAAATGGAAAACTTTCAAAGATTCAAAAATTTAAACATCTTAAAAAAAATAAATTATATGCTACAAACTAATATGATGCTTAACTGTCGAAATACATGTGCCAAATCAGCAGATTTTAAGCACTTAAACAATTATTAAAAAAATTAAATTTTACAATTTAAAAAAATAGAATATATGCTGCTGATTTGTAACAATCTTAACTTATAGCTATACTTGTATATAAGTATTTTATGTTTTTTACTTTTTTGTTTTTGTTTGATGTAAGTTTTGTATATCAAGCGTAATAGCAATTGCTTCAGTTTCGCATGGATTGAGTGTGTTTTGGTTTTTGTCAGATTCAAATTGATATAGAAAAATATACGTACATATATATGTGTTAAATAAATATATATATTTACTATATATATATGGTGTGTATATATTTAAACAGCTAATGTACTCTGCTAAACTACTAGACATTGATTCTTGTTCAATCGCAAAAGTTAAACAACTTGTTTAACTTTTGCGACTGATCAACAATTTGTTGCGCGCTCTTTAAACATTGTAATAAAACAACAAACTAGTTGCTAGACTAAAATTAATACAATAAATAAGTTATATCTTAAAATGTAAGTATTTTTCTCTTTTTACCATTTAACGTAATTTCTTTTTTTTTGTGTTGGTTTTTGAAATATTTACAATTTTGAATTTTTTGGCGCGCTTAATGGTTTTTAAGCAACCGGCGATGAGTCGCCCTTCATGTCGCGCTCCCGAAAGAATCCTCGCTCGGTTTTGCACTCCCGTATGGTTACTGTCTCCAGATTGACGGTGACGTCTGTGATCACCACACGATTCGATATGTTGCATTTGGCCGGCAACCAGAAGCGTGGCGGCAACGCACGCGGTGATAGCGGTGTCAGTGGCTGCTTTTGGCTCAATGCCAGGGCGCCACTCAGTTTTGGTATGTTATTGTTCTCCGATGTGGGTGTCGACGGCGGCCGCACCGGCGTCGCAGCTGTCGTCTCTTCATCCTCCTCTTCCGTAAATGCTGGCGCTGCTGCCGCTGATGATGAATCAACTGATTCGGAATCTCCGCTTGTTAGTTCTGTCTTTTGCTGTTTATTTACGGCTGAGTCCGCTGAATCAAGCGTAGGTTGTTGTTGCTGTGGCTTGGTTGTGGGTCCATCGGGTGAGGTTTTAATGGTGACGCCAATTTTACCCGATTCCTTGAGTACCTCAGCCTTGCGCTTGGTGCCCATCAGCGGTTGATCCTCCGAACTTGAGGAGTTGGTGTCTGCCTCCGGTACGAATGGATTTTCATTGTGTATGGAGCTGCTGTTTGATGAGGAGCTGTTTTCCATGCGCTGCCGCTTTGATTCATGATGGTGGTGATGATGATGATGATGCGTGAGCGGGGATTCCGAACGACGATTGCTAATGCGTTCGGATTTAATGCTCTGTATACTTTGGTTGTGGTTGTTACTGCTGTTCTGCTGCTGATGATGGTGGTGGTGATGATGATGATGCTTCTTATCCTTGTCCTTTTTATCAACACTATCGTTTGTGCCGGCAGCAGCTGTGGATGTTGTCGCTTGATTGCTATCGGGCACATCATCGCCAGTAAACGTGTACTCATCCTCCTCGGATTCCGGTTCTGGATCCGGCTCCTTCTTCTTTTTGAGTGCAGCACCGCGTTTCGAAGGTGTGCCTGAGGATTTGTTGCTCTGCTCGTATATATCGATAAGGCGACGATCCAATATGTTTACTTCCGGCTCCCAGGTGTTGTAGCGTTGGTTCCAGCCCTTCCACTTCACGCGGTACTCCACAACACCCTGTAGTGGAATAAGTCTTATTAATATTATGATTGTTTTAAGACACATTTGTTGTTTAATTTTAAACAAATACTTTACACATTTAAATTGTACTAAATTGACAAAAAAATTTAATTAGCATGAAGGAGGGTTGAAATGGGAAAATTCAGAATCCCCCTATCGTTAGCTTAGTAGTTTTCTAGACATGTCATGTCGCCTTTGGTAATTGTGTAAAAGGATCCTTTACTTAAACAACAGACATTTGGCGCGTTCCCTGCACACACACATAAACAGTCTTACACACAGGCACACAGACTCGGTGCAAGGCGACCTAATTGATTTTTCATCGATGCCGAAACGTAGCGCAGCAAAAACAAAAACAACACACAATCACACACATGCAAAACACACGTACGCACGCATAGCGCAAATGGTGGTTGTTGCAGCAGCAGCACGGCACGAGACATTAGCGCAGCTGCCAGCAGATGGACGACGCGAGAATCTGCTGGAAATTTCGAAGGACATGTGACCTTGTAATTGTGTTTACTGCGCACATTTCTTTTTCGTACATGTTTTAGTTTATTTTGGTTTTGTTTCTTTTCTAGAACGTACCTTTTTAACGCGCTTTTGGATGATTTTCTCGGCAGCATAGACGCGATCGTCCGAGCTGCCCATAGTGTTGCCGTCCACTTTACCAATTTTGAAGCTTTTGCGTTTCCTCTTTTCGGGTAAGTTATGTGCAAAGCACTTGAATTGGCTTTTAACTAATGCTTTGTTGGCTTAATCTCTCTTTATTTGCATTTATTTCTAAAACACAAAACTGTTTAAAAACAAATTGCGTCTGACATTTACACTGACTGCAAAACAATGTGACCGTATAAATATTTGAACATAATCTTTAGTTTCGTGGTGGTACAGTCGACCGACCACCACAAGTTATCGGTAATTACTGGGTAATTTTAAGGGAATATCGATAGTGTCGTGAGCGAAATTCCCACCAAATTTAAGTCCACTGTTATTTGCTTTCACACTTTTACGAAAGCCACTGGTATTTAGAAGTTCGGAGTAGCGGACAGACTACGATTGCCTGGGACCATTATTTATCGTAGTTTTGAATTATCCGAATTAAGGTCATGAAACTTATTATGGTCAAATTCTTCTACACATTTAAAATATGTTTATTTACATTTGTATTTAATTCATTAGTCTGCATCTTGAAATGTAAAATATTTGCTTTCTCATTATTTGCTAATCCAAAAATAGTGCAAATATTTGCTGACATTATCTTGACTCAAACCGATAGTCGTGAGATTACCATGCTAATAAACATTCAAGTTAAAAATTAAATTAAACAATAGGAAGAGACGGATTTATATTAAACTTTTGTTAAACATTGTTTTCCAACAATTTATTTTGGAAGACAAAATGCAATTACTGAGCTGGTTGTTCCTCTTGCTCTTTTTTCACCTCCTGATGTTGGCTTAAATGTCCCAAACTGTTGGAACTTGGCTGGTTTTCTTCTTCGATGCAGTCCATTAAACAGCGTGCCAACTTGAACCGCACACGTTGAGCTGCAGCTGTGTCCCCGACAGAACGAAGCTCACTCGCCACGTATCTTCCGAATATATCAAATTCATCTTCTCTTAAAGGGGAAGGATTATTCAGTTGGCCGACTTCATTCTTCATGTGTTCCGCAGCTGATTGTACTGCTGATACGGAAGTGCCTGTTGTAGTGGACGATTGTGATAACCTTCTGTGTTGTGTGATTTGTGGCGTGGATGTCATGCTGCGATCAAAAGGAGATTCTATTGAATGGTCATTAGCATTTACCTAAAGAAAGAAATAGTTTTTAAATGAACAGTATTTAATAAATTCAAATACTCACTAATTTAGAAATGATTAGAGCATTTTGATCTGCCTCGCCGCGATCAATGAACGTCATTGCTTCATAGAATTTCCACTTAACAGTTTCACTCGCAACCTGACCGGATTTTGTTTTCTGAAACTTGGCATAGTAGCGATATTGAATGCGTATATTCGACCATTTGGCCATTAACTCTGTGTCCGAAATCTTTTTGTCGAATTCGGTTTTGGACATTTTTCTCCACGCTGCTTGACGATCAGTTTTACTGCGGTACTTTCGATCCTTGACATTCCAAAGCAATGGCACGGCTTCGACGCATGAGATCAGTTTGAATATGTCGTTGTTGGACCAAAAGGCCTGAACTTTTGGTTTATTTTGTTTTTTCTTTGCTTGTATTGTGCGTTTATTGGGCATCGAAGAAAACCCAGAACTGTAAGTTGGTTCATCACCACTATGATCAAACATATCTTCGTCAAAACTTAAATAGTCGTTTGCCATCTTGGTGTCTGTAATTACAAGAGAAAATACGGCTGCAAGAACTTTATATCAGAAACTTACACGATTAAGCAAATATTTCCTTTGATTTTAAGCAAATATTTGCTACGTGTTTTAGTATTTAGTGAGTCTCAATGTGCTTATTTAAGAGAGCAGCCCTAGTAAACGATTTCAAGCAGTGCTCACATGTGAAGAGCCGTTCCTCGGAATGAATTCGAGTGTGCCTCTTCATTATGGGCTTGGATTTGAACGTTTTTGAGCATTGATCACATTTGAAGGGACGTTCCTCCGAATGGGAACTCATGTGCCTTTTCATGTCGTCGTTGGACTTGAACTTCTTGTGACAGACCTCGCATTCAAACAGTCTTTCCTCAGTGTGCATCTTCATGTGTGCTTTTAGAGCAGCAAAAAGCTTGAAACTCTTCGTGCAGTGCTCACATTTGAAGGGTCGTGCCTCTGAATGCGTCAGCATGTGTCTTACTAAAACGGATCTCGATTTGAACGCCTTGGAGCACTGCTCACACTTGTTAAGCCGCACATCGGAATGACACCTCTGGTGGTGCCTCAATTTGGTTTTCGTTTTACATCTCATGGGACAATCATCACATTTAAATGGACGTTCTTCGGTGTGCACCATTTGATGGGACTTTAAATCGTCCTTAGTTTTGAAACCCTTGGAGCACTGCTCACACTTTATGGGCCGTTCCTCGGTGTGCACCAATGTGTGCTTTTTTAATTCAACTTTGGTCCTAAACATTTTCAGGCAGTCTTCACATTTGTGGGGCCGTTCTTCGGAATGAAACAGCATGTGCTGTCTTAACTGGTTTTTGGTCTTAAACGCCTTCTTACAGTGCTCACATTTTACCAGGCGTTCGTCGGAGTGTGTGGTCATGTGGGATTTCAGTTCGGACTTGGTTCTAAACGTCTTCGGACAGTCCCCACACTCGAATGGACGCTCTGCCGAATGGCATGTCATGTGCGTTTTTAAATACATTTTGGACGCAAATCCCTTGTAGCAAGTTGTACAGATATGGGTTTTGGGTACATGAGCCTGCTCCATGTGTCGAGCGAGAAACGATTCGCTGGCAAAGCTTTTCGGACAGCTAGAACACTTGATTTCCGAATTAGGCAGTTGATTTGTGCTGGACTCAGCTGGTTCACTGCTTGTGCTGCCGTTACTATTTTCAGAATTGTCATCTCCTGCCGCTGTAGTTGTATTTCCCTCTCTCTCATTGAATTCGTCTTTCTCCACATCGTCATCCTGCTCTTCCTTTACGCTGACCCCTTCTAGCCCATATTCTGTAATGGCATAGTCCCCTGTGGTGAGTTCATTCATGGCGGGTTTCTGCTCCTCGCTCAGCAGTTCCATAAAATATTTTTCACTCTGCTCGGACTTGAGTTTAAACTCGTACGAAGTCTTAGCAGTCGCTATGCAGGGACCGCATATGTTTTGAGGCAAAGAGTCCAACTCTCGTATTAAACAGTTGGTACAATGCTCCAGTATACTGATAAGTAGAGGCTCTGTTTGCTCACACTCGGGGAATATTTTCTCTAGCGCTGCGCAGTTAATTGTGCAGAAGCGACAAACTTCATCTATTTCGTACTTCATTTTGGATTCATCACATTTGCGGTGGAGTTTCTTAAAGTAGTTTTCGCTCTGCTCGCATCTAAGTTTAAACTCATAGGCATTCTTGGCGGATGAAATGCAAGGTCCACATATATTTTGAGGCAACGAATCAGATTCCCTGAGCTTAAGCTCTGTACATGATTCCAGAATCAATATGAGGCATGGCTCATTATCTCTCCTCTCTCTCTCCCCAAATATATTCTCAAGTGTTGTGCAGGGCATGGCACAAAAGCGACAAATTTCATCCATTTTATACTTCTTTTAATGCAAATATAATATTACTTAAAAACTGTTGACAATTACATCTAGACGATGAATCGGAATATAAGGCGATAACAACAACAAGAATCGATAGGTAACTATTCAATTTAATAATATCGATAGTGGTGGTGTGCAGCCAATAGTGGTAGTCCTACTATTATCAAAGCCACGTAGTGCCTTTGTGCCTGAGCTAAGACTAATGTCTGATTCGCCGGTGACACTTTCCTTTTATAGAAAATGCGCGCTGCGTTACGTTTTGTCAGTATGTGTGTAGCGTATGTACGAGGAGAAAGAGAGTAGAGCGAGAGCGTGATTTACATCAAATGTGTGAAACAGAAGAAAATCTTAATCGATTTCAGTAATTCTGTGCTATTCCATAGTTGTCCAATTCGTGCTTATCGATATGTTTTCTTGATGCAAATGCACATCGCTATATTACACGCAGATGTTTGCTTAACTTTCAATAACAACCAAAGTAAACAAAGAGAAAATCATACATAAAACCGCAAAATGGACGAATTATGCCGCTTTTGCACAATGCCCTGCTCCACATTTGAGAATATATTTACCGAGCGGGACCAAACGGACAGCCAAGCCAACCTTGTCGAAATACTGGAGTATTGTACAGACAGAGAAATCAAGGACACGGACTTGTTACCTCAAAACATATGTGGGCCTTGCATGTCGGCTGCCATCAATGCATTTGAATTCAAACTTCGATGCGAACAAAGCGAAACATATTTTAAGGAACTCTTGAACGATTGTGAAAAGCCTAAAATAAAATTTGAAATGAGTAAAGCTTGTCGCTTCTGCACACTAAACTATGTAGCGCTCGAGAAAATATTCCCAGAGCGAGAAAAGACTGATGATAACAATTTGCTCATCGGCGTGCTGCAATTCTGTACACACTGTGAAATAAGCGAACTAGATGCATTGCCTAAAAACATATGCGGTCCCTGCATAGCAGAGGCGAGAAATGCATTTGAATTTAAACTAAAAAGCGAACAAAGCGAAATGTACCTTAAGGAACTCCTCAGTGAATGTGAGCAGAAACCCAACACTGATGAACTCACCACAGGCGAGTGGGGAATTACAGAATGCGTTTTTGAAGAGCACGGTATTGAATTAGATCTTGAGGAATTTAATGAGTTTGTGGCAGAAGATGACGACGCGGAAAGCGATGTGAGCTTTAAACTGGAATTTCAGTGCTGCAGCTGCTCACAACTCTTTGATAGCAAAACGCTTTTGGACAGACATACAGAATTAGCTCACGAAGGAATGAAAATTTATGGCTGTGCCAGCTGCAAGGAATACTTCTCAACAAAGGAACTGCTGAAGGAGCATCAGATAGTACACCAAGAGCATAAAGAAGAGCACCAGGAACAACAACAGCAAGAGCACAAGATGGAACTCAACGAATTGCACCAGGAAGAACAACAGGTAGAGCGCAACGCAGAGCACCAGGGAAAGCACCAGAAGGAGGACCAAGAGGAACACCAAAAGGAGCAACAAAAGAAACCTCTTCAAGAACGACGCTTCAAATGTGAGCAATGCTCGATGAGGTTTAAATACAATTACCTACTAAAACTGCACCTCGAGACCCATTCGGACGAGCGTCCATACAAATGTGAGCTGTGTTCGAAAGCTTTCAAGACCAAGACCGGACTGAGAAGACACAAAGAGACGCATGCGCTGATAGGGGAACCCAAAGACAGGCCTCGGTATAAATGCAAGCGCTGTCCAAAAGTGTTTAAACATAGATTAGAACTGTCAAATCACCTTTCTATTCATGCCGACGATTGTCCCCACAAGTGTGAAATCTGCGAAAAGACTTTTAAAAGGCGTTATTCTCTGAAAGTACACATGCAGTTTAGCCATAACAAGGGGTGTAACTACAAGTGTGAGGCATGTCTGAAGGTGTATAGAACAAAATCCCAGCTAACTAGACACTCTAATACTCACAACGGAGATCTTAAATACAAGTGTGAGGCGTGTCCGAAGGCGTTTAGAACAAAAACCGAGCTTAATAGACACTCTTATGCTCACAGCGGTGAACGACGTTACCATTGTGAGAACTGTTTAAAGGCATTTGGATCGCGCTTTCAGCTTCAGAAGCACCAATACGCACACTCCGAGTATCGCCCCCACAAATGCGAGCAATGCTCGAGGATGTTTAAATCAAAGTATGACGTAAAAAGACACATGAAGGCGCACTCGATGAACCGGCCCTACAAATGCGACATCTGCCCGAAAACATTTAAATACTCATCACATATAAATGAGCACAAGTTGCTTCATACGGACAAAAGACCTTTTAAATGTCAATTCTGTCCAAACGCATATAATGCGAGGAGCGCTCTTAAAAGGCATTTACCAGACCATTACGACGAAATGCCTCACACTTGTGACTACTGTCCAATGGCTTTTAGGACCACTGAAGAACTGCATTCCCACACAGAGAGCCATGGGCAGGAACCAGCCTTCAAATGTCCCAACTGTCCACAGGCTTTTCACAACGAAGCTGATTTGACGCAGCACAGCGAGACTCATGTGGTCATTCTGGAGTTCAAGTGTGATCAATGTCCAAAGATGTACAACACAAAGACGTTGTTAAACAGGCACATCAAGAGCCATAAAGACGAACGACTGTACAGCTGTGACGCCTGTTTCAAAGCTTTTAGAACAGTGCATGAGCTAAAACGGCATTTAATATTTCATGCCAGTGATCGGGACTTTAAGTGTACGCTTTGCCCCAAAGCGTATAAAACAAAACCGGAGTTCAACAGACACCAAATCTCTCATTATTCCAATCTTTTTTATAAATGTGAGTATTGTTCGAAACCGTTCAAAAGCAGGAGTGGATTAAAACATCACCTGTCGATGCATACAGATGACCGTTCCTTTAAGTGTGAGCTCTGTCCGCAGGTGTACAACATAGAAAGCCAATTCAAAAGACACAAGATGACACATGCCAGCGAATATGAAGATGTTAAACTATTTTAGCAAAATTATTGAACAAAAAATAGCTTAATAAAAAATAAGAAATTGGGTTTTAAAAACTATTTGTGTATTGTTTACTTTGGTAAAATCCTTTGTGGGAGGTAAGTTTCAATGTGGATTCCATTGTGTGACCTTATTAGCTAAAGCTGTGAAATCCACCACCATAACAAACTAGGTGGAGGAGTTAAAATGGTGATATTTTGGCGTTCAGTGAATGCGGTCCCACTGCTACTAGAGCGAGCAAAATAAATCAAATTTGCATGGCGTACATGTATTAGTTTGCAAAATGAGTTTTCTACAATTAACGGCTTAACAACAATGTGATACAGACATTTGCAAAGCAAGCAACGTGTGCAGAAATAAACAAGTAAAATTGTAATTGTTAAATAGTGTTCAGTGCTGCAAAGAAATAACAGTTTGAAAACCGAAAATGTGAACACAGGCCGCTACGACACACAAACACACTCACACACCCACGTACTCACACACACACATAGACACATACATACACACAATGACCCACAAAGGATGTCGAGCTGTGGCAGCGCATAGTAATACATGTACGTTGTTGTTGCCCTTGTCAATTGGGTCTGTTTTGTCGTCATAGATTGGGTCGATGAATGGCACTAGCTGTGGGCGCTCGGGCGCAGGATGACATTGCCGTTACCGTTATTGCGTTTGACAGATAACAAAAAAGAGAGAAATGAAGACGTCAGCATCGGATGAAGTGGATATGGAAGTGCGGACGGGGGCTCAACACGCCTGCCTAATTAGTGTGGCGCAGGCGACAACCAACGCGACGCCATTGACTTTTTTTTATTTATGCTGTGATAGTGACACCAACAACAACAACAAACGCCAAGAATTAAACGCAATATTTTCGCTGAAGCAAAAAAAGTTATAAATGAAAGAGATAGAGACATAAAAACAAATAAAAACATAAAGAAATAAAAACACCAAATCAACATAAAGCTTTAACCAAAACACCAAGCAAAAGTGCAGCTTAAATTGCTGTATGCAAAAACAAAAACAAAACCAAAAATAACATTGTATTAATATTAATCGAACTTAATATAGTGAAAAACAACAAAACAAACAGCACCAATTAGCGGATAATCCATAAATAATACTTAGTCAATATGTTTAGCTAGTTACAATTTATACATAACAATTATTTAGTGGCTTTAAACAAAACACCAAACAACCAAAACACCAAAAAAAAACAAAACAAACAAACAAAAAATACCAAAGCAAAGTTCAATTTATAAAGAAACTAACGAATATACGTTTAGGGAAATTCAATATTGATAAGCTTAAGTTTTGAGCAAATATACATATACATCTATATATATATAAATATTATAAGGAAAACCGCCGCAACTCCCACACCCTTCGAAAGGCCTCCCAAAAATCAAATTCATTCAGAAAACGTGCCATAAACCGGACGAGCAAACGTCGCCAAATGTCAAAGTCATAAAGAGAGCGCCACAAACAAAAGAGAGTGACAGTGAGAGAAAGAGAGCAAGTTTAACTGCTACGGAGCGCCCAAAAGCACACACCAAACAAAGCTCAGCTCAGCTTTGCTTAGCAAAGACACAAACCCAGCATTTAAAATGACGACGACAACGACAATGCATCACGATGACGCGAGCAGCATGAGCGACGATGTCTTTGAGGATGCGGAAACGACAAAAGCACGCATCGAGGAGCTGCGTCGTCGCCCTTTTGGCGATGGCTGTTACAATCCGCCCGCAGCGCCCATTTCACAACATCAGCAGCACCAGCATCATCATCATCACCATCCCAACATCAGCAATCACGACAACAGCAGCAGTCAACAAAGTTTAACCAGCAGTCATCATTATCATGACGATGCCATCATGGCGCCCGTACAACGCTCTGCCACCGGATATCCGGGATATCGTCCGTCGCGCGAAGCAATGCAGCTTTATGCCTACGGCAATACTGACTACGGTCTAGACGAGGATTATGATGATGGTTGGCGTTCGTATCGTTACGACGAGGTGGACATGCATCAACATGCACAACCAACAAGCCACAACCTGCAGCCGTTTGATGATACCATCAATCATAAGACGATCCTTCTGGGTGACTCAGGCGTGGGCAAAACCTCCTTTCTGGTTAAATACAATACAGGCGAGTTTCGGTTGGGTTCCTTCTCGGCGACTGTTGGAATTGCGCTAACGGTAAGTAGAAAACTGTGTTTTTTGAAAATATAGTGGCAACGCTGTGATGTCAGCTTTAAAGGGCTAAAGTAGCTAGATTAATATGGAAAACTTAGTAGAAATAGATAAACATAGTTAATTAAATGCTTAAAAAAGTGTTTAGTATTTAAACACTTTTGGACTGTATATAATACATGTTTTAATCCACTAGAGTAAATAAATTACGTATGATTTAGAGTCAACTAAATTAGTATATTAGATGCTAATTTAAAAACAGATTTTCTGTTTAGTACCATTAAATGTAGTAAGACTTTTCCTTTTAGAAAATTGTCTAGCTCTTGCTGAAATCTAGCTATAAATAAGCTAAAATGGCATACCTGCCATTGTCCCTGCTTAGTCCCTTTGCCTGCTTCTGCTCCAATTCATACTTTGTCTTGTGCATGTTTTAAAGCCAAATATATAATCATAATCCTATTCTGTGGCTCTGCTTTGTGTATGAGTACGTCTGTGTGTGTGCTTTTGTCTGAGTGTGTGTGTCTAACTGTAATTGAGCATCTGACTCGAGAGTTTCGTTAGTGGCACACACCAAATGGGCAACATATTGTTGTGTTGTATTGTGTTTTTCGGTGTTATGTTGTCTGTCGCTTGTGGTAATCGTTTGCCGCGATTTCGTGTACTTAATATTGTCTATTTTTATCACGCACAAATCTCCACAGCGCATTGGCATTGATTTTGTCACTGTTGTTGTTGTTCTTGTTGTTACTGCTTTGCTTTGCTGCCATAAAAATAAACCCTGTAACCACATCGCGTTTAACTTGACGTCGCTTGTCTACTACCTGTGGGTGTGCCTGTGTGTGTGTGTGTAGGTGTGTATGAGTGCTCACGTTACGCCTCAGTGATGCACGAAAATATCGGAAAATTGCGATTAAGATAATAATGTTTATCATTATTTTATCTGCCGTTTTGCTGTTATCTTTGAAATCGCTTTGCCAATCTATTGCCACAATAGATATCCAAATTTTACTGCTTTATATGTGACCTTAAACCGTGATTAGTTTATAGCAGAGTGTTTTTAAAAAACATTTTTCATTTATGAGTGTTCGGTGTGACCTGATTATTTCTACACCAATAATAAATTATGTTGAGCTTCTTTTATTAAATTATATTAATTTGTCAGCTTCGTATCCCTTACCATTTAACCTACACGATGCACTGTTTGGGGACAGAATTATGGACGCACTTTCATAAGCTATTTATTCGCTGCTTCAAAAAGTATGCAATGAATCTGTTAAGTATCCTTGGCCCACTACCTGTTGCCGGCTTTCACTTTCGTAGCTACGTGAGCGCTCGCTGACACACAACGACGCACGAGGCACGAGCCAGAACGATGGCCATCAAGGCAATGAAGTTCAAGTGCAACAGTCAGACCTCCTGTCGCCTTGCCACCTGCTCCACATTTCGCTTCCCGTCTCACTCTCACTTCCATTTGTCCTTTTAGGACTCAACTTCGGCCCTTGCTCGACATTGGCTGGCAGCATTTCTAGGCCAGGGCTGTCGTGTTTGTGTGTGTGTGTGTGTGTACACACAACCAAAAAGCCGAAGCTGCACGAACTTTCACTCGTCGCTTAAGGACTCAACACTGGTTGCTGCGACTACTACTGTGCTGCTGCCTCCAGATGCTTCTCGCAACGCGCGGCGTGCTCAGTTTAGTTTTGTCCGCTGCTCTTGACGTGTCGATTTTAAAATTCGGTTCGCAAATTTTCAATTTCCCTACACAGATTTAAGTGTGTGTGGTTTTTGTGCACAGAACAGTTTTTAAAATACAATCGCTTTGTAAAATGTAAAGTGAAAGCGAACGCTTTGAACTCTTTAATGCCAGACACACACACACAGGCGCTTTCACACAGACACAAAGAAGTGAAGTGAAGAAGTGTTGCATACTTTTGAGCGCGGCGCGTTTGTGCAATTTCACAGCATTTTAGTACTATTTTTGGTGGCTTCTCTACGCGTGTGTGTGTGTGTTTGTGTGCTACGCGTCTGTGTGTGTGTGTGCTTGTATGCGTATGTGTGTTTGGTATATGGGTAACTGGAGCAGACTTTGTGTTTGCTCAGTTTAAAAATAAACGAAAACAATTTACGTTTTAAACTAATAAAAATTGATTTTTCCTTAATTAATTTGAATTGAAATATTTTCTTTCATATACTTCAAATAATTTGCTGATTTAACAAAAGCAAATTGATTGAAATCTCTTAAAATATATGATATTTATTTTAATTTGAAGGTATTGACAATTTAATTACTACGAAGTTTCTGCTACTATTAAAACGAGAACAAATTCAGTAAACCATGTAAATAATTGAACTGATATCATGTTGCGATTTCCCAGAAACATTATCAAAGTAAATTTTGAGGAAATTATGTTAAGTTTACTTTGAGCTTTTCAATAATTTTTATTCTTTGCAAACAATTTAAACTTGAAGTCGATGAACTTGATGTCTTCATTTTTGCTTGGCAAAATGTAGATCTTTATTGTTGACTCTCTGGATTCCACAGCTTCTTAAATTACCCCCTTTATTGTATCTGTTATAATTCTTGTTGTTATTTATCTAAATCAATTGCGCACTAATTATATTTTGCAAAGAGGATAACGATAATATGCGCATTGGTTGCAAGTGTTGAAGGTCAATTTGTATTATGAAAATTGGAGATTGTTGCTGCTAAGAACATGCACGTGCACGCACATTCCAATCTATGGACCACTCGGCTAACTCACATTTCATACAATTAAAAATCTTTGCTTTTTAATACCACCAGCAGAATTGTGTGTTGGGGATTGAGTTTTTTTCTGTTTTCACTGGAAATGCAATTTAAGCCGATTACTATCAGAAATCTTCCTGACAAGTTGTAGTTGTTTCTTTAGCTTTTTGTTCACTATTGTTGCCTCCTGTAGATCTTTGACAGGTGTGTTATGTGGTGTTGGCTGAACATGGCTTACTACATGTGGAAAAAAGCTAAAGAAATTTTATTTAGCTAATTTTATAGTTTAAAAAGCTAGAATTTTAGCTATAAACAAGCTTGAAGGCCAGCACTGATGCTGAGTGGCTTTTATTGCAAATGCCATAAAATGTTTTCTACGGCAGCCGCACATCAACTTGAAGCTGTCGATTGTCCAGCTTCCCAGTTTCCTGTTGGAACACCCACACGCACACACCTACTTGACATTGTTGTGCATGTGTGTGTGTGTGTGTGTATGTACGCGTGTGAGTGAGTGTGCTCGACATTTCCTTAAAGCTGTCCATGCAATCAGGAAGCCATTGTCTGGTTACTGTTGTATCTCTTGCCTTCGCTTTAGCTGCGTGATTGAGCGCATGATTGAATGTGTCTAAGTGTGCGTGTGTGTGTGTGTGTGGTTGTGTGTATTTCCACCCACCTTCCTTTTTCGGTAGTTAGTAAATTTGAAACTTCTTGCGTTGGCTTAAAAGCAACATGTGTGCAACAGGCCGTGATAAGAGTTCATTGGAATTTACGTTTATTTTTATGTTTTAAGATTTAACTAATTAACCAAATCAATGCTTCAACTGATGTTTGGTGCACTTAAAGCATTTACCGAAATTCGAGACAACTTTTGCTTGATTTTCGTGAAAATTGCAGCGACGGCGACCCAATTAAAAACTTTTCTCATCATCATAATGATTGACAATGTCAGCATGATTCAATTATTATGGATGGAGTTCGCCATTTTTACGTTTTGTTCCAGCAAACTAACACCGAAAGGTGCCCTTAGGAGTCGATTCTTATAAAGAAGGTCGAAGAAATATATGCTAAAGAGATGGGAGAAAAGGGGTTCAAGTAAAAGCAGAAAAGGTTACGAACTGTGGGTCAAATGCAAATTCCACAATTTACATTTGATATTCCATTGATTTTTTGCGACATTTTTGTGTATTATATTTCAAATTAGTAACTTAAATTTATGCTGTAGGTATGAAAGGAAATTTTACGATTTATTTTTGGAATTCGATAGGCTTTGGGTCATATATTGAAGGTTATACTAAATGGTTGGTTTATTGTATTGTATATAAATTTATTTCTGTTTTACGCAGAGTAAAAAACACTAACTCTTAAGTTAAGCTTAAAAATTGAGTTTTTGGGTACAAAATGCAGGATCTTTTCTGCTGTTTTCGAATGGTTTAAAAGGCTACACAAAATTCGGTATAAATTTTTCAACAACTTGTTCTTCATCAGGCTCCGAGGTCCTTGTAGTCCTAATTGTGTAATGTATACTTTTTGTTTTAATAAAGTGTCCTTTGCCCTCGGGGGTATGGATTCAAGAGGTATCAGTTTACAAGCTAAGGTTCGTTGTCATTGTCTTAGTGGGTATATCAGTGTGTATGGGGAGCAGTGAACGCTAGTGACAAAAGCAGAATTCTCCCTTGCCTTGCAACCAAATCCAGCTTTGGCACGTGTAATGAACTCCATTTAAAAAACATTTAGACAGTTGAGTTTAGTATAACTTCAATACAATTACCCAGACAGGTCCCGACAGCTGCGGACAGCTCGAAACAGGACAGGCAAGAAACGCTTGACTGCCTCAGATTCAGTTGGCTACATAACACGTTTTTAATGTCCAAGCCAGGCAAAGAACAAAAAATATAAAACAAAACCAAAGAAAAAAGGTAAAAGTTGTTGCTGCCAAAATTCAGAAGACGTGACATTGGTAATATGCTTTCACCTGCACCTGGCTTCTCCCCATTGACCACCTCACCATTGGCTTTGTCAACCAGTTGGCCTTCACAATTTGTGAGAATTGCGTGCATACCGGAGCATCGCATCAATCGAGTATTGACATTTTTCAGCTTGTTTTCTTGTTTTGACTGCACAAATCACATTAAGCCCCAGACGCTTTCAACAGGCAACCCAAAAAGTATCTCCGCAGTGGGCACCTAAAGTATGCATACAGTTTGAAATATCAATACAAATTTATTTTGTTTTGTATTTAGATGAAGCAAATTGTATGTCTAAGTGGCCTTGCGTTTTACTATTAACCATTTGAATATTTGTGATGCTTTAAAAAGAAGACAAATTGGTTTTGGCCTGTGAAGAGTGTCAAATACGAGCGAAGGTCTCCTTAGCAGACCAACTGGCTTTCATTGTGTGTTGGCCCATACTAACAAATAGATCTCAGTGATGCCAAAAGCTAGAAGCAACAAATTTGGCATGTAAACTGCTAAAGCTTACAGGCAGAACAAATGGAGCTTAAAATTTGTAAGCCACGCCTCTGGCGGCCACAAAATTCAAACAAAGTATTTGCAAGCCAATTTAACCTGCTGTTTTATAATATACGCTCTTTAAATTTAAATGCCGTCTAGCGTAAAGTAAAATGAAAAGTTGCTGTAAATTTCATAAAGATCTGCACAGAAATGAGAAAGTTTTCGCCACTTGTGTACTTGTGTACAAGATACAACACGCGAATCCCTTAAAGTATGCTACATTTTCATTGTCATTGGTTTTGTGTTCGGCGAAATTCCATAACTGCTAGTGGGTATGCCTAAAGTTAATCACGTGGTCGTGTTGTTGGTTTCTCTGGCTTTCCACGCTTTTCGCGATTTCCACGCGTTGCTGAATCCTTTTCAGTTCACTTGATTATTAAGCAAAATGTTGCGTTTGTTATTGTTGTTGTCGTTTGGCTTTTGTGGTAAAAACATCGCTTTGCCAACTGTTGATTTAGCGACGTGGTCACGATCCAAACTGTGCCAACTCCAACGGTGTGTATGTGTGTGTGTGGGGGTGTGTGTAGGTATGCGTGCGTTGTCAACGACAATGTCAGCCGTTCTGGGGGCCCTGAGGACAGCTTTGTTCAGACGGTTTCGGTTTTGGTTACGGTTTTCATCTCGTTCTCTGTCGTTGGCAAGGCAATTATATTCAATTTGCACCTGTGCGCATTTTCTGTTCTGTTTTCCGTTGTGCTCTGTTCCGTTCTGCGCTTTCAACTTTTCACCTGATGATGTTTGAAATGAATTTCGTGAAATTTTAATTTGTTTTTCAAACTGGCCAAAAGTAAATTATAACTGGCGGCGGGCTAATGAAATTTACAGCTATATTACAATGTAAATATACTAGTTGAACTTGATGTCTCAGTCCTCAAATCAAAAATGTAAATATTCAACTAGAAAGAGACAGGAAGAACGAGCGAGAGGAAGAGAGTAGACAGCAACTGAGTTTATAGCTTAAAGGAAGGAAGAAGGTCGGATTGAATGTTTGTGTTTAAATTTAGACATTTATTTGGGCTTCACTTATGAGTCATGTTAGCCATACCGAATGGAGTTGAACTTGTACTTTAATAATTGACAACAAACCTTCTTTTCACCTAAACAAATTTAATTATTTCTACAATAATTGGTGGGGAATCTCCGTTTACTCAAGTGTTCAAGGAATTTACTAAACATTTCCAATGAAACTATCCCTGATATATCACAAAATTAAGTCCTTGATGAAGCTTTAACTTAACCATGTCTACTAATTCCAAATTTAGCTTGATTTATACTAAACTCCACTCAAATTAAGCTCAAACTCTCTGCCAAAAGAGCATTAAAACTTCGGTTTGGCAAAGTGCAACCTCTTTAGTTGCTTGTTTTGTTTTATGATTTTTAATGAGTTTTCCGGGCAAAAGTTTTGGCTTAGCTTTGGCTTTTGCTTCAGCAAACTTTTCACCCAAATTCGTGTTTTTTTCCTCTGCTTCTTCTTTGAGGAGGGTTGTGTTTTTTCTGGGGTCCAGAAACCCCGTCGAATATCAATGGGTTTTATTTTGTTTCTGGTATTTTGCTGACAGTTAGTTTATTGATTATCTTCTTTGTTATTCGGTTGACTTTGACGTGAATCAAACCAATTGTGTTGTATAGATTTGAAGATGCGACGTCAGCAGACACGTTATCGCAGTGATTCTGTTGCTGGCACCAGCACCAGTGGAATGGGCGCAACAGGAGCAACCAGAAAGCCATCGCTGGTCACCACTGTGGTGAGCAATGCATCGCCCACACGGCGGGAATCTTTGGTGAAACCCACCTGGCAGCATATTACACCTGGTCAGCTGCCAGTGAAGACGCTGGACAAGATCAATGGCATTGCATCCGATGATTCGGACGATGATGGCTATCCAAAGCGACGTCCCAGTGTCATTGTCCATCAGCGACAGCAATCGTTGTCACAGCAACCTTTGCTGCCGGATTACATGAGTCCATCGCAATTGTATCGGGATCATCTACAGCAGCAGCAGCAACAACAGCTATCAGCTCAAGCACAGCAGCAATCAGCACAGCAGCAATCGGCACACCAGCAACAAGCACAGCAGCAATCTCCGTCGCTTGGTAACGGTTTCAGCAGCAGATTTTTGAACAGCATGCGAATTACCGCAGCTGGCGAGCAGCAACCGCTTTTGGATACAGGCGGAGGTGGAGGTGGTGCAGGAGGTGGTGGTGGTGCAGCTGCTGGCAGAAACGGAGCTGCAGTGGAAACTGCTGCCTCATCCACAGGACCTGGCAATGATGGCGCTAGCGCTACACTCTGCAAATCTGCTGGACGTGCGCTCATTCGCATGATATCCTCCACACCGGGACATGATGAGGATGAGGACTTTGATATCATGGGCAAGGTGAACAACACACACTTACACGCAACAGAAATACAAACACTTTTAAAGGGGTGTAGGTAGGGGAGGAACAACTAGCAGGGGATTGTAGCAGTATATCAGTTTGCTTAACTTTTCAGCTTGAACTTTATACCCAAATGTACATATTAAACCAACTTTGAGCTCAAACTAGACACTCCTTTAGTAAGAGAGGATACTAACTGCATAATATCAGGTGGAATTTGGAGCTAAAACTAAACTATCTCCAAAGTAGAGCTCTTCAAAAACCTATGTAGCATACGCATTTGAAGTTCGCACCCCTTTTCATGTAGTATAATATTTTACAAATCTTTTAACCGATAAACTCACAAACTTCCTGCCCACCTTCACAAAATTGTGCGACGCTGCGAAATTTGTCACATTTTGTCGTCTTTTCACGTAAATCCATATAAAATTTATCAATTTGCATTACAAAAAGAGCAGGACAAAAATTTTATAAGTATTTATAAGCAGCTAAAGAGACTGTCAGGTCCCCGAAATCTTTTATTTATTTTTTAACATTTACCTGAGCCGCAAATTGATTTATAGTACACACAAATACATGTATATGCATACATATATTTTGTGTATATGTATTTGTGTGTAGTGTTTTACTTGTCACCCTGTGCTACTTTGGTGATTTGGTATCTCTGACTGATTCGCAACGCTGTTTTACGACTCAACCTTGTGATTTAGTTCCATTTGGAGCATTTTATGGCACTGCCTGATGCCCGATTACAATCGGATTTGCATAAGCAGCTCAAAAATAAAGTCATAAAATTCAATAAAGTGCAAAGTGACAAAGGGAAATTAAAGGATCTCTCAGTCTCTGTACCTTCCCTGCCTCTGTTTCTGCTTAAGGAGACAGTTTTCAGCAGTTTAAATTGCGATTCGTCTATCTCTGCTCCTTGCAGTGCCACGCCCAACTCCTGGGCACGTGTCCTTTCACACAAATGGAGGCCAGGCAGCTGCCAAGTTGCTGCCTTATGCTTTTCATTAGCACAATTCCCGAGAATTATGACAAATGCTCCAGCTACGAGCTCACTTTTGCCACAGCTGCAGACATAAAAAAATATATATACACTTTTATATATACATTTATATAGTACATATAATAAATATGAATAATAAAAACAAGTTGTGAAATTTCAAGTGCGCCAGCACGAAGCTTAAATACACTAAGTTATGAGCCAAGTTTTACTTGTTAAATTTGTTAAAGAGTTTGAAGAATTAAATTAACTAAAGTTCCACATAGTTTCAAAAATATTTCTATAAATTCTATGATAAAAACAGCTGCATATTTCATTTAATTTCTAGCATTCAAAACAAAACTTGTGCTTAACACAAATGATTTGCTTGAATTCACAGGCATTTACATACATATTTATTGAATGATAAAGTTTCTGCGGCTGGTTGGTAATTTGAAATATGCAAATAACTTGGCCTATTTGTTGTGGCTCACAAATTAACTGTCTAATGGCCTGGGAGTAGGTGTCCTTTGCCCCAAGAAACCCCTGAGAGTGTTATGCATCTTTTAACAGCTGTTAATTAAGTAGCAGAGCACTCTTATTCCACACTCCCAAACAGATTTGTTTACCTTATTTGGCTGCTCATAAATGATTCATAAAATTAATTCAACTATGTGTAAAGAAAATTGCACCAGATTTTGACTATAAAAAGTGTTTTAAAAGCAATAACAGTTAAACGGTAACATTTCGTCACTTTAACAGCTTTAGAGTGCAGTAACAGTAGCTAAACAGTTAAATGTCTGTTATGTATTTAAAGCACTTATAAAACAACTTTAAAATTTAATATTTAAACTTAATTATTTGCCATTGTGACGCTCTGCTATTTACCCCAGTTCTTTGATAATTCCCGAGCTTAACAAATAACTAACTAATGCTGTAGTCAAAGTGGAAAATTCTAGCTAAATTTTGCAATCCACAAATGAGTTGGGCGCTCTCAGTGTTGACTCAAGGGAACTGGGCGTAATGCAACTGCCACAGTTGTAGGGTTGAAGGGGGGGAGTGGGAGCTAGAGGGATACCAGACTAGCTATTCAAGCGCACGATGTTCAAAAAACATTTCTGTTTTAATTGCCAGTATTACATCTAATTTAGTAGAGTAGAGTTGTCATTAAAGCTGACGAAAAATCAAAAAGAAACCACAGGAGTTATGCATGTCAAATGAAGAGAGTTTTTGTGGGTAAGGTGAGGTAGGGAGGGGCGTATTTGGAATGTGTGTTCCTGGCAAGCTGAAGTCTCTCATATGTATACTATGCATTAAATAATGTTTCTGTGTTTCATTTGCGCACACTTTTTTTTTGTCTACTTGAACATCAAAATGATGTTTATGTACTACTTTATTCAATGTACTTTTTCCTTTATTAAACACTTACACATACATACACCTGTATACACACACTTGTAACTGTCTTGTTTTGTGGTTGTTGGCCAGGTTATAATGCTGGGCGATTCGGGAGTGGGAAAAACGTCGCTCTTGATTCGATTTCGCGATGGTCGCTATGTGCCCAGCTATTTCCTGAGTACAGTTGGCATTGATTTTAGGGTAAGCTCACTCTCTCTGTCTGTCTGTCTCTCTCTCTCTCTCTCTCTCTCTCTCTCTCTCTCTCTCTCTCTGTATCTCTGTCTCGCTCTGTGTGTCTCTGTGTGTTGTTATTATAAATATTACTGTTGTTGTTCTTACTAATTGTTAAATGTCTGTGTATTTGTTTGTGTTTTCTGTCTCTTCCCCGCTGTCTCTGTCTCCCTCTAACACTCCCTATCTCTGTCACCCTCTTTTGTGCTATCTGTTTACCTGTCTGCTCGCTGTCAACAGTTGTCAAGGCTATACGAATACGATTTTCACCTGTGCACTACGCACATCCACTTGTTCATCTCCTCAATGTGTTTACCTTGTTCTTGTTCTTCTTATAGGTCCATTCTTCCCCTCTTCCTATACCCTACCATCTGAGCCTGAACCCGATTCCAACTCCCAAAGCTCAAACAACTCTGTGTTCATGTACCTCCTGCTATGTGTTTTTTATACTCTGTAATTTTAAGTCTTTACGGGTTAAACGTTAAATGCTTTAAGTTTAAGTGTCGAGTTAACTGACTAATTAAATACTCCTTATGTTAATGCTAACAACAACTGTTAGCAGTACTGTTGTTGTGTAAGTACATGTAAATGTTATGTTAAGTGACTGTTAAGTGTTTTATTGGTACTAATTATACATTTTCTTTGGTGTTTAATGTTTTATAGGGTATCTAAGTTTCTGCTATGCCTGAATTAATGTCTCTGTGTCAGTGTGTATGTGTGTGTGCGTTTCTTTGTCTGTTTGCTTTGCGGTTTTCATGATTTTCAGCTGCTGTGGGCTCTGCTCTTTAGTGAAACATTTTACCGCCTGCTTAACTCGTGTTCAACCAGTTTCCCCTCCAATCTATCTCACTCCCACCCACGCTCTCTCATTCTATCCCTCGGGGTAGCAGAGTGTAGGGTTGCCAGCATTGCTGCGGCTAAGCTCCTTGGGGCTATTTATTAAAAAGCATATGAACTTGAAAAGGACTTGTTGATGGTTTTGTCTCTCTGTCTGTCTGTCTGTGTGTGGGTGTGTGTACCCTCTGTGTGTGTGTGTGTGTTGTTCTTGCAGACTTGTTACTCGTATTTAACTTTGTTGTTATCATGCTTATTATTGTTGGGTTTTTGTTTCAACTTCCAGAGGCTTTATTTTCATAGAAATGGCTGGCAGCTCACATGGCACATAAATTTATTAAACAACAATAATACTACAAGTATTTGCCATGTCTCTCGTTAACCGCATAACAGTCTCCCATCCCCGCCTCTCATTCTCTCACTCTCTCAGTCTCTCTTTCTTCCTTTAGTCACTTTTGCCGCTCTTTGTTTGGATAAGTGCGTCCTTTTCTCGTTGTTCAACTTCTTCTTTTCGGTTTTCTTTTTTCCATTCTGGTGTAATCCTCCTAAATGATTTCCGACCGACCTTATATTTCATACACCGTTAAGTCGTCCCTTTTTATTCGCTTTCAATTTGTTGCCTTGACGTCGAAATTATTACGCATTTCCGTTGAATTTAGTTATTGAAATCAAACGAAAGTTGAACAATTTTTCAATTTCAAACTTAATTGTCAACTATCTGATGGAAAATCTTTTTCTAATCTCATCAAATTACATGGAAATGCATTAAATATTTAGTAGTTAAGCAAAACAAACAGGAACATAAATTGTTTCACATGAATATTGCAAAACATTTTGAAGCTATAAATTATAAATGAGAAATTATTTGAATGTATAATATATGTGTGATACTCCCTAATAGTCAATCTAAGCTGGCATATGTGCGAGTATATATCAAATATATGTATGTATATGTACTGTTTATATTGTCATTCTTTTATTTACCTGCTTTGTAAATGAGTTTCGCAGTAAAAAAATCATTTTCTGTTTGACTTTATGCTTATTTCGCTTGAAGTTTAGCTTTTTAGGCATTTTTTATTTGTCTCGCACACAAACGCAGACAAATCAAGGCAACATGGCTACCCTGCACACACGCATACATGCACACATTATACACATTCACACAGATTTATTATATTGACTGACTGTCTGAGTAGTCCAAGTCAAATTTTTATTTGAAGTGATATGTACCAAACTCTCGACTTTGGTATCATTAAAATTGTTGTGCTCGCATTTGAATGTAACCTGTAATTGTATTACTTTATGCCAACCGGGTGTATGTGTGTGTGTGCGGGGTGTGTGTTTAATGTGCCTGCATGCTTCTGTGTCAGCCGCTGCGTATACGCAACGTGCGCTTTGTAGCAAACTGTATTAAGCCTCAGCCGCATGGCCTCCATTGCCACGCTGTCTCGCTCTCCCTCTATACTATTTTGTTGTTCTCTTTGTCTCTCTCTTTTGGCATGCACATTTCGTAAATTAATTGCATTTAGTGTAACAATTGCATTTACATAACAAAATAAAAATCCACACAAATTGCAGAACAAAGTTGTTGTCGTCGATGGAACGCGCGTGAAGCTGCAAATCTGGGATACGGCCGGACAGGAGCGGTTCCGCAGTGTGACGCACGCCTATTACCGCGATGCCCATGGTAAGTGTTGTGGGAATACCATTGCTGTTAGCTTTGTCATCTCTAGTATACATAGCAAAATGAACAAAAAGAAAAGACAAAAAAAAAAAATAGAAAATCAAAACACTGTCTCTGCTGTTATGTTAGTTGTTGCTGCTCTTGTATTATTGTTGTTCTAATGCATTCGAATGCGAAAGAGGATGAAGCAACACAGCAGAGAAATAACTGTGAAAGTGAGCCAGTGCTTTTCTGTTTGCTGCTGATCTTGCCTCACTCTAACTTATGTATGTAATCAAAGCTATCTACCTCCTGCTCGCTCACGCATATAAAGAGTAATTAGAGCATGCAAGTTGATGTGCAAAAGAGAATAGAGAAAAATGTTGTGAGCAAAGTGAACCACTGCCCATCTGCTGATCTTGTCTCGCTCTAACACATTCACTCACAGCTATTGTGCGAGATCTCGGTCTCGCGAACACAACATGTAGCAGCAGAGAAATTTGTGTGCTTTAATTAGATTGTGTTCTGCAGTGCATTTTAAGCCAAAACTGATTTGATTAATTTTCTTTGCTGTAGCTTTACTGCTGCTGTACGATGTCACCAACAAAACCACGTATGATAATATACGCGCCTGGCTGGGTGAGATACGTGAATATGCGCAGGAGGATGTGGTCATTGTTTTAATAGGTGAGATAAAGTTAAAAGGGCTGCCAAATAGATTTGATTAAAAAGAGCAGCTCAACCAGCTGTTGAGCGTTTAATTGAGTTACGAGTGAAAAACTTTTCAACTTTTGTCCTCCCCCTGTCTCTCTCTCTCGCATTTGTCTAAAAGGCAACAAGGCCGATTGCAGCAGCAGCGAGCGACAGGTGAAGCGAGAGGATGGCGAACGCCTCGGACGTGAGCACAATGTACCGTTCATGGAGACATCGGCCAAGACGGGACTCAATGTGGAGCTGGCATTCACAGCGGTTGCCAGGTAAGAGTTTTACCACTAAAACAAAACTTTTCATTACGGCCAGAAAGGCAGTCTGCATCTAAACTAATCTAAAGTAGTGCACTTAATTACGTTTTTCTTTACTCTTTCAACTAACGGCTTAAATGCTTTTGGTGTGCAAGTGCATCGATATACCGATACATCGATTGTATACCGATTTTATTATTTCGTATCGATACTTTGATTATATACTGATGTATATCGACTTTTAAATATTTATTTAGTATTTAATTTACATTTTCTCTCTCACATTTTCCCTCTTTAGGCAACTGAAGAGTCGCGGTTATGACCATGGCGATGATGGAAAATTCAATGTGCATGATTTTGTGCGTGACAATACAAAGGCTCGATCCGTTTGCGCTCAATGCAGAAACATGTAATTTGTTTATGCCACCCAAAAAAAAAAAACAAGAAAACAAAAAACAGCACAATGACAACTTGCACACAAAAAAAACCAAAAAAGAAGCTCACAAACAAAGCGCAAATTTGTACAACAAAGAATAAAGAAAAAGAGAATTTTACAATAACAAAAAGACAACAAAAAAAGTATATTGGCTATTGGCAGAGAAACAACCAATTTTTTAAGCCCCTAACCGAAGTGTCCGTGCATTTTGTATGTAAATTGGATTTTGGATGGCATCGGCAAAAGGGACGGGAACGGGAACGAGGAAGTGTATGGGGAAACGGGGAGAACTCTCCCCATTATATGTAGGAACGTATTATTTTTACAAAAGTTGCTCGCAAAAATAAATAAAATAGTTGAATGCATTGTGTGAGCATTTTGATAGCATAAAGAAAGATATACATATACATATAAATATATACTATATATATCTATATATACTATATATACAAGTGCATACTTTATTTTTGGTGGGGACAATGTCGGAATGTCCCTGAGAGCAGAGAAAAGTCAACTTTTGAGGCAAAAGCAACAAAATCATGCAACATTTGAGATTTGTCCAACACGTCGTCATCACGAGACTTAACCAGCGATGTGGAAACTCGTATTTATTTATAAATAATAATAGCGCTGTTAGTTGGCCCATAAATATGTGAAATATCAACTACAAACTTGGATATATACAAGTACTAAATATTTATATAAAACAAAAATCTAGATTGAACCAAACCCAATTAATGACAAAAACAATCACTCAATTTACCTAAACTGATGAAAACAACAAACTGTTTAATTATGTATATTTAATGCGACTTTTGTTTAATCTTTTTTATTACGTATCGTTAAGTGTTACGCCTACCGTTAAGTTTTAAAATCCAAACACCAAAAAAACTACTATTTAAAATTATTTACACCCAAAAATTTAAAACTACTATTAAATACTCTATGCAATTAAGTTAGTTACAAACTTTAGCATGCTCTATATGCAAATACAAACAAAAAAAAATATATATATGCAGTTACTTAAAAACTATTCAACTACGGATGCATTCGAAAAACCAACGCATACTTATATCATATACTACTAAAAGGAGGTAAACTTACTTACTACCTATAATGAATAATAAACAGCGTTGTCTTGTCTTGCATACAGACACATACATATGTAATGTAATGTACTAAAAATATACCATAACAACAAATACATATTTACATTGAATGTGGTTTAAAACAATTCCATGTGTTTTATTTACTAAACTTAAATGACTAAAATCAAACGATTTGAATTAGCGCGCTCGCTTTGTTCCTTTGTCCAACACTGAGAACAGTATGGTCACACTTCATGTGCACTCAACGTGGCAACGCCAGGGCGCCTTTATCGATACTAGAATGCAATAGTATCGTTATCGTGGAACATGTGCTCGCCTCGTTTTAAACACAACACGGTGTGAAAATATTAATATTTTACTGCAGTTTACGTATTTAAATTAGCCGAATCATGGCGGACCATGCGTTTCATAGACCCGGGCCGTTAAAGCAAACCAACAAGGCGCACAAATCCGGCCGTCATCGGTCGAAAGGCGCCATCGACAATGCTATGAAAGGTACGTGCGTGGGTGTGTTTACATGCCCACAGAAGACTTGTATTAATTTGTTTATATTATGTTTTAGGCAAAGTCGGCCTTAAAGCTATCTCGCATAAGCACAAGCAGCAGCAGCGCCGCGATCAGCGACGCAATCAAATGAATCAACTGCGCAAAAACAAACGAGATGAAGTGTTGCAACAGAAGCGTCAACTGGGCGGACAGAACACGGCTCCATTTCTGGTCTGTCTGCTGCCAATGCACGAGCAAATCGATGCTAACTCGGCGCTGGCCATTCTTGAAAGCTGCGACAGCGAAGTCGTTGTGGATAAATCCGCTAATGGAGTTGTTTACATGAATCTGCCACGTTTCAAGCAGCGATTCGCCTTTGTTGTGCCTCACGTGGGACGTGGTAATGAGTTGCAGGTTCTGGACTATCTGAAGGTGTGTGATACCACAGTGATGCTGACATCGGCTGCCTTTGGTGAAGACGAGATCTTTGATCGCTGGGGCCAGCGGGTGTTTAACATGATCTCCGCACAGGGTATCCCAACGCCAGTAGTGGCACTCATGGATCTGGAGTCCATAAATCCAAAGCGTCGCAATGCAACCAAACAAGCGGCACAGAAGTTCATTACGAAACTGTTGCCTGAAGAGAAGGTGATGTCGTTGGACAGCTCTGGCGATGGATTAAATGTCATGCGACGCATTGGTGGACAGAAGAAGCGTGTGCTCCACAACGTCAGCAATCGTCCACATCTCTTTGGTGACCTGGTCGAGTATGTGCCCAATGGCGAGTTGGGAACACTAAAAATCACTGGTTTCCTGCGTGGGCAGTCGCTGAATGTCAATGGACTGGTGCATATACCCGGTCTTGGAGACTATCAGCTGGGTCAGGTGGATGCTCCTCCCGATCCTTACAAGCTGGACAAGAGTCGGGATGGTGACATGACCGAGGTGCGTATGCTCGATCGCAGTGATCCCGCGAAACAAACATCGCTGCAGAGCGAGAACATACCCGATCCCATGGATGCGGAGCAAACGTGGCCAACGGAGGAGGAAATCGAGGCAGCCCAAAAGGATGCCAAGAAAACACGTTTAATAAAGCGTGTACCAAAGGGTTACAGTGAATACCAGGCAGCTTGGATCCCTGATGTGGAGGAAGTGGAGGATGAGGACGACGAAGATGATGATGATGACGATATGGGGGACAGTGGCGATGAGGACTTTATGTCCTGTGAAAACAAATCATTTGAAGATGAGTTCGAGAAGCGTGACTCCGATACGGAAGAGTATCTGGACAGTGTTTCCGTGTCCTCAGAGGCAGCCATCAATGATGAGAAATACGATCAGCAAATGGATTTCCAGGAGGAACGTGAAACGCTGCAGAAACTGCAGGAGGCACGCACAGATCAGCAGTGGCCAGATGAGATCGACACACCGCTGGACATCCCAGCTCATGAGCGTTTCCAAAAGTATCGTGGTCTGGAATCCTTCCGCACCTCACCCTGGGATGTCAAGGAGAATCTGCCCAGCGACTATGCGCGGATCTATCAGTTCAAGAACTTTGATCGCACCAAACGACGTGTGCTCGCCGAGGCCAAAGAATTCGACGGTATACTGGTGAGTCTACCTAAACAGTTTAACTAATTTACAACTAACATGGTTTATTTCGATTTCAGCCTGGTCTCTACATCACTCTGCATGTCATCAACGTGCCCCAAAGCCGCTGGGATGCTTTCCGCTCCGGCCAGCTCACCGATAACGTGATCGTTTATGGCATGCTCCCACACGAGCATCAGATGTGTGTGATGAATGTGGTGCTGCAACGCATCCCGGATTCGGAGGTGCCACTCAAGTCCAAGGAACAGCTCATTGTCCAGTGTGGCTATCGTCGGTTTGTGGTGAATCCCATCTACAGCCAGCATACGAATGGAGACAAGCACAAGTTCGAGCGCTTCTTCCGGCCGTATGAAACCGTTTGTGCCACCTTCTATGCGCCCATTCAGTTTCCTCCCTCTGCTGTGCTCGCCTTCAAAGTGAATCCCGACTCCACACTGGCCTTGGTCGCCCGTGGTCGTCTGCTTTCCTGTAATCCGGATCGTGTGGTACTCAAACGCACTGTGCTCAGTGGTCATCCGATGCGGATTAATCGCAAATCGGCCACGATTCGTTACATGTTCTTCTACAAGGAAGACGTGGAGTATTTCAAGCCTGTGAAACTACGCACCAAATGCGGCCGAGTGGGCCACATCAAGGAGTCCCTGGGTACGCATGGTCACATGAAGTGCTATTTCGATGGACAGCTGCGATCATACGACACGGCATTCATGTATCTCTACAAGCGAGTCTTCCCCAAGTGGACCTATGAGGAGTGCCTGGTGCGCAGCGCGGAGCATGCTCGTCAGGAAGCAGCCGCTCTTTCCCGCCGGAATTCAAAGCAAATCGAGGATGTACCCATGGAATAGTTACAAATATAGATTCAAATATATTATATATATATATATTACTGTTTATATATTGAAATACATACAATACTTGTATCAGAAACTCTGAGCAAATTCTGCCGTTATCTATTTTCTCTTTTTGTTTTGGCGCGCAAACAGCAAACTCTCCAACGGGTCACACATGTTTACGCACACTACCTTCATTGATTTTACTCGAATTAAATTCTGTCGCTTGCTGCTAATTATGTTCGCCTGGTGTTTCAGCCAGAAAAATCTTCATTTTTAGCCGCTCGACCATATGTTTAAAAATTTGTTGGTAGCCCTAGCGATCTGGCTATGCTTGCAAGCAGCTAATATTTTAACAGAAATACCAGGCAAACAGAATTAACAGTGGGTCGCAAAGCATAAAATTATTTAACACTTTAACAGCTGCACAAGCTAGGCATACTCATCCTAATGTTAATACTCTCTCTCTCTCTAGTTCTGATGCTCCGCCTTTTGTGTGAATGTTCGCGGCCGCCAAAAGACGTCAGCGAACATCCACACAAACAGTAAACTCTGAACGAGCTCTCCCGCTTTAAACTCTCTTTTTTCAATAACTCCGCTCCATTCCGATTAACGCTGTTTATTTCGCTCTGAGCACAGTCTTTCTTACATCATTTTCATATATTTCAAAAAAACAAGAGCTATTTTCAGTGATCGAATATGTTGATGCTACTGTGGATTTCTGTTTGCCTGTATATTCAACTGGGAATTTATATATTCCAGCTGTATTGCCGGGCAAACAGAAGTTTCAGTAGGTATCGAAACACAAAATCATTTAAATTTAAAATGAAATTGTTTATTTACAACTTCATTATTTTAAATATGTATTTTTTTTTTTTTTTTTTTTTGGTTAATATGGTAACACTAAATTCAAGCCACAGGATCCACATACACATTCCACAAGTGTGGCGGTCGGAGGATAATGCTGAAAATTAATCGATATTTGGCACGCAATTCAAGTGAAACATATGCAAAACAAACGTTTAAAACTTTTCTAATATATCTTACATTAATTTATTTAGAAAAAGCTCAAATAAATTGTGCAACATATAGATTTATATGTTTTTTATGCCTCATCTTGGTCGTCCTCCTGTTTGTGAAATAATTTGCTATGAATATTTAAATCGAAACTCTTGACAAAAGTCAGAGGGCAGTATTCGCATTTGAAGGCGGGCTCGCTTGAATGAATCACACTGTGCGTATTCAAATCGTACGTGGTATTGAAAGCCATTGGACAGTGGTCACACTGGAAGGCGGGTTCGTCAGCATGAATCACACTGTGCATATTCAGGTCGTATAACGAATTAAAAGCCATTGGACAGTGGTCACATTTGAAGGCGGTTAACTCTTCGGCATGGGTCAAACTGTGCGTGCTCCATTCAAATTTGGTATTAAATGACATGGGACAGTGCTCACACTTCAAGCCGGTTCTGTCAGCATGTATCACACTGTGTATATTCAATTCGGACACGGTACCAAACGCCTGTGGACAGTGGTCACATTTGACTGCAGTGCCCCTTTCCACATGCGTCAGAATATGCTTATTTAGCTCACTGTTCAGATTATAGGCCTTTGGGCAGATCTGACACTTGAAAGTCCGTTTGTTGGAATGCATCACCTTGTGCTGATTCAAATGGGATATGTTTTTGAACGTCTTCTCGCAGTCATCACATTTGTACGGCCGTTGACCCGAATGGGTCAAAATGTGTCGGTTTAACTCGCTCTTTAAGTTGTAAGCCTTTGGGCATTCCTCACACTTGTAGGGTCGTTCCTCCGAATGAATGATTACATGCCTCCTTAGCTCTATTTTTGTCTTGAATCCCTTGAAGCAAATATCACATTTGTGAGGTCGTTCCGTGGAATGCGTCTGTAGATGTCGGTTCAGTTCATTGTTGGCATAGAAAGCTTTTCCGCATTCATCGCATTTGAAATTCCGCTCGTTTGTATGCGACAATTTGTGTTTGTTCATGTTGGATCTGGTCTTAAAGGCACTCGAACAGAACTCACAAGTGAACGGACGATCGCTCATATGAACCGTTTGATGGCTACCCAAGTCGGGTTTGTTCTTAAAGGTCATCGGGCAGAAGTCACACTGAAAGGGTCGTTCGTCCTTGTGCACATCTTTGTGTCTGTTTAAAATCGTTTGGGTTTTGAACGCACTGGGACAGTGTTCACATTTAAAGGGTCGCTCGTCGGAGTGGAATTTCATGTGATCCCTCAAAGCAAAATCCCTTTTAAAGGTCTTCGAACAGAGTTCACACTGAAAAGGACGTTCATCCGAGTGCACAGATCCGTGCAGCTTCAAATTCATTTTCGTCTTAAATGTTTTCGGACAGAGTTCACACTGATAGCGAGGTTTGTCACTGGTCGTCTCCCTTTTCAGCGAATGAATTTTGCCGTGTTTTCCCAATCTCGCTTTCGTTTTAAAAGCTTTCGCGCACACCTCGCACTGAAAGGGTCGCGCGTCGGAGTGACTCGCCTGGTGCAGCTGCAGGTTGTACTTGAATTTGAACGCCTTGGGACAATCCTCACACTGAAAGGGCCGCACATCGGAGTGTATGAGTTTGTGTAGGGTTAGTCTGTAGTTCAGCTTGAAGGCTTTGGGACAGAGGTCACACTGAAAGGGTCGTACATCGGAATGCACTGAATTGTGCAGTTTCAGTTCGTTTTTGGTCTTGAACCCTTTGGGGCACACATCACATTTGTACGGCCGTGGTTCGTCGGCGTGCTCTTCGTTCCTATGAGCAATCAGAATTTTCTTAGTGGAAAAGCTCTTCTTGCACGTGGGACAGATGTGACCTTTGATTCCTAAATGAACTCTTTGCTTGTGCCGCGTTAGAACCACTTTTCTGGCAAATGTCATTGGACAGCTGGAACACTGAAAATCCGCTTTAGTGCGAAGTCTTGTGGTTGGTTTAGACACTTCGTCTTTTGAGCTTTCCTCACTTTCCTCTGAGTGTTCTTCTTCCATAGGATCATGAGATTCTTCTGTTGTGGAGCTTCCTTCACTTCCCTCGAATTCACCTTCTTCCATAGCGACGTCCTGTTCTTGCTTTACATTGACTTCTTCTAACCCATATTCCGTTATGCACCAATCGCCTGTGGTGAGTTCATCTGTGTTGGGTTTCTGCTCGCTCATGAGCAGATCCTTAAAATACTTCTCGCTCTGTTGACATTTGAGCTTAAATTCAAATGCATTTCTGGCAGCAGCTACACAGCCACCACAAATGTTCTGGGGCAACGCATCCGATTCTTTTATGTCACAATTGGTGCAATATTCCAGTACGCTGATAAGTAGAGGTTCGTTGTCCGCCTGTTCTCGCTCAGGGAATATTTTCTCAAGTGCAGCGGAATTCTCCGTGCAAAAGCGACAAACTGTATCCGTCTCGTACTTGATTTTGAGCTGCTGTTCCTTAAAATACTTTTCGCTTTGCTCACTTCTTAGCTTGAATGCGTAGGCATGCTTAGCAGCCGTTGTACATGGCCCACATATATTTTGGGGCAATGAATCCGATTCACTGATTTCGTCGTTGGTACAACACTCCAGTATGACTACTAGTCGTGGCTCAGTATCCGTCTGCTCTTGCCCGGTGAATATGTTCTCCAGTGTGGAGCAGGGCATCGTGCAAAAGCGACAAACCTCATCCATTTCGCTGTTTGGCTTAACTTTTCCTTTTGTTTGTGATTCATGTGTCAAACACTCAATTACAGTTTCGATACACAAGGGATGGGATGTGTGGCTAACGAATAAATCGATAGTTAGTTACAAAAACAGGTGTGGTATGCCTGTAACTGAATTGGATTTCATTTGGATTTCGTGCACTTCAATATACCTTTTTGTATAAACATTTTACTTACTGATATTATTTTTACTTCATTTAAATCGGCGAGCGAACACTTTATCTCTCTATAGTATTATTTTTAGATTTCTTGATGTCTTCAAATACTAGCGGCATTAATAATTCTATTGCACGTGAAAATATAAGCTATCGACTGCGAACTAAAGAGATAACATTTATCGATGTATCGCAGTGTTGCGTTATCGACTTACATTCCAATAGAGGAATTTGTCTCTGTTAAAAAGGTAAACAAATAACAAGAGTTAACATAAGGAAAAATAAACAAAACAAGTGGCAGGCTGATTAGAGAGAGCATGAGATGAATATTTCAAATAAACACAGCCTTAAATTTGTGGTTGTAAAATATTATATTTTATAATAACTGTGCAACTAGCGAAATAAATTGCTATCTTTAGGTATATATGTATAATAGAACTATATTCACAAACAATTGTCTTAACTAAATTGGGTAAGATACGAGTAAACATACACATGCATATCTATATTTACATATATAGATATATAAAACGGGTTACGGAAACGCATTGCACAGTTGTATTGAGAGCTTTCTTTCGTTTTCTATATGGCTAATACATTTGGGGTTTAAAGAGTTAGCGAGGCGCTCAGTAGCTGTAATTGGTAGATAAACATTTGCGTCGCTTCTTCTGCAGCAGCTCAATCTGCTCCACAATCGATGTTTGAGTTTGGAACGTCTTCACAACACATTCACAGGTCAGAGCTGTGGCTATGAACTGATTGATGGATATGTGCCAGTCATTTGAGGAGTTGGTGCTGCTGCTGCTGCCACTGACTCCACTGCTGTTAGCTGCAGCTGCCTCAGCTCGCTTCGCCTGACGCAGCTCCTCCTCGAGGGCCACAAACAATCGTGTGGTGCTGCTCGGCTCTGCGGCGGGCGTTGTGGGGTTACCATTATTATCCGGTTGCTGTCCAGAAGGAAAACATGTTTATAAATGCAAATTTAGTTGATTTTAAGTATTACTTACCTCATCGCCACTGCCAGCCAGATTTAGTTGTGTGAAGCTCTCCAAGCTGGGTTCCTTCTTGATGTTGCTGTTGCCCATCTCAATGAGATTTTCATCTAAGGTAGGGAAAACTTTTAAAACTGAAACTTAAAACAGATTTGATTATACTTACAAGCACGTCGCATGTCCTCGTCCTGCACACAACCCATTATCTCGATAATGGTGCGCCAGAGTAGCTGGAAGTTTTCCTTGCGCATGTGGGGCACCAGACGATGTTGTCCACTGCTCTCCGTTGGCTGATCCAGCAAGTAACCCAAACTGCCCAGGCTGCGTGAGTCTGTGGCATTGGAATCGGCACGCTCCAAACGTGTCGCAGCAACTAAATCGCTAATCTGCGAGAAATTCGAAATGGTTTCCACATTCAGTAGCATTTGCTCAGCAGCTGCTCCTCCAGCGGCTGCACTTGTTCCCGCCCGCTGCTGTGCCCGCTGCTGCTGCTGTTGTTGTCGTTGCGCCGAGATCTGAAATATCCGAAAATGTGTCAATCGATTCGTAACGTCCCTGCTGGCGTAGACCGATTTCATGGTCCTCATCCTGCCCAGCATCGGTGCGTGTTGCAGTACCCTGAAGTGCAGCGGGCAGATCCACATAAAATGTTGAATTTCGCTGTGCCAGCGACGAAGCATTCGAGTTAAGCGAAAGATTCGGTGTACGAGACAAGTCCATAAAAGTATTTCCCGAGATTCCAGCCAAATTATGCAAATGTTGTGTGGCGCTGATCAACGCAAAGTCATCGGCATCAAAATTGTGATCCGATGGCGATGGCAGTGCTTCAATCGACTCCGAGGCATCCTCACTGCAATGAACAAATGAAAAAAATTAGTGACTGCAGCAAATCCAAGTGGAGTTCTTGCACTTACTCAAAGAAATCCTCCGCTTCGATGGCCTCCTCGGCATCATCTTTGGTCCTGGGACGCGGTCGACGTGTACGTGCAATTTCTGCCTTGGACAACAACGGCGGCAAATGCAATACAAACAGTAGTTTTAGTTTTTCCATGCTCTTTGTGGAGCAGACCAAGCCGAGCGCGTTTATCAGCTGACCAAAGTCCAGTTGTCCAGTGCCCTTCTTGTCGGTCAACTGCAAAAGGATTAAAGGATGAGCTGGTATTACCTGATCTTCAGATATTAACTCAATCACGATCAATGTCTAAAGCTAGAACAATCTCTAGGTCTAGAACAATCCATAGATCTACAACAATCAAACTTGATTGCCACTCTCAGAACTAACTCAACAGAGTTGTCTCAGCACAAAGACACTACGATCGGGTGTATACAACCCTTTCGCACTCGTGTACTTACCCTGAAAAGCTTTTCGGCAATGTCCACGCTGACGCACTTACGCCAGGGCGTGAGCTCGGTGATTAGTGTATGGAAAACCTCAAAGCTGACGCTGTAAGCCTCATGACGTCCATTTCCGCCACCAGGCATAATGTCCCTAGTAGGAGACTGCAAATGGGGATGCACCTGTGGAGCCTCGCTAAGACTCTGAGCCTTCTGCTGCTGCTGCATGGACTTCAGGGCGAGCTTCTCCTCGCGTATGATGGTAAGCAGCATGTGCAGCTCCTGTCGATCAAAGTAGGAGTTCTGGACATGAGCTTTCACAATGGTTTTCTCGTTGTCAATGTCGAATTGGCGAACAGTGAGGCGACGATGCTTATTTCGGAGTTCCTCAATGCGTTGCTGGGTCAATTCCTCGCCGAATTTGGTGTACGCCTCGTGAATGAGCGTCTGGACAGTTTGGGTTTGTGGACGTTCCAACTTGCGCTTGTCGGTGGACGGTGGCACTTGGTACTCGGGATTGTAGATGCCCTCCAAGTAGGTTTGCAGCACCAACATGGCTTCACCATCGTCCTGGCATTCGCGTAGCTTCTCGCGATTCCATTCAATGATCTGCAGCGAGATCATAAATATGATTTTGGCGCCCTCGTAAAAGAAACAGTCGAGAATTTGCAGTGAACTCTCGTAGCTAATCACACTGATGAATATGGTAAGGAACCATGATATGGAGATCATCTTAATGACACCCAAACGCTCCAGATGCTCATGCAAGTCCGACAAATGCGTCTCCACCAATTCGTTGAGCACTCCCTGATCGATTTGGGCGCCAACCACACGATCCTTGTAGTAGTCAGGCAATAGATTCTCACAGAGACTTGCGAGCATCCAAAAGGCGTTCTCCTCATCACAAAACAGCAGAAATACCGAAGTTACAATATTCATGGCCTGACAGTAACCCACTTGGGGATTACGTAGGGCATAGGCCTGCAGCACACGACGCAGTGCTGCAATGCCGTCGGTGCATTGAAATGCTGGATGCTCGGGCAACGAACGCGGTAAATCCCGATCGATTTCATCGTGTGCAAAGCAATCCTTGATGCAGGCAGCCTTCTCAACCAGATCCTCATATAGTCCCGGATTCATTTCCTTGTCGTGTATGGCTCCCGAAAAGATTAGCCAAACCTCCTGCCTTAGCTTGTCTGGTATGCCCTCCACGATCAAATTGATTACATCTGTGGTGCGAAACATTGCAATGCCACGTCCAAAATCACGGAAATGATCCTCCCAACGTGCGAGCTTAACATCCTGTTTCTTTTGTATATCTGCACTGAATTTGGTCTTGAAGGTGTTCAGCAATGCGGTCTGTTTGCTCCAAGAGATATCGTACTTGGCTCGTTCCCGACTGACGGGTCTGCAAAAGGATAAACAAATCTTATTAAGTTCTTTGGTTTTGCTTCAATTTACAGGTTCTAAATACTCACACATGTATGCGCGATAGCAGATCTGTAATCTTTGAGATGAGCACCTCGCGATCGACAATCTTTGAGAACATAAAGGGCACATTGTCTGCCGAAAAAATAACAATTTGATTGTCGAAACGTTGCTGTCCATCGTCCTTCTTCTCCACGCTCTAAAAAGAAGGAGAAAATAAAATGTAAACTAGTTTTCTAGGCAGCTATTCCTTCAAGCTTACCTTAATGGTCTTCATGGGTATAACCAGACTAACCAAATCCTTGACATCGCTGCGGAAGCAAAAGAAATTGGGCGATAAATATATGTAGCCAGCGTGGAAACGCTTTGAATACGGCGTCCAGATGTCCGCCTTGATCTTTCCGTCGATAATTTCCGACTGGGGTAAACGGAAGTAGACACGAAACTCTTCAGATTTCTGGCGTGCCGTCAGATCGCGCAATAGGACGGGTTTTTTGGAAACCTTTGTGCCGAAACGTGTAAAATTCGATGTGTCATGGTCGACAACTGGACTCTCTGGATCCTGAATCAGCTTTTGGATGGCCATCTTATTCAGCTGCTCGATGAGCACATGCGCCTCACTCGCATTGAAGATCAGCGTAAAGTTATAGGTCATATTATTGGTAGTCTTCAGATAGATAGTATTGCCTGTGCGGCTGATATCCTCCAGTTCAGCGAAACGTATGATCCGCTTGATCTCCTGACTCAAAATATACGAATAGAAGCATACGTGATTCAGCGAGATGTACAATTGTCCCTGTCGTGGTATTTTGTTCTTCACATAACTGAAATAATATTTTATAAATAATGAATCAGATGCTAATTTAATTTCAATGCCAGTTTAAAACTTACGTCGCCGAATACGAGTTAACCAAGCGCTCCTCTTCGGGCATCTTGAAGATCTGTCTGAACTGCGATGTCATCACTTTGAAGTCTGGGGATTCTCCAGTATCGTCTTGATTATTTTGTTCATACAATGATTTTATTTTACATATCGTAAAATTGGTCACTTCATCCTCGTTCTCCATCTCATTGAGCACGTTGAACAAATGGGTTTGTAGCCATTCCCAGTCCTTAACAATCTCATCTTGCGTAATTCCAATTGCAATTTCTAATCATAGCGAATGTTTACACAATGGCATGTATTATTTATTTATTTATTAAACAATTTTATAAGTTATCTAAGTGTGTGACACATAGTCCCGTCCATATCGGTGCTACATAGTAATCGAGCAGTAAGTGATTCTTTCAACTAAATAATGTTCTATATATAACTTGTGACCTTTCTGTGACTGAATTTATTTAATGTCTATGTTTTACTAGGGCACTGATCATCGTGTAGCCGGAGCAAAAAGAGGTGCGGTGCTGAAATACTTGGTTTGGAGTTCGATTTCGTCACTAATAACGACTACCACTCTCTAATACAGCCATTCTCTGAATTCATACCCCTATAGTTCTTATAATTGTTAACTAAAATTAACTTTAAATTTTATCCAAATCTTGCTATACTTTCTTATTTCTCAAATCAGTTCCAAAAATCTAATGATTCTTATCGAGCCCTGAACCTCAAACAATTGAAAGTGTTTGATATAATTGCCCAAATGCCAAACAATAAGAATCTACGTTTCGCCCATTTACTGGATGACTCAGTTCGTCCACACTGATTGCGAAATCCCTCGGCCCCTCTTACCCCCCCACCAAACACACTTCAGCCGCCCCTGATTGAATTTCACATTTACCGGAATTACGCTGATAAGAGTTCTGTGTGAGAACAAAATACCGTTAACCTACCGTAAGAAACTTCAGAGGAGGGCGTTTGATGCAGTATGCGATAGGGAGCCGGCTTGGTGTTCATAACGCTGTCAAAGGTGCCCACTAGAATGGACCCAAATCCACGGGACTCGCCGTGTCCACGACGCTTCTGCAGCACAAAATACTTGGAGTACATTTCGGCAGTCCTGCAGAGAGAAATAAAAGCACAAAATAGAAGCGAATCTGGCATTGAGAATGTAAAACACATACACACACACACACATGCACCTATGCATGTTTGTGTAGGTGTGCGTGTGGGTTGGGGACTTTTTACGCAGCAACAAAAAACAGTTGTGAAAGCAAAAGAACAATCATATATAAAGTAAAGCTTGCTGCGCCTTTGTTCCACGTTCTACGTTCCACACAGCTGCTTTGTGGAATCTGTGGAGTGGAGTGCTGTTGGCGACTTGAACTCTGCTCAATTAGTTATCAGCTTATAGTGCTGAAAACAGCAACAGCAACAATAGCACAATACATATGCAAATATGCGTACACAGCACAACTCAGTCCTCAAATACATACAAACATGCCAGTGTGCACGTGTGTGTGTACTCAAATTAATCAGCTGCTGGAAAAGCGGGTGTATGCGGGGACAGCAGCATCCCATACAGAGAAAACACCCCCTCCAAAGTTATTTTGGAATGTTTTTTAATGTTTATTGTACTTACCAAAATGCCGATGGCAACAACAACTCCTTTGGTTGAATCCACATCTTGGCGTTTACAACTTTCCTACTTTGTGTTTAGTTCTCGTCAATTTTCATAATTTGCTCATGAAAAAACAGTTAATTTGCCAGCGCTTTGGATGGCACGAACAACAGATGTATTACATCTGCAGCAAATCAATCCAAATGCAATTTTAAACACACTGTATATGTATTTTTAATATTTAATTTGCTAATATGCAGGGAATGCACTTTTTAATCAACTTGTTCGTTCCTCGGTCTCGGCTGCCTTTGTTGTTGTTTTTTGGCCACATTGTTTATGTACAGCAAACGCAACTTAACAGTCTGCTGAACTGTTAACTAACAGCGGTGCTAACATGTTTATTGTTTACTGCCGCCGAACACATCTTCAGTTTTTAATATGCATAGCATTTAATGGTAAATTAATGTTTGTTTATTTTTAAACTTTATTAATGTCTCGAATTTATTTTTAAGTAAGCTGCTTCAGAACACTGCTGTTATGCTTAACATTATCGATAGACTGCTTTCAACATATTTAAAAAGTCTGGCATCTCTGTGGCTTTTTAAACGCGCCAAATTTAAGTAGGCTTATTTGAATTGAAACTAGACCGTATTTCAATCGTGTGTGGTTCATTCAACAACAAACACTATAAATTAGAATACAAAATTAACTGTACACAATTCTATGATATTTTATTACTGCAAAATTCGTAGTGCATAACCTGCAAAAAAGAAAATGCTTAAGAAATTTGTTGAAGTCAATGCGGACGCGAGTCCCTCCGCGAATCCCTATGCAGTGCGCACGTATATGGGAGACAATGTCGTCACGGAATGGAGAGTCGAGAATTGTCCAGTCCGTGATCGTGTGTGCAAAAAGCCACCGAACTCTACTATCTCCCATGTGTTGACCATCGAGGATGAACTGCGACGTCTGCACCAGAAGGCCGAGGAATCCCGTTTTATACGTCCGTTCAAGAAGAAGTGTGATTTGTACGATGAATTCACCATGTGCATTGTTCCACAGAGAACTCCCGAGGAGCTAAAAACAAATGCCATAATGCGCGAGCGCTTGATCATGTCCAAAATGCAAGCCGGTCTGGTCGAACACGACGCACGCATTGATAAAACTTGTCCTAAGGATCTGGTTGCGCTCAATAGTCCCATGAACCTGGACGAGGCCGAGGAGGAGGCGGAGCCCGAGGGTGAAGAGGAGGAAACTGAGGTTAAACCTCAACCCGCGACGCCAGAGTGTAGCTCGGATATGATCATTATACCTGACAAGCGTATGGTGAGTGTTACCTCCACGAAGGATACTCCACTTTACACAGCAAGCAGACAAAGTCTGCCTTTGAAAGATAAACTAATTGATTAGTTTATCAATATTTTATGTGCTTCTGAATAAGTACAGGGTGTTTAACACTAAGCTTACTCAAGCTTACTACTAGTAGTTTATATATAATGTCTCGGGGAACAAGCCCAGTGACTACTCTATCAATTCAATATCATCTATGTCTGCAAAAATGCTGCCCGGGGGCAGCTCTGGCGGTTCCCCCAGGCTTGTCACCTCTCCAACTGTACCCAGGGTTGTCAAAGCTGCGGAGCGATAGGCACCAGAGGAGGCCTGCTGCTGCATGTGCACGCCCAGTTGTGAGATCAGCTCCAAGGCCTGAACATCCGAGTTGACAAGAGCGAATTGATGAATGACGGCCAAATGAGGAAAGATGCTGCTGAGCAGAGCGCAGGAATTGCCGGCATTTACAAGTAAAGCTGTGGAGGGATCTTCTTGTTGTCCCTCCCCCTCCGGTGGTTGCTGTTCCTCCTCTCCGTAAGATGTGCTAGCTGGCGAGGGCAGCACGCTTGGTTCACAGGTAACCATTTCAATCCCATCGTCGTCGAGGTCTTCTCCATCGGAAATTTCACTGTTGTCACTCGATAGGTTGACCAATTCCGTCACCTTCACATCGGTTTGGTTGTCGCCGAGTTCTTTCTGCATAAAATTAGGCAGTGCATGCTTAAACTCCACTATAATCTGCTCCACGGGCAACGTACTCGCCACGGGATTAGGACCTGTGTATCCCAAATCATCCTCCTCGTACTTGTACTTGCTACGAAACCGATTTAGCCATCGATAAGACGGCCTAAAGGCCGGCAAATTGAGCACAGCTGCCATCCTGAGAGCTGTCTCCTTGAGCGTATGATTCCTGATGCTCACACCAAGTCTCAGCTGACGGGATCGCTCCACCCATTCGTGCAGAAGGAAACTAATCGCACTCATCTCGAACTTCCGTCGTTTTCGCGTCATTTCTTCAATAATTATGGAGGCATCAGCTTCACTTAGTGTTGCCAATTGCTGTAGGAGTTCCCGCTTCTTCTCCAGAATTCGGCGTATTTGGGTTGCACAGCAATGAAACATTTTGGCCAGACTGTTCCTCGAGATATTCGTCTCATCATAGTAGCGTATAACGGCGATTTTCTCATAAAAGGTCAAAATGTTTCGCTCATTGCGGCGTGATTTGCTTTTGTCCTGCAAGTGAAGGTTAAATTTGATTAAAAAAGAATATAATTTTATTTTACTTTTTTAGTTCATCTACTAACCCCCTTTAAAAATTTATAGACTACGCTCATGTGTCGCTTATGGTCGCGACTGTGCCACTGTGTGCCACGTGCGTGTGTGTGCCTGCGTATGTGCATTTTGTCATACGCAAAAGCGCACAGCAAATCAACCCTCGACCAGCTTAAAAGGCCAAGTTAACACACACACACACACGCACACAAGCCCACTGACTTACCCCTTTGTTGTTGTTGCTGCTGTTGATGCCTTTTTTTGTGGTTACGGCTGCCACCGCTGCTGCTGCCGTTGTGGACATGGCTGCTGTGCGAGTACACAAAATGCAGTTTCAATATTTAACTTCCACTCTTCTGCTCTTTCTGTGCCTCTCTTCTGTGTTAACGTCAACGTCGACAGTTCTGCGCAGCGTCCTCAAAGCGAAAGCTTAAGCCGCAAAGAAGCCAACTGCGCTGTTTGCTTTGGCTCTCTTACGCTCTCAGAGCGCGTACGAAGAGAGAGCGATTCACACGTTTTTTCCGTTACTCCTTTTAATGCTGCGCAAATAGAAAAGTCGTTTGTAACAAATATTAATACATGTAGAAAAGTTGTTGAAACAAAGTCGAAATGTTTGCCGTTTTTTAAACAATTGGCTTTTTGTTTTTACTTTATTCGTTTCGTTTGGTTTTCAGTTCAATTGTTTTGTGTGCTATTCCCGCAGCGCTTTGGTTATTGTTTTTGCGGTCTGGGCGACATATTTACACGCGTGCTTGGCCGCTGAGTAACACTTGTGCACTGTGTGTTTTTTCTTCTTTTGGTTTCAGGTGTTTGCCGTACGTTCGTATGCTCTCTTGTAGCTGTGACTGTAGTCGATGTTGTTGTTGCTGTGAGTGTTTGCGACCATATGAAATAAAAACGGTACGCTATGCACAGTCGCCTGCCGTTAAAGTGTGCACGTGCATGAGCAAGTGTGTGTGTGTGAGTGTGTGCTTGCTAGCTTGCAGTTGTTATAGCAACAGAAATGCGTTAATGCAGCCCCCAGAATGTTGATAGATGCTTGTGTATATGCTAGATAAGGATAGGAGTTTCACAAGTGTCTTACTTTTATTTACTTTTCAATAGAAAATATCCCTAGGACAACGCTATAATGCTAGTTGAGTAACTAGTTTCAACTAGTTACTATGGAAAGGCAATAAAGAGAGGAGCACACAGCAGCTGCTTTACAGACACACACTCATACACTTGCACATATGGCGAAACGTTTGCACTGCCGACGTCGCTGTTTTTGTTGTTGCTGCTGTGCATTGCATTCGCGTCTATGCAAAAGCCGACCAACGTTGACGTAGACAGCGCTGTTGGCGTCGTCGTCGCTGTCGCCGTTGTTTCATTTGCGCTCTTATTGTTAGTTACATGTTTCGTTCTTGATTTCCTTTTAAGCGCTTTACTTGTTGTGTATATTTCAAATTGTCAGAGGCGTAGCTGATTATTTTAATATGACTAAAATGTCTAATTTAAATATGTTGATTATAATTTAATACTTTTGAAATTTGACAGTTGTTTTTGTGTGTCTGAGCAGCGTTAAGCTAATTAACTTTTCTGCAGATAAGGCAAAATCAAATAATACATGCACATGTTTGTGGTTTGGGTGTGTGCGTATCATTAAATGTCAGCGTATATCTCTGTATGTATTTGTATAAGTGTCAGCTCTTCAAACTTGTACGCTAAATGGAGCACAAAGCTAATTATATTGATATTGATAAAACGCGATTTAATGTGTGTTTTATGGGGCGTTTATTGAATGCGACTTATCAACGGTCTGCGCTGCAGACAAGCGTATACTTCGGGTGGATTATGCAAACAGCAAAGTTCATCTCTGAATCCTTGTTTTCTTACGCGCCCCTTTCAAATCTACTCTAACTACGTCACTGTTAGCTGCCATTGCGCTTTACTTTGACGCTTGATTGTTTGCTCACTGTCCATATGTGCCTGTGTGTGTTATGTTGTTATGGCCGCTCGTTCGTTAAGTTTGTTGTTGGCTGCTAGAGTGAAAAAAAGTGACAGGCAACAACAGCAACAGCTACAAGAGTAGCACCTGGCCCCCAAAGACTTTATTGCATGCCATGGGCTTCTTTTGTCTGTTTGACTTGTCTTTTATGCAACTTCAGCATCTTAATAGCGTGTGCATATGCTACACTCGCTCAAACGCACACACACTTGCGCAGCGAGTTATTAAGTTTCGTCTTTGCTGACGTGTTTGTTGTTGCTCCTTGCTGTTGCTGAACTTGAAAACAGGCTACAAATTCTGCTGCTGCTGCTGCTTCTTCTTGTTCTTACTCTCGCTCTTCCTTCCAGCAGCAACAGCTGCTACTAGAACCACACACACACACACACACATGCATATGATTTAAGAGAGTATGTGTGTGAGTGTGTGCGTGTCTGTGCTAAATGTGTTTAGTTTGCATTTGCATTGCTTGACACGTGCTGTGTTGTGTCTCTCTCTTTCATGCTTACTCTTAACTCTTCTTATTGATTTTAAGCATTTTAATTGATTTATTTATGGGCAATTTTAAGTGCAGTGAGGCTCGCAAACGTTAAGTTAATGAAATGTTATAAAAACACCTGCGGTTATTATACTCCTTCTTGCGTCATGCCCACAAAACAACAAGAAGAACTGCAGCAACAACAGCAACAGCAGCAGCAGCGTACCTGGTTTGACATTTTGCCAACTCTCTCGCTCGCGTCAGCAGCATTTTAAGTTGAGAGGGTTGCGAGTAATTACTGTTGCTGTTGTTGTTGTTGTTGTTGGTATTAGTATCGCACTACGTCGCGCCATCGTATGCTATAAGTGCTCGCTCACTTGTTGTTGTTGTGTGTTTTATTATTTTTCGTTTGGTTTCTTTTCAGTTTGTGTATTTCTTTACGTACTTATTTTGTGTGTTAGATGACTTGTTTGTTCTGCAGCCGAAGTGTGCGGCCTACGCTCGGCTCGAGTTCGTGTATTTTTTCAGGTTGTTGTTGTTGTTGCTGTTGTTTTCTGGCATTCGTGCGCTTGCGATAAGATTCGTGATGTGGCACTAAGCGCTGTTCGTTGTTTACTGCTCTGTGCGCTGCTTTGTGGCCGTCAGCGTGGCCAGCCAGCCATAGAGGCAGTCACTAATACACACACGCACACACACACCTAGTTAGTTACCACTACAGTTATACAACACCTACAGTCTGCTGTCGTCGTAGTCGCGTATTTAGTTAGCCAGTCTAGTTGGCATTTCGTGCTTACTTTATGCCGCTTACTAACTTCACAATATCGTTTGGGCCTTGCCTCCATATTTAGCTCTAGATACATTGTATATACTTATATACACAGTACGCTCTGTTCACTGTTATACGTATATAAAAGTTTCCACGGTATTTATAGGCGTGTTCACGCTTGGCATCCATGGCGTATGCGTGCTATTTTCAGCTTTGCTACTTCAAATGTCGCATTAAATCGCACATTAATGTTATCGTGGACAGAGCAGGAGATACACTTCGTACTCGGACTCCGACTTCTACTCGTTAAGCATACCATATGGTCGGGAGTCTACATTACGTTTATATAGTATACCCAGCACAATGCGGTCTTTGTTCGTAAAGTTGTCTTCCAACTTTTATTTCGTCGCTTTTATGGTTTCGCAAAGTTTATGCAATTGCGGGGGCAACTCGGCCTACGTGGCGTATGCGTAATGACACCCACAATTAGCTTCAATTAAGCACGAAATTCGTTGCCAATAATTTGCCCTAAAATTAATAAACTAAAACCTGTTAATAGCTTGAATTGAAACGTCCCAAAAGTCGCATTTACATAAACGAAACTCAAGTTGGTCCTCTGGAGGAGTTGCCCTTTCCCACCTACAATCCACGCATTATCCAAGAGGGTCTGGAGGGCGAAAACCTGCGTACCTATGACATTATTGAGGGCTGCAGTCCACAGGATTTGTGGACCTGGAATATGGGCATGCAGCAGCGTGAAATGGACTTGGATCAGGACTTTATAACCGCCTCACTGCCCAAGTATTGTATGTAACTCTACACTTTTTCTAAACAAAGCGTAGTTACTAAACTTCTTTAGCCTTGTCCAAAAAAATTAACAAAACATATAGCCGGCGATCTCGAACTAACCGTTTACAAAATACCCGATCAGCTGGGAAAAACCTTCGGGGCTGAAATTGTATTCGGCACGCGAAACATTTACCCGGAACCCAAAAAAGAAGCATTTCGAAACACGTAAGTCTATAGAAAACTAAGGTGTGTAGAATAGCAGTTTAAGGTGTTTTCCCCCTTTCAGTTACTACTACCGACCCAGTGAGATAGCTGCCATTATAATAGCCTTCGTGGAGACGTATCACATGAATCCCGATTTCTGGACAGCGGGCACCATGGACAACATTTTAAAACGCGGCGTTAAGTTGTTGAAAAAGAGTCAAAGTCTAAATTACAAATCGGAAGATAATGATTTCGATATCTTGCCACAAGTGGTGGAACGCCAATCGGCGGTTAAAATTGTCATACACTTTACGGGTCAGTTCAAGAACGAACCCAATATCTATAAGGCTCTTTCCCTGTACTTCTCCAAATACAATGCTTGTATTTTGACTTCTCGCGATATGTTCCTGCTGATCTGGAAGCGTTGCACGAATTCCTTCTTCATCTTCGACTCGAATGGTCGCAATGATCTGTGTCTGCGTGACTTTGAGGAGGGAAAGTGTTCACTGATGGCCACACGATTCGTGGAGCATTTGGTGCATTTGATTACCAAATTTAGTGATCTGACGCCGGAGGATGAGTTCAACATCTATGAGATATCGCTGACACAATACGGTAAGCTTAAGGAACCAGAGATCACCAAGGATCAATTGTTTCACTATCATAAACTTTGGGCGGTGGTCAACGAACATTTTGCGGTGAAAACGGGCGGAAATAGCGGCATACAGCAGCCCATTTCCGGTACGGAGAAGAATGCTTCGCTTGTAGTGTCGCTGATTGCGTTGATCTACTCGGAGTTTGAAATGGCCAAACTGTGGCGACCCATGACCATCGATGACATCATTCGTTATGGCGTCGCCTACTACAAAACATTGCGTAAAAAGTTCCGTTTGGATGGCAAACGCTGGAAGAACAAGAAACCGGAATTGAATGTGGTTGAACTGCCGGAAATGTTCCTCATGGGTGCCTTTAAGGCCACCGTTAGGAAGTACCCCTTTCTGATCACGGGTCACGTCACCGACTGTACGTCTTATTTGGAGTCCCAGCTCACCCAGGCCCTCCAGCACCTCTTCGAAATGCCCGAGTGGCCGGGAGCACTGCTACAGATCGATAACTCGGTGCTCTCCATTTGGCGTGATAAGGAATTCTTCTATGCCTTTGATCCGTTTCGACGTAATCGTGTGGGCATGGTCGTCGACCCCGATGATTATCGCATCAAGGGTCTGGCCGTGCTCCAGCTGCACACCACATTCGACTCGTTTGTGCGCATCCTTTACCAAAATGCTCTGAAGATGCGACGTGGTGGAAAGTTCTTCATTCACGGCATACGTACCGGTTGCATACGTCCACTCCAGGTGATGACACAGCAGACCAATAAGTTTCCAGCTCTGCAGATGGGACTGCCAACCTTCACAGACGAGGCTGGAGAGAAGGAGTTGGTGCAGAAGAAGAGCATTGAGAGCATACCCGAGGAGGAGCGCATTCCTGTGCGTGATCCCAAGGAGTTTGTGGAGGAATTCATACTCTCGATTATCAATGGGGTTATTAAGGATCTGCCTGAGCCCAAATTCGAGCGCCCCCATTTGTACAGACAGGCACAGAGGGTGTTACTACGTTCGGACAAGGAGAATCTACGTGCGCTGCGTCTGAAGATCAAACGTGGCTACGAGCTGGGCGAAGAGGAGGAGGAGGATCTGAAACGTGTGTTGACCATCGAGGAGGAACTCGAGCTCAAGTCCAACTACATGACATTACACGATGGTGCTTACATCATCATGGGCACCACAAAGTTGCCACCGCTGGATGAGGAAATGACCAAACTGGGTGGACTGCTGTCTGCACTGGTAGCCATAGCCGTCTCTGCCAAGTACAAGGTGTCCACCTGGAACGCTGAGCTCATTGAGTTCTGTCTGACGTCGGTGAACAATTTCGGTGACGATTACCAGAGCTACGAGTTCAATTTGTCGTGTTTGTTGAACAAAAAGTTACCGGACATCGCCGTGGGCAAGAGCAACTTCTCCCTGGTGGTCAATGAGGTGTACAAATCCTCAATGACGTCGTCACTGCGTCAGGATCTGCTCGAACTGCTGATCGATAACAATCGTGTGCTGCTCGTTTGCCAGCACTTCTCGTGTGTCATCTTCAAGCGTTACAATCTGCTCTACATGTTTATCGGTTTCCCCTGCAATGCTATCGGTTATCGCAAGAGTGGCAGCGGTCCAGCCTGCATGATGAGGTTCATCGAGCTGGATTCACTTATCAGACGCATTGAGTTTGGCTGCAATCCTCAGGGATGCACAGTCATGAACTATATTGTGGCTGCCATCAAGATTGTGGATAATAATCTCGATGGACGTTTCAGGCGATGGGGCAAGGCGGATGACGATGCCGAGGTCAACGCCGAGGCGGCCAAGAAGAAGAAACTGCGCGAACAAAGACTGGAGAAGATGCGCTACATTGATGAGGAGCTCAGAAAGGAGAACAAGCGCATACAGGACTTCTTGGAGGCCAAGAAATCGCACGAGGATCGCAAGAAACGTAAACGTAAGTTCACTTTGGAAATGCCATCAAAATTAGGCACTTTCCTAATCAAAATTCCCTAATTTACAGCCGAGTACAAGGACGTGGGTCTGGACGAGGCCATGGATGAGAACGAGGAGGAAATGGACTTCATGGATATGGAGGAGGAAGCCGAGGGCGAGGAGGAGATTGAACTGAAGCACAAACCGGGCAAGAAACTGCCCAAGGAGATACGTAAGGTCTACAAGCCCCGGCCCATACTCTATGGCTATCGCATGCGGGAGAAGGACTGCAATTTCAAGATCCAGGGCAGCATGAACATGGATGGACGCGAGGATGGCTCATTTAAGGAGATTAAGCCCTGCTTCTTTGCCTGCGCTTTGGCTATACTCAGCTGCTCGCTGCGTCCGCTCAATCAATGGAATTCCTATCGAATCGATCGGGTTATAACCCATGCCAAGTCCATTGCGAGTCGTGTCTGTGAACTGGAATCGGTGTTTGAGCGTGCAGTGCGTCATGTGACCATTGATGACTATGAATTCGATATCTGGATACGCATGTTTGAGCCCTTGGGCATGTGGACTCCTTCTCCGGCCTCCAAAAAGATTTCCCCCGAGGCTGGTCTAGGCATCATCAAGAAGAAACTGCAAAAGACGCTGAATACCAGGAAATATCTCATGATCTTTACACCCAATGGCAGCTACGCGCTGTACTTTGATGAGTTCTATCATCTGTTTGATCCTTATCCGAGCATGGACAAGGGCGGCGGCGAGGAGGAGGAAAAGGCCGATGATGCCGGCGATGAGGAGGAGGAAGGAGAGGGCAAGAAGAAGAAGTGCCCAAAGGGTCCCAAACGTTTCCCTGAACGCAACACTGCCTCCTGGGTGCTCTTTGCCGACGTGGACGCCATGTTGAAGTACATCGACGAGCGCTGTGCTCAAAAGGATTGGAAGGAGGCGAATCAGTACATGTTCTATGTGGTGGACATACTTTCCTACAAGAAGGCAGCACCCAATTCACGCATACTCCAGTTGCTTACCGACCTCTCCATACCCATGTCCTGCTCCAACAATCAATACGGACATCCGGAGTACGAGATTTGTGCCACCAACGAATCTCTGGGCTGGCTGGAGCTGGAGAACTGTCTGCCCGTCTGGAGCCGCATGAACCGACGTAACACAGCTGGAAAGTATCGCAATCTACCGCTCAGTAAGCTGAAGAAATACGATGTGGAGATCGAGGGACGTCTGTGGTCGCTCTGGGGTAACCTGCATCCGGAGGCGCCGGTCTTTGACGACGTGAATCGTGGACTCCAGTACCTGGCCATCTATGTGCTCGCCTGTTGTGCGGCGAGTGTCTACAATCTGATGGACTGGAGTGCTCAGCTGCTGGACACACTGGTGGTCAGTGGGGATAAGTATTTCCAGGAGAGCATCGATCAGATCAAGAAGGAGGATTACGAGTTCTCCCTGGAGAATCTAAACATTGATTGTGCTCTCGAAACCATCAACTTTGTTGTACACATCGAACACGTCTGCTTTGGCAAACTGTATCGCGTGCCCGCCTTCAATCGCATGAATCTCTCCGAGGCTCTGATCTACTTCTTCAGTCACTATCAGTATGGCATTGTCATGGTGCGAAAGAGAGCCTTGGCCATTGGTTTCTGTCCTGGCCACGATGGTGGCTACTTCATGTACGATTGCCAGGAGAAGGATCAACCCTTGTTCCCCAAACAACAGGGTGCCTCCTATCTACTGAGGACTAGACATCTGCAGGTGCTGCTCTACTGCATTGTGGTCACACTCAATGTGCCCTTTTATAATGTTGACTTTAGCATACACAAGGTGGAAATGCTGAGGGAGGGCGCCACTGTGGAGAACGAGGAGGAGGGCGAGGAGGAGGCCGCTGGAAATTAAACATTCTATTTTCTAGTCTGTGTGTTTAGTAATTAAGTGACATTTTTATGAAAGAAAACGGCTATGCAATAAACTGAATAACCACAGCAAGGATTTCGTTATTTGGGCAACAGTGGGCAGGACTTTTTAAAGGGAACACGTTCTCTTTTTAATATCCTTCAAATTTTGTTTAAAAACTCTAATAATTTCAAATTTTATATAGAAAAGTTTCTAATGTATCCAATTTCTGCCTTCTAAACCCTCAAGTTCCTCTCTCCCCATGGCCAACAAGACCTCAAATGAATCCCCCACTTGGCTAGAGCAATGCCTACCCATTTGGAGTCGCAATACTCGACGTAATACAGCTGGAAAGTATCGCAATATTCATCAAAGTAAGCTCAATAAATACGATATAGAAATCGAGAATCGTTTGTGGTCCGTTTGGGGTAATCTCCATCCGGAGGCGCCTGTCTTTGAGCCCATACTAAGAGGACGTCAGTACCTTGGCATCTATGTCATCGCCTGCTGTGCGGCGAGCATTTACAAACTGATGGACTGGAGTGCTCAATTGCTAGACACGATAGTCGTGAGTGGCAGCAAATACTATCGGGAAAGCATTAAGCATATTAGAAAGAAAGACTACGAGTTCTATTTGGAAAATCTTAACACCCATTGCTCACTGGAGTCACTCCAATTCGTGGTGCACATAGAACATGTGTGCTATGGCAAACTTTATTGTACTCCAAGTTTTAATCGCATGAATCTCGCCAAGGCTTTGATCTATTTCTTCAATCACTTTCAATTTGGTGTGCTGATGGTAAGGAAAAGGGCTTTGGCTATTGGTTTCTGCCCAGAGCACTACGGTGGCTACTTTATGTATGACTGCCAGGAGAAGGACGAACCGCTGTTCCCCAAGCAACAGGGTGCATCCTATCTACTGAGGACTAGACATCTGCAGATGCTGCTCTACTGCATTGTGGTTACACTCAATGTGCCAGTGAAAAATGTTGAGTTTCACATACACAAAGTGGACGTGGGAATGCAGTAGAGTCAAGAGGTTTCAAAGGGAAGGAATGAAAGGTTGAGAAAAGAAATAAAAGATTAGGTTAGGCTACAAATATTCCTTCCACTTCCTTTAAGATCTTTCTACTAGAAGCTGTTTCCGAAGTGATGTGACTGATTTCCTTCTGGGCCTATAAACTCCAAGTTTTCGGTTCTAGAAAGGATACTGTCCACTGGTCACAAGTCCCTCTAACTCCTCCTCCTTTCAACTCTTCAACACTTCAAATGTCAATAACGTTTAATCGATTTTTAAGTACTAATTTAAGCAACAAATTAACAAAAAACAGGCTGACCAAATGCTCAACTGGAGTCAGTTGTAGACTTAATGCCTCAGACGCTGCTCCTCGGCCGCCTGCTTGTAGTGATAGCCATCGTTGCGCAGCTCATGAGCTGGCTCGGGCTCGTAGTTCAGAGTCTCGACATCGGAGGGCACTGTGGGCTGCTGCACATCCAGAATATAGGGCATTTCCTGCTCCTGCTGCTGCTGCTCCTGCTGCTGCAGCTGCTCCTGGTACTGCTGGTAGGTGTACTGAGGTTGCTCCTGCTGCTGCACGGCAGGGGGCAGGTAGCGCATGGCAGGGGCCAGCTGAGGCTGTTGCTGAACTGGAGCCTGAGCTTCCATTGCTGGCATATATTCCATAATCGGTTCGGGCATCACCTCGGGCTGCATCATGGGCTCCGGTGCGGCCTCCGTGGGCTGAGCAGGGGGCAGGTAGCGGGTAGCTGGCATGGCTGGCATTGGCTCCACTTCCGGCATGGCGGGCTGTGCAGGTGCCAGGTAACGTTGCTCCATCTGGGGCATAGCTGGAGCCTCTGCGGGAGGCAGATAACGGCTGGAGGGCATCTGTGCTGCCTCTTGGGGCATGGCTGGTGGCGTTAATTGGCTGCTGGGTGCCATTTCCATGGCTCCCTCTGCATTGGCACGCATATAATCCACTTGCTCGGGTAGCTCACGTAGCTCGTGCTGCTCAATGGTCATGGACTCCAGCTGTTCCGGTCGCGGTGGTGGCAGATAGCTGCTCGGCAGGTGGGAAACATCCGCTGAGGCCAGAGCGAGGCAGGCACAGAGTGCGAGTGTCACAAGGCAGGTTTTCTAGGAAAGAGTAGGAGAATCCGTAGGAGGCGTAGGAGGAAATTGTGGTAGGATTAGCCTCTGTGTGTTTGCTGCGGACCAGTTTACTTACCATGTTGTTGTCCGTTGCTGAGTTGTCAAGCGTTTGATAGCTGATCAATAAGTTACCCACTGTATTTATACGCGCACGATCTTTGGATTGAGACTCCGAGTCAGACCTTCGACTTGGCAAGTGTTTAAATATTTATTTAACTTTGTCTCGTTGCCATGTTCCGTTATTTGTCCATCTATCCGTCCATCTATGTATCTTTGTATCTCTGTATCTTTCAGTTTGCTTTTTGCGCATCTTATCAACAAACATTTTTGAATACATTGCTGAATCATCATCGCAGAGTAACCGAAACTGAATCCGATCCCCGATAGTCAATTGGTTGTGGCTTTAAGCCGATTTTTGGCAACGCAGCCTCTTAACATTTTGGGGCGTTTGACAATTTCAATGGCTCTCAAATCTTCAATTGGAGCATGTAGCCATTACCTTGAATTGCGTCTTCTTCTCCTCCACCATCTCCTTCTTCGTCTTCGTCTTCGGTTTCGCTTTTTGTCTTTTCTGCAACGTTTGCTGTGTTTGCCTTGTCTAACATGTAAATTTCACGGTCAACACGTGGGCAACCCAAGTGACACTCGAGTGTTAGGGAAAAGCGACCGAGGGACGCTGATAAAAGAGGGCAAGTTGTGAACTGTATGATCGATGTCAAGCAGGTGAATGGGCTTTCAAAAAACCAAAAGCAGCAGCAAAAGGTAGCTAATCAACACACACACATATGAGCCTAAAACAAATATTAAAACTCAGCAGTGAAAACTGAAAAAAGCTACGAAATTGTGCATGACAGCAAAGAACAGCGGAAAGTTTTGGTTAAGGTCGAAGAGTCAATACCCTAAGCGGTTTATTTAGCCCTCAAATTGGTAGCTAAATAATCCCAAAAGACAACAGAAGTCAAGCGGAGTCAGACTTTGTGAGGGAAGAGCACAGCAGAGAATTCGCAAGGGTAGAGAGAGCTGAAGTCTTGTCATAATCTGTAGAGTAGCTACACAGCCAGCAAATGAAGATAAAAACTGTTGAGAAGGCTTCTAGAATACATCTCCAAGGAGTTCTAGTAGGAAAGAAGTTTTTGATGGAGCTCCTCAGGAAAAAGGAAGCACAGTTCCTGAGGAAACTGAAGGAATGTGGCTTCATAAACCATTTTAAATGATTATATAACAAAAAGTGAATACAAATTGCAAGCAAAAGACTCAAAATGTCAGTCATAGTTAAGGTAACACAACTAAATTCCTAGACTCGCTTCTGTAAAAATCACTTAGACATGTAGAACCAATGGCAACTTCTATGATATTGTTACTACATACTCCTTTTAGCCAATTGGTCCGATAACACTCTTTTCAGGCGATGACGAGAAGGACTTGATGGGGAATGTAAAGCATTAGCTAATAAATTTGAGTGATATTCATCCTGGATTCCTACACAGATCTAGTTCACTGCTCATTCCCCTTCCCAGTCTAGTCAGCTATCATTCTAGGGCTACAGTATTTTAGGAACACAGCTTTTAAATTTAAGCTTTATTTTAATTTTACTGGATATAGACATTTTTATAACTTAAACCTGTGCAACTCCAGGATGTATTTGTGTACCATTTGCGGTTTGCTAAAGTCCGAGCTGAGCGGTAATCCGGAGTTTGAGTTTCGACGTCGCCGTTATCCCAATCAGGAGACAGTGTTGGAGGGCATGTCGGATTGGTGCACCAAATGCGAAGCGCTGCGATTCTTTTTCAAGTCGGACAATGAGCAGGAGACGCGACAGCATCCAGCGGAGCCAACTGAACTGCAGTCGAAAAGGAGACCGGAGGCGAGCACCAAGAATTGGACCTCAAAAGCCAACAAGGAACGCATAACACGACGCGATGCGCACAAGTTGATGATGCAGGAGATCAAAGCGGGTTTGCCTTCACAGCTGCCGCGTGGTTCCTTCTGGGAGCGCAAGATGCGATCCATTAGCGAGGATCGTGACCGGTGTCAACAAAAGTCTAATCTGGCCAAGAATCGAAGATCGCGTTCGGAGGTAAATGAATTGCCAAAGGAGCAGGCAAAGCAGGCTAAACAGTCGCAGTGTCGTCAACGCAATCCACGGGCTAAAGAGGTCTCCCAACTAGCGGTGAAAAATCTGAAACTCGATTATCTGGCGCCCAACAAGCTAGAGTTAGATGATGAAGACGACGGGCATTCCTCCAGCAGCTCCACTCCTACACCAACTCCTCGATCCACGCTCAAAATCCCCTTCGACAAGCAGAAACTGGAGGCTCTCGTTAGACCCTGGGAGGACAAACTGCAGCGCACACAACAATTTACCAACGAGAGTTCCAATAAAAAGAGGAAAACTGAAGAAAGACAGGTGATGTCGAACAAAAATCGACTGGCCAAGGATGAAATGCTGGTCAAGGTGCAGGAGTTGCAAGCGGCGCAACCACAGCGACAGCTGAAAACGCAGCTCAAGGAGAAGAAGCAACAAATGTTGGAATGGAAACGCATACGGCGACATGTGGACAATGAATACGAACGGGTTAAAACGGAACTAAATGAACTAAAGTTTCAAGCGGATCTAAAAACGGAACGACAGAGACGCGACAAATTGGATGAGGAGCAACGCATGCGCGGTGGAGCACAAATAATGACCATAAAGCCAAACGAGCAGGAGCAGGTTGGAATACCGCTGGAGAAAACCATTGGAGATGCACTGGACGAGAAATTGGAGCGCATGCTGGAAGCGCTGGAGGAGAAAGCAAGCCCAGTCGAGCAGCAGAAAACAATTTCCAAAGAACTGGTACCAGTTGAAACGGTAGAGACAACTAAAAAACCATCACCACGAGCCCAACGAGTGCTCAGCAAACTGAATATACTCGTGTCCACAGTGCAGCGAGCACGCTTCCGTGGCTTTGCAGAGGATCCACAGGAACTACTCCAGCGTCTCGATCAAAAGGAGCTGCAGCATCTGCGAGAGCCGCCATTGCCGCAGTTCCAGACGTTACCATGTGCTCGTCACGATCTGGTAAATCTGCTGCACATCAAGCGGGAAGTGCTGCAGCCAAATCGCATACGTCCACTGAAGGTTTGCCGTACTCCCATCTACTGTCCCGATTGCGATTGTCGTAGAATGTTTTTCATATCGGATTTCAATGATCACTTGACCCATGACCATCCCTCGTTGGCCATGGAACGCATTTCGCCCTGTCAGGCCAAGACATTTTTCTTGGACACACAAGCCACGCAGCTGAACAAGGCCAAGTGCAACATGGTCTACTTTGTCAAGAATAAATTTCTGGATCACAATAGCAATAGCCATCCCGATTTGTTGCCCATTTTGGTAATGTCTGCTCGTTTGCGTCTAACGGAGCTTTTCAATCCTAACTATGATCCAAGTGCACAACTTCGTCCATATAATTATATGGCTACGGATAACGAGATCTTTCTCATTTGGCTAACAAGTGTGCGTCCGGATGATGCCAAAATTATTGGCACTATTTCCGTTTGGCCCACGAGCAGCAATCCGAAGATTGAATGCCTTTCGGTGCACACCAATGAAGTCTACAACATTCGTTCGAGCCAAAAGCTGAAAAACATTTATAGCAGCAATCGCATTGTGGCTTTATCCGGCAATTTTGTTAGCGGCTTGACCGACAGTGGCAAAAACCTTTTGGCCGTTCAGGTGCAAATCCATTGAAAAATCGTTTCTCCTTTCCCAAAATTTTATCGTGTGAATTTTTCGTGAAAATTTTTTAAATAAAATTGTCAATGCTATGAATATAATTTTGTATAGAGCTGTTAGGTATGCAAGTGGCTGCTAATCGCTTAATGGGTGGATTTTGTAGGTACCTTTAATAACTTTACTAAATCGATGAACAAAACTATTCTCTAGATAGCTGTTTATAATAATCCCTTCTACCTTTGACTTATAGTTTTTTATGCATATTAAATGTTTGTGCTTCGTGAGCTACTGAAAGTTCTGTTCGCCTGATTTTACAGCTGGAATATATAAATTACCAGCTGAATTCTTAGGCGTTTGGAAATACACAGTAAGAAACAACACGAATTTGAGTGAAAATATGTGAGTCTAAAGTTGCTTGTGCATTTTTAAAGCTGAAACATATTTATTTCATACAAGTAACAAATTTGAACTGTTACTTTTGGGACTCGGGCTTGCAATTTTGGATTGGCTGACTGCTTTAAACTTGTGGGCAAGCAAACTGTCGATTATTTTTAAAATGTTTTTATTGCCGATTATTGAAAATAGTCTAAAGGATTCAAAAAGACATCGATTTTAAAAATGCGCAGTTTTCAATACGATTGATTGTTTCAGTTATCGAGAGTCCAAAAAGGGTACGACTTTTCAGGACACAATATCATTTGGCTGATTTATAAGCTTGTCAAGTTTATGAAATTGCTAAATTTATATATTGCACTGAAAAATATAGGCAACTCTGGCTAACAAGCTTTATTCGAGATCAATTTAGATCATGCGCAAAACCCAAAACACTCAAAAGGCATAAAAAAGTTGAAAGCACAAAAAGCGTTGCATACTTTTAGGCAGCGCGCTTAAGAAAATTCGTTCAATGCGCCGTTTTCTATTTTACGCGCATTTTGCTTAAAAAGTAACGAATTTACCTCGATTTTTAAAATTGTGACGTGGCAGGCTTTGATTTTGTACTTAGTAGTTAGCTAACGATAAAAAAAAAATTTCATTTAAAACTTGAAATCATTTTAGTTTAGTTGCTTTCATTCTTCGGACACTTTGAAGGAATAAAATTTTCTTAGAAAAACAAAAAAAAACAATATTTGGACACTAAACAACGACAAATTTTGTACAACAATTAATTCAATCTACTTTTTGGTCCATTTAGTTAGTTAACGAACAGAGATAATGGCTTCTCATTTCGGTATGGAGAAGTGCGGCGGTGAAGGAAACGATGCAATGGGAGCTGCAGCAGTGATCAATACACTATCCAATGATTTGGAATTGGAATTGAAATCATCGCCAAAACAGACATGTATTCCGGTGCACCAACGCCAACGTTTGGTCAGCTCCGAAACGAGGTAAGTTTGTTAACTATTTAATTAATCATTAATTATTTAACTAAGCCAAATTTTTAGTGTAAATTCAAAAAAGTTGGACATTGAAATGCCAGACAAATCGTGGTCGGTTTTATACATTGGTGCCAAGAAGGATGAAAACTTTGAATAGAGTTTGGCCTGCCAATCACCAACTAATGTGAACTGTGAACTTGCAAACGTATTTTTTTTTTCAAAATGAAAATTGGAGAAAGAGAGAAGAGAAATGGCAGGAAAGTGGACTAATTGTGATTGACTTACTGTTAGCCAACGCTATGTGATACTTATTAAAATATTTTACCTATGCCCGTGCATATTCTCCAAAACGATTCGATTTTATTTCAACTGAAATGGGTGTGCATTAAAGTTAGCCCAGCAGGCACAGGGGTAGCAGGGGGTGATAGCTGTGTGACTGTTTCTAGTGTAACATGAGTTGCAGAGACTAGAAGAAGGTTGAACAGTTTAGAGCCTGGCATCATTTACTTATATTAAACCCCAGCTCAACTGGGCTTGAAAAGTCTAGCAACTCGTTTGTTGCCTTCTTGTTTATATTCATAGCTGAATGTGGGTGGTTTTTCTTGGCTGGCATTCACAGCCAATTGCAATTGAAGATGATGTTTGTCGTCGTCGTCGTCGTCGTCGTTGTCGTTGCTGGCGTTGCCGTTTCTGTGGGCAGCGATTGTGATTAATGGCGACAGCGTCATTGACTGCGATCTGGCGCTAAATATGCATGACCACGAACCATAAATGTCTGATGTCTCATGATGTCATTCCCGAATGATAGACCCAGAATCTCATTGAATGACACTTGATATGCGAAACATGCCACACAAAACGTACGCTCATCTGCTGTCTTCTGTCTGCTGTCTTCTGACCGAAGAATGATGAAGAATGGGAGAAACTTTTCAACTGACGCGCGACAAGTTGAAACAATGTACGAGTTAGTATCTGGAATAAGCGGAAATAATGGCTTAATGATACAAATGACGTGTCTTATTTAACGCTTGACATCTATACTGAAATACGTGTGAAATTTGCCATAGATAGTGCCACATTCTTAATGATCATCAACAACTACTAATCACTCTTGAACAATGTGTTGGGTAAACGTCAGTTCAGCCACAATTGACACTTAAATTAATACATTTGAATTTATCACAAATTGTTAAGGAATTTGCTAAATAGTTTTCAAGAACTATAAATTATAAATTGTCGTTTTTAAAAGGATTATTGTGGTGTGGTGTGAGTTGTTTAAAAATCGTTAACTCTTAATTTTTAGAAGACAGTAGTTAAGCATATAAATAGTTTAATTTAAAATAGTTTACAAAATAAACAAAATGCTTTATGTAGTACCACTCGGCGTATGCGTGATTTACAGATAGTTCTTTTACTAACTAAAGTTAGGGTATTCTGTTTGCTTTCTGCTCAAGTATTTTCTTCCCTTTTTGCACATTGATCTGCCATAAAAACACGTGCATTTTGCTTGATCTTTGCTATTGCTGCCTACTCTTTGATATTGTTTTCTGTTATCTGTTTGCTGTTTGCGGTGACACTGCCAAAGACCTTTCACCGCAAAACACTTTTAAAAATAGCTTAAGTGCATGTGAGCACATAATTGCACGCTTGCCAAAACACAACACACACACACTTGAGCACACACACTCGCACAGTCACTGAATGGTTTAATTAATGAGGTAACAGACAGCGCACAGACGCTGGCAAAATGGGGGCGTGCCACTTGGGCGGCGGGGGGCTGTACCGGGGGTTGCTGGCTGTGCCAGAATGCAAATGGGTTGCCTCAACAATTATCGACGATATTTTCAAGTGAGATCGCATCGCAATTTATATGCCTGTCACAATTACTGATTTATCTAGCAGATATCATTATAAAATTGATCATTTAATTTACTGCAAATCCGATGTGATGATTGCAGCTGTATTTAATCTATTAAAGACTATTCAAAAATCAAATCGATTGCTTTAATTTTACTACACTTTCGCTTTGTTTCCCAACTTTGCACAGATTTCAAACATAAAACTAACACACGTAGAATTTATTTAAAAATTTGATTGCTTTCCCTTTAAATGCCGCGAATTTAATTACTTTTTTAACTACCCAAAATGCGAAATGTTTGTGCTGTGATTCAGTTCCGTTTTATTGCATTTTCCTTATTTCTGATTTCTGGCACTGGGCCATTTCCCGCGTAAAGCGTGAAAATTGATGAAAAACTGCGGCACTTATTAATTTTTAGACCATTTCACACTAAATGGCAGTGACATCAGTCTTAAATTAAAGACAAAAGAAACTAGAAATTACAATTGTTTACCCGCTGAATAATTTGTACTGAGATCATCATAAATTTGTGGTTAACAAAAAAAAAAATAGTTTCATTTGTTTTCGAAACAATTAAGTTTGATTGTGCGAGGGCAAAAGGATTTGCTAATTTATCGTCGCTGCTGATTGTACAAACAAAAGCGCTGTGTGTAAATTATTATCACACTAATTCCTATGGTACACATGCATGCATGTACATGTCTGTGCTTGTTTGCCACTTCTGGCCACTTCACGTAATTGAAATGGACCACAAAATTGCGATTTCTCTCTGTTCCCCTCTCTCTCTCTCTCTCCGTGAGCGTTTTTGCATTTTATGGGCGTCCGCCGTCAACTTCAAAGATACGTTGTCTGATTGATGGTTATGATTGATGAGTTCTTCAAGCTGGCCGCAGTTGGTCAGTCAGTCAGTCAGTCAGTTGGTTTTGTATATACTACGTACATTTCTCAGCGCTTTCAGTGCTTTTAATTTATTTTCCCATCGCGCTTTTTTCTGCCCAAATTGATACAATTGAACTTTGTTATACATTTTATACGCTTTTTATTGGACACTCTGCCCCTTTCACTCTCTCCCTCTCTCTCTTTCTACCCAGCTCGCTTCATTGGTTTCCGTTGCCATTTCTGACTACACGAAATGCTTTTCTCACATTTCAACCTTAACAATATTTGCATATTCGCCACCAAAGTCCAAAGTGCAGAGCCACAAAAAATGTGTTATACATGACCAAAGAGTCACATGCAGTCACAATTGTGCACAGTGGTACAAAAGAGCAGGAGAACTGAAAGTAGCAGTTTGTAGTCTGTTTTGTTAAAGGATTTTAAACTCTTAAACAGATGAGTCTTGGAATTTTTATACAACCTTTTGTAGTCATTTCTTGCTGCTTTAAAATTAAACAAATTTGAAATATTTTAGCTATTTGATCGAGTGTTTTAACCACTGTGCGTATATCACTGTGGTTTTTGGCGCTTACATGAAATTTTCATTTTCATTTTCATTTTTGGGCAAAATCTCCGATTTCCATAAAGCAAACATGAGCATAAGCATAAAATTAAATATGCATAAGAATTGGCAAGTCATTAAGCCAAATGGCAATGGCATTGTGGTTGTAACAACTTGGCCAAAAAGGTGGAAGGAGCGCCAAAGGAAGTGCGAAGGGAAAAGTGAATTTTGAGCCCAGTTGTGGTTGCCTTTTTGGCTTTGGCAATTTTGTTGTAGCCTTTGTTGTTGTTGTTGTGGCTGATTGTGATTGCGGTGTTGCACTTGCTGTTGTTGTCGTTGCTCGTCTTTTATTGCTGTGTTTTGGACATTGTGTCATTGACACGATTCGTGGCAATGTGGCTGCGTTTTTGTCTTGCAACTTTAATGCGTTTTGCATAAGTATCTGAAATTTGCACACAGCTAAAACGCAATTTTGCATAGCTGCACTTGACAAATTAAATTTCTCTGGCGTTCAAGTTTTTGTTTTGTACACTGCGGCGTATACGTGATATCGCCAATTCATGCTTCGTTTAGCCTATTTCACTCGACACTCGCCAATTAGCCAAACGTTATTGATTAATTGACCACATAAACGAAAGTTGAGTTTTATTTTGCTTTTCTTTTATCTTTCGCGAGTGCATAAATAATTGATTTGAATTTTTATTGATTGCCAATTTTCTCAGCATCTCTTTTTGCCTTGTCCATCGACAAGTGTGCTGATCATACTTATTTTTAATCCGCTGCTAAACAAATTTCAATTGTTTACTAAATTTCCTATTAGTCATTTATGTATGGTTTAGCTGCCTGCCTTTGGCTTTGTGTGACTCATATGTAAAGCGGTTTTTTTTTGTTAGTGGAAGACAAACTGAGCTGTAAGTGCAACTTGTGAGCCATTGATGACTTTGTTGTCATTGCTGGTGACAAACTCTTAACTGCATTACTCTACACAATTCACATTCTCACATAGCCTTGTCACAATCCCATTTACAAAGTATTATTCATTCTTTATTTATGTCTTAGACATTGAGAACTTTTATATAATAAATTTTAGTAACTTTTGCTTTTCTTGAACTAGTTTTGCGAGCGTTTTTTGACTGTTTTTTTGATTACGATATGTAGGGTAGAGTTTCCTCAGCTTAGCTTGGAAATGTTCTTTGATCAAATTTTGGATTTTTATAAATAAAAGTTTGTTAAATGTTGCTCTTTGAAAAAACACATTTGTTATTCAATAAATTCCCAAGTTTTCTAGCCAATAAAAGGTTGTTGAACTTTGCTGTAGAAAATACATTTCTTATTAAAAAATTCCAATACTTTTTCTATTAGGCAATAAAATTATGTAGTACAGTTTAATATACACTTTTCTCTATAAGGAACTACAAATTGATCTACAAATACCTTTAAACACCTTTTTTCTCGCTGTGTAGCATTACTTCATACACTTATTGGCTGCCATTGACTACCCAAGTCTACTCTGATAATCTTTACCCAAACTGTCAAATTGAACTTGAACCTTGAACTTTTCCCAAACGACAATTGAAATAAATGTCTTAATTTTAAGTGAAAAAATTTGGGGCAATTATTAATTGTAGTTTTTTTTTTTTGTTTTTTTTTTTTGGGACCACAAATTTTTATCAGCAGCTGATGCAGCTTTTTGTAAAGTCTGCAAAAAGTGAATGCCGCCAATGAGGAAAAATCAATTAGCGCAGTGGCATTCGCTGATAACAAGGCTTCCACAGGTTTTCTCACTCACCCTCCCTCTCTCTCTCTCTCTCTCTCTCTCTCTCTCTCTGTTGCTCTCTGTTAGCCTTGAAGGCGCCACGCACTGTAATGATAAACTTTATTTACTGCCGCTGGCATTTTCAATATGTTTCCATAAGCAATGTTTAGTCTTGAGTGTTGAGTGTCTTATGCTAACTTGGTCAGTTAGTTAGTGGCTCAACATGTTGGCTTCAATTAGCGCCAATCGATGCACAACAACGAAAACCAATTAAGTGCCATTTACACTTAGTTGCAACTGTTGCAACTTCAACTTGCAACTTGGCAACGCTTGGGGAAGTCACTGAAAAACTTCATTTATCATTATCATTTCCATGTCCATTCTCATCTCTTCTCGTTTTGCTTATCAAATATAATTTAAATTGAAATTTTATTATTGTAGACAAAATTCGACAGACGGCGGCGACTTTAAATATTAAATTTGTTATGAGTTTTTCGTTTTCAGATTTTTCAGTTTTGCGCCAATAATAATTGAAAACATGTTGTGCACACACACGTCTGACTAACGGTATTAATCATCACTACTCTAGGTGAGGGTAGTATGATTTTGTCAAGGAGTTTGTAGCACACAAAGGCAGCAGTGGGATTTGAACTGTAGTTGGACTAGTTTACTAATTTAGGAACTATTTTGATTATATTTTTTAAAGTAATTCACATACCGCGTATTATTTAATACATTTTTTTAATATTTTGAATAAGTTGTTTAAAACAAAGACATTCAGTATGAAATAGTCCATATGCTAAAGTCCAAACTTTTATAAAAAAATTTGCTTTATTCTTGAAAAATCTCAAACCATTTATAGATACTAGGTCTAGGCTAATAAATTATTAATTGTTTGTTATTATTTTAAATTGAATTGCTTTAAATTTCCATACTTTTTCATGCAGAAAGCTTTGAAAATTGCCTGCAGGGTATCTAATAGTTGCTGTGATATATTAAACACTGCTCTTCTTGTTTTAATAAGCCATTTGCATATCATTTTGTGTGTTGCAGTGAATCAGATTTATGCACTCAATGACCTTCAGATGCTACAGAATACAAGTATATATCCCGTTCCATGATGTTGGCAAAATAAGTTTCTTTTTTTTTTTTGGGATTTAATGTGCGAAATTTATGTCTGGCAAACGTTTTGAGGAATTAAACATGCACGGAACGGGATATGGCTTATGGATATGGTCAGATAGAGAGAGAGGGGGGAGAGAGGGGTAGAGAGGGACAGAGAGAGAGATCACACAAGCGGATTTCAACATATAAACTGTGCTGACTTAAGGCTCGTGGTCGGTCAGTGGTTGTAGTGGGTGTGCGAGTGGTGCTACATAGCTACAGATTTGACTACAGATTTGGCTACAGATTTAGCTATATACATTTCCACATATATGTGTAAATCGCGCACTGTCTGTAGTCTAGAAAACAAGTGCAAGTTTGCGTATCCCATTAAATTGTATGCCAGCGTGCATACAAAATACTTGTTTATTTATAAGGCAGGCATTTCAATTTATGTTAGCTTTTCCTCATCTATTCTTTCACTCCACGAATTTTGTATTTTTCTGAAACTATTTAGCGCTTAATTTGACCCCAATATTGAGAGCGGGCAGGGGTCGGGGACTATAGATTTTTTTGGCTTACTGCTGCTGGAGCATATCCAGATCGAGAACTGTGTTCTGGAATGTGCGAAAAAATGGAAAACTTTTGGCACATCTGGTGCACTTGGAGCATGGAGCGTAGAGCATGAAAATAGCTTAAAATAATACGAAAATTACTATATTTAATCATCAGCAATTTAGTTTGTATTGCTCACATCAAATGCGCATAAATACTGACTATTAGCAATTTTTATTTCCACCTCAATTCTGTTTTTTGAAATAAGTAAAAATCAACAATTTGTAGGCACACGTTTCTGGTTTTCTTTGACATCGTTTGACCCTTTGGTGTAATAAATTACAGCAAATGTTGCGCAAGGTTCAAGAGCAGCCAGAAGAATCTGTTAAATTACATTTAAATCAACATGATGCTAGACATTAATTGGACAGACTGTCTAGGGCTGAGCAGCTTCACATCTCGTCTGCTGGAGGGGAAATCAAAATTTTGACCTCGACCAAAAAACAGTATCAGAAACTATCAAATTGTAATTTGTTTTCAGCTCATTCTGTCGTTGTGGAATGGGTTTAACAGCTGTCAGTGCTGAGCAGCAAAAAAGCTAGATTGCCACAGAAAAAAGCTAAAAAACGACTTACAAATAAAATAATAATAATGAAATTACATTTTTTTTTTTTTTTTTAAAGTTGGCAGTTTCTAGCCAAAAAGCCGCTAAAATGCCAGCACTGTTTGGAGAATAACGGAGCGTATTCTAAGCATTTTTTGGGTCATTTTTTACAGTGCCTGTGTGTGTGTAATATTGTTGCTGTTTATGCTAAAGTTGGCGCCATTGGTTCAATGTCGGCGCCCACGCTCCACATGCTGCGCCACACCCCCCTTGCTGCCACCCCTGCCCCTCTGTAAGATCTCGATTGACCACTTGTCGTCATCTGTTCACCGGTTTTCCCTAGCGCAGCTACAATTACATATCGATGACGTCGTTGTTGTTATTGTTGTCATATTTATTTTTAGCGTTGCTTATTCATAGAGCACCCTGTACTGCACACACACACACACTGTTACTCAGGCACACATGCGAACTGCCCATCAAAACTGTTTCATAAATTAATCCAATTCATTTGAATTTTAATTTGTTCTATTAAAGAATTTTTGTTTAGTTTCAGTTTTATGCACAGAAAACATTTGAAATTTTCCAACGCTTCATTTATGAACATTTTCATTTGTTTACAATTTTTAGTTAGCTATGTTTTTCCAACATTTAATGTTCAAGCTCATTAGCAACATTGTTGCAAACAACAAAAACTGTGTCCTTCTACTATGTTGCAATTGTTTATTTTATTTATCGACTCATTTGAGTGCAAAAGATTAAATAATAAAACTGTCTCGCTTCAATTCCCATCAATTTGTCCAGTCTTCCACTTCCACTTATCCACGTCAATGTCGCTGTCAATAAAAATTTAAGTGTGCCACAGACATTGAAATTTGCTGCTTTCCTTTCGTTATGTCATTTAATACTCTTTCTTAATTTCTTAAGAAATTCAATTGAGCAACAAAATTAAGAAGAGCTAGAAGTTTTTTCTTTGAATTGAATTTTTAAATTCAAGACTTCAAAATCTGCATAATATATTGATTGCATTCTAAGCAAAGATGTAGCAAAATAATGGTTTTAAATTAATTAAAAAAACAAAATTTTAATATGTAAATAAAACAGTTTAAAATTCCTTAAAAAAGAAGTGAAAGAATATGCATTATAAAATATTGGGGTCCTATAAGAATATCTAATAAATTAAGTTGATTTATAAATATTAAAATAAATATATTAAATTATTAAAAATATTTTTAAATATACATTTTTTTAAGCACAACTTTAAAATATTATTTTTCACAATTATAATTTAGAGTATCTTTACAGACTGGCTCAAAAAACTATTTTTTTTTGCATCTCTTTGCTTCCTTTCTCTACTTTTTCTTGCTGCTGCTGTTTGTCGCTTGTTCTTGCCTGCGCTTTTGAAACAAGTTTCCAACTCAAAGCAACAAGTTGCCAAAGTTGTCAAAAGCTTTTGTTTACATTTTATTGTGCAAGGAGCTCGCAGCAAGTGCAGCAAATTAGTTGCACACAAAACTTGCAGCCAAGTTGGACAATACAAAATATTCATAAACAAAGTTGTTTTCGCTACCAAGTTACTACCCAGTGGAATGCAGTGACAAGCAGATAACAAACTTGTAGCGTGATCAAGTTCAGATTGATTATATATACTGCATATCTGGTGTAGTCATTGGGAATAAAATTCAGTGACTGACAACGCGGCGTATACGTAAATGTTTATAAATAAATTTATGGCATGGCCAGCGTCATGTTATTGCATCATTTGTTTGTTTTAGACGAATTCTCCGAGTTGGCGGATTCATTATTATTTCTTTTTGTAACAACATTTCTTACAACTGACTAATCGAGAACAAGAGCAACAGATCTCTTGGGCTTGGCAACAATGTTGCCAAGGGTGAAAGTTGCTGGCAACATTTGTTGCGTTTGTTGGTGTAGTTAAAAACAAACCGATACAATTTTTGTTTGTTGTTTTAAGCATAAATTATAGGGGAACCGTCAACAGCAGTCGACAACGCACTCGCTGCTAGGCACATAAATTAGTTGATGCTGATCTCATGCAAAAAAATCTGCCACAAATGGGTCGGCAACTATAAATTTTAATGTGTTTATAAATAAGCAACAGACGCACCTACAAAAATAAAAATCCAAAACTAAACTAAACTATAAATTATAATATCACACGGGCACCAATTAAAATAACGCCAAAGAAATCGTGAGTAACAAAATGAAAACAACAAAAAGCTACGATAAAAGTCTAAAAGAAAAAGTCGCATGACATTTATTTGTTGCGCTTTTCGAGCCCTTGCAATGTTTTGTTTGAGAGCATGCGACAAAGCAACATGTTGCTAAACATGGAGCCGGCGAATTTCAAGCCAAAAACAAAACCAAAGCACACTGAGCGCCCCAGAGAGAGAGCACAAAAACATTGCGACTCCAATAGAGCATAAGAGCTTCAGCCAAAAAAAGAGAGCGAAAACGAGAGCGCGTGTAGTGTGAGTGTGAGAGACGCAGCATCAGCAGTCGCCTCTGCTGACGTCGACATTGGAGCCGGCCGCCTGCGCTTCGGCTTTTGCTTATTGATACGCTCTCTTACTCTCTGAGGCATTGCAATTACGTCATGAACTGTGCCAAACTTTGCATAAGCAATCATAAATCGTCAACTTTATTGAACTGTCAAAAATTCTTTTGATATAGTTTTGTACAGTTTATGATAAAGCTGCGTTGCGGCTGCTTAACGTATTTTTATCAAGCGAACTGTACTCTCAGTGAGCGTACAACTTTAGTAAGGGTATCAACTCTCCGTCATTGCGAAGTTTTGCTCTTGCTTTGACTGTGCTGTGTTGTGTTGGGCTTCCCGTTTGCGTTTGCGTTTTCGTTTGCTTGGCGAACAGTCGCAATTTTACTGTCGTTGAGGCCGAACGTGCGCGCGGCCAACGAGTCGAGTCAACTCACTTCGAGACGATTCAATTGTATTGAAATTGAAATTGAATTTCAGAACGTAGCGGGAACAGAACGTAACGAAACGCAACGTAACGGAACGGAACTTCAAAAGAGCCGTTAATTCTACTTACCAACCAATAGAAAACGCATGACAAGTGCATTTCACAATTGCAAGTGAAATTTTTAGCGGCACCTTCTTTTAAAGCCGGTCGACACTATCTTTTGGCCATCTGTCAGTTTTTGGTCCCGCCGCGGTCTTCTTACTGAAGTTGAGTGTCTTCTTCTATCGCCTTCTTGTGTCTATGTTTGTTGGCTAATTCGCTAATTTGCGTCGCACTGTCACAACGCCGCTAATTGGCTAAATCTGTGTGCGATTTTGGTCAACAACATAAAGTAAATATTTCAAGTATCATAATATTTACCGTGTGCTCGAGAAATTCTCTATTTTCGTCGGAATTGGACCATTTGCCAATTTGCCGGTGAAAACGAGAACGAAACCGAAAACCAACAAAAATTGTTTCACGTGTTGTTTTGGTGCCGGAAAGTTAAAAAAATAAAAATAAAGAGAAGAAAAAACAACACAACTCTGATTGGAATTGCTAATTAGCAGAATCGAATTGGAAACTCTAAAGGTTAGTGTCCAAAAACTGAACTAGATCATCTATTTTTATGTTTAACTTGAAATTTATGCCAGTTTTTATTTATAAGGTAAACAATAAAGATCTCAACTGTTTCAACTAGTAAAATATTTTAAAAATACTTTAAATTGGCAAGTTTTCAAATCTACATCATCATAAACTAACACTAAGTTCGCAGTCTCTTAAGTTACAAAACATACAAGTTTGTTTATTAAATTTGAGCTATAAATATATATATGTATATGGCAATTAACACAAGTTAAGTGTGTTTAAAAAATTATTAAATTAAAAACAACACGCGCCAATAAAAATGGCTAAAACGTTGAAGTATCTGCTTCAAATTGGCAGCAAGCATTTGAGTTTTGTATGAAAAATGTTTACAAAATGTGTGTAAAATAAATGTGGTTTCAATAAATTATTAATACAAAATTCTTTGGTAATGAATAAATTTCAATTTTTCCACTTCAAAGCAAATTTTAAAATTATTTGAAGTTAACTCAAGTGCTTAAAATATTGAACCAGTTGAGTATTATGAAACAACAGCAATTTGGGCAGTCGATTTGGCCAGTTTGGGCTTAGCCCTGTCGCCAACACACACTAATTAAAAGTGCGAACTCTGCGCCCTTTTGCTGTTCGTGTGACCGTCCACTTGACAGCCACGCCCACCGATAGCATGTAACGCCCACTTGGAGACTGTTTTTTTTGGTGTTTTTGTGCCTTTTGATCGCCTTTCGTGGAGTTAATAAAACCAGTAGATTTATGTACTAGATTAGCTCGTCAACAAAAGGCCCGACAGGGACTGGAGTGTGGGGGGGGAAATGCTTTCAGCCTTGGCTAGTAGTTATGGCCTGCTCTGGCTACAACTCCTGCCACTACCAAGTAGCTTCTTAAATCCGTTTATTAATGAGCTGTCAGAGCTTTGAGCATAAAGCGCTACATAAAGATGACACAACAGTTGAACAACAGTTCCATTGAAGCAACGAAAATCCTTGGCTCATCAATTAATGTCGGGGAATACCTACAATGTGCACTCGTCCCTGCCACAATTTTGTCAATCAAAAGCGTTATTTACTGTAGTTTCGTTGTTGTTGTTGTTGTTGGCTGACCAGGCAAAATGCATTCCATATTTATAAAAAGCCCCAAAAAAACTGCTGTCGAGGCTCAGGTAGGTAACAAAAAAATCGTTAAAATCGATTCAGCTGACGCTGCCGAAAAGCTAACTGCTACAACACTCGCAATGACCTTCACCAGCAGCAGCAGCTCAGCTCCTACTGCTACTTCTCCCTCCTGCTAAAAGATTCGGGCCATAAATATAACAAGAAAGAAAAGTACAGTCGAGCACGCCCGACTATATAATACTCTCTGCACTTTTCCCGATTAAATTATTAAAATCGGTATCCAGATATTACAATGTGTAGCACTTTCATTAAAACACGTCACATCAAACACACATCTGTTTGTTTGCATGCGAATACACATACATATGTATGTACGTTTGGCAATATATGCTGCATATATGCATGTATGTGTGTATTCGGCGCAGCCAGCTTCAGCGCCGCCACACAAGCAGCGAAAACGTTCGAACATGTGCTTGTGTGTTTCTATCTCGCTTGCACCTATAGGTTGATATTGCGTTCAATTATCAATATTGTAACGCTTCTAGTTTTCTTGTTTATAGTCCGATTTTAATGCGCCTTTTAGGATAGTTTAATGTAGTTAATCTCCACACGAATTATAGATAACAATACTGTATGATACGAATAAGTTCGCAAAAAACGGTATTTGAAGTTTTTTCAAGTGTGGGAAAAGGGGGCGTGGCAGTCCAAAATTTTAAATGGCAATGCAACTATGCTGTCGCTAGGAACCTCCGTACCCAAATTGGTGATCCTAGGTGCCATAGTTACTGAGATATTTGCCGAAAACACCAATTTTTTCCGAGGTGTGTCCAGTTTTTTGCTCATTGTGGGCGAATGGGGCGTGGCATCGAAAAAAAAAAGATTCTTGTATTGACTGACTAAATATGTGATCGTTTGACACCAAGCTCGAACTTGTAGCTCTTACCATCTCTGAAATCTGTTTGTTCATACGGACGGACAGACAGACAGACAGACAGACAGACAGACAGACAGACAGACAGACGGACAGACGGACATGGCTATATCGACTCGGCTTGTGATGCTGATCAAGAATATATATACTTTATGGGGTCTGCCACGCCTCCTTCTGCCTGTTACATACTTTTGCACAAACCCAATATACTCTTGCAGAGAGTATAAAAAGTAGACGGAATACACTTCTTGTCAGGCTCCTCGTTCAGGTGCCATCCTCCCATATATATATATATGTATATATATTTAGATATTTAGCAGCACACTAAAAATACATTTGTGTGTGCTTTTCATACTTTGGTTTCTTTCATTCTTTGCCACTTTCCCTCATACCCTCCCTGCTACCCCTACTTCCCGCTGTTTCTGTTATTTTCGGCCAACAGGAAAATAAAGCCCTGCACAAATGTTGGCGGCAACAAACCAGAAAGAGCCAAAGACTCAAAAACATTTGCCGGCAAATTTCGTTTCAACTTAGGATATAACCAAGAGAGAAAAAAAAAACAAAACTCGCAGAAAAAAAGCACAGAAAAAAATGTGAAATAAAAGCCACATGCGCATATAATAAAAAACCGCTAAAACCCAATTCGATATACACTTGCATTAGCAGCAAACATTCGAGGAATATTATCGGAGTACTTGGAATTTCGGATCACTCTAGTCAACTTTTGAAGCTCCTGGTTTCTGGTTTCTGGTTTCTTGCAAAAATATTTTTTTTTTTAGATTTTATGGTTTGATTTTAAGTGCTTGAAAATCTTTTTTAGAATCAGAATTTTTATATTTTTAAAATTCAAAAACTCTTAGCTCTCAAACTGCTTATCTCAAACATAATCAGCTTGCGAAATTCCATAACTCAATGCCAACCAAAATGAATTCCCACAAAGAAAAGCGACTTCCGTTTCCTGTTTTTTCTCCGCACAGCCAAAAGTTTGAAACTAGAGTAATTTTAGCGAAAAACTTCTTCATACATTATTGAAGAGCATAAAACTGGCACATAGCGCAAACGAAGACATTTAACAAATAAGAAAAAGAAAACAAGTCAAAGAAGGACAGCAGAAAATAAAAGTGTAGCAAAAACACAGCCAAGAAAGACAATATGATAAACGTGTGTGTGCGAATCTCAGATGTGAATGTGTGTGAGGGGGGAGGGGGAAGGGTCCCCCCAAAACACATTTTGCAGCCAGCATAAAAATAAAAATCCAAATGAAATAAGAAATGGCATAAAAAATGCAACAGCTAAAAGAAGCAACAGGAAACAGGCCAGAAAGAGATGGCAAGCGAGTGAGGGAGAGAGAGAGAGAGAGACAAGCTAAGCGAAGCTAAGACCAGGAATTTGCACACGAGCAAAGTGGAGAATATCTTCAGTTTTCTTCCTCTTTTTTTTGGCTTGAATCGCTTGGCGCGCACTTAAGTCAACATTTTGTCGAATTTTAAATGCAGGTGAGCTCGGACTATGGTCACGAAGCGAACACCTAACTGACCCCTCCCGTACTCCAAACGCCCCCCCTCTTCCCTTTCCACTGTTTTTGCTGCTGGCACTTGGCACGCTTTTAATGCTTTGGGCCAAGGTTAACACGAGGCACACATAATGATGAGCAAAGAAGTGGCACTGGAAGCAGCAGCTGAAGCACCAACAGAAGCCAGTAAATAGAAGAAAATGGCGAAATACAAATTGTATAAAAAACAGACTAAGGGCAGTAATAAAGGAGGGCGTAGGCGGTGCGCGCGGGGGGAGTGGACTTTGAGTGAGGCATACAGATAAAAAGCGTAAATAGAAGCGTGGCACGAAATTTCACTTCGTTTGCTTCTTCTTCCTCTGCTCGTTTTGGCCAGAGTCCTTTGAGCCAAGTTGCCGTATCTGTGTGGGTATTGAAAGTGCGAATGTGCACGGAAGTAGGCAGGTCAACTTAAAAAACACGCACAAAGTCATTTAAACACCCAGTTGGACCCAGATTAAATTATACTCAAATGCTCACTAGAAAGCCCAGTCTGTTCCACTTGACAAAATCGAAGTGTTTCACTGAGAGAAAGAAAAAAACGCTTTTTATTTAGCAGATTACAATTATGCTCTTGTCTTATCAACTCAATTGGTTGGTTAGGCATTTTGGGCAGGTTTGTCACAGGCCTACGTCATGTGTGGCAAGAATAGATAGCATGACTAGTAGAATTATTGGTCACCAGCAATGTTATGCTTAGTGAGAAGTGGGCTGGGCTAGCATTGAGTAAGCTGAACTATAATAAGACCTGTTAAGATACCTTAAAATTAAGAAGGGTTTTTAAGTTGTTGATTTTAAGTCGATGCTTCCTAAGGGAACTATAAGAATAGCATAGAATAGACTTCATCAGAATATAGAATATAAGATCAGTTATTTTATTTTGAAGTTTGGTTCGCAATCTCCGAGGCCTACACCAATTTTGAATCTTTAAGCCATTTTAGTTGACCGATTCTAACAAAACTTGCCTAGCGTATAAAGAATTATTCCATACACATAATCTGTGAGTTTTGATAACATATATAAACTGCTGCTCTAGTTATGCATAAAACAAATTTGATTTGCTACGAACTCTTATGCCAATTTTAATGCCTTTTTATCTTATAGCCTCTAAAATCCTTCGACTCATCTGTTGCTGATCAAGCACACATACACATCTGTCACATAACTTTCCTCTGACAAATCCAATAAAAACCCAGCTCTAAAATTGGCTGTGTGTCTTTAAATATGCGTTTGTCCCGCCAGCTGCGGTTGAAGTCCGACTGGGCTGTTGGGTGCTTTTTGGGGGCCCTGTACATGTTTATCCTGACCAGTGACCGCAGTTTAAACAAACTGTTGGCAAACTCAGCTGGCTCAGTCACTGCTGCTGCTGCTGGCCATGAGCACGTGAAGTTGTCACCAGCATTTGACAGCTCTCTCACTCACTCACAGTAGTTTCTGTCTCCCTCTCTAGCTCACTCTAAGCTAGCCCTCTCCCACTCTGTGCTGACTTGCGTGTGTGTAATGAATTTAAAGTTTGCTCCACATACATTTTTCATCCGCTTGCAAATTGTTATGGGTTCGTCGTGTAAATTTTCTTCTTCTTCTATATAGATTTTTCTTTTTTTTCTACTTTTTTTGTGTGTGTGCGACCCACGCAAGCAGCTCGACACCCCAGCAGTACCGCCCTAACACCCCACAGTACTTCCCCTCCACAGTGTCTCTCATTTTCTATTAAGTGGAACACGCGTTTGTCAACGTTACGTGGGTGTCGTGTGTATGTGTGTGTGTGTTTGTCCTTGTTGTCCTTGGACGGGAACACGATTATTAATTTGCAATTGCTGCTAATTGCATAAAAATTCTCATTTTCCACATTTACAATTCATTTTCCCATCTGCTCACACCTTCATCACCACCTTTAGCTTCGTCTACATTTTCATCTCTGTCTCTTTCATCTCCTGCGACGATTGTTCGCTAATTGCGTAAATGTTTACATTAAGCAACGACTAACTAAGCTCCGATTAGATAAGCAGGTGACGTCGCTTCTTCTTCCTCTTCTAGTTTGATTAAAAACAAGTTAAAATTAGTTAATCGCTTGAGCAAGTTGAAATTAGCATTTTATGCGCTTGTTTCCACTTGAACTGAGCTAGTTAAACGCTTTGATTAGTTCTCCTATTGCGACTAAACTATTTTAGCTTAAAAATAGCTATATTTTGGAACGGGTTGAAGTCTCTAATTAAATCATTTTTGAATTCCAATCATTGACGTAGTTTTTTAAATCTATTTATCTATGAAATCTATAAATATTAAGGAATTTTATGTTAATCTTAAGAGAACACAACTTTTTTGGCTTAATTTCTGACAAATTTCAGCTGAAAGTAGCTGCTTCGTATGCAAATCTCTCCAAATTGAACAAGGCTGTAAAAATTTAAAGACGTTTCTCAATTCAGTAGCTTCGACCCATAAAAGTCCCCAACTGTCTTTGCAAATCAGTTTTATCCGCACAAATCGATAATTAACACACAAAAGTCGAATTATTAAAATTCTTTTTGTTTGGCATCGGGTTAATTAATACGAATGCGGTGCAAATTGCAGTAAATCACTTAAATGTACTGACATAAAAATTAATTTGAAACAAATTGCGTGGCATTACGAGCGTAAAGCACGAATATGACTTGAAATTTCCAATTTCCATTTTCATTTACAGCTGGTGATTTTTTAAACGCTGTGCTGAGGGTGTTATAAACTGGTTTAAAGTATGTAACAAGTGGAAATAACTGTGATTCCTTAAAGGTTTACTTATATTTATGTATCTCAGTATTGGTAAGCGTTTGAGACACCAAATTTTGTGAGGGAACTCTTAAAAGGGCAGGCCAAACAAATTTTAGCTGACACGCAGCTAGCTCTATAAAACTTGCAGTTAAATAATAGTTAGCTTATTTAGGCAGCTATTTGTAGTCTTATTTATACCAAACTGAATAGTTAACTGTGGAATAGTGTTGTTTAACAACACTGTAAGTTTCATTCAAATCGATTGACAAACAAAAAAGTTATGGCTCTAGGCACAAACAGCGTAAGTGCTTGTAGCAATGTCATAGCAGCCAGCTAGCTGTCAGCTGGTTGAATATCAGCTGCAGCTGCTTAGCATGAATTCTCAGCCTATTCAAGCAGCACACAGTACCCACACAGGGTAAGTTTATGCCATGTCTACTCCACTCTCCTTTCCCTGCCTTTCTTTTTTTATTTGGCTTTTTTAATGAATGCGTTCACGTTGTCGCTGTTGTTTTTGGCCTGATGCATTGCAAATTGTTGACATTAACGCTGACATTAATGTGATGATTGCCCGATGTTTATTTTATTGTTGTTAATATTGCTGTTGTTGTTGACGTTGTGCGTTGTCGCGAGCGCAACAAGCACAGGGAAAAAAAAAAAAACCAACAGCAAAATGAAAGTGACGCGTCTTATAAACAGTTGAAATCTAATCAATTCCCTTGGCATTTGGCGCCATTTGATTATCGCCAAGTGTCAGTCTCAGTCCCTGTCTGAGTCCCCGTCTCGGATTCAGTTTCAGTTTAAGCTTCATTGGCTAAAACATTTCCTGAATGCTTTTGCCCCTCGACGCGTCCTTGACCTTTTTGTGCCCACGCGGCAAATACAAATAAATCAAACTGAAAGGCAAAGGGCAAAAGCATTTGCTGGCTACAAGAGAAAAAAAAAGCTAAAGAGGCAAATGGACCAAGTGTTTACACTGGCAATACCCTGCACTTTCGGTTGGGGTACAGGGGTTAATTGGGCTGCTTAATTTCAATTTCTTTTCAAAGCAGCATTTATTATAAAAGCTCTTGGGAATTGAGTATTTTGTACAGTCTGCTAACAAAATTCCTCTCTCTACAGGGTCTGCTACAGTCCCTACCACCCTCTATCTTAACTCTAGCTGCTAGTTTTGCTTATACATTAGCCAAATCTCCAGCCGAGTCGCTGTTTAGCAACCATTAGAGAAGTATTTTCAATTCGTTGTGCTCGCATTACGCATACGCCCCGTTGTGCTGCCATAAACTTGAACTTGTCTGCTTTTTGTAGCAGTTTCTGCTGCCTTTTGTGCCCGGCGCCTAACTGAGACCAAACTGAAATTGCAACTGTAGCTCAAGTGCAAAACCAAAAACAGTTTTTGATGGTACTTGACAAAAAATTCAGCTGTTCAGTTTATAAATGAAGAGTTGTCTTATTTTCCGCACTAAATCAAGTTTAATAATGTGCGAGAATTCCAATCATAGCCATAATATTTCAGCTTAATTGTGTGTCTGCTGCCATGCCCTTTTTAGGGCTGGTTTTTTAGTATTTTTTTTTTTTTTCTTAAGGGGTTTTATGCTGACTGGTGTCTGGTTATAATATTTGTCGCGATTCGCCGCAGGTTCGTTAAACTGAAGTGTCATTCGGGGAACTCAGCGCTTATTATTATTTTTTTGATTGTTGTCTCATTTTTTTATGTTCTTATTTCTTTGTTTTCATAAACGAATCAAAGTTCAAGCTCATAAGTTGAAGGTATTTGTGTTGTAATAATAAATCCGAAAGGTCTGCATGAATTGTCGTTTTTTTTTTCTTTCTCTCAGTCGCTTGGCAAACAAATTGGCAATTACACTGCAAGAAAAACTTGGCAAACTTTCATTTGTTTTAATTATTTGCAGTTGGAGAAAGAAGGCAAACTTGACTTGAACATTGTGAGCTTAAGTATGCCTTAAGAAAATGATCAGTTAATTAATTGCTAAAGTTTTTCTCTTGTTTGTCTTGTTGTTATTTTTGTGCTTTCTGCTTTTTGCAGCACTTAATTAATTGTTAATTGAATACTCGTAAATCTTTCTGGGTCATTGTTGCTCAGTTTCAAGTGTTCTGGACTAAATATATATATATATACAACATTGTTGATGTTGGTCTAGATAAGCAGGCAACTCTCGTTGGCAACTCGCTGGTCTGGAGAAAGAGTAGAGTTGCCCAACCCACAGATAAGATAAAGCAGCGACTCTGATAAAAAAAAAACCAAAACCAAAAATATAGAAAGAGAAATACAAGCGATGATTAAGATGAATTTTCCATTGAAAAGAATGCGCAGAAGTTTTGTTAGCCAAGTTAGTCATTTAAACAAATACAGCAGCTGTCAGCATAATCATAATCATCTGCATTATGATCATTAGCATGCAGAACATTTTGCATATTTATAACATTTTTCAGTGCTTTCAGAATTTATAATGCTTTCAACTGCCACCTACCCAAAAGTCTTCTCTCCTAAAAAAAAGCCTTCCTACCTTTTTGGTATTACATCATTAATTCAATGAACCAAACTCATCAAGTGGACCCATGCTGACAGTTGAAGAACAGCAAGACAGCGCCTTCCCCACTTTGATTAATATCTGTTGAGCGTTTTTTCATTTTTTTTTATATTTTTTATTTTTATTTGGACGCTTTTTATGACCACTTCTATGGATTAATTAAGAGAAATACTTTGACGCCTCGTAAGCCCCAAACGCGTTTTGCATTTTTTAACAAGCGGAGCCCTAAAATAACTACACACACACACACACTACCTCCTTATAGCAACTGGCTTCCCTTGCCCTCACACTTTTAAATTAGTTTAAAAAGTTTAATAACTTTGTCAACAGTTTTTGGCCAGCAGCTTGAGATCATAGCCAGCTTTAACTAGTTGAAATTATAGTGAAATGATTAATTTCTGTATGTTTTGACCAACGAATGGGTTGTCTGTTTCAATGGCTCTAAACTTGTGTGACTCACAGCCTGTAATCAAATGTTTTTTAGAATTAGTTGAATTTTAATGACTGGGCATTAGCAAGTCGAGCACTCTTTATTGCTGCAAACGGTTATTTGTCTCATAGTCTTCAATTTTCATGCGTGATCGCTTATCACGATGTCGAGACAGTGTCTCTTTTCGCTCTTCTCCCCGCTCCGTTCTCTCTTTTGACCAAGTTTGCGTTCTGGTTTCAGTCGTCGCTTTGATAGCATTGTTTGTGATTTTTGGGCGGTTTGTTAACATGATCTTAAATTTCGCATGCCGTTCGCATAAACTTTAAAGTTTTTTTTTTCGTGTGGTTTTTTAATATATTTTGTATGGCTTTTCGATTTAACTGTTGATGCCATAAGACTGTTTACAGGTTTCTATTTTCGCATTTATGGCGTTTTTTATTTTGGCCACCAACTGAATATTTGATTGGAGTTTTTTTTGGTTTTGGGTTAATTCCTTGCTTGAATTTGTCATTTTCGAGCTTGTTTCATCACTCAGCGAGACTCTGAGCACCTTTCGCAAAACTCCCCGTTCCACTCTACCCACTTTCTTCTCTTTCTCCCTCTCCCTCTGCCGCTTCCTCTGTCATTTCTGTAGCACACCCAAAAAACAACACATTTTATGACGGCTTCGGTTTACGGCTGAAAAGAATTTTGCATGCTAAATTGAAATTGTTGTGCGTGTGTGTTTGCAATTATAATGCCGCCATATTTTGCCGGCTTAAATACCTGGCCAAAAAGTCATAAAAGCATATTTTATGCTTTAAGTTTGAAATTTGTACAATTTATATTTGGTTTTTCTCATTTTTTTTCTTGTAAAGTTTTTTAAGGTGCGCACAAAGATTCATTTGACTTGCTGTGCGTATGTGGAAGTGTGAACAATAATAAATAAGTTATTTATTAATTCCAGAAGCAAGTTTTAAATATTTAAATATTGCCCGCGGCAACAGACAGACAAAAGCTGACTCATGCAAAGTTACGTTAAGTTTTGTTTGTGCCAAAGAGAACGCGTGATAGCTGCAGGGCTTCAGGGCGCTAGGCAGACAAAGCTAACTCTCAGCTGACGATTTGCTTCGTTAAGTTTGAAGATGGGAGGGGTATGGACGAAGGCAAAGCTGTCGCGTCGTTTAGTTTGCATATGTTAGACTGCGAAAAAGAGAGCAAACGATAACTGCAGGGCTCGCTGCGCTTAGCTGGATCACCTATGCAAGCGCAGAAAGAGAGCGCTTTAAAGAGAGCGCTTCCTTAAATCCTATTGTTAAAGTGCGTTTATGTGTGTGTGTGTCAGAGTGCGAAACAGAGAGAGAGGGGCAGCGCGCAGTAACTGCGGGACACTCTGCACTAAGCTAGATCACCAATACAAGTAGAATAAGAGAGAGCTTTCAAAGAGAACGATTCAAGAGCGCGTGCTTGCTTAACTCTTTCCCTCCCACTCGCACTCAGGCCGTGCAAGCGAGTACGCAACACATTTTGTTTGCCTGCTTTATGAACTGCGCTTCCTGCTAAAATCAACTCTGTTAAATTGGAATTCAAGCAATTTATGCATTTTCACATTTAATGGCATTTGCAAAGTACTTATGTGTATTCATTTATCTGCATTTCCTTGGCATCCTTACAAAACAATTTATGCTGTAGCCAAAAACCACAACAACAAAAAAAGGACAACCCAAAATGTCAACTCCACCAGGCAATAAAAATGACAACAATTTCTGCCAGCTTAGAGCTGTCAAGATATGGTAAGAGAACATAAGAGAGCGACAGAAGAAGAGAGAGACGAGCAGAAAGGAGCTGAGTATGACAGAGAAGAAGTGCTATCAATGCTGCTGGCATACAAAATTAATGTGTATTTAATATGTTTGAAATGTTATCAAAAAAAAAAAAAAAAAAAAAATAAAAAAAAACAATGCAAAAAGAATGAAAATAAAATACCAAAATACGCACAAATTTCCGGCACATATTGCCACCGTTTTCATTCCATAAATCATTGGAAATAAATGCGTACGATTTCTGGTTTGAGTTAAAGGTTCTTTATGCTTTTCCAGACCCAGAAAAAAAGACAAAACAAAAATATAATAATAAATAAAAAATATCCGTCAGTCTGTCTGTCTGTTTATGCAAATTGTGCTCATTTCCCTCTAAATTTGAAATCAAAATCAAAATCGAAATGGGAAACGAAAATCAAATTGAAATTTCTATTTATATAAATTTACTGTGGTTTATGGCCACTTGCAATTAGCATTTCTGTAAAGCATTTTTTTTTTATAACTAAATTTAATGTCAAATTTATTTCATTCTGTGGCTTTGCACTTATTAAATTAACATATCCAACAAACAATTGAACCGTTAAATTGATAGTTAATTGAATTCAAATACGTTTGACACGCACTCCCTTTGTCAGATTTGCATTTTTAATGCAATTTCTTTGGGGACAAAGAGTAGCAAGCGCTGTGGATAGAAAGGGGGCTCGAAGGGGCGTATAAAACAGTCACACAGACTGCTTAAAGGCCACAAACAAGCAAAAGATACAATAGAACACAAAAATGTTACAAAATAGAAATATGTGCAGGAGAATTTGAGTGTTTGTGGCATACCCTGTCAGCAGACAGGCAAAGGGGTAGTTTAGGCGCACAAATAGTAGCATACTTTTCAGCCAATCCGCTGAGACCAGAAATGCAATTTAAACTTAGAAGTAGAATTTAAAATGGTTGAAAAATACTTGATATTTCTCTCAGTGTACTTGGCTCCTTTAACGCTTCAGTTGCACTGCATTTTTTGCCTCTACTTTTGCTAGTTTTACTTATTTGCTTTGTGCAGCTGCCACAATTTTGTTGCCTCTGTCAGTTGTGCCACTCCCTCCCCAAACTTTCCTTCCCCCTTTTACCCCTAGACAATACGCTAATTCCACACGAAAGTCGCGACATTTTCGAGTTGTTCGTTGACTTGTCTCACAGATTTTTGCATTGTTTCTCGGTGGCAAAGTCATTTGTTGTCTGTCTGCTGAATGTTTCTACTTCCACTGCTTCTTCTTTTTACCCAGAGAATAGCACGAAATAGAAACTCGACGCTTAATTTGAATTTGTTTGCCAAAAGTGACAGCTCAAAAGGAGGGGGAAAAAATTAATACACATTTATTCAAGTATTTCCAGCTAAACTTTGGGGTCAACATAATTGAAATAAACTACAGCCAGTCAATTGTTCTTAGCATAAAAGAAAAAAGCTAATGTTATAGACTAAAATATTTGACTAAACTTAAGTTGATTCGACAAACTCCACTCAACTTTAGCTAACAATAGAATTCATCTGAATAACTAATCTAATCAATTGTTTTCCCTCTTTCTCTTTCGCTTCTTTTTGTTCTATTTTTAGGTAAGCTCACACAAAATTTGCTTTTCCCGGAACTTGTTTAACTGACCAAAAGCAGCAGAGACACACAACCCCTTTAAACAGCAGACAAATGACACAATTTTCCGGCTAACATCAAGAAAAATAGCCAACATTTGTGGGTAAGACAAAAAACCAAGCTAAATTTTGAGGAAAATTCCAACATTTGATATAAGCGAAAAACGAAAATGCAGTGCATTTCGCTTGGCTAAATATTTGCTTGTTGTTTTTGTTGGCGAGCAACAGTGCGTATGTGTAATGTGCATGGCAAGCATAAAGTATACGCCGCGTGCAACACGCGCAATTAAGCAAAACAGAAATTGCTGCCATGGAACTGGGAAAAGAATCCGCAAACGAGCCAAAAATAAGTGAGACGGCGTGTGCATAATAAATAAATAAATAATTGAGAGTTGCGCGCGATAATTAACAACTACAAAATGCACTATGATTAGTTTTGGGTAGTGAGGGGTAAGGAGGGGTAGGGGAAAAATTGGCAACACTCGAACACTTGACCATAATCAGTCAATCAGTCAGCAAACGAAAACGGGAACAACATTTGCCGTCGGCATATCGCTAATGAAGTTGTTGCGTTTATTTGTCGTGCGGCATCAACCCACGCATATTAATTTTGTTGTTGCAACACACGCACACACACACACACCTGTACACCCCTTTGGTTCAGTTCGTGTATTGGTCAAAGCCAATTAGACGCATCGATTCTCGGTTTAGAAGCCACATGTCGCCTGGCCAATTTGGAGCACTTGCAACAACAGCAAACGCAAGCGATAAAAACGGAACATATAGATCGAATATATATCTATATCTATCTCTATCGATATGATTGCGCTTTGTCTATTTGTGCATGTCGCACACAAGCTGTGAAAACAATTTATTTGCAGCTGAAATAGCCCAGTTTAGAGCGCTTAGTGCGCAAACATTTTCATTTCATCAAATTGCCAAGAATTTTTAGTTGATACAATAAATTTTTTAATGCCAATTTCTTTTCGCTAAGCTATACAAAATTGTTTAAAAGAGTCCGTTGGCCAGTTTCTCATTGTTTGGTTTAATAAATTTAATTTGTTGTAGTTTTTATATTGTAATTTTAGCTATAATTTAACTGAGTACTTTATTAAAAGCAACATTTATTAAACTTTAGTTGTTTTGCACTTAAAACTTTTGACTTTACTTAGCTGAGCTATAAAAAGAACTTAATCATAAATAAACCAAGCCATGAAAGGTACTAAAAACATACAGCTACTTAAAACTTGTACTTAAAATAAAATTAATGCTCAAACTCTTCAGCTACTTTCCATAACTTAAATACACAAATTAAATAACTTTAATTTAATAATTATCAACATAAAAGCAAGTTTAATATCTTAGACTTTTAGGTAAACTGCTTAATTATTTATGAATTGTGTGCTTCATTGAGCTTAAATCTTGTTTTAGTGCGCCTAAGCCATAAATATACAAACTAAATATTTAATAGTGCTTATTTAATGCTTTGTGCACTAAAATGTATCTGATTGCTGAGTATCTTTCAGTTTGTTTTCGTTTTCATGCACATCACGTGCCAACACGTTGAGTAATTACAGTCTTAAAAGATGATCTGCCGTCTAGGCTAATGGCTGGCATAGAAATAGATATAGATATAGATATACGGATATGCCACATGCATGGCCATGCATATATGTCCATCTGCCATAATCTCTTCCACTCTCTCGCACTCTCTCTCTCTCTCTTCCTCATACTCCTGTGTGTGTTTTGACCCAGTTAGCGCTTGCTGATGGTCAACAACCACACACTCAGACACACGCACACCCTCTATGGTTTGTGTTGGGGTTAACACTCAATTTACCAACAGTTCGCGGCACATAAAAATTCGTTTGAATAATAAAGTAAAAAATAAAGAGAAGTGGAATATATAAAATAACTGAATATATATAGTAGAGAAGAGAGTTTGCTTTGTTTGTACCGACTGAATAGTTTGTTGAGTTGCAGGTGCTTAGAGCCAAGTTAACAGTGCCACTTATACAGGCAAGGCCAAAGGGGGGAGTGAGGAGCCAGCCAAGGGCTGTAAAGCAACAAAAACAGAACAAGAAAACTTAGTACAGCTGAGTACACACAACTATAAATACCCTGTGTGCACAGAGTAATCTCAGCTAGCTGTTAAGCGGCTTACTGCTGTATACGTGTGAAAAGCTGAATGCTATGCGCTGACTAGTGACTGCCTGACTCGACTTACTGTAGTCATAACTTTTTTGTTAGTAAAGCGATCTTTATGAAACTTACAGAAACGTTTTACAACACTGTTAACTACATAATTAATAAATTTAATGAGTAAGAGTTTAAAAGTTTCTGCCAAAAAATAAGCTTTCAAATATTTAGTGTGAGTTTTGTGGGCGAAAGGGGCGTGTCATCCAAAAAGTTTAACTATCTGGGGATTCTTTAGTATGTAGTTTATCTATATACCAAATTTGGTATTTCTGGCTCTTTACAACACTAAGATACTAAGTTTTAAAGAGCTGCAAGTCCGTATAACACTTCATAGGCTTTCTGTAGTTTTCCACTGCCTGTAACAAACTTATTATTCTCCTTGCCACTGGGTATAACAAGGATAAGCTTGTTAGCTGAGGAAGTGGCAAACAGTAGACAATTCTTAGCCTTTCTACTTCTGCTGCTTCTTGTAACAAATTGTAATTAAAACGTTTAATGCGACTTTTGTGCCTCCTTCCCTACCCTTGCCAACCCCCTCTTTCTCTCTACTTCCCTCTCACCCCCCCGTCTATTAATTAGGTCAAGTGAAATGTATTTGAGCGCTTATTCAAATTGTTGCAAGATGTTTGCCTGCAGTCTTTGGCTTTCGGATGCGCTTTTAGCCACTTAATTGACTGGCATTATTGTTGCTGCAGCTGCAATTGCACCTGCAACACGGCAACAACTCAATTAGTTTGCCAGAACTTTGGGGGCGTGCCTGGGGGGGCTAAGAATAGGAGGAGTACGCCTTTCCAAGGCTTTGCAGCACTTATCGCACTGCATAATTTGTAGGTCAGTTTGGCATGAAATCCTCTCGGCTATAAATTGCACTCGAATGCAATTAGAAAAAAAAAGAAGTCTGTGTTTGCCTGGCTCAAAAGGCCAAAGCAGTGGCCTAAACACAAAACCAATTTCCCTAAGAACCTGATGTAAACAGAGCTAAAAAGTTGTCTGTAAGTAAACTTTTTTATAGACTTAATGTGATGCGCTAACAATTTGTTTTATCCTTTGACTTTGACTTGAAGTTGGTTTTATTTAGGCCCATTAGTCCTCGCTATTGGCCATCTCAGCTTAAAGGGGGTAATCGTAACTTTGTCAACACAAAATAAATTCTAGTCGAACAGGAGACAAGAATTCGTCATTTCGTCATTTCAATTTTCATGCTCACTTGCCTCCTGTTAACAAAAAAAAAAAAGTCGCCTCTTGTCATTAGGGCCCAAATGTCTGGCCAACTTGGCGTCAGACCAAAAACAAAACGAAGCGTGCAAAATGCTCAAATGTTTGCTCGACGCTCTACCAAATTTGATTAAGTTCAATTTAGCCAAAATTCTACATCGCTCTCTCTACGCTGCCACCCACTTTCCCCTCTCTTGCTGTCTGTTTCTCTTTTTCTAGTGCCACGCCCACTAGGCAAGGCAGAGGTCGCTTTATTTGCGCTCAACTTTTGCAGTTAAGTTGTACAACAACACTTTTTGGTTAAACTTTCATGCGGGTGTGTTGGGTGTGTGTGTGTGTGTTTGCTGGGTGTGTGTTTTTTGCCAGGAAGAAATTTGTGATTCCATTAGGAAAACGTCTGTGACTCGCATGTCATTTAAGTTTTTGCTGACATTTATATAGTACTCTCTGTATTACAGTTAGAATATATATGTATCTTTATATATATATTTCAATCTGACACAGCTGTAAAACGCTGCTGTAAACTGAGCTGATTTGCATTGACAATATAATTATAATAAAAGGTATACAAATTTTACAAATGGAAATGGCAGAGAAAATTGAAATTTGCTAGAGAAAAAGCTGTAAATAGTTTATAATAATAGAAGTAAACTAAATTTAGTTTAACTTGGCTTAAAAGGTATTCCGTTTGGCTTGTTGTAAGGCTAAGAAATATTATTGTTACCTTTAAAAGTCCTAACGAATTGCATTTTGCTTAATTCAAACAATTCTAGTTAGTAATCAAATTAACTTGCTTTAAAATGAAGTCATAACATACTGCATAAGTTTATTCATAACTTTGCTACTAGTATTGAACTTAATTATAGTAACATTATTACAGACTTAATATTTAATGCTTTAATTGACTTTACTGCCTACGTCTGCCAATGTTTGCCCACTTCTGGGCTAATCTGAAATGCACACACCCACACACTCATAACTCTACTTAGACCAAACACAATTCATTGATTTGACTGCATTTTGAAGAGTTTTGCATACAGAATGCTTTTCATATGTCTATTAAATCAATTAAATGCCATCAATATACCAACAACAGAGTACAAATGGGGGCAAAAGGGGTTAAGTACAGCGTATGGCTTATATAATAACAATTGTAGTCTCACTCAAACTAATCACTTGTTTCAATATTTGCCCAGAAGGCGCTGCAAGTGGTCAGAGTGTACCGGAAACGGAAACGGGCGACAAACGGAAACGCAGCATGCAAACCGATATGAACTGAATTGTAGCCATGGCCCAGAACTAACTATATGTACTATATATCAAGTATACTATAGTTAGCAGTAGGCTTGGCTCACTCGGACTGGGGCAAATCGACAGTCAAGTTTTTTGGCTAATTGATTTTCTCACACTGTGTGCGAAAAGTCTGCAACTCGCTGCGAATTCGAGTATGAATTTTCCTTTTGAAATTTTAATGGCTTTTCGCTGTTGTTGTTGTTGCTGTTGTTTTGCTGTTTTTCTGTTTTTCCTTTGGCTGGTTTCTTGTTGCTGTTGATTTAAATGGACTCGCATAAAATGCGGCTAATTAAAACTTATGAAGCCCAACGTAAACGCCAGAGAACAGAAAAATAACAAATGAAAAACCGTAGAAAAACCAAAAGGAAAAAGCACAAAATGAGCAGCTACTCAGTAACAGTGGAAGAACAAGCACAAGTGTATGCATTAAAAGCCAAATTCATTTAGCTGAAAAACTTATTGAATTTTCATGAACCTGCCAAAAATAAAAAAAAAACACCAAAGACACTGAAACTTTAGCTTGAAAAAATGTATATAAAAACAAAGCCAGCGGCTGGCAAAAGCCTGCAAAAAGCGTAAGACAAACAAACAAATAAAGAAAAACGCTTAAATTCAAACGGAAAGGAAAGTTTTTCATTGCAGTTGAAAAGGTTTTTGTCCTCAGCTTGATTTTGGCTAACAAAAATTTAAAGAAATGACAAACGTCAAATGACAAATGAGAAAGAACTTGGGCAAAAGTTTATTAATGATATGCTTTTTAAATAGATTTTAATTTTTAAGTCGGCTTACAAGAACTGTCAATAGATGGCGCTTATGTTTGGGGTGGGGGTTTATAAATTTCATTTATATTTATTTTATTTTGCGGCGCACAAATGAAATTTACAACATGTTGTTATTAACTCAACTGAGGACGCGGCTATGCAAATGAGCAATAATAAAGCCAAAAACTCTTGGCTGTTAATGTTTGCGCATTAAAATGAGAAAAAAGCCGAACGTCCAGGCGGCACACACACACACACACACACACACACACACACGAAAAACAAGCAGCCGAAAGGCAAAGAAGTGAAATGAAAAAAAAAATAAAATATGAAATGGAATTCATAAATTGGGACAGTGAAAAAGTTGTGCTTGCTGTGTGAATGGGGGCGTGGCTACTCTAGGGATGCCAAGGCACGCCCCCTCTGGGCATGGTCCAGTAGCTTTTTTAGCCGGGCCCATAAAGCATAATCAAGTTTCGCAGTGACGCGAACCATAAGCCAAAATAAGCGTTAAGAGTTGAACAATTTTCCTACCGATGTCAATGCTTAAGTTGGCTCTCTTTCCACCCCCTTCCTTCACACCCCCTGCCTTTACACAATTTTTAATGGTTGCAGTACGAAACGGCTTTAAAGGGCAGCCGTTTTGGGCCGCTTTCGGTAGCAACGTGTGTGGCCCGACCACAGACATTTACATAAACAGTGCCCCCCGGCAGTTGTGTGGCATTGGTAAGGGAAGCCGTCATGTACTCGCCGCTATTTGTGTAGATTATAATTCGTATACAAATTGCGGGCGTGCATAAATATCAAATACTTACGAGCTGGGCCATAAAAATCAATTCAAAGTGGCCAAACTAGAATATTTTGTGCTGAAGACGAAACAATTTGTGGAGACTGTGTCTGTGTTTATTTGCATTTCCTGCCACACAGCGGAAGTTCACATCTCAGTGCTGAGAGGGCGGTGGGAGTGGCACTGAGCGGGCTTTTCACTCATTAACAGCGGCGCCCATGTGCCAGCAAGTTATTTATTTTATGTATACCCCCCCCCACCACTCAACTCAATTGCTCAAGACTTTGGCGCCCAACGACGTTACCAGTTTTCGTGCATTTTTATTAGTTTCTCATGTGCCTCGGGATCATTAAAACTTCTTCCCAGACTTTAGCTGCAGCGCTTTAATGAAGTGTTAGTGTAGTTACTTTAATTTTAATGCTCACTTCCGTCCAGCGCACTTCTAACGAATTTTGGCGCCCAACGTTTTACCTACAGCATCAGCAGATTCCCAGAAAAAAAAACACATAAAAAATTCTATATGCTAAATATATGTTTCAGAGCGCGATGATATCAACATTGTTTATGAAACAGCGACAGATTTAAATTTAATTTTAAATTCAAATTTCAAATGTTGACAATAAAATTTGGCAAACGTTGGCAATAAAATGGTTTTTAGATTTCAAAATGTTCAAAGTTTTAAAAGATTACTAAACGCTGCTGCATTAATTTCTAATTTAATTTCAGTTTCGTCACTTGCTATTTTCGATTTTAATTTCAAATAAATGCATAACGATTTGTCGCTTGCTTTTTTTGGCAAGAAAAGAAGAAAAATCTAGTTACATATAATTACACATATATCTATATATACATATATCTATATCTATATAGTTTCTTTAGTTAATCCTCAGCTGTTTAATTGGCGCTTTTATTGCTTGGCTAAAAGTCCCAACATGCCCTAACTGAGGGTGTTTTAGACTTCTTTAAGCAGCACAACAGTTTGTAAATTTCTTCAACACTTTTATAATAAAATTGTCTTTGATTAATGTGCTATATGTCTTCAGTTAGAAGCTTAACCAAAATCATTAATAATCAGTTCTTTTTTGTATATATAATAAATGTTTTTGAGTGTATTATATCATCGTCTGGCTTTGTTGTTTTTCACTAAGAAGCGTGCCAAATTTCTTGGCAATTTTCCTATTTATTTTTAACAACAAAATTAGTCATCTGCTGTGAGAGCGGCAATTTGAGTGCGAGCATTTTAGCCGAATTAGTTTGAATTGAATTTCAATTTAAGTTAAATATAGAAAAGTCCAAACACTTGTTGCCACAGCTCATCTAATTGTTTATTAATCGTTTCTTTGGCAGCCTGACAAACCCCAAACTGAAGGTTACAATTTAAGCAGAGGTGACAGTAAATAATGCCACCTCAAGAACTGTGTGTACACATACTTGTGTGTACCACTGTGTGTCGCTTTGTTTCATCTCTGAGTCCGTGAACTAATTTATGAATGTCGACAGCATTATTATGTCATAGTTCGCTTAGAACTTCTTGATTTATTGACCAAATTTTTTGTTTTTTTCTTACAGCCCAACCAAATTTAATTAGCTGCTTTTGAAATGTAGGTTAAGCGTTTTTTTTGGCATTTATTTTATTGTTTCGTTTTTGTTTAAATCCATTGAGTTTTTCATGCCAAAAAGTGTTGACAATTTGAAATGGGCTCACTAAACGTTCGAAGTCATTGATGGGCGAAAGCTTTGGCTTATTAGGTATGCCAACAATGTAGTCACCTGTCGTTGTGTTGCCAATTATTTATGCTATTGTCTAACAACTATTTTTATAGGCAGCAAAGTGTAGTAGAGTGTACACGATCAGAATATGCCCAAAATTTAATATTTGATAATTTAAACCAGTGTAGCTTACCCTCCACACAGGGCATACAAACTTGTTTGACACCTGACTAGAGCAGCTAGTGATTTGTGTGCAATTCATTGATAGAAATGTCAAAATTGTCAAGTGCAGAAGCCCAAAATGCAGTTGACCATAACTTTCAGCTCAGTACGAATTGAATGATGAGTTACTAGAAATAAAAGCAGAATATTTATGCAAATATGCCCAACACTTCCCACTGTAGCGCACTGCAAAAATTATAGCTTGAAAGTCGAAAAACATTGTGAAATTTCATGCGTGATTGCACTGCATAATAACGGATATTAAAAGCAGATATAATTTAAAAAGATTTTCAAACAAGATAAATAAACCGAGTACCAGCAATTCTGATGCTTTTAAATTGAACAATTTTAATTGCATTTTTAGAGCAATTAATAAATTAGACGACAGGAAAATGGAAATGGAAATTGTGCAATGAAAATGTTAATTTTGCGAACGCAAATAAATAATAAAAATCACGTTGCTAATAAAATGTGGCACATAATTTAGTTAAGGCTCATTAAATGCATAAACATTAAATAAATAATGTCAATGGAGCGCTCAAAGGCGAAAAGTCAAAGCAATTAACGAATTGTTGTTACCGATAGCACGCAAATGGTTCAAACTCTATATAAAAACTGCTTTATAAAGCTATAAGTTTATACAAAACAGATTGCACGTATTTATAGCACTGACAGCGATTTCAAGTTCATTTTTTACAGTCTTACAAAAGGTCAGAGTGTAGGGAGTGTGTGCTCTGGGAACAGCAGCAAATTGAATTCAAATTCATGCAACGTGCTACACTCATGTCCTGGCTAAAACAAAAGGCTAAAAGAGCGTATATTTCTATTGTGGCTTTTGGTATAAAGCTTTGACTTGGGAATTTGGGAATTTCAACTGCACACAGAGAAAATGTGTCGTGTTGCAGTGCGACCGCTGTTGGAATAGAAAAATACAAGTTAAACTAACAACTTATTTCATGGCACAATGGCAAAGGCAACAAGGGAGCACACCCGTCACACACACACACACACACAGACCGCCATATTATATAGACAACGCTTGAAAAGCTAGAAAGTGCAGTAAACTAATAGTCCACCCACTCACTCAATAAACGATGATCATCATCATCATCAAGCTAATAATGAATGAGGGCTGGGCACAGGTCAGCGTATATATAGCCACAAACTAGCCAGTTTACTACATACATATATATATACATATATAAAGCAAAACGCCCAAAAACGAATCGATAGTCATAGAAAATCAGTCGTCTCGACTCATAAATATTTCCCACTCCAAGATGCTGGGCTAGCAAAACTGCATTGGAAAAGCCTTTTTTCATTTTATTAGCTGCTCATGACCTGCGGCAATAAAAATTCATGTGCCTGGCACGGGGTAGGCGCAGAGGGGAGTGGGGAAAGTGCTTAGTGGCGACAGACGTCGTTGGCATCACTTGTGATTTATATGTGCACAACTGAGAGTAGGCAACATGTTGCCAGATACATGTTGCAGCAACATTTGAGTTACTTTTGCCAAATTTCTTACGCTGGGCAATTTCAAGAGCCATTGACCTATTTCAGTTAAAAGTGCTGGTTAAACATTAAAACTTATCAGTTTTTAAACAAAGTGTTAAGCCTTATAACCCACATAATCTTTAAGCTTTCTTAATCGGCAACTTGCCAAATACTTGAAATTCTTGTAGCTTTATCAAAGCCCAAACGATTGCCTGGGGAAAGACACTTTGCTGATTAATTGATAAGAGTTTATAAGAAGAGTATAAGAGTATATGGTATTCGCCTGAATTCTACTCCAAAGTTGCAGCAACATTCGCGGTAAACGCTTCGTTGCTGCTGCTGCTGCGTCTAATCTCCAGAAGATGAAGCGTTTGGCCATATGGAAAAATATATTTTCAAAAAGATTGCCAAATGCTGATTAGCTGAAAGCGGCACACGACTCACAGCAACAACAAGAGCGGCTGCCATTTGAAATTGATTAGAGCAGCATTTACGGAGGGAAAGAAAGAGAGAGAGAGAGAGAGAGAGAGAGAGAGGGGAGAGAGCGCGAGGAATTTGTATTATGACTGCGAGTGCAGATAAGCAAAGCGATAGCGTCACAGCGCATTAGAGCAACCTACTTCCCTGGAGCATGGCGCATGGAGCATGCAGCACAGAGCTCGAAGCTTCGAGCTTGCCACATTGATCTGCCTCTGATTTGTGCCACGCCTGCCGCCACACCTGCCCCTCTGTGTGCCAAACAGGCGATGGCAACGCCAACACACGACAAACACAATAAACTGCAGCAATTGTTGCAGTTTTCAAGTGAAGTAGCATTTTGCCCACCTTCCAGCGCTCATCTCATAGAGTTGCGCATGCGCTGCCCTTGTTATGAAGCGTCTAGTTTCTAGTCTTCTGAAGCTTTCACATTAAGGTTTTGTGTCTCAATGCACTGTAGGTAAGAGGGTATAGGCGGCTGGAGAACAAGTAGGAACAGCGAGAAGAAGGGGAGGCTAGGGAGCAAGTGAAGTTAGAAGAAGATTTTAAAAATTCTAGTTCTAAGGGCAGTGGGGCTTATAAAGATACTAGGATTCTTCATCTGACACTCTAAGCTCTAAGAAGAGCAGTCAGTCACCAGAAGTCTAGCAAAAAAGTGAGTAGGAGAAAAAGAAGAAGAGATGGAGAGAGGAGGGGACCAGGGTACTGTTAAAGTTAAAACATCTATACTTAAATCCATTCTGCTCTAGAATTCCTAACATATTTTCACTATGAATAAACTACCGATTATATGATTATATATTATATGTTTTATACGATTCCAAGACATATAGAGTAACTGTTAGTCTTCTATAGCTTTCTAGCTAATGCTTTGCTAGCCTCCCTTCTACTCCCTATACTTCCCTCTCTCTTTCTCTCTCTCTCTCCCTACTTGCCTTTCTAGTTGGCTGCTCGCTTGATGCTCATTCATGACGTTAGTGCCGTTAAGAATATGAAAAATTTCTTTTGTTCGACACTCACCTTTTAAGCCAAGGTTGTCTTAACTGGTTGAAGCTAGCTGACTGCCATTCTGCTGCCTTTGCCTTTGACTTCCTCGCTTGCCATGCTTGACACTGAGTTCTAGCATTGTTTAGTTTGCATTTAGGCCAACTTCAATGGGGCACAATGTTAATGTTAATGTTGCAGCTTCAGCTGCACTTGTGTTATGATTATGTAATGCAAAACTTGGACCAGAATGGATTTAACTTGCGATTTGACTTTGGCTAGGGTTGTGAGTTGGTTTGGGACAGGTTAACAAGCGCAGTAATCAACATCATTATCATGCTGATAATGAATGTATCTGTTATTGTTGGCATGCTGCTATTGTGAGTTGGCTTTCGACAAAAGATAATAACAAAACGTTCTGAGAACTGCAGTTGGCTAATGAGACAAGTCGCTGACGGAAGCAAATGTTCGGATTACAAAGCAGACATTGAATTGGAGATGCCCAGAGAGGAGGAAGGAGAGAGGAGAGTTGGCAGAAAGCATAAGATTGCAATTGTCAAGTTTTATTTGTTAACGTGGCTTTGAGATGCAAAACAAACGATTTCGGGCTTGGAAACGGAATCTGCACGCTTTTGCATTATAAATGCATTAGGTATTCAAAACATTTTCATTTTGGATACACTCACTAGCTGCCAGTCCCCTCCACGCCCCTCAAACTTCCTACCATCAACTCATTAATTCAATTGCATTTTCCCCTTTGCAATTTTCGTGAAAATTGTCGACTTAGGCAAATTTGCATAACTGTTGAGCGCCAGAGGGGTAAGCAAACACACACGCATACCCCCGTCGACCCCCTTGAAACCCCGCGCGTGTGTATATTAGCTAGTTAGAGCTTGTAACTAATTGCCAGCTGTAATATGCAACACTGTGTTGCAAGGACAAGGTGCACAGTCTCAGTCTCAGACAGCAATCAAATTCAATCAATTTAATCAAGCAGAACACACACACACAGGGGTAGAGGGAGCACACCTGTGGGGTAGCAGGAAAAGGCTGGGAGTGCGTATACCGGGCGTATGCGCAATGTGGCAGCTGCTGCTGCTGCTTTGTGGCGCCTCGTGTTAATTTTAACACGTTACGCACGTAAAACGCACAAAGCGATGCTAAAAATACCCATCATCTATATGTATATATACGCCGTAAATGTACTTTTATATAGCTGCCATAATATCGAGTAACAAACGATGCCAACACACACACACACACACTTAAACACGCACCGACATTTGATACACATGCATAACTAGAGAAATAAACTTGACTCGAAGGATGTTGTTTTAGCCACAACATGCTGCCAAGAAAGGGGTGTGCTTGGGGTGTAGTAGGAGGCTCGGGGGCGTATCTCAGATCTGGGTCTGGGTCGTAGAACTATATAATAAAAGACAGTCATAAAGCAACAGCCAAACGTGCGAATAACACGTACAAATGAACAGTTGTAGGGACACAAAGCACACACACATACAACACCGCAACACACGCACACCCTCACCAAGACAGGCACAACCAGAGCTAAGCTAGTTAGTTGCTTATATTAACTATTGTGTGTTGGAAAACAAAAACACACAAATTTCCCCAACTGAAAGTTAAAGCTTATAAATGTAGCTAATAAAACAAGTTAACATTTTTTAACTGAGCAGGCAGCAGCCTAAACTAGAAGACATAGAAACTTTACATTTTTTCTAAAAATTTTATAAAAACACTTTTTTTTTATTTTTTTTTTAGCTTAAAAATACAGTGCATTTTTGTCTATTTTTTTTAATCAAACTGTTCATATTTCTAATTATCAGTTTTGTTGTATTTTTATTTAATTTAAGATTAAAATTTCCTATCTCTTTTTTTGGCAGTTTGCGATTTGCTAGCGAAAGAGTTTGCAGCATTTCATTAGCAAAGTACATTTCTGTTTCTATACACTTTTTTGTTGTTATTGTGTATTCAGTTCGTTTGTGTCTTTGGGGAGCAACAGCAACGCCGAAATGTACAAATTCCCCAAAAGGCGAAAGGCGATTTCTTATGCTAAACACGCGCGTGTCTGGCGAGCGATTTGCCAGCGCTTTTCTGCCGAATTCAGTACGTTTGTTGTTAAAAAGAAAAGCATACAAAATAATAAAAGACATGCACATAAATAACACGAGTGAGTGTAGAAAGAAGCAGTAGCAGCAGCAGCAGAAGAAGCGGAGTGAACACAAAAACCAACAAACAAAACAAAGCAACGAAGAGGCAAATAAACCAAAGGCAAAACCAAAAGGCAACAAACAGCAGAAGCTGAAGCAACTTTAGGATCGACAACAACATTTTCCATGCCCATTTCCATTTCCACTTCCATTTCCATTCACATTTCCAATTCCATTTCCAATTCAAAGCCAAAGTCAACGTGTGCTAAAAATAAAAGTAGAAAAGAGTAAGCACGAACAAAGCACGACCCTGTGTGCTGGCGTTTGCTTGGAAAGCTGGCTGCTATGAGCAGTTAGCTGCGGGGATAGCTGGCTGCTATGTAGCAGGTGGTGCTCATTTTGATAAAATCAGAACTTTTTTGTTTCTTTACAGCAGCGTTACACAACACTGTAAGCTATAAAACTGTTAAGATTCAAGATTCTGAACTGCTGAAATAAGCTAGCATCGTTTTGTGGGCATTAGAGGCGTGGCTTTTAGGTACTAGTAGTTACCAGTACTGCCTGCTTTACTAAGCAGTCCACATACCAAATTTGAAGCCTTTAGCTCTAACCAATGCTGAGTTAATCCAAGCGTCCATCAGCTTTTCTGCCTTTCAACAAACCGCTTTAACCCTCTCTACAGCGTTTAAAAGATGAAGAAGCTCACAAAACGAAACGCACAGAAAAGAAAGTAACGCAAAGTAATGCGAAAAGCAAAGGGAAAATAAAGAAAATTCACACACGCGCCTCGCACAATTCTTAAGCCATTGAAAGAAGCGTGAACTTGAATTGATTTGCTTACAGACTTTTCTTTACAGTTGTAAACACGTGTGTGTGTGTATGGGTGTGTGTATACATGTGTGCGTGTGTGTATTTACTACAAATGTTGCGGCATGTTACTGCTGTGTTGTTGTTGTTGTGTCTGCCCCCTGACAACAGTAAAAACGACGTCATAATTATAACGAGCCAGCAATTTGTATCTTTTTGGGAGCAGACAACGTGGCGTATGAGCAACCAGCACTTTTTTATAGCCCACACACAACTGAGCGTTAAATTTCAAGTGTATTTCAAGAGAAAAAGGTTAAAATGCAACCGTAAAAATGGCGTACACACGACAAGGGACCACTGTGTGGGGAGTTGACATAGGGAGGCTTCACTGTGATAAGCAACGAGGGGGACTGAAAGGGGGAAGGAGCGAAAAAGATTTATGAAAAATTGGCTTTTGTTTGGCCAAGCGGGTCACAAGCAAACAAGATAACACAAACACACACGGGTGTGTGGGGGAGGGAGAGAGAGTGAGAGGGAGACAGACATAGTGTGTAGTGAAATGTTGAGTTTATGACAGAAATTGAGTTTTTGGCACACTGTGCGGCAAGTAAAATAGAGTTTAAGCAATTGAAAGTTTGGCAATGAATTCAGCAGCAATTAGAAAAGGGCTTAAAGGTATAGCTATAAATAGCTAGAAGATAAGAAGCTAAAAAAAAATTGCACATTTCTTTTTACGCTACTAAAAACTACAGCGTATCTGAAAGCCCAGCAATCCCTCTGACACACAATCGTTTATCTATTTGTTCCTGTTCTATATTTTTATTTATTTTTTGTAGATTTTATGTTGCACGTTTCCACTTCCGTCCTGTGTTTTTTTATGTGCTTTACAAACTACAAAAATAGTTAGCAGCTTTTACGCACAACACAACCCAAGCTGACGCCCACAGCCACGCCCATTTGGCCTTGCTCGGCAGCAATAATAAAACCGTTCAGAGAAATCAAAAAAACTATGGCATAATTTTCAAATTTATTGCAGTTGACCACAAATAAACAACTGAAACTGTTGTGGCAGGCGAACATGGGTTAAATGGGTTAAAACGACAACTGAAACGGGCACAAAAAATACCAAAAAAATACTAAAAAATAATTACATTTGTCTAAAACTAGAGCAATACGAAAAACATAATAATAAAACAGTGCAATTGTGTATCTAAACAAATTTAGAATTTGTTTGCTTTTAGCCTTTTTTTGGTTTTTTTTTGTTTTTGATTTGCACATTTGGAATAGAAAATTTCTAAATTTTCGTATTTTTTTTGTAATTTGGCTACGAATTTGGCTTTTAATGTGTTTTTGGATTTTATTACACACAATGTTGGTACTCCTCGGTGGCTCATTGTTTATGTTTATGCATTTTAATGTTGCAAGATAAACAGGCGGCGCCTGGGCAGCTGCAACTGCAACATGCCACAGCCCCTCTGCCCCCTCTGCCCCCTTTACCACCACTTTCCCTGTCTTTTCACAAAATCAAAGTCAAATTGTGTGTGAAACGCTTTCAGCTGTTGCCAAATCAAATAATCAAACGGAAATTCAGTCAAGCAGCCAAACAAAACTTTTAGCCAAAAACTATAAAAAGCATTGTGGCTAGAAGAAGAAGCAGCAGCAGCAGCAGAGGAAAATATGTTATTTAGACAATCATTAGTTGTGATTTCAATTAGTTGTTTAATTGAATTTCACAAAGTTAAGTTTCACTAAATTAATTATGTTCAACTATTTGTTTAATCCCTTTAAGAAGCTTTCAGCTTTTGGTAGGATACACAGAGAGAAACAGTTATAAGCATTGATAGACATGTTTTCAGAGTTACCTCAGCTGTAGTTTTCCTTCCTTTCCAACAGTCATAACTTTTCGCTCAGTGTACTGTCGCTGAAGTTGAGAAGTTGCCTCAATGCTCAAATACTTTGGATCAAATAACTTGAAAGACACAAAAATAACTGCAACGGAGCAAAAGTCGCGTGTAATCTGAAACTCTTCTGACGGCAAATCCTTATCCTTTTGGCTGTCCAAAGTGACCCCCTACCACCTGCCATACTTCACCTGAGTTCAGAGGCTGCGTGAGGGAAGTTCAAGTGAAACTTGTTGAAAAATTGCAAAACGTTAATCAAAGTTAAGCGGCGCAACGACGACGTCAAAGTTAATTAAATTACAAAGTTATTTAATACTTTGGAATCGTTACCGTTGCTACCAGCAGATGACATCAGCTGCAGTAGCAGGAGCAGGTTAAAGAGCGAAGATGGATCAGAAAGCCCTTCAGGGGGTGGAGCTGGAAGTGGAGCATACCGTCAGCAGCTGCAGCAGTTACAGCTACATTTTAGCACTTTGAACTTTTGCAACCTTTTTGTAGCTTTGCCTCATTTGTTTTCCAGGTGTCACACAGCGCAAGTGGAGTAAGAGAAAGTGTGGAAAGGAGGGAGAGAGAATTGAGAGCACGTCCCTCGAGACCGAGCACGTGTATCAGTGTTTTAATGAAATGTAATTGAAATAAATTAAATCGCTCGCATTGCATATTTTTGGTTGCAATACCTTTGAGTTTTACAATTAACTGTGTGCAGCTGGACACGAGAGGTAGACCCCACAAAAGCTGTAATTACAGGTGAACATTTTACCTCTGTGTGGAATTGAATTTCAGTCTCCCTTGAAATCGAACTAAACTAAATGTTCAGCTCACAAGCTAGTTTCTTAATTTAGCGTTATTCTAATAAGCTTTTTGTATAAATACTATATATTATCATCATATACCGGCCCATTCCACATATTTGATGCGCGTTTTTCCCTTTTTCGTTTTTTCTTCTTTTCCTTTCGTTCATTTAGTCTACGTCGCTTTTCCTCCAGTTCCTGACGGTATTCTAGTTCAATGCGATCTAGGTTCTCATCTAGTTCAACATCTTCTTCATCTTCTTCTACTTCCTCTTCTGCTTCGAATTCTTCCTCTTCTTCATAAAGTTCCTCATATGGTTCTGTTTCATATTCTTCCATAATTTGTTCCTGTTCTAGTTCTTCTTCTTCCTCCCATAATTCTTCATTTTGTTCTGATTCTCGTTCCTCATCTTGTTCACCATCCTGTTCTGATTCTTTTTCTGATTCTTCTTCTGATTCTTCTTCTGATTCTTGTTCATCATCTTGTTCTGATTCTTGTTCACCATCCTGTTCTGATTCTTCTTCTGATTCTTCATCTAATTGTTGTTCTGATTCTTCTTCTGATTCTTGTTCTGATTCTTGTTCCTCATCTTGTTCACCATCCTGTTCTGATTCTTCTTCTGATTCTTCTTCTAATTGTTGTTCTGATTCTTCTTCTGATTCTTGTTCTGATTCTTGTTCCTCATCTTGTTCACCATCCTGTCCTGATTCTTCTTCTGATTCTTCTTCTAATTTTTGTTCTGATTCTTCTTCTGATTCTTGTTCTGATTCTTGTTCTGATTCTTGTTCTGATTCTTGTTCCGATTCTTGTTCTTCATCTTGTTCTGATTCTTGTTCATCATCTTGTTCTACATATTGTCCTGATTCTTCTTCTGATTCTTGTTCCGATTCTTGTTCTTCACTTAGTAGATCCTCTTCTAGTTTCTGGTCTTCACGATCTAGCTCATCGTCTAGTTCCTGTTCTTCCTTACATAGTTCCTTATTGTATTCCAGCTCCACACGATCTAGTTCATCGTCTAATTCTTGCTCTTCTTTCGTTAGTGCAAAATAATTTGCTCCACTTTGTTTCACATAGTGTGCTTTTACTTGAGGTTTCTCTTCCTTTTCGTCTTCGTCTTCCTCTTCTATCTCTTCCTCTTCCTCTTCGTTGTCTTCGCATTTATACTCCATATTCTGATCTTCATTTTCCTCTTCCAGTTCCTGACTCTCTGTAACCATCTCCTCATCTAGTTCCATTTCTTCTATCTCTTCCTCTTCGTTGTCTTCCCATTCATACTCCATATTCTGATCTTCATTTTCCTCTTCTAGTTCCTGACTCTCTGTAACCATCTGCTCATCTAGTTCCATTTCTTCTAACTCTTCCTCTTCATCTTCGTTGTCTTCCCATTTATACTCCATATTCTGATCTTCATTTTCCTGAAGTTTTTCCGCATTTTCCTGCTCATCTCGTTCTTGACTCTCTGTAACCTTTTGCTCATCTAGTTCCAGTTCCTTTTCTTCGCTTTCTTCCCTTTCCTTGACTTCGTCAGCTTTCAATTCCAAATTTGGAACATTTTCTACGCCATAATAAAGAGCTGAATAGTCGACCATAACTCTCGGTTCTTTCAGATAACTATTCGTTAGTTCTGAGAATAGTTGAGAAAACTTTTGTTAGATTACAGGGTATTTAAGTGTTTTCAGTTACTAAATTACCTTTTTCATTTGGTGTGTCATTAAATTCATAAACGTCAACATCGAAAACCTCATCGTGCGGCATTAAAGCATCCAGAAACGCGGGTTTCTCAGGTAACTTCACCGTGAGCACTACGATTCACTAGAATAATTTGAACTCAAGGCCTCTGAAAGTTTCACTACTCACCCTTATACTCCGTTTGATTCGCCTCAACGGTAAACAGTGAATTCGTTACCTCAGTACCCCGATAAAAAGTGTTGATCGCCCGCTGAGTATTCAGACGCAGCTGAGACAAACGTTTCCGTTCCGTTATATACGTTCGATTCGTAGTGTTGTCGATGAGGTTGTTACGATAGGTGTGCAGACTGGGATACGGGGGCAGGTACTTTGGTATGTGATAACCTCCGCGAATGCCCCGCTGCTGATTCATATCAAGTCGAGGACTTCGATGAATTTTTTCCTCCGGCAGCTCCTTTATCTCCTCCGGCTTCGGTTGGGACTTGTGGGTATTTCGTAATGTTATTAGATCTTTTGTTTGTATGCCACGCAAACGAAATGTGCGTTCCACATCGAAATAACAGGGTATTGTGCGTCCAGCATGACTAGCGCCATTCGATATGCATTTGCCGATGTCTGTGATATCTGTAAAAGAGTTTATGGATGGGGAGAGAGCGAAGGAGAGGTAGAGGGAGAGAGCCGTTACTCACTGGTGAGTAACATCAGGCAAAGCTTTTGACGCACAATTACACCTTCCGCTTGTGCATTCCTTTGGGCCAACATGTAATCAATAACTTGGTCAACAATTTCAGCATACGTGTTCATGCTTACAGATTTTTTTGCAAACTGTCGATATTTCGTCAATCGATTTGACAACGCTGTCAATGCCTTCTAGATGCAGTTTTTTTTTCCAGACTTTTCCACAGCTTTTCACAAGTATTTCCTGCTGTTCTGTAGTTTGTTTAACCTCTTAACTTTTTTGCATAATCTTTCCATAATGCTGAACATGAGTTTTTGCTTCCGTCCTTCTCCCTTCGCGTTCCCGCGCCTACAACTGACGGCGCCTCCAGCTACCGCCCCAAAAACTAATTAAAATACTTGCGCTTCTTGATCGCGAGACAAACGGGAAACTGCTTAGCATTTGTCTGCTTTGTAAGCACACACAAACACACACACACACACATTCACTCACTGCACACACATTGTTATTGACACACGCACAATGAACTTAGTTTGCTTACGTATTGCTTTACGTGTTCTGTGCTTACGTTACGTAGTTTACAATCTGGCATCGCTCTTAATGAGTTATGCAAATATTTTTAGCAGAATCAATTTTCCAGAAAGCAGCACAAATATGTCAAAAACTAGACGAAGTTTAAATACTCTTTACAGAAAATTATTTTAGACAGGAATAAAAAAGGATTAAAAATGTTTTAAGCAACTTTTGAGAGCTTTCTGAACAAATTTTAAGAGTCAGCTCTCGGTGCCTTCTACTCTCTAACTTTTGACCTCGCAAATCAAGAGTTTTTGATATTTAATGTTAGTTATCAAACTTAACGACCGAATAAAGCTACCCATAAACCGTTAAAAGGTAAATTGGCTAACAAACAAGACAGCTTGTTAAGTCCATAACTGTCGGTGGAGTGAGTGCGTCTGCTGTGAGTATTACAGCTAATGACAAATTTTCACAAGCCACACACAAAACAGTCGCCCAGACAGGGGAGAACAGAGAGAAGGCAAAGGGGGAGTGTTAGTGGAGAGTAAAGAGTGGAAAGAGGAGCTGGAAACAGACAGCATTAATGCATCATACACGTACCACAGTCACTGCTGTTATTACTGTTGTTGTTGTTGTGCAAACTGGAGGCGGTAATCATTCATGAGCCGCAACATAAAAAAACAGCGACGAGGTTACTGTGTCAATTGAACTGCAGCAGCAAGAAAGAGAGAAAGAGCATGTGGAGAGGCAGAGAGCGTGGAGAGAGGCGTTAAGTGTTTAGCGTAGTAGAAAGGAGAGTGATGAGTGTGCGAGGGGGACGTAGAGCATTTTAGATGCAGACGGCGAGATTTGCTTAGTGACGCCCAAGAGGCTGCTGCAATTGAACAAATTTACCGCAACAGCTGCCCTTTCCCAACTCTCCCCTCCATTTCTTGCAGATCGTGTGTTGTGGGCGTGCGCAGCTGACATTTGTGTAGTTTTTGTTGTTATTGTTGTTTGCTATCTGCTTTCGCATCTACAACTTGCAACAATTGGCCCTAGAGGCACAAAGCTTAGATCAAAATTTGAATCATTCTGTTTTATGCAAATATTATTTGTTTGTTGCTTGTTGTTGACTTTATGCAGCTACTGACTGCACCCATTGTTGCATAAATTTTGCTGCATAATTAACAAGATGCGCAACTTGTTGTTTGTCTTTGAAGTAATTGCCACACACACACTCAACCACACACAGGAATTGAGCTGTCCAAGTCTCGAGCCTCGACAGCCAGAACAGACTAATTCAAACGATTAATTCGATAAGCTGGCAGCTCAAATCAGCAGACAGTCTACACCGCATTCTTCCCCTCCCCCCTTTCTACACCCCCTCCTGCTGCTGCTCGTGCTGGCAACAAACCTGCTGCAAATTGATTGAGCAGCAGATTACTCTGGAAGTCGTTGCAGGCACAACTGGTGCAAATTGGCCCCAACAAACAAATTGTTCCAGTTTTTTGCCTTTCTGCCCGCCATCTCTGGCAGATAAATCTATTGAGATATCCAATTTGGGTTGCCAGCCCCCATCCGTCTGTCTGTCTGTCCCCTCTTCCAGTCAGGCACTTAGCATCGAACTGTGGCACGATCTGTATAGCTTGCAACCCGGAAAAAGGGCAGGTCAATTTGGCATTTGGCTTGACTCCATGACAGTCTAATACTAAAAACTTGCCACAAGTCATTTTGCAATTGACTTGCAATTTTTGTGTTTTGTCTTTTTTTTTGCCGAGCTGTCAGTTATGTTTGGTCTAACGGAAATTCTGAGACAGGTGCTGCAAGCCATTAAAGTGCTATGAGAACGTGTTCAAATCAGTAGAGCTGCAACAACTTGTCTAGGGGATATTTAAAGCTAAGTAAAGAACAATTATTTAAGTTAAATTGCTTTGATTTGTTGCTTTTTACCAGAGCACAATTCTAATAGCAAGTCCTTAACGATAGAGCGAGATAACTAGCTGATCGTTGACAGATCCACGCTGACCAATGACAGCGCTTAGCAGCAGCCGCTGTTCAGTCGTAGGGTGACCAGCACAACTACACACAACAAATGCCAAAAATTGGCAACTTTTAGTACTTTAAGATTTTGTTTGCTTCACACATGCAGCCAAAGTGCTCAAAGCTTTTAAATGCAAAACGCGTTTTATGTATTTCCGTGTTCTTAATTCTTATTGTGCAATAACTGTAAATCTCTTGGACATTTGGGTTTCATAAATTTGAAGCTTTTTATTCCAAGCGAACACTTTAGAGATGCATAAATTCAATTTGGCAAATAAAAATGCAGTGCTTGCAATTTGTTAATGTCATAACAGTGTTTGTGTGCGAGTTTGTCGGCAAAAACTGTGGCCGAAAACAGAAACAGCAGCAAGAATAGCAGCAGCAAAAAAGAAACAACAAGTGAATAATGCAAAGTCCAATTTGCAGTGGGGCATCCGCACACACACACACAGAGACACATGCGGAGTTACAGAAAAGCACACACACACACACACATAAGAAGCGCATGCAGCCACTCGAAGTTGTCATTGAATTTGACGTGCCCCCACCTCCTGCTAGCACTTACTCCCTCTCCCACTCTTTCGCTCTCTCTTCATGCCATGCGTAACTGTAAAAACATCTGAAATTTCTTTCATTATTTTGGCTTCTGCAATTTTTTGCTGTCGATGCGGCTGCCGCTTCTCTTGTTGTTTTTGGTTTTTAGTTGCTGCTTATTTGTTTGTTTGCCTTTCTTGCTGCTGGTTCTACACTTTCTTGCCTTCCCTCCTTCTCTTCGCCACCCCCACTCATTCTTCTTAGTTTCTTGTTATTGTCACGTATCTTTTATGTTTTGTTTATTTGTTTGTTATGCGATATGAGTAAATGAAAAATATGGGATATGTCAACCTTAAAATTCCCACATTGTTGTTTTATCTGCTTTGCATACATATACTTGCTGTTGTTGTTGATTTTGTTTGTGGATTCCATTTATCGATACGTCTACTACAAAATATCCCACACCCACACTGCTTTTGTTGCAAAAATGTCCCAGAATTGCTTTTGAGACGCACAAGTTTTTGCCTATGCAAGTGTTTTTCGTAATTACGCTTAGAAATGTTTTTTTTCTGTTATTTTTTAGCACAAATTTTGCATTTTGCTGTAAACATTTTTGTTTCGTATTTCTGCTCGACATTCTTGAGAGCAGCGCGAGAGGTAGGGAGAGCGAGCGAGAGAGGCAGAAGGGAAGACTAAGAGGCAAATAGAAATATCTCTCTGCATAAATTTGCCACCAGCTTGGAAAGTTGATTTGAATTTAAATTTCAATCGAATATTTTGCTTTTCTACGCATTTTGCTTTGTATTTCTATTTCTTTTCTTGCTTCCTTCTTCATCTCGACTTTTATTTTATTCATATTTCGTTTGCCAAAACGAATTGAATTAATAAATTTGCTCCCTGCTCCCAAAGTCGAGCTGTTCATCTATAGCCCAGCTCCCCTACATTCCGCCTGACCAATTCGGCATATATTTCCACACAATCTTCCACAAAATTCGTTTCGTTTAATTCTGCGTTTGTCCTCGTTTTAATTGCCAGTTTGCATACGTATACATAGGGCATAAAAGTGAAGTAGTTAATAACAAGTTAGAACGATATAATAGGGATGCTCGACTGTAAAGTGCCCATTTTAGAAACCGATTTTATGTAAGTAATATGTTTTTTGTCAAAATGGGATTTCTACTAACTTTTAGGAACATCAAAAATAAGTTTTATGCCCAAATTTAATGACTTTCCACCAGCAAAACTATAAGCACTTCATACCCTTTGGCTGCTGAGCTAAACACCCCACACAATTGATAAATTATTCAATTTCATAATACAAATTTTTGTATATACCATTCAGGGCGTTTAGAAATTTCAATTAGCGTGCCAAATATGGAGACAAATAAAGAAGAAGCAGTAAAAAAGAGGAGCACACCCAATTTCAGGCAATTAAAACTAATCAAAATCATGGGCCTTGCCACCTGTGCCACTTTAGCTGGGCGTGGCCACTTAATGGCTAGACTACCAGTCGAAAAAAACATTCGCAAAATGTGGCAACTGTCGTCTGCTTCAAAGCGAATGTGACGAAACTTTTTTACCCACTGCCAATATTCGATTTGCATAAAAGGAAACTTAAACATTCGAAAATGTCTGGATGGAAAAGTTTGAGGAAAACTAACTAAACTTTTGTTAGAGTAAATGTTGCAGCATCCAAAAGAACTTTCAAAGTGCAAATGCCTCGAATAGTGGCACCAGACACTGACAAAAACAAATAATAAACCGCAAATGCAATGCACAGTGGTTACCAAAAGTAGCTAAGCCAGTTGCAGACATTTTGTGGCAAACAGCGATAATGTTACAAAGAACTTTTCAAATAAGTGTGTGCTGCGGGAGAAATTTGAAAACTTTTATATTGGTTTGTGCAAAGTGTTATACAACTGTTATAATTGAGGAAAGATTTTTTAAACAGCTTTCAAATAAAAAAGTAATCAATATTGCAATACATTTTCGGTTGAAACTGTTATACAGCTGTTATAACCAGGGGATGTTTCCATATATACTCGTCAATTTTTTTAGTTGTTAATATTTTTATACAATTCCCCTTTGATTTGCTAAACTGTTATACAGCTGTTATACTGTTATACATCTGTCATACAGCTGTTATAATCATTTTCTTGACTATAACAAAAAAATTAAATTATATGATATGCATATTTTATATTTCTTTTTTCCTTTTTTCAATTTTATTAACTGATTACTCAGTTAGCTTAACAATTTCTTATCAGTCTTTGCCAGTGTGCAGTAAACTTCTCAAGTTATTTTTAGCAAAATGTAGCAAAACTAAAACAACAGCTAAAACAATCTTTAAGCAGCTTAAATACACAAAAGTTGAGATACTTTTGTTCATATAAGTAGTTACATTAGGTTTGCTGTCTCTTTCATGCTCCATCTGCCTCTCTATTATTTACTTGCAGTTCATTTGTAAGTTTTCCAACAGGTTTAGTAGCAAATAATGTTATTAAACAATTCAAAAATTATTCAAAATAAAATTAACGCTGATGACATCAAAGTGTCGAGTCGAGTCGATGCGAGTTCAAGTTTCAGTAAATAGCGATTTTATTTATTTAACACATTTTAGTTTGCCATTCACAATAACTATTATTGTTGTTTGCTGGCTAAATTGTGGCTGTCATTTAGCAACAATTCAAACAATTGGCCATCATGGCAGCCACCGTTGGTTACAGCCTTTACAGCAGTTTACAGTTGGCCAATTGAGTTGGCCGACAGCTCAGCGGGTCTGTTGATTGTGGCCAGCATTTATTACACAATTTCATACTATTAGTTATACATTTTGTACTTGTTACTGATTGTTGTTGTCATTAACCATTAAGCGATCAGCGCTGCAGAAATTCGTGCAGTTTTCAATGTGTCAGTTAACGGTCTTTTTAGCTTTTCAGCCGAATCACAGTAATTGACGTTTGTAATGAGCCTATATATTACAGCATACACTGCGCGAAAATTTATTTTATTATTATTAAAAAGAAATTTTTTTTTATTTGCAGCTGTGACGGTTTTTTGGCTTCATCAGCTGCAGCACAGCGAAGTTGGTTTAATAGGTAAGTAAAGTGGTAATAAATAAATAGCCCTTCTGATCTGGCTGGCTACTAAATGACAGTTGAAACGATGCGAAATTCTACTTATTTTTAATTAATTCAGCCTTAAGTATGGCCATTAAATCAACAGGAAATTAAAGGGAAATGCTGGCAAATGCATTCCCATAATTGAAATCTGGTTTCAGGTTTAAGCCGCAGCCAAATTGATAGCATTTTTCTTTATCAAACTCATCAAATTAAAAGCCAACTTTTCAGCCAGCTTAAAAAGAATTTCTGATTGCAACTGCAATCGCATAATTTCCATCCTTTCGTTATTTTAACTAAACATTTGCCTAATGCAATTTGATACGTTATGCCGTCCCCCCTTCCACCTGACTTCCCCCTCCTCGTTCTGCTCCACTTTATAACTATGGGAATCCGCAACGCGGTTTGGTTTGCCATCTCCGTCAATATTTACCGCACACATTTAGCTCGTTTTGCCCCAGTCGGCGATTTACGTTTTCATCTCTGGCTTTTTGCTTTTCCACTTTCCGCTTTGCCCACCTTTGGCTTTTCCATTTTCATTTGCACATATTTATATTTATTTTCATCGACTCGCGGCTTTTGGCTTCGGCTTCAGCTTTGTCGTTGGCTTTTGGCTTTGCTTTTGCTTCACGGCGCCAACTGCACATTTATTTATGTTTATTTTTAACACAATCGTCACATGCATTTTTCAAGCGTCATTCTTCGCCATTGGGTGACAAAAATTGCATTTCCATATCGGAACCGCAGTCATTACAATAACCACCGCCAGCAACACCAACACCAACACCACCACCACCGCAACAGCTGCACGGAGAGCCTTGTTCGTGGCATCCGGTTTGCGATAAGACTGTCCACTACCAAAGTGAAAAATTAAATAAAATGGGGGTATAAAATGTCGCGAGCTGTGGGTGGCATAAATTCAAGATATCCTGCAAAAAGTAGCAATCAATTTGTTCAACAAAATGTGATAGTTTTAGCCAGTTTAAACAGCAAAGAATTGGGTAAATTTCTTTAAGAAGTAGTGCCTCATATATATGATATTTAGACAGTTGTAAACTGTATACAAAACTATTGATAACTAAACTAACGTTTACTTAAGTAAAGCTGCTAGTTTCTCCACCTGTTTCACACCTGTTTGCCAAAAATCACAGCACACCCGTTGACACAATTTGACTGCCACGTTTTACAGAGTATTGCGAATGAACTTATTCAATATTCATTTCATATATGCATATGACAATTTCATTTATTGCTGACTGTTATGCGGTGCACGTGGCGTATGCGTAATAATTGTCAATGCTATCATTGTGGCATTTAATTTGAACAATCGATAGCCACAACAATTTGTTGAATGCAACACAAATATTGATACAATTGAGCACTTATCAAATATTTATGCACTTTACAATACAAATAAAAACACACAGCCACAATTTCGAGGCTTAACAAAAATTGAATTGCAGCGACGAGTGCTCAAAAAACTGTCAAAACTCGGCATTAAGTCGATGATTCAGTCGGTTTTAACTATAAGTTTGATTTTCAGTATTAGTCACCTTTATTCATTTCAAGACTTCAATTTGCATGCGATTTGTGATTTGCTGTCTTACCAAATTCGTTGCTTCAAGCGACATTTAGATTAAGTTTTAGATATCGTATTAAATTTGTTTGATTTGATTTGTGATTTGCGATTTCTGATTTGACGTCTGAAGTCTGACGCGCAACAAATTTGATGCTCGCCTTGGCATTTGAATCACAGAAACGACAGCGACAACAAATACTTAAACTCGCAACGAATTGCCCAAAAATGGGGCAAAAGAACGTTTCACTTATTAATCAGGCACGCCCACATACACCCACACACACACACACATACAACTGACAGTTGGTCAATAAATTGATGCAGACTTTGCATAGCCGTTCAGTCAACAAAACTGTGGCAGCCACAACGCGTGGCAGCTGCTGCTGCTACTGGTACGGCTACTGCAGTCAGGACTATAAATTACAGCTAAACGGAAATAATTTTTACCCAGCATAAAACAGAACTGAGTAAAGTCGAGTTTAAGCGACTACTAAAAAACCTGTGGCATTTTAAAACCTTTAGATTTAGTGGAGTAATTAGTCAAACTGCTAGCTGGCTGCTATAACACTGCGCGCGAGTAGTTTTTCTAAGGCCATAACTTTTTTGTTTATCAGCCGATTATTATGAAACTCACAGCGTCGCCTAAATACATTATTTTTAACAAAACTACCAAGTTTAACAGAATTTGCTTTATAAAGACTAGCTTAAAGCAGCATTTCAATATTTGTTTTGTGTTTTGTGGGCCTAAGGGGCGTGTCGTCCAAAATTCTACCTAATCTACCTCTGCCAGCACACATAAGCTGCTTATACTTCAAATTTCTTGCCTGTAGCACTTACCAGCTCCAAGTTTTTAACGCTCCAATACACACATGATTTTTCCCTTCTTTTTTATATACCAAACATATTCCTCCTCCTAGCTTTTACCTACTTTAAACAAACTAATTACACCCTCTACAGTGAGCATTGGAAAAGAACTGAAATGCAAATGGAAATTAAACTGAAAAATGTTTGTATTTGTGTTGACTTTGGCGTCTGCAGAGCGGATTTTCAACATGTTGGCAAACAATTTGGCGACATGATTGAGCTGGGGACTCGTAATATCCGCATGTAACTGGCAATCCCTAGCAAGTTCCCACTCGGACTCGAAAGTATGCTTCATTATGATGGTCTAGGGACAGCAGTTTGAAGAATTTCACACACAATGGCGAGCTGAGAACAAAAAGAAAAGGACCAAAAGAAGCAAAAATTTGTTGAGGCTGCAAATGATTTCATGGCTTGACGCATGTAATATGTCTGCCTAGAAATTTGTGGCACAAACACCCACACAAAAACACACTAACATACACTGACACACACACACACGTAGGCAGTCGAGATAAAACTTTTGATTTATCGTTGACATGAAACAACGAAAAGCAACAATGGAAACATGAACCAGGCTGAAACAAGGATGCGGAACTAACTGCTCCAAAATGCGTGTGTCCACCTACAAATTTCAGCAGAGAGTGGAAGCTGCAGTAGCAAACACAAGTTTTTGCACTGAAAGTTGGGGCTAGGCAGGCACAGAGGTCCGGGGTCAGCATAAAAAGTGTCAACTGAGTCAGAGACACGCGCCAAAAAATATTGTTGACCCAAAACAAGACAGCAAGTGGGAGAGAGAGGGGGAGAGGCAAGACAGCTAAACAAAAAGGAGCACAACAATGGCTTGTCCACTTGGTAAATGACTTTCCTGCCGGCCCACATCGCGTCATTGTCCCCCACTCCCCTGCTAGCAACTCTGCAATTTTCCCAGTCGTCTAAAAATTATGAAAGTAAACTTTTGTACGGTCACACTCACCAGCAAATTTGCGTGTTTGTCTCGCATTAATTTGCACAAATATTTGGCATAAATTAAAAACAGTTTTCCTCTCCCTCTCCTTCTTTCTCTCAGTGTATCTCCCTCTCTCTCTCTCTCACTCTGCTCAACTTGAGAAATAATTAATCGAAAATATTTGTCATCAAAAGGCGCAATTCAAGTGACATTTTGATGTCAATGCAAACAGAAAATACATAAAATACACAAAGTAATAACTGGGAAATTACTAGCTGACAAAAAACAACTTGAAATGCTTTAGCTGCCAGTAATGAGACTAACAGATGCGCTGTAATTAAGACTTAATTAGAGTGAAGATTGATTAAAACTGGTAGCTAATTGAGTTTTTTGTAAAAAGAGATTGTGTTTTTGTAGAAAATTAGTCGCTAAATTAAAGTTTTTTATTTAAAAGAGAGAAAAATATTGAAAATGTCTTGATTTTTCCAAAGAAAACTTGCTTAAATTGTAGCTAATGATTTAACATTTTATTAAAAATTTTCCTACCTTCTCAACTCATTACGCAATTGCATAACTTCTGTGCTTGGTTTGGAATACCCTTGAAATTTGTAGCAATTGTAGCTTAATCAACAGTTTAGCTCCAAGACTGATAAAATTACAGAGCATAAAGTAAAACGATCTCATTTTACAGACATTTCGTGCATTCCGAATCGAAGATTTAAATTAAAAGCCATGACTTTATGATTATTATTATGACTAGCGGGTATACAAATTGAAATTGAGACTGAAACTATAATTGAAACGAAGATCGTGGCATTTGCTTTACAAATTTACACACACACAAATTATGGAGCAGCGACGAGTGGGATGGAATTGGGGATTAAAGAGGCTGGGGCGCCACATGGGCATAAATTCGAATGTATGACATCACTTGAAAGCAAATTGTTGAAAGATTCAGACACATTCAGACACATATAAATACCGATATATATCTGAGTTGTCTATTATTGTTATTACCGTAGTAGTTGTAGTTCGAGTTTGGCGCCTGAGCTACAAACGCAAATTTATTTGCTCACAAATTTTAAAATGCATGAAAAAACAGCGGGGGGGTGTGTGTGGCAGGGGGTTTAAAAAAGCCGTCAGTCTGCTCACATACTTGGGTGCTGAGGGTACTACGTGCGCAGTGAGTCAAAGTCAAGCCTAAAATGTGATTGATGCAGCTGATATTGAGTCAAAATTATGTCATGCTTGGCAATAGGACTCGAAACCAAGTATTTTTTTTGTGGCAGCAGGTAGAGCTTTTGTGGAGCGGAAATTGATTGATAAGCGACTAAGGCGATGATGCATTGTATGACCCAAAAGCGTTGAGTTTTAAGTGCCAATAATTTGACAAAAGTTCCCAGAAAATGGGTTGGTCTAAGCAGACAGATGACTCTGGATTAACTGGCGGCATTTGTGGAGAAAAAGCAGAAATATTTGTTGTGGCGCACAGCAAATTCATTGTTTAAAATTCATCAACTAAACTCATTAAGCAACTTTTTGCAAAAAAGAGAGAAAAAATAGGAATGAAAAAAATCAAAAACTGAACTGGAAATTAATTTAAAAGTTGCGCACACACACGCACAACATTTAGCTGAATGAAACTTTCAATTCACTTGAATTCAATTAAAAGTGCAGCCTCATGATTTTGCAAATGTTTTTGTGCTGCGTGCGTATGCGTGATATTGCGCATACGACCCGAGGGCCATGCTGTGATCTGATTGCGTTTAGTTTTTCACTCATCTCTCGACTGTCAAAGGAGTTTGCCATCTTCAGACAATATCGTGACAGCTACAACAACTACAACAACAACAACAACGACAGCAAATTGAATGCAGAGCATTAGGAAAATGACTTTCACTTTTTAGCCGTTTTTTTTTTTTGTGACTGCGCTGCACTATCTGAAAGGCTAAACAGAACATTGAACTATGCTCTGATATAAGTAAGGCCCAAAGGTTGGGTGGCGGGTGGTGTGCTATGATACTGAAACAGTCAAGAGTCAGCGCCGTGACGCAGCTTTAGGGCCAATGAGATTACCTCGCATTGATAGCCAAGAAAGAAGCATGAAAAAAGTGCAGAAAAGTAGCGAAAAAAGGAACTGAAGAAAAGAAGCAAAGCCAAACAGCATATCAGATGCACTTTGAACCAACTAAGGATGAAATGGCGATACTACACAGCTCAGCTACTACACTACGTGCCATGTCACTAGCAAGACTTGGCCAAAAGTTATCATAGCCAAGCCAGGGCAGACACAGCATTTGCAGCTGTCTGTCTGCGAAAATGCGTTAAGAGCTGTTACCAAAAAAACAACAAAAAGCAAAGGAAAAGCGTAAGAAAAGCAGAGTTGAAATGGAAGCTGTTTTTCAGCTCGACTAAGCCCTGTAGCTGCTAGCTTCGCTTGGCTGATTGGCACAATGGAGTAAAGCATTTGAATTATGCCACGAATTGAAAACGTACTGAGCTGAAAACAAATTCAAATCCAGCACAAATGAGTTGCAATTGCACAAAGTGTATGAGCTCATTTGTTAGCAAGTACAGGGCATGCAGAGTGGAAGCTGTGGAGTAAGAGCTAAAGAATTTACACTATTTGCATGTCAACCAAGGTGTAAAAGCTGTGGGACAGCTAAAGTTGTAGACTTGTAGGCAAGTTGAAGCAGCAAACAATGAAAAAGGCAATTCAGTACTTTAGACGGTAAACAATTAGAAAACTTAGCAATATAATCTACTTATATATTATAAATTATTTGAATAATTTTCCAGCATTTATTTATTTTACAAGAGTAGACAAATTTCTACTCAAAACTTAGCATTGATTCCCCAAAGCGTCTCTCCATTTATTTATATTTTTAACCAACTAAAATCCCAGTTAAACACTTTGCTATTAAACTGGATTTCAAATAGATTTCAGTTTTGTTTTCAATTATCAATAAAATGCGCATAAATTAATTAAGAGCGGAAACAATGTGACAAGCGACAAAGAAAAAAACAAAAGTAGAAATAGAAAATAACGAATTAAAATCGAATGAAACAAAAACAGCAACAGAAATCGAAATAATTATAAAGATACTCGTATTTTAGCTTAAGCACTGATAACACGAATATTTATGGCGTTTAAAAAGCGCAAACTGGAAATTGGCTTAAAAATAAACATCTTGATTTTTTCGATTTATTTTTTAAATTGTTTTCCGAGTACAAAATAAATGTATGGGAATTGTAATTAAAATTATATAAATAAAGCAGCGTGTTAACTTTTATCTAAATTGTTTGGGAAGCACCTAAAAAGCTAAATAAGTAAAACTCAAAATTGGTTTTTTAAGTTTGATTTGTGTTGGTTTTCAATTTAGTGCGCAACGCTTAAAAAAGTTGTAAGAATAATGTCCACAATTTGTCAGCTACTTTAACCGGTTTGCCGGATTAGACAAATGTTTTAAGGCACCAAGTATAAAAAACAAATCAAGCAAAAGAATAATTTTTTTTTATTTCAGTTTTTTTGAAGATTTATGAGGCAGCTGTTCGCATTGAACCCGCTTCAAGAGGTTAAGTCCAAAAAGATGCTTCAACTTTTCGCTTTCAATTGATTGCCCGACTGATTGATTGATTGACTGCCTGACTGACTGACTGAGTGAACTCATATGTGGGTGGTTATCTCAATTAAGGCTATGAGAATAGCACTCAGCAGCTCGGCAGCTTCCTAATTTTGTTGAGTGCTGACTGAATGATGTCTGCAAATTATGTTTACATTTCGTTAATGAAATTTATTAATTCATTTTCTAGCCAAATATTTCATTTATTTATTTGAATATTTCTTTAAGTTCTTCATGATTAATAACTTTATTTATGAATTCTACGAATTGTGCGTCGGTTTTTATCACTTTTCGCATAAATATCAAAGCCGTTCTCAAGGTTTTATTTAAATTCTCCATAAACATAACTAAATAACTTTAGTTCCAGTCCAAACACGCCCACAGCTCATTTATCAATAAATTTGAAAAACAACTTTGTTAATGTCTAAGTTTTTTATTAAGCAAATTCCTTGTTCTTGGAGGGTTTAAAATTCATTTTTAAGTGCGGGTTCTTAAAGCATAAAATTTGAGAGGCAGGAAACGTTATACCCTGTAGTGTGTAGTTAAGGCTTGAAGGGTATGCTAAATTGGTAGCTCTTAAATTCCACACCAAATTCCTTTATTTTGCATGTTTCTTTAAGAATTTTAAGTTCTTTTGTTTAGCCGATTAAAGATTAAAAATGTTTCTCAACTGAAATCCCTCTGCTTCAGCTTTACAGGGTGTTCGTGTATTCCCTAACGTCATAAAATGTGTGCTTCCTAAGCTTTTTGGGCTTTTCGTTGATTGATTTGATTCGTGTCAGTTTTTGTCATTTACTGTGTTCTGTTTTTTAACGATTTCCTCGGAACTTGTTGAAGTTTTTTTAGTCTTGTTGCAAACCAAAAATCAAATTAAAAACACATTTTCGTTGGGAACACGAAACAAAACAGAAATCAAATAAAAATAAAATGATTTCATCGCAGTTGCATGTGTGATGAATGAATGCCGAGATGCTGTAACAAAACTCAACAAGTCCAGACACGCCTCAACAAGTTCAAGATCAAGGTCAGAGCAACAGGCAGACAGACGTAGAGATAGAAAGACCGACGTATATATTAAGTTAGATGGAGATATTTATCTCGTTTTGTGGATTGTCATCGAATGCCATTTGAGTGTGTTTTTCTCCCACTTTTTAGCTGCATTCAAAAGGCGGCCATAAATCAGTCAAATCAGTCGCCCACTCGCTCAAAACAAAACAAAAAAAAAACTGTTTTATGAGTGTGTTTGTGAGTGGTTTGTGGGTGTTGCCTGCCAGGCGTTTACTTATTGGCCATTCAAACACATGTCAAGTCATAATATGCAGCGCATCGAAGGTCTAGGCTGCGAAAAAATTGTACAAACATGAGAAAGAGACAGAGAGTGAGTGTTGGAATGAGAGGCAGACAGACTGAAAGCCATTGCCAATGTCAAAACAGTTGAAGCGGCTGGCGTCTCGGGCGTCAGTCGTCATCATTGTGGAATTTGTCGTCGACTGTAACTCAGCTGTGTGTCTTTAAGTTGCCAATAGGCACAGCAGCAGCAGCAATCATAACAACAACAACAGTCACTGTGTCTAGCAAAGCTGTCAAGCCAGTCTCATGCGTGTTGAGAGTAAGAGCGTGAGCGGGGGTAGCAATAAGAGCGTGAGAGAGGCAGAGATCTTGGTCTTACAGTCATGTAAGATCGGTGTGGACTGGCGGCACTTCTTGTAGACTCTGTAAGCCAACAGTACACAGAGTGTACATAGTTTAAGAGCACTCACAAATCACGTGATGAAGTACTAACAGCAGCTTACTTGCCACACAGTCTACTACAGAGTCTTTTACAGTCTGTTACCCATAACCACAACCATTCCCACCATTTAATTTGTGTGTTTGTCATGCAGATACACAAATTATTTTCATATTTAAGCCAAGCAACAAATAAATTACATATGATTTGCTATGGCAAAATGATGCGATGTTGCACGTTGCTTTTGGCTGTGGCAGCCAGCTGCCAATGGCTTTAGCTGTGTGTTAGCCACAAGCCCAAATGGCTCAATTAGGTGACACCATAGCCAAGACGGGGAAAAAAAGAGACAGAGAAGCAGTGGCTAGAAGGAGACCGACAGACGGAAGCTCTGCTGTTCAAATTGCCTAATTTAAATGCCGGTAAAATTAAAGTGATTATTATGATAGGGAACTTGGCTAAAAGTGACCTTTGAGAGCCCAATCATGACTTCATTTATAATTAAACAAATTAATTGGAATATATTTGAGCTGTTATTATCTTCAAAGAGATGTGATTACTTCCTAAAGCACAGATATAGCTTTGTAGAGGGTGTTATTATTATTTTTCTATATTTTCTGAAGAAATCTTTATAGTTATAGTTATAATTATAGTTTTATATGACTGGAATTAACTGGAATCGTATCTAAAAATTATCTTGAAAACAACTTCCGTATTATCGCCAGACCCGTTGCAATTGCACTTAAATAAATATTGAGATTTCACAACTTCGAGTCACAATTGATAAATATTTGCAGTTACCTTCGTTTAAATGTAAATACAAATTTAGAGGACAAGTTGCTCTCGCTAAATACAAATATTTTCTATAGCAATACAATTAAAATTTATTGTGTTTAGACCTAGCAAGCTTTGGAAAGTCAATAAAACTTTATAAAGAACTCAATTGCAAGCCAAACGAAGAGAAATCGCTTTGGAATTAAGCCAGCAGCCGAAAAGTATGCAACGAAAACTGTACACGATTTATTGGTGTGGAAATAACGGCAGCTGCTTGATCTGTGCACAGCATGACATTAATTGTGTGTGTTATTGATTATGCGCAACGACGCCATTACTATAATCGACCCAAGACAGTTGTCGCTTCCACCGATTCAGTGGGTGAGGGTAAGCAAGCGGTGCTGCGACGTTTGTGCCTGCAACTGGATGCTATTAGTGGCAACTACTTGTTACGCGAGGTATTCCAGCAAAAGGTGCTTGCTGCGTGCTTACAAAATAAGCAAAAAATTCAGTTGTTGTGGTTGAGTTTACAGCCCCCAAAACGTCTTGAAATCGATTACAAAACGACGCAGCTTTTGACTCAGACGCTGCGAGAACATGTGCAGCTGGAGAGTCTGATGTGCTGGTGGTCCACACTGGGTGGCGGTTACTCCGCTCTGGGTGATCACTTGGAAGCCTTTGCGGAGACAGCGGGCGAAATTTCACTGCAGCAGCTCTCAATTGGCCTCAGATTGGGGAATCCGCTGTTGCAAGCACGTTGTAAACTCTATTACAGCATTTCGCTCATACAACGTGGTCAGCTGCGTTTGGCCAAGAAGCTAATACGTGGCCAATACCGTTTGGCTTGCAATAAAAAGGATCAGAAATTGTTGAGCATGTGTTGGGGCATTTGGCAACGTTTGTGCTATGAATACGAGCTGAGGCAGGGGAAGGGAATTGTGGGGAATACACTAATGAATTAAATTTGCAGAGTTGAGTACTTTATGTAGTAGATTTGTGTTTTAAATAAAGTAAACGTTAAAAATGAGTGGCATTTATCTATTTGCCCGCTAGCAGCACAAGTCTTTGTGGCCTGCAACACGTGGGTGCCTCATAAAGCCAACAAAAGTGACTGCATTAAAGACAAATTAGTTGTAATAAATGTTTTAAGGTGACAAATAAATTAGACAAGCTTATGACCAAGGCCTTTAAAGTGTATAATTAAGAGCTTATTTTGACTTAGAAGCAGCTGCCATAAAACACAAACACTTTCGGACACAATGTGACTAAATTCACAAGCAAACAAAGAGAATGAATGGAAAAAACTAACAACAATAACAATGCCAACAACTGTAGTTGACCAATTTATGAAAGTGTTAAGAGCAATGCCAAATAAGACAAGCACAAATGTTGGCCAACAGAGGCAGTTAAACAAGCATTAAATTTACTTATGCATACAAGTCGAAATTAATCAAATAAATCGGCGCTAGAACTAGCTTTATTACAGCTCATTTGTCAAGAAAAAAAAAACCACTTGTTTAGCTGGTTATAAATTATATAATATTTTATTATAAGTAGCAGATAAAATGAACAAATGGTTAACATTTATTTATGCATTTTTATGCTTTCAGCACTTTCAGCAATTTACACAGCGATGCAAAAAGCTGCCAAGCAAGCGAGCAAAACAAATTGAATACCCACACGAAACAAGCAACAAGAAGAAGAACAAGTAGAGAAAGAAGAAGAATAGCAAGTGCAACCAGAAACCGAGTAGTTGCTACAAGGAATCACATTAAACGTGCAACATGAGCAGCAACCGCAGCCAAATGATGTTGAGCTGCCTAGTAATTACCTTAGGTTTATGTGAGTAAATTGCGCATACGCCGCGTTGCACGCACAGCTAATAATATCAAAAATCCCTTTATCCCCGCGCCTATCCACCCTCTAGTGGCACACACAAGCCAAGCACAGCTACACTCGAGTGCTTCTAGCGCCGGTGTCAGCTTTGGCTCCTCACCCTCCGCAGCCCCCTCGCCGTTGCAGGCAGAGGGCGTGGCTACCGCAAAGCCGCACAATCGTCGCATGTACGCGATGTGCCCGCCACAATTTCAACGCGTGGGCACCGATTGCTACTCTCTGGTGTCACAGCGCAGCAGTTGGCTGGAAGCTCACTTCTTCTGCAAGGACAAGAACGCCAATCTTGCGGAGCCCACAAAGTACGCGGATCGCAAGCTGAGAACTTTCCTGCAGCGCCAGGATATGATTGCCGGTGGTAAGTTTTACAAAAAAAGAAAAAAAACAGCTAACTAATGAGCTACCAAGTTGGTTAAGAAACAAAGCCAGGGAAACCAAAGTAGAAAGTCGAAACTTGAATTATAAAGCAGAATTGAGTGTCTTATAAAATAAAAGTAGCTTTTAAATACTATAAACAGCTCAAAATGCAGTCAAACTACTGTTGTAGTTAAAGTTGAAAAAAATAGTTGAGCAAATTTAAAATTTACATTTGAAAAATTATAAATTCATGTCTAAAAAAGTTTTAAAATGAAAATTAAATAGAATTTAAACATATTCAAATGTCTAACTTGTAACGATATAAAATTAGTTGAGCAAATTTAATGCCAAAATTATTTCATATGGAAAAGTTGTGGAAAACAAACTTTCGGTAATTTAAATTTAGTAAATTCAGAACTAATGGTCTATAGTTTGGTAAACAGTAGTTGAAAAGGGGTGGAAATCATAGACAATTTCATTTGCTTTTAGACATAAATAAAACAGCATTCAAATAGATTAAAAGTGCTCATTAAAACACTAAAAAACCAACTCGAAAATGACATAGTATGCATAAAATTAAGAACATAGTAAATTGGGCGAATAAATTATTAAATTGAGAACATAAATTTAAAGACATAACACAAAAGTTGCCCAAAAAAAGTTTCTAATTAATATAAATTGTACATTTTCCAACAGAACACGATCCCATTTGGATTGGCGCAACCTACGATCATCATAACAAATTCTGGCAGTGGAGCGGTAGCAGTCGCAATGTCACCTACAATTCATTCAGTCAAATGGATCCAACGTACGTACAAATACGATTCAAATTAGTAATAAATTGATTGCAAAATTCGTTGTTGGTTTAGTTAAAAAATTCATTTTTTTGGAGTATCCCGTTTTTAATGTGAAAGCAACAATTTTTTAGCTATGTGCAACTTATCTCCAACAGCAAGCCATTGGATAACAATTGCGGTGTCTACGATCCAAGTTTAAAATATCGTTGGTCTGCACGTTCCTGTCCAGACAAATTGCGTTTCATTTGCCAGCACAAGATGCCCAAAGTGAGCGAAGCGAATCGTTATAAGATCTACAACCGCTGGAATGTCACCTATCCCAATGCGCTGGCCAACGAGGTTGTCTTGGAGGTCATTGATCGACGTGGCAAGGACCGCAGGTACGCAAAATCAACAAATACTTAAATAAAAATTTAACTAGAAGAAAAGAAGAGAAAAATTATAGTTGGTAGTTTGTTGGGTTGAATGAAAACTCACCTTACTCAGACGCAACCTTAGCCGTAGAACTTTCCGCTGACTTTTCCTGCTCCTCCTCCTCATCCGTCTCCTGATTGGCTGCTTCTTCAGCAGCCAAATACCTATCCCATTTGGACAAGCGTTCTTGTGCCTCAGCGGCTGATTCATCAATTCTGCAGAGCATACAAATTGTTATAGAAATGTTACGGAATTTTAATCGTATAGTGACTCACTTGTATTTAGTTTTGCCATCCCAGTGCTCAGCGCTCAGCTGTCGCTGTCCAAAGTAACGACCCTGCATCATTTGTATGACCACATCCGCTTCCTCCGGCGAAGACATGTTCACCTGCGCAATGCCCTCGGGATGACGCTATAAAAAGTCACATTTTATTAACAACTTTAAAAGAAATTTAAGAAGTTATGCCACTCACATCGTAGATGACTACTTTGCGCACTATGCCGCATTTGCCGCACTCCTCACGCAGATTGTTTTGATACTCCAAGATCAGCTCAACTTCCGTCTCAAACAGCTCCGGCGTGAAGAGATTTTTGATGATAACTGTTTTCTCATTCTTCGAGCGCTCGCCACGCATTTTATCGGGTCGCCAGTCAAACAATCTGTTTGAAGTAATGAATAATTAGTTGATGCTGTTACTATTATTGGTTTATACTCACTTTTCTTTGATTTTCTGCAACTTTTCCTTGTCCTTCTTCTTGCGCTTGGGTTTGAGGGCTGGATTGTATTCACCGCGCATTTGAAACTGTGCGCGTTGTACGCGTATTTTATGACCACGCAGATCATATTCGTCGAGTATTTCCAAAGCTAAGTTAACAGATTCCACCTGCAAGAGAAGAAGGGGAAATTCAGTAGTTTAACAGTCTGTAATATTAACATAGGCGGCGTAACTTTAACAGGGACAGTTAAATAAAAAGGCATTACAGATATTAGGCAGAGAACTGTTAAAGTTTACAGCGTCACTTTAACAGTTACATAAAATATAGAAGATAGCACTGTTAAGCAAAAGATTTGCAGCTTAACAGCGTCACTTTAACAGCTATTGTTATAAACTAAAACTGTTATTAACTGCTCTTTACTTGCAGATATAATCGCCGTGTCAAAGCCGAGGGCAGCTCCGAGGAAATGATCATACCCGCACGCAAGCGACCAGGCAATCGTCGTTTCCCACAACGTAATCGCCAGCAACAACAACATCAACAGCAGCCGCAGCCAGCACACCACAACGACGTCAACTATCCACAACAGCAGCAGCAGCGTCCTCGTAAGCGTCCCGCAAATACCAACGTAGTTGTTGGCAACGATTGGGTATCCACATTGAATGGACAAGCTGGAACTGCCACCCAACAGCCCATGACTGCCTATGATCGCAAGCTGCAGCGACAACGCGAGAAGGAGCGACGCAGGCAGCAGCGGAAACAGGAGCGTCAACAGCGCATGCGACAGGAGAAAATGGAACGACGCCGTAGGGTCCAAGAGGAGCAACGTAAGCGCAAGCAAATGGAGGAGCAACAGCAACAGCAGCAACAACAACGCCATGAGACAGAGCCACCACAGCAGCATGAGCCACAAAGCGAACCGGAGGCACTGCGTCAACGGGCCATTGAGGAGCAGCAGAAGCAGCAGCGGGAGCAACAAGAGCAACTGGCCAAACAGCAAAAGCAGCAACTGAAGGAACAAAAGGAACGCGAACTTCAACAGATGCAGCAGAAACATGCCGAGGCCGAGCGTCAACGCGCTGTCGACGATGAAGCCCAGCGATTGCGTCAGGAGCGACTCCAGAAGCAGCGAGAACACGAGGAGCAGCAGCGACGGGAGCGCGAAGAGCAGCTGCGTAAACAGAAGGAGCTGGAGGAGGAGGCCAACCGCAAGTATCTAGAGAAACGTTTGTCCGACGAGAAGCGACTGCGCGAGGAGCACGAGAAGCGTCTGCAGGAAGCCAAGACGGAGCAGGAGCGCAAGCTGCAGGAAGCCCACGAGGCCAAGCGTCGTGAGCAACAGGCCATACAAGAGCAGCTGGAGGAGCAGGAACGTCAGCGCCAGGAGCAAATCCGACGCGAACAGGAGGAAGAAGAGAAGCGTCTGGAACTAGAGCGCCTGGAGGAAGCGCGTCGGTTCGAGCAGCGTGAACTGGCACGCCTGCACGAGGAGAACGAACGTCGTGAGCAGCTGCAGCGTCAACGCGAGGCAGAGATTGCCCAACGCAAGGCCGAGGAGCGCAAGCTGGCCGAGGAGGAGGAGCGACTGCGTCAGGAGCTGCAGGAGGAGGAAAAGGCGCGCAATCGTCAGCTAGAGGAGGAAATGAAACGCGCCGAGGAGGAGCGCAAGCAGCGAGAAGAGGCAGAGAAAGCCGAAGCTGCTGCCAAGGAGCAGGCACGCAAAGAGAAGTTCAAGGAGGCCAATAAAATCGAGAATGAACTGGTCGCAGACTCACTGCAGAACAAGCGAAAGCATTACGCATCACGTATTGCCAAATTGAGTCCCGAGGGTCAGAAGGAATTCGCCGAAATGCGTAAGCTGCGCAAACAGATGCGGGAGAAGGCGTTGAAGGCGCAGGAGCAGAAGAAGCTCAAGCGGATACAGGAGGCCATAAGGCTAAACGATATGGAATAAATTCCACACCTTGCACACACCCAACACACACGCATCACTAACACACACTAATGCCACAAGAAGAAGAACAACAACAAAATGAAAACATATCGTCTAAAAAAACAAACAAAACTTTTTGGGAGTAATTTAGCTTTTTCTTTAACTTTTTTCTTTGTCTTTTGTTTAAACACACAAAAGTATTATTTACAATAAAAAATAATATAACAAAAAAAATATGTAACTACATTTAAAAAACGAGAACGAGAATTAAAGAAAAAAATCATAAGGAAACAAGCACGAAAACCACAAAAAATATTGACAAAATTTTTGTGAAAATATTTTTTAAATATTTTCCGGCAAAAATTGAACAATTTTTATGTCTCTACACACACACACAATATGTACAGCTAAATAAATAATTATATTATATAGAGAATATGCAACACTATAGGCCTAGCAAATAGACACACACACCACACAACACAAACACACACAACCCACAGCGTTTCCTTAATAGGCAAAAAAAGCAATTAGCAAAAGCAAATAAATTTAAAAAAAAAACTAAGCACATAATAAACACAATTTTAAACATTTAAACAGCACGAAGAAAGCACTTAAAGTTGCTAATAAAAAATAATAATAATTAATTTGTGTTTACCACACGCCCCCAATTAGAAAAACGCCACTCCCTCAACCTGCCCCGCCTCCTACACGATTCTTCTAACTGGCCAAGAAGCAATAAGTTTTAAGCTAATAATACGAGCAAACTTTTTATAACAATTCTTATCTACCATACATAACTTTTAATAATAATTAATAAACAATAAAAAAAAGAGATGATGTAAAGCGAAAGCTAAGCGAAACTATTGTACTAACTAATTAGGTTATATATATTTTATATTTTTAATAATTATTGTATGTTTAAATGTAAATTTATTGTATTTTTTAATATGTACCTCAAATGCAAAATGAAACAAACAAAAAAAATGAAACAAACAAAAAAAAGAAGAAAACGAAGCACATCAAGTAAATCTCCTTTAACTATGTGTGACATATAAATATTATTTAAAATTTTCTACTTTATTTTTACGTTTGTTAAAAGCAAAAAAACAAATTTTAAAAAGCAATTTTGTAGCCAAGTAAATGCATTTTAAACAACAACAAGAAAATTACCAAGTAAACAAACTAACCAATTTTAAAATATACATAAATACATATATCATTATTATATAAATATTATTAAATAAACACACAGATCCGAAATAGTCAACAGAACTAAGGTAAATATTTATCATAATGAAGCAAAGAATCCAACACAAGCATAATTATTAATAACAATACAAGCAACAACAAAACAAAAGGGAAATATTAATTATAATATTAATGCAAGCAGATTTAATTTAGATAAACAAACAAATAAAGTTTTAAACAAAACACTGAGAAAAAAAACTAAAGTGAAATCAAGTGAATTTATTTGGCCAAGCGAAAGGTTTGTCGAAAATATTGACAGGAAAGCACTGTATTTGAATATCGTATTACGATATTGGAATATCGTAAAATGGTGCTGAATATCTGTTCAGTTTTCTACTCTTTCTCACCCCATAGTGAAATTCTGCCAATATCGTAAACTAAAACCCCACTCACCTTGATATAATCACACAGTCCATCCCCCTTGATCTGTCCATCCTTTTCAGTATACAATTTCAGCTTATACTTCTGCGTTTGCGGATCCCTCATGATCATGCCACACTTGCCCATCAGCTCGGCAAACTCTTCCATGTTAATGTCCAAGGGTAAATTGGACACATAGACTTTGGTGTTCTGCGATGGATCCATTTCAAACCATTCTGCGTATAAAAAGCAAATGAATATCGTATTGTGGGTACAATTTAGCAAGCTACTTACTGGGTGGCTCCTGTGCCTTTCGTTTGCCGGTGGTTGTGGTAGTGGGCACACCATCGCTGGGTGCAGTCATGGCTGCCTGAGCTTCAGCTGTCATGCGTTTAAGTTCCTCCTCCTTGCGTTTCTTTTCGGCCTCCTCGCGCTGCGCCTTCTCACGCTCCCCCTCAGTGGTGTTGTCAATGAAACCATAGTTCATCTGATAACGTGCCATGAAATCATCATCGATTTTGGGAAACCAAGCGGATTTGCTGGCATCCCAGAAGAAAACGGCGCCATCCTTATCGGTGTAGGTACGATCTCCGTTCTCATCGACGCCATAGACGACATCCTGACCCGGTGCTGCCTGCGCTTGTTTGGGCAACCATTTCTGTTGCTTCTCATCCCACTTGTAGTGCTCCGTTTCGGTTGTTGGGGGATTCGTTTGCTTTGGCAGCCATTGTTGCGTCTCGTGGCACCACTTGTAGTGCTCGTTCTCATAGGGATTTTCCGTCTCCGCCGTTTTATTCTCGCCCAGAGGTTGCCAACTGTTTTGTGTGCTGCACCATTTGTACTTTTGTTTTGTGCTGGGATCCGTGTAGATGGCGCCACCGTCGGCCGCGTAACTAACATGCTGTTCGTAGTCCGCAAAATCCTGCTGTGCCGCATCACCTTTGACCTGACCCTGAGCCGTATCGCCAGCTGTGCTAGGCGAGAGCAACTTTTCAGTTTCACTTGCGGTTTCCGCTGGCTTTTCTTCAATTTCCCTTTCACTCGTGGGTTCAGTGGGCGAGTTTTGCTCGGAGTTTTCCTTGGAAACAGTTTCAGGTTCTCGTAGTTCCTGCTTCGCCCTGCTGTCGCCTTCCTCCTCCATTGTGTGAGCTGCTGCTGTAATTATAGCTTTTGTGCCTTATGTCCAACGCACAAAAGTAGACTACACTTTAGTTGATTTTTCTGTGAATTTTTTTCTTTCTGCTAATTTCTAGCTAATTTCATACTTTTGCTGAATTTCCTGACCCTCCGACACACGCACACTCACACACAATGAAAATGGCAAAAATAAATTGGAAAAACGTGCTCATGACGTTGACATTGTGTGGCTTTCTTGGGGAATTGTGGCTAAAAACTAACCAACAAAATACAGTAAACATTTTTGCACCTTTTTTCCACTGATTACCATCGTTTTCTCTCTCTCTCTTTAGCTCGCCGTGTGGGTCAAGCTTGAGGGTTACTCGATAAAATGCAAACGAAATGAAAAGCGCACGAAACTCCAAAAAGAAAAGTCCACAAAAAGGCAAACAAATCCCATTTTTATGTTGGCAGCAAAATAACAAAAGCAAGAAAGCCAACAAAGCGGAACTAAGAGATACTCCTTAATACAATGCCAGGAAATACCCTGTAAACATGCGTGAAAAACCACAAAATCTGTTTCCTGAATTAATTTATTTTAAACTTTAAAACTAAATTCAGTTTTCTGTTTTGTGGGCAACTTCCTTTTAATTAAAACGAATTCTGCTGGCTCTACTCGCTGAACAGCAGCACCCTTTTAAAAGCTGACTTTACAGGGTATACCAAATAGCTTGACAGCTGTTGAAGGTCAGGCAAACAATTCTATTTATTTTTTTCGTGTGGAGTCAGCTTTACTTTAACCCTCAGATTCATTTCAGTTGCCACCTTTAAATCGATTGCTTTGAACCCGCGAAGAAGAAGTTCAATCAACCGGCCAAAAGCCGCAGTTGATGACAACTTGACCTGGGACTCTCAATTTACCATTTCCCAACGCTTTAACCCATCTCCCATCTCCAATTCCCTCGACAACAGTTAAGTCCAATTGATTTGTATTACAAGCAAATCTTGAGACTTATTACAGCTGTTAAAATGTTTTTCCTGTTTTCCCTTTTCTTTTTTTTTTTTTTTGGTGGCTTTTACGTCAGCATTTGAAGACGTTCAATAGAGTTCAATGTACGTAGTGTTTGTTAATTATAATGTATATATTTTGACTTGTGCATTTCCTACATTTATTATTCACTTAGGGTATGTGATACTTCAGTGGAAATATATTTAGATATGAAGAGAGAGCGGAATTGGGCAGAGTTCAATAAACTTGCTGGTAACACAAATAAAGGAACAACTTCCTGGGAAAGAAAATACTATTTTGTGTCTTGCATAACACGTCCATAACACTGATCTGCGTACAGTCTAAACTGCAGGGGATATGAAGCTGACAAGTTTTTTTAAAATACTACCATAGCTATCAGCTATATTACTCCATGCCATAGTTGACTCACCAATCAACGCGCAGTCGAAATGGTAAGAGCTACAGCGCTGAACTTTTTACACCACACAATTCAAAGTAGAGTACCTTCAACTCATTGAACTTTGTGGAGTTGCTACGGGAATTACGTTTTGTGAGCGACCTCTGAGTTCGAAAGTTCAACGAAACTCGCGACTTTTGTGCAAATTTGCATTCGCATAAGATTTGCAGTTTGCATTTTTATTCGCGTTTCATAAAGTGAGGGGAAATTTGAACTGGCACATTGGCCGACAGTCGGCACACATATCGAAATATGGTGTGGCATGCTACAGAGAGAGAGAGGCAGGTTAAGCCATTAAACTGACACCACCCACCAAACACTGGCCAGTTGCAGTGCAGCCAGTTGTTAGCCAGTTGTAGTTGCAGTTAAAGCCAGGTTAACACACACACACGGACGCCACTCGTTTGGACGATACTCATAAATTACACAGACAAGCTTATTTCGAGTACATATAGTTGTTAAACTCGTACTCGCACTCGTACTCGTATTCATAGCAGCACTGGGTACTCGTTTTATTCATTCTATGTACATTTCTGAATAGAACTGCGCCTTCGTGTCGCTTGTCATATGATATACGACTAATACGAGTAGTGTTAGATACAGCTCTATTCCCCATTGTAGATCATAAATATAAACAGCGGATAAGCTGAATTTATGACGCAGAATACGCGAGTGTTGTCTAAGATCTTCAGTACACAAATAGTTGATTAATTGTCTATATTTGATAGGGTAAAAAATACTCTATTTACAGCTACTATTTATAGAGTTACTATTCTAGGTAAAAAAGATTTATAAAATGATTATAAATACATTTTAAAAGCAGTTTTTTTTTTTGACTACTTTAGTAAAATATAACGGTGTGAGCGTTATGAGCAAAGAGTGCCCTAATTTTCTACCATAAATTAGTTCGAGACGAATAAACTAAGTCGGAAATGCTTAAAATTAGTGCACACAAAGCTCACACTGTTATTTTCTTGACCTTTGGCTTTTTCCGTTTAAACTGTTTAGACCAACACTTAACCACTTTAATGATTTGAAACCTTTTTTCAATTACCAATGGAATTTCATACTCAATTATTTAAGACAAGTATTATTGTACTATTCACTTTCTATACCGATTGTGGAAATTCTAAGTGACCAAGACAGCTGCTTAACTGGCCTAGGAATTGGCATGCAAATTGGCCTAAACCTCGAGGCAGCGGGCAGACTGTTAAAGGAGGCAATAATAAGAATTGAGTAACAAAGAGAATTTTTCTCAGATGGCAAAAGAAATCAATTAATTGACGCAAATTGTCTGCGAAAGTGCAAGTGTGAGTTTGTGAGCCAAGTTGAGCAACTAACGTGGCCAACAGTTTGAATTAATCATTTTACGAGAGTCATAAAATAAAAGGAAAATAGCCAACTGCCAACTGTTATGTTTTTTGGCCAGTCTGCATACGAAAGTAGACGAATTAATTGGGTTTTTAGTGCAGAAATCTACGAAAAATTCCAAGAGAAACTGACGAATTTGTTATGCAAATGTCAACAGGTCAGAGGGCGGGACACGCCTACTAAAACGTACCCTAACGTAGCACTCAAGTCACATTTATTTTATGTTATTTTTAACATTCGCGCCTGAAGATTTGCGCAGCAAACGCCATTAATACACTCAAGTTTGAGGCCATAACCCACAAAAAAACTGTTGGCTTAAGGGGGGTTGGGGAGGAGGTGGGGCAGGGCGTGCAGTAGTATGGCCTGCATATTGAAATAACTTAACTTTGTGTGGAGTAGGCTGACTCACTAGCGAGAGGGCCAGAAAAGCCGAAGTCTCGACCAGGCGAACAGCAGAATTCAACAATTTTCATAGCATATTTATGGGGGCCAATACAGTTGACTACCCAAAAGGGGTGTAAGTGTGTGTGTGTGTTTGTTGGTGTGGTAGTAAGTGCTAGCTAGCACTAGCCAACAATCCGGCTAACTTGACCAGTACGAGCTGAAACGTTCAACTGACCACAAGTGCCCGATAAAATAGCGCTTAAAGTTTAATTTGCTACCAAACGATAACCAGTTCAAATAAATAAGGGAGAGAAACAGCAAAAAAACAGTTAAAACACGCAATACCAAATGCCTTTGCTGTGTGTGTGAACAGACACACACACACACACACACACATACGCACATGTGTGTGATAAACATTTTAAATGACTTTGCCGGCTTTAAATGCAAAATAAAATCAATAAAGAAAACAAATTAAATAAATAAATAACTGGATTAAACGTGGTCTATAAATAGATATAAATATATATATATATAGTGTCTATAATGGATATACCCAGCAGTGGTGCCATTTTTACGCTGGGCAAATCCCATTTGGCGGAAAATACACAAAGCTATTTCTACATCAAGAATGATCCGGTCAAACGTTTGATATCCGGTCCGCATCAAAGTGCGGTTATATGCGGTAAATGGCTAAGACACGATTTGACCCTATTTAAGCCCGACGACTGTCAAGGAAGCGGCCAACAGCAGGAGGGGCGTTGGGACGTTAGAGTGACTTCCCTTCTAGCGGTTTTCCGTGTGCATATTTGAATGTGGTCAAAACGACGACGTTTGGCCCTTTGTCTTTGCCTTTTGCGGTGTCTGTGGCGTGTACCCGCCACACACACAAACACACACACACGCACACCCACTTACCCACAGAGAGACACAAGAATGTTGCATGTTAGCTGCAATTTTCTTTCAAATAATAATCACGCAGCTTGCTTTCACTTTTATGTTAAAACCCAACAGCGATCATTACCAATATTGGCAACACTAGATAGCTTGGCTTACATAAGCAACTCAAATTGGCTAACTGAAAATAGGACTGACCAAAACACTTCAAATCACAGCAAAACTGGCAACAGAAATAAACCCAAAAGTCGTCTAATGAGGTCACAGTCTACATGGGGCGGTAGCCAGCTGGTGGGCAGTGTGGGCGTGCTACCAAATATGGGACACACTCACGAAGCATGTAAAAGAAATCAAGTAAAAAAAAAATACCATAAAGGCTAAAACCGAAAGCTCAAAATACAACAACAAACATAAAGTCCTGAAAGCCAACGAAACACGTTCGTAATTGAAACGTAAAGCGGGTCAGGTGAAAACAGTTGACGGCTAGTACAATTTGGGGATTGGCAGTACACACACACACACACCTACACACACCTACACACCGTCTGAACACGCACACAATCAATAACAGTCACAAGTTTGAAGCAACAGTAAAATTGGTTAAAGTTTTATGGCCAACAAAATATTGTGCTCTTATCATTAACAGAATCAGGACGACTCTTTGTTTGGGGCGAGAATCATTATGGCCAACTCGGCATTGGTGGACACAACAACAAGGCCAACAGCAACAACAACAACAATGGAGACATTGTTAGTAAGCCAACTTGCGTGAAATCGCTTAAAACTCTTGGCCTAAAGATAAACGATGCGGCATTTGGCAACAATTGGGCGGTGATTATGACGCGTAAGTAACTGGGTTAGGTGAAAGGAGAAGAGAAAAGATTGGAAAGAAGTTAAGTGAGCCAAGAAGGTAGACAGTCAGTAGGGACAGAAGTGATAAAAAGATGAAAGCAGGTATTGACAAAAGACTGAAAGGAGCGAGAAAGAAATGGATTAAAAGAGGAAGTGAGCAGAGAGGAAACAAGTGGCTAAAGAAGATTAGAAGAAGACGGCAGAGACAGCAGGAAAAACAGTAACAAGACAAGCATGAAGAGATTTTAATGAGGAGAAATACAGATGGAAAAAGGGGTTACAAAGAGCAAAGAAAGAGAAGGGTTAGAGGATACCGAACGGGTATGGAGAGTTATAAAGAGAGAAGCATGTACACCCAGCGACAAAAAAAAAGCCGCACTGTGAATTTTTTGGAATTTGTACTTTCTTTGATCAGTAGTCATCTAAATCTCAATGTATTCGTCATTTTTTAATTTTTTTATGTTTATTAATCAATTTTAAATTATATTTTATAAATATTCATATTTATGTATCTTCAATCCAGTTGGATTTTTTGTTTTACTGAAATCACTTCAAATCATCGGTTTTTCGGATAAGTTGAGGTTATGAAGAAAAAAATTCATAAAAAAAAAATTTTAACAGTTTTCAATAAAACTCAAATGATTTCATATTATTTAAACTTATTGCAATAAACAAAAATCATAAAAAATTCAACAATGATGACATTTGCCCCTAAAAATTAAATTAAAAATTGGTTAATACTTCGTAGTACCACCTTTGGCTTTAATTACGCATTTGACCCTATTGGGCATAGAATCGTACAACGCCTCTAGATATTCCGCCGTAATATCCTCAAACCACACTTCCTCAATAGTCTTCATCAACTCTACCATGGTTTTCGGCTTTTGTTTCCTTATTTTGGAACTCATTAAGCCCCAGACGTTCTCAATGGGATTGAGGTCCGGACTGTTTCCTGGCCAATCTAAGGACATGATGCCCAATTCTGACTTCAAAGTCGATATCTATGGTTTAAGAATAGATAAAAGGCTTTAAAAAATGATCGGATGGACCCAATCTTAAAAAACCACTTACAGAGCGAGCACGATGGCAAGGTGCAGAATCGTCCTGAAATATGGGGTCACACTCTTTCTCAGTAACGGACTCAATACTAGGAACAACTCCACCAAAAATAATTTCTTTGTACTTTTCGGCATTTACCATTCCTTGAAGCATAATTATTGACTCCGTTTTATATCTGGATATGCATCCCCATACCATGACATAAGGCGAATGCTTAACAGTGTTAAGACAGCAGTTTTCGGAATATCGTTCTCCTTTTCTGCGCCGTACTTTGAGACAACCATCGGGTCCAATAAGGTTGAATTTGGACTCATCCGAAAATATAACCCGTGACCATTCAGAGTGACCCCAATTTTTCTTATCGTTGGCCCAATTTAATCGACATGTCTTCATTCTCTGGTTGAGAAGCGGTTTTTTGGCTGGTGTCCTTGCCATCAAACCCATTTCCTTGAGCCTTCGTTGCACTGTCCGGGACGAAATTTTTGTGGAAAATTGTTGCTGCACTTCAGATGCAATTTCCACAGCATTTTTGAAGCGATTCTGTAGGCTCGTTCTTAAAATAACACGATTTTCCCGATCGCTTGTGCATTTTTTTCTTCCCGATCCTTTCTTCCTTTCTACTTTCTCCGTGTCACGAAATTTTTTCACAAAACGTCGCACTGAACTTTCATTATAGCCATCTTTCTTCGCTATTTGACGAATTGAAAGGTTTTGCTCAGCCAATGCAATAATTTTGCTTTTTTCTGAAATATTCATTTGCTTTCGTTTTCCCATGTTTTCAACCTTTCACAGGTAAAAGCTCAGCAAAATAACACTTAAGCAACTGACACGAAGCAAATTAAAGTAAAACTAAAGAAAACATTCGCGGGGATTCACAAAATTCAAAATTAGTCGAATAGAATATCATTTGGCGGGACCACGAGCTAGAGAACGCAAAAGTTTCGATTATCTTAAAGTGCGGCTTTTTTTTTGTCGCTGGGTGTATATCAGATGAATGTACGACGAAAACAAGCATCGAGCATAGAGCATAACAAAAAGCCAAATAAGCTTCAAAACAGCTACGAAAAAAGCTAGAAGTAGCAGACAAATCAAAGTGAAGACCAGAAGAAAGCCTGAGGACATCAGCTAGTAAATCAACTAAGACTCCTACCAAGTTCCAATTTAATATAACACCCCAAATCTCTTTACACACACAATTCCCTCGACAGTTTCCAATGAGATTTTCTTTACGGGTCGCAACATCTTTCCGCCGGACACACATGTGGCTCAGCATTTCATAGACGCCGTCGTGGAGGAGCAGACATGTGCAATCATAAGAAAGCCCTTTCGACTGGAGGAATTCGATGACTATCTCTCCAAGAACGAGGAGACGGATAACTTTATAGCCGTGCAAGCGGGAAATGAACACTTTGTGGTTCTAACCAGTAAGTATTCTAGACAGAATCCTTAGTAACGTAAATCAGCTAATTTTTTGTCAAAAATTTAAAGCCAAAGGTCGGTTCACTGAGTTGCAGAAGAATCTCTCGCAGGCGGAGAGAATCATCTTCATGCACATATCGAAGGCTAGCGAAATCTTCATTGTGACCAATGTGGGCAACATTTATCGCAGCTTTGAGTCCCTGCGGAACAAGAGTTTGGTCTTTCAGCGTTTCTATGACTATGACAGCGAGGAGAATGGTCCCATTTGGAAGCTGCTAAAGGGTGTATCCTTCTATGCTGTGCTCAGCAAGGCAAACAAATTCTTCACCACCTTCTCGGAGAGTGGACATCATCTGAAGACCTTTCGTGAGATCTCCAAGTTCAAGAATTTGAGACTACTCGATATTGCAGTGGGAGAACAGCACATTCTGGTCCAGGGTTTGCCCAGATCCTCCACACTTTCGGCTACAACTGGAGCTGGAGCAGGGATGGCCACAGAACCACATAGCTACATGAGTCGCAGCTATGTGCTACAGCCAAAGGATCCGAATGGTAACTCTGAGTTGCGTAGCGCCAGCGGCCGAAGTCTGACCAAGCAAAAGGCCTTGAAAGAGCCAGAAACGGACACGGAACAGGGATTCAATGCCATGGGCGCAAGTGTAGCAGGTTTAGGAGCAGGTGTGGCCACATTGGAGGCAGTGAAGCATATGAATGATCAGATGGAAGCAAAGGAGGAGCACAAAATGGTCGAGGAGAAACCCACAGAGGCAGACGAAGCGGAGACGGAGGAAAAAGAGGCGAAGGAGGAGCTAAAAGATCAAGAAATCAATGGCAATGTGGAGCCATCTCAAGAGAAGGACACCAAAGCCGAAGATCAAAAGCCAGAAGAAGAAACTCCACCAGCTGAGATGCCCAAAGAGCCCGAACCAGCGCTAATGGAGCCCTCGGCGCCCATGGAGAGTCCAGTCAAGGAGAAATCAGAAGTAATGGAAGTGGAAGCCGTAGCCAAGCTACCAACTCCTCCAGTAGACACGCCTTCACCTAAGCGATCATCTACAGAATCATTGAACTCAAGCAAATTTGCCTCACAGGAGAAATTGCCCACGCCGAGTAGCACGGAGAAGCATCTACGTCCCCGCACACCATATCCAGAGAGCAGTGATGCAAGCACACCGCAAACCATCAAAAAGACGCCCATACGCAACTTCTCCTATGAGGCTGCCATGAAACACAACGAAATCGAGCGAATCTCACCGGAGCTGGTGGATAGTCTGGACACAGTAGTGGAGAACCCACTGGCCGAGGGTTTGCCACATACCGACATTCAAATCTCCACACCCACGCCGCCCACCGAGGAGGATGAGCAGCTAGCGGTGGAAATAACAACCACGGAGGATGCAGAAGACAGCACCAAGGTGGTCAATGAGATACGATTCATCAATAACGGCATCGATGTGACCGAAAAGGTGGAAGAACAAATGCCAGACACACCATTGGGTGAGTCTGTGGAGGAGCTCGAATCAGAGGGTGAGCAAATGCTACAGGAACTTGAGGAGCACGTGGACAAAGTGGTGGCAGAGCAAAAGGAGGAGGCAGTAAAGGCCACCGAGAGCGTTGGCAATGCCATCGAGTCGAAGCTGCTGGAGACACGGGATTCCGTGCAGACGGCAATGCGAGGAGCTCGCGATGCCGTGGGAGCAGCCGGGGATCGCATGGCTAACGGTGCACGTGATGCAGTCGATGCGGCAAGCAAAGGAGCCCAACGCATGGCAGATGGAGCTAGAGATGCAGTCGGTGCTGCCGGAAAGAGTGCACAGCGTATGGCCAGCGATGCACGGCAGTCCATGGAGCAGGTGGGCAGTAATGCAGCCAAGGTGGCTGTAAACACCAAGGCATCCATGGGCAGAGCGATGGACTCCATGACCAATAAGATATCCAGCGAAGTCGATGGCGTCAAGGAGAACATTTCATCATTGTTTCAAATCAAAGCAGCCAAGGAAGCGCAGGTGACAACAACGCCCACAACGACTCCCGAGGAGGTCAGGCCCACAAAGAGCAACACCGATACAGCAGGCTCCGTAGAGGGCGAAGGAGAGGAGGATGAGCGTACCACGGCCTCAGTAAACTCAAACCACAACTCTGCTGGCAATGGGAATATATTCGAACCCAATAGCATAAATGCCTACGAGGAGGATTCACTTGATGCTGTGGTTGAGCGCAGCAAGAAGGCGATGCAGGAGGAGCTGCGCGCTCTGGAGGAACAGCGTGCTCAGTCACACGTACACAACAACAAGAACGAAGAGCAGCGCAGACAGAGTGTGGAGAGCAAGGGAATTATGCAGCAATTTCTGGATGGCATGCGGCTCTCATGTCGCAACGAAAAGGCCGTACAAATTGAAGGTTAGTATAAATATAGTCTGTTATTTATTTAACAGCAGCTACTCACCTGTAAACGTTTCAATTTTCGCTATTTCATTTGCCGGCAGATGAACCTCCGCCGCCGTCGCAGCCCACGCAGACGACGCAGCCGTTGCAGCCCTCGCAGCCGCCGCACTACAGCAAAAACAAAGTCAACAGCGAGCTGAGCCTGCAGAATGGCCAAAATGCAGCACAGCAATCGTCGCGCGTGTGCACAATTTTATAAAAAACTGCACTTAAAACGGAAATAAGCGTACACTTTTATAAGCAATTGCATTTGATTTTAAATAAATATGCAGTTTCAATTTCGCATTGCAAGAACCCGATTTGCATTTTGTCTATCGATTGTCAAACTATCGATTGTACGCAACACCGCGCAACGTTGACATCTGAGTGGCAATAGTTGTATTGAATCGTCTTAGAGATGTGCAAAATAGTTAAGTCACCGTGTCGACTGCGTACCTTTAATGTTTATGTTGATTTAATTTTGCAAAATTACTGATTCATAACAAACATTGTTTTTGTATTTCTATTAAAACTTAATGAAATCGTATGGCGCAGTATCAAATAGATGCGATGAACTGCACCTGTGACAAGTCGCAGGTAAGTAAATATACCATCTCTAGATTGCACCAGTTCAACGGGCCACTTGTACCAGTTCTTTCGCGTCTATTTGGTACCAAACAGTAAAAGTAAAAAAAAAAACAATTTTTACTATTTTTCTACGTTTTATAAATGAATACACAACAATAGAAAATGCTTTAAAGCATAGTTTCAAAAGAATTCAGTTCGAAACTTGTGCTTGGTGGGCATTTGCCTGGCCCGCGAAAAATCCAATCAGAAAACTGAAAGGCCAGCGCCAGCACAAAATGGAAAGGTAGGTCAAAGAGTGAGCGCGCCCAGCGCATAGAGTGTACATGCCCAAAATAAAAAAGCGTACTTCTAAAGAGTATTAGTGTTATTAAACATGTGAAAAATAGTGAAAATTTCAATTGGCCCATAACCTCAAAAGAGTTTTTGGTTTTCGCTGCTGTTATAATGTGAGAGCTTATGTATGTGTGTGTGTGTCGTTCGTATGCGTACAGTTGTATATGTATATATTTGTGTAAATGTATATACGTGTGTGTTTCTGTTTGTGTGTGTTTCCGAGTGGCGCGTTGTGAAGACGTCGACGTCGACTGAAAGTGGTTGTCGCTTGTGGGCGAAGGGGGCACAGAAAGGCAGAGGCAGCGACAAGGTGAGAAGCGCGAACGTGAACGACAAGATCGAATGTGGAAAAACTACTTTAAAGTGGATTTTGAAAAAGGAAAAATTTAATATAACCGATAGCCGCCAAAAATATAAATCCAAAAGGATGCGCTTGTCTAAAGCTCAGGTGTAGAAGCTTTTGCTTAAGCATAAAATCAATGTGTTATGTTGATGGAAAAACACATGTAATTCGCGAGAAAGTAACACGCTGTCAGTTCGCCCCAAAACATGTGAATGTGTAAGTGTGTGTTTGTCGTTTGTATCAGCAAGTGTGTGTGAGTGTCTGTTTGTATGAGTCCGATTGCGTGTAAGTGTATGGAATTGTGTATGAGAGAGTGGGGGAAACGCAATTGGAACGTGGAACCTGTCGGCTCACGTAAAAACCAGAGCCAAAAATTCAAATTACATGCATTGGGCGCGTTTTTTCAAATGCATAATCGCCATCCACTTTTTGTTTTTTGCTGTTATAATTTATGCTAAACACTCGTTAGAGAGCCAGGGAGAACCTTTACCTCTGTCGATGGTGGCCTAACAAAAGGTAGTTTTGATGAATAATTTAAATGGAATTATAATTTTTGGCCAGCATTTCGCAGTTAGTTTTTTGGGAATTCCTCACATATTTTTGCATACCCGAAACCAAAAAAGAAGACAAAAAACCGAATAACATGTAAAGATGCCGCCAACTAATTCGCTCACGCATTCACTTTACGCTCCACTCCAACCAGTTCCAGTTCGCTCTCGCGCAGACACTCTCTCTCTGTGTCTTGAGAGTTGAGCAACATCTTGGAGAGTGAATGATTGTGTGATCGTGTTCACTGTACCTGTAAACCGATATTTAAAGGGAATACCTTTTCTGTTGGGTAATGGGTAAATATTTGATAGTCACAATAGTTGTTGTTACATGTGATGTGAGAAAATCACAACATTGCTCATCACTAATCTAACGCTCTCTTGCTCTCTTTTGTACTCTCTCTCTTGCACAGGCACTAAAAGCTACCAACAGCAGCAGAAACCACAAACAGGCCAGCCAGCCAGCATGTCGTGGCATTTGTGAGCCAAGCGCGCCAAAAAACTTGTCACGAAGTTTCTTGTGTTATTGACGTACTAGCTCTGTCGTGCTCCTCAACTCCCCCCCAAACGTCCTCCTCCACCTACCCGCGCTACAATCATCATCATCCGCCCAGTGTTATCACGTCCAGTCCTTGAGTGCTATAGCAGGCAGCCAATGATGCATATCAAGAGTTTGCCACACGCACATCAGGCCGCTGCGGCAATGAGCAATTGTGACATTGTCATTGTTGCTGCACAACCGCAAACGACCAGCGCGAATAACAACAACAATGATACCGTTACACAGGCAAGCCATGCCAGTCATGTGGCAGCTGTGGCACATGCACAGCATCAGCAGCAACAACAGCAGCAGCAGCAACAACAACAGCAGCAGCAACAACAACAACAACAGCAGCAGCAACAACAGCAACACAATCAACAACAGCCGCCCGCGCCAACAGAAATCACGCTACCATTTAATATGCATTTAAGTGGAATTTCACCAGAGGCACACAGTGCTGCCCAAGCGGCAGCAATGGCCGCTGCGCAGGCCGCGGCAGCGCAAGCAGCTGCTGCAGATCAACAGCAACCACATCTGGTGTCCAATGCCACACACAGTCCAACCCAATTAACCGGCGATTCAACGCATTATGTGAGCAATGGACACTCCGTTGGTCAAGATCATTCGGTTGAAGGCGGCAATGGTTCGAGCAGCAGTGGAGGCGGTGGCGGTGGTGGTGGCGGTAGCGGCCGGGAGCCGGAAAAACCGTTTCATTGCACGGTTTGCGATAGACGATTCCGTCAATTGAGCACATTGACCAATCATGTTAAGATCCATACCGGTGAGAAGCCCTACAAATGCAACGTTTGTGATAAGACGTTCCGTCAATCGTCGACACTGACGAATCATCTGAAAATTCATACGGGTGAAAAGCCCTACAATTGCAACTATTGTCCCAAGCATTTCCGTCAGTTGAGCACATTGGCCAATCATGTGAAGATTCATACGGGTGAGCGTATAAACAATTAATATTCATTTACCTCAAACTATGTTCATTGAGCTAATCCGAGCCTCATTTGCAGGTGAAAAGCCGTTCGAGTGCGTCATATGCAAAAAGCAATTCCGGCAATCGAGTACGCTGAACAATCACATAAAGATCCATGTGATGGACAAGGTATACGTTCCTGTCAAGATCAAAACCGAGGAGGACGAGGGGTGACTAGGACGCATGGCGTTGGCGCAACATCATCAACAGCAACAACATCTGCAGCAGCAGCATCAACAGCAGCAGCAACATCATCAACAATCGTCAACGCCAGCTCAACAGCAGCAGCAACAACACCACATCGAACATCAGCGGGGAGTTACAATTACAACATTGCCTTCGACAACAACAGTGGCACAGCATCAGCAGCAGCAGCAGCAACAACAACAGCAGCAGCAACAGTCGCAGCAGCAGCAGCAGCATCTACAGCCTACAACGCATGGCAATGGCACCTCGCCGCAGCATCATCACCATTTCAATGTGGCCGCTTTGGGTGATCTGTCCAGTGCCATGCAATTGGGTGCTGTCACTGCCGATGGTAATTTTGTGACCATGGGCGGTGTTGTTGTTGGACGCATACAGCATCCAAGAAGTGAGGAACTTCAGCATTTGGGTGTCATCAAAATGGAATCACCCACGTCTGTTGCTGCAGCAGCGGCGGCAGCTGCAGCTGCTGTACAACGCGATGGATGAGTCGATGAGTTGCTCCTCGAGTATATGCTCAAGGAGAATGATGTGGCGCTGGAGCAGCAGCAGCAGCAACAACAACAGCAGCAGCAACAACGCAAGCGACGACGACGTTTTAATAGAAATTAAAATCGTTTTGTTGTCGGTTGTTTGTGCCTGTTGTTGTTGTTCACACAGTTGTTGTTGTTGTTGTTGGTGTATACGCTTAACGTTGTTGTTAGTTGTTTAATTGTAGCGAAACCATTGTTGTTGTTGTTAAGGTTTAAATGTGACTCAGAACTTACCGCGATGAATTACGCTCGGGTCGGGTCAGCGGCTACAGAGAAAGTCTGTAGATTTCCCAGAGTTATATTCCGATCAGACCTGAATGTATAGCAAAAGGCTTCAAATGTAGCTAAAAAGATACACAGAAAAAAGAAATACAAAATGTTATAGTTAAAATAAACCGTCGCCAACAGCACCTAGCGCTCCAATGTCCTCTTAGCAGAGAATGATCAGAGACACAACCACTCAAACACACACACTCGCGAGTCGTCAATAGCCACAACTACAACCACTTAGAAACAATAATAATAAGCTCCTGAAATCCTTTTCTAACTCACCTCCAAGCTCCCGTTTTTAATTATTCTAAGTGCAAAAATTGTAACTAATTCATTTATAAGGCAAACTAAACAACAAAAAAGAAAAAGTCATTGCGTTTAAGTTGAGAAAAAGGCAAGAAATAGTTTTGTTTTAAACAATTTTAATTTCAAATTGTTCATATTTTAGCATTTAAAATTTAAGCGCGAGAGATTGTTGTACAATTAGTTGTTCAAAGCCAGAGAATTCTCTGCTGCCGAGACACACACATTTTTGACATAGTCGAAAATTTATTAACAAAAACATACAAAACTTTAAAAAGGGTAAAATTTAAGTGCGAGTTTGTTGAAACTTTTAAATCAATTTGGTTAATTGTAAATCATTGTAAATGCCGCCATTTTAATTAGACACTGTTTCAAATTGTTGTATACCCCATTGGGTCGAAAAAGATGAAAAGAGAAAACACAAAAGTTTATACAAATTTAATTTGTTTTTTAAAAATTAGCCTAATTATTTAAAATTTGTTCTAAGCTAAATTTTTTCCCAATTCTTTCCTTCCACACGCAAACAAACAATACTAAACAAATTTTAATTAATTAATTACCTTAAGTGGCAGCAGAAGAAACCTAATTATGTAGTCGACCAATACGGATATATATATCTCTATATATATATAGAGCATACTATAGAATTTAGTTGAAAATTAGATTGTAAATTCTTTTTCGGCGTTCACTTTGCGTGTTCGCGTTATCCTTTAAAGTGAGTTTTGTTAATTTTAAATTAATTAATTTTTAATTATAGTTTTATAGTCGTTATAGTTTTTATTCTACTACAAATTGGCACAATTTGGAAACCACACAAAAAACGAAGCAATTACTAATAAATGATGGCGATCGTCATCATTATTATTTTAAACTTAAATATTATTTAGTTACTGGAGTAAATATCATGCACACACACAAACTACGAGTTAAACTAATGCTTAATATTAATTAATGTAATTAATATCACAAGCAAGTTTTGTACAAAGCCCAACTCCAATTTTTTGTATGTATAAAGTGACAGACGGAGAAAACATCAAAAAAATCAAACAAAAATAGAGAAAATAATATTTTCTAAAAAAAATATATATACAAATGTTTTTTGCTTATTTTATTTTGTATATTTTTGATTTGTATAGGTCTACCACGCCCCAAAACAACGCCCACTCCCCAACCTTGTTTTTGAATTATTGCATAAAGTTCCTAAAAACTTTTTGATAAACAGCAGAAAACAAATAACAATTCCAAAATGTATACGAGAGGATAAAGAAACGACTCAAAAACTCGACGAATTACATAAAAACTAGTATATAAACAACAAAAATGAACATTAAAAGTATATTAAATAATAAATGTTGATAAATGTGTAGTGTTAAAAAAAAAAAACAGAACAGAATATATAATTGTAGTAATTTAATGTGTAAAGTGCAGCAGATAAATATTCTAAAAAAAACACGCTTAGAGAATCGTTTTATAAAAACAAAAACAAAGATCAAAGGTTGCCGCATAACAAGCAAACATACATACATATTTTCATATGCAGAAATACAGGGTGCTTTGCTTTTTGTATAGCTAAAATGTTGAAAACGTATATGGGATTTTTGGAAAACAAACAAATTATAGGAGACGAACTGAGTAGAAGATCATTTAATTAATTAATTTAGTTACACCAATAATGTTATATTGTTTTTATAATTCCTATTCTACCACCTGATATCCTGATCCTTATCTAGATCTGCATTAACGACGGCACCCGCTCCTCTTCCCGCCCAGCTCCCTATATACATACATATATTTATGTATATTTTTAATGAGAATTAGGAGTCGTAGTGAGATTAGAATTTAAGCGCCTAATTTAAATTACTTGTGTGTGTACAATTTTGAATGTAAAGAGAAAAAACTGCAAAGAATTTAGACATAAAATGAACAAAGACAAGAATGAAAATTGAAAAACAGGAGAAACTAAGTTAAATGGAAAATAATAAAATTAAAATAGAACGGTACAGAGACAGAGCGTTATGCTTAAAAATTAAAACAAAATAATACAAAACAACGCGATAATATTGTATAATTATACACAAAAAGCTATATACTTATATATGTATATAGATATATTTGCATACATATATGTATATAGATATATTTGCATACATATATGTATGTGCAGTAGTTGTATTTATATGTAAATGTGTATGTAATTGTGTACTTAGTTACAAGCATAAATATTATATATATATATATATATTTGCAAAACGGAAATGAAAAGCCACGAGACATACGAAAATACAAAAGAATGAAAAAAGCAATTTGTTTACTATGAGTTTTGAGCTTTCAAATATGCGTTAGGCGATATATCGATAGTTTTGCTTATCAATCTATGGCATCGAATATCGATGCCACCAGTCGGCATGTGATAAGCATCGGTATCGATACGTTTTCCAGCTGTAATCAGAGGCCGCACTTCAACGCATAACTTTTGCTAATTTTGCAAATAAAGTAAATAAACTTACAATGTTCCGTTTGCAACAATCCCAGCCTGATCCCGCGGAGGAGCAGAAGCGTGTGGCGTCCGAGGTGCGAATGAATTTTGTCATGTTCGGCGTGCTCGTCTTAGCTATTCGACTGGGTATGTAAAGAAAAACGTGCGCAGCTTATGTAAATACAGGTGTTTTATATTAAATTCGGCATTTCTTATAGCGCCCATCGTACTGCAAAAGATGAACACCGCGTAGGTTTAATTCAAACATATGAAGCGACAAGGAGGCCGAAATAAGTTAAGCGCAGAAATACAAATAAAATGCATTTATTGAAGCGCAACGATCACAGTATGCGGCTTATCAATTAGTTCAAACAATGTAAACTAAAAGGGTAAACATGTTATAATGTGCACGTACGCTGGAGCTGCTAGCAACTGTAAATAAATCGTTTGAAAAATAAATGCATTAAAAGTCCTACACATGTTTGTACACACACACACACACACATGCAGACATACTTGTTTCTATCGATTTATCGTTGCGAAAAATCGGCACTGAATTGCAGCGCTTTGCAACACAGTGCAAACGTCAACTTGGCCCGATGAGGAATACGGCCAAGTAAAAAAACAACAATCACTGTATAAACAGTTGGCAGCTAAATAGCAGACGTATACAGAGAGTGGCCAAAAAGTCGAAATGAAAACGTAAAAACAATATCGCTCTGTTGTTGCCGACCAAAGCAATCCATTAAGCTACGTATGTAGATAACGTAACAAGACAAAGCGCAAAAAGAAAAACGGTAAAAAATATCGCAATACACGAATTGAAACATATGGCACGGTCACAACAAGCAGCAACAGCCGCAATAAAATTTAAGATAACAACGTAAAATACTCTTTACTTAACCATTGGTGTTTCTTAGTTCATTTTTTATTTGTTTGTTGTGTACATGAGTGTACAATTGGAATTGTGTGAACCGTTGTCGTTGCCGCTTCATGTTTGTATGTTCTATAGAAGATAATGGTAGCCCCTAAATACGAGCGTCTCAATACCGGCGACGTCGACCGCGGCGTTGGCAGCGATGACGCCGATATCGATGACAGCCATGAGGAAGTTGAGCTAAAAAAAACCAACAGCCAACAGCAGACGCATGCTAACTTCAAGTACGCCAAGAACAGCAGCAGTAACAGCAACAGCAGCATTGGCGGTGATAGTCGTGGCGACATCGGCGCCACGTCCGCACAAAACGACGGAATGGCACGTCAAACGGATGCACGTTTCATGCAAATGGCCATCTCCACGCTGGTCATTATCCTGCTCTATCTAACGCTATCGATATCACTCACATTCTATCAAACCGACATCATACGGGAGATGCCCATACCACTGACCATTGTCACCTATCATCTGATTTTGAAATTCCTGTTGGCTGCCTTCATACGGAATGTTTACAAGCTGCGCATGGGCAAGTCGCGTGTTCAATTGGATTGGCGGGTTGCACTGCGTAAAATGGCACCAACTGGCATTGCCAGTGGAATTGACATTGGTTTCTCCAATTGGGGTCTGCTGCTGGTGCCCATATCGCTATATACTATGACCAAATCCTCCACAATTGTCTTCATACTCATCTTTGCCATACTACTGGGGCTGGAGCGGAAGGTGAGTCATTGGATTTCGGCTACTCCAAATAGTTTCTTTATAAACTCTACTTGCAGAGTTGGTCTCTCTTCCTGATTGTGGGTCTGATTGGACTGGGCCTCTTCATGTTCACCTACAAGTCCACACAGTTTAATGCGCTGGGATTCTTCTTCATACTGATTGCTTCACTGAGCAGCGGCGTGCGCTGGAGCTTTGCGCAGTTTATCATGCAGAAATCGAAGCTGGGACTGCACAATCCCATCGATATGATCTTTCACATGCAGCCCTGGATGATTGCAGCGCTACTGCCGTTGGTTGTGATCATAGAAGGTAGGAACTAAGGAACAGAGACTAAATGAACCTATGACCAATAGTAAACCACTTTTTATGCCCTCTTAACAGGCTCCAAGCTGCACAAGGGCATGCTAGATTTGCACAACTTGTCCGAGGAGGACATCGTCTGGAACATAGCCAAAGTAACATTTGGTGCATTTATAGCTTTTCTTATGGAGGTCGCCGAGTTCATGGTGCTCTGCAAAACCTCCAGTTTGTCGCTATCCATCGCTGGCATTTTCAAGGACATCTGTCAGCTCGCCTTGGCTGTGGCCTACAAAGGTGATAAGTTGAGTGCCATTAACGTGGTCGGTCTGGGCGTCTGCTTGGCCGGCATCTGCTGTCACCTGTGGCACAAGTACACCACCATGTTGCAGTTAAACAAACAACAACAACTGACACTGCACTTGGATGAGGACGTTGAGGAGGACGCCGAGTATGAGTTCAATAAATCTGGCCTTATGAGTAGCTCCTCGGGAACACATGACACACTCAGTGTGCCGCTGTTGGAGCAAACCGATTCGGAAGACGATTCGGCCAATAAACAAAACGCCTCCGATGTCATCTTTGATGTGCTCAAACGCCGCGACATGCAGCGATGAGAGTTGACCAAGGTTATTGGATGATTAACCCAATCAATCCACTAATCCAAGTGAGCAGCATCTGTGGTACCTTTTGTAAATGTTGTAAATTCCAAAAAAGAAATCCTTATTTTTTTTTTTTAACTTACTACATTCTTATTTTATGTGTAAATTAATTAGTACTATCTCAAATGTGAGTCTGCTTAGTGCATCTATATACATATATACACGTAATCCCTTGCAGATCGTATATATCCTATTGTATATACCATTTACCGCTTCCGATATCAATCAGGTTCTGTCTGAAATCGTTAAACTTTCTGTCTTGCCATAAGAACAAAACGTTCCATGAGCTTTAATTAAAACTTTATAAAGACATTCTGCAAGGGCATTTCCAATTCGGTCTAGCCCGAAAAATCTTTAGTTTGTTTAAAACAACTTTACATTCTTAGGAGTGATTTATTTTTATTAGGTAATCAAATAGTTTACATGGGTTTCCTTTTAGTTTATTATAAACAATTGTTGATTTTGGACACATGTGCATCGTATTTTCATAGAAATTTTAGTTTTTAGTGACAAAAAAACAAAACAAAACAAAACTGGCTGACATTAATTGCAACTATATGATTATGTTTGTATTATTAAACAATTTTTAACTTAAGAACTGAATGAACTGGCAGCAAAAAACACAAATTTTAACAAAATGCGAATCGTTTGTAAGAATCTTTATTAAAGAAAACTTTGTGTGTATTTAAAAATGTTCAATTTCAGGGTTCTAAATAAAAATTTAAGTGCATTTGAAATTTATAAAAAGTCGTTTAAGGAATTTATACAAATTTTCAAAGGAGTTTCAGCTTAATGAATGTTAAAGAAACTATGTCAACATTTTAAACAATATAATGTAAAAAACATTTTATGGCTAGTTTTTGCACATACACTTCTAACTTCACTTTAATCCTCCAACCAAAAATATTTGAATTTTTTAATATCTCAGCTTTTCTAGCTTTTTAAGTCTTAAATAGCAAAATCGTAATTGCCATAGCAAATCATATTCGTTATAGTCAAAACGTCTGAACTATAGTAATTTTACATCTATAAGAACAGTTTTTAAAAAATGTCTCGTGCTAGAAGGATTACAGTATTTACACTCTTTATATTATTCCTTATAATTTTAACAGTTTCCCTGTTGATTTTCAAATCCTGGGATCCCAATATACCGACCTTGGCAATTCCGAGTGACGAGGCGCATTTCAATAACACCCTAAAAACTATATTGATACCACGTTGGGTGCAAAGCGAGGGGCACCGTATAGTTTTTCAGTTTATTAATGAGGAATTGCTTAAATTCGGGTACACGGTTATTTTAAATAAAGGCTTTAAACCGTTGCCTTTTACCAACATTATTGCTGTCTCAAATTTTATGTCAAAACGATTTTTGCTGCTGAGTTGTCACTACGACACAAAATATTTGAGATCCATAGAGGATTTTGTGAGTGCCACCGACGCGGGAATATCCTGTGCGATCCTCATTAGCATGGCCAAGACGCTGAGCACATTAACCGACATAGAACTGTTAAAACGTGATGATATTGGATTAATCGTGTGTTTAAGCGTGTGAATTGTAAAATTCGTTGATCTTATCTTGTTCCTTTATTACAGCTAGCTTTTTTTGACGGTCATGAATCTTTGGGAGGCACTCATGTAGGCTTCCATCCCTTGTACGGATCACAACATTTTGTGAAGACTGAGGTTCATCTACTAAAAAGGATTGTGAGTTATATATAGAGCAAGTACCTTTAAATCAACTGTCGAATTTTATAATTTTGTAGAATGAGGTCATCACTCTAAACTTGATTGGCGCTCGTAACCCTTTAATTGTAAGCAAATACGAACGTACTTTCGCTATGCACGAGCATTTGGTCGATGTTGAAAAGGAATTAAGAGATTCTGGCCAACTACTGGAGTGCCATAAAATTTTTTACAAGCTAAAGGTGCATGACAGCCCGACAATAGACGATTACGGTCCGTTTCTTAGAGCAGGTGTGCATTTACTTTCTCCTAAGTAAAATCAAATATAAATCTATTCTTTCTAAGGTCTACCCGTAATGCACATTTTGCCGCGTGGCTTTCCAGATGTATGGTTCCATTCGGGAGACACTATTGATAACATGCATTGGCCAACTGTGCGCAATATAAATGCAATTTTAACTCGTTTCGTATACGATTATTTTAAGTATTACAATAGCTCTGAACATTAGTGCTTAAAAAGTTCTTTACTGGGTACAATTGACACCAATCGCGCCATGGAAACTAAACAATCGATAAATTATCGAAGCTTGGATTTATCAGAAAAATAAATAATCGAGATGGACAGAGATAAATTAAAAATAAATGCAAGATTGTTTTTTTTATGCAAAATAGCGATTTTAGCCTGTTAAATATTGTCCGACTAAACATTAAAATATTAATTGCTATAGCTAATGATATTCGTTATAGTCTAAATGTCTGCCCTATAAAAACTCTAGAGCTATAGTTGCTTATCCCGCATTGAACAGTTTTGAACAATGCTGCGTGCTTGGAGGATTATAGTATTTAAATTCCTTATATTACTGCTTATAATTTCAACAATTTTAATGTTGAGTATAATACTCCGGAATCCCCCTAAGCCGACTTTGGTTATTCACATTGACGAGAAGCAATTCAATATCACCCTAAAAAATCTCTTAATACCACGTTGGGTGCAAAGCGAGGGACACGGTGAAGTTATTAAGTTTATCACCGAGGAATTGAATCAACTCGGGTTTACGGTTATTTTTAATGAACGCTTTGAACCGTTTCCTCTTATCAATGTCATTGCTGTCTCAAGTTTTATGTCAAAACGATTTTTGCTGCTGAGTTGTCACTACGACTCCAAATATTTGAGATCCATGGAGGATTTTGTGAGTGCCACCGATGCAGGAATATCCTGTGCGATTCTTATAAACATGGCCAAGACGCTGACCACGTTAACAGATATAGAGCTCTTAAAACGTCAAGATATTGGATTAATCGTGTGTTTAAGCGTGTGAATTGTAAAATTCATTAATCTTAGCTTGTTCTTTTACAATAGCTGGCGTTTTTTGACGGTCATGAGTCTTTAGGGGGCATTAATGTGGGCTTCCACCCCTTGTTGGGATCGGAGCACTTTGTGCAGACTGAGGTTCATCTATTAAAAAGGATCGTAAGTAATATATAGAGCCAGTAACTATAAAGAAAGTGTCGAATATGATCTTTTTGTAGAACGAGGTCATCACTCTAAACTTGATTGGCGCTCCTAACCATATATATTTAAACAAATACGAACGTACTTTTACTATGCATGAGCAGATGGCCGATATTGAAGATGAATTAAGAGATTCTGGCCAACTACAAAAATGTCATAAGCTTTTTCACAAGCTAAAGGCGCATGAGAGCGACATAGATGACGATCATTATCGGTTTCTTGAAGCGGGTGCGTATTTACCTGCAATAAAGTAAAATCTCATAATAATCTATTCTTTTAAAGGACTACCCGTAATGCACATTGTGCCTCATACCTATCCCGATGTGTGGTTTCAATCGGTAGATAATATTGATAACATGCATTGGCCGACTGTGCGCAATATGAACTCAATTTTAACTCGTTTCGTGTACGAATATTTTAAACATTACAATACGTCTAAAAATTAGTGCTTGAAAAATGCTGTTCAATTAATAAAAATGCCGCCATGGAAAGAACGCAATCGATAAATAATCGAACGTTGTGATATATCAGAAAAATAAATGAAGTTTCACATTAAAAGACATGGAATAATTAACAGAGCTAAATTAAATATAAATGGAAAAATTTTAGTTGATTTTAAGTGAAGTGCTGAAATAAATTTCATAAATATTCGATTAAAATAGGTTCGATAACTGATATCGATTAGTGCTGAACGCAACAATATGGAAGCCAACAGCTACAATTATCTCACCGGTTTTCGTGTTTCCCGCGCATTTTCATGCTGGATTAGCATATCAGTTAAGATCAACCACCGGAATTCTGACTATATGGTTTTTCACTCGCCAAAAAACCACCGAAGCAGTCACACCACTCTCGCCAAGCAGCCGAAAAGACAGTTAAATTCCATTTGTGAGTACCACACGCAGCGCCTACTTAACCTTACATATACACACATTCAGTCGGCTTAACACACACACTCATATACAGTATACATGTTTTTGTTCTCATAAATTCGTACATCAATTTATTTGTGTTCTTTATAAATTGTTTAATGTACAATTTCTTTTGCAGTTTTTAGTACAAGAAATTTGAGAAATTTATAAGAAAAGCACAAAAATGCCACGCCGAAAAATTCTGACAAACAACAATTCCGAAGATATGGCAACACACGCGACCAAAGCAAAAAGGGCGCGGATTGCATTCCATCTGGAATTACCAGAACGTCGTCAAATAGTTGGTAACGTTTTGGTCTGTGGCACTGGGGATACCGGTCAACTTGGTCTTGGCGAAGATGTCGTGGAACGCAAGCGTCCGGCGCTGGTGGAGAACATACCCAATCCAGTGGATATATGCGCCGGTGGCATGCATTGCCTGGTGCTGACAAAAGATGGCGATGTCTATTCATTTGGCTGCAACGATGAAGGCGCTTTGGGTCGTGACACAAGCGGGGAGGGCAGCGAATCATCGCCAGCAGTTATCGATTTACCAGGTAAAGCGCTTTGCATCTCCGCCGGCGACTCGCACTCGGCGTGCCTGCTGGAGGATGGAAGTGTCTATGCCTGGGGCTCGTTCCGCGACTCTCACGGGAACATGGGACTGACAATCGATGGTAACAAGCGCACACCCATCAATTTGCTCGAAGGCACCGTTTGCTGCAGCATTGCCTCAGGCGCCGATCACTTGGTCATACTGACCATAGCCGGCAAGGTCTACACGGTGGGCTGTGCCGAGCAGGGACAGCTAGGACGCATCTCGGAGCGTTCTGTGGGCGGCGAGGGTAAGTAAAGAATAACTCCAGCTAATTACAGAGTTAATCAACCATTTCCCTCGTAGGTCGTCGCGGTAGACGTGACTTACTGCGTCCAGATCAGTTGATAATCAAGCGCACAAAGCCATTCGAGGCAATTTGGGCCACAAACTACTGCACATTCCTGCGGGAATCACAGACTGAGATCATTTGGGCCGTGGGCCTGAATAACTACAAACAACTGACTCACGAAAAGGATGCTGAACGTGTCCTTATACCCATTAAAACCGATCTTATGGATGTCAAGCAGATTGCCGGTGGACAACATCACACTCTAGTGCTAGACAATCGTTCGCGTTGTCTGGCCATTGGACGCGCCGACTACGGGCGTCTGGGTATTGGCGATGTCAAGGATGTAGTGGGCGAGTTGACGCCCATACCACAGTTGAGCGGCAAGACCACATTTGTGGGCTGCGGTGAAGCCTGCTCCTATGCGATCACCCAGGATGGTAAACTCTACTCCTGGGGCATGGGCTCCAATCAGCAGCTGGGCGTGGGTGAAGGCGATGACGAATTGGAACCAGTTGTGGTCAACAGCAAGAATACGGCTAATAAACGTATGTTGCTAGCAGCTGGCGGTGGACAACACAGTATATTCCTGGCCGAATCCGATGAGAAGGCCAAGGAGGAGCAAAAGGAGAATCTGCCAGCTGCCAAGAAGGCTAAAGTCTCACCTCCCGCTGCTGCTGCTGCTGAGACTGACATGGAGGAGAAGCAAACGGAGCCGGAGGCAAGCAGTGAAACCGGCTTGGAGCCATCGCCCTCGTCCTCCACGGACAAGGCTAGTGAGCCAGCCAAGAAGACAGCAGTTAAACGTGGACGCAAGAAGAACTAAGACAACAAATTTGTTTACCCAATAAATTTATAAGCAAATTGTTTACCATTTTTAATGGCAATAACGTTTTTACACTTAGCCAAAAACTGAATAAATAATATGTTTATTTAATTGATTTTCGTTTAAACTTTAAACTAAACTATAACTATATATTATTATTGGTAACTGTAGTAAATTTTGTAGTAATTGGCATACAAAAAAAAGAGACGAGAGTAAAAATGAATTAAAACAAAAACATTTTGTATTTACAAACTAATCAACTGTTTTTTTTTTTAAATTATTAATAATTTGTTTATAATTTATACACATTGTTTTTCAGCTATAAATTCTGGAAATCTGGAAAATCCGCTTTCGATTAAATACAATTTTCTGAGATTGAGGCGAAACATTTACTCAATTTCTAGTGTTTTTTTTCGTGTTAGTTTTTAATACAATACAAATTTGTTGATCCGATCTAATTTGTCTGTATATAATACATCTACATGTATATATATGTATATAATGTATGTACATAAGCAGTACTACAGGGTATATAAAGCTGCAGGATGATTGTTGTCGCTGTTGTTGTTGGCTGTGACTGTGGCCGTGGTGTTGTTGTTGTTCGGGTTGGTAGTGATGGTGGTGGCTGTGTCTATTGTTCTAGTTGTTGTTAGCGAATTTGTATCGTAGCTGTTGCCCAGGTAGAAACTAAGAAACAAAATGCAACATAACAATGAGAGGGATAAGAGCAAACGGCAAATTTTACGCGCGAATGCAATGAGACCAAGCAGCTGACCACCATTGGCCACGCCTCCTCCCATCATCATTGGACTAACATCAGAGTGATCACTGTGCTGCAGCTGAGCTAGCAACAACAGCAATTCCAGGCAATCGCTAGCATCAATATCATCTTTATCCAGATCACAAATGCAATCATCTTTGTGCATATCGTAGTCGAAGTTCTTGTTGTTGTGGTTGTTGTTGTCGTGATTGTTGTTGTTGTTGTTACTGTGTTTGTTGTTAACAATTTGTTCATTGCTGTTGTGACTGTTGGTTTGACTAACGGTGGCATCATTTAACCAGGTCAAATTGCATTGCGTTAGTAAATATTATTTATGTTTTGCACATTTAAACGCTGTCGTCTTTTGGCAGGTACCGCCGCCGCCTCCTCCTGCTCCCCCATGCTCCATGGATTGATGGAATCGATCGAACAGCAAGAAACCAAATCCCACAAAGAGCAGCATGATTAAAACTAATGTGGCATATTGTAAATTTCTGGTATGCTTTATCTGGGCCGACATTTCCAAGTTCTGCTCCTGCAGTTGCTGTGGTCCAAATTCCTAAAAAGATTTATCAGATTAATGGCTACTTCAAAGGTTTATCTTAGGGGGTTATTCTCACCTGACTACCTTCACCATCTTGGCCCTCGCCTTTGGCCCCAGAGTCTGGGGATTTGCCAATGAGGCGACAGACCAAACGATGATTCTCGACCTCGGGATCATTGGTGCTACGATCCTTCCAGAGCTCCGCGACTTCCTGGGTGCCACAGTCGGCGCTGGGTGCAAACGCTGCCATCACCAGGAATTTATCCTTTGCCTCCGCACTCAATTGATGATCCGATTTAAGCCATATATTGACATCGGCACTGCTATTTGCTGGCACAACACCACAACGCGGACGGACACGAAACTTCTCCGGCGATGTGGTTTGTATCTGTCACATAAATGATATGATAAGCTATATATCTGGAGAGATATGCGAGTACTAACCTTGTAGACAACGGGCTGATCCGTAACGTTCTTAAGGCTCAGCTTGGCATCGCCAGTGATTGGGCAAAAATTGATATATTCTGATGGCTCCAATTGCAACATACCTAGGCAGAATATATTGAAGAATAAACAAACACGATTTCGTTTGAATTAACTTATATATATGTGTTGGTGGGTACTTGTTGATTTATCTTTAAACAATAATAAATTTTAATGAATTTTTTTTGTGTGGGTATATTTTATGATCTAACGAAAAACGACGAATCTCTATTAAATATCATTGAGATATTTAATTTGTCTGACATCAGAAGCAAAGCCACAAGGATGCCTCCAGGTGAAGGTGGACGTGGGTGACAGCTGGAGGAATCCTTTAGCTTCTACTTACCATCAGAATCCGAGGGCGTGTGCATGTCCCCAATGTTTGTGTCGTGCAGCACCATTGGAGCGCTCTTAGCGAAGTGTACCTGTGGCAATGAGAGCACAAAAGTAAATACACAGAAAACCAAAGGAATTCAATTTCACACAAACACACACAAAGACACCGCTCAATACTGGGAAAAGGGTGATAGGGGAGCCCACTCAATGGGATCAATCGATTCAAACTGCTGAGCTTAGCATATTTTTACAAGTGCAAAATCTGTAACGCTCTCAAGCAACACAGACAACACTTGAGCACACACAAACCGTATTTAAGGCCATTTTATCATTTAGCCATTTTGTTTTGTTTTTCTTTGAATTTGCAAATTTATTGCACGCCTGCCAATCAGCTGTTTTTCCTAAGCGGCATTACACACACACAGCAGCTGTATTTTTTAGGCCTCTTACACACACACGCACACAAACCTTTGTAATGTAGCTCGGCACTTTGATGCCCTAATATAAACAATCGGTTTTATATTATTATTTGTCTTATATTTTAAAACTAGCACGTCGCTTCTGCTTAACGCTCGCCGCTTTACTGTGCGGAGAAATAAAATATTGTTACTGGCGTCTCGTATTTTTTCGGCTTCCCCCTTAAATCCCTAAGCACCGGTAGCCACTGTATAAAAATACTAGTAGCCGCGATAAAACTGGGAAAAATAAATACTATTGGCTCTGTTAATATTGGGATATGTCGGCGTGAGTCACGATGTATCGCATTAGTGGCGTGATGCAGCAGTCAGCAAAATTGGCAAAGCAATTGCATATACAAGTCACAGACGGTTTAAAAACAGACAAAATTACTAAGTTTATGATTGATTATTTGTGTTTTGCGCGATCGCCAATGACGAATAGAAACCAGGAATTAAAATAAATTGATTTACGAGGTTTCGATTAGTGTATGACTTGAATTACAATTGAAGCACATTTGACTAACAGATTCTACGCATATCATTTGTTATGCTGTTTAGCATAAGCACACACCGATACACATATACACAGAGACCGCTTATGATCGACGCACGCATACATTTTGATATACGCACACACACACGCATAGAGGCAGTTGACGCTACCTACCCTGGGCATGTTTGCTGAAGAACAAATATGTCGGATTTATATATTTCACAAATATAAAACAACACTCGAGTTTAAACCACACGCAATGCAAGAAATTAATTATAAATATCACAAAAAACGCGATTGCATTGATATTACAGATAGCTGATGACGTATTCTCGTCGTCGCCGTCGTCGTGCCGCGGCAAACGTGGAAACACAACTAAAAGCACAATCAAAAAGCAACAACATGAAAAAATAAACCAAAAGCAAAAGCAGAAACAGAAGCCAAACAATAAAAGCTTTGTCGAGCAAACAGAAAAGCTTTCATACTACGATCAGCCTCCCATAACAGCTGTTGAGTCCAGTGCATTGAATGCCTCTGCTATGCAAAGCTGATTGTTTGAAAAGGGGGTGGGGGCGTTGGAGGTAGCGGGTGAATGGCGATAACGAGAACAGAATTAAAAGCGAATGACACAATATGAGTCGAAGCGGGAGTGAGAGTGAGAGAGATACCGAAGCCTATAGGCTAGACGCCTTGCACACCCCCCACCCCTTAATTCGCCCACTGGGTATATATTTTTATAATTTATTCCATGTGTGTTCTAGTTATTTTGTTTTACGGGTCAACGCCTCGCAACGCTCCAATGGTCATTGTGAACTAGAAAAGCAAAACGGAAAGCGAAAACGAAAACGAAAGCGAAAGTTTTGCAATGTGTCAAATAAATGACTATAAATAGGAATAATCATGTTTGCATTGGACATTTGCCCATGTGGGACTCCCATTGAGGACTCTTTATGGCTTTATTAATAACAATTTTTGGACACTCACAAAGGACACGCAAATGTCAGCGGCACCCAAAATCAATACACACGCTTCAAATGTAAATCAATTAATGAAGAGCTGTGTGCACGCAACTGGTGGCGATAGCTGCGAAAGACCCTGTACTTATGCGGGACTAATCATAAGGGGTGAGTAAAATAATTTGATTTTTCTTCACTGTTGGATATCGATACTAGTTCTGCCCAATAGCCGATTTGACCCTTCCACTCTTAATAAGTACAGGGTCGAAGAAGTTGCCTCGCGTGACTGACGGTCAGAAAAGCAATTAATAGACAGACTTCCGGCTAGTTTAGGGGCAAAACCGTTAAGCTGAAACACACCCAAACATTGAACTGGACGCACGGTCGTACAGTGTGTTCAAAAAATATACGGATATAAACATTTTAAGTTTAAAATAAAGCGGAATAAAAAAAATATTATTACGATTTTCAACGCTTTTTCTTTAAAATCCAAATTATCAATTTCTTAAATGGGAATTGCTTTATTTGACACACTGTTCAAATCTACGTAGTGTGCGTGGTGTGCTTGTGTGCTGACTTACCTTCTTATCGCCTGCCATATCCTGAAACGGCTGCTCGGCGTCACCGGCATTTGCCGCCTGCGAAGGAGCAGCCGGCTTGGGGGTGGAGGCGGAGGAGGATGTGGCTGTCCTCTTCTCTGGCACAAAGCTAAACTCATAGTTGTCGGTGCCGCCCCAGCTGGACAGACAATTGTCCTTTGACACGTACTGAGTGACGTCCTTTTTCGATATCATTTTCAATATCTCAACGGCTTTCGGTGGCAGCAAAGCTTTGATGACCTTAAAGGCGGCTACAAAAAACCAAAACAAAATTAAATCAAATGCACTTGCTTAAAAGCTCTTGAAAGCTGTCTAGTTGAAAGCTCACCATTGAGCACCCAAGCGAGCTCAAAGACCAATATAAAATTGAGTGTATTTGGGTAGTACAACTTAAAGGTCTCCACAATGCGCTTCACAAAGTCCAAATCCATTGTGGCCAATCCCGTGCCGGCCATGTCAAAGAAAATGCTCAATTGGGTCAAATGTTTTTCACGCTGTGTGCGCTCCACCCAGTAGACCACAATCTTTATGATATCATCCAGATTTCGGGATTTGTTGTGCAAACGTACGCGAAAAATGAGCAACGGTTTGCCATCCACATCCTGATTGTAAACAAAGATGCAGCCCTCGTTTAGGTACTCCCGATTCAGTTGATCGTGATCAATGTCGTTGGCACCGTAAGACTCACGCCAAATGCACGTCTCCCACAATTTGGAGAAGGACGTGTCCATGTCGAGATCATACATCTCCAGAAAACGCTGCAGCCACAGATCTTCATTCCTTATGCGTTGCAAATCGGTGGCATGGAAGGGCACTGAAATTATATAACCATTATTTACTTTGTTTATTTTTGTAGATTTGATAAGCAAGTGGATTGTAGTGGACGCTATGTAATTGCATACCATAGACTTATCTATGGCTTGATAACAGTCACAGCAGTTAGTTTTGTGCTGGACATCGGGTAATGAGCTATAAAGATAAAGAAATCGACATAAAGCATAGATTTGACTGCAAAACGGCTGAATTAGCAGCACTGACAGACATGCAGTTGGGTTCTACAAGGTGAACAGCTGATCTTTGCAGGTAGCTATAGCAGCTATAGCTTTCCCAGATCACCTGACGTCTATAGAGCTTCCTCTATTTGCACTGGTTCCGTCAATTGGTTCCGTAATCAAACAAAACGATTCGTTTTTCAAAGCAATCAGCTTTTATTTAGTGACGAGCAAAGATTTTGTGTAAATATATAGTAGATATAGATATCGTACACTGATAAAAAAAAAGAAAAGGTAGCGAAATCCAGAAAAAGCTTCTTTAATATTTAACTTTTAGACCCCTTACTTTATTTAGTTTTTTAGATCATTTTTAAAGTGATTTATTATATGTTCCTGTTCCCTTATTAAATCACCATAGAAATAGCCTATTTTATAAGATTTTTATAGTAATTATTTTATAAAGTTGTAATAATTCTGTAAGTAATCAAATTATATATTTATTTTAATATATTTGGTGCTAGAAATAATGGAATTTTTGTGTCAAATCATAAAAATAAGGAATTTTTTAGGAATACTTCAAATTAGATTGTGTTTTCTACCATAAGAATCTGCTATGAATCTACTAAGAACTGTAGAATTGCTTCAGATCCATTTTAACACTGAAAATTTTAGTCTGTAAAATATTTATGGTTATAGACAACTTTTTCGATCAGTGTACCCAATTTTACACAACTGACAGCTAGTTTAATAGCTTGTGAACTTAATGACCCCAAGTCTAAAGACATAACTCACCTGCTGGCGGTGATTTAGTATATTGAGCGTTGAACCGCTGACGCAGTTCCTCGATATTTGAACTGGTCACATTTTTGACCTTAATGCCCATAGTGTCGGCTTTTCTAGCACACGTTAACAGCGACAATTGGTCAAAGACTAAAACATTGAACTCTGCACACAGAAGAGTCTAAGTTTCAATTGTCCACACATGCACACATACACAGACACGGTGTGCTTATCGTATGTAATCGATAATCCGCTTTCTCGGCGATATTGCGATTAGATTTGAGTTTATTTTTTGGAAACACAAACAAGCGACATTCGTTGTACTCGAGTGCTTAGCACGAGCTACTGCGGCTAACTAACGGTGCTTCGATCGTCGCTGATCGATTGATTGTCGGCTGCTTTTTTTTTTTTTTTGCAGTCGAACTGCGTACGACGAACCAATGTGGAGCACCAAATAAGCTTCAAGCTGCCTTGAAAAGGGGCAAACGTCAACTCACTCTACCCCGCCGCAGTCGCAGCCAACGGCGCTGCCAACGTCGCTGCCGCTGCTGCAATAGAACGTGATCAACGACAGACGCGCGCTGCATTTTAAATGCCAGCGACTGAGAGTGAAAGCTTCAAGTGGGAGAGCGGCAGTGTAAGAGAGCGTGAGAGCGAGGGTTCGTGAGAGCGCTTCTGCTTGCGCTTGCACTCAACTAAGCATTGTACTCACAACTGTGCACTTTGAGCTCTGCTCAGTAATTAAAATGACGCGTGCGCATTTAGAGCTTTTTTTCAGTGCAGTTTACAGTTAAGTAATTAACGTATTATTTACATGTTGTACAATTTGTAACTTATTAAGCTTGGAATTTATACACATAATCATCGTTGCCGCCCCAGCTCTTCAGGCAGTTATCCTTGTCCACATACTCGTTGATGTCCTTCTTGGTGGTCACACGCAGCATTTCCAGAGCCTCTGGTGGCATGAAACCCTTGACAATTTTGAAAGCAGCTGGAAAATAAGAGACGATTTAATTAATTTATGAAAAACTTAAAATTCTTTGGGTCTTTTTACCATTTAGCAGGAAGGGCAGCTCGTGCACCACAATAAAGTTGGGTGCATTGGGGTATTTGGTCTCGAAGAGGGAAATAATACTTTTGATGTAGTCCAGATCCAGATTGCTCAGACCCGCATCGGACATGTCCATGAAGAGTGTGATCTTCTTGGTATAGTTGGTCTCGTGCTGTATACGCTCGATCCAGTAGACCATGACACGAATCAAATCCTCGTGCTTCTTGCTCTTGGTGTGCTTGGACATGTTCACGATTAGAAGGGGCATGCCATCCTTATCCTGATTGTGCACATAGATTTCGCCATCGTTTAGATACTCCTGATTCACATTGCTGGCAGTGATCTCGTTGACGCCGAAACTTTGACGCCACTCGCAGTTCTGACGCAGACGAATTATGGCCTTCTCCACGTCCAACTTGTAGGCGGCCAACAACTGAGTGATCCACACGTCGCTGTCGTTAATCCGGGCCATATCGCTGGCATGGAAGGGCACTACAAAATTCAGTTTTCGTTGGAGTTACGAATGAAATTGGGTAGAGTTGGTAGAGTTTTACCTGCTGGTGGCTCTGCGGCCAGATTCTGCAGAAAACGGGTCTTCACCTCGTTAACTTGCTCGGCACTCGGCTGTACTTCCTTGGGCATCTTGAACTGGACTGATCGAAATTCGCCGCTATGCGTTGTATTTATAATAAAAAAAATAAATTTTTAGGGCACTTATCGCCGGTGTTGCTACTGTACAGCGATCACTAATCGTTATGTGTCAAACAAGTCTCTCTCTTTTCCCTATCTTTCTCCTGTGATTGACGTGGTGCTAGCATGGAGTGCAATCTAGAACTAACACAATTTCCAGATAGCGAGACGCTTTCAATTGCTGTACGCTCTCTGCGTTAAGTGAATGTGCTCCGATTCGTAGCGATCATGAATAAATATAAATTTCAATGCGGGAGGTAGACGAAAACAGACCGTTCTTAAAGCGAGAGAGGGAGATGTAGAAAGAGACGGGTATAGCAGTACAGGGCGTAGTGGGGGGAATCACCGGAAGGGGAAGCGCACAATTGCGATAAGACTGAATGTGGAGACTAAACGAAAGAGAGCGGGATAGCAGAAGAGAGGTATAGAGACAGTGGGTATGATTCACTTTGAAAAGCAGCGTGAAAATTGATTTTTATTAAACAAAGTACATACTGTTCTCATATCTCCAGATGTTTTTTGTGCTTTGGTGTTTTATTACTACATGTTTGATGTGTTTGTTTGCCTATCTGTAAACAAGTTTTTCTAGGAAACTCTGTTTTAGATTTTCTTTTCGAAGAATATAAAATTGATAAGGGGATTACAACCGATGATACCTGTTAAAGACTATTTTTTACTCTGATGGATTAAGCTCTACTTGAAACCCATTTCTCTAATAATTTTATTTTGTGTTGGTTTCATCTTTTCAGTTATAAAAATACTTAAAAAGAAATTTAATTGAATTTTTAAATGCATTTTTTTATTTTATATTAAATTGTATTTAAAAAGGAACTTGAAAACACTTAAATTTATACATTTTTGTTTATTAGTGAAACAAAAAATATTAATTACAGTAATTGTATTATATTTAAAATCACATTGCTATGTAAGAGTGGAAGTTGTTTATAGTTTTTTAAGTATTATTGGTATTTTATTTTAACTAATATATTTTATTTAACTTTTTAACTATTCCTTTTTAGCTATGTTTTTCACCTTTTAAGTGTTGGTAGTGCAGTGTATGTGTAACTTCAAACTCCAAACTAATTTAGTTTGCATTTATTTATTTATTTTTTTTAGTTTGTTTAAAGCAGTTGTTTATTTAGTTGTAAACTGAAATAAAAGCATTTACTTTATAAGTTTATTGTGTATTATTTATTTATATTCCTTAAAAAAAAATGATTTAAAAAGCCAAACTAAATGAAATAATTCTTTCTCATAAACAAAACAAAAGAAAAACAATTTTGCTTTACAATTTCTTTTTTGTTGACATTGGTCGGCAAAACAGAAAAACAATAACAAAGAAAAGCGCAAATATTTACTTATTGAAAGCTCCTGTACCAAACCCCCTTTAGGCGTACCACCCTGCCCCCTAACGCTGACCGTACCCCCATTTAGCCATTGGCATTTGGACCAACAACCGAAAACTTTCGCTGACGTTGGCCCAGTTCTGTTGTTTACGTGAAAACGTGCGCGTGGAAATCCGTCGTCGTTTTTGGCCCACCGTCCATAGATTTTGTGTGGATGCAGTGCAGCAGGAATAACTGACGCCAACAATGAAATTTGCCGAGCATTTGACGGCACACATAACGCCCGAGTGGCGTAAACAGTATATAAATTATGAGGTAAATCGAAATCGGCTGAGAAATGGCAAAGAAAATGTATAATGTGTGTATCCGTTGGATAGACACAGTGTGTGCTTTTCCTAGCTGTCACTTTGGCTGGTGACGTCACGTGAAAAGCGTTCGAGACAGCTGTCAAATGTCAGCGGGAGCTTTCGGCTGTGGCGCGCTTTTGGCGCATGCGCAGTGGCAACCCTGGCAATCGGTTGGTTTGTTTTGCTCGCCGTAAACGTAAACAAGGCGAAAGCGTGCAGGATGGTATAGGGAAAATAGTGAGGGTGAAAAGTATTTGAACTGAATTGATAATAAGCAGAAAAATCGTTTGAAAAACTAATCGAAAAAACAATTTATCGATTTATCGTTGTTTAATAAAGCTTTTTAAATGAGTTTCACAATGTGTTTCATAAAGTATTGAAACTGAGTTGATGAATCAGAAAAATGGCATGGAAAAATAATCGAAATTAAAAAGTTATCGATAACCAATTGCCGATTACCATAAATTTTTCCGGCACTTCCAATGAGTTGCATTCTATATCTAGTAAAAAAAGGTATCGAAAGGCACTCTAATGAAAATAGAGCAATATTAAGCCATGCACTGAAAGAAATCAGGTATGACCCTAACAAATGAGAGCTAAAAGATGCCAGCAGTAGTGAATATTCATGCTTATATCAATAATTCCAAAGTTATTTATAAATTTGTATATTTCAAACCGATTTTTCTCTGTGTATCTCCTTAGGAAATGAAAGCCATGCTCTACGCGGCCATTGAGCAGTCTCCCTCGGCGGAGCTCGTGGATCGCGAGATGCTCACACGTTACTTTGCCAAATTCGACGAGGAGTTCTTTCACTACTGCGACAAGGAGTTGGCCAAAATCAACACTTTCTACTCGGAGAAAATGGCGGAAGCGACACGCAAGTACGGCAGTCTGCGCAGTGAACTCACCGAGGCACTGGAAATGGGACACGTGAAGAAACAACCGGCATGGAAGCGACGCACACCATTGGGCAAGAAGAATGTGCCAGCGCGTAAGATACAGGATCTCAAATTGGCATTTAGTGAATTCTATTTGGGTCTGATATTGCTGCAGAACTATCAGAATCTCAATTTTACCGGATTCCGTAAGATTCTCAAGAAGCACGACAAATTGCTCAGTGTGGACTATGGCGCACGTTGGCGCACCGATCACGTGGAGGCGGCACATTTCTATATCAACAAGGATATCGATCGACTTATACAGGAAACTGAACAGGCTGTGACACAGGACATCGAGGGGGGCGATAGGCAACGTGAGTTAAGAGTTAACTAGGCGCTTCTCCTCATGATCTAATTTGTATTCCACTCCTTCCTGCAGGTGCCATGAAGCGTCTACGCGTGCCGCCGCTGGGTGAGCAGCAGAGTCCTTGGACGACCTTTAAAGTGGGTCTCTTCTCGGGCGCCTTTGTAGTGCTCTTCCTCACCGTTGTCATCTCGGCCATGTTCTATGGCTTTGGCGAGAACTGGCGTGTGGGACTGCGCATGTTTCGTGCTCCTTTTCTGATCACCGAATGCCTGTTTCTCTGGGGCGTCAATGTCTACGGTTGGCGTTCGTCTGGCGTGAATCATGTGCTCATCTTTGAACTGGATCCGCGTAATCATCTCTCGGAGCAGAACATAATGGAAATTGCTTCGGTATTTGGTGTCATCTGGGCGTGTTGTGTGCTCTGCTATATATTCTGTGAACCTCTGGGCATTCCACAGTATGCAGCTCCATTATTTTTGTACTCTCTGATGATTGCTTTCCTACTGAATCCCACAAAGACCTTTCACCATGAGGCTCGTTACTGGGCCATTCGTGTACTCAGTCGTGTGATTATGGCGCCATTTTGTTTTGTTAACTTTGCCGATTTTTGGCTGGCAGATCAACTGAATAGCATGGTACCGGCATTTCTGGACATACCATTCCTCATGTGTTTCTTTGGCCGGAATCCCACGTGGCACAAGGCCGGCGAGGGTGAGTAACTCGCCAACTTTTGGGCAACATTTTCATGTTTATTTTTAATTTATTCTTAATATAAATTTGCTGCCTTGAATTATTTACAAGTTGAGCTTAAATTTCACTCAAACTTTTTGTTTTAAAACTTGACTTTTGCTGTGAATTTATGCCGTCAACTTTGCTGCGCATTTTTAATGAGTTTTTTAAAGTTCCTTTTAAACTTTAGTGGAATTTGTGCATTTTATTTCATGGTACTTTATGCAAAAGAGTTTTAAATAACTGCTGGATTTTAAAAAAATTTATTAAAGACTTTTAAAATGTTTTTTGTAGAAATTTGTAGCTTAACTTATTGACTTATAAATTTCATTAATTATAAAATTATACACACTGTGCACAGTATTTGTTTAATACACAAAATTAATTATACTGTCATGCACTTAAATTTAATCCGAGCGCTTAAAATGTATATTTAAGTAACAGCTTAATGATTTAGCTTTAGGTACTAATTAATTTTCAAATTTTTGCAGCCGGCAATCACTGTGTGCAGTACGTGTCCATACTACATCCCATTGTGGCCATACTGCCCGCCTACTTTCGTTTCGCGCAGTGTATTCGAAGATATCGGGACACCAAGGAGGCGTTTCCCCATCTGGTCAATGCAGCCAAGTATGCGACTTCCTTTTTTGTTGTGATCTTTGCGCACAAATTCCACACAACAACTGGTGAGTTTTCAGCACATAAGCGGGTTCATTAGGAAAATTTTAGGGCATTGAGTGTAGGAAAAACACTCTCGGGAGACAATCATTATTCGTGTTGTTTATGAAACGCTCGCCAATTAGAGTTACCTTCATGGCCAACCGCAAATTCATGTTAATTTTATTTTCAGCATAAAAACACGTAGCATTTTCCCAACAACTCATCACCCACTCTACTCCCCACAGATTCGTATGGCCAGTCGAAGGAGAATCCGTGGTTCTACTGCTGGATAACCGCAGCTCTGTTCTCCTCCTGTTACGCCTACGTTTGGGACATCAAAATGGACTGGGGATTGTTCGATGCGAAGGCGGGTGAAAATCGATTCTTGCGTGAGGAAATCGTTTATTCATCGACGGTGAGTTTAAGTGTATGTTTTCTTTAGACCCTGTAGTCAAGAGGTTGTGCAGTTGTCTACTAGTTTTGTTAGAAGTGAAACAGTCGAGAATTTATGGCGATGTGGAAACTTATTTTTATAAACTTTCAAACATGCATAACTTAAAATCTACTAAAGCTATACCAACGAAACTCACACAATATGTGTATACATCAATTATATATAGCCTTGCCAAGTTTAAACTAAATCGCACAACTATAGCATATAGCTAGCTACCATAGCACAAATCGTTCAAAGTTGCTGATTTGTCTGCTAAACTGTAAGCCAAAACGACTACAGGGTCTATTACAGTCTGTTGACTTGTTTGTAGCCTTCCTCACTACCTTCTTGTTGTTTCTGGCTTGAACCATTCATGGTGTCGTCTAATGGCCGCAATAAATATTTGTCCAAGTGGACGGCACGTAAAACAATCTTTCATCGCATCCATTACGTTGCTGAGCATTTTTCCCATTTTTCCCATTTTCCATTTTCTACTTTCCATTTTGCTTTCTCCTTTTCTTTGCAGTGGTTCTACTACTTTGGCATAATTGAGGATTTAATATTGCGTTTCAGCTGGACGCTGTCCATGAGCCTCATACAGGCGGGTTATATCGAGGGTGACGTTATGATGACCATACTCAGTCCCCTCGAGGTCTTCAGACGCTTCATTTGGAACTATTTTCGCCTGGAGAACGAGCATCTCAACAATGTGGGCAAATTCCGAGCGGTGCGTGACATATCAGTCGCTCCCATGGACTGTTCAGATCAGGTAAGTGTTTATATCTTGGGCTATACTTGATGCAGTTAGTTAATTGATTAGATTATGGTTTTGTATAAATATTTAAACATATTTTTGTTGCTAGCTAGCTTCCTAGCTTTTATTGTGTGTGCTGCACGGCAATCAGTCTCATGATACTTAATGCTTCTTCTACTTCTTTGCTTGACAGACCACAATACTGCGCATGATGGATGACACCGATGGCGTGCTGAATCGTAGGCGTGGCAAGGCCGCAGGCGGCTCGGGCGGCAAAACTGGCAACAAGAAGCACAAAAATGAACAGCAGCGTTTATTGCTGCAAGGCGAATCAGTCGAGGACTTGTGTACATAGAAGGGAGCAGTAGAGGAGGAGCAGGAGTAACGGAAGAAGACAGGACAGGACAGGCGGAACAGGTACGGCAGGAGGAGGAAGCGAAGCTTCTGGAGTACACGCAGCTGCAGAACGAGACGACAGCCGTAACCAATTCACTTGTCTTTTTATCTCTATGTGCACAAATATTAAGTATACGTAAATATAAAACCAGAAACGCATGTGGTTAGCCTCTGAGTTTGTTTGCATGGCACTAAGCTCAATTCAATTGAAACAACAGCCACCAAGATGAGCAATACGTGTCAATGGATTCAACTGGGCGTCCACTGAAGTCCATTCAATATTCAAACACTCGGATTCGTAGCATCAACAAAACTGCAACGTCACGTTTCAGCTGACATTATTCTGTGCTGAATTCTGTAACAACTTTACAGGGACATTGTCAAGTTATAAGTGAAACTTGTTGTTGCAGAGATATGAAAGGTATTGGTACAACTGAGTGACTAGCAGTTACCCTGGAAATGTTTCAACTCTTGTGGTTAGTTCAAGTTTTGGCTGCTTGTTTTACTCAGTGGAGTTTTAAGCTAAGTATTGTAGCTACCCCTTAAAAGGCTTTATTTATTTACAGGGTATATAATTTTAATTAGTTGATGGGAGTTAAACTGACTTAATTATGGAAATCCCAGTGGATTTTATGGCACTAGAGTGCACTTTGTTTTTTTGTTTATACTTGAAATTTTATTGTTTTTATGTGCTCTACATACCCTGTGATTTTTCTAACATTAAATTTCGTTTCTTCAATACACTAAGCTACCCATTAACTACCCAAGTTTATAGGGTATACAATTTTTGTTAAGTTAAAGACATAAACAACTTTCTATTCTTGCTGCTGCTTCCCTTGTAAACCTAGCATTCCAATCAATCACTTTATTTGTTTACAGGGTATAAAAAATACACACAGAAATAACAATTTTATTTAGCTGCCGGCACTAAAAACTGTTTGCCTCTGTTTGCATTTTATGAACAGCATTTCGCTTATCGAGTTGCTGTGCCAATCAATTGCACAAATACTTATTTGATTTTTATCAGCGCACAGAAAAACAAAACAACAGCAAAATTATTTATTGAGCACACAAATTCAATATGCAAAGTCCACTGCAGTGATAAGAGCACAGAGAGGGGATGTGGGTAAGCCCCGCCGATTAGCTATAGTACTCACTAATCATTTAGCTGTATTTTTAAACCCAATTTCAAGTTGAACACAGAAAAGTTCAACAAATGTGTATTTTTGGCAGGAAAGGCAGCATTAGGGCAAGTAAGAGAAAGAGAGAGCGAGAGAGTGTGTGCGAAAACTCTGCAGACTTCAGACATGTTTGTGCCTGCTTTAAAGCTACTTTAGAAATTGTGTGCTTCAATTATTTACAGGGAATTCCTTGGGCTTTAGAAGCCTGTTTTGCAGCTGCCTTCATTTGTTATTGATTGATTGATTTTGCTTTTGGCCAAAACAAATTACAGCTTTCCATTATGTAATAATGTGTTAAATGCTTTAAATTCAAACAGCTTAACTCGCCTACCTTTAAACTTTATAATTGCAGCACAATACGTTTTGAGAAACTTTAGTTTTTCAGGCGTAAACGATAAATGAAATTTGTTTGCCTGCACCACGTGGCGTATGATTGTTGTGCCAGTTTTGCTTGAATTTGCTTGAATTTATTTTCAAGTGACAGTTTATATTCAATAAAATGCATAGCCGCAAAAAGTTTTTTAACAAAAGTGGAATTTTATTTTATTTGCTGGGCCAGAGTTTAAATGGCCGAGCAGCTCAACTACAAAGCCACGTTAGTCGCTTGTCAAAAAGCCGCATTTGTCGGTTTCACCCAAAATCAAAGAAAAAATATACTCGACTGGTGGAGAACTTTTTTATGCCACTGTTTGCCAAGCAAAAACTTGTTATATTTTGCAAAAATGAAATAAACAAGTCACAGAAATAAAATTCAATTCCATTTGCCAACAAATTTAAACTTTTCACCTTATGGAAATGCTTCTCTTATCTGTCGCTTTATTTAGGTATATGTTCGTATTATATTTGCATTTATTTTTTATTTTTTTGGCCATTTATTTTGACAGAAATGTACCCGAAAGCATTTGTAATTGTATAATTCGCCCTGCTCCTTCAATATTTGAGCAGTACAGAGAGCGAAATAGTTGAGTGCCTTGCAGTGCTTTAAGTATAAGTAGCTCTGCATATTTTTAATAAAAATTATAGACCTTAAATGGAAATTAAATTAAGTAAAATATTCCACAAGCTGTTCAAAATCATGAGCTGAAAATGAGACTTTACTTTGAGTACCGCCTTAAAGCCAGCCAATTTCTCTCAGTGTAGGCTTGCTATACATTTTTTAAAGTACGCTACTTTTATGTTCCCTGTACAGGCTTCACTGTACAGGTTGATGTCAGTAAACTATGTAAAAAGCGCTTAAACCTTGTGAATTGGCAGCTTTGTGTTGCCGGGCAACAGATCGCAACGATTAGCAGATTTTGTGCACGTTTTTCTTTTTTTCCCCCATTTTCCAAAAATTTTCCTCTACTCTTTTTGTAGTTGGCCTCCAGCTGCGAATTTACATTGATGGCGCGCTTAAACAGCAGCCTTTGATGCCATGTTGGGCCATCAGACGAGATAAGCAGACAATTTTGAGTATTTTTATGAGGCGCTTACACGTGTGTGTGTGTGTGTGTGTGTTGCGAGTGGGCGTGCCTTTTTAGGGGGGCGTGCCATAATTTCGCAACATTTATAATGCCGTTTCAGTTGGTTCAGATGTGGTGCTGTGATAACCGTTTGCTTTAGGACTTGATAAAGGATTGTCGCTACTTTAGTTTGCTTAGCAATGGGATTTTCCCTTTTTCAGGAGCACAGCTGAGCTTTTCCTTTCACAGCAGTTTCCATGTGACTTTTATGCCTTAAACGCCTTCAACACACACACACACACACACACAAATCAATTTTCAATATAAGCTGCGTAGGCAGCTGAGAACTTAACACGTTCATTCCAGATTTTCTTTCGTTTTTATTTCATTTTTCTTTTGGGCTGCTGTCACAGCAGATTTTCACTGATTTGACAGACGTATACATACAGATGTAGTATATACACACACACACCTAAACACACACCCACACCTAGCACTGCCTGCTTGCGTTATGTAAACAAAGCAAACCCAGAAAGGCAATTGTTAAGGAGTTTAAACGACTTCGTTGTACTCTGTATTAAACTTTTACTGACTTGGTTTATGCACCGATCTTGTTGAATATTGCAGTGTCGCTTAAGAATACTATATTTAATGCACATGTTTAATTTAAAGTATATAAGTTAATAAAAAGCGGTTTAAATTAAATTAAAGTAATTTGTGGGCGAGGGGGGCGTGGCAACTAAAAATAAAAACATATTTTATTTAACTGCTTACTTTGGCAGCATGCATGTCAAATTTGATGGCTCTAGCTCTAGCCAACTCAGAGATCTATAGGTTGAAAGAAAGCTACCAAAGACCAATTCTAGAATAATGTATAGAGTATTTCTAGCCCTAATAATCCCTGAGAACTTACACAAATTAACACAACCGACACCACTATTAGTAAATAAAACAATTAGTAATTAAAATATAGCCCACTTCCGCCTGTTACGCACCTAAAACACCTCCTATCTACATGGTGTAACAATGAAACTGTGTAAATCGCAGCGTGCGATTGCCATATATAACTTCCATATTATATTCACTACACATAGATGCTATTCATATTTGACATAGCAACGTCAACAACGAGAGCGAGAACGAAAACGACAACGATATTGGGAATACAGTGCTTGATGGTTAACGTGGCGTATGCGTATTTTGTTTGTGTTGTGAAAACATTGAGTGCGCAAATTGAGTATACGCAGCGTAGCGTGTGCCTTTTGTCAGCTTGCAATGCCTGATTGCAATTTATACGATAAACACGAACGTCAACGAGATGCCAAGGGACTCATGAACTCTGTCTTCGTTTAACAAAACCCGTTGCCAAGGACACATTGTGTTAAAACTCAATTAATTGCAGTAATTGGCTAGAATCGCATGATTTTCATTTTTTGGTGTTTTTTTTTAACAAGAAACTCAGCGATGCAAAGAAATGAAAGTGTGATCCATCGAACATATCGAATTTTGCATATGAATTTGAACTTTCATTTGAAATTTAAATTTTGAAGCAGCTGCAGAAGCGATTGGATAACTGCATTCTGTTTTGAATTACACAATGTTTGCATTGCGTACATTTCTATGGTAATCTCGGCTGCTATAATTTGCAAATTCCAATACCAATTTTAGCATTTAATGCCAACGTGTGTTGTTTGTGCTGTGTTTCAGTTTTATGGCTGGCAGAAAACCACATGATTTCGTTTTGTCAGCTTGTTAACACAAATGCGTTTATTTGCTTTGGTTTGGCTTAAAAACCAGCAAAAAAGGAGGCTAACTGTAGCTGGCTTATTAAACATAATTTGCAGCTTTAAAATTGAATTTTGTCTAATGAAATTTACAGCAAAACTTTTGCCTAAAGGCAACATACAATCAATAAAACGTGTTCTATTAAATCGTAATGAAATTTCTTTGATTTCCGGCAGGCAAATGAGACACATGAGCTCAGGGACGTATTGGTCTTGTCTTTGACAAATTTGGGCACTGGGGAATTAACTTAAGCTGACATGATAAGCAAATAAAATTGGCAAATTTTATAAAAGATGCAGTTAAATAAATTTAAATTATTCAACTAAAAATTTACATTTTAATAACTGAACCCAAAAAAGTTTCAAGTCTGTAATTGTGTTGACTTAATTTATACAATGGAAAACATTCGCACTAAGACCAAGAAGACTTAACTTGTCCAAAACTGTTCACGTGGCCTCAACCGCATCGCACAGAAATTGGTTTGTAATAAATTAATTAATTTACACTGGCACATGACAGTATTTGCCTGGGCAGCTCCATCAAGCTACTTTTAACTTGTTGTTTGTTAAATATGCAAATCAATTGAGGCTTTTAATTAACCATGAAAATGTTGTGACAGGGCCAAAATGGCACAGCTTGATTGTGGCTTAATACGTTTTGGGTCAACAGCACTTTGTTTTTTTTTTGTTTTGGTTGCCTTTAATGTGGTACAAAGTTTGGCTTTAAGTTGTTTTTGGCAGGACAAAGCCAAAATCTCGGGCTGTATGTCAAATATGCTGAGTAATGTCATGGGGGGGTGTGGGGAAAAACGCAAGGAAAAGAAAATGGAATGGAAAAAGCAAAAGCAAAACCTTCTCTAAACGAATCATTGGGCATTGATTGATGGCGGAGACTGTGTGTGTGTGTTGGTGTGTGTAAAGCTATTTATAATGCTCGTACTCGTATGTTTATTGTGTAGATATATATTTACAATACTCGTAAGTATATTGGTTTTAGCCAAGTTTGCTTATGAAATTTGACTAAAACTAATGGATCCCAAAAGTGCGCCATAAACGCGCGTTCCATGTTCTTAAATGTGACCCAATGGACGCGTATAAACCATATTTGACATTTGCCCGGGTTATAAATTATATAAAAAACAACATTCGACGTTCAACTTGCTCCTTGGGGCTTCGAAAATCCATCAAACACGCAGCTTAATAGAAAACGCATTGTCATTCGACTCAGTTCGATGTTTGCGCTGTAATTTCGCATAAATTCTTCATGTTTACGCTCAAATTCGTATCCAATTTCTTAGCTCAACATTGAGTTGTCCATATGGAATTTGGTAAGAAAAACAGAAGCTTCACTGTACCAGAAAGAGACGTCCAAATACTTAGCAATTGTCAAAAGTTATTAGAGCTCATGTACTTAAAGCCGATTTATCATTTTAAATCCTGTACGAGGAAAAGTAAAATGACAGCACAGTGGCCCACAGAAGTAGCACCACACTCTTGTCACAGCAGTGTGCGAATTTTTGAAGTGACAGCAAATATGTCAAGTTGAGTTTTGTGTTGTCGTGGCAAAGTTTTGACAGCGAATTAAAACAAACATCCACGCAAATGACAGTGGAAACATTCTAATGAAATACCAACAACACTTTGCACTCACTGTTTGTGTGGGAGTGTGCGGTGGGCATACGGGGCGTGTTAAACCAAGTGAATTATTCAAATGTCTGCGAGTTCATTCCGCATGCAACACTAAATTACAATAATTGTTTGTCTTCATCTAATGCTTTTGAGCAGTTAATTAATTTTTGGTATTTTGGTGTTTAACAATAAAATAAATTTTGGAAATTCTGTTAAAGAATTTCTTAATTTACAAAATTCATACAGACAGCGAAGCAGCCTTAATAGAGAATTAACAGCGGCAGAACTTAGAGCGCATATAACAGAGTAGTTAGCGTGAAGAGTATGCAGCGAACGAACACACGCACAAACAGCGAAGGAAACGAAAATAGAGAGCGCCAGAATTTGCCTTTGCCGCAAATCAAGTAGTCTGCTGCTAGCTTTCTCTGCTGACGTCCGAATATTCAGACAAACAGACAAAGCAGCAGAATAAACAGCGCAAGGGCTTGCTTAGAGCAGAGTTAACATAGAGTGATCAGCTGCAGACTTTGCTGCTAACATGCTCTGACCGTCACAGCGAACACAGCGAAACAACGAAGGAAACGAAAAAGAGAGCGGCATTAGGTTTTACCGCAATTAAAGTTGTGTGCGTGAACCTGCAGCTAGCGTCCTCTGCTGGCGTTCTCGAACATTACCACAAACAGCAAAGCATCATAAGTGGAGCATTAACAGCAGCAAAGCTTGCTTAGAGCGTAATTAGTGCGATCGGCAGCGGCTCTGCTGCCGTCAGCAAACAGACGCACTAGCAACAAAGGAAACGGAAATTGAGAGTTGACAGCGAGCGAAGCGCCATAGAAGCAGTGTGAGTGAGACAACGAAGAGTCTGCTTACGTGCGCTGCTCTTGTCGGTGTACGCACATAACGGCAGAATTTTATCTGGTGACAATTAAAGTGTGCGAAAGAGAGAGTAAAAGCGCTGCTCGATTTGCGCATTGCGACCTACTTTATATTTATGTTTGCTTGTTATTCCAGCAAAAGTTTCTGCTGTCCGTTTTGTAAAAATAATTTTCTTAAACAATTTGATTGCACAGTTATGCTGCTGCATAACTTCTTCTCTGAATAACTTGCAGATAATTGCAAGTCTTTACGTAAATAAACAATTGCAAGTCTCTGTCTGAGTCATGTACAGGAAGCACACAGAATGCAGTTCCAGTTGAGAGGATTACATAAACAGAACTGAAGCTTATGGCAAACAATGATATTTACAAGACGTAGCAAAAATAAAATGAAATAAAATTCGTAGGAAAATAACACTAAGGAACCATTATGTAATACGATTTGAGTGACTTAAAATTGAGTAAAAGGGTGCACTTAAGCGACCCTCGTTCACCTGAAAAATGGAAAAATCAAACAAATAGACAGAAAAAAGGCTTTTCAAACGCTTTTCAACCTTTAAGATTATTTATTTGAAGCTAATGCTTTACGAAAAAAAATGCTAAAAATTGGTTTGTTCCGAATGAGAAAAATAGCATTTTAATCGCCAGCAATTACGCGACTGTTTTGCCAAAAAACTCCACGTATGTGTCTCGTAATTTCCATGTAGAATTTTAGGTGTCATTCAACATTTTTGGGTGCTTCACCAAGATTGATGTTACGCCCCTTTTGCCCCCCAGTGGGCCCACATGATTTGCTGGCTAGGATTTATGGGCAACAAACGGCGAATTCCCATGAAAGCCTGATTAAATGCTAATGCTAATGGGCCAAGAACTTGAGCCTAATTAGCCAGCCGCATCAATTATATAGCAGCGTCTTTAAATCTTACCGTAATTCAAACAATATTTCCTTCAGGCAACTCAATTACTTTGCAAATAGGCTTTTAGTTAAGCTGTTTATAGTTGACGCTTCTTATTAAGTTATTAAATAAAAGTTTTTATTGCTTCGCTCACACAGTCCATTAAATGTCGAGTAATTGTAATTTTCTGCCATTTTCTGTAATTTTCTGTAATTTTCTTTTAATGCCCTTAAATAGACAAGAAAATATTTTTACAGCTTCCACTGTCTGACCCCCAGAAATATGACTGCTCATTTATTTTATTTTCCCTTGAAAATTTCTTAAATTTGTGCGCCAAATGTTGCATTAATTTAAAGTGTTGATTCATTTATATAATTAAAATTCTCAGATGTATATATAAATTTTGTCTGAAGTCTTACATGTGGGCAGTTTGCTCTTGGTTAACCTGCTCATACACATGAATATACATAAAGTTCCCGGGAAGCCCAAAGAGCAAGTTAATTAAAGGCAAATATTTTGCAGAAAACAGATATGGAAAATACCCTGTAACAAGTAAATAAAGAGAAATGCAAAAACAAATACAAAAAAGATGTAAATAAATAAGAAATAAAATTTAAATGAAATAAATTTTAGAATTAAGTTATAGCCAATTAAAGTAGCAGCCAGTTTTGGCTTGAAAAATACGCTGTAAACAAAATACTTTAAAAATTGTCTATCAATTTTAATAAACTTAATTTGAACAATAAGAATAGTAAATTAAATTGGCAGCAAAAAGGAAGTTGCAAATCAAATATTGATTTAAATTTATTTATTTATGAGAGTAGCGAAAATAAATTAAATTGTGTGTTTTTTACAGCAATAAATTAAATTTATTTGATATTTTAAGCATCAGCCTAGTCCACAGTCAATATTGGCAATATTTACATGTTTTTTAACCCAAACAAAGAAATAAAATGGACTGAGTTAAAACCCTTTTAGTCTAGCAAACACACAGGTGAATAAACTAAAAATAGTTTACTGCTAAAAAAAATAGTTATTTATATGCACAGTCGACTTGAAACTCGTTACTCTGCAGCCACAGGAACACAAAACATTTGCTTGATGTGCTAATCTGTCTCATTTGATATGCTAATTTGCCATTGAGTTATTTGCCAGCCGTGCTGTGTATTCATATAAAATGCTTTAATACACAGCTCGTAAATGTTACAAAACGCATAAATGTCTTTTGAGGAAGAGTTTAGGCATCAATAGACAGACAGACAGCAGCACGCGGCGTATACGCAATGAAAGCAAGTGACAAACAGTCTGCAAGCAGTGGGGTGGGAAAGGGGCGGTAAGGGAGTGAAAAGTAGAACTCTGTTCTCTCTCCGTCCTCCATTCTGCCTCCTTTCCCTGCCCTACTTTTATTTTTATCTGTCATATGCAATAAATCCACAGAGGCAGACACTCAACTTTCTGTCAAGAATTTAAAATGTTGCCTGCTTTTCTGCTGACTTTAAAAGTCTTTTACTTAATGTTGGCTTTCAGATATTTTTGACATGAGTTTATTTAATATGCTGTGCATAATTTATGCAAATATATATATATGCTTTATACCGTTAGCTTGAGAGGTTGAGCTGCCTGTGAGTGGTGTAAAAATATTTGACGAGCAAATAGTTTTGGCTTGCAAGTGAACAGATACTTCTGACAGCCATTGTTCCTTGGTAAGTTTGTCAATCTTGGGAGTGAATGATGTGAGTTTTTGTTGCGTGTGTCGGTTGGCCAAGGACAAGAGTTTTAGGCTAACGATTACATGCCAATCACGCAAGCTTTAGGATGTGAAAATGTGAAAATTCAGCATTGGAGTTTAACGGTAATTGAATTTTCACTTAAGCAATTGCCAGCTAGCTGCCTGGCAAATATTGTCATTACTTGGCGTACTTAAGCGCTAATGGAAAACTCATTATGACAAGGAGAAAGCGAGAGGTCGAGCGTGAGAGAGCGAGAGCAATAGAGTGTGGCTGAGAAAACTTGTTAGTAAGAGCAATTAGATATTGCTCTTCGCATAAGTGTACTTATGGGCAATTATTGAGGCAAGTGGGGAGTGGTCTGTGGCATCTAAGTGCGTGCGAGAAGGCTTATTGCTTTGTAATGTAAATGTGGCTCTGCCTCTGCCAATGACGTTCCCATAAAATACATATCAATTCAGAGTAGCGGCAAATTGCTTTTCTTAGCCTGCAAAATTGTCTATAAATTTACTATGTGCATAACTAACAATAATTTGTTGTAGATTTATTATTATTATTATTGCCAGTCATGATTGTGTGGATTATCATATGAAATCATGTCAACAGGGCTCAAATAATGTTTAATTGCAATAACATACAGGTTTTCGCAGAACATGTTCATTTAAATACCCTGTAGTTGTAGGTTGAGAGCGGCTGGTTGGGTTTCTTTGGAAAAGTGAATTAAGAAAAATGTTAAAAACACTTATTAAACATATAATGTAAGTTAATATAAACACTAGATTTATAAACCAGTTTTAAGTCATATTTGTATTTATAGGGTATCTTTCAGCCAGTCAGCACCACTTGGGCACATTTTAGCCAGAGCTGTGGCTACAAAAGGAAATTAAAATTGTTTTTCTTAAGCTTTTTGCTTATTACAGTCACTGAAGACACATCACCTTAGTTACAGGATATGTTTAGGTCTAGCAAGCGCACTCAGTCGTGAAGCGCTCATACAAAACGTTAATTGGATTGCCAGTCCTTTGTACACATACTTACACAGCGTTTCATGATGAACATCAAAAGATTTTCGCTCCACAATTTCAAAATAAAGAAACCCAAAAAAAAAAGGAAAAAAATAGCAAACAACGACAACATGTTTGCAACTTCATTTTGTTTAATTTTCACTCACAATAATTCGCTTTTGCTACTACTATTTGTTTAGGATATGTTACACACTGAAACCACTTAAAAATCCATTAAGTTTTCCCTCTAGTTAGTCAGCTTTTCGCCATTTGATTGGAGAGCACAAATTGCGACTTTTCCATCTACTAATACATAGGGTTAGAGGCGTGTGTGTGTGGCACTTTTGGCAGGCACTGTAGTGTGCAGCGTGGTTTTAATTCAGGAAAGTGCAATTGACATTCGTTTGTGGCTGAGATAAACAAGAAGTTAGCAGTCAAATTGGATGTCTGTGACTGGCTAGAATTCAAATGTGCAATTAAGTGGCACTTAATGACTTCAGTTTTCACCTAACACTGCAGGCAGTTACATAACCAAATACCAACCACAATCCCCAATTCTACGCTGCCTGGACCTTTTGTTGCAGTTTTGTGTCTTCTTTGGCTTTAATTGTTTGACTTTCTGGCTAAAAGCGGATTTAAATGAAGCCAATTACTGGAACTTTGTTTAGCTGACTTTTGACCTAAAGTTTATGGAATTTGCGTAAAAGTTTTGAAAATAAATTTTAACTTTTGCTGACAGCAGAAATAGCTACGAGTTTTAAACTAATTTTCTATTAAGCTAAAATAATAATACTCTCCAAATTGTAGCTTTGTAAATGTAGCGAAATTTTCAGTAGCTCCCAAAAGTATGCTACATTTATTGAAACTCAAATTTCTGCTACAATTTTAAATTTTAAATTTATATTTTATACACAAAACTATTATTGAAATTGAGCCTCGCCTGCTTGGATAGTTTTCATTAAGAGTTTAGCTGGAAAACACTGCTGGGTATCACTGTCAATCACACTCGGCTAACTTGGCTGCTGTCCATAAAGGGATAACATCACTGTCTCCCTGTCCCAGTCGCTGCTCTTTTATTCCCGTGCCAAAGGAGAAAAGCACAGGAAATGAATGCGACACGCGGCGGAAGCTGCAAATGAAATTTGCTGCCATTGTGAATGGCAAAGTGAAAGTCTTTGAGTGCTTAGTAAATGTTCTGTGAATTTTACTTTAGTTTTTCTCCGTTTATGTTTAACATTCATGTAAAAATATGTTGAACTCTTATTAGACTGGTTATTATTATTGCAGCGAATTGGGATCTAAAGTTATAATTGGTATATTGACATTCAGTGGGACATCGGATTCACTTAGATTGCTTGTCGCCTGCTCCGAGATGTGCTCACAGGCGACATTTCCATTACCATTTCCATTAGCAGCTGCTGAAAGCATAAGAGGTGTGTTAAGAGATTATGTGGACACATTGGGAGAAATTTGTAAACCAAAAGCGTTGGAATGATTTAAAAATGGAGCATTGCAAGTCAAGTACTTTTAAGACATAATTTATGTAGCACAAACAGTAAATCAAAGCAGTAGTTCAAAGCTTTAACATTTCTTAAACCCTTTATGAATTTTTTGTAGTGTAGACTATGCAGCAACATGTGATTCTTTGCCGCTGATTACCTGCTGTTGCTGCTGTGCTCTGCTGCTGCTGTTGTTGCTGCTGTAGTTGTTGCTGCTGCTGTTGTTGCTGCTCCTCCTCCTCGGTGATGGTGGAGAAATTGGTGGGACGCTGTGAGGTAATCAATGGACTCGCGGCCAGAATTCGATGCGAATGCCTTCCAGCCTTGGCAGTTGCCAGCTGCTGACGCTTCGATTTGCTCAGTTTCTCCGGTGCAGTAAACACCACAGTGGGCTAAAAGGTAACCAAGTAAGTTTATGATATGGCCATCAAGCAAACGGCTTTTAATTGGTTATACACTCACCGACAAGGCGGCATGTTGTTGCTCTTCGGCAGCTGCTCTACGATATGACTGATACTGGGAGACCACACAGAGCAGACAGTAGAGCTACGCAGATAATTAGACTCAATTAATTATAGTTAATCATAAATAAAGACAGCAAAGTGTAGCCAACTGTAATTTGCTACTTACTTGCTAATCAAACCAAAATTATACCACAAAACTATGCGGAAATACAGGCTGCCCTGTGGAGCAAATGAACCACATAAAACAAAGCTCAAATTTTATTTACTAAAACAATAATTTTAATAATTTTAATTATAAATTGAACTCTGTTAATTTACATAGTCAAATGACAGAATTATTAAATTTAAAGCAAGTTTAAAATATATTTAATAGACTTCAAACACAGCACAAAGTGGTAACATTTTTTGGCAACAGTTTCACTAGTTTGGCTACACATTAAATGATTTTTTTAAAATTTAAAATTCATAAAAAAATACAGTAGAAACCAAAACTTAATTAACACAACTTTTTCGGTCTGATAAATTCAGCGGAAAATATAATTAGTTAATTTAACAGAAAAGCATTTCGCTTCGCAGAAAATTTCTATAAAATTTTAAGTGGAAAAATCAGCGCGAAATTTCCACGCAAACTGCTGCTGATTTATTGAATTTTCGATTTAAAATTTGTCATAAAAATAACAACACGCTAGAAATTACTATAAATATTTTTTGGCAACAACAAAAAAAAGTAAAAATAAATTAAACTATTTTCAGCATAACATTTCTACTTAAAACTCTGTTGGTTTACTACTCACATTCAGGCATAGAATAAAAAAGACTATGGTGAATATAAAGCCCACAATTGGATCGAACTTAACGCGACGCGATATCATCAAATGGATGAGATGAGCGCACTCCAGCAGCAAATCGCAGATCATTAAAAATATCCAGGGTAGCAGCAATTGACGCTTGTTCTGTGCAGAAATTAGAAAGGTTTTCTTTGCTGTTTTGGTCTTAATTTATTGAAAATAACACTCACATGTCGCAGACCCAGAATCAACAAAATGGATGCGAACACCATCAGCACAGAGCAAAACAATAACAAAATGTTGAATATCACAGTTACTGAGAAAAAAGTCAGACGTCAATCAAATGAGCAGGTGGGAGTGGAAGTGAAAGTGGGAGTGCTCTCACCTACGGTTATGTCTCCTCTCTCAAGTATGCTCTCGCCCACGGGCTGTGTTCGCTTGCCAAGCAGAAAATCCTGCTCCTCCTTCACATAAAAGGTAAACATGAGTGTGGAGACGCCAAAGTAGATCTGCAAAAAGGTCACACCAGGGCAACAAAGGGTTAAACGGAAATTAAGACATTATTTATCAACTGACATTAGGGAAAAGTTTAAAGACAGTTTAAGTAGATTAATACAAGTTTCTGTTTAAAATTAGCTTTATTCGAGCTACATAAAGTATATAAATTAAGTTGTTAGCTATTATTAAGCTGCTTTTTAATACTATTTTACACTTTATTATTAACTCATTTGCTACTGCCTTAAATCAAATTCAAGTTTTCTTATACTTTTCGGCCTTTGCTTCATTTCTGTTTACTTTTAGCCTAAGCTGCGATTATGGCTAAGAATTTTCGCTTCACAAAATTCCTTTTCACTGAAAACAATTGTAGTTGGCCAAGACTAAGCACTTGTAGGCCAAAATTCACTTGTTTTGCTTAAATTTTGTTTGTTTTTTTGGGCTTTATGTTGTAATTATGGTAATGAGCAACTTATAGAAATAATCCCTATTTACCACACAGAGTAAAAATGGGGAAACAAGTGAATTTATTCAAACATGATTTTATCATTTTATTTAGCTCTCAGCTTTCCTTAAATTTGTTGTTGTTTTAGGTATTAACCTTTTATGTCGTTGCTTGGTAATTGCACACTGTTTTGCTTTTCCTGGTTTTCTTGATTTTCCTGTTTTCCTTTTCCCTTTTCTGTTTTATCAAATAGCTCATTACTTATCCATTTTGGCTTATCGCTTAATTAGTCTTGTCGTTTCAGAGTCCTCTTCTCGTTTTACTTTTGCTTTTTACTACGCTGAGTTTCTATTTTTTAGACCCTGTAATTAATTGTTTATCGCTTAGCTGAGTCTGTTGTTTGCTTTTCATTTGACTTAATCTTATCCTTATTAATAACTGTATTATTTTTCGCTTTGCTTCTCAGCTTACATTTTCCTCGTTTTGATTTTGAGCTTGACTTCGCGTCTCTCCCTCTCTCTCTCTCTCTCTCTCTCTCTCTCTACTTTCGTCAACTAAGCTTCTTAGTTTTTCTCTCTTTGAACTTTTTAACTTTTTTGTTGTCCTGAGTGTGATTTAGCTTTTGTAGCGTGTTCTACTTGTCTCTTTCTTTGTTGTTCTTTCCCTTACATTGCTTCTCATTTACCTCTCTGCTCTTTTAGCTTACGCTTACTACTTTTGCGTCTCTCTTCGGCTTCATTACTATACTACTCGCTCTCTGCTTAGCTAAGCCGTTAACTACAGTTACTCTTTGCTATTATGCGTAGACGCAATTGATTCTCAGCTTTAACTTTTACTTTATTTTACAAATGCCTTTTGTGTCTCTTCTTGTTTGCGGCAATATACCGATGGATCTCTCTTATCTTATTCCTTAAAGCTAGATCTGTTCCTGCTTTCCTTATGAGTTAGAGTGAGACAACTATCATATTTATGTTAACTGACACTGGCACTGTTAATCCCAGCGATGACAATGTTATTGGTTAACATAGTACTGTTCAGCCATCACCCTGTTACATATTGGTAACTGTTCTTTTGATCTTTCGCTTTGTTTACATTTCATGTGCACATCATTTCCCTTTTATTCAACACCTTTAACTACATGTTACTTTTCTAAGATTTGCTTTTAGAATAACTTTTATCAAAGCTTTTTATGGTAATTCTGCCACTTTCAAAGTAGCTGCACTGCAGTTTTCAACTTGGTACTGCCAGTACTGCCAATCTTTTATTCCCTTTGCTTCTTACAAAATGTCTATCATAAATTTTTACACATTTTGTTTGCTTTGGAGAGGCAAAACTTCTTTAACTTAACTGACTTAAAGCCAATATTGTTAGCTCTTTGCTCTCACATGGCTTTGCTATTAACTTCTCTCACTAAAGGTTCTATATTATTCACCACACCGTTTGCTTCTCTATTAACATCGCGCTAAACTTCTCTATTCCTCTTAAGGTATTTATTTCTCCATTTCTACTCCTCACATCTTTTTGTTACTTTCAGTACTACTTCAATAACTCTTCTCCTCTTCTACTCTCCTCTCTTAACTCCTCACTCAGCTTTTCGCTTTGTCACACGCCCTCCCAGCCCAGCTCAGCTGAACGCTGTGATTCCAGACTTCAATTGTTATTGTTTATCGGCCTTTTGCTTAAATTAAGTGGGCCACAAATCAAGTGTCTTCTAATTGATGACATACCAGAGTGTAGAGAGCACAGGCGAAGCTGCCCTTCCGCACATTCTTCCAGAAGCAGCAGGACTCGAGTATTGCCATTTTCGTACGTATATTGTTTTTTTTTTTTGGTGGCTTTGGGGCTTTTACTAGCACTTATTCAACTCCTTGTGCATTAACATACTATATTAAATGGAACCGACTAAAGCTGGATGGATGTGTATTGCGGCGATTTGGGTGCAAAGAGGAGGGAACTTTTGTAACGGCAGCCGCCACTTTCATATTACTTTTTGACACTTGCTTCGGGGCTTGTTTGTCTTAGAGTTTTGCGTCAGTTTGTTTATTGGCCCTGCTGTTGTCTGTTAGCCCTCTTTGGCTTGGTAGTTGGCATCGGGAGTTGCTTATCTCTGGGCAGTGACACTTATTTTAATACACAACGCACGCAGATTTATGACACTGATTTATTTGGCCAACACACACACGCACGCAAACACACAGTCGCGAACATATTTATGGCAGCCACTTTGAGCCACTTTCAACCGTTCGCCAGGAAAGACGCGCCAGAACTGATGCGAATGCAGTGCTCGAAATGCTCGACTTTTTCGAACACCAAGCGGCGGATTTTATGAATGAAATTTTTTCGATGTCGCTTAAGGGGGACAACTGCGGGGGGCGTGGCGTTGTGCGTCTGCGCAGTCTGTTGGCCAAATAGCAACAGGCTGCTTTGGCATTGGCAGTGGAAATATTTGCATAAGCAGCGAAACAGGGCAACAGGACAGCGGGGGGCAAACGCGTCCCACGCGGCGTATACGCAATATTCTTATCGCACTCAGCTGCAACCGTTCACTTAATTTAATTGTCTGTGGTATGAGGGAATGAGGGAATGTAGTGAGACGGGGAGTTAAACTCAATTAAAGCCTGACTCCTGATGACTCGACTACTGTGCGAAGAAGACTAATGACAATCATTGGCGTCGATAAGCCGCAAGCGATGGATGGAAAGCTCAACCGAGTGGAAAAACTGTTGAATCACACAGCTGAAAACTCAACCAGCAAACAGCATTTGTATGGAGTGAGCCAACTGTAGAAGTCCGCGTAATAATTCCAAGAAAATCTGTTACAATACAAGTTAATTAGTATGGGAAGTTATTTAGTTAACTTATATAAAGCACAAGATTTCCATATAACATCATTTAATATGTCAGCTATGTGATATATTTATTAATTTCAAATCAGTTCTGTTTAAGATATATAAAATCATTTGCCAGACCACAATTTGTAATCAACACAAAAGTTTTCCATACTTGTCAATGCTTTTTAACTGAATTTTCTATGCCTGCTATATGTTATTGTCATCAGTTTCTTACCAAATCAGCTAGCGAAGCAGTACAGTAACAAAATTGATGAGTTTGTTTACATACTCGCAATAAACACAACCGTTTTTCATATTAAACACAATTATCCTTCCGATGTTAAGTAAATTTGATGAGCATATATAAAATTAAAGGGTATTCTATGTGGCAAACTTAAAACATCCCAGCAGGCAACACATACCACTTTCAAGTCTAATTATTTACTTCAACTCGCCCAGGCATGGATGGCAATGAGAATGGTAAGCAGCCGGGCAAGGATGAAGGCACAAACACCGAACCGTAAGTAGTAGGACTTCACCTACTCAAACTCCCCTACTTACTTGAACTGCTTTCCAATAGTAAGTCGGAACGCAAAAGCAAGCAGCGATCACTCACTATATTTCACTCCCGTGAGAGTGTTAGACTGACAATACGCGGCACTAACTCCTCGGAGGAACTGGAGCGCGAGCTTTTGCGATTTCAATCCGCGCGACGCAAAACTTCCTTCGTTGAGCCGCCAATCTACTTTGACTTTGATGATCTATTGCCGGAGATTGGAGAGTTTGGATTGTATCAGAAAATTCTGTTTGTGCTCATGATACCATTTTGTTTCATTGCTTCCTTTGTGTATTTGGGACAGATCTTTATGACGCTACCCCCAGAGCACTACTACTGCTTTGTGCCGGAACTGTCGTTGGTGGAGAGCGAGGAGGAGCGCAAAATGTTGTCCATACCAAGGGAGGGGGACGGCAGCTACAGTCGCTGCGAGATGTATGATCGCAACTATACAGCGGTCTATAAATCACTCAATCGCAGCGAGTATCTTAATGTAACCGACAAGCGTATACCCTGTAAACAGGGTTACGTGTTCAATGATGAGCTGAACTTTCGCACTGCTTCCATGGAGTTTGCCTGGCTGTGTGATGACGATGCTTATGCCACTTATGCCCAAATGATTTTCTTTCTGGGCTCCATTGTGGGCTGCTTGGGTTATGGCCATTATGCGGATCATTGTGGACGTCTATCGGCCTTGGTCAGCAGCTGCGCCTTGGCCTTGTTTGGCAGTCTTTTCACCTCCGTTTCGTATAATTTTATTACGTTTGCAGTAACCAGATTCATTGTGGGCGCTTCCTATGACACCTGCTTTACTATGATCTATATAATGGGTAGGAATAGGGGTGGTTTATGCAAGATTACTAATAACCCCTCCCCTTCTACCACTTAGTGCTGGAGTATGTGGGTCCCTCGTACCGCACCTTTGTGGCCAACATGTCCCTGGCCCTGTTCTACTCCCCCTTCACCGTGCTCATACCCTGGCTAGCTTTATACTCCGGCAATTGGCGTTTCTTCTCCGGCATTTGCGGTCTACCCATTGCCATCGCACTCCTCGGCTTCTGTCTGCTGCCGGAGTCGGCGCGTTGGCTCGTCTCGGTGGGTAAAATAGACAATGCCATCGAGGTGCTCCAGAAAGTGGCACGCACCAACAATCGCACGATTACGAGAACCCAGTGGCAAATATTTCGTGAGAGCTGTGAGCTCTTCTACAGGGAGGAGATAGAGGGACGCACCTTTACCTTTATCTCCATTTTCAAACGTCGTCGTCTGGCTCGTTACATGGTGCTCATGATCTTCATTTGGATGACCATTTCACTGGTCTACGATGGACATGTGAGAGCGGCCAGTGTGCTCGATCGGGAGAATGTTTTTACGGTCTTTAGCATCGCATGTGCTACGGAGATACCCGGTGATCTGTTGGTTACTGTGGTTTTGGATAGATTGGGCAGACGTTGGTGTGCCTTCTTCTTTACCACACTGAGTGGTGTCTTCAGTCTGGTAGCTGGCAATGTGCAGAGCACCACTTATATTCTTAGTGCCGCCCTCGCTGGACGCTTCTTTGCCAATGTTTCCTACAACATTGGACTGCAGTGGGCTGCCGAGGTGTTGCCAACGGTGGTGCGAGCTCAAGGAGTCGCCTTTATACACACCATGGGATTTGTGGCCATGCTGCTCTCACCACCCATCATTTACATGTCCAATTTGTCCATCCCTTTGATGCTAGACACCTTGGGCGCCTTGGGTATTCTGGGTGGTTTGCTTGCTCTCTTTCTACCCGAAACTTTGCATCAAGATCTGCCGCAGACACTGAGCGAGGGCAATCAATTTGGTGCCGATCAGCGTATTTGGCATTTTCCCTGCTGTGGTCCAGGCTCAAGGCCACAGCGTGTACCTCGCCGCATCTGGCATCAGGGCTCCAGTTTGCGTTCCATTTCGCGTGCCGAGTACCGCTCCCAGAAGCTCAGTCGCATTGTGGTGGTGAAGAGCCGTCGTCGCTCTACGGCCATGCTGCCCTCCATGATCAGCGATGACTCTGAGGTGCTGGAGCGCATAGAGAAGTCTTATAAATTTTTGGATAATGCGAAATAAATTTGTATATTTTTATAATTTGAGATAAAGGTGTAGAATTTATAAAATAATTTTGAAGAGCAAATAAATATTAAGTAAATGGTACTATAAGTTTTTGAAGCTTTCTTAAGACGATTTTTTCTCAGTGTATGCTAATATAAACACTATTATTTCCGCTCCATAGCTAAATAATTTCTTACGCTTAATTACTAACTAACTGCACACATTTTTAGCCATATCCAGTTCAGTTGCAATTCAAGTTACCCACCGAAATGTCACTAACAATACGTCTTTGTCTGGCCATAATTCTCTGCTATCTGATTTTAAAACTTTACTGTATGTTATTGGTCTCAAAATCGTCAAAATTTCCAAATGATGAAAAACATTTTAATGCAACGCTTAAAAAACTTTTGATACCACGTTGGCCTGGTAGTCTTGGCCATGCTCAGGTGAGCGACTTTCTTGTAGAAAACTTGCGTGAACTTGGCTTTTATACGGTGCGCGATGAATTATTCGATGGCATACGATTTACCAATATTGTGGGCGTGTTTAACACGGAGGCAACGAGTTTCTTAATGCTCTGTTGTCACTACGATTCAAAGTTTTTAAAGAGTTTCGAGAATTATGTGGGTGCTACCGATGGTGCCGTTTCCTGTGCAATACTTTTAAATATAGTCAAGAATTTGAATTCATTTTTAAGTGGAGAATTTAGCAAACGCAGCGATATAGGTTTAGTGGTAAGTATTTCTAATTTTTCACTTAAGTTTTATATATTTTATGATCGCAAGTGTAGTTGGTTTTCTTTGATGGTCACGAGTCCTTTGAGGATGTTAAGGAGGAGTTCAATTCTCTAAACGGCTCGCGACACTTTGCTGAAGTGGAACTTATACCCTTACAAACTATTGTAAGTAGCTTAAATTATTTGAAATATTTTTTAAATATTTTATAAATTAAATTTTTAGGAGCTTGTTGTGGCTCTCAATTTGATAGGCGCTCCAAATCATATCTATATGAGTCACTATGAAAATACCTTTCACCTACACACACGCTTGGCGGATATTGAACTGGAACTGCTGGAATCGGGTCAGCTAAATAGCTGTCATCAGCTATTCCGTCATCTCAAGGATCATGACAGCGATATTGAAGATGATCATTATCGTTTGCTAATGGAGGGTGCGTAGAGTGTTCTAGTCAAAAGATTTCTTTATATTATGCAAAAGTTGTTTAGGCGTTCCTGCCTTGCATATTGTGCCACACACTTTTCCCGATGTTTGGCACACCGAAGCGGATAACCTGGAAAATCTGCATTTTCCAAGCATACGAAATATGAATTTAATTTTAACACATTTTGTTCATGAATATTTAAATAATCACGCAGACGATATAGATGCTCGGATTAAAATTAGTTCAAATAACTAAATATTTTTGTTTGACTTCTGTTAGTTGAGTTCCACTGTACGCACACTGTTAAGCGTTCATAAACACCACTGTTAAACACGCCTAAGCGAAGCTTTTCAGAAGGTGAGCAAACATCTGTAAAGCTGCGAAACACTTGTTGTGTACCAATTTGCTCTGAGAGCATAAACAAAAAACTCTCTCACTCTCGCTCTCTCTCGTATTCAATGCTGCTGCGAAGGCCGACACAAAGCTTTCGTTCAGTTGTTCAGCTGTGTGCATTTGCATGTGTGGGTGTGTGCGTGTGAGTTGGCGCGCGCCAAGAGCAGCACAACGAATGTTAACAAAAACAGCAACAACAACTGTTATTTGTTAAAACACTAAAGAGAGCTGTCTGTGGGAACACAAAGCGTCGCTTCAGTGCGCCAACAGACTTCGCTGTGTTGAGATCGGGAGTGTCAAACAAATGAAGAAAATATGTCGCGTTCGCCGTCTTTGTTGTTATTGGTTTTCGCGATCTGTGTGTTTGCAACTGATTACACGCAGGCACAGAAAGCCAAAGTAAAGAATTTAACATTTAAACTAAACTGAGTCACAAGCGTTTAAATACCTTACACTTCCTCTATGTCTCTCTTTCTTCCGCACTCTTTTTACAGCTGCAGCCGCTGAGCTTTGGTGACGATGAGGTCCACTTTAATAACAGCTTGAGCTCGATACTTGTGCCACGCGTCGTTGGAAGCCGTGGACATGATCAGGTTCGAAGTTACCTGATTAACTCCCTCAACGGCCTTGGCTTTCAGACGGAAGTCGATGAGTTTAAGCAAAGTGTTCCAATCTTTGGAGAGCTGACATTTACCAACGTTGTCGGCTATATTAATCCACAGGCTGAGAATTTCTTGGCCCTAGCCTGTCACTATGACAGCAAGTATTTCGCCAATGACCCTGGTTTTGTGGGCGCCACCGACTCGGCTGTACCTTGTGCTATACTTCTCAACACGGCTAAAACGCTGAACACCTATTTGCAACAGCAATTCCGCAATCGCAATGATCTGGGACTTATGGTGAGTCAGAAATTAAAACAATTTGGGGGGCTTACTGAAACTGATAGGCCATTAAAAGTTATGGGATAAATCAGGTAATTTTTAGTTTGAAGCATTAAAAAAAGTACAAAAATAAAAGTTGTTTGTCAGAAATAGTCTGTTATCTGCTAGGAGGATCAGACCGTTCGATACACAGAGCGAATTAGCAAGAGCATAGCAGTCAGCTAGCAGTAGACGCATTGCAGTCAGCTAGCTGGCCAGAACTAACCCTGGTAGCACAGGGTATACACAGTGTGATGAACCCCACTCATTTTACATACTTTTTCCAGCTCATCTTCTTTGACGGCGAGGAAGCCTTCAAGGACTGGACCAACAGCGACTCAGTTTACGGCTCACGTCACTTGGCCAGAAAATACGCAGCCAAACGACGCGGAAATCCTGCTAGTGGACAAGCGAATCTCTCCCTACGTCACATTGATCGCATCGTAAGCTAATCAATAACTGAAACTAATTGAAATACTAGGTTACTCATATGTACACGGATTTTAGGAAGTGCTCGTGCTGCTGGATTTAATTGGCGCAGCGAATCCACAATTTTCAAGTTTTTATGAGAACACACATGGACTGCACAACAGTCTGGTGGAGATTGAGAAGTCCCTGCGGAATGATGGTCAGCTACAGGGCAACAATAAAATGTTTTTCAATCGTCCTGCTGGCGGTCTGGTCGATGATGATCATCGTCCGTTTCTGCAGGAGAATGTGCCCATCTTGCATCTAATAGCGACACCTTTTCCAGACACCTGGCACACGCCAAGGGACAACGCCGCCAACCTGCACTGGCCTTCGATGCGGAACTTCATGCGTATTTTCCGCAGCTTCGTGCTCGAGTATATGAGACGGCACAGTGCACCCGTCGACTTGCGTTTTCATAGAGCATAAGTTACAGGAATAAATGTTTTTGTTTGTTTTTGTGTTAAATTGCTTAAATATTAACATTGTAATTATTATAAAAACTTGTCCTAGTTACAATGGAAGTTGTTTTATTTGTATTTTTTAGCGACGTTTGCGACCGGCTTGTCCCTTTTTGCCAGGCGCACGTTGGCCCTGATGACCCTTTGGCTTCTTGCCCACTGCCTTGCGACTGCCCTTGCCGCCCTTTTTGCCACCCTTCTTAGCGGGTCTGTTGGCGCCCTCAGCCTCGCGTCTGTGAAGCAGATAAGGAATTAATAAAAAGCCATTGATTAATGCGGATAGGGTAACTTACTCCATTCGCTCGTCTTGCTTTTGCAGTGATATCGCCTTCTCCACATCCAGTTTGGGCTTCTTGTTCAGCACACTCTTGATGAGATCCAAATTGGCCTCCCGCTCGGGCTGAGCTGTGATATGCGATGCCTTGCGCTTGCCTCCAGGTATCAGTTCCTTAACGCCCAGACCACGTGCCTCCTTCTCCTTTGGCAGTTTGCTTTGGAATTTACCCACCGATGCTGTTGAGGATTTTGCCACGGTCACAGCCGTTAGCAGTTGATTCGATGATGCTGCTTCGGGGCCCAGATAGCCACTGCGTGGCATATCAATCTTCTTGGCACGCACAATATTTCGCATGCGTTGAATTTCATTTTTGGCCACCTTTTCGTTACGCAAATCGATCTTCTTCTGGAACATGTCTGTGTTGGGATCCGCATTTTGGGGCACCTCCAGCACCCAGTCCTTGTCCTTCTCAGCCTCTGCACGTTTGAAGCCATAAGTGGGCACCCATTTCTACATGAAATAGGAATAGTATTAGCTGCGATTTGAGGCACTTTTGACCGTACTTACATCCAGCACATCATCGTAAGTTTTCTTGTCCTTCTTCTTCTTTGTGATACCCTTCTCCTTGGCGAACTTCTCCCATTTTGTGAGTGGTCGCGGACCTGGTGGCTTACGTAGACGGGGCAAAACTGTCGTTGGCTCTGGCAACTTGGCCACAATGCTCTCGTCCACACGCTCTGTGGGCAGTTCCCAGATGGCATTCACCAGCAATTGTGTATTTTCTCGCGACAAAGCACACAGGTATTCCTCTCGGTCATTGCTGCTTACCAATTGATTCAATTTAATACAGAATTCTATTGAATCTACAATTTTAAAATACTTACGCGAGCTGCCGGTCGTCCAAATCGTTGGGATCTGTGATAAGTAGCGTGCCCACATCTAAACGGCATTCCAGGTGCTTTTCAACAGTTATTGGCTTGTATTTGTCCAATTCCTTTTGATGCTTTTCCAAAACTGCTTTAACAACATCCATTTTATTTGAAATAAACAGCAATTGCAGGAATTTTAATATTTATACACGTGCTGTGGTGCGCTGCTGTTTGGTATCGATGCCAAGCGATAGCGATACTTTTAGCTCGTGAGCAGTGCGATAACATCGCCGACTAGTGCTGTATAATTTTTAAAGTTTTGAATTTATGTTTTCGCGCTTATGTTTGTGCAAAATGAAAACATCTTTTGACTTTTCGATAAATTCTCTGTGTCCTTTGGAGTTTCAGGCAGCTCAATGTTAGTGGTTTCTGGCAAAAATAATACCAAAAGAGCCGCAACAATTGCAAGAATACCAATAATCGACATTGGGGCTGATGGTGAATAATGTTTGGTGTATACAACAAAAGGCGACAGCAAACTGGCAACAAAACCCATTAAATGTATAAGTGCCCCACCCTGACCACGTACAACTGTAGGCAGTATTTCGTTGGACCATTGAACACCAATATTATAAGCAATTGCTGCACAAAATCGCCCAAAGAGAGCAGAGACCGCCGTTTGCCAAGTCGCTTTTAGCCAGGCTGCCATTATACTTCCAAGAGCACAGCCAACAAAGACGAGTATGGACATTAATTTACGACCGATAATGTCCAGAAGAAACAGTGGGACCAAACAAGCAGGTGCCTCCACCGCATTGGCCACCGAAAAGGTTATAAAAATATCTGGTCCAATATCAATTATGGCCCGAACATGGGCGTCATAAACCACGTCAGTAATCATCCAAATAATTATCAGATTCAAAGTAATAAGACAAATTCGCAGGCTTTTAAACAAATCCAGAAGTGTGTGTTGCTGCTGTGACTGATTTTGTTGATAAGCTGCTATGCTGCATTTTTCAAATGCGAGCAAAACTTCTTCTGGCACACTTTTTCCATTTGTTTTGGCGACACTTCTGATAATTGACATAGCTTTATGGGTTTTACCAACACTAATTAACCATCTGAAAGAAAGTAAGTGAAGCAGTGTTGAACAATGCGAATTGATAACTATTGTTGGCGGGTTTTTTTAAATATGCATATTTACCTGGCTGATTCATGCATTAGCGGCCACACAAAAAGACAAATGAGAACGGAAAGTGCGGTGGCCAATGCCAATATACGCCAGCCATTGCAGGCCAGCGCAATCCATGGCAGCGCACACGAGCCAGGGAAATAAAACATGGTCAACACAATGTTGGTCAAAGGTGCACGATATGCAGGCGCTACATATTCTATAACTATAAACAGCAACAATTTTTAGAGGTAATGTTTGACGGAAACTTTGGAAAAACTTACGCAATATATACATGGGCATACAGCAGTTATCGAACCCTAAGCCGATAACAAATCTGGCCAAGGAAAACCACATGAAACTGGTACAGAAGGCAGTCAGTGAGCCACCAATGAGGCAACATAAGTTGCTTAGCATTACGGCAGGTAATCGTCCCAAATGATCCGATATGTAGCCAAAGACAAGGCAACCTATGCATGATCCCAAAAAGTAAATTGTGACAGTCCAGGCACCCAAATGGTCATTATCGCACACCCAGTTGTATTCTGTAGCTACAGTACGGTAGGGTACTTCGTTCGTGTCGTAATTCCAATCGTCGCACGGTTTTGTTGGCCAACTTTCGTCGGCCACTGTTAAATTTTCCTCTAATGCTTTTGTAAAATTTGTGTCATACATATTACATTTGTCATACTCATTTTTACCAATCTTTGGTATGGCTAGTTTCTTCTGATCTTCTTGAGAAAGGTCTTTTAATTCTGGTATTCGACACCAATGTTCTTCGGGTACTAAGATTAAAAATATTTGCGTCAAATACGTAAAGGCCCAGAGAAAGAAAAATGGTGCCACATAAAAAACCAAACGTTTTTGATAAAATCCAAAGTCACCAATAGTTGGCAACAACTCGTCGAAAGTTAAGCAATTATCGTCTTTGTTGCGTGCCTTGTCCATTATTTATTTAAAATTTTTATTTGGAGCCTACTTTTGAAAGCAGTAATTCCGATAATTTTATAAAATTTTGTTACTTAAGTTATTGACGCACCGCCACAAAAAGTAGTGTTGCATAGCGTTGAGCTAATGAGTTTATTCGTTCACATGAACGAAGTCCGTTCATTCGTTCGCTCCACTTTGCAAATGGCGCCAAAACAGTAAAAACTCCTGCAACAGGTTGCATTTGTTTAAATTGTTGCAAATTTGTAGCCATGGATGAACTGGCACAGTTGCGTAAACGCATTACAACTTCGTTTAAGCTGTGCGGGTTCCTGATACGCTCTGAAAACAGCACTTTCTTGGCTGAGCAACTGCTGCCCTTCGATGGGACTGAGCGTGAAAAATGGCTGACAGTTATAACGGAGAATCTACAGGGACAGAAGTTGTCAACGCCGCACGTAGAACGCGAGTCACTGGAAAAGGCTATTAATGAGCTAAATCGCGTTGGTTTGGACGAAGGTGAGACTGTGTTTGCTGTGATCGATGCATTCACTGTACCACGCTATCGCTACAACACGCGCATCAAGAAGTTTGAACGCGATGCGCAGCCTCGACGTCTGTTAACACAACCGCGCATGAAATCGGATTATTTGCAGCAACGCTATGCAATGCTGTTGCAGAAAACATTGCGTCACGATCTCTTTGCGCCCGCTGTCATACAGGATGGCGTCGCTGCCGATGCGCAGACCAAGAAATTCAAACTACAGTACGCAGAGAATTTGTTGGCTACCTCACATATGAAAGAGGCGGTGATCTTGGGTCTACTCACACAGCTCAAGGAGGGTAAATTCTATGTTGAAGATCCCACGGGCTCTGTACAGTTGGATCTGAGTGGCGCACGCTTCCATGCCGGCTTCTTCTGCGAGGGCTGCTTTGTGCTCGCCGAGGGCAGTTACGCCAACGGTGTGCTGAAAGGTAAAACGTGCTCTCTTAACCAACATTTTCCATTCTAATTCTATGTCTCCTTGCAGTCGATGGTTTGGGCTTTCCACCCGCTGAGCCTGCGAGCAGCAGTCGTGCCTTCTTTGGCGCTGGCAACACTTGGGGCGGCGACTCCGCCAAGCTGCTCAAGTACTCGCCTCGTCTGCAGGAAATGGAGCGCACAAATACAGAAACTACATTGGTTTTTCTCTCAGATGTGCGCTTAGATCTGCCCGTGGTCATGGATAAGCTGCGGCAGCTCTTTGTCGGCTATGATTCCTGTCCACCGCAAGCAATTGTTCTCATGGGTCCATTTACGGCCAGCACGCGGAATCATCACGAGCTGCGTCAGCACTTGGATGCTCTGGGCGCCTTGGTAGCCGGCTGTGAGCAGCTGAAAAAGCAAACGGATTTAATACTGGTGCCGTCTACGGAAGATCCCACGGCACCAAATATATTTCCACGTGCTCCGCTGCCAGAGTGCCTGGCTGCTGGTCTACTGAAGGCCTGGCCGCGCACCCAGCTGGCCACGAATCCCTGTCGACTGCAATACTGCACGCAGCAGATTGTGGTCTGTCGCCTGGATTTAATGGCAAAGTTCTGTCGTAATACACTACACTTTCCTCCCGACACAACGCATATAGAGCAGCATTTTGCCAGGACTCTTGTGTGTCAGGGTCATCTGGTGCCCATACATCCGATAGCTATGCCTGTTCATTGGGATTATGATCCAGCGTTATGGCTTTATCCATTGCCTGATCTAATTGTAATGGGTGATTCGTGTCAGAGCTTTTCAAGCACACAGCACGGCTGTACGGTATTGAATACCGGTTCCTTTGTCAAGTCTAAATTTGCCTTTAAAGTTTATATACCCGCTACACGCACCATTGAGGACTCTGAGATACCAGGCGACATGGAGGTGACCTGATGAATATCTCAGGTAAAACTATTGTTTATTATTAATAAGTATATACTTTTTGTTTTATAAGTTAAATAATAAGCTTGTTTTATATATCCTTGCTGAGTGTTCGCATGTCTCTATACATATACCTAAGTCTTTATTCTAACTGATGGACTGATCATCGTATAGACCAAACAGCAAGCAATGTTTAGCTCTAATACATAATTCTGGATTCTGTGAAAAATCTTCACATGTTGCGCTGGAAACCTCCACATCCCATGCGTGTTTCCCAATTGATAAGCGACTCTGTCGCCGTTGCCGTTGTCTTCATCGTCAGCCATCATATGCGGCACAGCATGTGTTCGACAATCTTTTTTATTTTTGGACTGCTGACGCCTCTCGCAATCTGCTTTTTACTACACTACGTTCATAAGGGGGTTGTCTATTATTTTTCATGACTTAAAGCCGATTTGCAAGAATATTGTTGCTCTGTCGACGTCGACGTCCACACTTAGCGCCGGTGGAAATTCAATTTCCCGGCCACACTCACACACACAGATGTAGCTCCAAGAGAGCTGCAAGCTGAAACGGCAATTTTGTTAATGCGTTTGACCTGAGGACATCAATTGCCCTCGTTTTGTGACATTGCCACTTTCTTCTTCTTTTTCTGTTTTTTTTTGGCTTCCTCCAAATCGTTTTTTAAGACATCATTAGCTCAATGGCCGGCATGGCAGGACACAAGGGAGTCTGTTTGTCCTTTTCTCGTATTGATTTATGATTTATTGCCAGCAAATACTTTGATAGTTCCAGGGAGTGTCCTGTGTCCTCCGTTCTACGTCCTGTCTCTGACTGTGTGTCCTGTTTTATGCTGCTCTATGTATCAATTTCCAAATTCGATTGTTTGGGCGTTGCAGCTGTTGGGCGTGTCAGCATGAAATGTACTCTAGATAGACCCTGTAATTTTAAAGGTACTAAGAGTCAATTGTTTTTATTAATGAGATTTTTAGGATTTGACTTAAAATATAGCAAAATTATAAAAGATATCTCAAGCTAGGGAAATTTGTGTTTTTTTTTATAGTATTCTTTCAGAATAAGTACAGGGTCTTGTACAATTGGCTCGCTAAACTGTGACTTTTCCACTGCCATTGTTGTTTGCCATTTTCCCCCCTTTTGTCCTTAACTCCCCGTTTTGGCGACAATCTTGCTTCTGCTTCATTTAACTGGTACACTTGGAACTTTTAAAATTTAAATATTGTTTGCGGCTGCTCTACAAAATTGCCGAAGTGGAGCAATAACATAAAATATACATTTTATCTCTGCTGGTCATTATTTTTTATGACAAGCCACAGTTGACACCCATTACAAAGTATGCTTTCCATAGCCAAACCCAAACCCCTTCCTCCACAGTCACAGAACTCGATTAAAGCAATCGTTGATGCGGAATTCTCGAAGCTGTTTATGGGCATTCAACTGTCCCCAACCAAAAGCAAATCTCGACCCCAACTTGGTCTCATCATCAATCAGTGTCACAGCTGCGCCTCGAGTGGACCAAGTTGAGTCCAATCAAGGATCAAAGCAACTGACTGGGTGTCCTACAATCATATATCAACCACCAGCCTATCTAACTCTTTCACACATTCTCGTTTTAAATCATATATGTATACACATATAATGCGCTCAAGTGCATGTCCTGTGGTTACTTTCCGATTGTTTGCGAATCCTGCAAATCGTTGTTAGCATATCCTTCACTGATTTGCCAATGCGTCCAAGTGGCCCATATGTCAGGCCATGCTCATCAACAATAGCGAAAGCTAGGCGCTTTTGTGGTGTGACTTATACCCTGTAGTTATGGAAAAGAAGGTAATTGAACGTTGTGTAGGTGTGTAGGCAATGATATGTTAAGATTGAGTCTTTTTGATATTATAGCTGTATTTTATAGCACGTCTTTTCAATTATAATCGTAAAAAGTTTAGACCATAAAGAAAAATCAGACCAATCCAGCTTTCTTAAGCATTGTTTTATGGCCATGCATATGTGCATATTTAGAGGGTATATGAAAAACACATCCCTTGACTTACCCACATTCTTATTTTTATCGCATATGGTCAAAGGTTTTTGCTCGTGGGCACTTTGAAACCAAGCCATCAGCTGGAAAATCAAAAGAAACCATTGTTTATGGGAACTTCTTTGTTTCATTCATGGCTATGACTGTGCAGCTTATTAACTTTTTTATGCAGTCGAACAATTGATGATATTTTGCATGCGGTATAAAACTTTAATAGGGTTATCTCGTGGACAACAGTGTTGCAACTATGCGACTCGTAAATTCGGAGCAATTGTCACAAGTTCATAAAATTGCAATTGGCAGTGAACTCGAGTTAAGGGCGGGAATGATAGTGAAATTGAGTGGACGTGTGTCAACATTTACGGCTCAATTATCAGCTAGAGACTACTCATATGAGAGACGATAATTTGTTGCTCAATTCGCAGTCCATTGAGCGAAGACGCATGCAGACCAGACCACCCAGTGTGGACAGCTTGTCCAATCCAAAATCCCTAATCCTATAGCTCCAAATAGTCTATGTGGAATCGTAGAAACCCAATCACAGTTTAGACTTTGTGGCAGCGTCAAGTACACGTGCCGCCCATTAATTTACTCAGCAGCTTTATCAGCGATTTTGGTACAGGATGGTGGTGGGTGAATGGAGGGGTGTGGCACGTGCCGCCTTTGGCAAATCAAATGTTTTTATTATTTAAAGCGACAAACGTTGTGGCATTTTATTATTGTCTCGCTTCATGGCGATAACAACAGAGTTTTCGGCTGACAAAAGGACACGTTTGCGACGACGCCAGGACAAATTACAGTCAAACCACATCCTGACCGCCATTGTCCTCCACAAATTGATAACGAATTGCACCTTGGGGACATCACGATGTCGCATCGCTTGGCTTTTTGTGTCTTAATGAAAATAAAGTGATAAATTTTAATTGATTTCACTTTAGTCCTTGGCTTTTGTCAAGGCTTTCTCAGGCGATAAGATCGCTTCCTGCTTTCGCTTCTTAGCGTGTTTGGCTTGAAAACAGCTCATTAGCCAAAGTCTAATGTATCAAGATAATAACTAAATGTTTGACATAATTGAATTTTTTAATGCTTATTTCGAGTTTGTAGCAAGTTCTGCTTGCTCATTAGATATTCAACTCAATATCTTTTAGATTTTAAGTATTTGATTTCGAGGAATAGTGTCTTGATGACTGTAATTTGAAGGGAAGCTTATTTTAATCGGGGATACATTTCATTTTTAAACCTTTTTTCATTCTGCAAAGGTTCTAAACTATGTCTTATTTTGTTATCTTCCAATAAAATATAAATTCTTAAAATGCCTAATAAATATTAAACAACTTCATGTGCTTAGTTTGTACAAAATGTTGAAAATCAAACACTTTAACCTTTGTTTTTCATCAATTTTATTTAATGAACAATTTTGCACATTATTCTTATTCAAATTCAAAATTGTCTATCATAATTAATAACGTCTTTGATAAGAGCAGAAACTCCAGCATCTTTTGTGACAGCACTTATCTGGCAAACTTTCTTGCAGCCTAAACTCTTTTATTTTATTTTTGATCTTTTTTTGGGTTCCATATTTGAAATTGATTGCTTTTAAATTAAAACTGGGCATAAATCATAGAATGCCTGGACGCAAAGCTTGACCCCAATGTGGGGGTGCATCCCTATACTGCTTTTTGCTGGTCGAGAGTTAAAACAAAAGCTCCTGCAGCACTGTCAGCACAATGCAGGCGACATAAGCCGATTTCAGATATCTGGACCTCAACCTGAGCAGCACACACAACCAGACACACACACCCACTCCCCCGTTGGGTGTTTGTTTCCAAAAATGTAAAAATTATCATCAACGCACAAGTGGCTTGTACTTGTCACTGCCACACCCCCCGTTTTGACGCCCTCTCCATGTGGATGGCAAAATATTTTCATTGTGTTTCAGCAGATTTTCAACATGAAGTTTCAGGCGCTTGGGCAGGGGTTGAAAATTGGTTTGTTTTTCTGTTCAGTGGCAGAGGGTGTTATGAGTTTGTTACGATAGAAGAAGGAGATCTGTAATACCATTAACTATATATTAAGTATATATTCTGTAAGTATCATAAAGATTGGACTAATAAAAGGCTTTACAGAGTGAGCGAAAGGCTCCTTAGCGTGCCATAGCAGTCAGCCTGTTGGTCTGTAAGCAAGCGCATAGCAGCGAGCCGCTCGACAGGGTATAATACAGTCGTGTGAGCTCTTGAAAACTCTCCTTGTTGGCTGTTGGTGGAGAACAGGGAGAGTTTTGAAATGCGATTACCTGCGTTTGCCTATTTGTAGGCTTGTAGTCAGAACTTTTGGGTTGCCGCATCGGTAGCTGCCCCCGGGGCAAGCCGCATGCTAATCGACTTCTGATTGTGTGTATGTTGGGTGTGTGAGAACAAAAAGGTTCAAATATTCGACCGTAAATATGAATTTATGTGTGAGTTTCCGACACGTGGTTGAGTGTGTTCATTTTGTGATTGAATTTATGTATCAGCAGCTGAAAATTGTGCGCTGATTTCGTCTCCGACTCCGGAGTTTGCAGGTGACATATTTCTGTCTAGGCTGACAAGTGTTAACGCCTGTTTTTTTATTTATATTGTCAGCTCACTTGCTCTTTGGTGCACATGGGCTATTGTTTGCTCACTCTCGCATAATTGCTAAAAAACTTAAGCTGCGTAAAATCCCAAGTTTCAATTTAACGCGCTTCTGATTCACAACGGATTTTGTGGTCAGACTTATGATGCAACCTTTATGACACCTCCTCCCCCTCTCTGCCGTTTCTGCTCTTACTGTATGCACTTGTCACTGTTAGTGTGGCAAATCTTATCTAGTTTTGATTAAATTTTGACTCGTCTTTCGTCCGTCGCTTGTCATCCGCTTGGGCAGCTTCTCAACGTTGACACTAAGCAGCTGCGTGTGCCTCGAGAGAAATGCTCAACATTCGTTCAGTTTCGAATTCGACATCGAATTTAGTTTCGAGCTGGCGTTTTAGCCTGAGCATGCGCCTCTCGCGTTAAGGGGCGTGTTTCAGGCCAACGCGCCAATGGCAAAAACCAAAATGGAGTCTTCTTCGCATTGAGTCGATTGGGGCTATGGTGAAGGTCTGCACATGATTGCACATATGTGCCGCTCGCGATTTCTGTCCAAGATTGGTAGCGTTGCCCAAAAACCACAACAAAAACGGAAAAAAAAGGAAAATGGCGTCGACGTTGGCGTCTGCGTCGGTGCGACGTTGCGTCGCTGCCGTTGACGTTGACGCTATCGCTTGCAGGCAACATACGTGTGTACTCGGAACAACATGTGTGATATGTGCTCCGCCGTATGGATGCCGCAACAGCCGGACCAGCAGTTGGCAGTGTAGACTTCCTGCCACTCCTCCCCACACTGAGCAGCTGGGAGCCTGGAGGCGCCCATATGTAAGCTTCTACATACGATGCGGCGTAAATAAACAGACTGTCTTTGTATATGGCGACGGCTCTTCTCACTCTCTCTCTCTCTCTCTTTCTTTCTCCTCTTGTACTGCTCCTTTCTCTGCTCTCTAAGCATTACGCGTTTTGCTTATTATGTCTTTTTTTTGGGTGTTCTCTAAATATTGCCCGGAAGTGGCGCTTAAGTTGGATGACTGTTGCTCAATCAAACTTGATGAGAATCTCTCTGCCTATGGCCACTGGGCTAAAGAGTTTTTGCTTTCTCTTTACTTATTTTATACACTTTTTTTTTGTCCACTTTGACTCTTAGCTTGATTTATGTTCCGTTGCCTGGTGATTGATGAGCTGCTTTCAGATTCATAACTGACCGTTGTAATACTTTGGTTTGTTTAGCTGCTTAACAATTGTATTTTGTGCTCAATGGAAACAGTTTGTGTTGTGGGCAGAGCAGCAAGAACTTATCTTATACATATTTATCTGTCTACTTATAGCTAAAATTTAATCATTGCCTCTGTTAGGCAGAGCTTAATCAATCAATCGTCGAGTTTGCTGTTTCTATATTTCTTTTAGCTTTTTTCAATCAAATATTTTGTGATTTAGTCAATTGAAATCATCAAATAGATTGTCCCATCTTTCCGGCCATGTCACTGAACTTAAGGGCTCCACGGCAGTGCGTTGTGCCTTGAGTTTAGACGATCAAATGGTTGGAGTGATCACCGAATATGGCATGCTGAGGATCTGAAACATTGCGAAGAGACCGTTGCGTCCTCTTCAATGCCATTCGTGGCTCTCTGTCCTATCCGCTGCGCACTACAAACTGTCACCGCACCTGAGCTGCAGCCGCCACAAAGGCAGCCATCGAAGCGCTGCTCACGGCGGTACCATTAATGCCACCGCCTGACAAGGAGATTCCAGAGCCGAATAGCAATGCGTAGTTTCCACTTCCTTCTCGCTACCGGGAATATCAGTGGGCGATGAATCGACGAGTATGGAAATCGAGGCAAAAGTCTGCAAATAGATTTCCTTTTCCTCACGTGTGTTTTTTACTTTAAATAGTTTCTCTTACTTTAAGCAGTTTCTTACAGTTCTCTGCCTCGTTCTCTGGAGTTTCACTTTAGTTTTTCGTAGCACGTTTTGGTAATTATTCAAACTGATTAGAAGACGGTAATAAAAGCAGAATGGTAAGTCTCCTTAGTCTTATCAGTTGGTCTTTTACGAGTGCGCTGTTTCTTCTTTTATTTTATCAGTGACTTTGTGATTTAGACGCTTGCCGCGTGACTTTTGCTGAGGGGGTTGAGGGAGGCTTAGAGTTGTATATCAATTAGAGAGCGTTTAAGGTGGGCTACCCCGACTAAAAAAGACGCCCCCAATTGTTACACTTACTCAGGCATAAAGTGATTTCAGCAATATTTCGCTTAAAAGATTCAAATCGCGCGAGTAAAAAAAGAGAGAGGAAGAGAGAGAGGGAGAGAGAGAAAGTTGTGGTAATAGAAAGAGTGACAATAACAAAGCGGAACATGAGAAAATATAAATACGCATACGACAAGTGCGAGCAAGGGCGGTGCTGTGGAGTGGGCGGTGTCCTAGGCTAGAGGGGAGTACGCACGCGACAGAAGGAAACGGATACGCTCGAAGGGGTTGCAAACAGATTCAAAATTTCCAACCACATATGACAATGCTCCACAGTGGCACTCCCCTCGCCGCCTCTCTACGCGCCCGCTAAAAAAGAGAGAGAAGAAATCGCCAACGAATATTCAAATTTAAGCGCTGTAGGGAGCAGTGTCTAGAGTCGGGAGAGTCAGAGGAGTTGGAGGGACAAATGTAACCCAACTAACTGTTTGGCTCTTTTTTTTTATCTCGCGTGCTTACAACGGAAGCTTCGCATGTGTTTGGCTGGAGAGAGAAGGGGAGCGGGGCTATATTGTCGTCCTTATGCCAAGGGTCGTCAAGCGCGAACATTTGCATAATCAAATAATAAAAATTTGCATAATTTTATTTTTTACGATTCACATTCTCTCTGCTCTCTTTCTCTCCACTCTTTGGTTCTTTCTTCTTTTTTGGCATTGAAATCGGTTTCAGTTTCTAGTTTTCAGTTTGTCTGCCTTTAAGTATTTATGCATATAATGTTACCGTTATCTCTGTCTCGGCATTTCCAAAAAACTTTTCTTCTTCACATAAACACACACCAAATGGTGTCAATACTTATTGGCGAACCTGTTTGTTATCGCTGCCAACGCGAAATTTGCAAATTTTAACTATTAAAAAGTTTTTTGCCTCGTAAATTTAAAGCAAATGATAAAATGTTTTGCGTCTCCTCCAGTTAATTGTAGCTTCTATCGCTTGCAGTCTGCTAATCTCATAATTTTCATTTTCTTAACTATACTCGAGTTTACTTTATGTTTATTTGTGGATTTAAAAGATTTTCTTGCAGAAATTTATTAGGAATTTTGCATAAAACAATGTTTAGTTGAAATTTAAGCGAATAACTTAAAGAGGGGAGTAGCTGATGAAATGAAATGAGAGGGTAAGAAAAGGTGTTAGTGGAAGTAAGGCATCTAATGTCTTAAATTTAATAAACAGTAACGAAAGTAAAGGTGAAAGAAGGCTTTAACTAATAGGAGAAAATAAATGAAAGGCTAGAAGAACAAAGGCAGATAAAGAGCAGACAGTAAAACATTTGTACAAACTCTATATAGCCTTTTATAACTACATTTAACTACAAGTTTGGTATTTTCTGCTTTTAAAGCAATAAATTCGCATAGATAAATAAATATTCAAGCAAAGTCAAAAGCCATTTAATTAAGTTAACTTTTATGTGTCTCATAAATTAGAGCAAAGGCAGCAACAACAACAAAGAGTGAACAAAATATAGTAGTAACAACAACAATTTGTGCTTTCACATGTTCCATATTCATGGCAAATACACCCACCCCCCTACTCACACACACAAAGCGACTATTCATATTCATTGCAAGGTGGCTGAACTAACAAAAAGTCGCGCCAAATAAAATAAATGGCTTTGGCAACGCACGACGCTGACCATGTTGTTAACAGTCCTACCCCCTCTCTCTCACACACACACATGCTCTCTCTCTCTCTTTCACTCTGTGGGGATAGGAGGTTTTACTGGAGTGGTAAGAAGCTGCATATGCGTGGCACATTATGAAATTATGAGCATTAAAAATATGAAGAATGACCACTTATCTAAATTACACCATGTGTGAGAAGCGAAAGAGATAGAGAGGGAGTGAAAGAGATGGCTATACGCTGTCATCGAATAAACGAACAAAATGACACACTACTCTGGGTTAGTGGATGATACAACCGTTTGGCTTTTGGTCCAACGACACAGTCTCATATATCATGCGAGCAAATATGCTGAGTATATGGAAATTTCGACTGCTCTTCGAGTGATAAATGAAGCACAAAACAGCAAAAATGGCGACAGACAGCAGAGAGAGAGTGAGAGAGTGTGGGGGAAAGGTGGTGAGAGCGAGACAGACGCACACATATGCCAAGCATATATGCGCCAAAAAGGGAGCAGGAGAGTCCGTGAGTCGTTGCTCACCTCGTTTAGTTTGCTGCCAAGGCACAAAAAAAGCCGCAAATATGTCATTTGACATGCTAAATATTTCGCGTTGGCTTCACCAACTTGGCCAGGTACGAAAAAAAGTACAAAGCTACAAAAAACAGCAACACAAATCACACATACGCCAAGTAAGCCAAGAGTGCCAAGGCAAACAGTCTAAACACTTTAAACAAATGGTGTTTTTAGACATGTTTGCTTGAATATTTGTTGCTATAGTAGCACTTAATTAAATATATAAATTTATAAAAATATATTTACTTCGCTTTTCATCATTTTCGCAGTTTAAATCTGTCAACAGAACGAAATTTACAGACCATATTCAAGTGTTCTCTTTCTACTAAGTAAAAACAGATTGTCTGCTAAGCTTAGACAAATTTTCCAAGCACAATTCCTTACCACAAATAGCAAAGAAATTGTATCTTTGACTTGTAGTCGAATGTCTTGGGGTTGCTTAGTTTGTGGCTATCACCCTTCAAACCTCAAACTTCAACCTTCACCCTGCGCCTTGTCCCTCATTCTGCGACTAACGCGTGAAATGTAACAAATTTATGGCTGAAACAAACAAGTTGTGATGTTTCGAATGCAAAAAGCAAAACTTATTGTTGATTTGCTACAAATTCGCATTAAACTTGGCTGCGTTTCAAATGCGAATCACACTTGAATGGACACGCTTAAAGTATCTTAAAGATACATATTTTCCTAGCGTACTTCGTTGGAGTACGAGAGTGATAAAGTTGTAAATCAATTAGCGGTAGTACTGAAAGTCCTGCGGCTTTTGAAAATTAACTACCTGCTGAGTTAATTGAGCAAACAAGTCCGGACAAAGCGGCTATATAAAAGTCGTTCTACGCGGTTAAACTAAAAATTGAGCTCGCAGCTTACGAGCTGTTACAACTATTAATTATCTGTGTGTGTGTGTGTGTGTGCAAAGTTATGACAGCAGAAAACAGGCGCAGAACTCGGCGAAAAGTTGTTGGACAAACTAAAAACTGGCAACTGGCAGCGAGAAAAGAGGAAGCGCACATCATAAATTATCCGAGGAAGGACGCAGGACGAGGCACGCAGAAGGAAAGAACGGACATGGACACGCGGATGTTGTCCTGACTGTGACTGCTGCTTCAACTGCTCCAGCTCCTGCTCCGATTGTTAGTGCTTCGCTCCGATTGCTGCTGCTACTGCTTATTCTCCTGCTGCCTGTTCAGTCAGTAAGCCTCCTGTCTTGCGGCAAGGCAAACAGCTTCCATGCATCCAAAAATCATTTCAATGGAGCACTGAAAAGCGACTCTGACTTTCATTACGCCATCTCTTTCACATTCACCGTTGCTGTCTTTGTTTGAGCCTCGGGATCTATCCGGCCATGCTAAAGGTAGACGAAGAGAAAATGGCTGCACAAAAAGTGTCATGGCGCATGAAAAACTTCCTGGCCATTCCCCAGCACTTGCTCCTTGCTTGCAAAACAATGGCGGCAGCTCCTCACGTTATAGTGGCAACCGCAACACACACACACACGCATCCACTCATACACAAAGTTCCAAAAATGAAAGTCGCATTGTCAGGCTCAATGTTTCCGGCGCTGCATGGACACGACACGGCTCGGCACAGAGTACCGTTCGTTGTGGTATGCCACTACGTCTCAGTGTATGTGTGCGGCCTGAAACAAAGCGCATCCGTTGGCGAAAATTGAAATGACAAAGTTCAAAGTTTAAGCGGCTTGGCTGTCAGTTGAGTTCGCTTGCTCCTTTTTTCGGGCTTCATTTTCGCATTTCAATTTTCAGTTTTCGGTTTTCAGCTTTTTCTCATTTCTCGTTGGGGACTTAAGTCGACTTGGGAGCTGGTCACTGGGCTTACCTGTCGAGGCCTGTCCAAAGCTAATCAGTATGCATAAATTACATAGCGTCAATTGCAAGGACATGAAAATTAAACGCCCCAAAGCAATGGGAGTGGGTGGAGACAGCAGAGGAGTAAGGGGAGAAGTGGGAGAAGAAAATTTGAGGAGGAAAATAGAAGGAGTAGAAGCTTGAAAGTTTAGATAACACAGGGAATGGTGGCTGACGATCACAATGGTTTAAAGAGTGGGAATTGGTAGAAGAAGAACTTGAATGTTGAGCAGAAAGAGTTGGAGAAGATCATCAGTATTGTAGCTACGATGAGGAGCTTATGAAGCCACCACGTAAAGAAGCGCCAGGTGGGGGAGCAGTAAAAAGAGGAGAAGCATAGAAACGAGTCAAATGAAATTGCCTGCAGTTAAAAACACTTAACCAGGCTTAATAGTCCGCAATAATAACGACACCAGCCACAGCACAAACAAACACCAACAACGACAACAAACTGCAAAAGTCATAAACTGAAAGTCAGCTACAGCCACGCCTCCCTTCTGGCTCTAAATAACAACAACCCCTTCACACAGATCTGACGCCCACGTACACAAAACATTTGCATACTTTTAAGCGCAGCTGAGAAAAATCACTCATACGCACACGTCTCCATTACAGGAGCAAGTGGGTTTAGGGCTGCTTTTTTTAAGGGGGGGGGGCGTAACAAGCCCCCTGGGCTGTTGTTGTGGGCCACGCAGCTGTCTGCTTTGTTGTCCTTGTTGTGTGCTATTATAACGGTATTTGCATTGTATTTAAACGTATTTGAACACGATGTCGACGGCGGCTCGTCAGGGGAGCACAACTCCCAGTCTCGATTTGAAAGGAAACTGGTGGGAAATTCACTTTGTTCTTGGAGTAAGGGGAGGTAAGCTAGAGTGGGCGTGGAGCTAGTCTAAAGGGAGCAAGTGTTTAGCAAATGAGCAGGCAATTTATTTACGGTCAAATTGCGAGAGTTTAGGCAAAAAAGGCAAACAATGCGCAGGTCGTGCTGCCGCCCCCCAACACACCCCGTCTATGTTCCTCTACCCACTGCCTTATCCCAGCTACTGGCTTCGATCCTTGCGTGTGGGCGTAAAAATGTGATAAATATGAAATGTGATTATGGCTGCTATTATATAGCCAACCATGATGAGGCTTATTATGAAGTTGCCACTGCGGTTAGCTTCAGGCGTCGTTTTGAGTGAAGTGGCTGCGGTTAAGTCCTTGGCTCTCAACTGTTTGTGGGGAGCGCTGCTTCTTCTGCTTTCTGGCTTAAATGAGGAAATGTGATTTTGACGATGTGTTGGCTTAACGAGACAAGCAAACAAATGTCGCTGGTTGTGTGTGTGTGTATAGGAAGTTGTAATTGTTTTTAAAGGAAGTTGAAATTGCTTGTTGGGGAAATGTATAAAATAAATCAGTGGCATGGCTATAACATGAGTAAAAGCCACAAGCGACGACGAACATTAAAATGCAATGAAAAAGGTTGAAACGAGATGGAGAGACAGTTGGCAAAAATAACTATAAAACTTGGTAATGATGTAGGAAAAATTGTTATGATAAATTACATTTATAAGAATTGACTAACTTCAGATTTAGAAGTAGAAAAAGAAATCCTAATTTATTTTAGGAAGGCTAGAAACAGTTGTATAATTCTTACAAATGCAGAGAATAATCTAAGTAACTAAAGTGTAAATTTATGATAAACTTGTAGCAGGAAAAACACTCTACAATTCCTTCCTTTGACACTAATTGACTTGTCCGCCTTTACAGCTTCTTAGACAATAACTTAACTGCTACTTAAACTTCCACTTAACTTTCTCCGCGACAGCTTTCATCTTCTCAGTCCGCTTTCATGTCGCTCCCACACCTCAAATTGTTAAAGTCTTTATCAAGTGGTTTGGCAGTGAATACATGGCTATAAAACGCTAATCCCATCATGGGAACAATGCGATAAAGACAATGACAGCAAAGGGAAGTTGAATTTAGTAACGCCATCAATTGAAACATCACATTGATAAGGCCAAAAGGAGATCCCAGAGATTCTCAGTGCCTGTGTGTGAATCACGTGGCTTCTTGTGGCACGGGCTAACAGGATTTGGCCACGCTAAATCAACGCGATTCGTTGTGGCTCATTTGAGTGCAACACAACGAGGCAGCCACCAAGGCACACCACCCAAGACATTCGTTGCGCTTTGTCGGAATTTGCTATGCTACAAATTCGCTGTGTGGCTCATGGGAATATCTTCTCATCGAGGGTTGCCATCAGTTGATTCACAACGTTGGAAAATATTGAAATTCGAAAATCATTTCGGTGCACTTGAGATATTCCCATTTTAACTTCATATTAGTTGCGGCCTTGTTAGACCTTGGGGTAGGGAGGAGAAAGGGGAATGCACTACCCTTTGTAGCCGCCTTTGAGCGCTGTTGCCAACTCTGTTCCCACATCCAGACGCACCTCATTAGCGTCGGCGTCGCAGTTTTTGTCGGCGCATCTAATTGCTGCATACGCTGCTCGACTTTATGGACTGCAACTCGTCGCATGGCCGTCCAAATGGTTGATCTTCTCCACCTTCCTTCTAATTTTGACTTCAGCGTGCTAACAAGGCCAACATATTCTCGAGCCACTCACATGGCGTATGTTTCTACGGAGCATGTGCCTGTTTTTCTAAGCCTGGGAACCTATGTTTTCCACGACTTGGCAACGTCTGTCGCTAATTTGGCCAAATTTCAATGAAATTTACTAGAGTTGCTATAAAATGTACTAAAATTTATATATTATGAGTTGTTATTCAGTTTTTTGTATAACCAAATAAAGAAATGTTTCTAGTACTTGAACGAAGCAGGCACAATAGACAATAGACACATCTTACTTGAATTTAGAATTTTAGAAAAGGCGAGTTCCTCCCATCGTAGTAACATGAGGGAGACTTAGGGGAAAGGACTATTACCATAGAAGATTAGTTCTGCGAATGCCTATTTGTGGAAAACCATTCCGTGGCTCGGATAAATCTAGCTATCTGCTGAGATTGTTTAACGGAAATGTTGAACCAAGACTGCGTTTTCTAAGCTGATCTAAGGCAGGGCGGTTACAGAGGAAATTGACTAATGTCTTCTCTTCCTCTTGTAGTCCTTTGAGATAACAGAGTCCGCAGATTAGGCACGATTTTTTAATTAATTTCTAAAAAATCATTCTTGTAAGTTACTGAAAAAATGCCCCAATACACCCTAGAACAAGAAAAGAATTTCATTTTGGATTTAATAACAATAAGATATTTATTTAAACATTAAGTCACACATCAAATGTTAAATGGAATGAGGGGAAAACTTAGAGCTAATACTTTACAATGATAAAACGGGCAGCTCGGAGAGCAGAGCTTGAGATCGGCGGAATTGCACTATAAGGGAGAGAAACTTAAATTGTTTTGGGTGGGAGGTTTGGTAACTAAACTTAGTATCACAATGGGAAGAAGAGTTCAACAGAAACAAGTTTGGTAGCAGCTTAAAAGTATCCGAAGAAATGTTTGGATCATTTGGACACACCGCCCGATCGACGTCCTGGAGGTGTGCCACCAACCACATTGATGATCTCATTGTCGCTGGTGTCATCGGCCGTGGGCTGATGATCACTGGCCTTGTCCTGATGGGCAGTCATGTGACGGGTGAGATGATGTCGCTCTCGGAATGTCTCCTGGCAGACTGGACAGCGTAGCTTCTCCTCCCGCTTGCGGCGGTTGGGATCGCAGGCCACTTCGCTCTTGTGATGGGATCGCATGTGATAAACCAGATCACTGGTCATGCGGAAACTAATGTTGCACTTGGCGCACACATTCTGTGCGGTGAGTGTGAACGTGGACGCCAAGGTGGGCGGTATCAGCGTGGAGAGTATGGCCGCGGCAGCGGGATTCTGCAGCGGTTGAGCCACTGCAAAGGGATGCGGTGGTGGGCCAAAGCCTGGATATGCGGCATGCAGAAACTCCGGCGGTGGACCATGTGGTGGAGAGGAGGGATTTGTGTTGCCATTGGGACTGTGACCATTGGATGCTGCTGGTGGTCTATAGAGCAGCTGCTGCTTCAGACGCTGCTGTGCCTGTAGAGCCTGCATGGGATTGACGGCCTGAAAGGCGCCATTGAACTGATACTCTGGTCGGAAATTGTGATAAACAATGGGATTGGCTGGCAAGGGATGCGGTGAGCTATTGCTGCGTGGCGGTGGTGTAGCCACCGGTGGACTCATTGAGTGGCAGCTCAACTGATCGGGACTCAACGGCGGTGCACCCACATCCACTGGAGACTCAAGTCGCGAAACTGTCGAGGGCGACGACGAGGTGGACAGCGGGGAGGCCACCTTGGTGAAGGCGCTACGCAGCGGTGGCGGTGGTGGTGAGACTGTAGCCTCTGGAGAGTCCACCAGCGGTATGATCAGTGTGGGATCATCATAGACACGTGGCGCACGTATGGCCAGTTGTGGGTAGCGTTGTCGTGCCTCCAACAAACTGATGTACTCCAAGGCAGCCGGCGAGGGCGGCTGTGAGGCAGCTGCTCTGGGTGACAGATCTGTGGGATAATGGTTCACCAAGAGTTGCTGTTGTTGCTGTTGCTGCTGATGCTGCTGATGCTGCAGTGCCTCCTGCAAACGCGCCTGTTTCTCTGCCTGCTTCTGTTTGATCCGCTCGTCGGGCATCATCAGAAAGGCGACATCAAAGGAGCGCTTCAAAGTGGTCTTAACAACAGCAGAATCATTGTTGTTGTTATTGCTGTTGTTGTTGTTGTGTTGCTGCTGTGTCATGGTTGCTGCTGCTGTTGTAGCTGTTGCCGTGGGGCTGGTGGAGATGCGCAGTTCGGTCTGACGCGAATTCGCGGCGGGATTCATATGCGACGGCAAACTGTCCATGAGCAAGTTCATCGCACTGGACTTTATGATTACTTCTCTGCACTTTTCAATAGTTCACTTAAAAAACTCTTTTAGTTTTGAGTTCGTTTCGTTCTGTTCGAAGTTCTGTTTTCGACTGCTGCCCGCATGCAATCTGTTCCTCTTTAAGTACTCGTCCAAAAAGCTGCTACCACCACCAAAAACTGAGTACTCATATTCTTATTCGGTATTCGTATTCGCATTCGCATTCGTTTTTCGTTTTCCACTTGGAATTTTCATATTGTCCCATTCAAACGCTATGGAACTCTTCGCATTCGCAGCACTCGCACATCTGTCCTGATTCTGTTCTCATCTGCTTCTCGCTGTGCGAAAGAGAGCAAGTGCAGTGAGAGCGAGTGAGTGAAATTCGAATCTGCACCCTTATGCCTATTGTTCTCCTGCTCTCTCGGTGTTCCATCTGCTTTGTTTGTTGCCAACATATTCTGTGGTTTTATTGTGTGAACAGCGCGCGGATCTGGCCTCCTGGTTGGCTGACTGACTGCAATAGACTTTCTCGACAGGCCATACACGGTGCAGGTACGGCACAGTGGGGCAAAGCTGATGGGATTAGTAAGCTTTAACAACTATGTGTGAAGTGTGCTATAAATAAGCATTTTATTTGCATTCGCAGATTTGTTGTTAATGCTTCTTTAACAGTTAGACTGAATTATTAAGTATTCCCCTTAATTCATTTCTTTTAAATATGGATTTATTTTTTTAAAAAGTAAAAGTATTGAAATCCCTAATGTAATTTTATATAAATTTATTAATTTAATTTTAAATTTGTATTTATTATACTGCACTAAACAATCCTCCCAAGAAATCCAAATATTTCTCTTGGATTACATGTAAATATAATTGCTTTTAAATTACTTTTCGTTGCACAACAATCACTACTTGACCCACTGTACTAAAAAGTTTCGAAAAGAGGCGGCGCTTAGCTTGCTCTTTCTCACTCGCTCTTAGTCTGTTGCTCTCTTTCAATGGCTCTCACTTCCACCCTCTGCCACAGCTGGCAATCTGTTTTCTATCTCGTTTTCCCTCTCTTTCTCTGACTCGCTCGCTCGCTGCTGCACACACACACATACACACTCAGTTGATGTCCTTGTTGCAAGTGTTTCCGAACAGGTTGTTTTTGTCGATTTTTTGGCAGCAGCAGCGAGATTGTCTGAATATGTATTCATGTTTTGTATCGTTGTTGTTGCTGCTGTTGTTGTTGTTGTTGTTGTGTGTATTTCGAGTATATGCTGCGCGTAGCTTTTACATATTGCATCACACATAGAGCAGGAGTGGCAGGGAGTAGGAGAGCGAGCGTGAGCAGGATAAAGAGATGGGGAGAGCGGGGAACTGTTGAGCGCAAAAAGATTTTGCAAACTAAAATATTTATCCGTCTGCCCGTCGCTATGCATATAAAAAAGAACAACAACTCACATACACTGAGCACTCGACCATTGTCCAGTAAATACAATGCACAAAAACAACAACAACTGCAACAAATTGTGCAATGTTTTCCGCTCGCTTTTCATCTCACTCTGTTTGCTGCAGTTGCTCCAGTTTATGCCTCTCCCTCTCTAGCTCTCCGTCTCTTTCTCTGCCGCTCTTTGTCACTCTAGTTGTGGCAGCGGATGTGAACGCTGCTAGGGCAAAATATGTGTCTGTTATGGCCACGTTATGTTAGCCATGGCCCATGAACAGTGTCCACACACACACCGAATTTATAGCAATTCCACGCCTTTAATTGTTGTTGTTGTAGTGGTTGACTTGTTTTTGTTGCTTGTCTGCAGTTGGCAATTTAATGTTTGCATATTTTCAGGTGCTAATTGCTCCACTTGCCATATGAGTTGCATTTTTAATTAATATTTATAGCTGCCACTATCTCTGTCTACTGTTTCTTTCTTCCTCACTCTCTGCTGACTCTAGTTCTACCTTTCTCACTCTTTGGCCGCTGTCGACACAAAATTAATATTAAACACATGATTGCCTTCGATATTGGCATTTCATTAAAAATATTGTTTAGCTTATAGTTAATTAATTGCCGACAGAACTATTAAGCCTAAAGCCAAATTAATCAATTCAAAATTGAAGAACTACTCAGATTAATTAATTTGATTTTTTTTGCATGTTTAATATTTTTGAAGTGTTTTTGAAGTATTTTTTGCATCATAAATAGTTCTAGTCATAGGTTGGAAATAATTATGATAGTTGGTAGAAATTATTTCCTTGCTTATTTTAGGATAGATTGATTAAACTTCGAAAATATAGGCATAAATTAACTTTTAAATAATAATGTTTAGTCTACATTTAAATCTAAACATTACTAATTATTTTTAATATTTTTTATTTCAGCTTAGCTTATAAGTTCAACTCTATGATACCGATTATATGCATGAGGGGTGAGTGAAGTTTATTTATTCATATTATTTTAAAATGTGGCTGAATATTTCTACAAAAATATAACAATATTTAAAACAATTAGCAAATCAATTCAAATAGATTTCTTATCTCTACGCATTGCTGTGATTTTATTAAATGCTAGTTAAAGTTATTTACAAACCATTTGGCAAGCGTTGGGCTAAGGAAACTGCTGGCCTTACTTTACACTTACCCCCAAAAGATGCCACACACATGTGGCACGTGACTGCAATTTGAGTCAAGTGTAAATCCCAACACATTTGCCGGGATTCACACAAATATTTTCAATGGAAATTAACGCAAATCCTCGATATACAAATCGAGCAGAGTACAAACAGAAATTTACTAAGCCCAGTAACCAATTGCTAATCTACCCTTCAAGATCTCGTCAACTAAAAGGCGACAAGGAAGGAAGGGGAGTAGTTTGGTTTTGAGGACAGGGGAGGATTCTGTCGATACATCAAACTGCCAAGTGACAAAGTGATTGTCTCTGCGACGAGTTCTGAGCAAAAAGGCGTGAAATTGCCTTTGTGTGATTAAGTCAAGCCAACAAGTTGGCCAAGGGGAAATGTGGTAAAGGAAACAGCTAAGAAGTTGGTGGAATTGAAAAACCAAGATAACAATCTAAGGAGCAAGTTCTGCTGCTACGTGCTACATGCTCCTTATGCCAGTGTTTCCCTCTTCTTCTTGTACTTCTTCTTATCGGTTTTAATTACCGCAAAATGTAAAATGCTAATTGTTTTGCTAGGCCAAAATGAGCTGTAGTTGCCGCAGACAGGCTACAGGCGACAGGCGACACCTTTTCTTACCGTTATTGTTAATGCTCTCGAGTTTCGTAATCTGTGGCAACTTTGTTTCTCTGTATTCCCTGGTTGGCAACAGCTTCTAGCTGCCGCAAAAGTTCTTGCCTTAGCCAAGTTGCAGATTGCATTCTTGTGTTGCTGCAACCCTCGACTCAAGTGTCCCTGGAGTGTCAGTGTGTGTGTGTGTGGCTGTGTGTGTGTCTGCAGTACACAATTTAGTTTGGGCTCAATCAAGTGCTTTTCGCGCATTCGAATTGGATTTCCGTGCACCTAATTCACCGAGGGTTGCCGTAGTAGTTGCTCTAGGGTGGTGGTTTGCACTCCTGTCAGTCCTCTTTCTTGTTGCTGTTTGTTTAAATACCGTGAATAACATGTGGTTTTTTTCTAAGCATATGGCAAGGACTTTTGTCACCATTGAGATGACGCTCTCCTCTTGTTACCGTTTTGGAAAATCCTCCAATTAGACTGTCATTCATTTAAACGGATTAAAAAACCAGCCCACAAGGCACGAGGGTCGCTAACAAGCCCCGAGGGCTCTGTAGTCCTGCTTGCGGTGATGATGGTGGTGCATTCTTGTGGTTTTAGCATTTGTTGTCAGAAGTTATGGATATAGTGGCTGAGCTAGGCGGATTAGTGAGTCCTTGTTTTGCTACCAAAAACAAAATCGTTTCGATGACGATTTTCTGTGTGCGTTCAATCAGCACGAAGATTCCCGGACTCACAATCAAGCTCGACAATTCGCATTTCTGCTGTCATATGCAAAATGCCAAACGAGTGGCAAACGAATGAATGATTCTGCACCTGTGCCACTCCCCCAAGCCCACTCTCACCCACCTACCGCCCAACTTCTCCCACTGCGTTTGTGCTTTATCTAAAATGCTTACGCTCGAGATGCTTTCAATCGAGTGGGGCATAAATATTTATGTTCGCCCTCATCGGTTGTGGCACGAATGTGTATTTCAAAATATCATCTACTTGCATTCGTTTAAATTGCGTTGCAACAACAACGGGCACAATGGGAAGGGGGAAGGATTCTTGCAACAGTTAACAGTTGCCCAAGTGTTGCCACTTTATTCAACTTTTGTGGCTCAGCGCAGAATGTCAAGTGCTCTTCAGTTTTCCCACTGGACAGCAAACAGGAAGAGGAAGAGAATTTGGGCACAAGTACAGCTACTTCAACCACTCGAAACTTTTGTATACCCTCGAAGTGGGTATAATAGCTTTATCGTTATGAATTTATGTGTTTTTAATTTCAATAGCAATAATCCCTGATACTTATGCTCTAAAAACATTGTTAGTTCAGCTTCCTCAGCTCTTTAAGCCTAGATCCCCGAAATTCTTACACTCCTTAGTCACTTATGTCCTCCATGGTCACTTTTTTAACAGAGAACTCAGTTAATATTTCTATAAAACTTAAATTTTTGTCCTCCAAGGTGACTTATGTTGTAAAAGCTTCTAATTATGCCGCTTAGTCATTAATTTGTTAGAAACTTCTGTCTCCTTTCTGTTTTTAGTAATATATAACCCTTTGCTAGAATCTGCTGTACACCATGGTCACTTTATTAAATCTTCAGCATTCCATGTTCTTCAAAGGTTTGCCTTCCTTGATCACTTTATGGCTCTTTAACTCTGTAAATTGATACTTTTCATTTCTAATAATCCACTCAGCTCCACTGTCACTTCTTGCCACAACATTGCAGAGCATTGAGCTTTCGGTGAGTTAAAAAACAGGTTATTCTCTTCGCTGCTTAGCATATTCTTAACAAGGGGGCAACCTGTGTTACTTGAAGGTCCTTGAGCTTCATTTGAAGCTCGTGGCATTGCGTATGCGGATGTGCAGCGTATGTTCAACGAAGCTGCACAAATGAATCGACCACGAAGTCACCACCCGAGTTCTGCTCTCTCTCTGGTCTGTAGACAGCATCATTACCACCAGTTGCCAACCAGCTGACCCGCATTTAAAGTTGCACAATACGTTTTCTGGTGCTATAAATTGTGACCCGGGAGATGGAACCTGTTTCCCTTATTTGTTGTGCTGTTTCCTCACTATTCCAATGCAATCTGATTCAGTTCTAATCAGAGCATTTTCGACCCGATTCCAATTGCCAAAAGAGTCCAACAAAACTCCAACTGTGATGGGATGAAAACTACCCTTTAATAAAATACACTAAACTAAACATCTGTGCAATTTGGCCAGAAGGTAGTAGTTGGTGTAGGACATTACAGGATCGTGCTGTGTTGTGTTTCCCTCCCCTCCCCTCCACCCCCTCGGCATTTAAAAAGTGTTTAGTTTATGGTCCATTGATGGCTTTGTTAACTTGGTGAACAGAACTCGAGCCACAATGTCATGAATCTCAATTCTCGATACACACAACACACAATTCTCAATTGCAACCCCGTTGCACCTTACGTTTTTCGACATTTACGATCTGTCAGGGGAGAATGGAGAGAGTTTGAGTGTAAGTGAGAGGGGTGGAGTGTTTGAAAGAGACAGAGTATGAGTTCTCTTTACCAGTCTGCCTTTAATTATGCTGAAAACCACAAAATGCTGTTAGTGCAGCATTTTTCGTTTCCAATTTGAAAAAATGCTGACATATGCACAGAAAACTGTGCCCCTTCTTTCCCCTCTTGTCCCCTCATCTTTCACAGTTTTCCCGCGGGTGCCTTTCGCTGTTTGACTCTCTGATTGGAACTGGTCCATAAACGCGAGACAACTGACAACTGAGTTGTACATCTAATGTGGCATCAACATATGCTGAATTTTGGGCTTACAACCATGCAACTATCAGTTGCGGTTCAAACTTGCTACAATCTTTCATTCCTTTGGCTTGGTTCTATTTTAAATTGACTTCATTTTAGATAGGTATCTGAGTCTACGTATCTACGCGATAGATTTAATTGCTATCAACCTGCTGTGTGAGGGTTCTGCTCTGGGGAATTCTTTAAGGAGTTGTGTAGAATTTGCAGATGTTTCTAGGGTAACTGAAAATACAGTTATAATTAAGAAACCTCTTCTCCATATGGACATATAATTTAAACAAATATGAAATGTAAAATATACCGAATTTGGGCAATTTAAAATTCGTATGACTTCTAGACTCGTCTAAGCTGTGATTATTTAATTCATAAGTCGATCTAGGACTTATGTAGATTCAGATCTATCTGCTCATCTAATTTATGTATCTAAAATTGAATAGATATCTGTAAAAAGAAATTCATAGAAATATAAAGAGATTTTCGAATCTAAAATCATCTTTTATATATTTTTAATGAAAATAATATGGCACCAATTAGTCTTTTACTATTCTTTTGGCTTAGATTTAAAAAAAAGGATACATTTTTATATAGAAATAATGAAATTTTAATTAAAAACTGTATCTATTATGAGAAATAGATTTCTGTAGACAGTTGAAGCTATCTTACTAAACTGGAGCATACTTTTAATAGGATTAGCATTAGGAATAAATCAGTTAACCACAAGTTAGCGCCTAACTCACCAACAGCTACAGCAAACACTCCCTAAGGCAAACGCAGTCATTTAAAAACTTTACACTGTAAAATATGCGCATATGTGATAAATTGAGGAACATCCCCGACTAAATGCGACACTGAGTTTTCAAAACACCATTTAGCACACCATTTAAATAGTGACCCAGTTTTTAGAAAGCATTTAGTGTAATTGCAAAATGTCATTTAAAGTGATAGTTGTATACTTTTGGATACTGAAGGACACATTTGACACATATGGGCGAATCCTTGGCGAATCCAAGCGTAATGGATGCCATAAGTGAATTGCTAATTCGCCGCTAATGTTGCAAAAATCTGAACAACAATGTGAACAATGACAACAATGCCACCGAAAAGAACTAAGCTCATAAATTTCCATGACAATGGAATTATGCTTTAATCCACCCTACACGCCAAAATATCCCAAAGAGTATTGAACTCGCAAAATATGTATTTGGCCAAATCTAGGCAAAAGCGTAAATCTTTTTCTAGCTGTCATAAATTTATTTGCCTGTTTTTGGATTCAGTTTCGAATTGGAATTGGAATTAAATAAATAGAATTATTATTTATATCTCTCAGCAAATGGCAGCAAATGGAAATGAAATGACAATTTTAATTCAATTAATCGAAAGTTGGCAAAGAAAATATATAGAATTTGAATTAGACTTGGTAGCTATTGGGAATTGCATTTCTCTCTCTCTCTCTCTCTCTCTCTCTCTCTCTCTATCTCTCTCTCTCTCTCTCTCTCTCTCTGTGTCTTTGCTTGTTTCCATCGCTGGCTCAAATGTAGAGTAAATTTATTCCACATGATTAATTCAAGATTCGATTTTCCAAAAATCAACGGAAAACGCTGGTAGCTTGGGGAAGTCCCCAAACTCCCACCCACTTCTTTCCCGCCAGATCAACTTAAATATTTGTTCAAGGTGTTTGAACTTGCCAAACCAAATGGCAAACGAAATCAGCAGCGCGTCATTACATATGATAATGCCTTCCTCACTCCACTCTAGGCACTTCTGCCACGCCCAGCTCCCGTTGCCCCGTTTGAAATTGAAATAGCAGTTGAGAACAAAAACTAATGATATGAAAATACGCTTACTTATATTTAAGTTATTCAAATTTATCGATTGGGAATTCTGATGTTTTATAATGCCATCGACACAACGCTTAAAGCAAACATTTCTGGCTAAAATTAAATAGAGAAAACTATTACGGGTTACCAAGCAGATTTACTATTACTAATACCATTTATTTCTGGACACATACTGGACTTTTTTTGATAAGATAATTATATATTATATTCTTAAAAATATTTTTCTAAGACAACTGAGCGTTTCCTTCATTTTAAGCCAATTTCAGATCGAATTAATTACCAAGACGAACGTCTTAGATATTTCTTAACACTCTTTGATTGATTTGCCCATAATCAGCTTGTGTACTCTAAGCCGCATCGTATGCCAATAACAAACACTCAATAAACGCATATCACAAAATATGTATTTGTGTGAATGGTCAACAAAATCAGAAACACTGAACCACCAAGCACTAAAAAGGGGGAGTATTATGAGCTCAAGAACAAGTGGATTAAGGGGTTAGTACAGGAACAGGGCAGGAGTGGAATGAAGGGATAGCGCAGAGTAAGGGTATTCCCCGCAACGCACGTCAAGTTTGTTGGCTTTTGCGTTTTGCATTTGTTTTTATGATTATTGTTAAGATGATGCCGCTTTACTTCCACCACTCCTCTTACCGCCCACCCCCGCTTGTCCGCTTAATAAGTGAAATGTGTTTTTCGGCCAAAACAGGGTTGCCACCCAACGCGAGTTGCAAACATTTGTCAACACGCAGTTCCAACAGTTGTTGGCGATTATCATTCTGACATTTCGCTGCCCTCTCTCTCTACCTCTCCCTCTTGCAGTCTCTGTCACACTTCTCTCTGGTTTCTCCCGGTTTCTTTTCATTTTTGTTTCAGTTCCCTTGGCTGCGTTTTGTGATTTGATTTATGCATTTTTAAGCGTTTCGCTTATTGTTTTTGCCCATAAATATATCTATATCTGTATATATACAAAGTATATGGCCAAGTATCTGTAAGATACACAGCTACAAGAGATACAAATGCAAAACCCTTCTGCTTGTCCACGCGCAATTTGTTGATTTATTGTTGCCTGTTTTCTTCACTGATTTCATTTGCTTTAAGCAAGTGTACTGCCACACCCTCTAGCTTTAACGCCTTTCTCTCTATTGTCGCATAATTCGCTTACCGTTAGTTGTTCATTATGCCAGTTGTTGTTGTTGTTGTTATCCTCGTTTGTCATGCTCTGTGCGTCTGCTTAAGTTTTTGCACGCTTCAACGCTTCAAACTTCCTTGGCGCTCGGCCACGCCCCCACATCCCTCCTTCGCATGGCAGACTTGTGTAAATTGAATTGAAAACGTGCTGAAGCGTTAAATGCTCAGTGTCAACTGTTGCCAATCCTCACTGCATGCTTGTCTGTCCGTCAGTCGACATATGAGAATTTGTAACCTCAGCACAAGCTGCTCGAAACTTGTGTCCAACTGTTGGGCAGCTGCTTTCCCGCTTTTCCACTTAACCACATTTCCCAGAGACACAACTGACCAATCGTAATTAATTCCAAATTGCATTTAGTTTGTGTTTAATGTTATATTAAACTAACGCAGCGCATGTCTTAATCAGCATGCTTATCACGTTTGAAATTAGCAGAAAGCTTTCTACAAAATCTGTTTGTTTAAGTGACTTTGATATTTCTCTGCTGTTTATATTGAAATTTAAATTTCCGTTGCGTTTAACTAATATATCAAGGTTGCTTTGCAAACAAGAGATGGCGCTATTTATAACGGCCATCTATGAGAGAACATAGTAAACTGGAAGTGCCATCTATAGGCGAACAAGCGGTTTATAAAACATGCGCGCCATCTATGGGTGAGCAATGTGTTCAATAACATTGTCGTCAATGCTACACGTTTACAGTGATAGATGGCGCTAGCAAGTAACGCACTTTTAGCAGGCTAATAAATAGATGGCGCTAGCAATGAGCGTCATCTGTTGTTGGCTAGCGCAATTAAAAGTAACGTAAATTTAAAAATGAAGCGCAATTTAAAAAATTTTAATTTTAATTGTTATTGCTTTAAGTTAGAAAGTGCAAAATATTTTAAAATTTACATTAAATAAATTCAAAGGATTATTTTAAAACAAATCAATTTTGTCTTCAACCTTGCAACTGAAATTATTAGCACATAAACAGCATTTTTTTTATTTTACACAGATGTTTTTTATTACTGTTGGCTGGCTCGAGTCAGAAAACTGTCAACCTGCCTTAATGCGAATTTCGTTTTCTGGCTCTTTGGTGGTTGATTTTTAGCCAAGCAAAAATGGGGTGGAGAAACGGGAACTAGGAATGAGTATGGGAAAGGAATTGGGACTGGGACAAGGCGACAGGAAACAAATAGACAAAATGCAAACTTTATGCTTATTTTTAGTAGTTTTTTGGCGCCACAATTCTTGAAATGCCTCACTCACACACACACACACACACACCCATATACAGACATTTGGGTTTATTCTTTGCTGTAACGAAATATTCAGTGATTTTTCTTTTGGCTTTGGCTTTTCGCTACTCCGATTGTTGTTGGTAAAGCGGGCCAAGTGCTTGGATAAATGAAAAAGTCTTGGCCAAATATACTTCAATGGAGTGAAATTTGCGTATTTATGCTACGAACAGATTGAAAATTTTTTGAGTTGAAAGGCGGCGACATGCCCTCCCCTTTCCGTTCTCCGCTTTCACTTATTCGATAACAGATTGCAATTTAGCTTGAAATTGAATTTGTAGCGCAGTTTGTGGCGCAATTAAAGCAAACCAAACACATTACGATCAAGTTCTGTTTTATGAGCTGTCCTCAAAGTGCAGTAAATATGCCTGGCAAGCAGCCAACGAGGCGACATTCTGCTTCACGATGTCCTGCACTGTCCTGTCCTGACATGTCCAGCATGCGGAGCATGTCCTGTAGCAGCCACAAACTAAACTGCAGCATAATAATACAAATGCCTGTCAGCGTTCAAGAAAATTGATTGCATTCTGCGGCAAAGGATGCTACAAATATCCTTGCGTGTGGGAGGAGTTTTTTCTGTTGTTGTCTTTCTCCACTCTGAGTTCACTGACCCGAGAAAGTTGCTGCAGGTCGTTTAAGCCCATGGAAAAGGCTAAAAATTGCGTCATTGTGCAAATGTCAAACTGTTAGACGTCTTATTTGTATGATAATTCCCAGCTGCTTAAAATTCCATCAGAAATTGATAAATAATTTCTGATGGAATTTTCTATTTGGAGAAGCTTTGGCAGTTGATTCTGGCAGAGCTAAGTCTAGAAAATTATGCACAATTATTAATAAATTTATTTTAAAAGTTAATATTTAAGTTTTTCAATCATTTTATCTAAATTTAAAGCTTATAAATAAGCTATTTTACTACTTGTAATCACTGTGAGTCTGCGAAGCAGATCTCCACTTGCCCACACTGTTACCAATTTCCTGAGCTCATAAAGCCATTTGGCCCACATTCAAATAATTAAGTATCGCGTCTTAAACTTTAACTAGCTAGTTCTTAACTATTTAAAAGGCAGTCGTTGTTATATTTTATTATGTTTTGCCTTTGCATAAAGTTAAAGCAAAACTTAGAGCTAAGGTAGAGCTGAAGCTATAGCTAAAGCATTCCCATGCTCACATCAAGTGGGCGTGTCTTGGGAGGCCCATAAACAACCACTCAGAGTTCCCGGTAACAATCCGAGACTAATCGCCAAGCTGCCACTTGAAGTAGCCGCTGCTGCCACAGACGTTGCCACAGATGATGGCACAGATGCTGCCACTTTTGTTGCTGCCACTTTGGTTGCTGCTGCTTCTGCTGCTGCTGCCAAAACAAAGTCAGAGGTTAAGCACGTGCGTTCCATCGAGGAGCACAGCCCACAGGTTGGCTGAGATCTAGCTGAGTGGCTGTGGTTGTACCTGTAGTCTTACCTGTGGTAGTTGTTGTTGTTGTTGTTCTTGCTGTGGCTCACTCCTCATTCCTCCTTTTGGCTTGTGGTTGCCGCCTTCTTGGCTTGATTTTTACGAGCTGCACTTCTCGTTTGTCTCAGCGCCCGCTTTGGGCCAATTATAACCTTGGCCTGCTGCCGCCATATCTCACATTTTTCCAGCTCCCTTTGGCCGCCTCTCCCCACTCTTGCTCCCTCTCTCCTCTTTTTCGTTTAGTACGTGGTCGGCAAATGATGAAGATGATCAGTTTTTGGCTCGCACTGAGCTAAACTTGCAACTTTTGAGTTTGAGACATGGATCCACAGTCTTCATCTTCTCAGTCTTTCTTTCTCCTCGCTCTCTCTCTCTCCCTCTTTCCCTGTCTCCCTTTCCCTCTCTTTTGCCTGGCGCTTGGCAAAATTTATAAACGCGCTGTGCGAACACCTCGACACACGTTGGGGCGTCCACTGTCTGTGTACCTTTTGGCTTTTTGGCTTTTTGGCCAACTCAACGACCTGGTAATTTATGATTAATGTTAGCGCTCAACATGTTGTTTGGAAAAATCGGCGCGTACCATTTTTGGGCAACCCTCCTGTTGTGTTTCATATTGCAGTTGCTTATTGTGATACCCTACGGAGGAGGGTTTATTGATTCAGTCAACAAGTATGTAACGAGAGTTTAAAGGGGCATAAAAACTTTTAGAAAACTACTATTTAATCAACTTGTTAGTAGGAGTTATTTCTAGGCAGAGAGAGAGAGAGAGGGAAGCAGAGAGAGACAGTAGTAAGGAAAGCTATATGCGATCTTGTCAACGCTTCGCTGAGCTTCGTTAGCCTTCTGGCCAAATTCAGTTTGTAGCCTTTCCTTACCTCCTTTCCCTTCACTTCTCTACTCTGCTCGCTTATTTGGCTTTTGGTCACTTTGATGCACTTCCTGGCGGCGTGAAGGCTTTAATTAAAGAGCTCGATTCGGCTGCAGGGAAGAAGGGAGCAAAAGGTAGGGTAGGGAATTGGAATGGTGGGGGTATTGCTTCCTGGAAATCAAAGAAACAAACTTGCTAAATATTTCAGTTAACGCTTTGGTGGTCTTGGCCTATAATTTGAGAGCAGGCCAAGACACAAGCGGCGCTTGCTTTGGATAGACATCTGCTGATCGTGCCGCTGAATGATGCCTGTATAAACAACGCAAGTCTCGCGATCTCTTTCACTCTCGAGACTCTCGAGACTCCCAATCATAAATGAATCACGCGCAAATTATATGGCCAAGCGGAAAGTAGGGGGAGGGGAGCTGAGGGGGATTGCAGGACACGCAGCAGCAACGGTTGTCGTTATTGTTGTTGATGTTGCTGTTGGCGCTGCTTAATAAACAATCATCAGCAACAACAACTTGTGAAGTGATGAAGGAGACTTGAACGCCAACGCCAGCAACAGTTGGCACGCCTCTGCCCCCTCTGTTGCCCCAACTGCCACTGGAGGCTGCTGCAATCTTAAACTTCTCATCATCGTCTTGCATGTCCATGTGATAATGATGATTTCACAACCAATTAAGCGTTGAAAGCCAAACACCGCCAGCTGAAATTTGAGGTTAATCCTTTAGCTGCTGCAATTTTCGGCTGAGCAGAAGGCGGCAACAACAACAACAGCTTACAACTGCTAACAACAGCAACAACAACAACAACAACTTGCAAACTGGCAATGAAGATCTGAGATCTCAGATCTCTGTTGATGGCGTTGATGCAGGCGGCTTCAATCAGCGCTGCTCGGTCACACACTTGGCGGCGTCTGTCGGCTAAGTGGAGTGTTGCTGTTGCTGTAGTTGTCGGGTCGGCAAACGCCACGGGAAATTATGGTGGCCAAACTTCCCAGACCGCAACTAATTTAACCAAAGTGCGAATTGGAGGAGTCGCAATTCGAAGTCAAAGTCAAGAGAGTCAGAGTTGCTGTAAACCGAAAGCGAATCGAAATGCAGAAGTAGAAGATGGTAGAGGCGAAGGAGGGGGTAGAAGAAGGTAGGAGGTAGGAGGAGCAGGGCAAAAGGGGCAGACAAACCAAAAACAGACCGCAACAAAGCTGCCGATGACGCTTGTTAGGGATTGCAAATGGGACTGGAGCAGGGACAACACAATATGGAGAAGTGGAGTAGGGAGTGGGAGGGAGAGGAGAAGAAGGAAGATGGAAAAGATGAGCTGGCAGAAGGGAGGGAGGAAAATGAGGTAGGAAAAGGGGCAAAAGGGTTAAGCAAGTAGGGAAAAGGGAACTGAGAGCAGGGAGCGTTGGAAATAGTAGCGACAAATGAGAACAATCGACTTTAAGAGACCCTGTAACACAAGCAGAGCAAAAGGGAGTAGGAAAAGTGGATAAAGTGTATAAGGAGTTAGCAAAAGAGAGCAGAGAGAAAGTATTTGAAATAAGTTTAGGAAAAGGAAACTACAAAGGGGTATACCGGAATGTGAAATACCCTTTAAGAAGGCAAATAAAGGGGCTACTTGTAGTAGTAACTACAGTCTAGAGACGAAAAGAGTCTGACGTTAAAAAGATATAGAAAGTAGGGCAATAGTATATGGAATACTTATTGAACAGGGTACCACAATCAACTGAAAGAAACTGCCTATGAAAACTCAAAAGGTCTGCCAAGACCACAAGCATATACACACTCCATTTGAAGTACAGGGTCTTCAAAGGGAGTGGGCTAAGGGCAGCAGAAACTGTCTGTAGATTTGTGCCTGGGAGAATTATGAGCTGCACAAGCTGCGAATTTGTGAAGCGTGATGAGCTACAGGAGCCCAGCTGGAAGAGGTGTGGAGAAGGAGGCGGAGGGCGGGGCTACCGGAGGCAACTTTTCTGTAACAGTGAAACACGCGATCTTGAGCAACAGCAGCAGCACCGGCAGCAGTTGAAATTAACTCATAAAATATACATTATCATAGCTGAAAACTAGCCACCGACTGTGGCAGCAATGAATGTGCAACTTGTGCGTGTGTGTGTGTGTGTGTGTGTGTGTTTGTTCTGTCTACCTTTTTGGCGCTTTCGTGTGCCACCTGTCGTCTGCTGAATGCCTGTCCGCATGTCTCTCAATCTGTCTGTCTGTATATATCTCTATCTAACTGTCTATATGTGTCTCTGTCTCTATCCCCGTCTCTGTCTAATTGGCCTGGCCACAAATGATGATCATCAACTCTTAGTTGCCTTTAACAGATTTGTGCAATTAGCCAACAGCAGTTGATGTCCCTGTTCATGTCCCAATGTTAACTCCCGACCATTTCTCGACCGTTTCCCAACCATTGGGAATTCTTTAAGTACCCAATTCCAATGGGACTTTCGATACAACTTCAAGTTCAAGTCTGGCGTCCAATTGGCAACGCAGTCGAGCATAGAGTGCTATAAAGATATTCCAAGCTGATTGCCAGCCAAGCACCTATGAAAATGTAACAGAATTTGACGCCCTATGAATAGTACATCAGATAAGACAGTGACTGCTAAAACAATGCAACACGAACACCACACACCCAACACGTCAAATATCATCCAAGATTCCCAACACTCAAACATTACTACAAAGACATTACTCCAAAAAAAGCTAAAAACCAGACAGCTAATTAAATTGTGCAAAGAAATGCACTAATTATGCTCGTAGAGCCACATAAACATTGTGTGTTCAGCACTTACAAAGTATAAGAATTAATATTAATTGTTTATAATTTTAATGTCTTTTGGTTAGTTTAGTTTAGCAGCTTTGTTTGGAGAAACGTTGGCTAGGATAGGGCCAGTAGAGCTGTCATTATTATTAGCATTAGCATTAGGATTATCATTCATTAGGGACTATTTTCAAAATAGTTTTTAATCAGAAAACAACTACTATTAATTAGTTTTATTAATAATTGCTAAGTACTATGTTATTTATTTGAAAGTTTATTTATTACGCTTATCTTCAAATCTTTCAGCTTGCAGCTTTTGTTACTTTCCCGAGTTTATTTCACTTTCAAGCGCTGCACTTCCAGCTAAATTCGACTCCTTAAGCTGTGGGAACAAAACTAAGAGTTTATTTAGTTCACAGTCCTTTTCTTACTCATAGTTGGTGTGTATAAATGTGTGTGTTACGTGTGTGTGTGTGTGTACATATGCCGCACTTATGCACAATTATGGCTTTATTGTCTAAACTTGGGCACATCTATTTAAAGCCATGCACACTGACGGCTGTGCAGTGTCTTCACAGTAGCAGGAGTGGCAGTAGGAGTAGGAGGGGAGGGGGAGTAGGAGTAAGAGTAGGAGTGGGGAAAAGGAGTAGAAGCTGCGACATAGACCCAAAGCGTTGCATTTTCGGCTTGGCTTTTATTCCGCCGACATAGCGTGCCTCCCTCTATAAAGATGTGATGCCACTCCCCCCTGAAACCCTTAAATACACTGAAGAAAATGAGTGATTTTTAGATAAAAGCTGTACTAAACGATAGCAGTAGGATTATATAGTATATTTCTCAGTCAAGAATAGAAAAGTTTTGTAAGCTGTCTTTATACCACTTTATACTTTGCCCACTTTAATCAAATATGTAAGCTTTATTTTTTCAATTATACTTTAAATAACATGCCACACATATTTCTTGGCAAAAGCTAAACTAAAATTGAGAGTTTGTATGACTACTTTGATTGGGTTTGATTTTTGCTGTGTACTTTGCTTAGTCCCTAGCCAAGTCTGTCTGTGTTTTCATTGGTTTCATTGTTTCGTTGGCGGCCCTTCGTCATCGTCAACAGAGACTCCAACAACAACAACAACAACAACAAGAACAGCAAAATGTCTGCGACTTTATATACTACCAATTCCATTGGCAATTCCAGCTTCAACTGCTTTAACTTTAACTTCAACTTCAAGTCCAACTTGCAACTTCCAATTCTGCAAAGTCTCAGACTCAGTCTCAGACTGAGACGACGAATTAACTTGTTTTGGTATAAACGGCGGCTATTTTGTAAGTTCATAAAGGATAAATTGCCAATTTTGGGATTTGAACTGGCGAATGTTTTGCGTGTCTGCCTCTCGCTCTTTCTCAGTCGCTCTCTCTGTCTCCCACTTCATCTTTCAGCTACCACTTAACATCAGCTCAGTCTGCACTGTCTACAGTCCGCAGTCCGCAGTCTTCTGTCTTCAGTCTTCGCTTCGGTGCTATATTGAGTTTTCAATCTTTTGTTGACTTGATGTGGCCACCGATCGATCGACTGAGTCTCTCCCTCTCTCGTGTCTTTAGGGAAAACTGAAACTGGCAGCCAACCTTGAGTTGCTTATTTAAGGCAGTTCGTCAATTTCAGCTTGGTCTCTATTCCTGTCTCTTTTTGCCTCTGTCTCTGTCTCTTTCCTTGCAGAGACAATGCCCAGTGGTCATGCCAAAATGCTAGCCACTGTGGCGGGACTTGATTCAGTTTGAGTTTTGTGCAGCTTTGGTTGGTACGGTTACCCTCACCTCCGCCCCTTCTCCTCGCAAAACTGTCGGCATCGGCGCAAAATGAAACAAAACCAATTAAAAATGTTTCGTTGCACCCAAAAACGAAGATGCGACTGAGACTTGGAGCTTCGAGCTGCGCTGGTGGGCAATTGCTGACCACAAAGCGCCACTGCGTGTGTATGTGTGTGTGTCACTGTGTGTCTGTGTGTGTATCGTTGTTGTCGTTGATTGTCTTGGAGATATGCAAGCGCAGGCGCAACGCCGGCGCACAGTCTCCACGGTGGCAAAGCAACAAAAAGCTGCATTTTTTGGTCGCAGCTTGCAAAAATACACTCAACAAAACTTTTATCTAATTCTATATTAATCTGCAACTTTTTTAAAGCTTTGTTTAGGGGAAAAAAAAAGTTATGCTCTGTAATAAATTATTGTATTAAATACTTTGTGCTGTAGCCAATTTTTCTTCAAGTGTAGAAAAGAGAGTGTGAGTTAGCGAGGGGGCGGTGGAGGAGGGGGAACAGGGAATTGAGTTTGGTAGGCTGGGAGAAACATACATTCTTCTGGGTCTCAGGTCTTCATTTTTAATGAAATTCTTAACAAGGCGCACAAAATGCAGCGACAGTGGCAGCGACGCGAGCAGAGACGTTGACAGCGACGCCAGCGACTAACTAACCAAATCGCAGTCACAATTCTGGCAACCCGCAAGTTGCAACTTGCAACTTGTTGCTTGCTGCTTGTTGCCTGTTTGCTACTTGCAACGCTACTTGCAACCGCCCGTTTAGGGGCTGAGAAGGCGACCGCACACCGCGTTTTTGGTCAACAGCCGCAGAAGAAGAAGCCGCTCATTGGAATTCATTAAAAATTCAACAGAGTGTGTGCGAGTGTGTGTGTGTGTGTGTGTGTGCCTGGGAGTCGCCTGCCCAAAAAGCCGGTTGAAAAAAAAGAGAAAAAAACCAACAACATTGTGCATGGAATGAGAGCAGCTCGAAAAATTTACGAAATTAGTTCACAAGCTGACAGTGGATGAGGGGCAACTGGCGGAGGTAATGGGGGTAGAAAGGTAGGCTTGATAGGCAGGGCAAGAGGCGTGGAGGGGGAGGGCTCGGGTAGATGTTGGCCCAAAGCATACCAGCGCCACTTTAATTTAGTCATCAGGTGATTTTTCGCGAGCTTCAAGTGAAATCTTTAACGTGACGCTGGAGATTGTTATGCTATGCGATCTGGCGACCACAGAGAAGAAGACACAACTACACACGCACAGTGGAGACACACATACATACACATACAGTGAAGACTCGCCTCCCATGCTCCGAGTTGGGACAAGTTGAGCATCTTGAATGCAGCACTTTCTGGACACTGAACAGTAGCGTAGTGTGTGGGCAATTGCCTTGATTTGCTTGCCTTCTCACTGCCCCCTCTTTTTCCCCTCTTTCTTTTTTATTTTATTTAATTTTTTTTTTTTTTTTTTTGTGGGTTGAAATCTTGTTGAGAAACTGGAATAATTCGGTTATTGTATAAAGGAATTTAAGTGAGTCAAGGAGAAATACTTTGATTAACTGCATATGAGAATAGTGCTGGTAATTAAACTTAATTTGGAAATCTAAGCTGATTTATCCAGACTTCAACTATTTAAGCTTCAGCTTTAATTATCTTAGTTATCTGGTTTCTTAAATTAAGAGCTAAATTTTCAAAATTCTTAGCAAATATTACCAATAATTGAGTGCAGTTCTGAAAGTGCACATCTGATACCGTTTCTTATGAGAAAATAACAGCAATTTCGAAAGCGTCGTTATCCAAAGTGAGCACGAAGACTGAGACAGTGAGTGCAAATAAGTTCACATTCCAGTTGACAGTTTGTGGACAAATTCCTGCCACGAAGCTAGTTGATTAGCCTGGAGTAATAATAAAAATATCTGACAATTGAAATAATTTGCGGGCAGACCAAAGACTGAGAGAAGAGCGAGGGCAGAGAGCGAGAGAGAGAGCAGACTGTTAGTAAAGCTGGCAAACGATCTGACAGCGTTGACAGTTCTCTTGGTGGTGGGGACAGAAGGGGAGTAGATGAGAGCAGTGGAGACTGAGAGCTGGGACGCCGTGCAGTCTAGTGCAATAACAGCAGCAGTCTGTCTGCTGCCTTCTGTGGCAGCGACTACACTGAAAAAATGTTGGGAGTCGATTAGAGAGTTTCTAAAAAACTAGCGCAGTTTAAGAATCAAGTACTTGAGTTCATACCTTAAGCAACTAAGTGAATTTCAGCCATTTTGTAGTCTAGTTCCAGTACACTACTTTTTTCTCAGTGTATGCTTATCAACAAATGCTGCAGACAGATATTTAGAGGCCAGCAAACGCTTCAGGCTCCAAACGAGCCAAGTCAGCAACTGTCAACTTGACTAAGCACTGGCGGTGGCAGCCCTGTAGTTGGCCCCTTAGCCCCTCTCGGGCCCCCTTTGGTCCCCTTTTAGCTTCTCTGCTGCCCCTTTTGTCCACTCTGCTGTCATGGCTGGCAACGTTGAAATATTTGACCATAACAAGTTATTTACTATGACGATGCTACGCAACGCAGGCTGTGCAGCTTGCCACTTGCCACTTGCCACATATGCAACAGCCGCAAGCCTCAAGGACGGCGAGCAGGCTCTGTCTGCCTGCCCGCATTCCGCGGCTGTGGAAAATGTGGAAAAACGCTGCAACTTTGAAAACTTAAAAAAATAAACAACAAATAAGAAACTGGTAGCCAAACAACAACATGTTGCTGCAACATGTGGCCAAGACAAATTTCAATAAGACCAGCTGGGCTAAGATGGGCTGGGCTGACTGGGCTGGCATGTCTAGCGGCGGTCATGCAACTTGCCACAACAGCAACAACAGCGGCAGCAACATCATTACGAGCTGCGTTTAATGACAAGATCAAGCGCAGATCAACTTTGCCCCAAGTGCGTGTGTGTGTGTGTATCTGACTGTGTGTTGTTGATGTGTATAGCAAATGTTGTTGATGCTTTTGCCGCTGCTTTGCTGCTGTCTGATGATGATGAACGTCAAGTAGCCAAAGAAAAAAACCAGCTTCGGTGTGGCGCAGCAACAAATACAGCACACCTGTTGTTGTTGTGTACTTGTTGTTGTTGTTGCTGCTGCTGAGTAGTTCACAAGTCTAGTCGACCGCCTTCATCGTCGTCGCTGTGTCTGGGAAGTCGTTGTGTACGTTGCGCCTTAGTGGCAGTCATGGGAATTATTGTTTATTGGCATTGGCCACGGTTAGCCACAACAACAACAGCAACAACAACAAACGGCAGCAACAACAACCTTTGTTGAGTAGACAAATATGAAATGGTATCCACACAGTGAGAGCGAAAAGGTTTTGCCCCCAAAGCAGTGGCTGAACAGCCTATTAATAACTAGATATATCACTTAGTTTACACATAAATTGTACTTACATTGTTCAACCAACAGCTCCGGAAACTCTTTCAAAATATGAGCCATGAAAAAGAGCACAGACTTTGGGGAAGTAACTGACTTTGAGCAGTTTTTGGTAAAGCAAAGTGAGTGAGGAGTAGGTACAGGGCAGAATGGAGTATGAAACTAGAGTAGTAAGCATAGCAGTTGAAGTATTTGGAAATAGATCTGATTAAAATTAATTCAGTAAAGAAACATAGTCTTAAATTTGTAATATTTTCTTTCTTACCTTTCAAACTATTAACTTTATTTGTTAAACACCTGTTAGAACAATTCCCTTAACTATCAAAGTTATAACAATTTGAATCCTTAACTGTTTCCTTGCACTTTGTTAGCCTAAATGAATTGCCCGCTTCGAGACTTTGCTAAGTATTATAAATAGCTTAACTTAATTGATGTAAATATGTAGCTGTCTGTGCAGCAGAGTTAAGCCCTTTTTGGCCAACCCTTGCATGCGACGTGCCATTATGGCCAAAACAATAATGAAAGGGTCAAGACAGCTGCTGCAACTGTTAAATGCAGTTAGCCAGGCGACAAGAAGGCGGACAAAGGCGATGTTTCTTTCAAATTATAAAGCGGCTTTTTCGAATTAAACTCCAAACGTAAATACAAATACAACAAACGAATACGAATACGAATACAGACATTCAACTTGCAAAGCTATCGATCAGTGCGGCTAATGGGCAGGTGCAACTCTTTGTGCAGCTGCAACATCGCAACTTGCAACAAACCACGTGCTAAAAAACACACACAAAAAGTATAAAACTTTTGAGGGGTTCATTTTGTGAATTTTACTCTCAGTTAGTGAGTCATCGAGTCGAATTTATATTTACTTTTTACTTTTGGGTAACCCAAAGAGACCCAAAAGGTCTCTCGGACCTCTCTCGTGTGGTCCGACGTCAGACGGTTCTGCTGATAAAGCGGCTACCTTCATTAATTAGCCGCACACCAAGGCAGCCCAAAAAAAAAAAACTATAAAAAAACGGTCAACGGTAACTGGTTAGAAATAGAGCCAAAATGTTGATTTAGTAGGTAGCTTAGCTTCTGTACGTACACCCGTAGAAAAATGCTCTCAAATTTGTAGCCTTTACACAAAGATTTAACTATTTGCTGCTTTGATTAAGTGCTATTTATATTAGTTGCACTTTGGATTATTAGAAATAAGGAATGCTTAAGCGTTTTCTGGTTAAAATTAAAGTATTTCTGCCTTTAGTTTTAACTCCATGTAGAACTCAAACTACAAGTTGCTTAAAAATACAAATTACTTATTAAATTTAAAGCTAAAGCTACTGCCCTTGGTAAAATTCTTAATTTTCTTCTTGGGTGTAGCAGACTCATCTATTTGGGGGGAAGTTGCATGTTGTTTTTCGGCACCTTGTTGCTCATTTGTGTGAGTGACATTCTGATTGAGAGCAGCAGCACGCCCAGCTGAGAAGTGAGAGAAGCAGAGAAGTGAAGAAGCAGAGAAGCAGGTGCTACAGATCGTGTCCCTGACAGGCAGGTCCTGGTTGCTTAGTTGCCTGGCTCCTTGCTTGTTCCTGTTCTGTATTCAGTGCTGCAGCTGGCAGCTGTTGTCAGTCTGTTTCTGCTTTCTGTTTCTGTTTGCCTGCCTTCATTGACATTGGCATTGGCAGGATCAACGACTTAGCACGTGGCGTCTCCCTCTTACTCTGCTCTGTCTCTCTTGGTCTCTGTCTCTGCTTGAGCTCCTCTCAGTTTTGGCTCCTGCCAAAAACTCAAGGGAAGTGTGCCCGATGCTGTGTGTCCTCCATTGTATACAACAAATTGCGACAGCTGCTCCTTATTCCTGCTCCTACCGCCTGTCCCCTTTCGCTCCTTCTCTCTCTTGGTTTACTTTTGTGCCTGCTGCCGGCAGTGTCTCCGTCTCCGTCTCCGTCTTGGTCTCCGTCTTGATTTCTGCTGCTCTTTGCTGTCATTATTTATTATTGTTTGGCTCTTTGTTTGATTTCGCTCATTTGTTGTGCGTTTTAATTTAATTACGATTTATTTATGGAAATTTTCCAACCAACCCTCGCCTTGAAAAAATCCAAATTTCGAACCTTTTCTGCCCTTCAGTTGCTTTTTCCCCCCTTAATGCAGTTTTCCGCTCTCGCAATGCAATAATATTTAGACAGCGCGTTTAATGAATTGGCAAAATATGATTAGGGAGTTTTAGGGGAAATTCCTCAGGGGTTGTTTTTTTTTTTTGTTGAGACTGGTAGAATGAAAATCGCTTTTCCTCAGTTGATAATTCACACGCAATCGGCTTTATATTTTCTGGGTTTAAGCGTTAATTGAGACATCATTTCATCAAATTATCGGCAACGCATCTTGCTCTCGGGGTGGCCTACTCAACACTACTTAAGATAATGCTACGTGGAGAGTCGAAGAAGGATCGGAGGGACTGGTGGGACTGGCAAGGGAGCTCGGCTTAGCGCCCCAATTGGACATTGTCGGGGCAATGTTTTCAGATACTTTATCGCCGAGACGCGACGCGTTAAAATGTTTCGCGCTTTTTATTGCGCTTAACGTGATTTCTGTTTCTCGCCGTTTCGCACTACCTGTCTCCCTCACTCCCTCTCTCTCTCTCTCTTTCTCTCTGCCATATAAATTGACAAACTTATGGCCAGGAGGATCCTACCTCAACCTCAAGTTTACTTCCCCTTTCGCTCCCCGCTCAAGTGATCGGCGTGTGCGGCTTCTCTTATTGATTTTATAATTAAGCGTTGTCATTAAATTTTATGAGCTGGCAGCCAGATAGAGACAGCTATAAACAAGAGGGAGTGAGTGTGTGAGTGTGAGAGAGTAGAGGTGGAGAAAGGCAGTTGCCTAATTGAGTTGTTTTGGCCTTAAGACAACATTGTCTCGCTTATGGCTAAAAACCTATAGATATGTCATAGTTTTGCAAGTGTTTGCAACGATCGTTAAGTTAGTTTTCTTGTTTCCATTTTTATTTATTTTTTATACTTTGTTTTAGCTCCAAACTGAGTCACATTTTGATACGTTCCATACATAAATCATCTGCATAAATTTCGGTACAAAACTCGTCTGGAATTTCCTTTGTTTTGCGATACATTTTCGTTTTCAATTGGATTAGCTCACGATTCTTGTGTGGATTCTGTTTGATTGAATGTCTTCGACTGTCTGCACATTTGTAAAATTCTAAACTCGCCTCATTGTTTCTGTTTTCGATTCTGGTAGCTCTTCAAACCATAAATCTCCCCAAAGACTGTCCCATTGTTAGACGTTTTCTTCGCTTCGTTTAAAGTTTCTTTGGCTGCGTTCTCTGCTTCTTCTTGGGCATCAATTAATGTGAGTTTTGCTGCATAATTGCCGCATCATTTTGGATAGTCAATACGTTGTATAGTTGGATAATGACTGCCCTTGCCACGCCCATTTATCTGCTACTTCTGCTGGCCAGAGATCAGCTAACAACTTTATCTAGCTGCGCTTCCGTTTGCCGGAACACACACACAGCAGCCAGCTAAAGACATTAATACACTGCCAGGAATTGTACACGGCAAGCGCTTGTGTGGGGCCTCTGTTAGTAGAGCTTTTGTGCTTGGGCTGTTATTAAGGGTGAGGCATAAAGCCGCTCGTCTGCATCTCAATCTCATTGTCTCGCTAATTGTCTGACTGTGTGAGCGTCATAAGCCGACAACGTCGCTGCTGGCGCAATGAGTTTGGGTTTAAGATTGGCATTGGCTTTGGTCTCTGACCGTCGATTGACGACGACTACGACGACGACGACGTGCGTCCCATTGTGTTCCAAGCAGCAGGTCATTCTTCCTGTTTATGCCGCACTCCCCTCTCTGTCTAACGACTTTCCCTCTCTGTCTCTCTTCCTTCCTGACTCTAGCTACCTTTCTTCCACACTCTCTGTGATATTTTCATGCCGCAACACGCACAATTTACCTCAGCGCGCAAACACAAACAAAAAGCAAAGTCAGCTGACTCATTGCAGACATTGGGACTGTCTAGGTTCTCTCGTCTCTGGAGAAGTCTCGTTTCTAGAGGCGGGCGGTACGTTTAATGACCGGAACGGATTTCACTACTCTTCTTCGTCTGTCGTCAGCCGTTATCCTCGCACACACACACACACAGCTTCCTGAGTTCCATCGGCCTTAGTTTCTTAGGCACAGTGGGACAACAATATGTTATGGGTATAAATGTGTGTGTGCGTGCACTTAAAATCCTATTAGGCTCAATTATCCGCTGATATTGCGTACACGATCTCACTCTCCCCCTCTCTCGCTCTTGCTCACTCACTCTCTCGATTTTTCTTTTCCTTTTCTTTTCCTGCTTTATACCATTTTCATTCATTCATTGAGTCTCAGGTTTTTAGCTGTTTCTTCCCTTCTTGGAATTAGTTTGTTTGTTGTTGTTTTTGTTTGCATTCAATTTGTCTTTGCGTGCCGTTTCAGTAGCCTAAACTCTACTGATGTCCTGGTGTCCCTAACCTCCCAGCAAGCTGCGTCTTTGTGCCGCACGCTCTGCTCCTGACATTGATTCATATTTACAATCGCTCTAAAATGTGCGTGTGTTTGCTGAAAATCAATTTTGAATGAATTTCGTCTATGGGTTGCCGGGTTACCGGGTTACCGGGTTACCGTGTTACTGGGCTGCCACTAAGCCCATTTCTATTAGCCAGCTAGCTGTTAACTGCTTTACCACTCAAGGGCAGCTGCAGTTTTCGACAGTGCGTGTCGTTTGTGTAAATGATCTGATTAACACCGTGTTTGTGGGCCATCAAGGGGTTAAAACCAAACAGTTTTGCAGTTTGTTTTCTTCTCCTGGGTCCCAAGTTTGGAATGTGGCCAGCAAAGTTTCATTCGATGCCACTTCTAAAGAGAGGCGCCTGTGGACTCTGGAGCCTCCTCTTACCGTTAAATGAAATCACTTTTAATTTCAGTTCAGCTTCGCAGGTTTCGAACCAGAATAAAGTGTCGTGTTTCAAATGCTTCATAAAGACATCAACTAAATCAATAGCGACAACGGAGCCCTCCTAAAAAGTCCGCAGGCCCAAGTCAGAAACGGAGACCAAATCGTTTGCCGGTCGTTGGAAAATTAATAAAATTAGTAATCAGCGCTTTAAGTCAACAGAAATCAACAGAGAGCAGAAGAGGTAGCCAAGGCAAGCGCCAGAATAACGCCGCAACAGATTAGATAGCCAATAAGCCAGTTAGCCGGTTGGCCAGTTAGCCAGCTCGCCAGCTAGCCAGCTTAACAGCGAGATGCCGCCGCCGTCGATGCTGCTAATGATTTCTACTGCCACTTGCAAAGCAGCAGCCAAAGGGGGTCGGTGAGGGGTAGTGGGTTGTTGTGGCAGCAGAAGCTGCCTGGACACTGGACTGGTTGCCGTTCTGTCTGCTTGGCTGTTGCCCACTTTTTAATGACGCAATAACAACAAAACAACAGCAGAGTTAGCCTTTGAGAAACTGCCACAAACCGAAGTTCAGTTACTCTATAGAAAAGTGCTAAATTATCAATTTCAAAGCTGCTGCGCCAACTGCAGAAAAAAGTTAATAAGCTCGCTTTGGCACTACTGTGGAGCCAAGCGGCTAAAATGCTCAAGGTCCCCAAAGGGGCAACCAATTGACTGAGCTCACACTTGGCGCTGGGCATGGAGATTGCCAGCATTAGATAAACTTGCCACCAGCAACGATGCCACAGCAACAACAACAGCTTTAACTGCAGCTTTGGCTGTGTGTCTGTGTTGTGTGCTCGTCATCATTATAAAACGAATTGATGCGCGATTATCGCTTGAGGTTTTAAGCGCCAGTTTGCAGGATAGCGACTCGTATTGGCATCGGGTTTGGGGATTAGGCTGGGGTTGGGCTTGGAGGTTGGTCAGCTTGATTATGGCAGCAGCAGGAGCTACCGCAAAAACACTTCTCACTTTACCGCTTACCACTATGGGATGGAACGCCCCTTCTGTTCAGCGCCTTAAACTGTGTGGGAATGCGGCCGACTGTTTTGCAATTTTTGCCAGAGGTTTTTTTTTGTAAGTTTTTGTTGCGACTGCCAAAAACAATTGAATTCGATTGAATGCACCGGCCTAAGGAGGCGACGCGACGGTCACATTCCAGACAACAGGCAAAAGCAACAACAACAACAACAATGCAGTCCAAGAGTCTCGAAGAGTCGCGGCCCAAAACGGCAACAACAATCACACACAATCACAACAACTGTCAACGCGCTCGGTTCGATGGCGGCGGCGGCGCCGCAGTCGATGCCAATGTCTCTTAAAAGACAATCAGCGACACCTTTTTGGTCCAAAATACTCTCACTGCAACAGCAGCAGCAGTAAGCAGCAGCAACAGTTCAGCTGCAGCCGAAAGCACACGGAAAAAAAGTAAAAATTTAAGCTGTGTTGGAAAAAAGCAAGTTCGTTGCTTAAGTCTTTTGTTTCGAATGCAGAAAGACAGAAAACCAAATTGAACTCTATCCCTTTGTGAAGTGCGAAAGCGACAGTGCAAAGAACAATGCTCAAGTCCCCTGCTCTGGGAGGCTGCCAAGGAATGTGTACACTGACCAAAAATTTTAGTTTACAGCATCAACTTTGCACTACATAAAGGAAAATATTTGGGTGACATGGAAAAAAGTGGCTTGAAATGTAAAAAGAAATTTCATAACACTATTTTGCAAATTATTTAAAATATTTCTGCTGTACACTAAGAGAAAAAGTCTGCCCCTAACTTTGTTTTGAGTGTAGCTCGGCTGCTGACAAGTCTGGCGTTGCTAGAGATGCGCAGCTAAGCTGGCTACCAGCTACCATCGCTCTGCAGTTATGTCGCGCCATGTTTGGCGTATGATTTCAAAAATTGCCCTTTTTGGGGTTTCGACTTACAGCAGAGCGCAGTCGCTGAGAGACTGAGACTGAGACTCCGACTGCGACTGAGAATCTTGGCAGTCAAACGCCGCGGCTAAGGCCATGACATCATATTTGGGTGCTAAAAGCGAGCCGCCCTTTGGCTGTAAATAGAGACTGCAAAAGCTGCCTGGCGCTGACAGCCAAGATGGTAGAGGTCTCGATCTGAAGACACTCCCCCTCTCTCTCTCGCTGTCTCTGGGTCTCCTAATTTTGGTGCCCTTCTTCTTTAAGCACAATTTGGTTTCTTTTTCCTCGCTTATGTACGTTTGGTTGAATTCTTTTTGCTGCTCTTCTTTTTTGTAGACAGTGTCGAAGTTCGCACATCAATTGCACAATCCGCAAACAGCAATAATCACTGTCAGAAGAGATTAAAGCGATAAGCCGAGTCGCGTCGAGGACGCAGAAGCATGTGAATAAGTCAGAGTGTATATCTCTGTGTGTGTGTGTGTGTGTGCTTGTGAGTGTGGGACCTGCACATGCCCAACGGTGCAGATAACGAACGAACGATCAGTTCGTGGCATGTCGTGGCAATTGGGTGGCCAAAAATGAAATCATTAACACCTAAGATAATAAAAAATAATAAGAAAACCAGATCCAATCAGAAGAACTTGCTGGCAGCAGCAGGAATGCGTGAAAAGGCAGAGCAGGAATCAAAAGAAGTGGAGAAGAAGGGGAGCAGAGGGGAAAAGGAAGAATCGACCTGCGAGTGGAGCTAAAAAGCATATTAAATTTAGCTCTTGTTTAGATTTAAACGCAGCTTCAGATTTCTATCTGCAAATCTTTTGTTTATTTGCCACCAAAAAAAGGTGACGCTTCCACTGTAGTGCTGCGCCTTTAGCTAATTTGTGGCCAGATTTGAGCTTCAGATTTCTATCTGCAAATCTTTTGTTTATTTGCCACCAAAAAAGGTGACGCTTCCACTGTAGTGCTGCGCCTTTAGCTAATTTGTGGCCAGATTTGAGCTTTTAAGAATTTAAGGTGCATAGTGAAAAGACTAAATAAAGTAAACTAGAAATTTGTTTACAAAGTTTGTAAGTTTTCAAGTTGTTTCGGGAGGCCTTAAAGATTTTTAATATTTTGGAATTGTTGGAAATTAAAATTAAAATATTTAGAAATTAACTTTTTTTGTTTTTGATTAAGAAATTGCTTTAAAATTGTCAAAATTCTTTTGAAAAATATTTCTAGCTATTTCTAGCAGTCTTTTTGGTGTCGAAATTTGACCACACTGCAACTGGCCTGCACCTCGCTTCCCTCTGCCAAACTTCAAAAAGTCAAGCCAAGTGAGGCAGCCAATTAATTTATTAAATTGAAGTATGAACTGGCATTTAAGTAGCATGCTGTGTATAGCAGGGGCGGCGTGAGGCGGTAGACGAGGGACGGGTTTGGTAGGAGGGTATGGATGTTTGGTATGGTTTTTGATGGGGACGAATGCAAGATCGTCATGAAAGGAATTTTGGCGACAGACGCCTAAAAGCAAAATGGGCTTCGCTGTTGACCGTTTTTGGTCAAGAGCAAAAAAGCAGCGTGTTAATTTTTACCAATTTGCGGTCGAAGCCAAACATTTTGGCGACGCGCTGCGATGCGATGCGAAGCGTTGTGGCTGCAACATGTTGCAAAGGTGCAAAACTAATGGATTTCATCGTCGTTGCGGCATCGTCGCCACATCATCGCCACACATTTTGCCTGCCCCCGCAGTCCAACAAGTTCAACTCGAAGTCAATGTCCAGCTTCAATGTGCTTTGCTTCCCAGGCGCACACTCGCTGTGTGTACGTGTGTGTATGTATGTGTGTGTGTGTGTGTGTGTGAGTGTGCGTTTATATTGATATATTATGGCCACGGTTTCTTTGGGACAAAGATCTGCTTATTATATAAAAAACGAAAAACACAGCAACAAAAAGAGTCGCACCACAGTCCACCGTCCTCTCGCAGTCTGAGCCAGAATCGCAGACCTCATCCACACACATACACACACACACACACTCGCACACTCAGTTGGCCAACTCGTGTAGCAGAAGGCATCGCTGCGGCAGATCTTGAGATCTGATAAGAAAATGATAAAAAGGTAGACGCCAGTTTTTAATTTGATTGGAATGGAATTTTCAGATGATTGCAATGTTGGCTAAAACGGCAGCGCCGACGTTGCAAACGGCCTGAACAGCGGCCTAAGGAGCGGTGCGAAGCGGGAAAAGGGCGGTTTAAAGGGGGGAGGAACAACTGGAGACAGGCGACTGCTGTGAGAGAGTGCAACAGAAAGAGCGAGAGAGAGAGGAGTGTGTTGGGGAGTAGAGGCATATGCAAAGGGAAAGAAGCGACGAAAGTGCAGGGGCAGCGCTAGGGAGAGGGTCCTGAGGGGTTTGAGAGGCACTGTGCTGAAAGAGCTTTACGTTTGGTCACCGCAAATGCTGTGTTTCCCATATGAATGTGGCCACAATCGGTTGCAATGACTTTAACACTGAGCTACATGCGACTACACAGGTTGAATACGCTTTTGGGGTAATTGTTGGCCAGATTTTTATTATATAAACTAAAAACTTGAAAGAAATGTTTGAAACGATAAACATTTATTGTATTGTAAGAGGTTTCCTTAACTCTCTACACTAAAAACAGAGTGTCTAAAAGTTCGCTTTGCCTGCTTTGTAGTGTGCTCCAGTTTCTTTAAGGTCTGTTCTGCATTCCATAGGTAAATTTGCATCTTGCGCCGTGTCTGTCATTTCATTTCACCAAAAGTACACAGCAACAACAAAGGCAGCAGCAGCAGCAGACGTTGACGTTGGCTACGTCGGAGACGCAAATGGAGAGGACGACGACGACGACGTCGAAGCTTACTGCGACTGCGAAGCATTGCCAGTGGCAGGCTGAATGCCTGGCTGGAGAATTGCCGTCGCCAGCGGCGCAAGGATGCGAGCAATAGGAAGCAGTGTGAATAGTTTAAGCCAGGTCTGAAGCTGCTGCTGCTGCAGTCGACGCCGCCACCTTAATTTATTTCATCTCATGCAATAATTTTTGTGGTTAACAAGTTTTGGCGGCATCGTTAGCGTCTTCACACGCTTCGCGGGATATCAACACCATTTATTGCCGTTTTGGTATTTTCCTTTTGCCTCGCTCTCTCTCACTTCTTCTCCCTTGCTCTCTCTCACTCTCTGTCTCAGTGTTGGCTGCTCTTCATTTTGCACTGTGGCTTTGCTTCACTTTAGTGCTTTGTTGTTGTTACAGTTGTTGTTGTCTGCCTTTTTGGATTTTATTTTGTTGTTGTTTTCCTTGCCCTTTTTTTTGTACCTTTTGCCGCGATTTTATTGCTTGATTTTTGCGGTTTATCTGCGCGCTCTCATATAAAAATCGATTGATTCCCGTGAAATTGATAAGTCAAGTCAACGCCGCTGCTCTGTGTGCTCCCTGCTCACCTCACACAGCACCACCACGCCCCTTTCTGGCCACACTCCCCCGCACTACCACCGTGCCGTTGATCCTTGGCAGACGCTGTCGTAAATTATGCGCTTCGACTAGTTTTCTACATTAAAAGGCAGACGCCAGCGCCACAGATTGCCACCGTCTACTGTCCACAGTGTACCGTCTCCCCGTCCCCCGTTCCCCGTTCCCCGTTTTCTGTCTACAGTCTCTTCGGTCTACTCAGAGCTCAGCGCTCAGAGCTTTGGGGGCTTCTTCAGTTGCCCGGTAGTGTTAAAATATTCGACCACCTAGGGTCCCATGGAATTTATTTAGCCCTGCTGCTTGCTCTCTTCCGATACCATTCGAACGCATACGATCTGATTCGATCTGCTCTGATCTTTCTGGCACATTTCTGCCGCTTTTTATTAACGTTGGGCATGTCATCAACTTGGCTATTGCTTTAAGCCTGCTTTTCACCTCTTTTTGCTGTTGTTGTTTTCTCTGGTCCTAATTGAAATATTAATTGTGCTGCTGGTGAGTCAGTTCTATGCTAAACTACCGGCTAGAAGAAGCAGCACAAGACTTTCATCTTGCTTGCAGTTAAGTTGGCAATTCTTGTGTTCAGTCTGCGTTCAGTTTGCGTTCTGCTTTTGCCTTATTTATAGCCCATCCATCGTCTGTCGCGACTCTTCGCGTTTTTGGCTATTTTTGCTCCAGACAGCTACCAACAGCAGCACTGGAAAAAGGCACAATTTACACAAAGACTCAAAAACAAAAACTGAAAACAAAAAAAAAGGGAATCACAAAGTTAAGCACAAATTCCACATACTCTTACTATGCCAAATATTTAATAAATTGTGCTGGAATGAAGTGAAAAGATTAATAGACTTGTCGTTGAAAGTTTAGTGTATGAAATGAATTTCAAATATTTTTCAAGTTAATTATCCAAAAAAATTAAGAGCAAGAATTTCTTTAGGAGTTTTGCATACTCTCTCCAACACAAAAGCAGAGTATATGAAAGCGAGCTATTGAGAGTAAAAGCCAAAAACAACGCCGACACTTGCCGGGGCTAATTACATGGAGTATATTTTTAGGCCTAGACACGACAGACGCTGATTATAATTATCTGTAATGCACGTGTCGCCCCGTCCGCAGTCTCCACGTCTGGCTCCTCGTCTTCGTTGTGTCTCTGTCTTTGGGTTTGCCAAACACCAAGGAGAAAAGAACAACAAAAAAATGTTGCCAAAAATGTCAAAACTTTGACTTGCCAGACATTTCATTATCAGACTGAAAGTGGAACTGAAATGACTGGCAGCCTGGACTGGAGGTCAAACTCCTCTCCGAAGTTGTCGCTTTGGAATTCCTTCATGTCACACACTCTCTCTCTCTCTCTCTCTCTCTCTCTCTCTCTCTCTCTCTCTCTCTCTCTCTCTATCTAGTGACAAAAAATGCTCCATTTCATTAGTCAGTCAGTCAGTTGAGAACTCTCACACCACTTGAGAGATACGACGACAGTTAGATTAGATTAAGTTAATACAATGGAACATTGTTAATTGCTTTAATCCATTAACCTGCGTCACATCGAGTGTGGAAAAACGGAAGTACTTACGTACTTGAGTGCTAAAAATAGAAATTATCAATAAAATACCTATGTCTATATCTTATTTCCTTTGGTATTATCTAAATATCTTTTTAAGTCAGATTTGAAAAAGGTTTCTTACAAGTGATTCATAAAAATACATTTTTCTTTAGGCTTTCTCTAGCTGTTGCTAAATGTATTAGTTTTTCGCTTAAGTATTGCTTTGTTAAGAAGGAGACCCTCTGCAAGTTTCTCTAGCTCTCTTTCCCACTTATTCCTTTCTCCCTACATCTCTCTGCCTCATTATCTGGGAACTATTTGAAACTAATTGCATTATGTATGCCTCATCGATGGTCCCAATTAGACGGCAAGTCAACACTCAAAGTTCCGACTGATATTAAGTAAATACATTCATTAATTTATTTTTCGCGCTCTCAACCAACGGTTAGACACCCTCTCTCTGGCTCTCTTTCACACTTGGTCACTCTATGCTCACCACAAATCATCAAAAGTCATTTAGCAAACATTTGAAGTTGAAAAATAGCCTTCAGTTTGCTTCAATGCACTTGAAGAGCAGAAACAACCGCAAGTGGTTATGGAGAGGAGGGGAAAGGGTACAGAGGGCCCGGAGAAAAGCGGCGGCAACTCTTTACGGAAGCAACTGAGAGACAGGTAAAGGTAGTGAGACAGCGGAGACAGAGCGGCAAAGGGGAGCGACTTGGCCAAAAGGCACAGAAAGTCAAACCAAAGAGTCACGTCACGCGTGGGTGCTCTGCACTTTTCAGTCCGAGTTTTTAGAGTCACAGAGTCCCAGAGTTGTCAGAGTCGCAGAGTTTCCGAGTCTTTCAGTCTCTGCGCGTACTTAGCACTGTTGAATAATTTCTACGACCACGAAACCCAATTGAAATTAGAGCCATGGCTCAGTAACAGACCTGGCCACATGTCGCCGCTAACAACTTGAATATAGTCTACCCCGATCTCTCCCTTTCTCTCTATCTCTCTCTCTCTCTCTCTCTCTCTCTTTTCGCTGTGTGGCAAGTGCATTTTCATTTCCATTTCCATTTCCTCAGCGACTCATAATGCGGAAGATTGCACCAAGCGACCAAGTTCAGTTGGCTTCGTTCCGATCCGTTCCATTCTCGCGCCCCAGAGAGTGACCGAGAAGAAGAAGAGGGAGAGAGAGAGGGGGAGGGAGTAAAAGAAGAAGAGAGCTTATCTGTACGCTCAGATCTTGAGGTTTCTGCGTTCTGTAAGGTCTTAACACAATTTAGTGGCTGTGGCGACTGATGAGATCGCAGGGGTGGCAACCGGAGACAGCCGCGAAGAGTGGCAAGAGTAGTAGGAGGGGTATGGCAAGCAGTAGGGGGAGCAGTAGGAAAGGAACAGAAGTTGGTAACACAGCCAACTTTGGTCAACAAGTGCAACAAATTTGAATTTCATTTGCTTTCATTGTAATTACAAACTAGCAAAAGAGTCAGCAAGAGATACAGCACACGAGCAGTGTTGAGTAACGCCTACAATCACGTTCTCTGTGTGTGCCACACGGATTCAACTTTGGAGTCTTTATCACAATTCCCATTGCTCTATTGTCATAAAACAAATCGATTGATGTTTATTTGTTTGCGGCTCGTGTCACTGAATTTAGCGGTTTGTTTAATGACTAAGATCCTAAAAATGATATCATAACTCGGACATTATCTTGATAGCGCCGCTACTAAAGACTTTCGTGGAATAGCAATGCATTTAATCATTAAAGAACTGCTAAGGCAATCAATGTCACTTTCTGGTTTGTCTTACTAACAATAAGCTATCTATTTGTTTGGCTTTTAAACCACATAAAACTGATACATTTCTTAGATTAAAAACCCTTTCAAAAACTAAATTTTAAGTATACCATCACCCACACTTCCTTTAGCTGTCTCCTCTTCCTTCCCCTCTATCCCTTCCTGTCTCTGTGTGAAAAGTCATTTAAGAAAATTACACAATTATTTGAAGTTTTGTTTTTGTTTGCGTTTTGGCTTTTAACTACTTGCTAAACAAATAAAAAAAGAGCTCAAACTCGAGCTCGAAATTAAAATTTGAAATTCAGTTGACGGTTTTTTGTTGTTTTGCTGCTGCTTTTGGCCATTTAATTTTCATTACATATTTTTCTTTTGCTTGAAAATTGCTTTTATTTTGTGTGTGTTTTTTTCTGTTTTCGTTTTTGGAAAATTTGTTTTTCTAGTCGTGTCTGTGTATGTGTGTTTGTTATTGTTGTGGGTTTTTAGTGGTGCGTTCCACTGTTGTTGTTTTTGTTGTTCTAATTTCTTGCTGTGTGGTGTCGACGGCTGTTGCTGTCTCGCTTCAGCTCGCCCTCTCTGTCTCCCACTCTGTTTGATGATGCAATGACGCTGCGCTTGGCAGCTGTTGTCTGCTGCCTGCTGCTGTGTGCCAGGTTCTGTTCCTGTTGCCCTCTCCCCTCCTCCCTCTACTTTGTGCTCTCTTTTTTAAAGGTCCACAAGTTCGAGTATTTCCTGCACTTCCGCAAACTCTCGCACAGTGTGGCGAAAACAATGCGCTTTGATTGTTGTAGCGCACACACAGACATACACACAAAGTCCCAGCCTCTTAGAGTTTTGCAGCTTTTCAAATACTCACACATTTATTTGATTATTTCTACCTGTTGTCAGGCGACAGGTGTTGCTCCCCATCTGCGGCCCCTCTGCTAGTTAGCTGGCACCTGCTACCCCCACGAAGCTCCACTTCCACTTCCGTTTCCGCACGACGTCACAAACACACACCGATAAGATATTGTCTATATAGAGATATCGACCTTTGTCACACTCAATTCAAAATTCATTCATAAAAAAATGAAGTGTATTTTTTGCTGTGAATCAACTTTGATAAGACTTTGATAACTTTGATAACAAACTCTGCAGTTCGCGCGGAACTTGGCCAACTTTGCGGGCCTTGTCTAGGTACTAGTCACACCTGTCGACTCCCCTTTCCCCTCTACGCAGACCCCACTGCTCGGAAGTGTCTGCTGGTTCTGATTTTACTGACAATTCTCGCGCTTGTCACAGCGTTTCTGTTTCTAAGTTTTTTTTTGGGGCGACGACATCTATTTTTTCTCAGTGCTCAGTTGCTGTAGCCCCTTGGCCCCCACCTGCCCCCTCTAGACCTAGCTGCAGCCCTTTTTGGCCACCTCTTTTCACTGCTTCTGCTTCTGCGTCTTTTATTGTTATGCGCGCTGCGTAGAACAAGTGGAAGCTTTGTTTGACAACAACAACAACGATTATAACAACAATAACAGCATTAGCAGCAACTGGTAACAAGCGAGTAGTGTAGAGCAGAGCACAAGCAATTGAAATATACCCTGTGTGGACTATTAAATGGGTTTAATGCGGTATGTTGAGCCTTGAGCCTAAGCCACACTGACTGCTTTCTTAAAAGTATTTAGACTAATATATGTTTTATAACCAGTATATATAAGTTGGTGATCAGCTATAAGTTACCCTATATATGGTACGAAGTAATTGTCTTCTTCTACCACTTACATTGCCCATTATACCCCCTCTAAGAGTATAGAAAATGTAAAGTTTACACGACTCCCAACTGGCGTGGTCTGCGGCTCCCTTTGCCTCTTTCTTCTCCTCTTCCTTCTTCTCTTCTTCTTCTTCTCCCCTTGCTACTGTTTCTGTGCGCTTGACATTTGACAATAAAGCAAATAATCATGGGAAAAAGTCGAGTTACCAACTGGCTATGACTTTTTCACTCTATCGCTGTAGTTTGTTATGTATAGTTGTGTGTGTGTGTTGTTGGCTAAATGTTTTCGTTTTCGTTGGCTAGCCATAAAACAACAACAACAGCAACATTTACTAAAGACAAATTACTGCTTTCTTGCCACCTTTAAATTGGCAATACGATTTTCCTTGGCCCTTAACCAATGCGTCATGTCCGCGATTTGTATCTTACCTCATGTGGTCAGTCAACAGCAACTTACTTGGCCTTTCATTGTTTATTAACGACTACGTTAAATCGATTACGTGACTTATCAATCTTACGCCAAACAATTGATAACGCTATTGGTTTCATATTTCATAAATAGTTTGAAAATTTGTATAGTTTAATCAATTGCAAGTGCAGAGGGTTCAGTTCATAATCAGAGCTATTAACTCAAAGCTGATTTGTCGAATTAGGTAAACTACAAATTTTAATTTTAAAATTAACGAGCATTTATGGATAAATTTGCATTTCCTACATTTCACTTCATTTAAGTTTTGGTTTCAGTTATTTTAAAATCAGAAATCAAAAGAAATTTCATAAAAACTAGCTAAAAATATTTGAAAAATCACAAAATTTCCTTAATGTTTATAAATAAATTTTAGTTAAGTCAAAAATATAATTAGAAGTTTAAACCCTTCAATGTAACGTTAAATGTTCGAAACAACTCTTTCACATGAAGGATCAACGTAACATAAAATACGTAGTGCAAAATGTTCGAACCCAACGCAACGTAAATAACAAACGTATAAGCCTACAATATTTATAGACAAGCATCAATTTTAAATCGATGGCTAATAATTAACTAATATTTTATACAAACTAACATAACTTAAAATACAGCTAAGAAAACCAACAAAAGGCTGAGCTCAATGCATTAAAAACTTTAAATAATTTAAAACAAATTCACGCACATTTCATTCAAATAGTTAAATGCATTTGAATTTTAATTGATTTGGGCAGCCACAGACTGTTATCTTATACGTATGCGTCTGCGTATAAGGCAGCTGAGCAGCCAACATCGAACCACGACATCAAACACAAGCGCTTAACATTTTGGGCCTAACAGCGCCATTTTGAGCTTAACATGACCATTATGAGTTTAACAGCGAGCAGCCAACTGCTTGTGAAAAATTTCAATTTTATTTAAGCAATTAGTTTAATTGTTTTATATTTTTTATACCTAAAAGACATAAAAATTTATACAAAATTGTGTGAACAAATTTCCTTATTTATATTAAATTTTCTCAATTAAATGTGAGCGCTGCATTTGTTGCCGCTGCAGCGGCTGTTAAGCATCTCAGGTTCGTTGGTTCGGTGCCCGGTTACGGATGCGTTGGCGGCTCGACATGCAACGCAACGTAAGCGGTTACGTGTCGAGTTACGTGTTGGGTGTTTAGTCCGCGGCAAACACTCAACGGCAACGGGTCACATACGCGCGTGTCGGCAAAATAAAAACAAACCGCAGAAAAACCGAAAAATCGAAAACAACAAAAAATATTTTATAAAAACGGCGAAAGATACAAAAACATTTGAAATCAAATATATATATATAAAAATTTATATATGTATATTGTGTGAGTCTTGAGTAAAAATCAACGAGACACTGAGGCACTAAATTTTGTGGATTTCGAATCGAATTTGATTTTTTAAATCAAATCGGTGCTTGAAAAATAAACGAAAAGCATTAAAGATAAAAGGGAAAAAATCAAATTAATTTTGGATTATTTAAAAAATAAACTATTTCGATTTGTGCAAAATTAAAGCGAATTTCGTCAGAACGTGAAAAGGACTTTTGAGTAACGGATTTGTGACTAATTGATTGATGGATTAATAAATTGATTCGCTGTTTGATTGATAAGAGAGTGCACAAACACCACAGCAACAAAAACAACAACAGCAAAAACATCTGCAATTGCAAAAAGGCAAAAAGAAAAGAAATTTCTTCAACTCCGTCCAGCAAAACAACCGACATCGTCTGTCTACGCCTGCTACACAAATATATATATATATACTACTATATACTAGACGATACTAAATAAAAAACACAAAAAAAGCGATCGTGATCGATTTTATGTGCGAGTGTGTGTGTGTGTGTATATATCGCTCTATATAAACGACAACACACACACAGCTACAGTGTCTGCGCGTATATATATACGTATATACAAATCATATATCTGTATCTGTATATCTAGGCAGAAGTCGAAGATATATATGCTGAACGGCGGCGCACTCTGCTCTGCTTTTTTTTCTTTTTTATAATTACTTTTGTCTAAAATTAGAAAACGTGTGTGTTGTGTACGCGCGTGTGTTTGTGTGTGTGTGCAAGTGTATGTGTATAAGTGTTAGTGTGTCTGCTAGATCAGCAGCAACAACAATAACAACAGCAGCAGCAACATCAACAGCAACAACAACAAACACAGCAGCAACATCATCGTCATCATCAGCGACACAGTCACTACGAGTGTGTGTGTATGTGTGTTAGTGCTAGTGTATATGTGTGTGCCAGAAAACTCTTGAGAGTGAATCAGGCAACAACTATATAGACAGATCGCGTATACGGCTAGACAAACACTAACATTATATCGGGAAGCATACGAATAAAAACATCAGCAACAACATCGAGTGTATCTCACAGATACGCGCGCAGCGAGGATTACAATTACAACAGCAGCAGCATCAGCAACAGCAACGCATCGCACGCACGAAGTGACGAAGCAACGAAGCTGGCAATCGGCTAAATTGCCGACGGCAGCCGAACGCTGTCAAAACGAAACGCGCACGAAACTCGCGCGCGTCAAAAACCGTCGTGAAAAACGCGCAAACAGCAACGAAAAGCAAGAAAAAAGAAGAAGAAGAAAAACTTCCACGCGACGACCTTAAGTCTGCGTCTGTCACAGAGGCTTTTTAGGGGGCGTGGCCAGTGCGTCGACTTCAAGGCGCTCAACTGAAACGCAAAGCACGAAAAAATAACAAAAACAATCATTCTAAACCGCAGCAACATAAATTAGTGCAACAACAACAGCAACACTAGCAACAAAAGCTGGCGAATAAACAACAATAACAAACGCATTCGCATAGACAAGCAGCAATTTATTTATTTAAAGATTTGCCAAAATGAGTCACCAGCAACAGCAGCCAGAAAATAAGCAACAACAGCAGCAACAGCAACTGACGGCAAAGTTCTCAAAGTGCTTATAAATATTATGCTAGAGATTGTCAAACATTGACACAAACACAAACACACACTATCACACTCTCTCACTCTCTCTCTCCCCCACACTCTCTCAAGTGCTCTCTTTTCAAAAAAAAAAAAAAAAAAATACTCATTTTTGTCTCGCGGAGGTTTTTTCATTGCTGTCTCTCAAAATGCTACGAAACTATCGAAAGTATTTGCAGGATAAACGAAAATACGATAAGGCACAGCGACGACGCAGCGGCGGCAACAGTTGTCAGGATTAGACAGCAGCAGCAGCAACAATTGCTACTAGCAAGCAGCAGCAGTAGCGGCAGCAACAACAGCTAATTGTAGCAATAAGCAGGCAAGAATAGCAGCAACAGCGAGACAGTTAAAAGGAACATTCGATAACCGAAAACCGACAGACGGCAATCGATTGTTGATTTGTAAATAAAGCTAGGGCAACAGCAGCAACAAATTTTGGAGGACGCCATGTATGCGCAACATGTGCGCAAATGGAGTCTAAAAACGCAACCGCAACTAATGCCATTGATATCGCTAGCAATTTACGTCAGCAACATGTTGCTATTGATCACATGTGCGCCGACGATAACAGCAGTTGCAGCAGCAGCAGCTACAGCAGCAACAAACACACAGCAAAACCAGCAACAACAACAACCACCGAGTTTATGGGAAGCTGAAGAAAGCAGCTATTACATTGCATTGCCACGGCAGCAACAGCTGGCGGACAATGGCAGCGGTAGCAGTGAAAGCGTTGCCAGCAACATCGACAACAACAACAACAACAGCAACAACAACAATATATTAAGTAGGCTGCTTAGCCGGCCAAGCAATAGTCTTATTAGCACTAGCAACATTAATTTAAGGCCAGCAACAGTATTCGACGCCGGCAGCAATGGGGCTGCACAGCGACAGCATAATATTGCTGCGGTGACAAGGCAGCTGTCACAGCAACAACAACAAGTTCCAAATACGCTAATTAATAGTCAAATATATAAATTATTATACAATGGCAATCCCAGCCTGACGTCCAGCAGTAAAAGTAGACGTCATGCGTTGCCAACACAACAGCAACAACAACAACAACAGAAGCAGCAACTCAGCAGCACTGCCAGCGCAACAGCTACAGCAGCAGCAACTCAAAGCTTTCTCATTGAGTCCTACGAAGTGCCAGAGAGCCAGAGTCCAAATCTGGATCAAACGGCGCGAAGTCGTCGAGATTTTGGCAATGCCAACAGCAACAACAACCAGCGGAATCATCGTGATGGCCATCGACAACAGCAGCAGCAGGACAAACGCGAGTATCGTCGACTGCGTCAAGAGCAACGACAACAGCAGTCCCAGTCGCACCAACACAAACATCACCACCAGCAGCAACACCAACACCAGCAACAACAGGGTCGCAAAAATCCTCGCAAGCATCGGCAACGACAACGACAACGCGCTGGTCGCTACTGCTCTGCCCGCGACCCCGCCCAGCTGGCGTACGCAGCGCCCACTGTGTTTGAGGGTGTCTTCACGTCCATGACAGCGGACAGACGTACCAATTTTTCGGCCACCATGAAGGTGTTGCACGTGTACAAGCAACAACGCGACCTGCAACGCGACCTGCAGCTGGTGCGCCTGCAATTCGCGTTGCGCAACAACAGCGGAGAGTGCGACATCTATCGGGAGCGTCTGCTGCCGCGGGGTTTAGTTCGTGGCAACGATCTGGAGCAGGCATCGGACGTCAGGTACATGATGTTCGTGCAACAAACGAATCCCGGCAACTTCTCCATTCTTGGACAACCGATGCGCGTCACGCAGTCGATAAAAAAGTCAGTCGAAATGGCTGTGAATGAAACTTATGGTGAGTGGAATTTTGATTTGTAAACTTAGGCTTTAAAAACTTAAATTAACGTTGGGTTATTTAGCTGTTTTAAAGCTAAAGTATGTCTACAATTTCTTGCTTTTTTGTTGGAGACAGAATAAAAGTTTTAAAACCCAAATCTTGGATATAAAATGATCTACAAAAATTATAACTCGGACTGAATCTTTCTGGGAAAGATTGAACTTTTTGTCTACTATTTTTCTGTTATTTATTTTACAGTTTAGTGCTATTTTGTCGATTTAAAATTAAGCTATAACGTTAGCTAATAATGACCAAGTTTTTCAAGTTTTCTTTAAAAAGATTCACACAGTTATGCTGTCGAGCATAAATCCCTTTTTTAAGATATTTTTTGTTTCGGTTGAGATTTGAAATTTGTGCAACAATCTTATCGTTGCATTCTATCTCTTTTCTGCCCACTCAACGGCTCTTCCGCCTCTTGCAGGCAGCAACAGTTGCCTGTTGTTGCTGCTGCTGCTGTTTAATGAAAATTTACCTTTTTTTATGCTGAATTTCTTATTTGCCAACTTCACGCTCTGCTAATATCCACCAGACCGAAATAATTTTATGCAACACACACAAAGACTTACAAATACAAATCTCATACACTTACACACACAACTTTGGAGCCGTCGCACATGCGCCGACGATTGCAATTTTCCGTTTCAAGTCCGCATCAAGGCGATGTTGCTGTGGTTGTTGCTGCTGCTGCTGCTTCTTCTACAATTTAGCAGCTAGGCAGCAACAAGAAAAGCTCAGCTCTAGAATCGTTTGCTGTTGTTATTGTTGTTGTTGTTGCTAGTTGCACATTTTAATTAAATTCGCATTAATTTTGTGCTGCTCCCCAAGTTGGAAAAACTTTTTTGAAAACTCATTTCTTCTTCTGGCCTTCGTCATCGTTGGCATCTGCAGTCGACCTTTGCGGTTGGCGTACCCAGCCCTAAGTTGTTGTTGTTGTTGTTGTTACTGCTGCTGTTGTTGTTGTAATTATTGTTGCGTTGCGGTTCATGACGTTTGCGTCTGTAACGCGACTAAGTGCGCCCAACAACAACAGATCTCGACTTAAGCAGCACACACATATTAAGTGTGTCTGTGTTTGTTTGTGTGTGTATATACATGTATTTGTATTAGTGGCTCCCCCGCCTTGTCGCTTTTCGTTTCGTTTTATTGTCTTTTGCCGTCTTTGCTTTGTTTCAACGCGATCGCAATTAGATTTTTAATTCATTTTTTGCTGCTGCTGCTGTTGCTGCGTCTTCTTTGGCTTCCGTCATGCCTGGCGATCACACACACACACCCATACATGCATGCAGTGGTTGTGTGGTGGAGTGAGGCAAAGTGGGAGAAGGAGAGAGGCGTAAGCGGCAGCCCTTTTTGTCCAGCGAGCAGAAATCAGCTGCAATCAGCTGTTCTCTCGCACACATTCAAGCGTGCGCTCTCTTGTTGCCTCCAGCTTGCTCTCAATGGCGCGCTCTTCACTCCTAGCTCGCTGGCAGTACCACTCTATCGTTCTTTCCCTCTTCCACTTACTCAGTCTGCGCTCTGCTCAATTTATGTTTATTTACTTATTGCTGGCGTCGCTGCCGTTGCCGCTGCGCTTGCAATTGTTCCTTCTTTAGGCTTAATGAATGAATGCGAATGAATGGCAGCTGTAAAGTAAGGGGGAAAGGGAAAAGGGGATAGGAGAACGGCGCAAAGAGAAGAAGAGAGCGAGCAGGATATTTACTTTTTCGTCTGCTTTGCGATAGATTTATTTTGCTTTCGCTTTTGTTGTTGCTCTGCCTGCCTCTGTTCGCAAACGCAGCGAATTTCTCAAGTTTTTTGCAGCTGTCGAAAGCTTTGAATTTTTAACAGTAAATCTTAAAACATGCACCAAATGCATACTAAACTAAAGCTAATACATTTACTTAAAAGTAGCTAAAACACCCACGTCCGAAATTCGCTCATCAACATACACTGTTGATATTTGCATATGAATCGAACAACAAATCAATCTTGGCCTGAAGATTGTCATTAAAAGACGTAAAATTAAAAGCAAATCAGTCAAGACAGCGATCAAACACACTCAAACCAATGTGAACCCCAAAAAAAGAAAAAAACCTTTAATAACCCAATAAACACATTTTACATGTAGCTACCAAAAGTTCGTAAATTAATCATACGCCATGTATGACGTTGATATTTCAATTTTTTTAAACGCCATGCTCCGCTTCGAACTAATAAAAATGTCTTCGAACTTGAATGAATCGGTATTTTCATGAATTAACTGGTCCGAAACATACTCATATATAAATATATATCAGTTTGTGCTGGCCAATTTGCACCCACGCATTACCAGAGCTCTCAAAACTGGGAAAAATGTGACTCCAAATATAGTAAATAAAACAAAACCAAAAATATATATACGAAAAAAGCTAAGAAAAAACGTCCATGTGAAAAATAAATAAAAATAAATGTTTTATTTGTCAGTCTTTGTTTTTGGGCTATTATAGTTGATATTCTCCTCATTTTTTTTTTTTTTTTTTTTGACTTCTGCTTTATCTTTATTCTGGCAGTTGTTGTTGTTGAGGTGTTAAGTAAATTAGCTGCTCATAAAACATCATTTGCTTTTTGTGTGCTCGTCGTTACCAGCAGCAGCAGCAGCAGCAGCAACATCGATTGTTGTTGTTGTTCTAGCTGGTTGTTGCTGCTTCTGCTGGTTGTTTGTTTTGGTTAAAAGCGGAGACAAACTGGCAGTGCTCGAAATGCCGCCAAGCGTATACCAGAAGCAATCGACAACAGCAGCAACAACAACAGTTGCTGTCAAACCCAAGAGCAACACCTTCAATCAAAGCAGTTCACAATATTATATAATATTGTTGCAACATTGAAAATCAATTTTGTGGCTATTTTAATCCATAGTATACAGACAGTGTTAGCATTTTAGCTAGTTAAAAGCTAGATTTTCCTATACACTTATTTTTAGTTATTTTTAGCCGGTTTTTATATTTAAAACTAGCTTTATTCAACGCTTTGTTTACAGCTTTATGTTTTCCATCTTTTGTTTAATTATTTTTCCAGCCTTTTTTCATACAAAACTAGCTACTTTGGCCTTTGAAAGCACGGGCAACACTGTGGGCTACAGGGTATAGATTTCATTGCAACTTTGCTGAACCTTGACTGTCAGTTTCCATTTACCCGCAAAGCTGCTTAGATTTCTCTCAGTCGCCTCTCACTCTGCTCTCAGCTTTTTCTCGCTGTTTCTTTACTCTGATTGCACTTGTCGCTGTAGAATTGTTTAGCAAGCGATTGCACAAGCGGAAAACGATTTAACAGCAACAACAACAACACTTTATTTGGGTCAACGCCTACGCTGCAGAGAGAGAGAGGGGAAGAGCGAGAGAGTGGATAACAGAGAGAGATGGAGAGAGAGAAAGATAGCCGCGACAAACTTATTCAAATGGCAGCCACAATTCATCATCATCTTTTGGCCATATGTCTGGCTACCTGGTCAAAAAGATTTTTATTCTTGTTGTTTTAACGTCACGCCAGAGCTGAGACAACAACAACAACAACAATAACAATGACAACTCTTTGACTTTTGCTCATTTTCCACGTTTTTCCTTGTTTTTTCTCTTCCTACATTTCCCTCTAGTTTTTGGTAATTAAGTATGAATGCCGGCGCTAGACGCAGTGAAAAACCAAATGAACAACTAGTCAACATAAGTAGTATCAAGAGAGGGGAGCACTTTTCTTTGCCATGTTGCCAGGGGTGTGGGTAGAGGGGACTAAACGGGGGTTAGGGGCATACCCCAATGGTAGCAGCACCTAGGGGCCGTTTGGCATGCGGGAAATAGAAAATTATAACGAATAGAAATGAAATTTTCTGAAATGGCATCGCATGTTGCTGACTGAGTCGACACTTGCTGCCCCTACCACTGGCCTCTACACCCCCTTACTGCCCCTCTGCCTACAGCATGCCCCTCTAGACCTGCTTTATGAGTTTTACGCTATTTCTGGCCCGCCAGCAGCAGCAACAACAACAACATTTGCCTGTAAAGCATTTTGAGTATAGGAAAATGTTTGTTCTTGTTGTTGTTGTTGTCGCCAAAAATATTATGCCACACCCTCCCACCACGCCCCTTTTGTTGCCCCCTCGAATGCTGTCTGTAATTCGCATTTGGAAATCAGAGACAAGTCATCGCAGCTCATCGCATCTCGTTTGTTGCATGCCACCTAAAGTGGCGCTAATGAAGTCACATTCAATTGCACACATGTCCGCATATGAATGGCACTCACTGTTTTCCCCATACCATCCACCCACTTCCTTCCCCCTGGGCCCTTTTTTTACAGCGGATGTGACATAATCCTCCTCTTGCAAACTATCGCAACTATCGTTTAATTTGCTTGTAATGCATAAAGCGCATGGCATTCATAAGGTCTCAGTTCCGATTCAGATCTGTGTCGGCGATATCAAAGCTTAAGCTTACGCCCCACAGGTGGCGCTTCCCTTTCCCCCATACCAAAAGCATAATGTTTTATTTCCAGCCTCACATCGAATTTTTAATGCCCTCGTTCGTATAAAAAATCGATTTTAAATGCGGGGATTTTTCTCAAAATCCACATTATTGCTAAATATACAAAATAGTTGAAATTGTAGCAGAAACTACATAAACTGAAGAATTTATTTGTTTAAATAAAGTCGATTTGTGATAAATAGTTTTTCAATGGAATTCAGGGCATCGAGAATTAAATAGTTTATATTTTAGTTAGCTCTAATTTGATTAAATTCTGCTTAAATTATGTCAATTAGGTTTAAAACTTTTTGTATGCACTAAAGTCATTTTTGGTAATTTATTAATTAATTTATTTTTAATAATATTAAAACACTTTTTGCAGAAGTTTTCCAGCAGTTTCACATGAAATAAATTTAGACTCTGTTTCCAAACATTTTTCTGTTATTTTCTTATAAATTTTGATGTGTTACAAAGCTTATAAAATTTTTACACTACTTTGCTGCTTTTAGCCACTTACTGTTGCTGTTGTTGTTGGCCAAAAAGCCGTGCTCAATTAGCCAGCTCAAGATTTTGCGTTAATTTTCGCGGCACTTGCGGCACATTCCAAATAAATAGCCGCAGCAGCTAAGATAAATGATAAGATACAGATACACACACAAACAGAGAGACTCTCACACACACACACACACAGCGACTCACACTCGTCTGCCTTTCAGTGTTGTTGTTGGCACTAATTGTTTTGCTGTTTAATTTCTGCCCGCATAAACGCATCGCCTTCGGCCAACTTCTGCTCCACTAAAAGCGTTAGACACCGCACTCCGCACTCCACTGACCCTCCCTCTCTCCCACCGCCTTACTGAAAATGCTGAAAATATTGAAAAACTCTTCAACAGTTGCGCACGCGGCCAAGATTAATGAACGTTCATCGCAGCTTATTGAAATTGATTGATATTTGAGTCGTTTTTCTACTCTCTGTTTTTTTTTTTTTGAGAAATCGTTTCGCTTTATTTCCCATGGTACAGATACCTTAATGGACCGAACTAACCGATAGATTATTGGCTATATTAAGTATTTCGTATGGAGTTCACAAAACTCTGCAATTTGCGTTGGCGGCTTAAACACTTTGAACTTGGCTCACACTCGAAATACTTTAAATGTGGCTAACTACTTGTGGACTTGGCTAACTTCTTCAGCGCTCCAGTTGTCCTGCTCGCTCTCCGTCTTTCCCTCTCTCTCCCTCTCTGTCTCTCGTTTTGCTGGCCATCTTAATTACGCATTAATTACAACAAACATTAATTATTGCGCCGCGAACTTGGCCAACATCTATCCACTTCAGTTGCAGGCAACACCTTCTCGTTTATAGCCAAGTTTTCACACTCGTTTTTTTCTTGCTGCCAGTTGCAACTTCATCGTTGTGGCAAGTTGAATTATTTGCCTTTGATATTGTCTGTGGGGAGTTGTATACCCAGTGCAGGGTGTATTATAGTTTCACTTATAAATTTATTCTTGACTTGAGTGAATGCAACTGATAAGAAGCTTTGCTCTTTACCTGCGTGGGAAAATCTTTAGCGCACACCAAACTCTCCGTGTCTCAGTTGTTAACAAACAGGTAAATTGTAGCATGCCACATGTGTGTGTCTTGGCCGGAAATTCCCCGTGCGCCTTTTACCTTCCGTTGCCTTTTTCCGCCTATTACAAATTTTTGGTCTTTTGCCTTTTTGGCTATTTATGATGAATTTTCTTGTCACTGTCCACTTGCCACTTGGCGTGAGCATCTCGGGGTTTTTCCGGCCACGCTGCGGAAATTCCACAGGCAGCAGCAGCAGCAACGGCAAGAAAAACACTTGCAACTGACTCAAAATTTTAGCTCATCAAATTAATATAAAAACAGAAATGTTCTCAGTCTGCTTTCCTCTCGTTTGCTTACGCTCCTTGCCGGCCGGCAAGCTGACCGTGTGCCATAAAGACGCCAAAAAAAACGGCCAAAAACTGTGCACAAATCAGGTAAATTTTGCCGCTGGTTCAACGTGCGCTTGCCACTGGCCAAAAGTGTTGGCCAAAAGCATTGGGGCAAGCTGAGCGCGTGTTTGTTCCCAAGCTTTGTTTTCACACACACACACACACACACACACAAGCCAATTTCAAGTTGGAGTTGCATTTTTAGCAGCATTTTTGTGCGGCATTTTATTCGTCGCCGCGAGCAACAAATTTGATGCTGCTGTTGTTGTTGTTGTTGCTGTTGTTCTGCCTGTTGTTGCTGTTAGCGGCAATAGCTTCACCTTGTGCAGCTCTCAAGCTATTTAAATGGTATTTAAATGTGTCTAAATGTAATTTTTTGTAGCTTTTAATTCGCATTTTTTGCTTATAACTAAAAACAACAATAACAACAATTGCTTGACATAATTGCTGGTAGTTCGACTGAGTCAAGGACGCTTAGCAACATGTTGGCCCAAAAACTAAAATGTCTCTTTGCGCTTGGCAACATGTTGCACCATTTTTAAAATATTTTCACACACAAAATTATTTGCAACTTGCCACCAGCGACAGCAGCAACAACAACAACAAGTTGCATTCAGGTAGCAAGCTGCATGCCACACACAGCAGCAGCAGCAATGGAAACAACAGCGGCAGCCACTGTTTTTTTGCTGCCACACAGATGAGCTACGACGACAACTAGCGAAATAGCAAAGTAGCAAAACTTGCAACCTGCTACTTGCTACTTGCAATTCTTTCAGCTACTTGCAACTTGCCACATGCTTGACCAGCCGTCGAGGCGATCACATAAAGCATAAGCACAAAAGCGCAAAGTCAAGTCGAAAAAGTCATTATATGCAACGTCGCAACGTCTCAGTTGACTGAGACGTCGACGTCGACGTCAACGTTGGCTGCGACTTTGGCTTTGGCTGCGACATATTTGCTTAAATAACAACAACAGCAGCAACAGTTGCTCATTTTTATGCTCTTACAGTAGGTATGATAAATTTCTTAGTCTATTTGAGTGCGGCCTTTAAGTAGGCGTGGCAGATCATGACAAGGCCTAGCAAAATATCCGGCAATAATAGAAAGAGCTCTCAACTTTCGCCTTATTCTCAGTGTGTAACTGAAGCAACTGTGTCTGAAGTTTTACAACAAAATAACTCTGAGATCGTACAACTATATTATATAGCTGCCTTTGAAACTAAAGCAGAAAACTCGACTATTTGTAAAGGAAACTTTCAGGCTTCTACTTGTACTTCTACTATATAGCATAGAGCTTTCATTCCTAATCAAAGTTGGCTCCAATCATCTTTGAAAGAGTTTAAATACTGCGACTTGACAAAGTCTTTGTTTCTTACTTGTTTTTATTGCCTGCAGTTGGAAAATGCAAGCAGTCCGGCTAGACTTTGGGGTGGGAGCCAAGGGGGGGCAGCAAAGAGCGAGAGAAAAAAGCAACAACAACAAAAAGCAAATAAAGTCGCTGCGTTGTGTGTCTTGGGTGTCTTGGATTTCCAGTTTTCGGTTCCCACAATGCAAAATTAGGTACGAAGCGTCGTCCCCATGACGTAATTAGCATAGAGCAATCGTTGTTGTTGTTGTTGCTGCTGTAGTTGTCGGGAGCCCATAAAGCGAATTTACCGCACAACGCGACAGACGCGACGCGACGCGGCGCGACGCACAGCAGCAAAAAGGGGGCGGTTGTGGCAAGGTGGGCATGGCGTGGTGGCAACCAGTTGCTGTTGTTGCCATTGCCATTGCGCATGTGTGGCGTGCGAACAAAACGCGCAGCTGCGACGAACGCGAGAGTCGTCATAACTCATGCGGCAGCAACAATTGTGGCTGTTGTTCTCGTTGTTGCAATTGTCCAATTCAACTTGTCGCTAGCGTCGACAGCGACGTCGGCGTCTGCAGCTGGCCGCGAAACATTTATCGTTGTTATTGTTGTTGTTGTCGTCATCGCTTTGAAATAAAAACATTTCGTTTAACGATCTTTATCGATTTAGCGATTATTGATTGTGTTGTGGTTGTTGCTGCTGTTGTTGCTGGAGCACAGCCAAGGCAGCAACATTTGTAGTGTGCTGCTGGCAACATGCTGCTAAGGCATTAGAAGCAAACTGTTGCTAGAGTGGAACTAGTCTATAGAGAAAGAGCCAGAAGTTGCAAGTTTAAAGTATGATGCATTGGAAATAACTTAAAAGTATAAGAGTATTTCATTACTGATTATTATTATATACTAAAATTCTATTAATAAAATGAATTTATTTATTATTTATTTTGGGAACATCTGCTGCTTTTCTCATAAGTAAACTAAACCTAATAGCTTATTCAAGGTATGCTCAAATTAATTGTTTCTGTTTTTAAAACAGTCTCATATTGCTGCTGCACTTTTTCAATATCTTCGTGCATATTTAATTTATATTAAAACGCTGACTGCTGCTGACTACTGCACATAGAATAAGTTAACTAACTGCAACTCAATATTAGTCACACGTGTCAGGCTGCAACATTGAGCAACACAGGCAGCAACAAGTTTAAATTTAAGCCTTAAGTCTTCCTGTCTGTCTGTCTGTTCGTCTGTCTGGCTAACAGACTTTTCACTTCTGCCTTGGTCGGCACTCAGCGCGCGCTTTCATATGAAATTCTTGGCATAGTTGCTCTGACAGGCCAAGTTGCTGTTGCCTGATTGTTGCTGTTGTTGACTGTGGCTGGATGTTGCTCCTTGCTGCCAACCACTTATTACGTAATTATTTAGCCACGGCAGCATTGCCCTGGGCACGTGTTGCCAACTGGCGACTGGCAGCGTCTTAACTGCCAACTGGCACTTGGGCACCTGTTGGTCTGCAACGCTGGCTTAAACTCCAACTTGGACTTGGGCTATTTATGCTATAATTTGAGGCATGCAGCAAGTTCAACAGGCAAGTAGAGGTAGAGGCAGAAACTGAGACTTTGGCCGCCAATTCAATTTGCATTAACTTGGCTCAAAGTGCAAGTGCTTAAAGCTCTAGCCATGCTTGATAACCCTTTTTGATAATGCTTTGTAGACTGTTTCTCATTCTTGGTAATCTTAATCAAATGGTTGCACTTCAGCGCCTATGAAAACTCAAAAAAACTAAAAGTAGCTAAAAAGAAGCTAAAAAATATATGTGTCTGGCTGTGGGGAAGTGAGTTAACGGCGCTTGCCAACTGTTTTACGGTTTATGCCATTGCAATTAAGGCCCAAAGCGTAGAAATTTTGATCGTTTCATAGACCATAAAGCGCTACGCTCTCACTAGCCCACAAATGACGAGACAGCCAAAAAGCAAACGGTGCGTATGAGCAATGTCTTTAAATACACACACAGACACAACTGTATGTCGGTGTGCGTGTGTGTGTGTGTGTTTGTGTTTGTGTGTGTTTTGATTTGTCAGCCAAAATACTGAGAAAAATCTTGTAGAACTTTATTGTTATTAAAATTTTAATTTATTCCTTCTGTTTGTGTGAATTCTAATAAATTAAACAATTAGTAAATATATTTTCTGGCGAAATTTTTAATTGATTTTTATTATGTTATTAATAAATGTGCACAAGTTTAGATATTTTTATTTTTTTATTATTTTCATTTAAAATGCGAACCTTTTCAATAATTTTAAACATTTTTGTGCATTTTTATGCAACCAAAATTCGTTTCAAAATTGCTTATGACATAAAAAATGAACACTTATTTTACATAAATATTTTTTGGCGACACTTGAATATTATTTCTATTTTTTTTAGCTGCTACGCGTAGTTTTTGGTTTTTGGTTTGTTGTTTGTTGCCAAAAGGAAAACAAATAAGAATAAAAAAGTTTTCGCTTGGCATTTTGTCAACTGTCAACTGGCCACAAATTGAAACTCATGAGTTCCACTTATCAATGTTTTATGTCTCATGTTTTTCTGATCTTCTTTTTGTTGCTTTCCTGTGACATTTATCGACATTTTTAAACAAGATTTTTAATTGTTTATTTATGCGTGGCAGCGTCTTATAATTCCAACATTAGTTAATGCGTTTATAATGCGCAAAATAGCAGCAACAACAATCAGTTAACGCTTGTGACTCTTTTATTTTTGTTACTTTGTGTTTTCTTAGTTTTTTGGTTTTTTGGCGCCTTTCAAACAATTGACGGGCAATTCCCACGCTGCGTATGAAATAAATTTTGAAAAAAACAAAAAAAATTGTTGAGCTCCTCTGTACATTTTAATGATGCCACCAAAAAGAAAGAGAAGACCAAAAATAAAATGGAATAAAATAAAATACCGAAAAAAGCGAAAAACCAAAATGAAATAACTTTGAAGCCGCCGCATTGGTTGGCCAAAGTAATTTTCTTGCTCGTTGGTTGTTGGTGGTTGGTTGTTGGTGGTGGCTGTTGTTGGTAGTGCTTTGGTTGTTAGGCGCCCCATTATAAATCTGCGCCAAGTCTATGACAGTTTCTGGCCCAAAATGTGACGCCAAAGTTTGCGTTTGATTTCGGTTTTCGGATTTTTCAGATTTCTTTTTGGGGGCCATTGCTCGGCGTCTGACGCCTGTCGCCGCTGACATGACTGCAAATGAGGCAGCGTGACAAGCCAAAGCAGCAAGAGAGGGAGATGGAGTGATAGAGCGGTGGTGAGTGAGAGAGGGGGGAGGGGGGTAGTGGCACAACGATTTAAGTTTTTCAAGTGGGGTGCTCGCAAAATATGATCTCGTGATAGGCTTTTGTTGGCATTACTTATCGCCTGATTGTATTACTTAGATAACTTTGCTTAAATTCTCAGTAACCGAACTTTACGCCGATGACGTATATTAAACGACTGTCCCATGCGGCGTATACGTAATGGCTTTTGATATGACAAACGTTAGGCGCCTGCAATTCAGTTAAATGGACAACAATTGTCGTTATCGTTATTGTTAAACAATTTATTAGTTTATTACACATTCTTTGATTACTACGTTACCTATTGATAAGAACTGATCGCTGACAGTTAAGGGCATGGAAGGTAATTCAATGGAAACGCTACTCAACAATTTGGTATTTATATAGACAATGTATTGAATTTATAGTACGATTAATACCAAATAAACAGTAATCAATGTGTTTGTTGATACAAAATGATCGGTGATATAATTTTATAGAGATATTGGTGAGGTTATCACAGGATAAAGAATTAATATAGAATACCGGTAGAATTTACAAAAGATAAACTACAAGTCTTATGGGTGTCTAATTAAATGTCTATTATTTAAAACACCAAACCTTGGCAATTAATCAACTTTTAATGCAGCTTTACTAGCTTATTAAATTTGACTTGACTTGACTTGACTTGTTTTTAATAAGCAAAACGTCCTTGAGTATTTGAGTTTTATTCAATTTTTGAAGAGGAAAATAAATATATAAAATTTAGCATAAACTTTGAAAAAGCATTTTAAACACTATTATTAAAAGCACGTTCTTTAAATTGTGCCTTAAATATTATGATTAAAATAATTTCTCCAAGAATGTAGCTTGATTAATCGATAACTAACCACTATAATCGATTGTCAGCTGTATATAATAACTATCAAGTGGCAACTACCGGGTTTGCTAGCCAAACAGGCTGTTTCTAGCTACCAAAAGTTGTTATTGTTATGGTTGTTGTTGCTGATGCTGCTGCTGTTGTTGTTGTCGGACGACATCGCATCTTTATTTAGACACAAAAATGTTGCATGTTGCGCGCTTTTCACCAAATGCGCACCTTGTCCACATTATTATGCAAAGAGGGTTGCACTATTTACCCAAAAATGGCCGTGGCTAATGATGATGATTGCCAGTTTGCCAGTTTGCCAGTTGGCTAGTAGACTTGGCTCAATTGTGGTAGTACACTCGAAACCTGGTCGACCGTCTTGGCCAGACAATCGAGACCAAGTTTTGTTGCTTTGTTGCACTTGGCCAAAACGGCTGTTCGAGCAACTTGTTGCTGCAAATGTTGCCAGCGATTGTTTATATGTCATTGGCAATTAGTTGTTGTTGTTGTGGTTATAACTACAAGTAGTTGGCTTCACTGTAGTCGGTGTGTGTGTGTGTGTGACTGCTGTGTGTTTTTGTTTACGCCGCTTCCTGCTGTTTTACTCTGGGACTATCTAAATATTTTGCTGTGAAATTTTTGGCATCGCCAATCGAATTTGCTTTTAAGTGTTTTGCATTTATTTCCACAGAATTAACGCATGCAACTAGTTGTTTAACTGTGTGTGGGGGTGTGTAGTTGTTGTGTTTTTGGTGTATTTACTTAGCACGTTGCGTTCATCAAATTGCACTCAAAAACTAATTAAATTCAAGTCAATTTTGAGGCCTGAGTTTTAGCTTTTTAGGGACGCTTGACAAAATGTTGAAATATTTATTTGAAATCTTTCATGTTTCATAAATTTATATGTGCAATTCGTTTGGAGGAAAACAACAAACGTAGCGACGCACGAGCAACTGTTGCTGACAGACACAAGGGGAGCAACTCAGACAACAGCAGCAACAGGGGCGACAGCAGCAACAACAACAGCGACTCGTCTACATAAAGTGTGCCTAATTAGAGCTGCAGCATCAACAGTAATAACAACAACAACAACAACATATGGCGCCATGTTTGTTGGCCAAAATCTAGCAAAAGATAGAACAGAACACAGAAAATCAGGCAAGAGATCAAAGGGCCTGCTATGCGTGTGTATGCGAGTAAGTGTGTGCGTGTGTGTGTGTGTGTTGTCGGCGCCGTTGATTGCGCAAAAAGCAAACGCTAGAGGCCGCCACCTACGTGTGTGCGTTGGAAAAATATGGAAAATTTTCCTTCAGGTGTTCGCTTTTTGCATATCAATCAGTGAAGACGGCAGCAATTGCTGCTGCTGCAACTGCTGTTGTTGCTGCTGCTTCTGTTGATAATTAGCCGTTTGGAGATTGTGCTAGAGATGCCCACGGGCAATTAAAGGTGTTGAAAAGGCAACAAATTTGTTGGCTGTTATCAGTGATAGTGATATAAAAGCAATTAGCATCAGCGATCACCGACAATCGACTGTCACAGCTGGTGACTGCTCTCTCTCCCTCTCTCTCTTTCACTCTCTCCCGTTCTTCTCTCTTTCCATTGAAAATATTGTCAAGCTGTGACTTTGATCTGCGGAAATGTTTTCGGCAGCAGCACACACGCACACACACACAGAGGCTCCCTCTCTCACAGACAGAGACAGCAGCTAAACAGTTTTTCCTACAGGGTCTTATTTATAGCCACAATTTTTATGCTCCATTTCAATGGGCCGACATCGACGGCGCGCGCCGTCATCGCCGTTTCGCCCCTTTGAAGATTGCCCCTGGGTAAGACCCCCTCCGAAATTTCCCTCCCTTCGTCTCTCTCCCTCTCTCACTCCCTAGCCAGACTCTCCCAGGCACAAAAACTAACCACTTGATTGCACTTTTCGCGGCATAAAATATACATTTATGTGTATTGCGGCTACCAAAAACGAAAGTACAGCAGACTAGTTCTTCAGCAGAGTGCACAGGACAGTAAAGCACCCTGTGCTTCATATATTTTGTGCATAACTTTTAAGTTTATTAAGCGATTTTGTTGAATTTTACTGAAAAGACAAAGAGTAGCATGCTTTATATATAGTTTATATATGTAGAATGATGCTGTTAAAATTCCAAATTGATCAAAAATGGCCTAGAGTTCAGCAGAAGTTACTTATCTAGTTAAGCCTCTATTGCTCTTATAGTTACCAAGTTATAACTATTTGCTCTGGCACACAATTTAAACACACTTTGCTGCTGGGTCTAGAAAATTACCCAAAAACTAGATGAGGCTAAAAAAGCGAAAAGCCGAAAATAAAACTATATAAAATTGATTTGCCCAAAACGCGCAATGGCCGACAATGAAGCGCCATTGAAGCGCAACCAAATTAATCTTTCAACGACAATTACAATTAATTATAAACGCCCCCGACGTCGTTGGCCGCAATGAAATCCAACAACTGAACCACAAAAAGAGCAGCGAACAACAACAATAACAACAAGCCATTCAATATGCGTGTGTCAGTGTGTGTGCGTGTGTGTGTGTGCGTATCGACAGCTGTTAGTCGTTGTCTGCGTTGTCTGGCATTTAAAAAAACTGTAAAAGACAAACAAAACGAAGTTTTAATACGCTTTCAAATAAATTCTGTTAAATTCAAAGCCATAACAGCCACAGGAAGAGCTCTTTATAAACTTAACAGGCTGTTAATAGCATAGCGCTGGAAATAACAGACATTGCCGCGACAAGCAGTGCTGTTAACAACAGAGCAGAGACCAGACTGTAAAGCTATTTTTAAGCCCTCAAACAAATATTTTGAAGCGACAAAAGCGAAGAAAATTTAGTTAAACTTTAGTAATTTTATGAAATTCAATTGAAAATGTCTTAAAATGTGTTTAAATAGCTTTTAGATTGAAAATTAATTCCACAAGTATTACAAAACTGCTGCCAATCACTTTGAAATCCCTTAAGTAACAAAGATTTTCAAGTTATCACTTACATTTTAACGCAAATTGCCAACTGCATGGCCAACTTGTTATGCTCACGGCTACCGACTCAAGTGTAGCATGCAGCATTCAGTGCAATATGTAAACATTTCTGGGCTGCTGTTTTAATTTTCATCTTTCCGACACTCTGCTCCATATCTGTATACATGTATGAGTGTGTGTGTGTGTATAGATGTGTGAATAAGCGTATTCAAAATCCAATCTGTATCTATCCAACTGGCTATATATCAGTCTCTGCGCACACCTAATTACAAAAAGATGAAAGCGCTACTTGAGGTCCCCCCGCCCTAGGCCTAGACCCGACTCCCACCCCCTTGAGGGCCCACCCAGCCGACAAAAAAACACCTTATATTTTGTTGTTAACGTTAGCTACTTAATTTCGTATTAATAAACATCACAAATGTTGTAATCTTTAGTTTGGCACTTTATTTATTTATTTTGCCTTTGGCTTTTTGTGTTTTTTTGGTAGTGGTGGCAACTCTACGATTCTTATTAATGGCAGCAATTTTTCGCAAGCGTTTTTTCCCCCAATTGATTGACGAACTGTTCCACAAGTTGTTTAAACAAATACATTGAGTTTTCTGTTTGTTGTGCAACACTGGCAACATTATTCTACTACACTCACCGTGGGTGTGGCAATGGGGCATGGCCAAGCCCACATTGGAAGGGGCAGACGGAGAACAAAGTGAAATCAAGCGAAACCGTTTCGCTATCCGTACTTAACAGTAAATTTGAAACAATTTGAATTTTTGACTGAATCTTTTTTGGGGAATTACATTTTCAACACATCGTTAATGAGTAACACACACACACACACACACACACACACACAGAGTAGATGATAAATTCTAATGGAAAAACTGAGCGATGACAAATCGTAAGAAATTGTAAACAAAATTAGAGAAAAGGGAAATGGGAATTGGTAATTGGGGACTGAGGATTGTCAATTCTGGGAAAAATCTAGCGGAAAAGGTTGAGATGTTGTTCAACAAGCGCAACATATAGATAACAGATCGATCAGTTGTCAATTAAATAACAATTTCTTTTGTTTTTGGCAAACTCTAAGAGCCGATAAGAGTGACTAATAAACAGTTTTGTGGAAAAAGCACACAGCATTGTCAGTATATGTTTCTATGTACCATATAAATATATCAAAAGTCAGCACTTAAGTATTTCATCTAATTCCAATTCCTTTTCAGCAAATCTACCGAAACAATTTATTTTCACATCAAATCCTCAATACAATTTGAATCAGCCAAAGAATAACAGCAATGACTTAAACTTTACGACTATTGTTACAACAATTTGCCAGCGCAATTCGCAGTCAAAATATGTGCATAAATATTACAATAAAAATGCCAAGAATCGGCTGACAGGCAGAGTACTATATGTGCATATAGATGTCTGTATCTGGCCGATAAACATTTCAACAGAATCGAAAGAGAAGCAAAAGCCAAAAAGTAAACAACAAAATTGGGCTTAAAAGACGCAACGGATGCATTAAGGGAGCTCCAAATAAATAATAATAAATAAGCGCAAGTGAATTAAAAATGGAAAATGCAAAAAATAGAAATGCCAAAAAAAAAATTAACAACAAATTACCAAATTTATTTATTTTTTGTATTTTTTTGGCAATGCAAGTGCCAAGTTAATTTTGGCCATCTGCCTACAGTTTCCAGAGTTGTACGGTGATTTTTTTCTTGCTTCTTTTTGGCTGTAGTTGAGCGCATTTTATGTGGCGTGTCAAAGAAATTTATTTTTGCGCACAAATTTCCAAGAAGTCAACGCATTTTCAAGTGTTGTTGTTGCTGGTGTTGTTCTGATTGTTGTTGGTGTAGACAAGAGCAGCGTCTGACAACTTTTGCGATGAGTGCTTTTCGAAATTTGTTGGAAAAGCGCACGAATCACTCGTGAGAGAGTGAGGGAGAAAGGGGGACGGGTAAAATGGCTAGAAAACACTTTTGATTGCGTCATACGTTTAATGGGGCGTATGATTAATTTTTGTTGCTCTTGTTGTTGCTGTTGTTTGTGGTGTATTGGCCAGCATAGTTTCCCATAGCGCAGAACTGTTGGCCAGCTGACTTTTCACTGCACATTTTCACATTTTCCACAAGTTGTTTGCAGTTGTTGTTGTTGCCCACTTTGGACATTTAAGCTGCTTTTGGCATGCGTACAACTTGGCGGCTTTTTCCTGCTATCCAGCTACAATTGCCACTCTGTCTCTGTCTCTCTCTCTCATATAGCTGTCTCTCTCAGTGTCTCAGGCAAACAGCAGCTGATTTATGCGCCTTGCTTGCTGCTGCTGTTGTGTAGGCGCGTTTCATGTAATCTGGCGGGTAATCCAAGTGGCCAAGCGTGAGAATTTTACTCATTGGCTTTTAAGTCAGTCTCGAGCGACCGACTTCCGTATCATTTGTGTTCAATCAGCGAACATGCACCAAATTTTATAGTCGCCAGGTGCTGCAGCTGTTTTCAAGTTGGCCGTTTACTGTTTGGCAGCGCCACCTAGCGGTGCTTTTCTTACAGCTGCTGTGTGGGTGTGAACCGCACCACTTGAAGGTCACACACAAACACACACAGCGACTTTGCTTGCCTTTAAGATTTTCCCACGCTGATTAAGAACAAAAGCGAGAATTCGTTGGCCAAAAAGGATGCGTCTCTTCTTTTCAGCTTGGCTAAGAAATGTCAGTGTCAGACTGTCCCACAGCATTGGCCAAGCTGGCCACCGACTTTTCTTTCTTTCTTTCCAACTTGTTTCTGGTAATGTGCTCATTTTCCTTTTGCGGCCAAATTGGGTTAAGTTTGAGTTTTCAGACTTTTCAGTCTTTGAAGTCTTCTCAGTCCAATGGACTTGCTCTAGATTACAAACAGTTGATTATGTGATGATCATAATGATATAGCCGATGATTATGTTCAGTGTGTTTTGCCTGCTCTGGTTGTTAACAATGATGATGACGATCTTGGCTATAAGTTAACAGCCTTGTGGCTATTTTTAGAGCGACAAAACACTGACAAAAAGGGCGCGTCCCGATCTACAACTGAGCGATAAGACTTGCCTGACAGACAAACAGATGGCGGGACAGTGGGGCCCAGACCAAGACCCAGACCCAGATCCAAATCCAAATCCAGCTCCAGATTCAGGGAGACTCAGAGAGCGCTTAGTCATTCCACTTGTTGGCAGCTCACCCACGTAACCCAAAGCGCTGACTCAAAACCGGCCAAGACGACAATTGTCTGTGGTCTGTGAACTGTCAGTTAGAGATGTGTCACGGCTAACCCAAAACTATCGGTATAGATATCGTAAGTTGTTCTGAACTTTAAGTAAATAATTATTTTGAGCTTTAACTTTGTAAGTTCTTGTAACGATAGTTCATCTCTAATCTATGGTTGTTGTTGCTGCTGCTGTCGTTGGTTGCTGACGATGGTTGCTGTTGGTGGTTGCTGTCGTTGGTTGCTTCTGGGCTGGGCATGCAAAAATAATGTCGTCAGTGGAAATTGATCGATTTAAATGGAATTAAGATCATCGGTGAATGCAATACACACTCACACACACACACACACACATACACAGACTGACTCACTGACTTAGTGAGCAAGTTGCAACTGGTTGCAAGTTTTGAGTCTGCGATTTCGAGTGCAACTTAATTATGGCTTGTTTGCTTTACGATGCGTCTGGGAGGTGCGCTCTGTCATTGCCAAACAATTGCAGTCGTTGTCCATGTTGCTGCTGCTGCTCCTGCTCCTCCTGTTGCTGCTGCTGCTGCTGATGGCTATCAGCAATCAGGCGCTTTGTGCGCCAGCCAACAACAACAACAGCAACAGAGACAGTCAAAAGCTGATGAGCAGCAGACGCCACAGACATTTAAATTTGTGGCAGCAACAACAGCAGCAGTTGCAGTTGCAATCTTCAAACTGCTAACAGCAACTAAACCAAAGCCAACAGCGATAAGTTCCATTTGCAGCGGCCTTGAGCTAATCTCTTAACCAATAGTTAAATATATTTGTAGTTTAAATATATAACTCTTAATTTAAATACAAAAAAGATTTAAAATTTGCTGGAATTTGTAATTTTTGGCAATTTTCACACGCTGTCTGCATGGCAACAAGTGCATGAATGGGTGTTTTGAGTATTTCGAGTGCTTTGAGTGCTTTGAGTATATTTATGTATTCAGAGAGTAAGCAATGCTAATGCGATTGTCTGCTTATGACGTGCTCAATTCCGTTATCTGCAAAAAGTGCAGGGCTGCAGACAAATACACAAAAAGATACCAGATACAAATGTATCTGCAGCAAGTGTGACAATTTAATCTTTAAATAAATAAATGGCTAACAAAATGGGATTTTAATAAAATTTAAATACAACTTTTATGCAGCCCTCGTTGGCAAAACAGCAAAATATGTTCGCTTCGAGTTGTTATCAGTCTTATCACTGCCGCATTGTTTTTTTCGCTTCACACGCCCCCCAAAAAGCTAAAGATAGTTAGATACATGGAAGAAGCAGAAGAAGCAGTAGAATTCTTCTCAAGTTCATTCTACGGGATTTACATAAAACTGACACCAAATATTTGACTAACTTTTTGACAGTTTTGTGGAAAAACATGCCAAGAAGGTGCTCCAAAACAGCAACAGCAGCAGCAGCAACAACAACTATTTATAGCGGTAAATATGTAGCGACTACGTCACCAACACTTCAAATCACGTCACGGAAAATTTGTCTCTTTGGTAACGCAAACAACAATAAATTGTAAATCAATTTTCCGTGTTTCTCTGCTGATTTTGTTTGTCTCTCAGTTGTGTTCTGTGCTGTTCTGTTCCGTTTGTTTGTTTGTTTGCCTGTTTGCCTGTTTGCTTGTTTGCTGCAGCGCCAGCGTCATATTGATAACACTATGCAACAAAATTATGTGGTATTTCCGCTCTGTTTACACGTCGCACTTATCTGACAAACTAATTTATGAACTAATCACATTAATAATCAAATAATTAATGTACTCGTATATATAAATTTATTTAATACTTGTTGATCAGTGTAGTTCCAGTCATAACACATTTATTTACTTCTTTTGATCCCTAATTATTTATAAACACAGTTTATTTGTGTTTTTAAAGTGCAGAAAAGTATTTCGTATGTTTATTACACTTTTCTCAGAATATTGACTTGTTTTCGCCAGCTGTTTTTCAAAAATATTCACAGCTCAATATTTGTTTTCTTTAGTTTAGCCAAAGAATTTTTGTGCATTTGAAAAATATTTAGTTTCTAGCCGTAAACTATTAAGGAATTTTTATGAACAGCTGACTAAGAACTTGATCTTGATTTTGTTGGGCAGTTTAAGCATTATACATTTTAGTATAACCAGTTAGATTAACTTTAAAGCTTTATGTTTTAAATAATTAGTTTTATAGTTGTTTAATTCAAATATTTCTTCATCTACACAAGATAAAATAATCTAGTAACTGATTATTTGCTAGTTTTGAGTAGATAACAAATTCTTATGAATGATTTTCTTTAGTTTTCGCGCTGCTGTTGCATAGTTTCGTGACTCATGTGCAGGTAAAACATAAGAGAAAGAGCGAAAGGGAATGAGAGAGAGAGAGCAGCAGATTTAAAGCTTTGTGTTATCAGCAGCTGCTGCTGCTTTAAGCACTGATAAGCCACCTGCTGCAGTCGGCAAATTAGTCAGAGGAACGTGAGAAACTATGCGCTAAGATAAGACAAAAGACGCTAGAAAGCCAGAAAGCCACACAGCTAGAAAGTTCGCATTGAGCGTGATGTTTATGCCGTGTGATGAACACGATGACGAAGTCAAATTAGCTGATGAGAATGCAGATCTTGTTTATATAAGGGAACGAAACTATTCTGATTTTGTGTATTATTATAATGTATAGATAAAGTTAAAGACTAAGTTAATTTTAAATCCCATAAAAGTAACTGCATTTATCAAGGAAATGATGCTCGTTGGGTGTTCTGTCTGCCATGGCAGTAATGCTATTTAGCTGTAGCCGTAACAGCTGGGCGAACAGATTTGCAAACTCACAGCAAAAATAGAGCGACGTCGGCGGCGGCAAACAAAGAAAGCAAATCAAATCAAATAAACAAAACAAATACAAGAGTTCTGCATAGGCAAAGGCAGAGCCAGAGGCAGATCGTAAAAGCGAGAGAGGGAGACGAACAGAAAGCGAAGGAAGGAGCAGGTGGAACAAGCGTAGGAGCAAGGGAGAGCGGAGCTAACAGAGGCAGCTGCGCTGAATTTGTTGGCATTTAGAGAGGCTGCCTGGCTGCCGTGTGTGTGTATGCGTGTGAGTGAGTCGCTGTTTATGTCTGTTGCATGGGGCAGCGATCCTCACTCACTTGACTTAATTAAACAGGGCAGGCAATGTTATAAAAATATATATATATACGATATGGGGGCTGTCTACGCATATATATGTATTTATATATATATATAAAATGATATATATATATTTGTGCATATAGAAGGAAAGCGTAAAAAACGAGACGAAGTTCAAAGCGAAAACGCAACGCAAAGTGCCAGCAATTTTACAGGGAAGGAGGTGGAGCAGTAGGAGAACAGGGAGTGTGGAAAAGAGGTGGACAGAGGAAGAACCAGAGACTGCGTGTGTTTGCATTTATTGCTCTTCTTTTCCACTTATCGCTTATCTCTCGCAGCGCATACATTAACACAGATCTAATCTGTGGATCTAAAACTTAAAGTTAACTCTGATTTGGTTAGTCGTTGTTGTTGTTGTTGTTGTTACTCTAATTGTTATAGTTATTGCTGCTGCACAATGCGCTTTCAGTTGCTGCTTGAGTTGTCAACAACAACAAGAACGACAACAACAACAACAACAACAACAACAGCAACAACATCAAAGGAGAAGCACATTGCGTATACGCAATGTGCAAATAAATAAGCAAAATGACGCCAAAAAACAAACAAGACTGGAAAATACGACAGGGCGACAATCATTATATATGTACGTGTGTGTGTGTGTACACAAAAATGTACATTAAGTTGTACTTGTTGTTGTTTGTATTGCTGTGTTGCTGTTTTAGCCATTTTATTAGTTTGCCTTCAAGACAGTTTTCATTGCGAACATTTTGGCCACACGTGCCGGCCATTCATCTGCCAGGCACAGACGCAGGCCTGACGATCATCGAACAAACAGTCGGACGGTTGGACAGAGGGACAGACACACAGACAGACTGGGAGTCAACTAGAGAACTTGTTCAATTTGCCTGCCTGTCAGTGTGCCTGTCTTTTTGCAGCTTTCCGGTTCTTTTTTTACTTTGACCATTAGAACAACATAATTTGCCTGTTTTTCATCTTGTTGTTGCTGCTGTTTCTTTAGTCATTGCTTTGATACCGCATAAACACACATAAAGAGAGCAGAAAAGTCACAAGTGCTTTTTCTTTCCTCTTTCCCTTTCCCCTTTTCTCTGTTAAACAAATCGAAGTTTCTACGTTTCAATTTTAGAAACCTTTCACCCACAACAAACAGCCGTTCACACCTCAATTATATGGTTTTATTATGCCAGCAAACTAAACAATTCCAAGAATTACGGTAGCAAATCAGACAACGAAGCGTAATCTAATCTAAATACAAACAATTGTATCTTTTATGATGGACGTCTGCCAAAAGCGCAGCGACAAATTGTTAGAATTAAAATCGAACTAAGAACTTAACTATTAAACGGAAATTAGTTGCATTACTTTTATAATTGTTGATTAAATGGGGGAAGAACAACAATAAGGAAATGATGTTGGTAATATTAAGAAAAATATGTTAATAATTATGTAGATAACATTGAATATAACAACAATAATGTCATTGACATTGTTAAAGGAGTAAACACGGCGTATGCGTAATGCTAAAGGCAGCTAGAGATTAAGGAAGTGTCAAGCAATAAAGGACCATATAAATCTTATCTGAGCAATCACATGCAAATAGTACGATTTGATACCAATGCCGTACCCTACCCCTACGCCTTCCCTACACTCAATAACTCCACGCTACAGGGAAGACTTTCCTAGCAGAGACTTTCCCTCCACTTTATGGAGGGCGCGTGCTATGCGCGTTGCCCAAAGTTGTAAACGATATCGGGGCAAATAAGATAATGCAATGTCTTTGAGTGTGTGCGTTCCTTTTAATGGGAAATGCAATAAATCACTTGTTTTATTCTATTTAAAAACAATCGAGAAATGACACAATGTCGCCTGGGCGCCAATAAAAATGAATCAAAAATTATAAAATAAATAACAAGCCAACAAAATTCAGCAACATAAATAACCCAAAAATACAAGAAAAACAAAATCGTAGAACTCTGAAAGAAAAAAAAATGCAGAAGATCAGGCAACATTTCATTTTTGAAAAAACAGCGTAAAAATTGTTGGAAAAAAACTTCCGTTTGCTGTCGCTAGCGAATGTGGGTCAAACAGAACGAAAGAGACAGCAGTGGGTGGGAGGAGGGGTAGCGAGAGAGGGACGTATGGTGCAGAGAGAGAGCCAGGGAGACTGAGGTAGACACTGCCAAAATAAAATGTCTTTCAGCGCACGGCGACGCACGGCGTTCAAAATTCATTTGATTTTGCTGCTCGCGACAAAGAAAAAAGCTAAATAATATTTCTTACTGCACATTTTCGTTAAATACGTTGGCTATAAATCGGAATCCCGTTGAATACAATGTTATTTTGAGTTTTGATAATCTCATCATCAACATCATCACATCATCGAATAATGTGAGAATGCAAATTGCATGCAATTTGGACGACAGATGGCGCCAGCAGCGTGTCGCATGCAATTTGCTTATTAATTCAATAAAATCTTAATAAACGTAATGTGCCCGTTGCCCTCACTGGCCCCGCCCCGCTCTTACCAACCCCTTTTGGGCACTTATCCCCTTTGAAGCAGTGGCAACGCTTGGCTGCTAAAACCACATGTTGTCGCTGCTCTCTCTCTCTCTCCCACTCTCTCTCGCTGCTCTCTCTGTGTTCTGCCCGCCAACGATTCTCTGTCTTTTTTGATGGATTTGCATGAATCATTGAGGCGTCACGCTCGATGGAAAAGCGCTCAGAAAATGAATTGCAAAAACGGGAAAAATTATAATATTTCATACTTTTGTGTGTATGAAAAGTTATTTTAATGCCCGGCTGTCAGTGCCCCTCCCCTCAGCCCTTTGTGCCCCCTCCCCCCAAAAACTGTGCTAAAATCGGCGACAGGCAGCAGCCAAAACGACGACAGTTTTCCTGCCTTTGGCAGCATTTCCTCTCCGTGTTTTCTTTTTTGCCGTTTTTTCCCCGTTTATTTCTTCATCTCTTTATTTTTTTGGGTAGTTGTCGCAGTTGTTATGCCAGACTTTTCCGGAAGCGCGTCGCGACAGCAGCTGCGGCTTTGACGTAGTGTTGACGCACACAGCAACAGCAACAACAACAACAATCAGCTAAAGATATTGGTGTTAGGCCCCATCTTCAGCAGAGGTTAATGAGCTCTCGGGCAGCGAAATACTTGACAAAATAACTGAAAAGCATATCAAATTTCAGCTAGCACTCAAGGTTCTTCTACGTGATTCTCACATTTAATTTGTGATTAAGTTGTAGTGTTTAAAAGGTTATTCTGTTGAAATGATCTCAATACTTCTAAGTAATTTGAAGATAATTAATTGGCTGATAAATATCTACTCTCCTGCTCTCACTCTAAGCATGACTTCTCCTTCTCATCCACTTAAGCGTAAATCCCCATAACATGACAATGGATTAATCCAAAGTCCAATGGCCAAAGCGCTTTGATAATCATTTTTTAAGCGCATAATTAAGTCATAATAACAATGAATCCAAATGAAATGATATGCCAAACATTAAAAAATCATAAAATACACAAAATAAGAAGCGTCGAGTAAATAAAATAAAACGCACACAGGCAAATCAAAAAATAAAATGTTCATCTTATTATTATGCCTCGAATTTCATTGTGAATCAAAGCAAAAAATAAAAGAGAAGAGTGGAGGGGAGAGGAGAGGAGAGGAGAGGAGGGCAGAAAGAAACTTGAAAAGGCTTCGACCGGCAACTGCGTGCTGAATTTGGGGATCGGATCCCCAACGACGAGTATTGCCAAAGAGATGATGGGGTAAGGGAGGGGGCGGGGTTGTCACCCCGTTTGTTGCTGTTGGGCATGACAATTGTCAACTTGTGTTTGCGTGCTGCCTTCAATTCTTAATCGCCTTCTGTCCATGGCAACTTGTGAGTTGCCGTTTTTCTTATTGTTGGCAGCAGAGTGTGGGGAGAAGGAGGTGAAAGAGGGGGCGTGGCGGGGGAAGAATTGAGAAGACACCGCAGCAAACAATTTGGGAGCGTGAGAAAGTGACGCGGACAATTAAAATGCTGTTTTATGGACCGTCGCGTTGGCCAAAAAAAAGCCAAAAAAAAAAACATAAATTATAAACAATAAATTATCTTTTTAATATATAACAATTTGAATAGTATAAATATGCGCTGACTATGAATAAGTGAGTGTGTTTCAGTCTCTGTGTGTGTGAGTGTGTGTGTGAGTACACTCACACATTTTCCTTTCGAATGAGCCACGCGAGAGTCGCATAAATTATCATTCGCTTAGCATTAAATCAAATTCAAAATGTTTTGAAAAAAATTAAAAGATTTGCCGACTATATAAATAGCTAGATATATATATTCCAAGTCCAGACAGACACAATTTATTACTACTTAGTATTATGATTATTACTTCAAATATGACTGGAAAAACTCGCGTGCGTAATCTCAAATTGCATAATCAACGTGAGAAATTTCGCATGCAATTCGCAGAGCCAAGAACCAAGAATAGAAAACTAGAAAACGAAATAGAAAAACACATTTTTTCGAAAATCAAATCAACTTTCGAAAATAGCAAATAGATACTTAAGTTTTGACCAATTGTTTTCACACGGTTCGCATCGTTTGAATGATTCATTCATTACCAAAGCCACACGCAATTGTCAATTATCATGTGATGCGTCCCTCGATCTTCACTGCCACGCCCACTTCACCCACCCGGCCCCTAGACTGCGCTACTGCTCTACTACTCACCTCGCCCACACCTCGAGTTTCTCAAGTGTTTCGAGTACCAGACACGTGATATGGCGGCTAATTAAAGCAACCTACAGCTACGCCTATACTTTTTCCCCTAGTGGGCGTGGCAAATGACCACAAGCGTTTCATTGCCAAATTCTCAATATCTCTGTCTCTTTTCACCGCCTCTGTCTCGACACTTATGAGTCAGCGTAGCAGCCGTTGCGAAGGAGACTTTTTGGCAGCATTTAATTGAATTTTGTTAAAATCTTTAAACAAATTGAAATTGTGCAAAATGCGTTAATTAAGCAAATTGAGCAATCGATTGAAATGCAGAAATTTAGCACGTGACACGCGTTAAACTTAAGCACGACTTCGTTTAGTTAATCGACTGATAGATAGGTCAAGGCAGACCGTTCAACCCTCATTTAACTATATATAATTAAGTCTGTCTTCATATAGACCAACGCTTTGATCTGTAGCTTGAACATAAATCAACGACAGTCACTAAAAAGATTGAAGATATAAACATAACAAAGTGTTAGTTAAATTATACTACAGAATTTGTATTTATAGAATGTCAAGGCAGTTTATTAAGTGATTAATAAAAATATGTATAGAAATTTATATGTTTTCATTGGCTAACAACAGTTGAAGACATACAAGCCAATCAAGCAAATGAACTCTTTCCATTAAGGGATGTATTACATAAACAGTTGCCCAATTGGCCCAACGAAACTTATCTCTCAACACTTGCTACAAAAAAGATTTCCAATCGAATTGCAAAATCTTTCAACTTGGAATATAGATACTACTAGTACAACTAGTTCGATATTTTAATGGACCTTGAAAATCAGGTCATGTCATAGACCAATTTAACGAGCTGCAGAGTCTATAAACAGCTTACGATTAAGTCGTCGCGTCTGCCTATAAAAATGAGAAAAAAGTAGCAGAAAAAAACTATAAGAATTTCAATAATTTCTAGTGCCGATCAGTTGTTTATGGCGCCCGACAGGCGATTGGCATAAACAATTGTTATAGTATTTAATTTATAATTTTTGCTATTTTTTAAGAAAAATTCAAACATTTTGTTTTGAAAACATTTTCTAAATTCTTAATTTGTCGCTTTACAGCACAGAACGCATCGATAACGTCGATCACATCGATGAACACAACGTTGGGTAGCGGTATGGAGCTGAGGATCATATGCAAGGTGGAGGGTAGACCACCGCCAAAGGTGACCTGGTTCAAGGACGGCAAGTCCATAAATCGCAAACGCAATGTTTACCAATTCAAGCATCACAAGTAAGTGAATTGTTTATAAAAGTTTTCGACATACTTTCAAATATTTTCCAATTTTCTAAGTCAATTTTAATTATAATTTTTTTTCGTCTGCTTTTCTTTGGATTTTTTAGAAGACGCGCCGAGCTAATTGTACGCTCCTTTAACAGTCCCTCCGATGCGGGCAAATATGAGTGCCGTGCCAAGAATAAAGTCAGCAAATATATTGACAAACGTCGCATCATGATCAATGCCTATCCAGGTAAGACCTTCAAAGTACCCAACTAGCACAACATCATCATTAGTTTATTTGATGTGTTGCTGTCACATTATTTTGCTCCAATTCATTTCTAATTTATGGCCACATTTCGAAGGCAACTATCGAAGCATACAGAAACGCCACCTACAGCTCATCTTGTAAACCATCAAAATTATGAATTTCTCTCAATTTTAATATAAAATGGTATTTATAAATATTTGTATTTATTTATTTTTACATTCTTCTTTTTTAGTTTTGCGTTCGGATAATCGTAGTGCGGGAAAACCATGTAAAGAGGAGAATATTTGCTTTCACGGCGGCACCTGCATGCTGATAACGGATCTCAATCAGTTCTATTGCAAGTAAGTACTACACAGTGAGAAAAAGTAGAGCTTGCTTGTGAAATGTATATGTTTTAGGGTATTTTTAGCTACAAAAGCGGGAAAAAAAGGCTCTTCTTAGATATGAAAGAACAAAAATATTTCAGTTTTCTAATAAAAATTGTTCCCAAGTTGTGCCAATTTCATGTACAACCCTTTTCTCTCAGTGTAGAGTTAGTTTCTCGGCGTTTGAACCTTAAAGGATTGTGTACAGCTGTGTCGTCGCCTCAAGTCAAGAACTCAAGTGGCCTCAAGTGATAAAAACCTGTGACAGCTGATAAAGTCAAAGTTGAGGGACAACTCTCCAACCCTACACACAGCATACCCCATAGCCCATGGCACTGAGAGCATCTCAGTCCCTGAAAACAGAAACAGAAACCAAAAACTAACCACTTGAGAACCAAAAAAACTGACTAGAAATTTTAAGATTTTTGGCATCGCATTACAAAAGAGCAGCGAGTGAAAAACTTAACTCCACGAACTCACACACACACACACACACACTCACACATCTCAGCTGTGTGTGTGTGCAATGTGAATAATGTCTTTCAGCGCCTCGTTTTATACAATATCCACGTAGTGCTGTGTGTATGTAAGACGCATATATCGACTCGTATATGTAAACCAATCCAATCCAATCCATTTCAATTCAATTCAATCCCAAAAAAGCGCATTGTACTCTGTGCATACCCTGTAAACATTAAGTGCTCGAAGTGGGTATGCTGCACTAAAGCTTACGTTTGTTACGAGCTGTTCAAGAAGTCAAGAAAATATTATTTCTGCTGCGCTGACAGTGCTGCCAGTTTGTCTAATTAAAAGCCAGATTATGTAGTTTAAAATTAAGTTAAAGAATAAAAGCTAGACAATTGTCTATTTGTAGTTAAATAAGTCAGTTTTTGTCAGCTTTTTTAGCTACTTTCCTAGTCTTTAATATAGCTGGAATATTAATCACTTTAATCCTAACCTAGGGTATTTCTTATGCAACCCAAAACTTGTTCAGTGCCTTGAGAAAAATTTTCCTTTTGATTTCCACTTCCACTTCACGATTTGTGGTTTGCGAAAAAAGCAGCAAAAAAATATTAATTAAATGTTGGAGTGTTTTTTTTTTTGTTTGTTGTGTTTATACTTAAGTGTGCTCGGAGTGCACTACAGTTCAGGGCCGTTTCATGTCTTGTATACGAGAAAAGTTTGCCAAAAAAAACCCAAAATCGATTGATTTTTTTACATTTTCTTTTTATGTATTGAATAGAATTTTTACTTATGGTTTTTATGTTTAATATTTCAGTTGCCCGGATGGATTCTATGGCGTCCGTTGTGAATACACCGTGCCAGACAGTACGTACAGCAATAATCCCGAATGTGGCCAAAAGTTTTATGGAGGTTATTACTGCTAAAATAGGCACTTCTATAGCATCGATTGTTTTAGATCGAGAGTAACGTGAAAAGAACTATAAATTTGTGCGTAATCGTTATCGTTATCGTAATCGTTATCGAAATTGTACTACACAAGAGAACGACGAGTATCAAAATTAACAATTTATCAGAAAATGGTCATCTGTCAAAGTAACTTGAACAATATAACTTGAAATAAACCAAATATAGTTGATAACTAAAACTGAACACACACACATACACACACACACATACATACATAGTACAAATGCAGCTCAACACACTACAAATCGATATATGACCAAGTCGAATCAAAAGAATTAGAGAAAATGGATATTTATCCAGCTCCTCCCACTCCTACCGCTCCAACTCCTAGTGCTATCATCCGTCTCTTTCACACCGCGAACTTGAGTTTTTTGTTTTTTATTAGAAAACACATTCCAAAAAGCAACAAAGCAAAGTCTAAGAAAACTAACTAAACAACAACAAAAAGTTGGTTCTTTTTTAAACTATTAAACAAAAAATTATTTAAATAATAAATACAAAAAAATATAAAAATACAAAAAAAAAGAAACAAATGCGAATAAAAACAAATGGTGCTATAGAAGGTTTATTTTAAATAGTTTTTACTTAGGAATTTATTTTAATTGAAATTCTCTTAAAAGTAAATGTTAAAAACAAAAGAAATTTAATTTTCCATTTACACGAAAAACAAAATAAAATTATTGAGCAACTCACACAGACTCAGAAACACACACACATACGCACACTACACACACACAGATAACAGACACCTACCAAATACTGAATAACTTGTCGAATGAATAATTCAAACCATTCAAAAATAATAATAACAATAACAATAAAAAAAAGAGGCTCTCTTAAGTTAGTTAATTTGTCAACAAAGAAAAGTACAGTCACCACATACCTACACACACACACACACACTCACACATACAAAAAAGCACTGACCGAAATTTTGTTTTGTTTTGCGATAAATTTGTAGTTTGCAAAAAAAAAATAATTAAAAAGTTCACACATAAAAATGAAAAAAAAAAATAAAAAAAAAAAACATAAATAATCATACTTCATAAAATAATAACAATAATTATTTCTTTGCAATTAATTTAGTTTTTATTATATAGTTTCTTGTTATTCTATATATATGAAACATTATTAACACTTTGGCTGTAGATTTGACAAAAACCAAAAACACCCAACAAAAAAAACAACAACAATTTCATTCGCTCCTTAATTTATTTATCTGGTGGTTGTTTTTTTTTTAATTCTATTTTATTTTCAATAATTTGACTAATCTTTTGCGTTTTCTCCTCTCTCTGTTCCTCTTCTTTCAAATAATATTTTGTTTTAATGATTTGTTTTATATTTATTTAACGCAAAAGAGCAACAAATTCAAAAACATTCATGCATGCACTTCTTTGAGCGTTCCCGATTTTTCTTAGTGCATTCTTTGCTTGTAATTCCCTTTTGGAAAATGGTATTAGTTATCAATTACAAAAAAAAAAAAAAAAAAAACAAACAATTTTTAAAGCAATACCAATTAATTTTTAATTTTTATTTATGATTTAATCTCTTCACAGATATTTTGTTGCAATCTACGGCCAAATACATACCTTAATTAATGACTATTTTAATGCATAGAATTTTTATTTAAAAAACCAAAAAAAAAAAAAATTATGAAATTAAATTATAAAATGCAAACAAAAATACTCCCTGCACTCCAAACGCCGACAAATGTAATTTTTAGTATTATGTTTAAAAATTATACAATTTGTTGCACAACAAAACACACACACATACACAAACCACTTGAAATTTTAGCCCTGTTCACACCGCGAGTGTGAACGCAGCTTTACAAATTCTTCGATTCAAAACCAAATTATTAAATTGATTGCAGACTGACAATTTTCGTTCTTATCTTGGCGTTTTGTGCACGGTGACAGAAATTTTTATGTATAAAATCAGAAAAGAAATTTGAATTTATTTATTTAAAGTTTAAAACTATAAAAAAAACAAGAATTGACCCAAAAAAAAAAAAAAAAGAAAAACTGACACTGACTCTGTTGCGCTTTTGTTGTTGTACCATAGACATACATATATGCTATTTAGAAAGTATATAGTTAACTTAGCTGAGAACTTGTAATAAACCATGTGTATATATGATACCTACCTATACTTATATATATTTGCTAAAATTCACCATAAGTTTTTGTGTACATTTCAACTAAGTTATACAAGATTTAAACCATAATTTATTTTGTACTTTATAAATTCGTTAATTAATTAATTACACTAAGTACTCGTACACCCACACATACACACACCCCCCATTACACTGAAAACAAACTACAACTGCTTAAATTTCGAAATACTATTTTATTTCCCCATTCTATGTATTTTTTTTTATAATTATCATTACTTATTATTATTATAATTTTAATTATTTGTAATTAAAGTGAATGAATTGTAAAATGCAAATTTAGTTCTTATGTACTATATATACTATATACTATACTATATATGTTGACATCAGTTTGTACTTATTTGGTAGCATTAGATGGCGGCGAAGAGATTATTTTTAGTTAATTTAAGTCCAAATTTTTAATTTAATTATTGAAAGATTTATACCAAAAATACCATGTAAAGCTTAATTTTAATTTAAAACAAAAAAAAAACAAAATGAAGCGTAATAAGAAAAAATTTTATTAAAAATTTGCAAATACTTCACATTTTACAAATCGTATGCTTTTAATTATTATTTTTCTTCACATCCTTTTAATTATTTATAGCCTTACAAATACAATATATTCAAAAACTTAAAAAAAACACGTTAAAACACAATCTTTTGGTTGATTTTTCATTTTTATTCCTAATTTCCGTTACCCAGCTCCAAAAACAACAACAACAACAAAAGGCTCTGGATAATCGAGTCCGGTGTTGGCAGCTTGAAGAATTATTAATGAGTTTGCGGACGGATATTTATCCAAAACAAGCACTATTTTGGCTAAAAATATATTTTCTTTGGTTTCTTATCTTAACAGGCACCACCTACAAAATGGACTTCAACAATCGTTGGATGAGAAGAAGTACGACATAGGCATCTATTTCATAAAAAACATTAATCAAACACTAAAATGTGTGCGTAAATGGATCTCATGCTTAGATTTAGTTTGGAGATTGCTAATAAACTTTATGTATTTGTTGCAATTCATTTGCTGTGTTTTCTTTTGTACAAATTTAAATTTGAATTCAAATACCAACGACCGTTGAGTTTGTGTTGGCGCGAAAACATTTAGTATTTTGTTTTCTTGACAAGAGTTGCAAATCGATATATCGATGTACAGTGGAAAAAATACCAATGTGTGTCTGGTATTTATTTAGTTCTTCGATTTAAATCGATACTTTTTCGATTCAGGTATCGATTTTAGTTCCAACTGTGCCAGCTAGCTCGTTCAACAAAGAACCGGAAAAGAGCTTTGAAAACGAGCGGCTTTATTTCGTACAGAAAAAATTATTGCCAATTTAGAAAGTGAAAAAACATTATAAAATGTCTACAGCCCAGGCAACCAAAAACTGCATTACACTCAAGGGCTCAGCGCAGATTATCGTCGAGTATTTGAGTAAGTCAATACAATAAAAACAACAACAAAACCGACGCTTACTAAATGCGCGCTTGAATTATGGCGTTGGCGTCCCGCGCCTTTGTTTATTGCAAATTTAGAGTACGGCATCAATTCGATACTGTTTCAACGCGGCATTTATCCAGCGGAGAACTTTGACAACACACAGCAATATGGACTGACCATACTTATGTCCAAGGATCCCAAGATTACCACATTTTTGCAGAATGTCTTGGCACAAACTGAAGGTTAGTGGAAGGAGTGAAATTATGCTGGGTTTACACTGGTTCAGATGAGTTCACACTGAATTAAACATCTACTATTGCAGAATGGCTGTCCAAGAACATGATTAACAAGATTTCGATGGTGATAACCAATGCACACACTAAGGAAGTGCTCGAGTGCTGGGACTTTAAGATGCAGGCTGAATCGGGTGATGGCGAAACAGGAGATCCCACCAAACTGACCTCCTCCAAGCAGTTGAGTCGCATACAGAACGAGATTCGTGATGTGATGAGACAGATTTCAGCTACTGTCAGCTATTTACCACTACTCGATTGCATTTGCACATTTGATGTGATGATCCATACCCTACAAAATACTGAAATACCAGCACAGTGGGACGAAACGGGCGCTGTGTTTATACAGAACGCACAAGCCGTACAATTGCGTTCTTTTTCGACTGGTTTGCACAAAGTGGATACGGTGGTCAATTATAAAATGAGCTCTTAAGTGATATATATAATATATTTATTCAGTTTCTATTTACACATATATAAGTTGAACAAGTCACGTCTTCAGTGCGATTTGCATAAAAAGCTATTTAAATATTAATTCATAATAGTTTTGTTTTGTGAGAACTCTTCCTTCTGCAACTTAAAAGTCATCTGAAAGTCGGAAAAAGGAAACAAACGAAAATAAGTGTTAGTAAAAATAGGAAATCATGCACGTGTCAGTTAAATCGGTTTATAAGTGGGATTTGTCTTTGGGTAACTTTTAAGCAGGACTGGAAAATCCAAGTTATAGGAACCTTTTGCAGTCCTGATTAGCATTAACAAACAAATACTAAACACTACCTATCCTAAGCGAAGCTTAGTCGTCAAGACTTGTTGTGCTTGACTGTTGTGGTTGTAGTTGTTGTGACTAACTAGTCAGTACCAAAGTATTTCTGGCCAAAGTGATTGGGTGCCACTGGATGCAGCTCAGAGGTGAGAATCTTCATTTTAGGAAACGCATTGACCACAGTGCGTGCAGCGACAGGTGTACAGAACAGATTCGATAATATGATGCACTTCTCGGGCACTCCGTGCTCCCTCAGCACATTGACAGCCTGCAGGACTGTGTTACCCGTGGACATGATGGGATACATGAGCAGCACCTGGCGGCTTCCGATGTCGTCGGGAAAACGTGCGTAGACAACACGTGCCTCGTGTGTGTTTGCATCCGATTCGACCAGAATCTTGCCGATTCTTATGGAACGACAACAATCCCGGAGTCCCTGCTCCATGGCCTCGCCAGAGCGTATGATAGAGACGCCGCAGTTTCCAGAACGGTATTTGAGACCCTCGTATATGGCACCGGTGGGTGTCTCAACGTCACAGTCCGTGTAAGGTAGCTGATTAAGCGATTCCTCGATAACCAGCCGTATCAAGCGGTCAGCATAAAATTTAAAATCGCTGCGTGAGGTGTTTCTGCAAAAAGTATGGAAATTTAGAGTAGAGGCAATGACAACTGCTGTTAGCCACTTACTTGTCTCGTATAATGGTTAGCAGTTCGGCGACTTGCGAGTTTAGGGTTAGAAGCTTTAGGTTTTCGCCATATTCCGCAAGAATCTCCTCGTTCGTGGATGCTTCGACTGCTCTTCTCAGCGTTGGTTCCTGCTGTGGAGTTGCTGGCTGCTGTTGTTGCTCCGTTTCGGTGCTATCGTCGGCTTGAGAACCATTGCTGCTAGGGGAACCGCCGGTGCACATAATTATTATTGTTATTTGCTTTGATTATTGCGTTTTTTTGATGAAACGGTGATTTTTGTGCAGTTTTGTTTTGCTAGCGTGCCGTGTTATGTATCGATATATCGTAGTGTAAGTAGCATCGATGCTTACCGATGTTTTATGCCATGGCATCGATACTGCAAGTATGACACATTCGATACCCAGCCACAGTATCGATAAGCGCAAATAGTGCAATCGCTGTCCCAACTTTACCTCGTGTTCTGGTTGCAAACAAAGAAGAAAAAGTGCATTTTAATTATTATTAAATTACAATTTAATTAAATTTAAAACAATACAACGTGAGCGCGCAACGTGTGGGCTCCCGTCGTGTGGCAATCTTGCAACGTGCGTCGCTCTGCACGCGTCTCATGGTCGCGTCTCCGTCGTGTGTGTGTGTATATTGGCATTGTGTGGCTGTGGCATTGGCGCTCCGCTCGCTACGGCTGCTGCTGCTGCGCCTCCGATTCCATTCATATTCTATTAACTAATAAACAAATAACCTTCGGGGCCACGAAAAAGTGCCCCCGCACCTGGTGGAATACCAAGCTAAAAGCATAACTACAAATCAAAATCAAAAAAAAGGCAGAAAAAAATAGAAAAAGGAAAGAAAAACGCACAGCATTGCCAAGAAATTGCGTCTGTGTTATTCTCTTCACTTCTCTTCGTCTCACCATTCGTTGTCTCGCTGCTGGGCTGTTTCCGTATTGTTTTCAGCAGCAGCAGAAGCAGAAGCGAAGCAGAAAACAAATTCATAGAAAACGCAAAATAAAGGCAAAGTAAAGAAAAGGCAAAAAGCAAAGTGTTTGCCTGTGTTTGCGCTTAAGCGTAAGCGTGTGCGTTTGTGTGTGCATGTGAACGTGCCTGCGAGTGTGTGATTAGTGGAGTGAACAACAACAACAAGAAAACAACGACAAATGGCGGACGTGAGCGATCCAAGTGAACTCTTCGATCTCGAGCTGCACGAGGATGACAAAGCACGAGATTCGGATGACGACAGGATCGAATTGGATGATGTGAGTACTGTCTGCTGAAATATATAGAACTGCGCAACAGCAGACTATACAGTTACTCAGCCACCCCCATCCCCATTCCCAAATTGTTAAGATTTTCCCTCTTTGTTTACCTTCACTTCGCTTTGTCTGCAGCTGGCCACAATATTCGTCGTATTTGCATTTTCTCTGTTAGGGAGCTGAACTTTCTGTAGCTTATCTGCTGCGCAAAAGTCCATCACTGAGACACGGAATGGAGTGTGCAAGTGTATGAGTGCGTGTGTGTGTGTGGCGTCATCAGGTTATTCAACATCTCTTCATTAAAAATACTCTTTTACACAGCTTGAGTTCAATCGCAATTTCTATCATTATCGCTAAATATTCTTTCGATATTAAGCAATCAAACTAAACGAATGTCCTTCAAATAATCATTATCAATTGCTTCACCCACACATACACACCGGCGTACCTGAGTAGACTATGTATACAAACAAGACAAACACACACACACATACGAACATGCAAACAGTTAAACTACCCAGTCGAACTTTTCGTGTTCGTGTTGTTCTGGTGCCATAGAAATGACCTTAATGTTTCTTTGTCGTCACATGCCGACTGACTGATCAGCGCGCAGTCCAAATGGTATTGGATGAAAGGTTGAAATTTTCAGTAAAATAATTAAGTTGCTAAAATGTTATAGCAGGCAATAATTTTTGTTAATAGCGTAAAAAATCTATAAAATTGTTAGTTTGAAAATATAAATTCTGAATAGGTTGTATAAGAAAATTTTAAGGGGAATCTAGTATGAATCAAAATTCCTTTTTTTTTTTTCTTAAAGAAGAGATAAATTTCATCTTGGAACAAATATAACTAAAGCTAAACAAGCAATTGGAAATAATATAATATAATCTTTTATAAATAAGGTTAATAGAATATATAACCTCCATTAAAAGTCTTAATCATCAATCTTAATCAGTTATTGCTGGTGCATGCAACAAGTCACAAATTTACTTTCTATCTTATCTTCTTATCACTTCTCTGAATCATTGCCCCAACTGGCGATGAATGAATGTTTCTTTCGTTATGTATTTTAGGCCATGAAGTGCTGCTGGGTTGATTTTCTTCTAGACTGTCATTTTGTAGGCTAAACTCCCCCCCTAAACAAAAAATTCTTATCAGCGAAGAGTATTAGAAAGCAACGGAAAAAACCCCTGCTGATAAGAAGAAAACGAAAAAGGAAGGAAAAGAAAATGTCGAAATGACTTGGAAATCAAGTCGATCGGCGCGTGCAGCTTTATTTGCTTTTATTTCTCTATATAGAAAAAATGCAATTGAAGTGTTACGTTTTCTAGATTAAAAAATACTTGAGTGTGTATATCTGGGTGTGTATGTGTGTGTGTGTGTGGCAAACCTCGGGGAATTGTGGACACTGGAAATTATGATGGATTTGTTAATTGGAATTCGGCGCCAGCATTTTGTGCTGAAACTTGCGACTTGAACCAGTTTTTCCCCATTACAAAAGCCAATCGGTTTTGATTTTATGCGGGCGTATAACATACAATTCAATAGGTATAGGTATATATATATAATGAGTATATAAAGCATATAGAAATCAAGTCTCCAAATCCCCAACCAATAAATTTAGAGAAGCAAACGCCACAGAATCAACGGTGGCAGAGTATTTGGCATTGTTCCGAGTTCTAATTTTAGTTTGTCATTAAAGAGAGAGAGAGAAGGTGTGTGCCTGTGTGTGTGTGTGTGTCTGACTGTGTGTGTACATAAAACTTGTAGTATATAGTCTTGTCGAAAAGACCCGAGGCGGTATTTTATCATGATTCGTTCTGCGTCGGCGTTGCCGCTTTTAACGATTTCTCTTGCCACAAACTCAAAATACTTTCTCCCCAAATGAGCGAATCTTTAACACATTTCTTTTGTCTCATTACAACACATTGCACAGTTTCAAGAAGTCGTCGACAGATTTCTCAGAAATTCATTTCAGTTATACAAAATTGATTATTATTTATAATCTTTATTTTTGGATAGACAGCTTAACAAGTTAATTATACAATATTTGGGAGTGTAATTACTGAAAAGATTTCTGGTTTCTCGAGACAAAGCACAAGTAATGAGTTTTCTCTGGGAATATCTAAAGTTTTAAATCTGCTGATTTTTAGCTACTACTAAACAGCTGATCGAATTCATTATACATTTTTTATGGACTCAGAATAGCTAATAATTTATTTGCTAAGTTCTAGTCACTTGAAACTTGTTCTATTAGCTCTGTAATCCAAATCCTTTTCCGCATATTTTTTTTTTTTTAACTAACTAGGAAGTATAAAAAATGTAACCCATTGATAATTATGGATACAAATCCATTAATTGACAATAAACTATTAACATATTTACAAATTTACATACGATTTACGACTCTCTATATCGGCGACTAATTGTTCAACTTTTCTGACTCATTTACATAACGTTATCTCCCTCACTCACCCACTCTCTTTCTTTTACTCTCTTGCAGGTCGATCTAGAACCGGAATTGAGCATAAATCTACATCAAGAGTGAGTAATGACAGAGTTATGTCGCTGGCGAAAGATGACACAGCAAATAACTTGAAGATCGCACTTCTCTTCTGGGAAATACTGAAAACTGGCAAACAAATGTTAGCGGGAAATCCCCCACAAGTAGTAGTAGTATAGCTGGTTTTTAGGCTGATAATCGGTTTATCGGCTGTGCCTGTGCCTGTGCCTCATATCAATTGCCGCCAGACAGACAACGAGACGGACGGGTGGATGGACGGACAGATAGACAGACGGTGTCCAACTGACGCTGCTACCAAGCTGATAAGGTGGCTAGATTTTCCAGCTACCCGACATGCGTGGGATGAAAGGGTAGGCTGTGTATGACAATAGTCAGAGTAAGGCATGAATGGGATATTAAGTTGTAGTAACAGTAATCAGATTTGTTATATCCCACAAAATGCAGTAAATTACAGCATACTTTTAGGCTGTTCACAGTGGGAAGTATTAAGCAAACAGCTAAAAGTGTGCAACGATTACAAGAGCAGTTAAATATTCAGCATTAAACTACTCCTACTTAGTTTTAGCATTGACTAACAGGTATATTATAGTTGGGAAATGCATCTAATCATTATTGCGCTTGTTTACTGTCATATGTCGTCGACAGAAGTGTTTACAACTACCAATTGACTACCAACAAGCTGTTGTTGGCCTGCTGTCTAGTGGGCAATATGCCAAGCAAACACTCAATACTCTGATGGAGTGGATGGATGGGTACGCTGCATCAAGTGAGTGAAAAGGGTGTGGAATTAGGGAAGTAGGGGACGAATTCTATGTAGGGTTCTGGCGCGTGTTTGTCAAAGGTTTTATTTATAGAGTGCGTGGGTTGTACAATTCCCACGCCAGCAATAATCTAAGCACTTGCTAAATTAATAAGCTAACTAACTCTTTTCACCTACCTATCCCTCCCTCGCTTAGTAATGAGGGCCAGGAGACTATACAGCTATCAGAGGAAAATGTCAATCCGGGCAAAATTAAATTGGGTCCCAAGGATTTTGAGCTCAAGAAAGTGCTGGGCAAAGGAGGATATGGCAAAGTATTTCAGGTACGTAAGCAATGAAATCAAAGTTAATACTTTTAATTAATCATTGGTATTTTTGGCCAACAGGTGCGCAAAACCGCTGGACGTGATGCCAACAAATATTTTGCCATGAAGGTGCTTAAAAAGGCATCGATTGTGACCAACCAAAAGGACACGGCACACACGCGTGCTGAACGGAACATACTCGAGGCTGTAAAGGTAAGAGATCAGCAATGACCTTGTTAGACCCTGTTGTTACGTGTGTCTGATTCCTCCTTGCAGCACCCGTTCATTGTGGAACTGGTTTACGCCTTTCAAACAGACGGTAAACTGTATCTGATACTCGAGTATCTGAGCGGAGGTGAGCTCTTTATGCATTTGGAGCGCGAGGGCATCTTTCTGGAGGATACCACCTGGTAAATCTCAAACCTACCACAGCTCAAACTGTAAACTAATTCTTGCTCCACTTGCAGCTTCTATTTGAGTGAAATAATCTTGGCTTTGGGACATTTACACAAACTTGGCATAATCTATCGCGATTTGAAGCCAGAGAATATACTGCTAGACGCACAGGGACATGTGAAACTAACCGATTTTGGTCTGTGCAAGGAGCACATACAAGAGGGTATTGTCACCCACACCTTCTGCGGCACAATTGAGTACATGTGCGTGACGCGCCCGTTAAAGCCTTTTAACTGATCCTTAAACTTGTTACATCGCTTAAACTGCTGATTAATCAAATACTTTTTATTTACTACAGGGCACCGGAAATCCTCACCAGAAGTGGCCATGGCAAAGCCGTTGATTGGTGGTCGCTGGGCGCTCTTATGTTTGACATGCTCACAGGCGTGGTAAGTAAAGTGCTCTGTGTGCTGTGGAGTCGGTCAGCTCTTAAAACCTATTGAAACTTTTCTATTTTTAGCCACCTTTTACCGCCGAGAACCGCAAGAAAACTATTGAGACCATATTGAAAGCCAAGCTTAATCTGCCAGCCTACCTCACACCTGAAGCCAGAGATCTGGTCCGACGCCTGATGAAACGTCAGGAGCCATTGCGTCTCGGCAGCGGACCAGATGATGCAGCTGCCGTGCAGTCACATCCATTCTTCAAACATGTCAACTGGGAAGACGTTGTCGCTCGACGTCTAGAGCCGCCAATTAAACCCTTACTAGTAAGCTGCAAGTATATTTAAATTATATTCTTAATTAAACTATGTAATTCGTTTTACAGCGAAGTGAGGATGATGTTTCCCAGTTTGATACGAGATTCACAAGACAAATTCCCGTGGATTCACCGGATGATACAACGCTCAGCGAAAGTGCCAATTTAATTTTCCAAGTGAGTTGAGTCATGATGCGATGTGATCTATAACTGTAGGTCGTAGGGTTCGTCAAAGTTTCTTATTACTATTTTGGAGTCTTCTACTTCAAATTCTTCCTATTTATTAATAATTTTGAATCGGATTTTTTGGGCTTATTCAAGCAAAAAGTTTGTCATTCGTTTCTTGTCTATTTTGGAGTCTTATGTCATTAAGTACATCGTTTATCTATGATTATAGGTCTTAAAATCTAGGCAGAATTCTCTACAAAAATGTTTAATTACAACTTGTTGATTCTTTTACTTCCCCAACTCATTATATTTTTCTCTCTACCAAAACCTTTGTACTTTGTGTTGTTGGTCTCAACTGTCGATGAGCCTAACACAAAATTTAATAGCTCCAGAGTCTATGTAGATTCTCTGAGGCTAATAATTATCTTCAACTCATGCCTCTATCTTTAACCTTTGTCTTAGTGTAATTACTATCGGGAGAACGGTCCCAAACTTATAATTATAGTTGGTAGATACTTCTCAGCATTTTCATGCTTGATTTCCATATTTCTGGGGAAAGTCCAAACTTCTTTTAAATGTTTAATGCATTGTTTTTTGGGGGGATAATCTTCGGGCGGGATTTTCACAATAAATACTTCAGTAAAGCTACACTTAATGCTACGTAGAATTCGATGCGATTCCATACAATTCTTCAGCGATAGTCTGCACCGCATTGAAAGTGTGGTTCCTTGAGGGGTATGCCAGTGGGTCCATCGGTAAACTCACAAAAGTTCAGACCAATACGTCGAAAGGGATGACACTTGCTCTTGGGATTACCCCATTTGCCGCGATATGTCAGCCAATCGGGCACCAGGGAGCGACCTATGGGGGTATATGGATATAACTATTAGACCCAATAGATCTATATAGCTTCACTTCTTACCGTAGGATCTGAGATTCTTGTAGCTAATGTCGACGGACTTCCAGGTGTTCCAGGGTGTACCAAATCCATTGATATCGTAGAGTCTTGCCACCTTAACGAATCTGTGCTTGCCTGGCGCTGTCCAGAGACCGTGGGATCCCTTGGCAGCAAAGAGTACTGGATGATTCTTGAATGTGGTCACTGTTTTGGGGAAATTGGGGCGTTGTAGGATGCCCTTGCGTGTCTCCTGGCGACGGAACTCAAAGGATCCCGTCAGACGATTATAGCTATAGTAGGCGCCAGCATCGTGCGCTGAGACGTACATGGCCTGTGGTTCGGCATCGCCATTGAAGTAGAGACTCATGTGCTCCCAGTCGCCCACGTGGCTGCCAATATCTCTGCGATTTCCCAGACAGTAGCCATAGACGGCCGGGAAAGGAATACGTCCCAGTGGTCCCAGGCTCAGCGTGCACATGGTCTTGCCCTGACTGTAGGGATAGAACATCCAGTAGGTGACATGGAAACCGGGCAGGTGTCCCCTGGTCCCTTGTGTCTCCTGTGCCGTTGAGTCCCCAATGTTGTTATCCTCGAGATTGTCGTCCACATCAGGACCACCGCTAAACTTGACATTGTCCGCCAGATTGGCTATAAAATTATTCACTGGCAGACCATTGTCCATGTCCTGTTCCACTTCCTGTGGCTGCTCCTCTGCCTTTGCGGGCTCTTGCAATGCTGCTCCCGCTAGTTGTGTCTCTCCCATGACCAAATCGTAGTCACTCAGCGGTGCATAGTCCGTCATTTTGGATGCTTCCCTCCTAACCCGCTGGAATAGTGGATACAAACGCGATGAACGTCGCACTGTATCATTGCGTTCCTCCAGCGGATCAATGGAGACGGGTATATAGGGTCCCCGTGTGCTTGACAAAGTGGGCACCACTTCCGATTCACGTTTGGGTGGCGGCGGACAGAGTGTGACCACGCCGTAGATAGGTACGGGTGCCTCATTGGGATTGCGTCCGTAGATAAAGGATTGTTCATTCTTTAGCAGATCATCCATCTCGGCATTGGTTACCAGGTGGGACTTGGTGGAATACTCACTAAAGGGCACACCGGGAGTTGCACGATCCTTGTCCATCGGATGCACATGCTGCAGAAATTCCTCCACGCCCAAAGGCATAAATTTCTCCTCCGGCGCAAGCCAAACAATCGGTGCCCATTGTTTGATCAGACGTTCAACTGATTTATTAACAGAAATTAGAGAAGAAAGAAGCAGATGAGCAAGATTAGCTGCATTAACTTGAATTTAATTAGGCAATTACTCAATCTCTGTCGAAAACATCTCAAACACACACACTCACACACATGTATACCCTGTTAACCAGTCGTGCATCTGTTTCACGTCTAACTCTAAATTCGTTCGTTTCAAATTTCAGGTGTAATAAATTTCACTTTCACACACTTGAAACGGCCACCCAAAAAGTTTCCCTCTTCCACTCTCCCATTCCCTTGCTGCTCTTGCTGTACTTGTAATTCGTTCGGTTTGTTGTTGTTGTTTATTGTTAGTGCTTCAGCTAATTTGCAAATTAAACTTGTTGTTGTTAGTCTTTTTTCTTTGGCTACCGCCGTTCCATATAAATACGCACTTTGATGGAGCAATGCCAGCGGCGAGGCCGTCATCGGTCATCCAAGTAAATCATGTCGAAAAATTTCACTTAATATCAACAAAGCAAAAAAGTGTGTTAAACTAAAAGTTATGCGACTTTTGTTTGCTCTAGCAAATTGAATTGGTCTCCCTAACGTTTAGTATTTGCTTAGTGCAGCTTAAACAAGAAAGAAACTGCAATTAAATTATTCAAATCGGTATCCAGCGACCGCGAATAGCGCTGCCGCCACACGTTCAGGATAGTTTAATATTGTAGTTAGTCTCCACACCAGTTATAAACTACAATACTGTACGATACGGAAAAACGGCATTGAAGCTTGAAAACTATTTTATAAATTGTGGGAAAAGTGGGCGTGGCAGTCCAAATTTATAGATGGCAATGCAACTATGCTGTCGCTAGGAACTCCCGTACAAGAATTGGTGATCCTAGGTGCCATAGTTACTGAGATATTTGCCGAAAACACCAATTTTTCACGAGGTGTGTCCAGTTTTTTTTGCTTTTTGTGGGCGAATGGGGCGTGGCATCGAAAAAAAAAAGATTCTTGTATTGACTGACTAAATATCTGATCGTTTGACACCAAGCTCGAACTTGTAGCTCTTACCATCTCTGAAATCTGTTTGTTCATACGGACAGACGGACAGACAGACAGACAGACAGACAGACAGACAGACAGACAGACAGACAGACAGACGGACAGACGGACAGACGGACATGGCTATATCGACTCGGCTTGTGATGCTGATCAATAATATATATACTTTATGGGGTCTGCCACGCCTCCTTCTGCCTGTTACATACTTTTGCACAAACCCAATATACTCTTGCAGAGAGTATAAAAATGTCCTTAAAAATTCTGAAAAATACTGCATACTACTCTTTTCAGTTCTCAAGTTAAGCTTGTTCCACTAGTTCAAATGAACTGTTACCAGTAAGAGTATTCGCTGCGCGCTCAACAGCTAATCAGCTGTAGCTGTGTCCAATGCTAATAGATACCGTATGCATACCTACTTCTTTATCTAACGGCGTTATATGTGCATATTGCAATATTTGTTGTTGTTGCTGCTGCTGCTCGAAGGAGATAGTAGTCTCTTCGTTGTTGTTGTTATCGATGAAAGTGGCAGCAGCAGCGTCAGTTGCATTTACTAGTCTTGTTGTCGTACTTGTTGCTGGCAATAGTTGTTGCTGCTGCGGTGGTAGTTGTTGTTGTGATTGTTGCGGCAGCGCTGCTGCTAACGCTGCCGCCATCAGCAGCAGCAACGAGAGTGAATTTATTTTCAATTGTTTGGACATTTTACAAAAGCAAAACGCACGTAGCTTGCTAATTTTATTTCTTTTTCTTGTAACTGTTTATTTCTCAGCCGTGGTTTTTGTTGTTGTTTATGCTCATTCACAGTAAGCAAACAAAGCTGCGCTTTTATTTCTGTGGTGACCGCAAAGTTTGTGGTGTGGTTATTGCTGCTGTTTTCACACAATTTGTACGCGTCTGCCAATTTTTGTTAAAGATTTCTTACACATGCTTTTATTATTAGCGAGTTGTTACGAACATTTTGGTGTTTTGTTGTTTATTTTATTGAACATTATGCAATTTCACAAAACCTTAAAAAACATTTCCGCGCGCACACAGTTTGACAGCCATTGCATTCAGTTCGGCATATGTTGCGCCGGCGCAGACGCTAACGTTGACTGCAGCCGCGCAGTCTCACACACGCACAGTTCTTGTCCTAATTATAGCATGCGACGTCGCCGTTGAGTGTATTCACAGCTGTTGCTTCTGCGCTCTCGCTTTCTGCACGTGCGCCTGCGCGTCTCTCTCTATCGCTGCCACCTCCGCTCTCTAAGCACAGCGACTGCAAGCTCTGAACTGGTTTTTTTTCTTTTTTTTGGAACTTTGTAGCAGTCGTGCAGAGAAGCTGAAGGCCAAATGACGCTGCTGCTGCTGCTGTTGATTTATGGCTTGTGCAAGTTCAGTCAAGAATGAATGTCACTGCGCTTTGCATAGTGAAATTTAAGTTTTGCCAATACTCCGTTAAGCCTTTCTCCAATAAGAAACGATAACTGTGTATGTATGGGTGTGTGTGTCTGTGCGCTTTATAAAAGCACTGAGGTTCAGGAGAACTTAGTGATGAGAGGCGTGAGGTTGGAGGTGGGGCGCACAGCGCGCTTGTAAAATATTTATTTTCTTCACAACACGAAAGTTGATTTTTATATCGTTGTCGTTTGCTGCTGCTGCTTCTTTTTCTTCGTCTGCTCTTTGCTGCTGCTGCCGTCGTGTGCACAGTTTGAGCGTTACTTTAAGACTGGCCAGCCGAACGTGACTGAGAAGTGAGAAATGGCCATGGCTTAAAAGACGAAGAGAGTTTAACATTTGTTGTTGTTTCTTTTGTTGGTACGGGCTTTAAACCATTGAGCAGCTAATTGCAGCTCATAGGCAGTCAAAAACAACGCTTCTGTTTGTTATTTTTGTGTGAGTTTATATTTGTTTATTATTATGTGCGGCAAGTGTGTTTTGGCCCTTTTTAACTTTTCTTTGTGCACTGTTATTTGGTTGCAGTCAAATTGGCAAGTGGCGCTGCCAAAAGTGCTGTAATTTAAAGCAACTATTATTTAATTTCCTTTTAAAAGGCACTAAAAGTGCGTGAAAAGTGTTTGTAAACAGTTGAGGAACTATTGTAAGTGGTTTGACGCGAGTAAAGTTTTAAGGTAACTGAACACTTGTTCTAATCAGACTTCTTTCTACAGTTTGAGTCAGTTTTCTACGCTGCTCTCGCTGCACTCTTCCGTAATGCCACTCAAACTGTAGCACAGAATTCTTTTTCAATTAGAAGCTTTTTAAGTGTTCGTTATGAAACTTTCTCATAACTCTCCCGCAACTCTTGTTAGTGGGTCATCGTACGTTGAGTGTTTGTGATGTGATGCGCTGTTGATACGATCAACTCCCAAATTGGCATTCCAATTAGCATTGCGCTCACGTACAATTTCATTCCAATTCCAACTTGAAGCGTCTCGCATTTGTGCAGCTTCTTCTTCTTTGCGTGAATGGATTAATTCACACCGACAGCCGGCGGCCCTTTTTTTATTTATAATTATTTTATTGCATTCATCATATTTTTAGTTTATTATTTGGTTGTGGTTTTGGGATTTCGTCAAAATTTAATTAGTGTCTTTTTCACGCTGGCTGTCGGAAACAAAAATTATGCAAAATGTGTTACATAGGCAGTTGGGTCAGTTGGCCGAGTGTTTTTGTTGTTGCTGGTTGTTGGTTGCCTTGCATAATTCCTGACAGGGGGGAAATTAGTATTCGCAACAGGGAGACTTGCTCCAAATTCAATTGCGCAGACAATTAAAATCAAGTGAGTCATTAAAATGAGCTGGTCACCCTAAATTAATGCAGATCAAAGTTCAGCACTTGTTCCAGGCTCTGTATAGAAGTTTGTGTTACTGGTTTCAAAGAACGGCTCACAGCAAATAGTTCAGAGCTTTGTTAAGAAAAAGAACTGTTTTCATACGATTAATTCAACTTTTATTTTCTATTGCAGGGTTTCACCTACGTAGCGCCATCGATACTGGAGGATATGCATCGTGCAAATCGAATGCCAGCACGTTCACCACGTCGCACTCCACGACAGCACTCCCATCAGCATCCCGACAACAGTTTTCGATTGCAATTCCCGTCGGCAAATGCGAACGTGGGTGGCGCCAATGCCCCAATGGCGATGCATCGATCAACATTGTTTGCACGTGCCACGCCCCCACATCAGCAGCATCAACATCCACATACGCATCATATGGCGACATTTGCACCACGTCCATCGCCAGCGCAGGATGAGATGATGGATGTGCAGCAGGGATTGCCAATGGTCTAAGGTTACTACAAAGAGGGAAGCAGCAACAAAAGAGAGAGCAGGAGAGCGAGAGCGCAAACGGAGAGCAGATTGTTTTTGTTATGGATAAAGAAATGAGAGTGGAAGAGAGTGGAAAATGAAAGGAAGAGAGGAAAGAGGCGTTTTGTTTGGATTATGCATAAAAACTACAGTTAGACACAAAACACATAACATTAATTAATAAATACATATATATACCATGTATGCTATAGCTATAGCTCACTATATATAGGACATAACTATATATGTATGTAGATCAGCAGGAGAGTGAGAGAGAAAGCGGTAGTGTGAGCGAGAGAAAGCGAGAATCGTGTAAAATATTTAACTAACTTACGAAACTATGTTTTATGCATACTATAGGCAAAAATGTTTAAACAATTTAGTTCAAATGTACACTTTAAACTTTTTGATTTTTTTATTAACACACAACAAACAAACCCACACACACACACACACACTCACGTATACTTATGTACTAAAAAGTGAAAAAGGACAAGAATTATGTTTATGTCGCAGATTTATAATGATTTAGTAGCTGAACCATTTATTATGTTTTAATGAAGACAAACAATATACATACATATATATTTTTTTTGTTTAGTTTCAAGCTTTAAATTCAATTAACAATTTACAAGAAAAATCATCAAGTAAACAATAAAGAAACCTCTGTGTATAGTGACCACAACATGTAGTTATATAGGACAACAAAATCAATGATAACGATAATACTAATGCTAACGATAATAAAAATGAATATCTTATTGAAAAACTGAATATGAAACGATATTGAAAAAGGTTTCCAAGCAAGATTTGCATAGCCAATTTATAGAACTTATTTTGAGTTTGTTTTTTGCTTAATTTAATTGAAATTTCTTTTGATTTGTTTATCTTCGACTCGCTTTCAGTTGCTGCGCAACACATTTTTTTACCTAAGTTACTTAAAAGTTGTTCAAATAAAATATAAAAACAATTAAGGCATTTCTTAAAAACAAAAGCAAAACAGCGGCAAAATGAAAACTAAAAACTAAAAAACTTATTATAAAAAATAAAAAAAAAATAAAAAACGAAACTGAAACCCGATGATGCTATATGTATATTTTAAAATCCAATAATTATTGTGTACTGAGAAACTAAATGCTGCCACAAAAACAACAACAAAAGAAAAAAAAAAACAAAAATAAAGAAAAGTAACTAAAATTTGTAAACTAAAAAACGAATTGTACAATTTATAAATAATTGTGTTTGTACTTTGATTATATTCTGTTTCCGTTGTTTTTTGTTTATCAACAAATTAACGATATTTGCAAGTTAAAAAAGTAAATCTTAAAACTGAAAACTTAAAACGAAATGAAAATGAAAATAAGAAAAGAAAACAAAATACAATGTCAAATATAATCAAAAGGTGCTTTGAATTGTTTACAAAAAGACAAGACAACTACAATACAAAAACAAAAGGATAAACAAACTATTGAAAACGAGAACGACTAAAAACTAAATACTTATAATGGTTATGTGTATAATAGAGAAAACAAAAAACAAAACATATTTATATAAACAAAAAAGAAAATACCTCAGAAGCAATTATTTTTGTTAAAAAAAAAAGAAAAGAAAAGAAACTAAAAAATAATACAACAAAATAAATAAATAAGCAGAAACATATAAAGCATAAAAAATAAACTTAAAAAATTAAATGAAAGCAAAGGCAACAAATATTTAGCTAACGAAAAATGTTTGTTTTTGCGATTGAAAACCTATAATTAAAATTAATCTATAAATATAAATATTTTTTGCATGGTAAAACATTTGATTTGTTTATGTGTATTCTTTTTTTATAATTTTTGGATCTTTGTTTAAGTGGAAATGGAATGAAAAACTGTTTTCATTTGGATAATAAAGGGAAACCCCAAAAACAACAAAAACAAAACTTAAATTGTGCTTAAAACTTAAGAATTATGTATAAAAAGAAAAGGAAATTCGATGAAAAGCGAGTAGAAAAACCCAAGAAAAAAGAAACACTGCCTACACTAAAGGAAACAACAACAAGTAAACAAAAAAAAAAAATTAGCAACAAATTAAACAATAAAACAAAGAACAAGTAAATGAATTTAAGAAAAATAAAGGACAAACCAAACAATTACAGTTACAGTTTGTATGCGTAGATAGCCAAGTTAAAAAACAATTAAAACAAAACAAAAAAAAAACAGCAAAAAGTCGAGAAAAACCACAAAACCGATACTAAAACACAGGTCCACAAAGTGAAGACAGGAAGAGAGATAGAAACGTCGCATTAGTTGCTAGTTCTAGTTTTCAGATTCTAGAATAACAATAATTAAATTAAGCTAATTCATTTGTACAGAGAGAGAAAAACGAGCACACACTCAGCTAACTAAACTACACAGCAAGAAAAACTAAAGTGGAAGTAAAGGAAAATCAAGTTCATTGTTAATAATTCATAACTAAAAGATGTTGGCAGCCCTGGCAATATGATAAACGTTATTTTGTAAGCGCCAGCGTAGGTTAAAGCCAAGTTAGTAAACTAATTAAGAGGAAACTCTATTCGAGGCCATAGCAAGAAGAAGCACGAACGAAGAATAAAGAATTCTACGGAAGAACAGAAGATTTGAAGCCAAACTGAAAGCAACATACACTGAAATCCAAAAATAAAAACTATTAAAGAAAAAATAAACTATTTAAAAGAAAAGAAAAACATCAAACAGATCCTAGTTAATTAAAATTGTACATTTTTATTATCATTAAGAAGTAAGTGCATAAAACTATATATATCTACATATATATATATAAACACACACATGTATACATAGCCTATGTATATGTAAAGTTACACGATGATAACAGCAAACAAACAAATGTATATCGTAATAAATTCAAACTAAATTTTACAAAAAATATATAGAAACTATATTAAATTGTTGTGGAAAATACAGCTACACTCACCGCTTAAAGTAAGTTGAAAGAGTCTTAAATTTAGTATTTCAATGTAAATCAAAGCTAAAATTCATTAACCTCAATATAAATTAGCTTAAAAATGTTTTAGCTTTGAAATATTTCGAATATTTGCTACAACAAACTGAAGCTTAAAAAATTTCCCACTTGGCCAGAAAAATCCCAATGAAATTGCCTCTATAACCCCTTTGGTGGGTACATCTAAAAATAGTTGCGTTGGTCAGTGCTGCTCAAACTGTGTCATACAAAATGGCGTCTTTGATTAGCACAAATTATTGGCAAAATAGTGTAGACAAAGGAGTTGAGGAGAGGGAAGAGAAAGGTGGCGGAAAACTAAAAAGAAAAGGAGAAAAAGCGAAAGTATGTTAGTCGTAACATAAATCGATCAGGGGGCCGCAAGGGGCCACAGGGGTGTGGCTTGAAAGTCACAAAGGCACAAGCTATTTTAAGGTGCAATGAAAACCACAAGGACGAGGACGAAGCAGCGGAGGGTAGAGAGAAAGGGAGCAGGAGTAAGAGGAGAAGAGTCGCGCCTGCCACCGCTCGAAATTCCTTGGAACTGGAACTTGGTTCTTATTTCTGGTTGCGTTTGCGTTTGTGCCCAATTGGACTGGCAGCTGACGGCAGTAGGAAATGCAGAGACGGCGGCAGAGAAGCGTGCTGAGGGGCGATGACGGTAAAGGGAGTAAAAGGGTAGCTATAACTGAAGAGAGACACATGGACACGGCCACAGGAGCATACATGCACTGCGAAAAAATAGTATAGACCTGCCTACAAAAACTGACGAGATAAGAACTCTAGTCTAGACCACTTTCGCTCAGTGCACAACATAATAATAAATACCGCTAGGCAACGGCTACATTCCTTAGCATGAATCGATTAAACTTAGCTCGAGTTGGGGCAGCGGCGTAGAGGGACGGCAGGTGGGGAACAGGTGTAGGAGCAGGAGGAGCATGATTTGGATTTGGTCGCTTCAGGTGCAGTCTCAGTAGCAATTGAAGTCGTTACAGATTCGGAACAGTTCGCCAGGTACAACTATCAATATTTCCTTCTTCTTTTTTTCCTGCTGTACACTCCCAACAAAGTGTGCCATTTAAAGGAGTTTTTTCCTGACAGGGGAAAAATTTTAGATAGATTTTCATACATGTAACTTTTAAGCTGGAGCTTACGCAATCTTACATTTCTACATTCTATATCTATATATTTTTTTACATTTCTTTGTAATTAGCCAACTTAACAACTAGATAACGAGTTAAGTCCTTGAGTGTCAATCATGTTGCCCAATTTGAAGACGCGTCGCATAACGGGTCTGCAGCTGGCCGGTAAGCATCTGGGACCAGTGGCAAAATGTCCACCACGCTACTCTGAGGAGGATTGGGACTACAACAACAAGATCAAGTTTCGCATCACCTGTGATCAGGAGAAGCTAGCTGAGCGCATTGTAGAGTAAGTAATTAATTTGGGACCGAAAGGGAAGCAAACATCTTATCTAAGAGTAATCAAATTAAAAAAAATTATCATTGACAAATCGGGGATTATGTGGTTATTAATAATAGTAGAATCCCGAAAATTAATACTCCTCTTGTGACTTTACTGACATAGTTTGGAAAAACTCATTGATTACCTAATTCCTAGCAGGATTCATTGATTTTTGCCGACATTCCAATATATTTTTCCATGTTTTTGATACTTCCATAGTTATTTACAATGGAGGATATACCTACTTTGTATAGAATTGATTTTACCCCAAAGTCCCTGATTCATTTTATCTGAGACGTAGAAAAATTTGTGACTTCAGCTCTTGAGATCCAAGAATGGAAAATTCCCTTTTTTAATTCCCTACCCCTCTTTCCTCCCTTCTTCACAGGGAGTCTCGTCGCGTGGTGGATGAGACCAAGGATACCACCAAGAACTGGCAGCGCGAGGTGGAGCATCACATGCGCGAGCGCACGAGTGAGATTCGCTTTCTCGTAGATGAACTAAATCGGCAGAAGAAGACGGCCGCCTTGGAGGATGAAACCCTCAATACGTACCGCAATCGTGTGTTGAGCGCCATTGAGTTTCTCAAGGAGAAGTCACTGGCAATTTGCAAGCAGTGTCTAATCCTGCGCGAAGGACGCATTGGAGTTGATCTTTGCGATGACGAAGTGGATCGTTCGCTACGTCGCGAACTGAAGGTCATTAAGGGCTGTCAGGGTCTGGCCGATGCAGCCCTCAAGGAGGCAGAGGAGCAGATACGTAAGCTGCGTGCGGCCATGTATCTGTTGGATCAGGACTTGGCGGCCAAGGACAAGTCGCTGGCCATTGATGAGAAGAATCTTAAGCTGAAGGATTTCCAGCACGATCTTGGCAAGGGCCAGGATTTGTCCAAGCAGCACTGGTAAGTGGAGTGACTTATAGATTAAGACCCATATACTGTTACAGATTCAAAAGTATCTAAAGTGTAGTAAGCACCTAAGTGTATCTTTTCTGATTTTATTTCCTTCACTTTTCCCTCTCCAAGCCAATTCTCGCTTACCGAGTGGCAGGCGCAAACCTACGAGAATCTGGAGGCAAATGCCAAGGCCTTGGTCTCGGCTGGACAGCTGCGGGCGTACATCGATCTGCTGCTGAAGCAGGTCTGCGAGGACATGCAAAACCAGACGGATCGCACCAATGAGGCCTTCGAACGTCGCATCGCAGAGACGAAGCACGTGAAGCAGTGTCTGGAGAACAAGCACAAGGACACCATGGATCACATTCATCAGGTGCAGCGAAACATGAGCGAACTGGAGAAGGAGATGTCCGACAAGCAGCGGGCCATCACCTTGTGCCAGACACGTCTCAGCAATCGTGCCCATCGTCCTGGTCTGGAGCTGACCTGTGACATGGTCCAGGATGCGCTCTACAATGAGCTGCAGGCCCTGAAGGCCTCTGTCTGCAAGCTGAATCAGAAGCTCAACGAGAACAAGGCTTCCATGCGGTATCTGATGCATGTCCAGGTCATGCAAGAGGAGGAGATCAATATCAAGGCAAACACTTGCAAGATTGACGAGGTCGATTGCATGACCTTGCGACAGGCTCTCAAATACACATCTTTCTAAGTAGTGCGCAGGGTCTGTCGACGCTCTACTCTATCTTGAGTCTTCTGGGAGCATCTACACCCATTTTAACACACCCAAAACACACACATATACACAAACATATTATAATTCAAATTCAAATTACATGTGCATTCCTCGTTCAACAAATACTAAATTATCGACATGCTTAAGCATGTTAAATAAATTGCATTTCACTTCGAGTTCAAATTAAGTTTATTATTATGTTTAAATATACAATTTTGTTATAGCATTGATTCTTCCAAGTCAGAGTTACAATGGCAGCAGCTATTGTCGTCTCTTTCTGATTACATGCTTGCTAAGCTTGTTTCAAGACAGTTCTTCTACAGTTTATGCCATCTCCCTTACGCACATACGTATATGTATGTGAATGCACACATACACACTCAACTGATTAAAATATCAACTGTTTCCAAGTCAAAACACAGCATTCACACCAGGCGAACAGAATTATTAGTAAGAAGCTGCTTCCAAAACATAACCGCAAAATTCGCTGCTTGAAAGCGAGGCAACAAAGAATACACATGAAGGATATAACGGTTTCAAGATCATAGAAATAAGGTAACAAAAAAAATATGAAATACAGTTATGTTTTGTTATTTCCCCAACCTGCGTTAGCCAATCGCATTGTTCGATCTTTCTCACAGAAACTTGAAGCACAACAACAAAAAGCATAAGGAGCAAGACCATCTGCTAATTCTGAACACCTGGCAGCTGTGCTGAAATTTTAAATATTTTCTTGATATCATGCCGTCCTTCTTACAATCACACAAACATACATGCAGACATTCACACATACATATATAAATACATACACAAATGCAAACACACATCCATACAAACATACATACACTGATCGAAATTGCCGCGGCTTAGAAGTGAAACCATTCACAAAAAACCAAGCGGACAGAAATAATAGCTAGTTGCTGCTGCCAAAATCCCAATACAAATTACAAGTGCACTGTGCAAAAAAGTAGCTCTACAAATTCTTTCAAATTGCTAGTAATTTTCATAGAAATTGAAAAGAAAATCCGATTTTGCACAGTGCAACTCGCAGGTCAGACAACAACAAATTAACATTGGGATTAGTGAAGTAACCGTTAAATGTTAAAAGAAGGAACAGAATAAAGAAAATATGTCCAAAACCAATGAGAAATGGAACAATAGAATGGCTTGCTCCAATTTAGCAGAAATTGCACTTACAATAACAAATATGCCGCAGCAGCAATATCATCTGTTTATTCTGTTCACCTAGTCGTACGGCTGGTAAATCAAATGTTTTAGCATTTCAAACTGTGGAAGGCACTCACGCTAGTGACTAAAGAAGTGCTTTTGTTTTTGCGCCAAATTTAAGATCAGTGCTGTTAATTGTTTTTTGATTATTTTTGATTAAAACTGTATACTGGGCATATTAAAGCCGAGCAGCTCATTCTACCTATTTTTTTGTGGCTATTGATTGAATTGCTGTCACGACATGCTCAACTTTGGGCTGATTTCAATTTACGACTTTGATTTGGAGCAGTTAAAACTTTTTCTGTGATAACATAGAAACATTACTTTCTTCAGTACATCGAAAAGGAAGAATGGTGTGTTACGAGCCAATTATTTGTTTATTATCAACTTTTTTACTCTAACTCTTAATATTATTTTAGGCTTAAATTTATATATCTACTTAATTCCATATTTCTAGCTGAACAGACGTGGTTCCGGAATCCAGGCAAACTGCGGAATTTCTTGTGGCACTTGTCGCACTTGTAGGGCGACTCCCCCTGTGGGTATACATGTGCTCCTGTAGGTGCAGAAGACGGAAAAAGGACTTAGGGCACTGTTGACACTTGTACGGACGATCGTCTTTGTCCGTGTGAGTACGCAGATGGGCGTTGAGGAACGAACGCTTCGCAAATGCATTGGGGCAGTAAAAACATTTATAGGGACAAAATTCGCTCTTGTGAATGTTTTTGTGCTTGGTCAGCTTGTCCATTTGCAGGAATTCCTTGCTGCAAATGATGCAGCGATAAATCTTTCCAGATAGCGGCGATGCTTTATCAATTGGTATAATTCTGCCACCTGAGGCATTTAGTGTGATCGTTCGGTTAAGTGTCACTATCCCAGTTTTTTGTGTGAACTGAGTTTTCTGTTGCTGTTGAGCTGTGTCTTTGTTTTTGGAGGAAGTCTCTTCGCCGCAGGAAACGAAGACACTATTTTCAATTTTCACGCAGCCCAAATCCACACTCGATTCCGTTAGTTGCCATTCCTCTGTCTCTGTCTCGCTCACCTGCTCTTCCTTCTCCTTCTTAAAAGTCACTAGAAGATGCTTATCCTCCTCCTCCTTCTTTGCCTCATTACAGCTAACTTGCTCCGTCTCCTTTTCCTGCTCCCTCAGCAGTTCCATGAACCGTTCGTGGCTCTGTTCGCTGGTTCGTTTAAACCGAAATGCATTAAGGCAATCCAACACACACGTATCGCAGATTTGCCTCGGCAGCTTGTCATCTTCCCGTACCTTGCAACCTGCGCATTCGTTTAGCATATCCGCTAGGCTGGGCTCCTCACCGCCGAGTGTTTTCTGCTCCTCGAAGATGTTTACCAGTGCCACGGAACTGTCCATGCAAATTCGACAAACGGCTTCCATTATTTTTTTAGTTGTTTTCAATCGGGTCAAAATTCTGCTTTATTCTGTTACTTGTCACACGCTAAGAGAAATTATCGTTATATCGATGTATCGATTTTTAGCTAGCCGATTTTTACGATTTTGATTTGCTTATCGGTATTTCGGCTGGCTGTGTGCACAATATCGATAGTATCGAACTACAGCTGGGCAAGCATTAGTGGAACTCCATAAACGAATTAAGATTATTTTAAGTTTTGTTGACTACATTTATTTAAAGTAAATTAATTAATTATGGTTTTTGTCCCATGTGTGTAAGCAAGTGGTACTCCACATGCTGTTTCTTCTTGAAAGCCTTTGAACACTGTGGACATTTGTAGGGACGTTCGCCTGTATGCTGAAGTATGTGATAATTTGCATCCTGTTTGCGCACAAAAGTCTTAGGACACTGTGAACACTTGTAGATGCTATGAGTTCGCAAATGTTTCTCCAGCTGTGGCAGTTGCTGGAATCCTCTAGAGCAATTTGGACAGACCAGCGAACGTTCGTGGGTATGAATGCGTAGATGTAACTGAAAATTGGCAGCTGAACTAAAACATTTTGTGCACTTTGTACATTTAAAAGAAGGTTCCACGCGATAGCAGCCCAAACTGTGCTCCTCGAAGTCCATTTTTCTCGTGAAGGCCTTGGAGCAGTGGTTACACTGGTATTGTTTCCTGTTGTGAATTTCTATGTGTCCCTGTAGACTGGTAGTGCTAGTCGAGAGTCCCTCTACTGCAAACTCGTCTAGGGAAGTATTTGTTACCGTTTCCTTTTTACTTTGAGTCAGTTGCTCCTCCTCTGAAGTCTCTGGGGGTTCTAGTTTCAGCAGCGACTCCTTCTCTAGCATTTTCCAGAAACTCCTCTGACTCTCCTCGCATCTCCGCTTTAATCTGAAGGCATTTTTTGTCTCTATCACGCAAGTGAGACAAATCTGATTTGGCAGTGGATCGTCCTGGTGAATATCGCATCCAACGCACTCTTTCAGCATCTCAACCAGACTCAGTTCCTCCAGTTGCCTCGGCTGTGGGTTGAACAGTTCCACGAGTGTGACAGAACTGCTCATGCAGACCCGGCACGCTGCTTCCATGTTTACGTTTTATGCCACTTTGTTTACAACCTTCGATAGGCAGCGCATAACTATCGAAACTATCGAAATACAGTGTTGCTTAAAATAATTCAATGGAAACAATTCATTAAATGAAATTGAGTTTAAAATCGACAATTTCAAAAAACAAATATTTTAAATTGTATTAAATTAAAAAATTTTAATTAAAATGGAAAAAAGTGTTGAACAAAGAATTAGCATTAAGTCTTGTGTTGCCAACGGAATTTCGTGTGCGGAAACGTTGCGAATGTTGCAAAAGGCTTACGCGGACTCGGCTTTATCCAAAACCCAAGCCTACGACTGGTACAAAGCCTTTGGAGCTGCATCATCATGAGCGGGTGTCCTTGGACATTCTGGCTGGTTCACCTTCTTGAAACGGATCTTAACTGGCGGTGAGGTTGGAGGCTAAAACTAAAGAAAGCGCGCCAAAGTCGATCGGAAATCAGGATCAGGTCCACAATGAACGTGTACCGACAGGTCAAAACCTTCAGAAACGAGCATACTTTAAAGAGGATAAAATAACATGATGAAGTTTAAAAAGCAATAACGTTTTATTCACAATATCCGGTTACTTTTCCGGAGAAGACACGATTTAATTAAATTTTAACTAATTTATTTATTTAATCTTATTCGAATATTTCGGAGCATCGACTTCAATTTTGTCCGCTTCTTTAATCTTTGCCTTACGTAAATTAACAATTGGATTAAATTTGCTCTTTCGCTTCATGGGCAACTTGACCGGCTCTGGCGGCACACAGATGTGTTTCTTAAGACCGGGTCTGCTCCGGAAATCCCTTGTGCACTTCTCACAGTGGAACGGACGATCGTTGGTGTGGACCAGCGCATGGGTATTGAGATGTTGACGACGCGTGAAGGTCTTGGGACACTGTGAACACTCGTACGGACGTTTGCCGGAATGAATGCGACTGTGCTTCTCCAGGTTCGAGGGATGATTGAATGTCGCTGGACAGAGTGGACAGACATACGGACGTTCACCGGAATGAACGATCAAATGTGTTTGTAGATTCGCATTGCGATTAAAAGACTTGGGGCAATGTGGACACGGAAATGGACGTTCACCCGAGTGCGAGAGCATGTGATCCTTAAGGTGATGGCTTTGTGCAAAGACTTTGGAGCACACAGTGCACTCGTATGGACGTTCTCCCGTGTGGACTCGCACATGAGCCCGCAGATGCGATCGCTGGTTAAATCCCTTCGAGCAATACGGACACAGAAATGGACGATCCTCCGTGCTGTGTATGAGTATGTGCTCTTTGAGTAGACCCGCGTTACTCAGTTCTTTGCCGCAGATATCACATAGGTGGAGTTCCTTTGGCGCAGTGGGCGTGGCATCTACAGTTAAGATATTTATCTCTGGTTCGAATTTCTTCGTTAAGGAATCCAGATCCTTTGGTTTAGTTTCGGCATTTACTTGCCAGTTTAGTTCACATTCATCTATGCCTATAGCTGCTTCTCCTGCGCCCACTGCTACGCCAGGATCTCCACCTTCTTCCGCTGCTTTGATGCAGTCCACCTTCTCGAAGCTCCATTCGTGATTTTGTTGTTCATTTGCTGAGGAAGATTCGTCTCCACAGTGTTGTATCTGAAACAATTGCCAGAAGTGGAGGTGACTCTTTTCGCATTTACGCTTAAATCTGAATGCATTTTTTGTGTCTCCAGCACATGTAAGGCAAATGTAATTTGGTAATGGATCGTCTTGTTGCACTTCGCAGTTGACGCATTCGGTAAGCATCTCGGCCAAACTTTGCTCCTCGGTCTGTTCCGTTTGCTTGGAAAACAGATCCACCAGCGTGACGGACCCATTCATGCATACGCGACACACGGCCTCCATGTTTACAATTTATCTGGAAGAATTTTACGCTTTTGTAGTGCAAATGGTTGTTGTGACACCAATGTCAACATATTGCCCAACTAAGCAATGAAACCAGTGTTGCCAGACCGTTATTGTTGTTACTTTCGATAACAATGTACCTCAGTTTATCGGCAAGCCGCCACTAGTTATCGTTTAAGATGCAACCCTTTATGCTACAAACAGCTACCAATTAGTAGAAAAAAAAACTTATTTAGAATTCAGCCGCTTTGTTGAAGTTATTAATTAATGTTAAGCTAAAAGTGTACAAACCAGAAATTAAGGTAAGCAGTAGCAGTTGTCCGTCTGTCGAAATGTTGACTGTGCCGCCCTTTTTCATCTGTGCGCCCATTTTCCAGTTGGGCAGCGTCCGTCGAGCCGCACAGTGCAGAAAAATGGAGTACAGCCACGAAACTGAAACTCGAATTACGAAAATCAATAAAAACAGAATATAGAAACTGAAAAAATATAGCAAAAACACAAAAAAATAATCTCATTATATTGTTGCAGTTTAGAATTTAGAGATGTCAAAACGGAGCGCTGATGATGCCAGCGCCGGCAGCGGTGGTGGCGGCAGCGGGAGCAGCAGCTGTCTGGTCGCCGCTGCGGCCGCTGGACAGCCGCCAATTAAGAAGGTGCATTTTGAACCACATCTAATTGGGCCGGTATCCACACTGGAGGAGATGGATATCAAGGTACTGGAATTTCAGAATAAAAAACTCGCCCAACGGATTGAGCAGCGAATGCGCTGCGAGGCCGAACTGCGGCATCGCATTGAGCAACTGGAGAAGCGTCAGACGCAGGATGATGCAGTCCTCAATGTGGTCAATCGCTATTGGAATCAATTGAATGAGGATATACGGGTGCTTTTGCAGCGCTTTGATGCCGAGACGGCCGATGAGCTGGAGAATAAGAATGAAAACGAGGTGACCACCTCATTTCTCACACAGCTGTCCACCTGGGACAAGGAGGAGCTTGACGAGAAGCTGGCGAATCGTGTGCAAGTCTCCAAACGTGCTGTAGCCAAGATTGTCCAGGTCATCGATAGGTTAATGCAGCGTAACGAGAAGATTACGCTCGTATTGAAAGGTGATGGCGGTCTGGCTGGAGCAGGAGGCCAGGGTACGGCGTCCGGTGACGATGAGCAGCAACAGTCCACAGGGGGTGCTGAAGGAACGGCATTGGCAGCTGGTGTCAACCTGGAGGAGACGTTAAAACAAACGCACATTGAGATCATGACTGAGAATCGTGCTCTACAGAATCTGAATACGTCGCTGCACGAGAAATTCCACACAATGTCACTGAAAATGAAGGAATACCAGGATGCACTCACTGCCAAGGAGACGGAGAATGCCGAGCTCAAGAATCAAATCGATGAGCTGAAATATGATCTGGAGAAGATTCATTGTCGCAACGACAAGCTGGAGAATCATTTGGCTGAGGCCATTGAGAAGTTAAAGGCGTATCATCAGATCTACGGGGATCCCAACAAGAGCAGCAACAGCACCAAGACACCAAACACTGGCGTCGGATCGGGCAGTGGCAGTGGAGGCGGTGGAAGCGCTACAACCAATGTGAATAGTCAACACTTGGAGGAGTTGCAAAAGGAGCTCGAGGAGCATCGCGAACTGGCCAATAATCGCTTACAGGAACTGGACAAACTGCATGCCACGCATCGGGAGACGCTCAAGGAAGTGGAGAAGCTGAAGATGGATGTAAGTAGCAACCAGCTTGGGCATGATGTGCACTCTATTTAATAATCACTACCATTCCCTTGCAGATACGCCAATTGCCCGAATCGGTGATCGTAGAGACAACGGAATACAAGTGTCTGCAGTCACAGTTCTCGGTGCTCTACAATGAATCCATGCAGATCAAGACGATGCTGGATGAGACACGTAATCAGCTGCAGTCGAGCAAGAATCAACATCTACGTCAGATCGAGGTGATGGAGAGTGAAGAGCTGATTGCCCAGAAGAAAGTGCGCAGTGAGATGATCCAAATGGAGGATGTCCTGGCGTTGATACGCAAGGAATACGAAGCCTTGCGTATTGAGTTCGAACAGAACATGGCCGCCAATGAGCAGACAGCGCCCATTAACCGTGAGATGCGTCATCTGATCACCTCCTTGCAGAATCACAATGGACAACTCAAGGGGGAAGTGCAGCGTTATAAACGCAAGTACAAGGACATCTCCACAGACAATGTGAAGCTGCGCAAGGAGCTCGACGATGCCCTCGCTAAGATCGAGGGCAGCAAACAGCAGCTCCAGCAGCAGTCGGTGGGCACGACGACCAACTCTGGAGATGAGATTAAACAGGAATCCTCAGTCAATGTGAAGGAGGAGAATGCCAACAACTCCAACTCGGCAGGAGGTGGTGGTGTTGGGGGAGCAGGTGGAGGAGCCGCAAGCCAAATAAATGTCACAGCCACGGGCGATGCGAGTGTAGCCATCAAAGAGGAGAAGGAAGAAGACGATGAAATGGAGGATGAATCCAGCGGTAAAGATGTTAAGGATCCCAGCATTAAGCAGGAGAAGATCTCTGCCGGCTCCGATGCAGCGCCTAGCGCGGAAAAGAAAGATTCCCCAGGTCCGGCAAATGCAGCAAACGCGAATTCGGGTAATGCGAATGCCGTAAAGACCGAAAAGGAGACCAAGGATGGCATCAAAGCCAAGGAGCTTAAAGCGGTGGAGAGCGAAACTGTGCGGGATCTGAAGGCGCAACTCAAGTAGGTAGCGGGGAGGGAGCTGGGATGGGATTGGCTGCAATCCCGGTTTGGATTAATCCTTTTCTAATTACTAACTCTTCTCCTTTCTGCAGAAAAGCGCTGAATGATCAGAAGGAAATGAAACTGCTGCTGGACATGTACAAAGGCGTCTCGAAGGATCAGCGGGACAAGGTGCAGTTGATGGCCACAGAGAAGAAGCTGCGCTCGGAGATTGAGGAGCTTCGACAGCAGCTCAAGAAGCTGCAGGAGAGCAAACGGGAGGAGCGCAAGAAACTGGCTGACGAGGAGGCACTGCGTAAGATTAAGCAGCTGGAAGAGCAGAAATATGAGCTACAGAAGCAGGTAGCCAACCATAAGCCCACCGAGAACTCGTGGGGTGGTGCGCCCGGCGTGGGCGGTGCAGGTGGTCCTGGCGGCGGCAATTATACGCGTCCCTTTGTGGGCTCCCACGAGGAGGAGGCGCTGCTTAATGAAATGGAGGTGACTGGCCAGGCATTTGAGGACATGCAGGAGCAGAACTCAAGGCTTATCCAGCAGCTGCGGGAAAAGGATGATGCGAATTTCAAATTAATGTCCGAACGCATCAAGGCGAATCAATTGCACAAGCTGCTGCGGGAGGAGAAGACGGTGCTGGAGGATCAAATGGCGACAGCGACCACACAGATCGATGCCATGCACATTGTACTCCGCAAGCTAGAGGAGAAGGAGCGCAGTCTACAGGCCACCGTGGCGTCCATCGAGAAGGAGCTAATGTTGCGCCAACAGGCCATGGAGATGCATAAGCGAAAGGCCATCGAATCGGCCCAGTCGGCAGCGGATCTCAAATTGCATTTGGAGAAGTATCATGCCCAAATGAAGGAGGCCCAACAGGTGGTGGCCGAGAAGACGAGTTCCTTGGAAGCGGAGGCGTACAAAACGAAGCGATTGCAGGAGGAGTTGGCACAATTTAAACGCAAAGCAGAGCGCATGAAGAAGATGGAAATGTCGGGCACAACCATCGATGAGGTGATGATCGAGGAGATCAGAGAATACAAGGAGACACTTACGTGTCCGTCGTGCAAGGTGAAGCGCAAGGATGCAGTGCTCTCCAAGTGCTTTCATGTCTTCTGTTATGATTGCCTACGCACCCGCTATGAGACGCGACAGCGCAAATGTCCCAAATGTAATTGTGCGTTTGGTGCCAACGATTATCATAGGTTATATTTGCAGTAAACTGTAATCGATAACGATTAATCGACATCTTGGCTAGATGTGCGAGCAAACATACCAGAACCACAAACACACACACAGCATACCCAGCCAGCTAATCCATTATGAGCATATATTATTCGATGTACTATTAATATATATATTTTGTTTATAAGTCAAGTCGCCAATATGCGCGACTTCAAACCCATTGTATCCCTCCCCTGGCAATTATTTGAAATCCCTTCTTCAATGCGGCGACCCCATGTTTTTGATGAGTTCCGTGTGATATTCTGCCCGGGTTTTTTATGTAGCTTCTAGATTGAAACTAAATCGTACGAACACTAATAAAATGGCTAAAAAATTACAAAAACTATTTGCGTTTATTTAAATTTTCAAATTGATCTTCAATATAAAGTTGACAATGAGTGTGCTGGGCAGCACTGTTTGCTAAGCTGTGTTGGTGGCATTTCAGCGCATGCCTTAGTACGGCCACACTGTAAACCGGCTTCTGTTATTTTTAACAGTGCTGGAATCTGGTAGCCTAACAGCGCTGCTCAACGGAGTTCTCTAAACAGTTTCATCGTTGCTATTGTCGCGTGTTGGCGCGTTTCGAATTTTTCTTCTGCTTGTCGCGGCGTTTTGGATGAACGGGTTTTGTTTGCATTTGAAGCCTTTGAATTCGTGAACCCGAAATAAAAGTGCAATGCTTTCAAATTAATCGATGTGCCGTCCAATCTAAATTGTAGTTGCTAGTTATTGTTTGCAGCTGCTGCTGCTAAGTTGCTTTTGTGTTGCAAAAGACAACAAATTTTTGCTTAAGCCATCGATTTTTCGCGCTGTTTAAAACGCGTCTTCTGTAGATGCGAGAGTGTTAGTGTGTGTGTCAGTATATCTGTGTGAGGACCTTTACAAATACATACAAATACCAATACAGAGGCAGGCAAACGTCCTTTACAGCTGCTGCTGCTGTTGCCAACGCCGCTGTGCAGCTGTCCAGGTTATTTCAACAATAGCAACAACAATGGTGAAGTGATCCCATAACGTTCACCTGGAACGTTCATCCTCCGCTCTCTTGCTCACTCGCTCATTCATTGGATTTGTGCGCGCGTGTGCGTGTGTGTGATATTTGTGCATTCAATTTGCACAAATAATTTAGTACTACAGAATATTCGCCAAATCCCGTCCACGAACAACGCAAATTTGCCATCCATTTTTATTTTGCAAATAACACGAAAACAGAATAACACACGGGGAGCAGAGCAATAATAGAATTTTATCAGACGTCCATTTGGCTGCTAAACTCCCGAACAAACACAACAAATCAACAAGCGAGCAAAGTGCAGGAGTGAAAGAGCGAAACAGAGAAAGGGAAGGCAGCAGAGCAAGAGCATGCCTTGGGGGACCCTCTGACATTTTCATCAGCGCCACCAAAGGAACAAGCAACAACAAGAAGAAGAAGGAGGAGAGGAAGAAGAATAGCAGCGAAGACAAAAACAGCAACTACAACTGTGTATCGTGGCTGGCACAGTTATTCGTACTGCGCTCTCTGTGGGTGAGTAACAATTTTGTCATAGTATGTGTGTGTGTGGGGAGTGTGTTTGTATATGTGTCTGTGTGTTGCGGGTAGAAAGTTGTTATCGAATATGATGATGATGGCAGGCTAAGACAGTGACGGGAAGTGCAGCTGGAACTGGAACTGGAAGTAAGCAATGGAAATAGAAACGGGAAAGGCAACGGGAACGGGAACTTTGAGCTGGGATTGTAACTGTTAAAAGGAACTTGCGCTTTGTGTGTGGGCGGCAAGTAATTTTTGTTTTTGCTATTTCTGTTTGTTGTCGACGGCGTCACATTGTCGTCCAAATTTGTCTAACGGTTTTGGTGGTTTGCTGTTTGGCTTTTTCCTGCTGGTTGAAAGGTCAGTTGACTGTTTTGACACTCTGGCTTCACCACGAGCGACTCCTACAGCCCTGACTTCCTGCACGACACTTCATTATGCAGCGTCAAAACGTCATTTCTGTTGTGTTGCATGACTTGAGCGATAATCGATTTGTGAGTGAGCGAGCGTCTGTGTGTGTGTGTGAGTTTGTGTGGCAGCAAAGAAATCAGGAAGAGTGCAATTTTGACGTCAGTCAATCAATACGTCAACCAGTCAATCATTCAGTTGGTCGTTTGCTGCATGGCCCGCCTAATAAACGTTTTTTTTTTTATATTGCCTTTTTGCCATATTTATTCATAATGCTAATGATGAGGAACGGATGCTCCAACCGTTTTAATTACGCATCCGCCTCGGAGGGGAGGGGGAGTGGCAGCTACTGTTGATTGGAGCTGCCAGGAAAATGTTAATTAAGCTTCATTTATTAGTGTTGCCGTTTTGTGATTTGATTCGATTTGCTGAAGAAAAAGAAAAGAAAAATTCAAGTGGCAAGTGAAAGAGAAAGAGATTAGAGATTAAAGATAAGCGACTTTCTTCGCAGTTATTTAATTACTCTCGTGGTATTTTCGAATTACTTTTAGAGCCTGTCATAAAGTCATCACATTTTGCTTTGCAACTCAAATTGTTGCATACTTTTCAAGAGACAGTGAAGCCTGCCTACAATCCATTTAATCCCCGTCAATAAACTTTTAAGCGCTATTAACTTGTGTTTGGTTTATAGTAAAAATTGTCATGAAGTTAATTTAATTTATGAATCGAAGTAATAAAATATTTTTACTACACTTTCTTAAGCCATTAACTTGTTGTGGTAACTGTTTGAAAATTTCTTTGAGTGTTTACTGATTTTTCAAGTTTTCTTTACATTTCTGACTAAAATTTCTTACAATCCCTAGCAGAACTCAATTAAAATGATTTTTAAACTATTTAAAACTATAAATTGACTTAATTTTTCAAACAAATATTTCCGTTTTTCATTCAAAAACTGTTCAAGTATATTTTCTTGGCCTATTTTCAAGATCTATACTATATATTTTCCATTATGCATTGCTTCTCATACATTTCCCAATTTCCTACTAACAGTATCTTATCGCTTGGTTCGAAAAACAAATTTTTCGCCAATAATTTTGCCTAAAATTTTGCAGTCAGAAATTTGTTGGTTGTCGCGTTATCTTTTTGTTGTCGATAACAAGTTTTATACTTGTGTATAATGAACGATTAGTGGCGATTGTGTGAACACACAAATACTCTCACTTCAAATGGATTCCCGGTTTTTCCCTTTTCCCCCGTTTTCCCTGCCTGTCAGTCGTCTTTAATAATCACAAGCAAATTAATTGTGATAAAAAATGCCATTGAAACTTGTTTTTTTTGGAAGTGTGTGAAATGTTTTTAAATCGCGTTAAAGTTCAACTTCCAATCGTTTTCTTGTCTCTCTTCCGTCTCTCACCCGCTTCTCTCTGTCTTCTTCTAGCATCTGATCAATTTTATTAAAAATGCCATAAACAAAACTCAAAACTTGTCATAGTTTTTTGTTTTGTTTGATTTCGCTTTGTTTATATTCAGTTTATGATTGCCAATTTCAAGGTCAGCGTTTTGGCCCGAACTGGAGCAGTTTATTTGAGCAAGCCTTGGACACTTTGCCTTCCTCTTTTTGCGCTCTTGAGCTAAGAGCATAAAATGTCTCAGTTTACGCGGTACAAAAGGATATTTTGTATTCTGTTACATGGAGGTTCTCTTGAGACAACAATTGCGAGAATGACAATGAACGAGGCTCTCAGGCGAGACAATGTGGCGGCAGTACACGCCCAGTCGCCTCTCTGCGTTTACACAACACACTTAGTCCCCGTACTTAACCCTAAGTACTTCATTTCTACCCTATTTCAATTGCTTGCATGTACAGGGTTTTTTGCAGTCCATGCGCCTGTCTACCCTCTGGTTACCCAACCCACGCCTGTACTTATTTCCAACCACATTTAAATTTTTGGCACATACAGGGTCTACTTCCGTCGGTTATAGTCTCATTTGCTACTTTTTTCTTTGACTTTTGATGCTGGCCTCAGCTAACAGCTTTTCTATTTTTTTATGACTTCAAGTCTGGTCAATGGTCAGCCACGCCCCTTTCCCCACTCCCCCAGCCAAATCTCAACGCCTTTCAGCCAGAGTGTCATGTGGCGCATGCCGCTAAGCAAAAACAAAAATACAGCGGGAAAAAAGCTAAGTTTAAACGCCCCGAAGCGTGAAGTGGGCTTCCCATTACTGTTGTTGTTACTCTTGATATTATAGTTAGTATTTATATATAGTACAAACAAATACTATATATATGCAGTACACTGTAAGAAAAAGTCAAAAATACTGCATACTTAAAACTTGTTTCTATAAAAGATTTCGTAGTTTTTTATAAGTTTTTAGCTAGTTTTTCCTGGCTGCTTTTAGTGTCTACACGTTTTAGGAGCTTGTAGGCTTATTTTTAGCAGTTTATAGCTTAAGTAAGTGTGCTTTTTAAACAGCTAACTAGTTAATTCGCTGCGCTGTTTAATTACTTTTGAGTGCTTGCCGTTTCTCTCAGTGCATGAATGCTCGCATGAAAAGTAAGTACGTTTCGCCGTACTTACACACACACAGAAACACAGACACAGACACCGATATCGTTATATAGCCTATGTCATAAAAGAGTTTTATTTTTCTTTCCATGCATTAAATGAAAAATGAAGCAAACCAAAGACTTTCTCTGGTAACACAACAAACATATGACAAACAATTTCGGCTCTCGACGTAATTGCCACTGCAATGAGCTGTTAATGAAACCAGATAGACATAAAGACAAACTGGAGGACTGACAGCCCGTTAGACAGTTATAGCCATAGTTGTAGTTTGTGGCCAGAAGCTCTACCAGCAGTAGAAGCCAATTTGGCCAGTCATCATGCCAATATGAACCGGTACAGGCCAATGTACGATCTCATCCCGCCCTCAGCAGCTTAGCAAATTTAAAGCAAACACATACAATTATTTCTCCGTTTTCTTTTCGAGTTCTCGACTCTTTTTTATTTATTTATTTTTTGTTTTTGCGCACTTTGTTGCTTTATTTTTGTCCTAAAACAACAACAGCTAAGTAAACAAAACACTGAGCAACAGACTTTGGTACAAAGGGATGCTAAAGTTCTGTCTGTAGTTTATGAAATAACAACTGACAAATCTTAAAGAGTTCAAAGTTTAGGAAACTAAGGAAAACTTTATAAAAATCTGAATTAAAGTTGAAAACAAATTAGAACATAATCTAATCAGCAGTTTCTATGATTTCTATGTGTCTGTGTTTGGTTGGACAGTGTAATCTGTGGCACAGTTCCATGACTTGAGGCGACTTTTCAACGCAGTTCTACTTTTAGTTGCTCAATCTTCGACTTTCAACAGATGCAAAATGAAACTTTTGCGTGATGTTTGCCAGCGTTAGTTGTCGTTGTTGTTGTTGTTTTCGTTGACTGAGAAGCCGCCGAAAAATTGTTTATAGTTTATGGAGTAGAAGCGGCTGAAGAAGAGCTAAAACAACAACAACAACAACAATAAACGCCAGAAAGTAACTTCAAAAAGCGCAGCGATTCAGTTGGTCGCTTCTTCCTGCTACTTGTTGTTGTTGTTGTTGTTGTGATTGCCCAATAGCCAAAAGCCAAACCCGCGTTCGTGACAGCCCCAGTTGGCCACAACACGCCCCTCTCAGCCCCTTCCCCCTTTCGACCCCCTTTTCGACTGCGTTCTCTTTGATTCATTAAACACCAGGCGGTGCCAGTCGCTCCCTCTGCCCTGCCCGCCCTCCTCTGCCACTCCCCCTGCTCATTCTGAATTCAATACAAATGGGTTGGCTCCAGGGAGCGGAGGGGGAGGCGGCACAAGTCTGCAGTCTACAAAAATTAGAAAATCATGAAAATCTATGGGCATAATGCGCTATAAGTCCACAGCTGCAGGTGCAACATGAAAATGTAAACTTCGAATGGGGTACAGACTGGGCAACGCAACTGCAGCAGACCCTGTACTTGCACAGCAATCAAAGCAATCTTTTTTTAGCGCGTACTAAAATTACTTTCTTGTCTGCTGATAGTTTTAGTCCCTTTGAGTTATAACTAACTTTATATTTAGAGCTAATAGACTCCATGAATGAGTTAAGTACAGGGTCTACAAGAGAGAAGTAAAAGACAGAGAGAGCAGAACCCGGAAGAGTGCGTCTTGTTTGCCTCGTTTGATAGTGCCCCCAACCTCGGAGTCGAAAAGTCTTTGCGGAGTTTACAATTGCAGAGAGAAGGAGAAAGATAGAAGAAGAAGACAGAGAGAGAGAGGGAAATGGTTAGAAAGAGAGCGCAACTGAGAGGGAGAGTCAGACAAGTTGCAACTGCAACTCATTATAACTGTGAAACGTAGGAGCGCATGAAGAGGCAGGGGCGGTGGCAGTGACAGGGGTCCGGGGCATGTGGCATGCGGGACTTTGGGGGCACGATTGTAATTCGCGGCACAAAATGTTTCACTTCATTTGAGTTTCGTGGGTTGTCGTTGTTTTTTTGTTGTTGCTGCCACAGGAAGTCGCAATGAGGAGTGTTCAATAAACCTGAACAGAGGCGTGGCAAGCCCCTCCATCCCCCCACTGTTGCCCACCTAATGTGGCACACTTTACAGACAACGATCTCCACCTGTTTTTTATTATTTCGTAGCGTGAGAAATGAGAAAAATCGCAAATCGACATCAATTAAAATAGTCGCGACATTTGCATCCCAAAAAGCGAAGAGGAAGAAGATGCAGAGAAAGAGAAGCGAAAGATAAAGCAGAAAGCACATAAATTGGTTGTCTGCCTTTTTGAAGGGGCCGAGGGGTCAAGGGGTTATCCAAAAAGAGGCAGGGGTAGGCGAAGGGGTCGCGAGAGATTGTCCCCTTCACTAGACAGCACACAAAATAAATTGCCATAAATACGAAGGCATGAAAATAAATTGTTTTCAATGCAACTGCAACAATAATAAACAGAGAAACAGGGACAGGGACAGGGAGGGAGGGAGGCAGAGAGAGACAGCGAGTGTGGAATATTTATGCAAGTGAACGTAGTATTTTCCTCTTTGATAGAGATTTGAGTTCTCCTCTCCTATCTCCTATCCATAAAATTGTTACTCCAGCATCATATGGACACCAAATTAGTTCTTTCACACAATAAAGCGAATGGAATCGCATTAAAAATATAAATACAAATTTATACAGACTGTGCAACTACTTTTATGGGCAACTGTAAAGATGAATATGTCTCTGGAGCATAAATAATGCATAAGAGTTGTAAAGAATGTGGAAATCCATAAGAAGAGCAGCAAAAATTCACAGGAAAGCAAAGTAAATCATAAACTATATGTGGGAAAAATATAAAAAAGTTATAGAAAATAATGAAATAAGTATATAAATAAAATAGAAAACTTACTAATGTAATAAGTATAGAAATTATAAAAACTTACTAAAGCTCTTAAATCATAAACTATTTGTGGGAAAAATATGAAGGAGTTATAGAAAATAATGAAATAAGTATAGAAATTATAAAAACTTACTAAAGTTCTTACTAATGTAATAAGAATAGAAATATTAAAACTTATTAAAGTTCTTAAATCATAAACTATTTGTGGGAAAAATGTAAAAAATTATAAAAAATAAAGTAAGATATATAAAAATTATAAAAACTTATAAAAATTCAGAAAAGTATACGATTTTTAGACAGCTCTAAACAGTTGAAAAACAGCTTAAATTTGGCTTAAGTCTTTTTAAATGTTTCTAAAATTAACTGAGTTTAAAAAAATATTACAATAGAATCATTACAAATTATTTTTTAAAAAGTTCAATTAAATAGTTTATTTTAACTTTAATGACAAATGTGGCTTTAAACGACTTTTTTATTAATTCCCACATAGTTTGGCTGTCTCAATCATTGATGATATCTGCACTTGATTTATGAATGTTTCAATTTATAAAATTTAAAGATAATAAAGATGTCATTTTATTATTTACCTAATTATGGTGCTATGATTAATTATTTATGAACTTGAAACTTTATGTTTGTATTTCTAAATTCCCGTTCCAAAATTGCTTATATTTTTAATGCATTTTAATGATTCATGTGCGTTGCAATCAATGAACCCTGAACTGAAAACTCTTTGGAAAACAGGAAGTGAAATGACCTGTCAACGTGTCAAAGCTTCGCTTCTCTCTTTATGCCAACTTCTCTGCCTTTCCTCTTTCCCTTCTCTTTGCCTCCTTTGACTGCGTTTCGAATGACACTTGTAACTCTCATTTAATGCTCATTTACGCGCTTTTCTTCAAAGTTAATTGCACTTAATGCTGTTTATTGTTGTTGCTACTGTAATTAACTTTGCAAATGTTGTCTTCGCTGTCAGTGCTGTCAGAATTTCTCAATGAAAATTAGCTAAATCGATTATAAAAGTTGACAGAACTGACTTAAAAAGCACTTAAAGTGTCAAAAGAGTTCGACGAACGCAGAGTTCTTAAAAATTCCTATTGTAGACTAAAAAACTTTCTAGGACTGCTATAAAAAAGCTAAACTGACAGCACTATTCGAGCTTTGTGTCCATGGCTTTTAATCGAATTAGACGCTTTGCAACACTGTGAGGGGAGTAGCTCAGTTCTCAGCTGAGCCCTTGCTGCAATTTACCATTGATTGAAGTTAATGAGACGTAAAACGAGAGCCCTGTTTTTCTCTTTTTCCCTGCCCTTCACCCTTCTCAGGTGGGTGGAAACTCGTAGTCGAGTTCAAGCTCAGTTCCGGTTTATGCAAATTGCATGCAAAGCTTTCTTCTGTTGTGATGGACAAGCAGATAGACAGACAGACAGCCAGTCCTCGATAATGTCGATTGAAACGAGTTTGCGAATGAGACAAAAAAGCGTATTAAGTTAAGAAAACGCACAATATCTCAATCTTTCATTGTCATGGCCAGCGACAACTTCATTTCAACTTCAAGTGCAGCAAAAAAGAGAAAAACAAAAAGCAGAAAAGGGTTCAATTGTCATTTGCCTCGCAGTCTGCAGTCATAAGATACAAGATACTTTCGATACCCATTGATAACAGAGTACACGGGTATGATGTGTTTAGTAAACAGTTTGTGACCAGATGGAATTTTAAAAAAGTTTATTTAGTTAGTGAATTCTTTGATTTGTTTCTGTTATCGTTTGTTATGTTTACATTTTTGCTTCGAGATCTACTGAAAGTTCTGTTCGCCTGGTATTACAGCTGGAATATGCAAATTCCCAGTTGAATTCTCAGGCGAAAAGAAATCCACAGTAAGATACAACAGTTTTGTAATTAAGCAGATAAAATGAGTTGCAGTTAACATAATGTTAACATAATTTAAACAGTTGACAAGACATAACGATCGCATGCATAAAATCGGGGAATTTATTGGCCAAAATAACAGGCAAACATAATCAGCAGAAAGCGACTTTAAAAGATTTAATTTAGAACATATGACCTTGAACTCCGCAAATCGATGAAAAAGGCGGTGGAGAAGTGGCCGAAAATGGAGAGCTAATAACAGAGAGTGCCAGATTTTACTCAGAGCGGCTAATTAACGGAGGCTGCCGTTTGTGTGGTTGTTCGCGGACGCCAACAGAACGGCCGCTGACGTCCGCGAACAGGGAGAGGCGGCAGGGATCTCTGAGCGCAGTTAACATAGAGAGCATGAGCGTAAGATTGTGTGCGCCGCAGACGGCAGCGAACAAACACACAAACGGGAAGGAGAAGGAATAAAGAGAGTTAACAGTGGGAGTTAGCAGTACCTTGAGCGGCCTATGTACCTTTGCGGGTTTTTGTTTGATTATGTAAATTACGCCCTCCTGCCAATTCTGTTGGCCTGGTATTTCTGCAGAAATTTCTGCCGCTTATAAGCTCTGTAGATCAAATTTAGCTAAAGACATCAGCGAACAGCCAAAAATGAAGATTTTTCTAGCTGATGCACCAGGCGAACAGAATTAGCAGCAAGCGACAGCAACGATAACAGAAACGAAATTTAGTTTAAGCGGGAGAGCAAGCTCAGAGCGGCTAATTAACAGTAGCTGCCGTTTGTGTGATTGTTCGCGGACGCCAACAGAGCGGGCGGTGACGTCCGGGAACATTCACACAAACAGCGAAAGGCGGCAGGGATCTCTGAGCGCAGTTAGCATAGAGAGCGAGAGCGTGAGAGTGTGTGCGCCGCAGACGGCAGCGAACAAACACACAAACGGGAATGAGAAGGAATAAAGAGAATTAACAGTGGGAGTTAGCAGTACCTTGAGCGGACTATGTACCTGCGCGGGTTTTTGTTTGATTATGTAAATTACGCCCTGCTGCAAATTCTGTTGGCCTGGTATTTTAACTAAAATTTCTACCACTTGTAAGTTTTGCTGTTCGCAGCATTTTTACCAACACCCTTCCCTTGAATAACAAATACTTTTGATTTTCATATTTAATTTCTTTTATTCTTAAAATCCTAATCTTAGATTTTCTAACATGGAATTTTAGTGTTAATTTGGAAATTTATTTAATGAAAACATTTATGCTAAAAATAAAATTAAATTATTCTAAATGTTTAGAACCTGAATTACTTAATTTTCACACATTCTCCATACTTACCTCTTGACAATTTTTCAAAAAAGAAAAAGTGTCAATTCGTTACCCATTTTCATAATCAATGTCAACTTTAAATGCAGACTAAGAGTGTAATTTCTTAGTCTGCACTTAAATTTGTAGGTACTTAAATATTAATTATATTATTTACAGTTTTAAAATATTAAAATATTATACAACATTTAAGATAAAATGCTTAACTAAGTAATGGATGTCTGATGGTCGAATACTTTAACAAAGCTTACTGAGCTGCAAATGTTTGCGGCTTTAGAAAATTGTTTCGCTTTTCTTGCTTGCTTGACTCGCCACGCCAGTCTACGCCTCTCCCCGCACGTACAATAGGGAGGCAGAAAAGTCGTCGCCTTGTGCGACACTCGAGCGTGTCTGTCGGTGTCTCTGTCTGTCGTTTCTGTCCTGCTCGTTGAGCTTGAAGTGCCCTTCATTAGACCGCTATGCGCCTCGGTCTCCCTTCCACCATTTCCCTCTCCCTCCTTGAGACCGCTCTTGTGGCACATGTGGCACAAACGAGCTTTAAGGCTTTTTAAATCATTGAAACCAGAATTGAGCCTTTAACGTGTTCTTATGTGCTCTAGCCAAGGTCGTTTGACAGGATCTCTGGTAACTGGTTTTCTTCTGGTCTTCAAACTGGTAACGCCCCAGAAAACAATGAAAACTCAACTACAAACAACTGCAATAAACTTTTTTTCAAATGAAATTCCAATTAGCTTACTACTTAACTACAAACTACAAAAAAATACGTAAAACTGGAGCAACTTCATTATGGCCAAGTCTTCCCTTTCAGCCATTCGCTGGTGATGAAATTGTTTTTGGGCCAAATTTGGGCAAAATCTCGTTGAGAGATCGCATAACAAAACAAGCCACTAATGATGCGTGCCCAGAAACTGAGCAACTCTATAACAATAACAATAAAATGAGTTATGCCGACAGCTAACAGCTGACAAACTGGCAACGACCCTCCATATACCCTAACCATAGCCCTAACCCAAACCCGAACCACATATAATTAAAGTCCACCATATGGTTTACGGCCAGTTTATTTACCAAAACTTCTGTCTTAAATCAACAGCAAATTGGAAATAGAATGGTATGGAATGGAGAGTAATGAATTCGGAGGTCTTCCTCATCCGCTGCTGACCATGTGTATACACAGTATACAGTGCGTGCTGGAATTATTGGCTCCAATTGAAACTGAAACTGACTCAAATTCATTTAGCCAATAATTCAATTAGAGTTTCCGTTTGGAAAATTTATAATTACGCTAAGTAAATCGAAAAACAATGGCATAAACTATTTTAGTTTGTGTTTATATAAAGCTAAAAGTTGGGAAATCAGCTCCTAAAATTAGTAGAGAATAGAAATTATAATAGTAATTTAGAGCTTAAGTACAGCATGTGACTGATCATTACTTTGTCCAAAAAGTGTCGCAAATAATGCAATATTTTATATAGATCATCGTTTTAGGGTGACCAACATTTTTAATTTATGAAAAATAAACAATTTCAACAACTAATTAGTTAGTAATGAGCGAGTTATTTGGGTCTCTTGAAATGTTGGCCCTAACAAAGTCAGAGGTTTAATTGTTTATAACAACTATGCGACATAGTTTAGTGGCATTGTGGTAATGCCACATGCAACAGCAGCTGATGAAATGCCCTACATCAAATAACAATAAAACAACAATAACAATGCGAATTGCATTTGGAATCAGAGGCAAGAAAGATGCCAAAAAAAAAATAAAGAAATTCAAACAGAAAAGGTGCAAGAATTTTAGAGAGGAATCACGAACAGACAAGTAGCGACAGGCAGAAAGAAGCGGAGACAGGAAAGACAATCAACGAGTTGTGCTCATAACTTATGCAGTGTTGTCCCAGTTGATTTTGCTGTGCTGCTTGTCGGCTGTGAACTAGTTTAAGTCAATCAAGGAACCTGGCCCAGTAGAGGCAGCTGTCCAGTTTGCATCATGTGAGGCAAGTGGCAAGTGGCAAGTGGACACACACGAATTGCCAAACAACTTGACCGCAAAAGGCAGGCAGAGTTCTGGATGTGGGAATGGGAATGGGGCTGGGGACTGGGGCTAGGAAGAGGCAGCTACATGCGGCTTGAGGCATGTGGCATTCCCTCGTTTGCCAAAAGGTCGTTGGCGTGTTATACCCGACAATGGGTATAATGAGCACAAGGGTATATAAACTACTTCAAGTTTGTAGGGAAGGAAAGGCCTTCTGCTGGGATGGATTACGCTTTAAGGCACTATACTCTCTAATCATCTTACTGATCAACTTTCCTTAGGTTCGACTAACTATACCCCAAAGCTATCGGTTCTTAAAAACTAACTTATGAGACAACCTTTGATCAATTATACATTTTGTTGGTAACGGGTGTTTTCTAGTCGGTATACTCACCTGCACTGCCTCATCACAGCCCAGGGGAGGAGCTGGTGACGCAGGTTGCAAGTGAAATGCCACAATACCAAAAATACGCGCATGCAACAAATTTGGGTCGACTGAATGTGAATCACACGTACTAAACAGAGTCTCTATCCTCTCTTTCTCTCTCTCTTTCTCTAGCTAGTGAGCAGCATTTGAGAGATGGAGGAATCACAGCAGCAACAGCAACAACAACAGTTGGACACCGCAGAGGAACTCGCCTTGAGCCTGGCCAGAAGTCTGGAGCTCAATGACGTCGAGTCCCTGACGATGATCAGCTCCACAACGGTACAGAGCAACTGCGATGGCAGTGACAGTGGCCTGGATGTGCCCAGCAGTTGCTGCCTCTCTAGGGTGACCTTGCAGCGTGGTCTAAGCAGCACCAGCGGCGGTTACACCTCCAGCAATGGCCTCGAGGAGATCTACGACAGCTGCGAGCTGCAGCTGATGAGCCACGCCCCTTCCAGCGAACAGAGCAGCGAGTGCTGCTCACAGAAGACAACGCCTCCGAGGCGTAACACTGGCAGTGTAAAGAAAAAGGTGGCCATGTTCGAACCGGAACCACCGCCGGCGTCCTCATCGTCCAATCTTCAGTCTCCAGCCAGGACACAGGAGCAGCTCAGGGGGCGTGTTGCCAATTTGAAACGTGCCGCCAGTTTGCCCAGAAACAATAACGCTCCTAATACACCACGTGGCATCTCCAGTTCGGGTTCGTTCCGTGCGCCCATGAGCGGCACACCCACATCCATGCGCACACCACGCCCACAAAAGCCGGACACGTTGCCCAGCGCATTGAACCGTGCGCAGTCCGTGCAGCGTTTGGCTCAGGTACAGCGGACGCCATCCTTGAGCCGCGCACGTACGCCTGGCACGCCTTCGGATGATGGACGTTGGCCAGCGAATAGAGGAACAGGTGGAAATGGAGCAGGAGCCGCAGCGCGGCGTGGCATGTCCGTAACGCCGGAAGTCATGGCCAACCGCATGCGAGGCAGTCCAGCACCAGGTAAGGTCTACTTCCTGGTAATGCCTGTGGGTTAGGTATGCAGGAAGGATTGAGTATAAAGCTATAAATTGGAAGAATAGTTTAAAGTCTTTGAAACTTATGTAGGGAAAGTTTTGTAGGATTGAGAAGGGGGAGGAGAAAGGAGTTAAGAACTGAACTATAAAGTGAGCAAAGTAATCTAGGGATTATTTAATATGAAATGATGAAAGAATTGGGCTAGGATAAGGATAAGCTAAAATCAGCAATTAGACATCATAATTAATTCCCTGATTAGTCCCTGATATTTCTACAATCCCTACACTAAAATTAGAGTTGTTTTTTCTAGCTTTATCCTAAAGTAGGTTTCCCAAAAAAAACTCTATCTCTGACTTAAAACTCAAATCGTTCGACTCCCTCAAAAAGTTTACCTCATTCTAACTTTCGACATGTTTAGGTTATTCCTGCTCTGCTTCGTCACTAGCGTGGACTCTCGTCCACAGTGCTTCGAATTTACTAGTTTTTGTTTAGTTTTTACTCCAAACTATCTAGTTATTCAAAATTTATATCCCAAGTATTCGGAATTTCCAGTTATTTACAGGACAAAATGTCTTTCCATTTCAAATTTCCTTCTTCAGGTGGCACTTTACCCAGACGTCGGAAGCAGCAGTCGGTGGAGGATCTGACCCAGGGCAGATTGTCGCGCAGCAATTCCATAAGTCGAGCAGCTGTGGTGGACACGCGTATGACGTCATCGGTTATGATCATGCCGACTAGTCGAAGAAGTTTGGCGCCACCGACGGCCACCGCCAAGGTGAATTCGCTGCGGCGTCCACAGCAGCAACAGGTGCCCAGGACCCGCATCTACCATGAGACGGCGGTGCAGACGGCACTGACCAGCGAGGATTTGGAACAGGTTCTTGGTGGCGGAGTACTGCAAACCCGTGCATTGGATGCCGTGGAGCAGAAGGATCAAAGCACACAGGCAGAGCCAGATCAGCGGGATCATGAGCTGGAGCAACTGCGTCAAGAAGTTCGTCAATTGAGCGGCAAACTGCAGCGGGAGCGGGAGGAGAAGCTGGCCATGCAGCAGGAGCTGCACCTGAACACGGAACGGGTCATGGGCATGCTGGAGCTGGCACGTGTGGTCAGCGCCAGTGCAGGCACACCCACATCCGAGGACAGCGGCGATGGCAGTGGCCATGACAGTCTGCTGATGCTCGAATCCCAGATCCAAATGAGTGGACACGAGTTGTTCGAGCGTCAGCAGGAGATAGGCCAGCTCCGTGCCTTGTGCCGTGCTCTGCAGATGGAGATGCGACGGTCACTAGCCACGCAACAATTGCTGCTTCAGGAGAAGGCAGCCATGGAGCTGGAGTCTAGTGAACTGCAGGATTTCCTGCAGCACGAGAAGGCGGCACAGTGCGATGCGCTGCGGGAACTGGAGGCGGAGTATCTGGCGGCCAAGGCACAGTTGGGCAACCGGGAGGAGGAGGCAAAGGTCCTGCGCGACGAGTGTCGTCATCTGGTGCGCCTCAACGAGCAGCGACGCCAGGAGAATCGTCTACTCCAGACCAAGTACGCGGCACTGGAGAACAAGTCTCGGGAACTGATTCATCAGCAGAACGCTGCTGTGGCAGGCGCATCCACGGCTCTGTCCGGACTGCATGCTCGACTGGACAGTCTGGTGGAGCAGCTAGTGTGCTCCTACAGCATTTCCGAGCAGGATCTGGAGGCAAGTTTGCGGCAATTCTTCGAGAGCGCCTTTATTAACCTTCCCATCTTGCAGGACATACGCTTCCAGTCGGAATCTCTGGCCGCAGAAACGGAGCATGCCCAGAATGGGCACAAACCCAATGGACTGGATCTGCCTTTGAGTTCAGCTGCAACTGGGGATCCGCTGCACACTTTGGTCCTCGCCAGCGACGGCTCCTTGTCGCCGCAACGGAATCAATCTTTCATAGCCGCCGTCATTGGTGCCATCAGACAGGCCACCACCCACTCCGGGAAACGTCTGTCGCTACGCCAGGCTGCTGGCAAGCGACAGGGACAGGGATCGGCTCAGGGACATGTCGTACACGGCATGAATGCGGAGCAATCCCAGCTCAGTCTCAATGGCAATGCCAATGGCGGTGATGACTCCGATTCCACCGAAATGCTGGACTCGGAAACGGAGGTAAGCTGGTGTTGTAGACCAAGGAATGGGGCGTATCTAATCATACTTCCTTTCAGCCCTGTTTGCTCATGATGGACCATGTGCTGGAAGATGTAGTGCAGCCGGATTCGCATTCCCACAACATGGTCTCGTCGTGCACGGGCATGATCTCCCAAATCGAGCTGCCAACGGAGCTGATCAGCAGTCAACAGCAGCAGGTTACGAATGGCCATGGTGACGACGATTCACTGCAGCAGTTGTCCCAGGCCATCACCAATCGCCAGCAGATGGAGTTGCACATGCACAAGCTCAGCGTGCTGCCCATGAAGTGAGTGTATAGTTGCCAAAAGTGACCTGTAGCCCACTAATCTTTCATTTCACCTTCCAGCAACACGGAGGAGCTCAGTTGCCATGATTCTCTAGCGGAGTTGCCATCCCTGATGGAGTACAGCACGGCACAGGCGGTGGTTGATCAGGTCATTGAGGTGGACACGCTGGTGACGAAACTGCTCAAGGTGCTGCGTCTCGTGCAGCTGGACAATGACAACTGCATTCAGCAGTTGATTGTGGACAAGTGAGTGTGCTTCCTCTACTCGACGCTAGATGGTTTCCTTAAACCCCAAACCTTTTCAGAAACAAACTACAACAGCATAAGGAGGATATGCTGGAGAAGCTCAAGGACTTGGACGACGCCAATCTGAAGCTGCAGGATGAGCTCATGGACGCCACACAGGAGCTAATGATCAAGGGCAGCGATCTTGGCAGTGCCAAGTCCGAAATGCAGCGACATCGCAACGAAATCGACGTAAGGTTTTAGCCACCTTTTCGCAAACCAAATTTCTGTTTTGGACCAATTTCTAATTTTATAACCATTGTTTTTTATAACTGTTTTGTTGTGTTACGCATCCTTCGAAGACATTTCTATACACGTTACGTGGTAGTTTAGTCACTCGACATAATTTCGTACATTTATTTGTATTTACCGGAATTAAGTTAAGCAGAGCAGCGACTAGAAGTGTGCGCTTTTTGTGTAGGACAGTGTTGTCCTAAGTGTTTTGAAGCCAGTTGGTAATTGAGGACAGTAGTTGGAAAGCAGAAATTTCCATTGTGGAATGTTTATCAGTTGTGCTACACAAGCCTTGCTACTGTCTTGGTCATGTTTAAACTAGCAAAGCAGAAAAGTCCGAGTTTAGTAAGGTCTTTTATTGATCTTCCGCATTCCCTCATTTTAGTCCTCGTTTGAAATGAAAATTTTGAAAATTAAGTAATTAAAGAAACTGTCTGATTTGGTAGAAGTTGTATATTTACCTTTGTTGCCCTACTGCTTTCTATGAAAGCAGTTTTAGCATCGTCCGAGGCAACGTTCTAACATAACATAATGGTCGGCAGTCCTTAAATGTGCCCTAGCCCTAAAAAGATCCTCCACAAAAGCAACTTATGGTTTAAACACATACAAACAAACGATCGAACCTGTCTTATCATATCTTAAGTTAATCATAAACTTAGTCATACAATTACTTGTATTATTTGATTAGAATAAAACAAAACTTTTTGGCCTATTTTATATACCCATTACTTTTGTTTCTTATTACCAAACTTATTTAAAATTATATTTAAATTTAATGAATATAATAATATTGTATTATTAAGTAAACCAAATGTTACCTTTATAGTTTTTTTTTAAATATTATTTTAAACCTATTTTCTGCATTTCAAGAGAGAGAAAGGTATTTGTTTTTAAAGCTTTATTTAACGACGATTTACTCACTATGGTCACTGATCTCGCCATTTTCCTATCATTCTATATTTTAATTTCTATGTTTATTTTTATTTCTCATGCCATCGATTTGTAAATCACACTCGAATTCATCAATGGATACAGTCACCAATTAAGTTCAAAAGTGCACTCTATCGTTTGAAATGAAATACGTTAATTAATCGGTATAATGCCCACTTCCTCCTTCCTACTCCATACCACACCCACTGCCACGCCCACTTACCACTTTGCCTCTCTCTGCTTGCTGCTCCTCCCGGCAGCGTCTCAACGAGGACATCTGCACGCTAAGCACCCTGTGCAGCAGCTACAAGAAGCTTTCACCGACCACAGAGTTTCCACCGATGCAGCTGCTCTCGCCAATGCAGGAGCCGGAACAGGGCGATGTCCTGGGCATATTGAATCTGTTGAAAATGTGGCATTCCGGCGGACAGCTGCAGGATGCACGAGTGAGCAGCTATTTGCAGAATGTCTGCGGTGCACAGCTTACAGTGAGTACAAAATGTTCCCCTACTCTGCCTTTACTAATATTCTATTCATGCAGGTCAACACTGTTCCTCCGCCGGATAACAATAATGTGGAGCGTCTGCGCATCTATGCCAATCAGCTGGAGCATGTCTCACGTGTTCTGGACGACTGTGAGAGCCTGGAGGAGCATACGCCTTTGAAGCAGCTGCGTCAGGACATGGAAGTAGTGCGCCGAAATGCCAATTGGACGCAGCTTTTGAGCACATCCACGGAGGAACGTGATCTGAATGCTAATGAAGCGAATGTGCCGCATTCAGAGCCTTGAATCGTGTCAAATTGTTGATTAATTAACTAGTTAACTATTAGTACTTACAAAGTTGTTTAAAACTTTAATGTAGTTAGTTACAAAGGTTTGCGTCCAATTCTAATTGAAGGGAATAAGGCTAAAATTTGAGATTTGACATTTGCTAGCAGCCAACGAAAAATTGTATTCAAATTTAAATTTATAAATCAAATTTCCTAATCAAAATAACTTAAATTGATGTCTTTAGCTATGCCAACAGTTTGCATGCATTTTGGTTGCATACTTTCGGGCGAAACTTAAAATTATCTCCTTACCTAGTGCCAGTATAAGTGATTCACTTTAACTTTGTTCATTTAATTTACATCTCCAAAGCTGCTGCATACTTTTGTGAGCAAACGTAAATTTTGTGTTGCATGCTTTTAGGCAGCGTTTTGAATTTTCCAACGTATTCCATACGTTTTAAATAGTATTATTACTGATTAGCAAGCAGAGCCAGAGACTGCAGCTTTTGCGCAGGGCGTGGCGACCTGATTAAAATAACAACAGTTAATTGTTTATAATTTGACAGCAAATTGTTTGTATAATACACGTACATATAATAAATAAGCATAAACTAAATGTAAAAAATCAACTAACGTAGCAAAAAACAATTTCGCGTAATTTTTGAAAAATTCCTTGAAATGGTAAGTCTATAAGTAGGCGCATATATGCATAAATATATATGTATATAGTACTACATATATGTATAAGTACATTTGTGTATATGTATATGGACAGCTATATGTATATAAGTAACTTGCGGCCGCCGCTTTTTGTCTTTTTTGTTGTTGTGTGTGTTGTGGTCTTTACAAATTACAAATAATCTCACAATGTAGGTTCAGTTGCTGGTTCCGCTGTCAGTTAGCCTAAAACGAGGGCTTGCTGCTGCCAATGCTGCGAGCGGGCAAACTGTTTGTCTTGACTGTGGGATTGTCGCGTGCCTGCGAGTGGGCCACCACAATGCTGAGGCACTGCACCCACTCCTCGGCATTCTTGCCATCCTTGGGCTTGAGTATTAGTGTCTGATCGGCAGTGAAAATCTCAAAGGCCTTGGGTATATTACGTGCACCGCGTGAAACCTTCACCGAGCGTATTTGATTCACATCGATGCTTTCCCCACCGCTCTGGAAATCGATAGGAGTAGGTTAATACAAAGAAAGGTCTTTTAAGCTGGGGTTCGCTTCACTTACCGATCCCTTGCAGGACAGATGAGCGCCAGAGAGCGTAAAGTAGCGTGTGCGCCAGCGCCTAAAGAGTCGCCACTTGCCCTTCTTCTCCTTGAGTTGACCCTCGATCATTGGCTGATTGCTGCCATTGAGGAATCCCACCGCCTTGTCCGGATGATTGCACAGAAAGCAGCCCCATTGATATTCCAGCTCGTTGCAATTCGGATTCGACTTGTTCGTCTTGGACACTTCGAAAACATCTAGAAAGCCCGAGTGTCGCAGCTCATTCACAAGTATTTCCCGATCCTAGGGAAGAGAGGAAAATTACTCACAGAGCCCATTTAAGTAGAAGAAAGTAAACCTACCTTGACCTGAGGAAATTGACTGGTGACCAGTTCGGTGAAGCTGCGATTCTCACACTTGAGTATCTGCCAGATATTCTTTAGATTACTGATGCCCGGCTCCCGTGTGCTGAGCACGCTTTTCTCCTTGACCTAAGGAGCACAAGCGGTTAGGTAAAAAACTTTCTAGAATAGAATTCAGCTACTTACAAAGTGTCGCACTTGGAAATCCAGGAAGATCATGTGAATCCAGGTTTTGGGATTACGCGTGCGCATCGTGAAACACGTCTTGGAGTACAGGCAATGAGGACCACGGATTTGACAGGCGAAATGCAACTTGGCCACTTTCTTACGACGTTCTGCGAATTCATTTGAAACTGTTTGATGTGTGTGTTGTGTTTGTGTGTGTGTGTCAAGTGTGAAGTGTGTGTGGGAGTGTGTTTAAAGAGTCAGAGAAGACAGTCTACAGTTGAAAGTTAGCGACTTACCCTCAATGCTGCATCTTGTTGGAGGTGGCAAGTGCTGTGACACCTCATCCATGTACGACTTGATGGACACAAAGTTCTTCTCGCAGAATTGCTGCACGGGATCACGCATTATCTGATATGGCTCAAAGGTGCTCATGCGCTGATCCATCACGCTGTTGGCATTGAGCAGCGTGCGACTCGTGTTATCACTGCGCCGAGGAGCTACATTTGTGGTGGTCGTGGGTCCGGAAACAATTACCTCGCTCTGCGGAGGGGTAAAGGAAAGGATTAGTAGGAGGAAAAGTGGTAAGGAGGTTAGTTGACCCTTCCTACTTACATTTCCGTTGACGGGCAGCTTCATGACGGACTTGGCATTGCCATTGCTGGCGGATTGGGGCAACGCTGGCGATGCATGATGCACAGAGACGGCATTCTGAGATTGCTGAGCTGCTGCTCCTACTCCAGCGCTCGCTGCCGCTGATTGTGGTATGGAAATGGAGCCCACGGATTGGTTGAGTGCGTCCGTGCTGTACTTCATGAGCACCGTGCTGGAGTTGAGCAGCGTCGAGGGTCCCTGGGAATGTGGACGCACCTTGGAAGGCGATGTGGTGACGGTGACACCGCCCGATGTCACGGGTATGCCATGTTTGTTGTGGCCCGTGATGACGACATCGTTGCTCAGCGGTGGCACCGGTGTCACCGGAGGATTACTAGGCGATGTGGGCGTTTTGGGTGTGGCACCCGTTTGGACAACAACATTTCCGTTGGAATTGCCGCCAGGTTGTTGATTGATTTGTGAATTGCTCAATCTTGTCATGCTCTTGTGGAGTCCTCCGACCGATCCGCTGGCCACATTGAGGCGTGTCACGCTCCTGTGCGTATTGCTCGCCGGATGCAGTCTTCCCGTGCTGCGTGAGTCACCCAGCTTCACCCGCCGTGTGTATCCCGTGTGAGGAGGCGTTTGAGTCGGCGTAGGCGTGGCAACGGGTGGCGGCGCCGATGGTGTGGACGTGGCAATAGGTGTTGGCATTGCATGGGCGATGGGCGTGGCCATGGGCGGCTGTAGAATGTTCGAGCTGCTGCTGCCGCTGGCCGGAGTGGCAGAGGCAGAGGCTGAGGTGGAAGAGGAAGCGGAGGAGGCAGCTGGTTTGATTGGAGGTCCTGGACTGGAGCTATTCAGACTGACGATGGTGACGCCACCCGAGGTCTTGTTGCCCACATCGTGTTGGGAGCTCAGCGCCGCATTCTTCTGTCGCACACAGGCAAGCACCTTGTCCGTGAAGAGCACGGGGTAGGCAGAGCACAGCCTGGTTGCCTCCTGTTGGAGCAGCGCCTGAGCCGGCAGGTGTTCCAGCACAAAGTCTAGGGCCTGCTGAGCTGTCTCCTTGCTGCCAATGCCCGAGGTGGTCAGTATCTGGGCACAGAGAGTGATTGTGCTTGGATTTGCCTTGGCCGCCAGACGCACCTGCTCAAAGTGATCGACGAGCAGGTGAGGAGCATGCTGGGCCAGTTTGAGTAGAATCTGCATGGTGATGTTGGATGTGTCGCTGTCCTGCAGAAATCCACACAGCTGTGGAACACAGGACTCCAGCACAGCCGGTGACTTTTGTACAATCAGCAGATAGAGCTGGAAGACAGCCATTCGCTCCTGGGCATCGCACTGGGGCAGCAGGGGAATCAGCAGCGGAGCATGTGGAGTCACTGTCTCTGGAGAGACCTCGTACACCTGGGAGAGCACACGTAGCAGTCCGTAGTTTCCCGAGAGTATGGAATCCATGATGGGATCCATTATATCTATCAGCAGATAGGCATAATCTATAGCCGCCAGAGAGAGGTAACTCGCCAGATTCCTGGACAGCTCCTTGTTGCCCTTGGGCAGAAACTGCACTGCAATTGGCAGCGCAATTTTCATCAGTTCCTTCTTGTCATAGTTCTAGGGGAGTGGAGAGAAAGAATAGGTGGTTAGGTGGGGTGAGTGTGGATAATCTTAGGGCTGCTTACCAAAAATATGCTAGAGATTATATCGGCAGCAATCTTGGCATGTGGCGGCTCCTCTTTGGTGGCCGCCACCGGCTGTAGGTTCCACAGCAGACACGTCTTCAGCAGATCCACCAGAGCGGAGCAATAACGCTCCGCACTACGCGTCTCACGAATGCAGGAGAGCACTCGAGTGACACAGATCTCCACCACGCTCTGATCATTGTTGTTCTTCACATAATCGGCGTGAGAGATGATGGGATTGATTTCCGACAGCTGAGAAAGGAAAAGAAAAGGAGTTAAGCATTTCCCTACTCCTACTCCTTTACCCTTTTGATGGCTTTTACTTACCACCTCGGTGATGTCGTTGACAATGTCTGCATCGGGTACCGAGAACAGATCTCCGGCCCGGGATAAATCCCGCTTGGCGAGCACTTTTGTAAACAGTTCGTGCATCTCGATGAGGAATCTCGTTGCTAGTCAATCATCTCCTTGTTGCAGCTGCAATGACAATGAAGTTCTTGGACATTAGATGGGCACAGTACCAACTGTCTCTCACTCTCACTCTCCCTCTCTCTTTCTGTCTGTCACTTGCAGTGACTTTTTCATTGCCATATTTGTTGCTTTTGGCGCTTTGCCAGGCTGCTGGCGCCGTTTGCCTTTTTTATCTTATCGCCGTGCCTATGTAATCGAAGGGGGACACCAGGGGAAGAGCGGGAGTAAGTGGTAGCTGGGTATCTGCTAAAAGTCAGAACTAGTCCAACACTTTTGCCTCTGCTAAACGCCCAAAAACGCATTCTCCATTCTCCACTTGACTAAATATTTGTCGCAATAATTTTTACAGTGTCTCGCTTTCTTTTCGCCGCTTCCTCCCCACTTCCCCCCGTCTGTACATCAGTCTAGAGTTGCACTCGGTGTCTGGGTTGGCACCAGATATAAATAGAGACATATCTCTGTCCACTAAATACTTGTTGAATTGTCTCTTTGAAAGCAACAAAAGCAAAAAAAGATATAAACATTTACACAATTTTCCGATAAGCTTTACACCTATCACTGGGCACTGGCATATGTTTATATATATAAAAGAACGGGTTTATCATATCAACACCTGTCTGTAAGTTCTGCTTATCGTAACTGACCTTTAAAAACTATTTTTAATTAAATCAAAGAAACTCTTTTGTTTTTTCGAATACTTCAATTGAGTTCTGTTCTGCCCTGTTCAGTGTGCGGTTTTGTTGCTGTTGGTCAAGGTTAACGGTAAACATATATACACTTGTTAAGTTCAGTTTGTTGTTTTGGTGAAATGAACTGAATCGGCAGTTTTTTGGCAGAAGGTAAGCGAAAGGTTTAAATTTTTTTATTTATGTACTTTTGTGGGATTCCCCGAGTTCGTTGAGGAGTCTGAAGGGAGTAGGAGAGTGGATGGAGAGACAACTGTTTGCACTGATAAGCGGGAACTGTTACTCGACTTCCTTTACCGCTCAAAAGCAGAATGTGAATGATTCTTGGCCCTATTGCAGTTGGTCGAAAGTGATAGAGCTGAAAGGGAAAGGCGGGTTGGAGGGGCTTGTGGGCTTACCCCCGCTAAGCACGCGGATTTTGATTAAATGCCCAAAGAGAATGGCATACTGAGTGGATTAAGTCTTAAGTCGCTTGCCTAAGACACTATGGAATTTGCTTTGTGGGCGCAACACGTGCTCTCCCTCTCGCACACTGTGTGTGCCATCTCTTTCAATGTATCTTGCACTATCGTCGTTTGTATCTCAATCTCGAGTCGCTGGTTGTGACCACATCAAGGAAGCGACGCCAACGCGTTGTGGTTTATTAAATTTTTGTTGAAAATGAAAAAGTTGCATAATCTGAGTGAGCAGTGAACACAGAGGCAACTTAGACACTGCACGCGAATTGCAGATAACAGAGGGGAGAGGGGGGAGAAGGGGACAGGGGAAAAGAGACAGACACACACACAGACAGACTAATAGACGGACATTTGCTTCCTGGAAACCGGGACAGCAGCAGTTGTTGTTGTTGTTATTTATGGCTCATTCGCGCTCAGGTTGCAGCCAAAAGCAAAGAAACTGGTTAAAAAATAAATAAAGAGGCAGCAACAAGTCGCAGCAGCAACAACAACGGCAACAACAGCAACAACTTTGCGCGCGCGAGAGAAAATTAAAAGAGAAATAGAAATACACGTATAAGTAATGGATAATGATGACGATCATGAACATGATGATGATCAAGACGCTGGCGTTGGCTAAAACATAAACCGAAACCGGTGCGGCAACTTACAAATACAAGCACACACAAACAGACGCACACATAGAGCTAGAGATACAGCGGAGCAGTAAGAGAGAGAGAGAGAGAGAGAGAGAGAGAGAGGGAGAACGGATTTCGTTTTGCTTTAAGATCAGTTTGAAAAGTCTTTATTTATTTGTTGGTCTTTGGTTTTTGGCTTTTGGCTAAAATTCTTAGTTCATCGATTTTGCATTTTGGCCAATAAATGACAAAGTTCAAAGCGAGTTTTTGTTTTTGTGGCTTTAGTTAAATTGAATGCTAATTAGATGACTCAGTTGAGCAGAGCAGTTCAGCTAAAAATGAAGCTGCTGGAAAGAAAAATTAGCTGCTAAGAGTTTAGCACTAAAAGAGCTGGAAATTAAGAAATTTAAAACTAAATCTACGTTTAAATTTAAATAATTGTGAAAAGTGAGTATAATTGGACACAAAACAGTCGAGCAGTCGTTGCCTCTTCAGTTAGAAGCAGGTGTGGGTTGTTGGCTGTTGGCAGCGCTGTTACTAACAGGGCCAAGTGCACTCGAGTGACAAGTGGCATTCAAATGCTGATCGTCTTCGGTTACTGGCCAACTCACATAACCTATCATAACAAACAACAAATGCTACCGACATACGCTACGTATACGCAATCTATACACTATATATAAGTACATAAATATATATATTGAGATTCGATTTCGTTGCCAATTTGAAGCACACAAGTGTTTTGTTCTTGTTTATGCATTCCAAGCACAGTTATTTAAGCCAAGTTGTTGTTGTTGCAAATACCTGGCCTTAACAAAGCGTCAAGTGACGCGGCGTTGGTCAGTTACAAGCTGCAAGTTCCAGGTTGCAAGCTGCCAACATAGTCATAGTTTTAGTTTAGTTCAAGTCTTAGTTAGACACACACACACTAGCACACCTGTGTTGTGTCTGCTGCAAACTTGTTTTTGGTTCGACTTTGGTTTGGTTTATGGCTTTGTTAACCTACGCAAATTGCAGCTGACGAACTGCAGTCGCTTATAGATTTGTTCTGCAAAGATCAGCATATTTTGTAGCTAAACTTTATAGCTAGAAATCTAGCAGAAATATAGATAAGCAAAAGTCTATGATTGCTAACTTTTATTACCCATTTCTACGCACGTTTCTCCAGCGATAAACGCTTAACACGCTAGTGACTAACACAGAGCACAACAAAGTTCTACATTTTAAGTTTAAAGCTTTAAAGATAAGTTGAGCAACTATCGCAAATTATAATGCTTTCGATTATGTTGATAATAAAATATTTTACAAGCGATTCGCCAGAAGAAATGACTTGACTTCTTTAGTAATTTAGGTGAATTCAAGCTATAATAATTGTTTTATAGAACATTATTAATTATAAATCAACATTTTCGATTAAAAATGAATAAATCAATTTACTTTAAAATCCTATTCGAACTGGTATTTCCATCCATAATATAAAATATTATATAGTTTACCTAAAACTCTCCTCTATTTTGTAAAAACATCCCATCCTCTAGCTAAATCATCTCCACGTTCAAATACTGATCCTCAATTCGCTTACCTTTCCACAAATTGCTTGTGAAATTTATTAAATCACAGCGTGAGAACTCAAATAAAAAGATATTAGCAAAAAATGCAAAAAAAAAGCAAAATAAGAGCAGTATTTATGTTGTTCACTGGATCATTTGGCCGACAGAACAAATACACAGAGAGAAATTATTTATTAAGTATCAGAAATTCTTAGAAATCATACCTGAGGTAAGTACATGCGTGTAACTGGAAAACAATCTAAAAATTTATAAACAAATCAAGTTGGAAAAGTACACACTACTTGATTATTTCTCGCTGTGTATACACACGGCACATATACATAAATAAATACAACATCAACACGGTAATCCGAGACAGACACAAGCTCATCGCAGGAAAGGTGAAGGGGAAGTGGAGAGGAGAGTGAAGAGTGGAAGGAATAAGTTGTTGAAAAATGAGCGACGCGTGAAACTTATTAATGAAAAGACCCGCAAACGAAATAATTATAAAAAAAAACAAACACACACACACGAAAGAAAAGGAAAGCAAAAAAGCATAGGCAATAAATCGCTAAACCTAAAACCGAAATCCTTAAAAACCAACTGATAATAAGAAAAGCAAGAAGAGGTTGAAACAGGTAGCTTAAATCGTGGAATATTCCAATTCGGTGCGCTAGCGTTTAACGGTAAACGTTGGGACTTACCAAAATTGCATATGCAAAACATAAGCATGAAACTTCATATATGTATGTGTGTGCATGTAGTTGTAGTTACGCTTGTAGTTGTAAGCAGGCTGCGTGTGGGGGCTGCAAACACAGCTGGTCAGTGGCTGGAACTGGAATTGGAACTGGAACTGGTCGATACAAAATTTCAAGTCGCGACTTAACACAGCTCCAAACCAGACAGGCTTGCTCACTCTCTCTCAGTCCAGCCAAGCCGCTCTCTTTTGTGCGCGCTCTCTATGCTCTGCTGAGCGGGGAAACAAAGCAACAGCAACAACAACAACAAAGCACTCGAAAAGGCACGAAAAAGGTAGACGACAACTGACTGCTGCTCTTTGTTGTTGTTGTTTTTGCTGCTGCTGCTGCTGCTGCGCTGCTTTTGTTGTTGGTGAGCTATCGGCCAAGTCAGCCGCACAGCCGCCGTTGGCGTTGCCTTTACCGTTGCTGTTGTTGTTGTTGTTTTTATTGTTGTTGGCTTTTGGGTGTAGTTCAATATGAATTTTACTGCGACTATTGTTGTTGCTGTTGTTCCTTTTCTCGTTGCCGATAAAGCAGAATATTCAGCATTGCTTTTAACATTATTTGCACTTATGCTTGTTAATTATTGTTGCAGCGCCAGCGTGTTGAACTTTTTTGCTTTTATTCGCATTTATGCAAAACAACCAAAAACACTAAAGCCGAAAAAAAAATCAAAATAAAAACTCAAATATTCGTATTGTGTTATTTGTTATTTTTAACACACTTTTTCGCGTTGTCTTCTGTGTTCTTCGGCGTTCTGCTCTGCCTTCGTTTCTTTCTTTTGTATTTTTGCTAATCACATTTTGTTAACAGGCCACACACACAAACATACGCGCACCAACAGACAGAGAGCAAGTAAGTGAGAGAGAGACGGAACGAGGGGTATATCGCGCTGGCAGACTAACTGACGGCTCATGCGCGCTGGCCAATTCCAAGCAAACGCGTTTAGGCCAAAACGTAGACTGAACTAAACTGTCGCTGCCAGTTTGCCAGTTGGCTTGACTCTTGCCTGACTGACGGACTGGTTCAACTTGCTCGCTCTCCCACTCACACTCATTCTCCCGCTCTCTGACTTCGTCTGTGTCAGACACTTGCGTTTCGTTCTTGTTGTGCGCGCTCTCTCCATTGACGCGCTCTCAGGCAACTTGTTGGTGCAGTTGCGCGCTCTCGTTGTTGTTGTTGTTGCTGATCGTTTTTGCTCATGCACACACATTTATCACAGTTTGCTTATGCGCTTTTCATTCATAAACAAAAAGCGCAGCAAGCGCATTATTGTTGTTGCTGTCGCTGTCGCTGTTTGTGTTCCTTTTTGCCTGTCTGCTGCGTTTGCTCTCACCTGTTGAGCCTTCGCAACATGTTGCTGAGTAATGAATGTTGCTAACGAAGTGTGAAATGTTGCCAACGATGTTTGGAATGTTGCTAAGGCTTGGTGTTTGAATTTAACGGCATTTTAAGTGTTGCCAAAGTGTTGTACTGAGATGGGAATAACAAATCAATGAAATTAGTTTAATTACAATTAAGGAAAATACATTAATCGATTGAAACTTTTGCAGCATACGAAAGTTATTTAGACTGACAGTCACTTCCGCAATGCATTACTTGTTGTCTCTTAGCACTTTGACCCACTGAGCTGTTGCACTTAAGATAGAACTGAACTTCCAAGGTCATTGGCCCAGCTAACAGTGAGTGTGGAAAGTGTTGCAGCGGTTCTTTTAACAGCTGGATGCTAATGGAACAGGTGAGTGTCCAAAGAACGCGACGCCACAAAGTGCAATCGAATTCACTTTCGCATACAGTTGAGTAGTATAGAACCGATAAACCCAGCACAGTCCCAGCCCCAGCCCAGCCCAGTTTTATATGCACTCGTATTTGCCTTGCAAATATCGAATGTAAGCGGAAATATTCAAACCGAAACCGAATGTGAAACCAAATACATAAAGTGCAGGGTGTACTAGACTAATTGAATTTGAATGGACATTGACACTCGTCAGTTTAACAAACAAATGTTAATGATTTTTTTTTGTTATCGTTTTGTTTTATTACACATTAAAAAAGATCATAGTGTCTAACTGTATAAATTAGTTTTAGTCTCACTGCAATTTGAAATCAATTTTAGTTTTGGATAAAAGCTGAACATACATCTCCTTCATCTTCCGCTTTCTAGGCATACTTGGCAGCCAAACCAGCCACGAAGTCGATGTACTCCTTCTGGGCAGCCTCAGTGGACTTGCCCTTCTGCTTGTTCCAGGCCTCCCACTTGGCCTTGGCCTTCAGGTCCAAGAGACCGGGCTTGCTGGTCTCGTTGTCTCCAACGGTGGCCTGCTTGAAGAGGGCGTAGAGCTCCAGGAACTCGTCATCGCTGGGACGCTTGGTCAGAGACTTGACCTTCTCGGCAGCGGCGTTGAATTGCTAACGGTAATCGAAGGGAGAAGATTAGCGAGTGGCAGATAAGCGACAAGTGATAACAACATTATAGCCAAGTGACTATCAATAATCGACAGCTACTTGTTGTTATGACCACTTACCTCGGTGAGGGACATTCTGGTTTAGGTTTTAATCTGCAAGTAAAAGAGATTAAGAGTTTAGTTAGTTACATAACGACTTTTTTAATATATTTGCTGAAATGCAATAAAATTTTATCAAATTGGAGCCAACTTTGATGGGGAATTGGAATTGAAAGGGTTTTAATTAAAGAGATAATTTGTTTGGGCTAAAAACTTGAACACTGCAGCTGCTGTGATTCGATTTACACGATGATGAGTTGACTGATAGGAATTTCGTCAAACAAAGATAATAAATAGATTAATTTTTTCCCATGTAAGACTTTTGAAATAGCTACAAAACTAGCTTGTGTTTATTACTAGCTAATTATCTTTAACAAACTAGAAATTAAGCTACTGAACTAACATTAAAATAATTTCTAGTTAGCTTCAAGATAAAAACTTAAGAGTTTGAGAGTCTGCAATTATACAAAAATATTTTAAGCTCTTTAGAAAATTAACTGAGTGGCCAAATAAAACCGCTAAATGATGATCTGCCGCCAGTTTGTCTGGCTTGTTGAACTTTAGCACACATCAGGCGATTTTACAGCAATCTAATTTTTTTTTTTTTGTTTGTTTGAGGTCGGAGCAGTTATGGAGGTGCCTCCGAAAAGCGCGACTTTCACCAGAAACACACTCACACACACACACACACACTGTATAAATAGAAACTCATTAATAAAAATTATGCCGCAGCATAAAAGATACAAATGTATCTGACAGATTGCGTGGCCTTCATATGTATACGAAATTTGATAGAATCCCGCCAGAGAAGGCATGGGGCGTGGTCCACATACGTGCTTAGCATACACAACTGTAAATTGGCAAAACGAATCGAACGACACTGTTTACTGGCCTCGACAGAAACATGGCCATAAGCAGCACTTGGCCCTTATCTATTGATAGTGTGTTATTCCCTTGGTCACAAGTGTTTCAAACTATTTCCTGATCACTTACGTTCTAGACGATCGGAGAACTCGACACTTTCTGAATCCGCGACGCGTTCGGACAATCAATTTAAATCTTTTTTTTCCGCAACGATCGCGAGTGAATCTCTGGGAACACGAAAATTAAAAGCTCTCTCCTCCGCTGAGGTAATTGGCGAGCTTTCTAACGCTCCATGGGTACTACGGGTACTCAAACTCGTACGCATTTTCGATTACTCACGGCGTCAGAAAGAACTTTGAGCACGACTAATGGATTTACTCACTGTACTTCTTGCTCTGCTATCGCATTCGCTTTGGATTTGGAGTTAATCATTGTGTACTGGGAGCGAAGTGCAAGCGGCTTATTTGCAGTACATATAAGTACACTGGAAGAAAAGGCGGTGAAGCCACTAAGTACACGTGGCCTTGAGTAAGGTAGGTTGCACTACAAATGTTTTGAATACAAAATTTTGGCATAAATAATTTGATATGCATAATATTAAACCAAATAAATAACTTTACTTTAAATTAGGTATAATTCCTGCTTTTAAGAATTATTTATTAAGTTGATATACTAAACCTTTTGCCACTGTGTATGTGATTGCGAATGTTTGAACGTTTTGGGAGCAACAAATCCAGAGATTATTGCACTTATCAGTGGCGCACCTGCTGATTACAACATAGTCTGTACAGCAACGTGTACTTTGGTGTGTCTTTTTATTGATTTTGTTTGAATTCGTCATAATACATATATCTGATTTCAATTATAATTTATTATATAACATAAAACAACAATCTCTTGTTGAATTGAACTTTTATATATTACACTGAAAACACGTCAACACTGCAGATTTTGTATAAGCAAACGCAAGTAAACTGGTCATTTAACAGTCGAGCAGCTTCTCTGTAGCCTTCTTACTTGTGATAATTGTTGGTAAAATGTATAAATTTATAGATAAAACCATTTTACGATACTGCCTATCAGTGCAGATAGCAAAAACATGGAAATTACTTTGCAAAACCAAATTTATAATACATAATTTATCGGTTTAGATAACTTATAACATTTATACGCTTCATAAATCTAACTTTAATTATGCGTAATAAAAATAAAAGATTAAAAAAGTCAAATATATGCTTACAATGCTTAAAATCTATGAGTATTCCAATGGTTTTTGTTCTGTCATGCCCACTGCCAAAAGCTTGTTTAAAGAAAATTGGTTAAATAAAATAAGAGTTAGTCATAAAAATATAATTATTAACAATCAATAATTTATTTAAAACATATTTTTTATCAATGAAACTACTTTTCTATTCATGTTTGAGAAACTTTGAAGCTTTCTTTGGAGCATGCCATTTTTTGAAGCATACTTTTAGGATGAGACATAAAATATTTTGCTAAAAAGAAAAGCTGCTAGATCTAGCTATATGTTTGCATATATGACAGCACTATTGATAATGTTACCATATGAATCACAAATGCGGTGCTGCTAGACATATATGTAGAATACTTTGGACTCTTAAGTAGAATACTGTAGTGCTGCAGTACAGTAGGCATTCGATAGTTAACACTTTAGAAGGATTAGAAGTTTTCCAGTTACAAAGCAAATTTAAATGAAATTAATATTATTTATAATCATTACAGTTCAAATTGGAAATATATCTCATAACAATTTGTTGTTTTTGGAAGCATATATCAAGTCCTGAATTCTTTAGTGAAAATAATTTGTATATATCAGAACCAACTTGTAATTTGTTTAAATGCTTATGGCCTTTTATTAAACGTTAGTATAAAAATACAATAAATACATTTTTTAACAACGGGAACTGCAACAGAGCCGTTAAAAGTGACAAGTATATGTGGAGGATTAATGAGCTTGACTAAAAGTCACAAGTTACTCGTGTTGGGCGGCATACTTCTTGTAGACCTCGATGTAATAGTTCTTAGCATCCTCGGCGGTGAGACCGGCCTTGCTCTTCCAGGCCAGATAACGAGCCTTCTTGTCCTCCTCCTCGGGCTCCTCAATGTTGCAGTCTCCGACTGTGGCCTGCTTGTAATAGCCATAGAATTCCAGGACATCCTCCTTGGTGATGGTGTGGCTGAAGTTCTTTGCCTTCTCAACGATTTCCTCAAACTAAATAGTTGAAAGAATATAATTATTAAAATGTCCTAGTTATAGATAAATAATATAACTTACGGTCAGCATGTTGTTGGTTTAGACGGTTTGTTGTGTTTGGCAAACGAAAACAAATTGTGATTCTTCCTACCACTCTCCAGAGCTATATATAACGAACTACCAAACAAAGTCAGGCGTTGTTTTTTGATTAATCTTATCATATACATAGCAGACTCTGACAGTAGTTCCCACTCCCACTGCCTGTCTCACACCTGTTCCCCTTCCCATTTCCCGTCGATAAACCAGCCAACTATGATCGATTAGGTGGTGTAGAACGGAAGGAGGGTAAAGTATAAAACATATAGAATTGCTTCTTATCTGATTTTAGGGGAAATTCATACTTGCAGTTTGCCAAAAATGAAATTAGTTATAGCTATCATAGCATGAGTATTTGTTAGTATAGGTGAATGAGTTTTGGGAGATATGATTAATCAGCTCATGCACTTATAGCTAAGATAAGATTAACATGAATATTTTATGACTGTGCCAGTGCAAAAAATATAGTAATTATAGAATACAGTCAAGTCAATCCTGACTAAGCTTCAAATCAATTTGATGATTTGAGTCATTGGGTCACAGCAAAGTTAAACGAAATTGTAATGATTAACTAACAATTATCTTATAAATCTATCAACTTTTTTATGGTAGTTTTCCAAAACACTAAATAGTTTCTGATAAGATGAGGCACAGACACCAAATTAAAGTTTCTAACAGCTGCACTATTTAAATTATTCAAATTTAAAGTGGTTGCTCTAAATGGATAACTTTAGATATGGGAGTTATCTGATCAGCTTTAGGGAAGTTGTAGCAAAGTCTAAAAACTCGGACTAGCTGGAGTTCTAAGGACTCTACAAACAGGGCAAAGTTGGAGATGAGAACTAAGAACTGATTGGAGTTGAAGAAGAAGTCCATTTCTGTCCAAGACAGCTGCCAAGCAGGTGTCCATCGAGGCCTATCAGAAAAATGCCTGAGAGTAAAAATACATTACTTAATTACTATTTTCAAGTGGGCCATAAATAATTGAACTCACCCAATACAACAACAAAGGGATTATACAAACTAGAAAGCCGCCTCCGACTGGGGCATAGCCACAGCAGCTGCAATAAGTGGCTTCGACTGCCCCGTCTTTAGCAGCATAACGCGTATCTGAGAATTATCAGGTGTAAGTGTCGCTGGTGGCAATTTATCCATGGGATCCAGCACAGAGACCACCTCAAAGTCCACACGCAGAGGAACTCCTGGCAACACGCTCGGTAATCTTGCCATGGATTGCTGTATAGTATAATGCCGACGATCTGCGTGTAGAAGCACCACCAGATTGGACGCCATCTTAAATGTGGAGAGATTCTGCACGGTGAGGTAGAGGCGAAAGGCGGGTCCAGTGCCGCAGATCTCGGCGGACAGCTTAACGGGAGCATGTGTAAGGTCTCCCGATATGGTGCTTTCCGAGGAATTGATAGCATCGATTGTGGCACGTGCGGCTGTGTGGCGAAGACGCCACAGTTCCACCTGAAAGCTGCCATAACTGGCTGCAGAAAAAGTTGTAGAAACTGTAATTCTCGAGCATTTATTACTCACCCTTGGCGTGCTGCTTCTCGCGTGCCGCCTGCTCCACGAATATGGAGCTCTTTTTGGGCTTGTCCAGAATGGAGGCGTCCACAGTTCGCTGCGAGGTTGCTGATCCCTTGCTGGCTGTTGTAGCCGCCTCGATGTCATGCTCAAAGCGTGTAATGCGCCGCAAGATCTTGACAATCACCTCACCACTCTGTGTTGTCAGCGTGAGCACATGATCCTCTACGCCCATGCGACCATAGAGCATGGCGGCCACTGTTTGGGGCGCTACGAACTCATCCACCAGATAGCGTTGCAGGTAGAATTTCACCTTGCCGCCATCTAGCGCCACAGCTACCAAAGTGATGCCCAGATGGGTGAGTAGCAGTGGGAGCAGGCAAACGGGTTGTGTCTCCAGTGGCACCTGGTACAGCATCTTGCCACGTTTGGAATAGCACTGGTAACGAGGCTCCATGGTGGTAACAATGATTGTCTGATCGACGGGCAGCAGCAGTAGCCCGGTTAACGGTGTAGTCATCTTGAGAATCTCCTGTCCTTCGTTGTTGGCCTTGCGTAGCAGATAGACGCCTCCATTGCGGGTGCCTACGACAATGCAAAAGTCCGTCTCGTAGGTGCCATGCACCGATATTAAGCTGGGCACGGCAGTCTCATAGCTGCAAGTTTTGGCCTGATAAATCAGATTGAAGCCCTGAGGTTCTAGAACGTAGACGTGGCCAGTGTCCGTTGCCATTACCAGGTGGGAGGGGGGATTGGCACTGCTGGACACACGTTTTAGACAGCACATGGCCACAATGCTGCCCACCCGACCCACAGCTGAATCTTTGTGTGTGTTTATAAAGGACTGCAAAAAACAAAGCCATACAGTACACGCTGCCTATAATGAAATTAACTCACTTCTCGCTCCGCTTCGGGTAACTGCAGCAGTCGCTGTGTTTTGCGTGACAATTTGGCGTGGTCCACGTCTTTGAGCAACTGCAGCAATCCCCCATATGCCTCAGGTTCCATCACGAGCAATTTACGCCATAGCTCCAATTCCAGCTCGTCTGCCTCTAAGGCGGGAACAGTGTACTTGAAGTAGGGTTTGAAGTGCCTGTAGAACAGCACAGACTCCGCGATGGCCACAGCAATTACTACAAATGGGAGAAGTAATATTACTGGGGACTAGAGCTTTGTGTAACTTTGTCTCACCTGGCGTCTTAGGTTCCGTTTCGTCTATATAGAGACTCTCGATAGCCGTTGGAATGCCCGGCAACGGTTGCTCCTGCTTTAGTTTCAGCCCACGAAACACTTTCAGTTTGGCAGTTGGCTCCTCATCGTCCTCCTCTAGCGATATGTCGACGGCCAAAAGACGCACGTAACCGTCGCATTGGACATCGCTGAGTGTCATGCAACTGGAGAGTGTTGAGAGTAGGAGTGGCGACTCATCCTCGGTGTCCACATGTAGCCAGTTGGATGCTGATGACGATGCAGTTGCCATTACTTAAAAGATTACTTTATTAGCGGCAGTGAGTTAATTATGTGATGATTTTGTTTGTTTTGGTTTTTCTTCCTTAGCAACGGTCCAATTTCAATAACCGCCAACATGTGTTATCGATTACCCAAGTCTATCGATATGTGCCATTCACCACTTACGAATGCATTCTAACTCAATGTGTTCATATAATAATATTTAATAAAAACATATTAAGAAGAAAATATATAATTAAAGAAAATTATTCCTTTCATATCCAGTCTTTTTTTCTTCTGGCTGCCATATGAACCGCACGCCACGAGTGATAAAAATGAACTAGCCGCTGCATGAGCGTTCACTCACGAACACAGCTTACGTAGCCCTGCACTGAGCGTAATTCTGTGTGAATGCTCAAAGAGCAACGTTGTGAGCGACGCAGCCGAGTGTCGTTTATAAATAACAATATTATTTAAGCATAAGTTAAATATAGTATTCGTTTTTAATGCAAAAGTGATGACGGCAAGTGAGAACGAGGTGCAGCTTTTCAACAGGGGTGAGAAAGTCTTGTGCTTCGAGCCCGACGAATCAAAGGCGAGGGTCTTGTACGACAGTAAGGTAACCCAAACACTCTCATAGTCGCACACAAACACACACACACACCTATATAAACACGCACACGAATGTACGGCGAAATGTCAGACAGAAAATGCCAAACACGAGGTGAACACTTCGATTTTTCACACGGAAAAACTGTTATTTCTCCATAGGTGTTGGCTGTGTACGAGCGTAAGGACGAGAGGAAATGCACCTACTTTGATTACAAAATCCATTTTCAAGGCTGGAGCTCATCTTGGGATCGAAATGTACGCGCCTCTGGCCTGCTAAAAGACACCGAAGAGAACCGCAAATTGCAAAAGGAGTTGGCAGAAGACGCACAGCTACAAAAGTGAGTACAGTGCCAGTGTGTGCGTGTGAGAGAGCTCTTGCGTTTGTGCGTGTGTAACAGTTTGTTTACATTTTTTGTGCAGAAGCGGCGGCTACACGTATAAAGACACGAAAACGCCCACTGTACCTGCCGGCAAAAAGCAGCGTTTCACCAAAGGTGGTTACCTCGAAGAGCAGGATCCATTAGACGTTTCGTATCTAACAGAGGAAGAACTACCGCTGTCACATCACAAAAGTGCTGGTCGTCCGCGAGACAACAGCGGTAACAGATCACGAGACAACAGCGGGGGACGAAAGAGCCAAATTCACACACCGAACGATAAAGCGGGTGATGTTAGCATGAGGGAGACACGCAAAGCAACACGAGGTGGACGTGGTCGTCGAGGTGGCAAGTCGTCTATGTTCAGTCTACACTCATCAGCCAAAGATTTGCATATAATAAACGATGCGGAAAAGTTTATAAACCAGGAAGATCGTGTCGTGCTGCGCATCAGCGAACGTTTACGGAATTACATGGAATATGACTACAATATGATCTGTAAACTAGGCAAGCAACATGCACTGCCCGTCCGCACACCCATTGTGACCATACTGGAGGACTTCGTGAAACAGCGTGCCGTGGAGCTAGCCATTGGCATCAAACAGGACAGCACTCGGGGTAGAGTCACAACCAGCCGGAATGCGCGCATGGAACGGGAATATGATCGCGTTATGTCCAAGTAGGTAGTCAGTAGTGTCGTTATTAATCTACGCCTAACCACATTCTCTTTATAGCGTCTGCATGCTTAAGGAAGTGGTGGATGGACTGCGTATCTATTTTGAGTTTCATCTGGAGGATCACTTGCTTTACAAGGAGGAGAAGGAATATGCCTTGAGACAACTAACCGATGAGAATCTAAAGAAATGCAGCATTATATTAAATAACTCATATGAAATGAATCCCAACTGTGACATGGATCTCATCGCTTTGGAGGCCACACTCAATAGCACAAATGGTGAAAATGGTCACATTTTGGGTGGCCTTGAGTACAAGAAGCAGCTGCAAAAGTGTCTACTGTACATTGTGAAAAACAGTGGCAAGAATAACTTGGCAGTGGTATACGATGAACGCATTTCACCCTACAAGGCAGCTAACAACTTGCCCGTGGAAATGCGCGGATTTCTCGGCGAGACCTTCAGTTGGCGTCTGCTGTCCGCTGAATCACAGCCAGAGAAGTCCATGATGTTTGGAGCACCACATTTGGCGAGATTATTGGGTAGGTTTTGGGCCGCGTTTAGGACGGTTTGTTTGTTTACTCAACTCGCTTTCTACTTACAGTCAAATTACCCGAATGTCTAAATGTTTCACCCATATCAAACGAGAAGCTGGAGGATCTGTTGAAGCACCTCAACTCATTCATCAAGTAAAGATCAGTGTTCTAATACCTCAAGTACTATTATTAACATTATTTGCTTGGTTTCAGTTACTTGGAGAACCATGTGGAGTGGTTTGATAAGGAGAACTACGCACATGCAGAAATGCAACAGGAACAGCTGCAACAGGAGCTGCTCGAATCTCTAGACTAGTCATTAAAGTCACTGCAGAGATTTTTAATATATTAAGGCTGCTAGTTTAAGACAATCCCTTTTTTTTTTTTTTTTACTACTGCCATTAAGAGTAAAATGTCTAAGATTAAGATTCTTTTTTTTATTATTATTAAACATACATTATAGTTTTATTTTATTTTATTTATCATGCATTTTTAAAGCTTGCTTTTCTTTTAATTTAAAATTTTAATTGTCATTTCGTTCAACAGTATCAATATTAATACGTATTTTTATTTATAACTTTATGATTTTGGTTTCCTTGTCATTTTCATTTCTTTTAACTACACAAAATGTAAATAACGCGCGGTCTATAAAAAAAAAACAGTTCTACACATGTATAATCGAATAATGTCTAAAACTAGTTGTTAATGTTAATATGGAAAAGACAATTTAATTATTATTACATATTTTTTTTTTGTTCTTTGCTTAAGTTAGATTTGAATAGTTTAATATCTAGTATGTAATTTTTTTTTTTAATATTATAATAATTATATTATGCTTTGTGCTCAAATATAATAAGAATTTTAACAAGTATTTGTCATTTATGTCTTACTTAATAACTGGAATGTAAAGAGGTCCTGGGAAAATGATGAAAAGTGCTGGAAAAACCGGCTGCATTGAAACGCTTTTGTGACGGATCGCACCTGTTCCATTTTTTGTATCGGGAAAAATGATTACTTTGGAATGTGCTGGGAATAATCGGACCCATTTGGTGTTTGGACCCTTACTAAACTACGTGCTATATAATGCCTGGGGTAACTTTTGTATCCTTTGTGCAAAATCCTGCCTAGAAATTCGAAATGTATTTGTATTTTGTATTGCGTTTGTTGTCGTTTGCTTGGACGGCTTAGAGTAGATGCTTAGATGCTTTGTAACTTGTCTTTGTTCTGTGTGTTCACTGGTGTGTGTTAACTTGGACGAGTCCTGCTTGCGTATCCTTTTCCTATTTGTGGTCTTAAGACTGACTAAGCTATGGACCCTTTTCGTGGAGAAACTTTGATCTTTAGGTTCCTTGGGGTCAATTTTATCCTCCTTTCTCCTAAAGCTTCATTTGTATTCACTTGTTGCTCTTCTCCTTTCTCCTGCTTGACTCTTTTTCCTATTTCTGTCGCTTGGTGGCGCTGCTGGCCGTCGGGCGCATAAAGCTGCTGACTGAACGATTACGCTGCTGAGAATTGGAATTGCTCTGTATCTTTCCCTGCTGCTGCTGCTGTTGATTAAGCACATTCTTCACAAGCATCGCACTTCGTGCCGCTGTCAGTCTGGAGGCGGCAGCTGTGGCGGATGCCGAGGACGCCGTTGTGGTTTGGTTCTCCTTAAAGCTGGTGCTGTTGCCCAGTGACTGCGCTGCTGTCGGTTGAGCCGTGCGAGGGCCGTTCGTAAGTTTGCTGCGCACCAGAATGGGGCCAACACTGGAGCCGCTGCTGCTGCTTCGACTGGCAGGAACTCCGCGAGTTCCTACCGTTGTGTTGGGACGTGCATTCTGCGTGGCCAGTGGTCGCTTGCTGGGCGACGAGTCCACCGAGACGGTGGTGCGCTGCACGAGAGGCAGTCGCCGCACCACCGTTTGTGTAGAGGCGCCACTGTTGATGGACGATCGTGAGGAGCGTAGACTGTTCCTAGAGCTGCTGCGTTCCACATCGCGGGTGCGTAGCTGTGAGGGATCTCGACGCACGCCAGACGAGGCGGCGGAAGAGGAGGCGGAACGTATGGGCGTGGCAGTCAACATGGGATTGCCATTGGGCATGCGGAGCGGACGCTGTGCCGAGACACTACGCTTTGTGCTGCTTGGGACTTGCATTTGAGACTTGGAGTTAGACGTGGCTGAAGTTGTGTTTGTGGCATTCACTGGTGCTCCACGCAGACGTGCCTGTTGCAGGCGATCCGCTAGGCGGCTGCCCATGCCCATGGCACTGATGCTGGTGGTGCTGGTCTTCTGCTTGGACAGCGCTCGGGAACGCTGAGTGGGTGCGTCATTGGCCTCATTGCAGGAAGAGTTGGTGCTCTCGCCTTTCCCGTGCGATGGCGTATCCGACACCAGACTCTGTGTCTCCTCAAAGCCTTCGTCGTTGAGCTCGTGGTGGTGGTGTCCACTGGCCGTAAGCTTCAACTTGCTGGGCGTCAACTCCCGAGGTGGACTCCAAGGACGCTCGGGTGTGCCTGTAGGGGATTTAAGATTTCTGATGGCCTCTCGCACATCCTCCTGGTTGATGGAGCTTATGTGACGACCCACTTTCTCCAGTTTGTTGATGGTGCGTGTTTTCTCGGGCTCCCGTTGCTCCTTCCGCTGCTCCTCCCGCTTCAGTTGCTCCTGTTCCTTCTGCATTCTTCGGATTTCATTGGCACTCGCCGATTGCTTGATCTCAGTGTTGTGATGCGGCGTAACCAGCTCCTCGTTGCCACTGCTGTAGTCCGTGGGTCGCTTGTATCGGCGTGTGCGCCTCGCCGAGGCGTATCTATCAAAGTGTCCTGGTGCATCCTGCTCTGCTGCCGTTTCTGCGCCCGTTCCTGCTCCCGTGCCCACTCCCAGTCCTGTGCTGAGTGTGCTCTTCTCCTCCTTTGGCTTGTCGGTTAGATTCACTGTGACCACTGTGGTGTTGGGCGTGGCAATGACCCGCCTCTGTACTGGCGGTGTCTCTATGTTGTCCGCATCAATCTCTTTGGACTCGTTGTGACTCTTGTGGTGATCCAGCAGACTGGCAAAGGGATCGTCTTTCGGAGGGGATGTCTCCACTTTCTTAGGCTGTTCCGCTTGCAGATCCTGGGCTGTATTTCGTCTCACATAGATTTTCAGTCGATCCGAGGTGGCATCAGTCTCCGCCAGCTTCTGAATGATAGACTTTCGACGATCCTCCTCGGCAATGGATTGCAGTGAACTGGGACTCTGGCTGTGCTCCTGGGAGCGCTGTCGTCTATACTGACGCAGTTCCTCCGCCGTGGTCAGATGAGGCTGAGCCTTTGTTGCGGCATCCGCAATCGCTTGAATGTGGCCCACGACATCCGTCTGCTCCAGCGTATTCGATGGCTTCCAATCGGAATAAACCCGCTGATATTTACCTGTACCCGTACCCGTGCCCGTGCCTGTGCTCGTTTCCCTGTCGGTTCTCTGTTCCTGCTGCTTCTGAAGATTAGTGGGATTAGTTGGATTCGTTGTGGGCGTCGTTGTCATTATCTTTTCCTCTGGCAATGGATCCAGTTTTCGTTCGTTTTCTATAGTTATTTAAAAAGGTATTAATACTGGTATTTAACTTGCGAGGGTAGACTCACCAGTTTCGTTTTCGAGCGATCGCCGATTCGCATTTACCAGGCGACGTTTCCGCTTGTATTCCTCGTTCTGTTTCTCGTCGTTTTCGTTGGACTGCAGCCAAGTTTGTATCTTCTGTCGGAACTCACGGGATATTATTCTGTAAAATTAGGGTAAGTATTTATTTTAGTATTTAATTTAACGCTTTCAATTAAATTAATTTTGTTTAAGTTTTATATTATTTTACAGAAATTAAATTCCCTGGGGAATTAAATGTATTTAAAAATATTTACAGTGGTACTTCACATGGTATTTGTGGTTTTAGTATTTTTAGTCAGTATTTTATTTAACATTCTTGCGGTTAGTTTCGAAAATGAATTCAGGATACTTTACAAATAATTTAAAATAAAAATTTGCTTTGCATTTGAATAAATTTCTTTATTGGAACTAAAGAAGTAAAAATAAAAATGTAGTTTTAGTGTCAGGAGTGTTTTCGAGGTTCATTGTTTGTTTAATTGTTATACCACCAAATTAGTTTGGAATTATTAAAAATATTTAAAAATCATGATTTGCATAGGCAAATGGAAAAAACAACAGAAGGAATTTCTAACCTCGGTGTTGCATCCTCGTGAGTCGACGTCGTTTGTTGTGGTTGCTGTGGCTGCACGAGATTCGTAGGACCATTGGTTATGGGCGTTGTTGTAGGCGTGGCTGTGCTACTGCTAGCCAAAGGCGACTGCAGGCGATCCTGGAGATGTGTGCTTGAATTTAGCTGTGGCGGAGGCGCTGGAGAGCTGGCTCGTTCCCGATCCACGCCAAAGTCAATGTTGAGTAGATCGGGACGCTTGCGACTGGAGCTGCCAGAGCGAGCACGACGAGCCCAAGAACGATCTATGAGGATGAAACCATTAGAAGGAGGACTGGGACAAAATAGAGGCAATATGCTTACCTAGACTGCCGTAGGCAGCCTTGCGTTCGCGGCTAATGTGACCGGGACCGTCGTGTGGTCCCGTGGAGCTGCGCAGGAACTCCATGAGCTCATCCTCGCCAGCGAGTACACGTCGCCGTCTCAGCGTGCCATTGGGCGTGACGTCTGGCGAGGCATTGCACTCCTGCTCGAGGCGTATAAAGCCATTGGTAATCTCACCGGAGCCCAGTTGCCGTCGGCTCAAGGCGGGACTGGCACGAGGATCGAAGGGACCATCGCCCAGAAACGAGTCCGAATCGGAGACCGGAGTGCCGGCTTGACCAACTAAAAGAAAAAGAGTTGGACATAAAATTAGAAACAGTTTAACTAGTGAACATGGTGAATTCTTACTGCATCTGGTTCTCTTGGCCATTTGCTCCTCACGCTGCTTCCTGCGCAGCGTAGCCTGCTGCTCCTGCTGCACTCGCTTCTCGTTCTCCTTGATCGACTGTTTGAACTTATCACAGAAATTCTGAAAGATCTTGAAGCACTCCTCCAGCTTAAAGGTGCCCGCATCCTCGCAGAAGAACTCCGCCAGTTTGAGCCTCAAGGAATCCACCTGCTTCATGCCCGCCTGCAGCACTGACAGCTCCGACTCTGCGGCTAACAGGAACTCCGACATCTGATCCTTGATGTCTGTATCAGTGGCCGGTTGTTCAATCTGTTTTGTGATCTTACGTATGCGATTGTCCAGCGTGGTGATCTCGTTGTTGATCTGATCCATGGTGGTTCTAAAATGGGAGTAGAGTTGGGTTAGTTTCCTCCTTAAACTTAGAGGGCAACCCAATTCACTTACTTGCTGGCATTTTCGAGTGTGTTCAGCTGAGTGGTGAACTGCAGCAACTCGGGATTACGTCGCTCCGCCTGCAGGGCCACAAAGTGTATGAGATTCATACCCGGTTTGTTGGCTCTAATGTCTGTAAGTTTCTGCAGCGAGGATAGTTTCACTCCTGCGGCATTTCCCGCATAGCCGCCCGAGTTGAGGAAGTTTCCGGCAACTATGACCATGTAGAGCACCTCCTGCAAGGCCTTGTTGTTCAGCAGATCGTCACCCGCGTAGAGCATTGCATTGATGCAGGGCTCCAAGTAGGCCACATTTGCAGCGAACTCCTCCTTGAGCAACATGCTCTCAATGCGCAGTTTGTAACTAAGAAGGAATGGGAATTAAAGGAGGAAACTTAAATTTCCCATACGTTTCTAACTTACTTGGGCACCTCCAGCAGCTGTAGCAGAAACTTCTCCGCGTTGCCTAGCCTGGCCTGATCCCCATTGAAGCCTTTGAGCATGTCCAGTTCGTCCACCTCGGGTAGAATTTTGAGTAAGCCCCTCAGTCTCTCGGCGCCAATCTCCTCATGAACCCCTAGTCTAATCAATTGAATAATATCCTTGTTGCTGCTCCTGAACTGCTTGAGGAAGATGTTGACATTCAGACTCCGCTTGCCATCGAGCAGCGTGATCTCCGTGCTCTCCTTCTTGGCCTTGCGATCGAGTGTGTCGTAGCCACTGGACGAGGACTGATTGCCGCTCTCCCTGCCCAGTTTGGGTGATCCCTGGCCACTGGTCGTCTGCTGGCAGAAGAGCTCCTCCATCTCGTTGAAATCAATGTTCGGGTAACGCTTCACGGTCGCAATCTTACTCCAGATGTTCTCATTGCCCAGCACCTTGTTGTGTGGTATCTTGCCCCAGTTGAGAGTCTTCATCTTGGCCTTGGGAGCGGGTGTGTCCTGCTGGGGTAGCAAGGCCACTGTCGCTGTGGCTGGCGTTTCAAGCTGCGGCGTCCGCGGTCGTGCCATGGACGGAGGTGGCGGTGGCGGTGGCAAGGCATTGCCGTTCCTTGTTGGCGGCGGTGGTGGTGGTGGTGCCACACCATTAAACGCTCCTGGTGGCGGTGGCGGCGGTGCAGCTGGTGCCGCTGGAGGTTTCGATACCACCACCGCGACATGGGCCTGTGAGGGTTTTCTTGTGGGACTGGTCGCGTCGCCGACACTTCGGCAATTGGGGCAGGTGAACTTCTGGGCGGATTGTTGGCGCAGTAGACGCACTGCATCATCGGGAGACTCGATAAGTGTGGCGCGATGCACCAGCCGCTCGGTGGTGTCCCAGATCACATCGCTCAGCGGTTCTTTGGAGTCGACACGCAGCAGATGCTGCAGAATGCTGAGGAACGGACCCTCCTGGGGCTTGTCGGCCACCTGCAGAAGAAAATATAAGCTCATTAAATAATAAATAGATTCCAGTGGGTGGCAGCTGTGTACTGTACCACCTAACGCTAGGTGTCGCTTTAAAATATGTAATATTAAAAGTAGATGTTTGAATTAATTAATTTATCCTCGCCTTCAACTGGGATTAGGACGCACTCTGGCGGCATAAACCTGTATTAAGTGTGGCCATGCTGTGCTTATCGCCAGATGGCGCTTCATGGAGTTTGTGTTAAATTTGAATAGAGTTAAAAGAGGTATTATAAATGAATATTGAGCTGCCATTCATTTCCTAGTTGCCAGCTGACATTTATGCCGAGTCGCGTGCAGCGTGAAAAACTGCACAGCCTTGGCGAAACACACAGTGTGAGGAGGGGAGGGAAGGAGGTTGAGGTAGTGAAAGAGGGTAGAAAAAGAGAGAGACACACATGCCCGTTATTAGAGCAAGGTATGTGTGCACACGAAGCGGATACTTAATGTAAATATAACGCATACGCCGTCTGTGCCGGGCAGGGCGTCTATACAGGGACGGAGAAAACACTCACCTGTCGCAGTATCGCATAGAAGACATCCAGATGCGAGCTGAGATTGATGCCATCGGGCGATTGAAGGCTCTGGGCCTCGTCGCTTTCCTGCTGCTCCACGAATACGTCCAATTGCACAATAATATCGCCCACACTCTGTGCGACTTTTCTGTAGCCGAGAAAAGAAAAAAAAACAAATATGGGTTAGTAATGGGTTAATGCTAATTACAAATGCATTTGTAATGTCGTTGCTTTTGTCGCCCGGTTCATTATTCAAACGGCAAATGTGCAATTTGCAATTTGTTTAGCCAATCAATTGACAATTCTTCGCGGCATTAATTGATTTCTGATTTATGTGGAATTCCGGGTAAAATGACATGAACACAGTTCGAATAGACTTTGCCCTGACATTGACTACACTCACAGTTCAGTTGCCAAAAACTAAACAAGGCCAGTTGAAGAAGAAGTAGAAGAGGAAGAAAACTCACTTGAGATTCTGCACCAGTTGCAAGGCAGCGCTGCTGAAGGTGCAGCAGAAAGTGCGACGACGTTGCAAAGCCAAAGGAGCAAAGGCTGCAGCCACCGAGGAGCAGGAGGACGTTGGAGAGGACGGAGACGAGGAAGACGACGACGATGATGATGATGATAATAATGCTGATGACTCCACGTTGCCTGCCTTCAAAGAGCCTTGGCAATCAGAAACACACAACACCGAGCACAGAGCAAAACACGTTTAGAGGCAGCCGCCTGTTTTAACCATATTCGCTAGTTTGTTTGTTAGTTGCATTTGCAGTTTGTGTCCTCGAGATTTGAGACTGTAGACTGTAGACTGGAGACTCCCCTTTTATGGTCTGTCCTGGCAATTGCATTTATTTATCCATAAATCGAATTTTAGCTTTATTTTTGTTAGCTGCTTTTTGGTTGCTTTGTTTTAATTGCTTTTCAATTGTTTAGCGACGAGTCAAAAGCACAAAAAGGCAATGGCAAATAACAAGGACGAAGCAGGAATTGAAACTGAACCGAAACTGACACAGAGGCAAAGGCAGAGACCAGACGGAGCCAGTGGAACGCACACACACACAACAAGAGAGACAGAGAGCAGAGAGCTCTCCGAAAGAGAGACAGAGTGTATAATTTACTCAGTGTTTCTGTTTTCTGTTGTTGTCAGACACGTGCTGCGCGCGCATTACCAAAATTCATAAAAGAAACTCAAAAAATAACAACTTAACTTGGCCAAAAAGCCACCGAGTTCTTTTCTACTCTTTTACCTTTTATTTTCTACTATTTTGACGAGACACTTTTGGCAACAACAACAACAACAACGACACGTGATGCTCTTTATTCTAGTCGTCGTTATTTTTATTCTATTTTGTTTTGTCACGAAAGTCGCACACACGAAACGGAAGCGGAAAAGGGAACAACAAAATGTCTGAGGAAATTTAAACCGGAAAGTTCAAAGTTTAAATGATAGTCAGAAATTTAAGCCAATATTTGATAAAATTTAAAGGCTTAAAGCGGAAAACTTAACAGCTTTGGGATGTTTTCCATAGGAAGATTAGCCTTTGATTAAAAACTGGCTGCACATAAATAACAATTCTATTTCAAGTCTTAAAAAATTCACGCCAAAAGTACATCACTCCACCTCTAGTGACGAAAGCACTACCTTAAATAATTCATTTCAAAAACTGGCACCACAAATCCATTTAGCGTACTTCAACTGCTATCAAAACACACTTAAAAAATCTATTAATAAAATGTGCGAAGCCAACAAACAATAATTATTTGCGTCTTAAATTCTTTTCGTTATTTTTCTTATTTTTTATAAACGCATAAATTGCAGTTGAACACGTAAAGTTCTGAGTTTGATATCCATGTAATTTAATATTATTCTGAATGGCAGATTTCAGTCAAGTTTTTTATTGTTCTTTCGTGGAGATTGATTAGAACTCATTGGACTCGACATCAATTAAAATCCGCTTAAAGCAAGTCAGTGGCTTCCAAGCTACGCAGACTCCGCAAACAAAACAAAAAGACAAATCTAATGAGCATCTGTTTATTTATAGCACCTACTGTGCTCCCTCCAACCCCTCGTCCAGTAGAATGGCACACAACCCCCCGGGGTGCGGTTAAAAGTCGCTGAAATCAAAGCGCTTTTTGGCTGAATGAAAACGTTTAAAGCGTTTTGATTTTGAATTTGTTGAAATTGAAATTTGAAATAAATTATAAAAAAGCGAGAAACTACGCATTTAATTTAAGCAAACACAAAATAAATTTTCATAACAATGGGCTAGGGGCAGGGGGGCAGTAAGGGGTGTGTCAACTGCCAGCTGACAAAATGGATGGGGAACATCATTTGGCCCCAAGACACCAGACAAAATGCCATGAAACAATCAATTAGACACATTTCTGCAGAAGAATTGACAGCGCGATCAGAAGAGCAGAGAGGGGGTGGGTGAGGGGTAGATTTATAGAAAGAGAGGGGGTAGTTCTTAACGATACACATTTCAGAGCCAGAACTATTTAAAAAATTTAATTGAATTTGCATTTTTGTCAACTTTTCATTAATAGAACGAGTTGAAGTGGAAAAGGGGTGGGAAAGGGCAGAAGGGGAGGGACAGCTAACTAATTGATTTATTGTTGACTAATTAAATATTGAATTAATTGCTTGACAGACTCCAAATCAAAGCCAAACAAAAAATCGCCATAAATAATTTGCATAAAATGTTGAAGTAAGAAAAAACTTTGGATCGTTGCCGTTTTTGACGAATGTTTGACAAGCGGCCAAAATCGATGAGGGGAGAAGGGAGTGGGGCGTTGAATCGCATGCCCATGTGAAAATCAACGACTATGAAAAATAAATGTTACCTTGATCTTGTCTAGTTTGATGGCTTCAAAAATTTCCAAAATCTATTCAATTTCGCAAAGTATTCACATTAAAACACCAAATAAAAAAAACCTTAAAATTGCCATTTAAACTGTTTGTGATATTCATTTGGACAGTGTTGCCAATTGTTGCTGTTGTTTTTGTTGTTGCGGTGGGTGTGTTTTCAGGGTTTCAAGTTGGCAAATATTGCATAAATTTTCTTGATTTAACACGAAACTATATATGATTTTTGTGATTGTGTAGGTGATCTGGCAATATCTTGAAACTGTCTGTCTGTCTGGTATATAGACCTTAGACTCACCTTAGATTGTTCAGCAGCGGCAATACTTTGAGGCCTGCAAAGAGACAAGAAAACAACAAAAACAATAATAAATAAATACACTAAAAATCACATCAAATGAATAACAAATAAGTAATGGATGCGAGTGTGTTTGAAATATAAATGCAAATCTTATTTATTCGTCTAGTGTCAAATTACAAGCGCTGTAAAGTGTTTCACTTTTAGATGAATGGTGTTATAGCACACCAAATGCCCTGTAGGCAATTGGGCTGGCAAGCTAAAATAAATTCCAAGCATTACCTCCCATTTTATCTATCCAAAACTCACCTCTCTAAACTAAATAATATTCCTTATGAAATGTTATAATCTGTAGCAAATTTCCAGCTACTAATCCCAATTCAGTATAACCTTTAATCAATAAAATACCCACAAATTTGTATATTTTATGCATATCACAGCTCCTAAACACTTGACAGATTTATAGCATGTATCATCACATATATTTAACTATGGGTTAATTTACCTAACGAGCTTTGAAATGTATTTTGTGATATTCAATACGCTTGGCCTAATGGCTTTATCATGTTTCAAAAACTGTTCTGAATTTAAATATTTTAAAATACAAATTTGGCAAATAAATAAACTCATAAAAATGTGCCAAATAAATTAGCTAAGTAAAGAGAATAACTGAATACAATGCTATATAACAAATAATTCCGATTTTATGCCCTGCAAAATTAGCAACTTTAATTGTTTTTCAAACAAACTTATTAAACATTTAATTGTTTTTTATTAACTATAGTATGTATTTGACGCAGAAGTCGAGAAAGTTGCCTCTGACCACTTTTTAAACATTTTTAAGCTCATATAAACAAACTGCCCAACTCCCACCACCCTGTAGACTGGCTGGGCTGGGGACTGCTCGACTGCCCGCCCAATGTGGCACAAGTAGCTTCCGGTCAAGCTTGTTTTAAGACACAATTTTATAAGTTTGTTTTTTTCTCTGCTTTTATTTGCACACAATCGGGAGAAACAAACGAAAAATTGTTAATAAATATATGTAAAATCATAAAAATTTAATTACAAAATGCTCGTGAAAGTCGTTGTAGTAGCTTCTGGTGTTGCAATGGCACGCCTCCTGCCCACTGCCTCCACTCCACCCCCCTCCCCTCTTTTCACCCTTGTGGCATGCCTTATTTGGCGCCTTGACGTTCATAATTTTATTTTACGACTTTGTTTCGTTGTCATTTCATTTATTTGAAATTGAAAACCATAAAAGGCGCACAATTAAAATGTGAGTGTGTGTATGAGAGTGTTGTGTGTGTAAAAGTATCTTTTGTCTCTGTGCATTGTTTCAGTTTCGGAAGTCGAGGTCTTAACTAGAGAACTGCGAACTGAGAACTGATCTTAAAACTCAGCTCTCGGCATACAATGTTTCATTTTATGCCTCACAGCCTGGAAGGAGTTGGCAAATTTGCATGTGAAACACGCCCAAAATCAACAGTTAATTGTTTAATAACATGCCAAGAAAAAAAAAAATAAAATGGAGAGCAAAAAACTCAATTGAATTTCAAACAAAAGACAATTTGATTTAAATATTTTGTTGTTTGTTTTTCTTTTTTTTCTTTGCTCGATATTGTAAATCTGTTGACGCTTTATAAATCAATTGAAATTGAAATTTGCCAGCGAGTAAATGAGAAAATTGTTAAGCAAATAAATTTATGCCCCGAACAAAAAACTATGAAGAAAAACTTAGCGTGCCAAAGTGGAAAATCATGGGGCATAAATCAAATCAGTTGGAAAGGAAAAAATGTAAAATAAAATAAAATTAAAACGCTGGCAGCGATGGACTTGACAGATGACATACAACAGATATGATGACTATACTATATAGTGCTATGGTCTGATCGAGTATGCCTGCAAAGAACTAGAAGGGAGAGTGAGAGAGGCAGACAAGTCGATAATTGGGCACTTAAGTGGCATTAGCAGATTTCAGAGTAATGAAATTGAAATTGAAAAATGTGCAAATATTTTCATATTGTCGGGGCGTTCCTGGAAACTCAACGACGAAGGACAAAGCAGACCAGGGGAGTATGAAATTCAGGGGCTGTTGGCCTTGAAACCGCATACAGTTTTTCACTCCGTGGCCCAGGGCAAACAAAATGCGGCTCGTTACATGTCAAATGTGTCGCTGCGGAATGCCAAAGTCGATGTGGAATGCAGCACAAAGTGCTCTGCGGTGGTACAGTGGTGCTGTGGTGGTGGTGGCAGTGGAAGTGGAGTTTTGATTTTGTTTTCAAGTTTCGATTTTTGTCACAGCTGCTTGATTATTTTCTTGTAATGCTGAAAAAGCGCAGCTCAATTTATTTTAATTAAGAACAATAAAAAATGAGAGTTTTGTGGCAAGTGCAGACATCAGTCAGCGCTGCAGCATGCAACTGCGCAGGCGTCGCAGTCGGCGCTGGCGCACAACTGTGCTCAATCAAAGTCAGCAGAAATCATTCCGAGTGGGGTCTCGAGATGGAATTGGAACTCAAATTGAAGCTGAAGTCGCAGAACAGTTCATGAACTTTGTACACAGGGCAGCAAAGCGAGCATTACGAGGGCTTCAGAGCTGAAAAGATAAAGGGGAAGTGGAGGGGTAGAAAGATAGGGGACTATATACCCACATATTTCAGGGACAGAACAGGATGTGAATGCGCCCCTTGTTTGTCAACAGAGTCTGAGGGAAATGCGACTTATTACATTTTAACTATGTGTTCATGTTCTGCTGATACTACACATAACTCCCGACTCCACAACTCTTAAGACTAAAGTAGAGTACGCCTTTGACAGACCTAAATTAAATAACAATTTGTTGTCTTCAGACCATGAGCGCTCAACACGATGCTGTGAGAAAAGTACTATAATTAATTTTACGACAAACTATGAATTTATTTCAAATTCGTTTGAATGTTTGCTCATTAAATTTTAAGTAGTATATTCCAAATTTTAATATGCTGATTTATTAGGCTGATTCACAGTTAGTTGAGCTATTGAAAAAGTTCCGGGAAACAAGCAGAAAATTTAATGAATAATAAACTTAATGAATGGATTAAAAAATACAAGAACGAAAAGAGAGCAGTCAACTCTAGTGACGACAGCAGTTTGGAAATAAAATAATTAATTAATGTCGGTTTTTTAGGTAGGGGAGTAATAATTTTCTAAGAAAACATTGTTCTACTTCTACTTTAGTTTAAAAGAAAATTTATTTTAAAATATTTAACAAAAGGGCCTCTTAATCTATTAGCCTTATTCTAATCACGTTCTTGCTGCACAAACTATATTGTCACGATTTAGTTGAGTTACTCCTGCTTTAACTTATGGTTACATTACTTGGAATACAGTTTGAAAATCACATAAGTAATTCGGAAACTTTAAAGACGCACCTCTAATCGTTGACACGTGCTAAGGTTACTCAATTGGTATTGCGTCAAGAGACAAAAGGCGATTTGACTTGGCGGTTTGTTTTCGTTGGTAAATCTATCATTATCCACGACCCCAAGAGGCCCCGAGGGTCGCTGGCGTGGCTGTGACATGCAGCAAACGAACTCCGTTTTGGAAATAAATATATATAAACTCGTATAGCATATATCTGCTATAATATAGCATGCTATATGGTTCGAGTATATGGTCAAGGGCAGGCTACGATCAACGGCGCCGTCAGCGGATCAGCGGGCACATCAATCAAATCAATGAAATCGAAGACAGTTTGACTCGCGCTTCTCGACGACGAGGGGGCGGCAAGGGGCGAGAGGGTAGTTGGGCAGGGGAAGGGGCAAACAGGAGGTCGGCTGATGACTTTTGCGGTTCGGCTAATGTGTTTATCGTTACGGTTTCTGTTTGGTTATCAGCGTGGTCAGAAAGCAAAACAGAAACCAAACAAAACGTAAACAATTAAAGAACGCAATAAGCGGTCGAAAAAAATACAAAAACCAGAAAAACAAAGCTGATTTGTCACTGCTAACCTGGGAAATACTAGCAATTAACAGTTGAGTGCATATATAATGACTAAAGGCAAGTCTGTAGGTAATTTTGGTGCTCTTAATCTAACAGTTTTTGAGTAACTTAACTGTAATAGCACAGTGTAAATGGGGTTAAGGCATAAACTCTTAGTAAAGAGTGTTGGATTGGCTTGAAGCAGTAAGTTGTCTAGTTCTGATTATCCTATCTAGAGTAAATTTATCATTATTTAAATATACAATGTATTATTCTTCCAAGACGTGTGTGCATAAGAAATTTCAGTCCTCTGGGTCAAACACTTTCCGAGTTATGGATAGTTGGTTAAAGATAGATTAGTTATTTCAATGCAATTGAACATAATTTGTATGCTAAGCTTAATAATTTCCAAAGACGTGAGTTTCATGACTCGATCCCATATAGTTCCCGAGTTATAGATAGTTGGTTGATGGTAGATCAGTCATTTAAATGCAATTGAACATAGTTTGTATGCTAAGCTTAATAATTTCCAAAGAAGTAAGTTTCATGAGCCTATCCCATATAGTTCCCGAGCTATAGATAGTTGGTTAAGACTTACCTATAAACTCGTTGCGTATGCGTGTGCGCTCATGTAGCTTTGTCTCCGAGATAATAACGCAGTTAATAAACGCCAAAAGCGTAGCTTGGTAGTCCAGCGGTGGTGAACTCGCAGCACTCGACTGTTCCAGCTCATTTATGACAATTTTAAAACGATAACGTTCCTTTTTGAGATTCTAAAGGTACAAAAGCAAAGTCAGTTAGGAACATAAAGCATGATATAGGGTTTACCTTATAGAAGTCGAGGGTTTCGATGGCACGGGCATAACCATCAGAATTGTAGGCGCATAAAGCTGACAAGAGCTCAAAGACCTGCTTTTTGACCGTCACATTTTGTGTGTCCAGGGCAGAGCCCAACTTGGCAATGTAGTCACGATTCTCGACTATATAATCCAGACCGATTCGTGAATCCATTTTATGTGAAACTTCTGGATTTCCGGGGGATTGCATTGTAGTGGAGTGGAGTGGAGTGGAGTTATGGAGGGGAGTTATGTCACGCCTCTTGAAACGCAATTCGATTGATCGATTTTAAAGGCGGCTCGTTACAAAGATTCTCAGTTCTTGGATTTGGAATTGGACTTGGATCAGAACGCCGCATTGAATATCTAAATAGTTAACGTCATGCCGAACTTTTCTCGTGCGCTGAATCTGTAACAAAAAGAAAAGCGTTGTCCATGAAAATCAATACTATATGGACAGGGTGCACCCTGTACCCTTTGTCGCGTGATCAACGTCTGGTCCCTCGGGGGAACTTTGACAGACGGTGTTCCATATTTTTGTCTATTTTATATGCCGCTCATGCAGCGTGTTTAATTAATTTACGATCAGTGCTACCCCTTCCCGATCCCCATAAATTTCCGTTGGTTTAGTGAGCCAACGCCAGAGGGCGCTGCAGTCACAAATCAATTGATTGTGATTTCAGAAACTGTATTAACTTTTGAGGGTCACAAAAAGGAACGAAATGAATCCAAGTCAAGATCAAAGCTGTCTGCCGGTTAAAGCTTTCAATCTTTAGTCGGGGTTCCGCCTCCAAGATCGGCATCTCAATTATATTAAATGATCTTGTTAATTTGTTTACACTTTAAACAGTCAGCAGCCGATCGACGAAAAGTGCACAGATTTGCCGACAAAGCGAGAACTTTTAAGTTTCGCATATTAAACAACGAACAAATTTTCATTAAACTATGCAACAAAATCGCCAACGACAACAACAACAACCAGAGTAAAAACAGCTACAACAATAAAGAGACCGATAAAATGCTTAACATTTTTGTTAAGAGCTTTGGATCTCTCAAGTGGCACTTTGCGTTATTTGAAATTATAATTTGTGTGTGCGCTAAATGCTCATGTTGATATTTTTTTATACATCACATACATATTCATATATATATCTACATATATACGTGTCTATATAGCTGTATAAGCTGTTGTTAATGCTGATCGCTAATGAAATCACATAAAATGCCATAAAATAAATGGACAGCTCGTAGTAAAACATGACATCCTTTAGATATGCCCGGATAAAGTGTTTCAATTTCTGATTGCTGATTTCTGATTCATTTCCGATAATCCAATGGCTTTTGTTGACAATGCCCTAAAGATCAAATCGAATTGAGAAAAACACACAAACAAGTTCTCAATCACAGAAACTGTCTAAAAACATTTGCAATTTTATGTCATATTCGGACTGTCAGTCTTTCTAATTGAAATTCTAATGAATATTGAATAAACGCAGCACTAAGCTACAAGTTTTAGTTGTGAAATTTGTTTTAAATATAAACATGTGTATTTTAGATTTATGTTATACACTTTTTTATTAGAACTTTACCTCCCAAACTATTTTAACATTGAGGTTTATAATCAGAGCTTTAAATAAACTAATTTAAATATAGTTGAAAATAATTCCAAGCTCTGTTTGCTTTAAAAACACTTTGTTTGTTGCTCGTTTCCAATTTTGTTGTCTAGTGTTGCAAACCTGCCGCTTAAATTTGTATTTCAGCCAATTAAGCTCAACACCCGCACAACTGGATAATTCTCTGGCGATTTCTTTCCATATATATATATTTATTTATATAGTTGCTTTATACTTCAGTCAGAGCTAGTTTATATACTCGTGTCTCGCATAGATCGATAAATTAAATGCTTATCGGCTCCGAAAACTGGTTCCATTAGGCTCGGAGAAGTAAGTGAATATATGAACAAAGTATATATACATATAGATCGAAATGTGGTAATATGATTTTAAGTTTTTTTTTTATGCAAAATGAAAAATGCGAATTTAATTGAATTGCAAACAGAAAACTTTACAGCAAAAACTCAGGGAACATTTCCACACACACACACACACACTCGGAGCGAACTAATGAAAATGTTAATGAACTTTCAGTGAACTTTGCAGTTTTTTACTTTTGTTCTGCTTCTTTTGGGGGAGAGACTAATTAGAATATTTTGTCAAAAGGTGCAAAGATCTTTTAAGCTTTTGACGGCTTGAAGTTTTTGGTTTACTTAACTCAAATTCCTCTTTTTTTATTTGGTGAAGTTTTTTTTTTTAGCCTCGACTCATTTGTCTTGGCTGGAAGACAATTGCGGGGCGTTGACAAGGCGCAAATGGCTTTGTCATATTTTGTCGTTGTTGTTGTCGTTGTCCTCCTTCTGAGCTCCTCCCGCCTCGCCACCCTCAGCGACTCTACGCTGTTCTCCTGTTGTCACAAGACAGACGACAGGTGGCGACTTGGTGTCGCCGTCGCCCGTCTATAAAATGTCAACCGCACTCACACACACACAGACACACACCAATTGCCAGGCGCTGAGATTGTAAAAAATACATATTTTCATCGTCATCGCCTCGTAGCTCGAAGCCAAGTTAAAGTGCAAGTAATAATTCACGAATTTCAAAACTTTTCAATGTTCAGCGAACATTTGTCTGTCTCTATCTCTCTCAGTCTCTCTCTCTCTCTCTCTCTCTCTGTCCGTCGTGTTGCTGTTGTCGCTTTCAATGTCTATGCGACATTTCAATAATGAATGTTGTATAAATTATGTTTTGGGCTCTTTTAACAAATTCACAGGCTGTTCAGCCAGCTGCTTAATGTGATTAAATGTTGTGCAAAGTGCATTGGAAATGCCTTCAGATTTTATAATTTTAGACCCTGTACTAAGCAGATAAATAGGTGTATTTGAAAGTGGCTAATTAGAGAAGGCTGCTGCGTTTTCTAACTCAGCGTCATGTGCTCACTAAAATCACAGGGTCTTCTACAGCGAGCTCACCTCTCTGCAGCGCTTTTCCACTACTCATAGCTTTATCTGTTTATTTGAAACATTTTTGGGCTTGTTCACAAATCAAGCATACGCCACGTAGGACACTTGACAAGACAAGATCTGAAATGTAAACATGATAAATGCTAAATAGTTTTATTCACAAAACACTAAAAAAAAACAGAAATAAAACACTAATAAGCAACAGAAGCAGCGACGCTGGCAGAATTGTGGCAAGGTCGTTTAGCTACTGCTGCTGCTGCTGTCGTGTTGCTGTTGTTGTTGTTGTTGCCACCTGTAACAAATTGTAGCAAATGAAACTGCAGCCTCTTCAAAAGCTTTGCCGTCTGACAAATTTTCTATAAATTTTCTACGGGTGTGTCCAAAAGTGTTTTGTGTTTTTTTTTTTCATTGTCTCAAACAGCTTTAAGCCAGCGTCAAAAAGGTGTTGGTGTTGCCCGTTGTTGTTGTTGTTGTTGCTGTGACTGCACAATTTTCATAATCTTTTATTGAATATTTTTTACGACAGTCGGCAGCCGCAACGAATTTGCATTTTGATTTGTTTAACAACAAAAAAAATGGTGAATAGAAAATTAAATAAATGGTCATTGAGCAAAGTGTTGGTACTTAACCCGATAACCGATAAATACTTGCGATAACTACGATAAACGAAACTTTGTTGAAATTACAATGAACATTACATAAATTTACTCAACTGCAACATTGAAAATCATTGATCACAATGAAAAAATTCGCACCCTCATCATAAACGAGGGAGAAGATGGAATTTTTATTAGCGCTTTACAATTATTAAAATATTTAACGTTTAGTTTAATAGCTCAACAAATATTTAATTAAGCTTCAGCTTGACCTTATTAAAAATAATATTTACTTTGGAGCATGTTTAATATTTGAAACCATAAAAATATTATTAATAGCAAAACTCGAGCAGATTTTAAATGTATATAAATTAGATTAAATTATTATTTAATAAGTTTTAAAATTAAACATTTTATCACTCAAGTCTATCGTATCTACATTTTTTTAAAACTCTTTAGTTTTAACCAACAAACTATAACAAATTTAAAGCCGCTTTTCTGTAGCATTAACGATCTGCTCAAAACAAGAACTTAAAGCCAAATATAGTCAACTTTATGCTTCTGCCAAATTTGGCTAGTTGAAGACAATAAGAATTTTCCCGCTAAAGTTTATTGAATGTTATAAATTTGAATTGGCTTTTGGGTTTCAGTTTTTAAGATTTGCCCTTGGCAGAGTGTGTGTATTCAGAGAGTTCGTTCGGTTCATGGGAATGGCCCCATTTATGTTTTCTTGATTCTTGTTTAATCTAGCTATTAAAAACTTCATTTTCATATACATTTCACTGCTGAGTTGTTGATGATGTCTCATGTCTTATCAACAAAGTCTGGGAACAAAAAGTGCACAGAGAGACTGCTTTGTTGGGTTGCAGCTTTAAACTAACGCATTCAGACAGATGGAGAGACAGACTGACAGACAGATGGAGTGGACGAGTCATAACACTTGACAACAGACAACAGACAGCGACGCCAGCAACATAAACAACAACAACATGCACAACTGCAACAACAAGCGACTTCGAATCCCAATCAAAACACGATCTTGGCGCTTGTCGCACTCAGCATTGACCTTATGACTTCTAAAATCGGTAAAAACATCTTTACAGCTCCATGTGGCAGTATTGATTGTTGTTGTGTTGTTGTTACTGTTGTTGCTGCTTTACGTTGTTCGTTTTCAAAAATACGCTAAAAATACAAAAAGCCAATTCGAGATGTCGCGTACTTGAAATTGGGATACATTTTATTGCCTTAATATATATACTATATATATTTTTTATGTCGATTGCCATTCTCAATGCAACTTGTCTCATTCATGCAACAAGACACCTAGTCCATCTCTTTCACACATATCACACTCTTTCTCCCTCTCTCTTAACTCCTTCTCTCTCTCTGCTGCACTTGAGCTCATTTTTTGAGGATAATACGACAGTTTTCGCAGCTTTCGTTCAAGTTGAAGTGCAAAGCTTGAAGGCCATCGTGTAGTTTTTGGCAAATTAAGTAATTGGGGCATGGTTACGCCCACTTTAATGTTAAACAACGATTAATGCCTTAATTAACAGCTGGTCAAACTGATGTTTAACTAATCGTAGGCGTAGCCACAAAAATCAGCAATTCACTAAAAAATATTAATAATTTAAAAGTCATTCAACAAAGAACATTTGACTACACAAATACACAAAATAAATAAAAGACAACCCACGAACCAAATACACTAGTAAAAGAAATAAATAAAAGTAAATGAAGAGAGCAAAAAAAACAGTAAGAAACATAACAGAAGTGCGTAGGTTTTGCATATTTGATGACGATGACGATGACTCTGTCTGTTGTTAACTCCGACTGACCAGCAACTTAACTACAGAGGGGAAAACTAACAAAAGCTAGTCATCAGCACCAAAGGTGAGCACAAGATCGCACACACACACATTAAGTACTTTAAATATGCGGTTAGAGTTGACTAATGCGCTAGAGATGGGCACGTGCTGCGATGGTGCTGTGGAAATGTTCTAAAAATATCGAGCAAGCGCAGCTTAGGCTAATGGAGTAAGTAAAAAGGTTGGTAAGTTGTAGTATGACAACTTAAAAAAGCGGTGTAAGCGCTCAGACTGCAATAAAGATTGCTTTTAAGTAGCTCTATTCGATGGGAAATCCCTTTGGTTTATATAAACTTTGAAAACTGAAGTATTCTATACTTTAACTAAAGACAAGAAAATCATGTGCTGTTATAAACATTGACTATTGGTGACTTTTATCTCTGAGTGAAGAGCCTTTGATCTAAGCTAAAGAAACTCCGTTCATATTTTAATTTCTAACCAGTTTAGCGCTTAAATTCGATTAACAATTACTACTTTAGCTACTTAATTAAGAAAACATAAATATGTCTTATTATAAAAATATATGTTCTTGGCTGTCAGCATTTTAAACACACATAGTTCAATTTATCCAAACAGTTGATTAACTGTTATGGGAATCACTCTTAAATTAAACGGATCTTTCGTCAGATTGTCATCTCTATATTGAATGAAGTCCCACGTCATAGAAACATTTAAGAGCTTGTCCCTTTCTATATTTTTTTCTGTTTTATTTTATCCACAACTTCTTCATTAGGCTTCATTCAGAACGCCGCGTGGCGCTTGTTGACATTTGACAGACAACGTGAGGAGGGCGGAGGGATGGGAGTGGAGAGGGACTGACAGAATGTAGGGGAGTCCCGCTCTTGATGAGAATTTATGAATGGTTACATTATTTTTTCGGAACTGCATACACAGAAAAAAAAGCCCGTGTAATGTGTGAAAAGCTGCATTTGGGTTTTTTTGTGTCTCTGGTTTTTTGTGGGAGATTTTTGAATTGTTTGGAACTTTGGAGTTTTGCGCAATTGGCGACAAAGTGTGAAACTGAAACAGAAAAGTGGAACAGGTTCGTTGCTGTAAGCTTATAAAAAGATGAGACGCTAATGGGCAATTTTCATGCTCGTTTACACAACGGAAAAGCGAAAGTTTTATTAAGCTACGAATCGAATTTTGGGTGCAAAGTTGCAAGGTGCAAGAACTGGCTTTAGTTTTAACAGGTTAAACAAATAGAGAAACAGAGACAAAGGTATTTAAATGAGTGGAGAGAAAGATGAGGAGCTTTTTAAAGGTCTAACTCGTAAAGCTACAACTGCAAAGCTGCTGATCTGATTGGGGTTTGGTGTACACAGCTCAGACTGATATCTAAACATGTATACGGATAACTACCAAATAGTTTGATACTTGTCTAAATCCATATAGAATTCCTACTCTACAAACTGCAGCTTCACAGCTGGAAAACTGCACGGCGTTTCTTGTAAAGTGCATAAATATGTTCAACACTTATGACAGCTAACAAGCCAAAAACAAAAACCAAGCCAAGTAAACAATACACACGTAGAGCTGGCCAAAACCAAAAGCGCAAAAAATTTGTCTAATGACAAATCGAGTGGCCAAATCAAAACTAAATAAATTTTATAAATTTTTGAGTGAATTTCATGGCCAATTGGGCACAATGAACGCTAATTATGTTTACGGTTAACTGCGCTATGTTTTGGATACAGTACAGAAAAGTACTGAGGTTCAATGCACTAGGCCAACAACATGTTAGCCACGTTAACAAGGCACAACCCACGCATTTGCAGCATTTCAAATCCCTTGTTGACCTTAACTTTGAATTGTCAAAACACAAAAGTTCAGCCGATCTTTTTATATATATATACAAGTAAATAAATATATATTTGATATTATTTTATTTGTTGTCCAAGTTGGCCCATAGATGCCGCCACAGTGCGCTGACATTGACTTGTGGTTTTCAGTTGCCGTTTGTTGTCGTGTTTTCAGCTACGCCGTGTGGGCTCTATCTTAATCATCATCAACATCATCATCATCATTAACAACTTCGTTATGATCTTGCCAGCTAGCAAATTGTTTTCCTCACTTCATTCATGCCAAAAGTGATCGAGATCAAGTCTCTTTCTAGCTATAACTCAAATTCAAATTCTGATTAGTCAGCCAAGTTTTCAGCTGTTTTTTTTTTGTTTTTGGCTTTTTTCTTTAACAATTTTTGGGTGCGATTCTTGCCACAATTATTGCGTGGTATTTAGCTATTTGTCCTTCAGAAACATTTCGGGGCTGTGGCGCATCCATAAAGAAACATGTATTTCCGCATAGATCAAGCTAAAGAAGTCAATTTTATCAGCGTCTAAGATCGTGTATGTTGTCTATATTTAGTCGAGTTTATCGCCATGTCATTGTGGCACCTACATGCACCTGCCACAGGTGAATCAGACACAAGTTAAGACTTTTCTTTGGTTCTCTCTCGCCTATTGTCAAACCAGTTGCCTTTTTTAGTAAGTTCAACTTGTGTGCATCCCGCTCTAACGCTCAGTCTCCCTCTCTCTCCCTCTTTCTCTGTGTGACTTGAAAACAAATGCATAAATTAAAAATATAAATACAAAGATATCAAATGACAAGCGTGAAAAGTGTGCAAAATGGGGTAAAGAAAAAGATTAAAGGCCAATTGAGTAAGTATTACTTTTACCTTTTTGGCCTGGCTCAGACACTCGCCAAACTATTGTAATTTACGTTGCCAAACTCGAACTTGAACTACATGCACAATGCACATTGAAAATTAGCTGCGCAGATTGCTCCCATTTGCCGTTTTTTATGCCACGTGACAGGCGAATTAGTTGGCCAATGAGTGCATTGTTGTTGGCCTTTTTGGGGCACACACACAGCACACTCAGACTAACACAAATAGGAGCACCGAAGGAGGCTAAAGAGTGAAGAGTTGTGCGATCTCCAGGCAGCCGAATCGCCCACAGCGCCGCTCGCTTTTTGCTTTTTTTGCTGCTTGCTTTGTTAACAACATTAACAACGACTACAGAAAAGTATCTTTAACTTCAGCGAGGGCATCACAAGTTGCTCATGCAACTTGTCAGCTACAAATAAAATATATACACTTATGTAGCTTATAACTATTATAATTCAAGGGGAATTCACGACACAAAACAAATGCAATTTTAAATATTTATGGCACAATTTCTCTAAAAGTGATTTCAATAATTAGTTTTATTCAGCAGCTTAACAGCAGCTTTATTCAGCAGCTAAAGGGATTTGGCCATAAGTTAAAAATAGTTAAATATTAAATAAAATAAGCTCGTACTTTATATAATTAAACAGAGCATTTTAGTTGCGGCGTGTAATCAAAAAAGAAGAGTAGAAAAAAAGGTTGCCATTCATGTTTGTTGTTGTTGTTGTTTTTGCTTGGCTCGTGAACTTGTAAGCCAAGTTGTAACATAATATTTTGTTAGCTGTTTGCATTGTCTTTTTGCGCTATTTATAAACAATATGACGATTGTCTTACAATTAAGATTTCATTGTGAGATTTCCTGGGCCAACATGGCGTATGCGCAATGTATTTCATTTAAACAAATTGTTTGTAGTTGCTATCGCTGTTGGCACTTGCAGCATAAGCACTGCCATAATTTGTTTAATTAGGCGTAAATGACGTCGACTGCGACGCTGGCAGCGCTGCTTGCCGCGTCTAATGGAGCGTGGCAGAATTTTAATGGCTTTGGCGGGTTTGTTTTCTGCTTTAACCTTAACACGAGCTGCAACACAGTGTGGCAAGTGAATCGCAACCGATGGCTATTTGTGTGTGTGTGTGTGTGTGTGGATGCCACACCCGATTCTTGCAGCCAAAAAGGCCATAAAACGTGCCGCGCATAAGCCAAGTCAAGAGGTGAGGCCTCAGCGTTAAAAGAGTTAAGAGCAATCGTATAATCGACCTGCCAATCGATCGATCGATCCATCGCTTGAATGATCACACACACACACACACTCACACACACACAAACACACACTCTCTTCACGTTGATTGCCACTAAATCGCTGGCTGGCTTTTGCCATTCACGACGATAATTCAATTAATTGCAAAAATGTCCTAGAGACAAATTCATATTCATATTGCAACAGCAGCAACAAAGTGTAGACAAACGATCGAATCGTGTCTGCGATCGTGTAACTTTTCATTAAATTTCATTAAATTCTTTTATGCGATACCAAATACAACAACAAAACCAAAAGCAAAGCCAAAACCAAAACCAAAGAAAAAAGATGAATTTCAAAACAACTTTAGCGACTGATCTTCAAAAGTTGCAATCAGCAGCAGACGATCGACAATTGAGGATCATTTGTCTCTCTATTTTAGTGCCAGTACTCAAAGGGGTACAAGGGTATATAAGGCTCGGGATTTTAAAGTCTGCATATTGATTACTCCCTATAAAGTACGGGGTCTTTTCTAGTTGGTTTACTTCACTCTAACCCTTTTCTACTCCGCTTGTTGTTGTGCTCCAGCTTTGTGCATTTTATGACTTTGATTTATTTGTGTAAATTATGTTTTTTCTCTCTTTTTTAAGTTGTTACATGGCAAACTATGTAGCTCGAGGAAGTGTTTGCATGTCTACGCGATCAGTGATCAGCAATCCACTGAGGACTTGAGTTTGAGCTCCAAGCTGGTTCATCAAAGTTATTAGCTGTCTACAATTGTCAGCAATCCCAATTTCAATTCCCATTCCCAGTTCCATTTGCAGTCTATGACTCCATCCCCGTCTCAGTCCCCGTTCCAATCGCAGTTACTGTAAAATTTTCCATCTCCAATCCCAATTCCCAGAGTCATTACATAAGCGAGAGCAATCTCTGTCTAACTGTCGATCAGCTGTGAATAATTTCAATTTGATGTAGCACATACGAGACCAGATACGAGTGACGATACGAGTCGATAGATGGATTTGTTGATAGGCGCCGTACACAGACTTATTGCCTTAGGGCTACTCAGTCAGCTGCCACTCCCCCTCGCTACCAGCCCCTGCTTGCCACTCCCCCTGCTTCTCCCAGTGCACGACCGCTTAGCGTGTTTAATTACAATTGGGGGGATTTGGAACTTGGGCTTCGGCTTTGGCTTCGGATTGAGCACGGATATCCGCGTACGTGTTGCGCATAGACAACATCCCAAGTACGTACAGTGTACACTCCATACACTGGACACTTTAGACTCGACTTCAACTCAATCAACGTCAGCTGCAGCTGTCTTATAACACTCTCTGCTGCCTATTTTGGGGTAAGCCTGACCCATAAATGAAGCTGACGTAGCGACTTTGTACTATGGAAATAGAGATCGATAGATAGTGTGATCTCTGCTGTGGATTTGCAACTATCGAAAAGCGATTAAATAAAATTTAGGGAACAGTTTTATGTTTACCATGGCACACAAATTGTTCTTAAAACTTGATTAGCCTTTTTTATATATTTTATAGCAGAATTAAGCAAGTGAAGTTGTGTAACAATTTATTGTATTTCCCAATTTTAAAGTTAAACATAAAAGTTATAAATTGTGGGCGGAAATGAGGAAGTTGTGTCATTAAACACTTGAGCAGAGTCTAAAGATTCATAAATATGACTAATAAAAATGTAATTCGTATAAAAGCTTATTGAATTTTTAATTTCAAATTTAACGTAATACCTAAAATTAGCCTACCAACTTGTGGGCGTTCGAGTGGAAGTTCGTAGCACTTGTCTAATACTCGTAAAAAGTGTTTGAATCTTGTGTATGTACATTTTTGTTGATTTCTTAACTTTTAGTTTCCAATTTTCGATTACAAGAACTGATTAATAATTCACACCTTGTTAACAATTCAATTAAATGAAACTTCAAACTAAACTGAAGGCTGTATCCGAAAATTGCCTTCTTTGAGCACGCAGAGTTGTCTTTGTTCAATTGATTTTGCTTAATGAATTTATGAGTTGTCGTTGTTGGGATCAAGAGTTATCCCAGACACGCACGATCACGTCTGAAATACCTCTGAAAACCACACTGGCTTTGCCAATTTCTGCTTTGTTTCTGACTCGACGATTTATGGCGAAGAAACAACAACAAAAAGAGGAAGAAGAAGAAAACTTTACGCACTTTTTACGCTGTTTAAACAATTGTTGTTGTTATTTGAATTATTGTTAATCGCGTGAGGCAAACGCATAAATTATTTAATACCGTTGCAACGGCCAACGACATTGGTAACTGTACTCGTTGGCCATTCTGGCCGCCCTTCTGGCCAAGGGAGGGGCTTGGGCGGTAAGAAACCCCCCATTGTGTGGTGATCGATGATAATGTTAATGAGGCGCAAGTTCTTGATTTTTCTTTATTTTTTTGCTGCTTGATCCGTCAGCTTTGGGACCCTAAGTTGTCGAGCAAAGTTCAAATGTTTTTAGGGGAGTCGAACCTTGGACTCTATGGGCTGTTACCAATTGATTATTACAATGCAGAACTGCGTGGCACACGAATCAGCTACATGACAAACAGCTAGAGGTACACTGAGAAAAACCGGCTTCTACTTAACTGAAATCAATCACAAGGGGGAAATGAAAAATCTATTACAGTGAAATAAAAAAAGTATTGACTTTTGTGATTTAATCCAAGTAAACAAACTGCTTTTTTTTCAGTGTACAGAATGGCAGCTGAAATCGCCGCACACGCAGCTGCGGAAACGAATGAAATTTCAATGTAGGTGAAACAAGTTCCTCAGCTAAAAACAAAAAAACACAAAGTCGGGCTTTAAGTGCTCGCTGCCAATATAGATGCAAATCAATAGACGAATACATTTAGCTTATTTCTTTTCGGCTTTAATAGAATTCTCGAGGCAGACAGACAGAGACAGCAAGAGAAACCCCGAAAAGAAACCGCAACCGCAGAACAGACAACAAAACGCAGCCCAAAGGCGCCGCCGCAAAGCACTTGAAATACTAAAAGAAAGAGAAAGAGCACAAAGAGTGAGAGAGAAGGCAATTGATGAAGAGAGAGAGAGAGAAGGAGAATCGTATAAACAAGTTACTCGAACTAATGCCGGCTGCGATTAGCCGAGAATTTCCGTTTTGAGGCATTTGTTGATCATAAATCCACAAAAAAGAAAAAAAAACAAAAATTAAATATTTAATAAATGCAGTCGAAGATCTTCCAAGAAATTTTCAAATGCTGAACGCGACCTTGAGCGCAAATCTCAGACATATGTCTCTGTCCCGCTCTCTGCTACAGTTCTCCCCTCTAACTCTGCTCTTTTAAATAAATATTTATTCGTGCTGTGCTCAATAAAAAAAGACAAACTCCACAAGTGGCTAATAAAAAAAGAATAATGTGAAGAATTAGCTATGCACACACGTAACTCTCTGCAGAATTGGCTTTTTAAGGTTTATTGGGTGCCCTCTTGATCATTCTGTGCAGATAACGATCTTGGCGTTTAATTATGTAATTTAATGAATCAACTTTTACGTGAATTGTTTAAATGAATGCAGTAGTTCTTCATCTGCGGAACACTTAATCAAAATTCCTACGAAACAAACTTCACAAACTTTGAAGATCGCCACAAACTGATCATCGTAATTATGGCATTTAATGAGCTAACTTTAATGTGAATTGCTTAAATAAACACAGCGGGGAGTGACAAAAATTCTAAAAGTTTGAAGAGAAGAGAGTGAGAGAGGGAGAAAGGAAAACGATCTTGCAAATTGATCATATCCACGGAAGTGACATACTTTACTAAGTGAGAGTGTTATATAATTGCGTATTTACTTAGTAGTTGGCTAAAAAGGGGAAGCAAGCCATAAATAAATTCACAATTCAAGACTTCCTTAGTTTAAGATCCTCAACTAATCACACTTAATCAAACTGCCTATAAAACTAGATTATTTAACTAATTACAGTGGTTAAATCAAATTCCGTAGAAAACACCAGATCAATAAACAGATCAGTGATCGATGATCGTTTAAAATGGAAATCTTTTGGACATAAACTATAAAATATATGGCGGTTATAAGAAAACATTTTTATATATCACCCCAAAGATCTGTTCATATTAATTAAGTTTTTAGAAATCTTTTCTTCAAGATCGCTTAAAACCCGCGGAGAGATCGCGTTTCTCAAGTCGTTAGTGTCGCTAGCTCCTAATCAGTGCGATCAGTTTCGAAGATTGGCAAACAAATTGACACATTTAGCAAAGAAAATAAAGAATCTGATAAATAAATTCGTTATTTGATTTGTTTATTTATGCCGTAGAGTAATAATATTAAATAATAATAATTTATTTATTAGTTGTGTGCTCTTTTTGTTGTTTTTGTTTGCTTATTTGCTTGTTTGCTGGCAACCTTCGTCGTTGATTTGACATAATATTGAAGTATTATTTATCTGTCTTGTACGAGAGTCTCGAGTGTGTGTGTGTGTGTGTGTTTGTCTGGCGCAGAATGCAAATCTGTGTGTGGAATATGGAAAAATTATGCAAAATGTTCAAATGGCAAATGGTAAATGGTAAATGGCAAACAAATTAGGCGGGCGCATAAAAAAAAAGCAAAAACAAAAACAAAACAAATTTCACCTGTTGACAAGGCGGGCCAAGGCAATCAGCCATGGCCAAATATGGCTTAGAGTTGCCCTAGAAATTGCTAAAGCCGCCTGCCTAGAAAGTTAACAATCCGAGAAAACCAATCAGAAAACTAGCGGCAGTCGAGCGGCACGACTTTCAGTAGCCCTGTATAAAGCTGAGTGTTGGGTATTGAAATATTCAGTATAACTCTATGGTAAAGTTATTTTACATCATGTGTAATAAGATTGTCAGCTAATAACTTTGTCTATAAAAAGCCTTTAAGCCAAGAGGAAATGAAAGCGGAGAGCGCAATGAAATTTCCGCCCTTTTCGGAAACTTTACTCTACCACAAAACTAATAAACCTTGTGCTACCCGCAAACTACAGGGCGTAAAACAATTAAACAACAAACCGCAAGGCGGAAGTGCAAAAAAGAAAACATAAATAAATAAATGTATATTTATTTGGGAGAACACAACAAAAGAGTAAAAAAATAAAACTGGGCAGGTAGGTCAAATGAAACAGGGACAGCTAAAGTCACAGGTAGGTGGATCCACAAGCCTTCTAACTAGTGGTATTAACCAGATGTCGGCTTTAAGCCAAAGGCAAAACCCAAACCATAAGACTAAGTCAATAATTACACAGTTTTGAGAAATGAAAATGGCAGAAGCGTGAAATGTGCGCTTCCTATTATTAAGTTGAATTTGTTTTGGGCGCGCAATTTAATTTATATAACATTAATCGTTTATAAATGATTAATTAATATGGGAAACAATCTGTATGGGCGGTCGAGCGATCTGTCGATCTACCGACTAGCGACGAGCTCTCTCAAGACTTTCGAGACTTCTTTCAGCTCAAAAGCGTTTGCTAAAAGGCGTAAAATCATCAGCAGCAACAGCAGCGGCAGCATTTGAAGCGCCAAGTGGTCGACAAGTTGCCAAAATTGGCAAGGCTTAAATGGACATGACAACAACAACAATAACAACAATAACTATGAGTATGACTATGTCTGTGACTATAAGCCGCTGACGTCTTGCTTTTTTTCTATATACTTATATTGTTTTATTTTATTTGATTTTTTTGGTTATTTCCTAGCCCGCCTTTGTGCAAGTAATTTATGTTTTCCAACTTTTGTGTGTCTGCGTGTGGGCGCAACGAGCATTTGAATTACGCATACGACGTGTTGTCTTCAGCAAAGATTACAATCGCTTGAACCTCTTTGCCATCTAAGGCAGCTACGCTACATTCTACGAAGAGCTGAGAACAAACGATTATAACTTTTACAAATTAACATCATTTGCCTCGACTGAGACACTGATCACCGTGCAGCACTAGCGTGGGCTTCAAGTGGTTATGGACTGCAAATTTAGCTATTAGTTGAGTCAAATGAAAATTCATTTAAAATTGAAGAAGTCATCTTAGTCTTTCTTGTTCTAAAATCATTAATTAACTTAGTTCAAAGCTACACGAGTTATCCAAACACTTCCTCATACTTTGCTGCTCTGTTTCTCTCCCACTTCTCCTCTCTTGCTACTGCTGTGCAGCAAGTGCTGCAGCCCAAATGATGCTCAACTGTTATTTACGATTTCTACACCTTTCACAGCCAACTTTCAACTCATTTCAACACATTTAAATGAGCTGATTTATGGCAATTTGATGAGCACATTTAACAATACTCCCGCTCATTTCTTGCTCTGCTGCCCTGCCTACTCCCTACTCCACGTCTGCTCACCCTACCTGCTACTTCTTCAAAAAATACTTGCATTTATTATATATTTAAGTATTTTTTTTTTTTTTGGTTTATTTATTTCGTTCACTGCGCACACAGAATGACAACGAAAAAATTCTTACAGCGTTTTCAGTGCCAACTCTTTGTTGTTGTTGTTGTTGCTGCTGCTGCGTACTTTATTATTATTAATTTTAAGCGTGGGCCACTTAACAACAACAACAACAAGAACTACAAACACCCACAGCTTTTAACAAGTTGCTTGGATTTGTTTTCTGTTGTGTTTTTTTTTTGTTCTCTTCTTAAATGTTTTTTCTGCTGCTGCTCTGGCTGCTGGCCGCATTTGTTATTTCTTTTTGTGGTTTTTGGTTTGCTATTGCTTGTTATTAATTCTTACAATTTGCACACAATTCAGTTGACTTCGCTGTCGGCGCTTGCTTCTCTAATTGCATGCACGCAAATTACTCATACGCCGCGTTGTACGCTCGCATAATTATTGCTGCTCAAATTCTATATAATTCTTGCGTGGGCTGTCGACAGCAGCAAAACAACAACAATAGATAAATCAGCTAACAGTTTGAGTTGGCAACAGCAACGAGCGCATCCTCCTCATTAACAATATCATCATCAAGCTCATCTTCATCATCGCCTTCATCAACAGCTGCTGAATAACAATTAAATATGTATTTATTTATTTATTGGTCTTTTTTTTGCTACTTTTTATTTATTGTTTAACAAATATCACTCCCTTTGCCGCCCATTCCCTGCACGCCCTCAACTGATGCCCTGCCCTGCCCCTGCAATGAATCGCTTTTATGCGCTCATTTGCATATTAAATAAGCGACTCAAAACTCAAACTCAGACGGAGACTGCGAAATTGAGATTGACTCTAAGGCGATGCATTCGTGTTGGCAGCTAATGTTGTTGTTGCTGTGGTTGTTGTGGTTAGTTTCTAAGCGGCAGCAGCTGCCGCCAATGCAAAGAACGTTGTAGGTTGGACAGCGTATTACGCGTTGCAGCTATTTGCAGGCCCTGTACTACAACAAAGCAAAGTGTATATGAAGAGCTGTAAGAGCTAAATACAGCAAATATGTATCTCCAATATCCCCTCTCTCACTAGTGATCATTTAAGTCTCTAGTACTCAAAAGTCAAGGAAAATGACCACTAGATCCCACAATCAATAGCTGTAGTTCATAATCCTACCCGTAAAGTTCTTGAGCTTGCTCAGCAGCACAACTACAGGGTCTTTAGCAGTCGTCTTATCTCAACTACATAATTTTTTACCACTTTGTATTATAATTACTTTATCTTTGTTTCTTGCTTAGCTTCCTTTTTTTTCTTTCAACTCGTATACTTGATTTGGTTAGTTGACGTAAAACAAAGAAAAAATATAGCAACAACAACAACTAAAACAACAACAACAATTACAGCAAAGGGCATTTATTTATTTCCCCTTAGCAAGTGCAGCACTTCAAGTACAGTAAAACCTGCGACAAATTGACAACTGACGATTTGTAATTCATTAGGCAAAATGATTCATTGATTAACTACAATTAGTTAGTGAATGCTTGCTAATTAACTAAGACTTGTATTAGCACAAAAAAATTAAAAACAAATCATAAACTTTATACAAGCTTCGTGTTGCAATTGCCATGTAAAAAAGTTAACTAAACGGTTTTAAAATAAATGTATTAATTGCTAGTAAATAAATCTTCCGTTAAGTAAGTCGATGAAAAAAAAGTTTAGTTTATTTGGAGTTTGACGACTTAATTATAACTTCAATTAATGCAAATTGTTGTTTAAATGTTATGTGAAATATTTAAACATTACAATCATTACAAAAAGGATTTCTTATAATCATTAAACATTTTGGTACAAGTACAAAAACTATCATTTGTTTGCCTTAAAAATTGATTTAAAAATCAACTTTCTACAACAACAGATTAGTTAACTAAGCCCGACTATATAATTTATTGCCTTATTTATTTAACAAATTCCACAAAATAGCCCTTGGGCTTTTCGAAATTTCCTAACAATTCCAATTTAATTTCTTAAATATATTACACACAATTTTCACATAGTTAATTTTGCACAACTTTTAACAAGTTTTTCCCATTTTCATTGTGTTGTTTTAGAAGAAGAAGATACGCGTTTTCCTTTCCTGGAACTTGATTTTTTTTTAATTAAAATATTTTATTAGTCAGCAAAGTTGTTGCATTAGTCAGTGAATGGATAACAATTTGTAAATACAATGCAACAATTAGCCAAATCATTGAAGTTCTAAGCCAAGCTTAGATGAACACACACACACACACTTGTTGGCCTGACCTTATAGAGTTCTTAGATAACAATTTACAAACAAAATTTATGCGCCCAAATAACACATGCAAATCTCAATATTTATTCAAGCAACAACACTTTATATAACATATAAACTTATATACACTTATATATATAGGTGTATATGTAGTGTATCTAAGCGTATTTATCGGTGACTATTTTTTTTCTGCTGTCTTTTGGCAAAACAAGTAGTTGAATTTCCTTAAACAAAAACTTAGATATTGACGGGCAGAAAGTTAAACTTGTGCAACTCTTCAAGTGTGAGTGTGTGTGTGTGTATGAGTGTGGCTGTGTGTGTGACATTAAACCACACACATACAGAGAAACAAGTGCGCCATATTTGGCAATTGACTTTGCAGCCAAGTCAGAAATATATCCATTTTGTTTGTGTGCTCGCATTTGAGTTTTAATACACTGCGAGAATCCAGGGGTGCTGCCTAAATGTAAAAAATGTTTGCTTAGTACCGAAATAAACACTAAAATAAAATAGATTTATTTTTAAATTAAATTAAATTGAAACTATGCTAAGTGACTTGAATAATTTAGTTTTAACATCTTAATTTCTCACAGTGTATTCTGTGCCAAACAAGCAAACTCACATACAGCTACACACACACACATGGATAAACTTTTTTAACTGTTTACGCTGCCCACTTGCGATGGCCAGCGGCTTGATAAATAATTTTAGTTTTATAAACACAAATTGACACTTCAAATTGTTTGCCAAAAATACAAAAAAGTCAAACGCAAATCGATTGAAAGAAATTAAAAAAAAGCGAGAAAAAAAAACTATAAAAATCTTGCATGAAATCAATTTGAATTAAGCCGACCCGCCTTTGAAGCATGTCGAAGCACGATCAGATTTGTTTGCACCCCTCGGGGGAGTTTTGTCTGCAACTCTGGAATATATCATAACCTTAAGCACCAAAAAAAAGTGGAAAACACTTCACGGAATTGGCAAGGCAGGTAGCAAATTCTCTTATTCTGATTCGTATCGGCAAAGATCTGAAAAATAATAATATCATCGGCCTCTAATGCTGCTGCTTCGGGGCGTTTTTCATATCAAGAACAACCCATAAGCGAATTTATGATCTTGAGAATTCTCCACTCGCATTATCTTTGCCAAACAGCTCGGGGCTGTCGCGCTGTCGCCTTAATTAATTGTTTGTCTACCGATTACAGCAGATTTGCCCAATACCCAGATATATACACTTGCTCTCATATCTCTGCGTACACTTGAAATAAAAATACTTTTTTTATGTTTGACCCTTAATAGCGCTCGAAAGAAATAAGATATTGGACTTATTCTTTTTATATTTGATTATTTAAACCTTTTACTTAATACATATTAACACAATGTAAAGGTCTGGCTGCTCTACAACGTTAAAAAACAGTTGCCCACGCCACCCCAATCTCAATCAAAATCAAAATAACAGCTGAGGATACCAGAAAGCTTGTGGATTCAATGCCATGACGACTATCGGAGGTTCTAAAGAGAAAAGGCTATCCAACAAAATATTAAAATTCTTTGGAAAAGCGTTGTACGCAGAATTTTTTATGTTATTTTTTGTGTGTACGCAGACTTTTGGAAAGATTTTTTTCGTTATGTTTTTTTTATTATTAATTATATTAAGCTTTTGGTTTTATTTGTTGAAAAAAATGTGTTAATATGTATTAAGTAAAAGGTTTAAATAATCAAATATAAAAAGAATAAGTTCAATATCTTATTTCTTTCGAGCGCTATTAAGGGTCAAACTTAAAAAAAAGTATTTTTTTTTCAAGTGTACGCAGATATATGAGAGCAAGTGTAACTATGTATGTTCACAGTAGTGATATAAAAGTTATGAAGGAGTCGGAATGTTCTACAATTGTGTTTAAAAAAATATTTTAAAGTACTCAGGAATCTACAAGGCTTTGACAAGTAATCCAAACGTTTCTTGGGATTTTTCTATTCCAAATAATAATAAAATATGATTTTTCCATATAAAAAGACACTTAAAATAAAATTTTCAAAATTGTCGTTAATTTTAGCGTGAAGACATTAACCAGTGACTTTAATAACAATGAATTTAATAATGATAATGACGATAATGGTATTGATAATGATAAGAATATTAATATTTTTCAGATGTCCTACATATTCTCTGTGCTTTTGACCATAAAACGATTTGATTGTTGTGGCTTAAGCATTTAATTAGCTGCAGTTGGAAAGTGGAAAGCCTGAAAAGCAGGGGGTGTGGGTGTAGGAGGTGGGGCAGTTTGTTTTCTTATCGGAATTATTGTTCCGCGTAATTGATCTAGTTGTGGTATTTTCAAAGTTGGTGTCGTTGTTGTTATTGAAAAAGCGACAAAGGGCTAATAAATATTAGTTCAACTGCTGCTGATGCTGACCGCTAATAAGCAGGCAAACAATTATATTTATTTATTTTTTATTTATTTATTGTATTTATTACGTAGCTGATTGGAGTTCTAGTTCTCGACATAGTTTTGAAAATGAAACTTACCACAAAAAACGAAAAACGAAATTGTTCGGAAAAAGAACTGGCAGCTCAACACCTGTTGCACTAGTTGTTGTTGTTGTTGTTTTTGCTGCTCCAATTTGTGAATGAGCTTAATTGCATTTATCGATAGCACTTTGTTTGGCTTGCGTCAAAGTTATCGTTTCTCGTTTCTATTTGCTGCTGCTGCGGCTTCGGCTGCTGCAGTTGTTGTTGTTGTTTTTGCTGTTGTTTTAATTAGCAACACAAACACACATTAACTAATGCACATACACACACACGCACGCACACACAGACGCGCGCGCGCTCAGACAGAGATAGACACGAAGACGTAGACAGGCGCATTGGAAAAAAAGGCGCCCACGCAACGTGCCAAAAGAAAACGCGTTTATTGAAAATGCAACCGCAACTGCAAAGAACTTTGCAACTTTGTTGCAATTCTGCAAGCTTTTGTTTATTCCGTTTTTCGCTGCAGCGTAAATAACCGATTCGCTGAAGCGCCCGTAAGTAACTGAAAATCGTTTCAAACTTTTATTTCGCCCGTTGACCGATCTGTTCTTCTTCTTATTCTTCTACAAAAACCTCTAATCTGTTTGCCGTTTACTGTGTGTGTGCCAAGTGTTACGCGTGCGCCCCACGACTACTCGCCTCGAACACCTAAAAGCGACTGAAGCTAAGAGCGACAAAGTCGGTTACAGCTGCGCCGCAGCCAACGGCGACGTTGGCGTCTGCGCTCACGATCGAAGAGTGCGCTAGCGTCAAATGACTGCTTCACTAGCAGCGCTCTCTTACAAATGTGCGTAAGCGGTAAAATCAAATCTGTGCGACAATGTTTGTTATATTTCTTATAAAATATTTGCATTAATGTAAATAATAAATATTTACATATGATGGCTTAATGAGTTATCTCACTAAATTGGTTTACAGTTATCAACAATACTATTTAAATAACGCGGTTTGCGGTTAACGGATTAATCAGCATTCAATTCAACACCATATGCTCGTTTGTATCAATGCTTTTACTGTAACCGTTTCGAAACAGTTATGGCGGTCAGCGGTTTAATATCGCGAACACTAGCAAAAATACCTTTTAGAACTTAGACAGGTTGCATAACATTTATGACAAACAAATGCTAGTGTCATACTATTTGGTTTGATTTAATAAACATACAAGCGTAAATTAAAATAAAATTTCAAGTTTCCACGTAAAAATTACTTAACAGAACTGCAACTAAATTTGCCCGAAAAAATACTAATTGTTGAACAGCCCTGGCACAATCATATGTTTTCGCCCAATCATCTGTGCGAGGAGCGAGGCTGCCATCTCTTTCTACAACACGAACGCGAATGCGTCAAAATACTAAAATTTATAAATTAAAACAAAGTGAAAAATGTTGGCGAAACGAATGCAGTTATGGAGGGCAACACATGCGGTGCTAGCGGTAAATGGCACGGCCACCAGGGCCACGACACAGGTAAGCGGGAAAGTCAGATGGCCGGCAGTCTACCGCAATGATGACATAACCTGCAAAGCACGGTTTGTTATGAATGAAATATTGAGTTATTAACTAAAGAAATCGTCGTAGATGTTTCCAAATGTGACCAGCAGTCGAAACATGCACATGTCCACCAGATGGGGTAATCAGCTCCAACGTCGCTTGATGCCCATGCCCTCGACAACGTTGCTCCCGCTCTACGTCTCAGCCTCAGCGTCTCCCATTGGTCTGAGATACGCCAGCACAGATGGAATTCCTCCATCCGTGTCCACCAAAGAGCTAGTCGATCTGCCTGCCATACCAGAAGCCCCAGTGGCGCCCACAAACGTGGCCACAGATTCCCTCATTGAAACCTTAGCTTCAGCTGGTGGTGAACCTTCGTTTGCTTCCATCGGATTGGGCGGCTGGTCCCCCGTGGGCATGGTACAAAATTGCATGGAGTTTGTGCACTGCACGTGGGATCTACCTTGGTGGGGTGCCATTGCCCTGGGCACCTTGGTTGTGCGTACCATCATCTTTCCTTTGGTGATTCTCGCCCAGCGAAACTCCGCCAAGATGAACAACAATATGCCCCAGATGCAGGTGCTGCAGCTGAAAATGACGGAGGCACGACAATCAGGCAATGCCATTGAATCCGCCCGCTATGCCCAGGAAATGATGCTGTTTATGCGTGAGAAAGGCGTTAATCCTCTCAAGAATATGATTGTACCGCTGGCACAAGCGCCGCTCTTCATTTCCTTCTTCATGGGACTGCGTCAAATGGCCAACGCTCCGGTTGAGTCAATGCGAGACGGAGGTCTCTTCTGGTTCACCGATCTTACGCTCGCTGATCCCTTGTACTTGCTGCCCGTCATCACCAGCGCCACCCTTTATCTGACCATCGAACTGGGCACGGATAGCGCTCGTCTCTCGGCTGCCAACATGAGTACCATGAAGTATGTGCTGCGTGCACTGCCGCTCGTCATCTTTCCCTTCACAATGAACTTTCCGGCTGCCATTCTGACGTACTGGGCCTGCAGCAACTTTATCTCCCTGGGTCAGGTGGCATTGCTGCGTATTCCGGCTGTGAGGGATTATTTCAAGATTGACAAGATGCTGACACACGCACCAAGCTCACTGCCGGCCAAGAAAAAGAGTTTCGTTGGTGGCATGAAGGACTGTAAGTATCGCCTATCAGAGTAATTAGAAGTGTTCCCTGATCTGTTTGTTTCCTCCGCAGCTTGGGACAACATGAAGATCACTAAGGAGATCGAGGAGCGACAACGTTTGGATGAAATACGCTTTGCCAAGGCCGGCAAGGGACCGCTGGTCAAGACCTACAAATATGATCCCACCCAAAGACGTGCCGACATGTCCGTGAATGATCAGGCGAGGATCACAGGCAGTCTAAAGTCCCCCTCCAAGGAGCAGTAACCCACGAACTGTCCAACGGTGTCGTTGTTAACGTTACTATATAGTTTTTAGTTCCCAGATAGTTAACGCATATGTCATATGCTTAAATAAAATTATTATTTACTATTAACAAAGAACGGGAGAATATTTTTGAAGGATACACTCGCAAAGGCCTGTGTTCTGCATCGTCTTGGCTATTTAAATACCCTGTAAACACTTAAAACAACCTTTGGGAAGCACTCCACTTAGCTCCTAGCCGAGATGCACTGATTGATGACTTCGGCCAGATGTTTGTTTTCTAGGGCTGCAGCAACACGTTCCTTGTCCGCCAGCTGTTTGTTCACAGCCTGTTCCGAGGCATGCGTCCCTGGTGTTATTTCCACAGTCACCTTGAAACGCGGAGGCAGCGAACGCAACAGTTTCACGCGAATGGACAAACCAATTAACGTCGCCATCGAACAATGTGGAATTGTGGGTGTAAAACTGATGTGAACTGTGTTCTTCTTATCGCTGAGGGAAATCAGCTCCTCCTGGACTACGTGCAGCTCCTCCAGTGTCAGCGGATGCTCCGGATCATTAATATTACGTATAAGATCTGATGAATTGATAAGTTATTTATTTTACTTCGTTTTTGTTTGCTGTGCACGCACCAAATATTTCACGCTTATCAAATGGATCGACTACGGATTCATCTTCCTCAGTTGCCGTTATTTCACGCTCCTTGATTTTTCCATAGACACTAGGATTTAAATTCTCAATTTCTGTAGGCATTTCCAATGCTTTTTCACTTTCAATTTTACGCTATTTTGGCAACTATTTACAAAATGCTAAAATGCAAGAAGCAGCGAGCGAGTGGCCAGTGTGTACACACTTTCGAAAAATAAAATATACACATTTTGCCGTGGAGTATTTCCTGGTTTGAGATATAGGTACACACTGGCGCACAATAAACGTTACTAAATTTGAATAGTTGAAGTCGACATGAGCAATTACTTTTGACAAGAGCAATTAATAAATTAGTATTTATTGCAATGCTAAACTAGTACAGTTCCCAACAAAATGCGATAATTTAAGCAAATGTCTCGTCGTTACGTAAATCAAATGCCAGCAATTAAAGTCGTCTATGAAATATATATACTAGATTTATGTGCATTTCAATTAGCTTTAGTAGTACATATTTGCACTGATTTCTTGGCACTGAGCTTAGACGTGCCTGGAACGTCTTTTCGCATCAACGTGCTAAATACAGATGACTAATAAGCCGGCAGTTAGTCTAAAATCCCCGCGAGCAATTTATTATTAGTGGCTTAGATAAAGTCAGTCGTACAATCGGAGCCACCTTGAGCTACATTGACAGGTAGGTAGAAGTAGCATTACCATATTTTGAAAGATGCTGCCGTTTGGCTTGACAGTGATGTTTATTACAGCTAATAATTAGTTCATTGGAAAAACAAATTTACGTATGTATAAATAAAATTATTGATATACAAACATATAAAAAATATATTATATAGTGTTAGGGTAAGTTAATTATCACCAATTAACAAACTGGTTAACAATAACAACAAACATTGCATTACTCCCTATCCGTTATTCCATATAATAGGCATACAGCACAGCGCTGACAACAGTTCACAGTCGCTATCTTGCCAGATAAGTTAACATCGGGATAAAGCCAACTGCATCCAGAAAAAATGAGAAAATTTGTAAGTGCCACGACACGACTATGAAAAACTATAAACAATAGCACACGGAATGGAGAATACACTTAGTTCCCACCAACTGACTATTGACTGATCTATGCGCAGTTTAAACGCCAAGAGCTACGTGTCTGATAGTTTATTATATTTACAGTTGATCTTTGTGGCCCTGTGCGCTATTTGCCACGCCGCTCCAGCAGCTGAGAAGTCTCCACATGAACATGACCACACTGGAGCTGAGCCCAAGGCAGTTTTGCATCGCCAGAAACGCGATGAAGATGCTCCTGGCAAGCCAGACTTCATCAAGGCTCGGGAGGGTATTCAGCATAGACCTGATCACCTTAACGCGGCCAAACCAGAGATTCTGATCGCACACGATGCACTTCCACACGATGACAAGAAATCCAAGCGCGAAAGTCCTGCCAAACCGGATGCGGTGAAGGCAAGGGAGGGACTACAACACAATCATCAGGAGCAACACCATGAAGCCGTGCCCGCTGTCTTGATCGCACAGCATGACAGTCATAAAACCAAGCGAGATAGCCCCGTCAAGCCAGACTCTGCAAAGGCTCAGGAGTCATTGCAACACGGTCACCAGCATGAACACCACCAAGCCGAACCAGCAATTCTGCTTCCAGAACCCGACGAGAAGAAACTTAAACGTGATACGCCCGAGGCAACTCCTCCAACAGCTGAAAAGAAACCGGAAGCAGATGAGCAGCCCGTGGTACCACACGTAGACGGTGATGTCAGCACTACACCACATGGTCCACTGCGTCATCGTCCCGTGCCCGTAGCCGAGCTCTTCAACAAGCCAAAGTCCGGTACCAGCAGCAGCAGCTCCGAGGAGAGCAAGGAGAGCAAGGAATCCAAGGAATCAAAGGCCTAAATCATACGTCAGACCAAGTCGGCTGTTGCCTTGACCCATATTTTATACACAAATAAAAATATATAATAAAAATATAAAACAAAAAGTGAATTAAAACGATTTAATACGTGTGAAATTGATTATCTAACACTTAACATGTCACACACACAAGAAATACAAGCAACTAACGGTCTTCCGGCTTAGAGATACACAACCCACAAGATACTGTATCTAAAAGCGTTCACTAAAGTTGACCAATCCTACCCATATAACTTATAGCATAATACTCTACCTTATACTCCACTTATAAATCACCTTTCCCCTTTAATCCGAACATTATGTAAACCAGCGCCAATTGCTTAATTCTATTCGTTATAAATAATATCCGAAAATAATCACAGATTGGCTATAAAAAGCAAGTCCGGTAGCCCGATTCCCACAGTTCTCCTTAAACTGCAGACGCATCTGATTCTGGCTCTTAAAATGAAAGTATTTGTAAGTAAATGAACATTAGTCGTGACGATTTCCTTTTTAATTGAATTTATCTTTTAAAAGTCGATTCTACTATGCCTGGGCGCCATCTGCTTTGCTCAAGCACTCGCTGTAGAGAAGCCCCATTTTGTCGTAGCCAAAGAAGATTTGGAGGGCCAACCAGACAACTAGGATGTCTAGCAAAAGCAAACTGTCGGATTTGGTAGGAGCTGAAATAAATTCAATAATGAATACTAACTTTGTGAAGCAACCAAACTAAACCAGCCATAAGTTTCCAAATAAGAAATAAATTTGAAAAGTAAATACTTTGGAAAGTAATTTGAAGAACTTCTTATTAAAAAGCAAAGATTGGTAAGGAATAAATATTTAGTAACAGTGTGAGCTTTGTGAGCCATTACATGTGAGACATTTTGGGTGCGGTACCATTACCATTCCTGAACAACTTTAATGCGGATCGCATGACTGTATCCTATAAATCGGTCGAAAATTGCTTGTGTGTATGGAAAAACGGCACTAGACTAATTACAGGGTCTTTTACAGTCTGCTCTTTCGAATCTAGCTTTTCCTAATTGTGCATATTTGACCTATCTGAATCAAGATGATGCAATGTGGAACAAATTAAAACGTGTTTCATTTTGAGGCAAATCAAAAGCAGTTTATAAAAAAATTCTATAAAATGACATTTATTTAATATATTTCCTCAGTTTTCTCTGAATTGTTTTGGAATAGCCATCGTGAAAATGAAAATCTTGGTAAGTTAGATTATGAATAATAGCAAAGGGAAGCATTTCGATCTATGTATTTTTAGTGGCTTATTGGCATCTTATGTATTACCCATGTAAGCGCAGACTTTCGTTTCCCGAAACCGCCCCGTTTTCCTTCCCGGCCCAATTTTGATATAGACATTAATCTTCCCGATAACGAGGACTCTGGCGGATGGTTCGGCTGATTTGAAACAGTGGGTTAAACCACCAGAAAAACCATTAGATAATTTAAAATGATTTAATGGATGAATAAAGCAAGATTTGTTTAATAAGAATCGTATTTAATGTATATGTTTCTAGTGGATTATACTGGTCTTAAGTATTTGGAGTCTTTGTTGTTTTTTAGACAGCTAAATAGGGAAGAAAATAATCTTTAAAACCTTTTAATTGTTATGAAAATGATGCAATCCAGAACAAATTAAAACGTTTTACATTTTAAGGTATAAAAATATAATTTCTATTAAATGCGCTTCAATTTGAAATATTACAACAGTTCTCTCGGAATGCTTTTGTAGTTCAAATCATGAAGATTATAATATTGGTAAGTTTCAGTGTATAAATGGAATATTTTATGTGTATCCACATAAATGTATGTATATGTAGTGGATAATGGTGATCTTATGTATCAACTCTCTGGAGGCAAGAAGGTATGGAAGCACAGATATTCATTATCCCTCTGGTAGTGGCGGTGGTGGCGGTGGTGACGGTGGAGGCGGTGGTGACGGTGGAGGCGGTGGTGGCGGTGGTGGCGGTGGAGGTGGTATTGGTGGTCTGGATTACATTCTTGGTGTTGGTGGTCTTGACTACATTCTTGGTTGGTTCTTTGACGAAATCCCTGAGGATGGCTCAGATTCGGTGGACCGTCAGAAGAACGGAGACGGTCCTACAATTGGAAACTCAGGACCAAGGAATGCAACAACTTTGTCAAATACTTACAACTAAATAAATTATATAATTCCTGAATTGTGTAAAACTTGAGCTTAATATATATAAAATATATATAAAACTGAGGCAAATGCATTTAATCTTTAAACGCGACTCCGAATCACATAAAAAGAGCAGCGACTGAGTAGATTTCAACAGTTCGGTTTGAATTTCCATATAATCAAGTGCTTAAAAATTAAATTACTTGTAAGTCGCACTTGCTACATTCCCTTTTAGATTTTTTAATCTTTTTTGTATTCTTTTTTAGCTGCCTTTTGCATCCTTCTGCGCCTTCTGGCTCGTTCAAGCCCTGGCACAACATGATTTGCGAACTAAGGAGATTTTTAAATGACTTTGGGTATAACAAATGTACATTTTATAAAAGTAGAAGATTTCTTTTCGCTAAAATTCTAAAAGAAAACTTGAGTTATGTAGACAGTACAGTACTTAAATTCTGCTTAATTTCGGTGCTAAATTTAGCATCGTCTAACAATGATTAAATAATTAATGGGCTTATGTATCAACTATTTGATGAAGGGATGGGTTCTCCAATAAACAAAATATAAAGAAAGAATTGGAGCCACTTTTGTTATTATTACTAAGCTAACAAGCCTAATTGGTTCCAAGTTTTTTCAGATTATACCATTTAATCTGATGAATCTTTAAATGAATTTACTTGCAGCAAACCGAGGCGAATGCATTTAAATTTTAAGCATAATTAAATTAAAGACTGAAGTGTTTAATGCGAATCCGAATCACATAAAAAGAGCAGCGACTGAGGAGATTTCAACAGTTCGGTTTGAATTTCCATATAATCAAGTGCTTCAGAATGAAATTACTTGTAAGTCGCATTCCTTAATTACAAGCTGGATTTTCCTTTATTTTTTGTACTATTGTTTAGTTGGCCTTTGCATCCTTCTGCGTCATTTGGAGTGTTGTGCACTCCCAATATGACACTCCCTCTTATGACTGGTTTAGTACTTCTCCGATCGACTTTGATTGTGAAAGAGATTTCGGTGTTTGCTATCAACCTCAATATGAAACCAATGAACCTTGGCCAGATGAAGATGAGGATGGAGGCCCTTCTCCATGGCCAGTGAATTAGTAAGTCGACTTGTTTACTTATCAGCTGTGTTTTCTTACTATTTCCTGTAATTATTTTTTAGCCCGTAAAACGTGAACTAAACTGGACTTTTCACTAAACTGGATCATTTTGACAAACTTGAATGCTAATTTCTTGCTCTTTGACATTAACCATAAATATATATTATAAAACAAGTAAGAAAGGCTACAGTCGAGCGAGCTGACTGTAAAATGTCCCGTAGTCCTTCTAGTGCTAATTTTTCCATACAAATATGCAATTTTCAACCGATTTGTCCTAAGGATATTGCTACATAGGCTTGGCTGCTGATGCTGATCAAGAATATATATACTTTATGGGGTCGGCAACGGCGTCTTCTGCTTGTTAAAGAAGAGTAGACCCTTCTACTCTTTTAGAAAGAAAATATCAACTTTCAGCTTTTCGAATTTAAATCGAATGGATGCTCCCTGGAATACTCCCTGAGAATTTCAATCTAAACAAAATTGGCTTAGATTTGAGCGTTGAAAGAAATTAATTTTCTTGTAGTCCACTGAGTAGTTTGTCTTGAGTTGAGTTATCCACTTTTTTTCAAATCCATCGATTCAAGTCAAGGTATTACATATTTTTAACTATATCCATCAAGTGTATTTGTTTCCGAAAAACAGAAAGCATTTTGAGGCCTTACAAGTTGGCTTAAACCCCTTAAGTATGGAATGGAGTATGGTTGTCAAATTCGTTTCAAGTTCATTCAGATTAATCTGATAAATCCACAGACAAATTTCTTTGCAAGCTCAATCACCTAATAAACCCTGATAATTTTGATAAACTTGAGTGTAAATTTCTTGGTCTTTGCCGTTAACAATAAATATGTAATACAATGAAACAACAAATGAGTCAGTTCCCTTAATTAAAACTTGGTAGTTTAAGTTGGTATTTATTTTCTGGTTAGCTTGAATATTAAAGGATAATATGACTGATACCATTGGAATAAGTAGCGGTTTCGACTGGATCTTTTCCCATAGGAAACTAATTTTTGTAATGATCTAATACGAATGAACTTTATTTGGACTCACTGTTGTTTTTTGCAAGAAAATATTCTTAGTAGATTTCTAATTGCTGTTAAGATGATGTAAGCCGGAACAAATTACAAATTAAATCTTTAACGGATCATAAAATAATATGTATAAAATGGTATTTAGTTTTAAATATTGCGACAGTTCTTTCAGAACTATTTTGTAGTAGCTAACGTGAATATGAAAATCTTGGTATGTTCAGCGAACGATTATTCTGAACCTTTTTTCAATGTATATTTTCTAGTGGATTATAGTGGTCTTATGTATCAACTATCTGGAGGCCCAAATAGAAACCAGGAGCCGGAACAGAGGGTCATCCTGGCCTCCGATCAATTTGGGTTTTTATTTTCCCCAGGGGCACGGTGGAGGTGGAGGTGGAGATGGAGGAATGCTTTTCGACAACGTTCCTGAGGATAGTCAAATACAAGAGGACAGACAGCAACCGAATTCAACAACTTAATTAAAATAAATATTATGATGAATAAATGAAGAATTGAAGCTACTTTGGCATGTCGAATTCGTTTCAAGTTTATTACAATTCAGATTATTCCACTTCATTGCATAAATCCATAAATACATTTATTTTGTAACAAACCGAAGCGAATGCATTCAATTTTGAAGCTAAATCAAATCAAAAACTGGCGTATTAAAATTGATTTACTCCGAAACACATAAATAGAGCAGCGACTGAAGAGATTTCAACAGTTCCATTTGAATTTCCTTGTAACAAGTTCAGAATGAAATTACTGGTAAGTCGCATTCCTTAATTATTAACTGTGTTTTCGTACATTTCCAGTATTTCTCTTAGTTGGCTTTTGCATCCTTCTGCGTCATTTGGAACGTTGTGCACTCCCAATATGACACTCCCACTTATGACTGGTTTAATACTTCTCCGATCGACTTTGATTGTGAAAGAGATTTCGGTGTTTGCTACAATCCTACTCCGTAAGTCGGCATTTTTTTACTAACGAATGAAATTAATTACCAAAGTATATAAAATGACCTAAATAAGCGAATCAACTGCTAAAAAATTGGAATCGTTATGAAAATTCTATAAATCTTGACCAAATTCAAAAAGTTCCTTTGGAGTTTTGTTGATATCAAGGCTTGAAAAAATCACATATTTGTAAGTCACTTTTGTGTCCTAAGATCACTAAGATTAAAAGCTCTTTTTATTTATTACAGCTATATATATAAATATGTTCCTCGCACCGGTACGACCGTGGAATAGATCCAGCATTCCTTAACACATCCGTCAAAAGATGGGCGAATGCAGTGCGTAGCTTAAATTTGTTTATTTTAAACTATAAGCTAATAAAAGGTATCCAGGGTAAAACAAACTATCATCTGTTTGAATTACATGCGATCTAAACAGGATTAATGCTACTAAAGTGATTATACAGATCAAAACGGAACGATATACATAAGATAAACTATGTAGAGTTGCTTATGACAGCTCAAGAGATACAATAACATATATACTTGTCTCTATATAGAGGTATATACCGATTTCACGCTGCTACTTCCTTTCACTCAGAAATAACAACGAACTGTTAGTCAGTAAAGCAGATCAACGTTATATAGTATATAGAATTAATTATATTATTTGAAAATGTTACTTATAGTGGATAGTTAAGATTGAAGACTTTAAGCTTATGAAGATGTGCTTACGGATGCATCTGCGGTTCCGAAGTATTCGTCGGATTTGTAGATTGGTATCGCTTGGAACTCGCCCTCAATAAGATTACTCTTTGGTGGAGTACCCAGCGTGTCTGTAGCTGTCAATTTGGCCTTAAGGGGCTTGAGAAGCAATCCCTTAAGACTGTACTCGGTGACATTGAGTTCCTGCTCCGCCACATCCACAGAGCTCTCCACCTCATTGAGATTCTCACTGACTTTGGCCACAAACTGCTCCAAGTGATCGATGCGCTGCCGCAATTCACCAAAGTTATCGCTAAAGTTGAGTATGCTGCACACATGGTTAGCCATAATGCTATTCGACTCTGCTCGCACCTGCAGCAATTTAAATCAATTACTATGGAATTCCAACCAGTTTTGGACCACTTACAGAAGCTAAGACAGTTTCAAACTCGTCTAGGCGAGCGAGCATATCGTCTATGTTAGTGCACAGTGGATTTATCTGTAAACAAATGTAACATTAATATGCAAATACACTTTGGAGATGTGGGAAATACTTCTTTATCCAAATCAGCGGTTTGTATGATTTTAGCATAATCCTTTCCTGTCTGTTCAACCATTTTCGTCAGCTGTTAGTTGGTGGCAAAAGAAAAACAAGTGAAAATCAACAAGCTACAATCGATGAACGATAACATATGATGGCAAACAGTGCTGCCACCTTTCCCGTTTTACATTGTACAAAATTTAAATCTAATTGGTACCTAATACCATAAACTAAATAATTCATTTAATTTAAATTGCTTATTGCATTGCAAAAGTTATGACGTTGTCATTAATTTTAAAATATTTATGGCTTTGAACAGAGAACTCATTGAGCAGTGCGCCAGGCTGCGCTCCAACACAAACAAAGCTGACTATGCGAAAGAGTGAAAGAGAGGGCAAGGACTACAAATTTTTCGTCCGCAGCGTACCAGTCCGATCGACAGCTGAACAGCGACTGATTTAAGGTTTCCTGTCGTTTTGTCGTTGCAGCCTGCAAGTTGCAGCTAAGCAGATGCCCGGTACACATATACAATGTACCCTTTTAGTAATGTACCCGCTTTGAGTAAAAGTACCAGTATTGTTTGAAATATGGCAACTACGTTTAGAACATTTTCGATACTTTTATTGACTATATCGACAGCAATCGCACAGGGCTGCACAGCATTGAGTCTAAGTAGGTTGGCAACAATGTAAATCTGGCAAATCCTTAATTCGCGTATGTTGTATTGATTTGTGCCTTTTATTTGAACGCAGCAAAAGATAGAGAGCCAGTGCAGCAATGAGCAATTACCGCGGCATTGGAGGCGGTGGATTTCCGTACAAAAAGCAGCCAAGCGGCGGCAACAACATGAGCGCCGTTCCACCGCCGCCGGCTTTGAGCAACACTCGTGGAGGCGGCAGCGGATTTGGATTCAGTATTTCACGCGGTAGAGGTGGAGCGTCCTCTGGGCTCGCTGGTGCCAGCGGCACATCAAAGCACGGCTATTCAACGCTGGATTCCATTAGCCAGTACACAAACTCTACAAACTTTGTGGGCAAACGCAAGCAGCACATGGATGACGATTACTTTGATGACGACGATGAGCCAGCGCAGTCATCCAGGCAGCTGGAACAGGCATATATACCAGCGCCGGGATCACCAGGAGCAGCAGCTGCCAAACCAGACTCCGATTCGGACGATGATCCATTGGAACAGTTCATGGCCGGCATCAATCAGCAAGTAGAGAAGGAGAAAGTGCGAGCGGCAACGGAAACGCAGCAAAAGGCAGCGGCACCGCTGGAGAAAAAGGGCGTACGCGGCGACATAGACGACGAGGACGATGAGGAGAGCTACTATCGCTACATGGAGGAGAATCCCAATGCCGGTTTGCGGGATGAGGGTTCCGATCAAGAGATTGATTATGATGAGGATGGCAATCCAATAGCACCGCCAAAGAAAAAGGATATCGATCCATTGCCACCCATTTATCACTCGGAAATCGAATACGAACCGTTTGAGCGTAACTTCTATACGCCGCACGAGGAGATTGCCCAGCTAGATGAGGAGCAAGTGCGTGAACTGCGTCGCACTCTGGGTATTAAGGTCAGTGGTGCCTTGACCCCCAACCCGGTTACCTCCTTTGGCCACTTTGGCTTCGACGAGCAATTGCTGAAGTCCGTTCGCAAAGCGGAGTACACACAACCCACACCCATCCAGGCACAATCTGTGCCAGCGGCCTTGTCCGGCCGTGACATCATTGGCATTGCCAAGACTGGATCGGGCAAGACGGCAGCCTTCATTTGGCCACTGCTCACACATCTGATGGACCAACGGGAGCTGCGACCTGGAGATGGACCCATTGGTTTGATCCTGGCACCCACTCGTGAACTCTCACTCCAGATCTACAATGAGGCCAAGAAGTTTGGCAAAGTGTACAACATTAATGTGGTATGCTGCTATGGCGGTGGCTCCAAGTGGGAGCAGAGCAAGGCCCTGGAGCAGGGATGCGAGATTGTAGTGGCGACACCGGGACGCATGATCGATATGGTCAAAATGAAGGCTACCAATCTGAGGCGTGTCACGTTTCTGGTGCTGGACGAAGCGGATCGCATGTTCCACATGGGATTTGAGCCCCAGGTGCGATCCATATGCAACCATGTGCGTCCAGATCGTCAAACGCTGCTCTTCTCCGCGACGTTCAAGAAGCGCATCGAGCGCCTTGCTCGGGATATACTCACAGATCCTGTGCGCATAGTCCAGGGTGATCTGAACGAGGCCAATCAGGATATTACTCAACATGTTTATGTGTTTCCCAATCCGCTGCAGAAGTGGAACTGGCTGCTCTGTCACCTGGTCAAATTCCTCTCCGAGGGCGCTGTCCTAGTCTTTGTTACCAAGAAGGCGGATGCGGAGACGGTGGCCAACAACCTGTTGGTCAAGGAATACAATTGTCTGCTGCTGCATGGCGACATGGATCAGGCGGACAGGAACAAGGTCATCATGCAGTTCAAGCGCAAGGAGTGCGACATACTGATTGCCACCGATGTGGCCGCTCGTGGCCTGGACATTCCCCACATCCGGAATGTGATCAACTACGACATTGCGCGGGACATTGACACACATACGCACCGAATCGGTCGCACAGGACGAGCGGGAGAGAAGGGCACGGCACACACATTGGTCACCGACAAGGACAAGGAGTTTGCTGGTCACTTGGTGCGCAATCTGGAGGGCGCTGATCAGACGGTGCCCGATGATCTCATGGAATTGGCCATGAAGAGTTCCTGGTTCCGCAGTTCGCGTTTCAAGCAGGGCAAGGGACGCAAGCCAGTCAACAATTTCATGGGCTTGGGCTATCGTGAGCAGCAGCGATCTGGCAGCGCTGGCAACACGAGCAATTCAAGCAGTCTGGCATCCCCCAAAAGCAAAGGACCTGTTCCGGAGACCAGTAAAACAGCAGCTGGCGCTGGACCCGCCACCGATCGCTACTCGGCGATGCGCCAAGCCTTCCGCTCCCAGTACAACTCACAGTTTCGTGCCTCCAGCGATCGCACCTGGGAGCAGACAGTGCCCGAAACGGGCGTCTTTGCAGCACCACCACCGCCACCTCCAGCGCCAGGTGCTGCCTCCTCCAGCAGCGCTCTGGATGCGAAGCGTGCCAAAAAGAGTCGCTGGAACTGAACGAGAAATCCACAGAAACAACTTGAAATTGTCATTATTTAATTTCATATTATTTAATGTGTATTTGCTTTTGTTTCATCATTTAAAATTACAACTTAACAACTAGCATTAATATAATAATATATCATATACACATATGTATATATATACATACAGTTATATATATATATATATATATACACATAAATATATATGTCATGTTAGGTAAATACTCGTATATACACACTTCATACACAATTCACGCTCAGCCAAATTCAGCCGATTCAATAAAAATGTCATTTATTATAATTTATATATGTGTTTCTGTTAATTTTATCGGTTTTTTTCTTTATATATTTATGTGTATTTTATTTTGAATAAAATCACATTTGCGCACAATCCAATGGCCCTTTGAGGAGGAACCGGTTCATGTTCCCCGTTCACCGTTCCATTCCACTACTCACTTTTCCAACGATCTGGCAACTCGCTGCGGAAAAGTGATTTCAATTTTGCCTTTACTTTAAATTTTTCGTATTTTTTTTTGGAGTTTTTTTACGTAGAAGCGAGAAAAAAATGTCGAAGCTATTCGTAAATTTATGAAATATTGTTTTACAATGAAACCACTACGATTTTTGTTTTTCTTCTTGCTTAATTTTGTTTTGTTTTTGCAATTAGAATACGACGTTAAGCATTTATATATGTATATATATTATAATTTAGCATATGGTTTTGATATAACATTGAGAAAAGTTGAGATTCATTTAACTACCACATTGACGAGATTTTGCAATAATTGTTTTAAGCTTTTTGTAGTTTTTTTTTTTTTTTTTTGACTTTGAATAGCTCGAAAAGCATTTAATTTCGCTTAAAAATTTTGCTATTTTTAATTTGTTTTTAAATATATTTTTATCATATTTGCATTTTCTTTATATTTGTTTAGAATTGTCATACATCATATCGTTTTTTGTTTAAATCGTTCGGTTTGTGGATATTGTATAAAAATTGGTCCATGTTAACCACATCGCACGAAATAAAAATAAAAACTCAAAAATATTTAAAAAAAAAAAATAGTGAAACTGAAATAAAAAGCAACCCAAATTTGTTTTTAAACAATACTTTTTTTAATATATGTATTTCATTTTTTATTTATATGTATTAATTAATTATTTTTCTCTTTTGTTTTTTTTTTTTAAATTTTTTTGTGTGTTTTGTTGTTGTTGTTGCCGCGTATAACATACATACATATAGTTGATATATACAATTTTTATATTACTTTAGTTAATTTTACTTTATTTTATGTTAATTTTACTGCTAGCGTTAAATTTGATTTAAATTTTTAATAGTTTGTTTGCGCCTTACAAATTACAAGTACAATTTTTTTATACACTTAATATTTTACTTTTCCTTTTCACTTTCGTTCTTCACTACGTTTCTTACTTCGTCTTCATCTTCCTCTGCGCTAAATCAATTAATTTTATAGGCTTTAAAAAATAATTAAAATTATGCAACAATTAAAATGTAAATGTTTTCATTTTATAAATGTAATAAAATTGTTGGGATTTTTTTGTTTTCTGTTTTTTTGTTTTTCTTTGCTCATGCTTCCCTTTTACTTTTATTTTTACTTTTACTTTTGTTGTATTTTATATCTTTATATATTTTGTGTTTGTTGTAATGTTTTGCTGCGTTGTTGTTGTTGTTGTTATTTTTTAATTTACATATTTAGTTTTATTTGTAATACTTTGTACAATAAACAAGAAACATTTCCACATGAAAACTTTCCACTGTGGGCGAAAAATGTGCTGAATAAAAATTTAGAAATTTTGCTGGCGCCAGCTAAAAAAAATTAATCATTTAAATTCGTAAATTTCATTGAAGGAATTTTTTCATTTACTTTTCATTGTAGTTTCATAATGGTTTTTAACTGAATTTGTTGTTTATATGGTATAATGACTGTTTGTTTTTCTTCTTCTTTATTTTTGTTATTATATATTTTGTTTTGTTTTTTTTTCCTTTGTTTAAATTAAATGCCAATTAATTTAATTAATTAATTTTTAAATCACATTTCATTGTTTTTCAACACTGCAAATTCTAAATTTTGCACTTGCTGCTTCGATTTTTGTGTTGTGTTGTGTAGGGGTGTGTGTAGGGGCGTGTGTTGGGTGAGGAAACGAAAATGTTTGTTATTTTTTTGTTTTTTGAATTTACGCACAAAATTCATTAAAATTAATAATACTATTTACAATTATGGTTTAATGCCATGTGTTTTTACTTTCATTTTCATTTGTTTTTGTTTTTTACTGTTTACTCCTCGCTCGTTGTGTGTTTAAGGAATTTCTCTGCACTTTACAACACTGGAACACTGGAACACTGGCTTTAATCGAATAACGTGGCCAAGAGATCATCGTTGGCATTGTTATTGCTGCTGCCACTCGAGGGCGGCGTATTCAAATCCGTTTGTGGATCCAGGTACGATAGGATTTCCATTGGATCCATATCCTGTAGCAGCTATAAAAGAATACACAGTTTGAGTTTAGTTTTCTACTCGTTTTCGAGCACTGCCAGTTACTTACATTCAGATCGTGTCCATTGTTGTCAAGTCCAGCAGCAGAGGGATCAAAATTATGCAGTTCCGCACTCAAATCATTCTCAAACTTCAGTTGTGTCTGACTGCTCATCAGGGAGTTCAGCAGTTGCTCCTGCTGTGATTGCTGCTGTGACTGTGACTGTTGCTGCTGCTGTGACTGTGACTGCGACTGTTGCTGCTGCTGCTGATTGCTGCTGTCCGTGTTGGACATGCTGGTGCTGCTGCCGAGACTGCGACTTGGTGTGCCCGGCGTTTGTGGTGAATTGTGTCCAGTGCTGTTGTTGTTATTGTTGCCACTGCTGCTGTTGTTGTTGGGCGTGCCACCGCTAATGGGCTCGTTGTGTGAGGAACTAACGCTGGGCGGTCCACCAGGAGTCATGGGATGACTGGCGGCACCAGGTGTGTGCGGCGTGTGTGGCATCTAGTAGGAAGCAGAAAGGGAGTTAGTGACGTACTAGTGACTAAAGCAGTCGGTTTCTTTGCTTACCTGATCACTCAGCGATTTCTCCATGGCATTAAGCTGATCCAACGAGTTAACGGCATCACTATTGGCCAAGTTGTTGCCATCGCCATGACTGCCGCTGAAACCGTCATAATTGCTGCGATTGCCACTGCAAAAGGAAGGAGAAAAGAGGTCAGTTAGAGCTACAGTCACCAGCCAGCGATCACTTCTACTTACAGCTGTGGATTGTTGGCTGCATTGTTGTTGCCCATCATGTTGCCGTTGGCAATGGAATTCATGTCGTGCATGTTGTAGGGACTCATCGCTTGTGAGTTGTCCCAGGTGGGCAGCTGTGTGGATCCCGGGGACATGACCTTGACAATGTCATCGCACAATTCCTGTTTGATGGCAGGCAAACCGTTGCCAACACTTGTGTTGCTGCCGCTACCATTGCCGCTGTTGTTGCCGTTGTTGTTGTTGCTGCTGTTGCCACCGCTGCCGCCGCCACTGCCGCTGCCAGCGTTGCCAGTAGGCGTAGCTAGGGGCGGTGCAGTGCCCGATTGCGGTGCATTTGGCATGCCACCGTTGTGATGCAAGGCACGCCAGTTGGCGGATGAATCAATGATCACCTCATCGACATCAGAGGTGCTCAGCGTGTTGAGTATAGCCCAAATGTATTGATCAATTTCCAGGGTATCCGTAATGGCCGACTTGCTGCACTCGGGACAACGCCAGGAGCCGCGCTCACTGTTGATCATCAGATAGGCCTCCAGATCAAAGCATTGCACATGTTTGCACTCGTGTCCTCGCGCCGGTAGCCGTATTCGAGTCTTGGTTATGGGACACTTCAATGAGATCTTGGCGCACTGCTGTGATGCTGCATCAGGGCTGCCAACCGGCACCACACCATCAGCACCCACGCTGGGCAAACTAAGATTACGCTTGATCTTCTGCACACTATGCTCCAGCGGCAACAGATTCCGTTTGTGCAGCGTCTGCAACACTTGACGCACCGACGGTCGATGCACCAGTTGCAGCACAAACAAATGGGACTACAGGGTATAAAAAGAACGATTAGTAAAGCTCCTAAACTGTAGAGGAAAGACTGTTGACTTACACAACAACAGGAACTGGCTGTCAGCTGCAGGGTATTGCGTCCTGGCTGACAGACGGCCTTCAAGTAGAGCGGACGCAGCGCAGTGCTGTTCTTCTCCGACCTCTCGATATTCAGGGGCGTGGCATTGGCGGATACGGTGACGGTGTGCGGCCAGTTGGTGTTCATTTGGCGATCGTCCTGATGGAAGCATTTCAGCTGCAGCTCCAGATCGGTGCTAAGAGGAAAGGAGCAAGAGGATTAGTAAGGATTCAGTTGGGTATCTTGGTGAAGTTCCTTGCTTACCGGCACATGAGCGTGTTGTAGACATTCTGCTTGAGATGGAACACATGATTGCTCACCGAGAGATTGTGGAGCAGGCGGAATGGCGTCAGTATGATGCCGTCCCGCACCGGGAATGTCAGTCTCATCTCTTCGCCTGGAAGTAGCAGAAATAAGGGAATTTAATAAAAGCAGGCAGGAGAAGAGTAAGCCTCTAAGGTTTGGGCATGGGTTTGGTATCCCTCAGCTGGGATTGGACTTTCGTCCTTTCCCTAGGCGCACAAAATGACACTTACTGCTATCCATTGGCGGCTTAATGTCCGGATTGGGACTGACGTAGGGCACACTGCAGGCCGGCGTCAGCGGAGGCGTAGGATTGCCAGGAACTGGACTGTGCTGATAGTTTTGCTGGAAACTGTAATAAAGAAAGATTGAAATGAGCCACTGCATCAAGTTTTAGCGTAATTTATACGAACTCACCCTTGATTCTGGTAGGGATTACCGACGGTGCTGCCCACGGCGCCCGGTCCAGCCGGACACATGCCGCCTTGGCCACCAGCCACGCCTACACCCATGCCGTTGCCATTGCCGCCGGGATAGAATTGTGCCTGATGCGCTCCAGAGCCAGCGCCATAGCCCACACCAGCTCCACCGCCCGGCTGTGGCACAAAGCGTTGTTGACCCATGCAACCGGGTCCGGGTACCATGCCACCACCGCCCATGGGCATCATGCCGCCACCGGGACTCATGACTGGTCCACCATTGCGTCCATAGGCGCCAGCGCCTCCACCTCCACCGACTCCGCCCACTACACCGCCCATGGGACCACCGCGTCCATAGCCATTGCCAGCACCCGCCTGCATGGGCAGCGGAACGCCAGCACCGCCACCTACTCCGGCGCCGGGATGCATCTGCTGGCCGCCATACATCTGAGGTGGTTGCTGCTGCTGCTGGACAGGATTGGGATACATTCCACCAACGCCAACGCCAGCGCCGGCTCGTTTCTGTGCCATGTGCATCTGTGGATGTGGATACGGCGTCATGCGACGCTGCTGCTGTGGCGGCACCTGCTGCTGCGAGTAGCCACCATTGGCCATGCCCTGCATCTTGGCCATGGGATTCATGCCACCCATTTGCATGCCAGGACCCATGCTGCCGCCGGGGCCCATGGACATGTTCTGCATTTGGTTCATCGGTGACATCTGTAAGAAGAAAGAGGTGGTATAAGTAATTGGTTAGTTGGAAAGCAGAGGAAAAGGAAAGAAAGTTCCTTTGGATAATGATCCCAAGCCAGAGAGGTTCTAGCCTGCAAAGTTCTTCAGGAGAATGCGCCCTTAAATACTTCCCATCATGAGCCTCTAAACTTCGCTGCTTTCCAGTTCTTACCTGCTCATTTCTCTACGGTATTTTACTTAGCCCACCTACTAACTACCTCCCCACCTCTCTAGCTATTTCACTCTCTCTCTCTCTCCCCTGTCTATCTTTCCATCAGCAGCTCTAACTGCACTTTGCCCACCATCATGCAAACAATTAAATTTGTTATTGAAAGCGCATTGAAAGCCGCCGCCACTCGCCGTCAAACTGCGCAGCGCAAAAACACGACGGCATTCGAGATCCAACATATGAAAGCCGAGCTCCAAAAGCACCCGAAGCCAACCGAATACAACCCGACTGAACCCGACTCAACCCAACCGAACCGATGCGATCCGAACTGAACTAAAGCGAGCGAAAGATTTACCTGTCGTTCGATAAGTAGTTGCATCTTTCGTAATTGGTTCGTAGCGCTGCCTGTCTCCCCTCTCCTCTCCTCCCACTTCCCACTTCCACCCTCCCTATCTGCGCACGTTATTATGCATGCCATATTCTCGGCTGACCTTGTCCATATACCGTCTATATACGGAGGGTTTTTTACGACTAAATGTTATGCAGCTCATTAAACTGCGATAGTTGTAGCTAAATGAGCTGATCTGACTTTTGTGCTTTTATATAAGGATGATACGGCTTTCAAGTGCTACTATATAAACTGTAAAGTAAAAGACTAAGATATTTGCTACATAAACCCCCTGCATAAAGCAGCTCTTAAGTCATCATATGATAATCACTGAACTGTAACTCAGTTTTAGGGGAGCGCTAATTTGTCATTTATTCAAATTAAAATATATTTGAATTTCAATATCGTGAAAAATTGAATCGAATTCATGTTGTGTGCTGTTCAAGCGATTAAAACTTAATGTGCAGGAATGTTTTATGGCCTCGAAGTGAATTCAAACTGTCAACAGCTGAGACAGCGACTAAAACTCAAACTCAAACTGAGACTCAGATTCAGACTCAGACTTTTAAGCTGCAATCATGACGGCTGAGACTGTTGATGAAGTCATCAATGTTTACTCACCTGATGATGCCTTTGTGCGGCCGCATTGCCATAGCCCATGCCAGCCATGCCCATGCCCCCCTGTCCACCATTGTAACCGCCTTGTCCATTCATGTATTGGCCATTTCCATTGCCCATCATGCCGCCATTGGCAACAGGATGCATGCCGCCACCCATCTGTAATCAGAGAGCACCATTTTTAGTTTTAGAATTTCTAGCTATAGTTTTGCCAAAGTTATAGCTGTTTTAAAGCTAGTTTTCAAACAGGCATAACTTTGGTATTACAGGAACAATCTAAAATTAAGTAGGCAGCTTATCAGCAACTGTAAACTAGTATTTAAATTTAGTATTTTTCCAGGTCAAATGGTATTTTTGGTATTTTTACTAGCAGCGATTTTAATATTTTTAATCGAAATTTGAATTCTATTTTAAATAAGAATTTTTTTTAGTATTTTTCCTAGTCAAATGCTTGGTATTTTAGTATTTTTTTTATTTTAGTACCAACACCCATTCCTACCTGACTGTAACCTCCCATGGCATCCATATTGGACATGTGTTGTTGCTGCTGGTGTTGATGTTGTTGCTGCTGCTGCTGTTGTTGCTGTTGGCTGACTGCAACCATATTAGGATAACCGCCAGCAGCACCGCCGCCCACACCGCTGTTCTGTCCCTGGACGCTCTGACCACTCGATGAGCCGATGCCACCAAGCGAACTGCCAGAGTTGCCACCTCCCAGCGATGTGAACTCTGAGTTGGGGCCAAAGGTGTTGTTCAGACTACGCAGGCTATCGCCGCCGACTCCGAGCTCATTGCCCAGCATAAAGTTGCCACCGCCAACAGTGCGTTGTTGTTGTTGTTGGTGTTGCTGGTGCTGGTGATGTTGCTGATGTTGCTGCTGGTGTTGCTGCTGTTGTTGTTGCTGCTGATAGGCCAAAAAACTTTCGCGTTGTTGTTGCTGATATTGTTGTTGTTGCTGTTGATTATAGTACTGTTGTTGTTGTTGCTGCTGCTGTAGTTGCTGCTGCTGTTGTGCATCGACAACACCGTTGTTGTTGCTGTTGCTGCTGCTACTGTTGGTGTTATTGGTGCTGCCACCTGGCGGTGAGATTTGGCCCCCTGTGGCTGGCGCCCTTGAGGAGCCCGCCTGCTGGTTCATTTCATCATTTTTTCTGCAATAATCATAGATCAAATAGTAACACGGATTAGTCGCTTGTGCCAAGTGCAAATTAAAAAACATTTTATTAATTTATTAAGTAAACTATTTAAGATCTAAGCAGCGAGTTTTTCAACGCAAAAGTTATTTTGTTCAATTGTTTTCAATTTTGAGAGTCAAGCCGAAATGAAAGCTGTCAAAAGGAGACAGAAAACACAGAGATACTAAGATTTATAGAAGAGAAAGGCATGACGGTTTTATAGCTAAAAGTCAATACTATAAGTTAAGTAAATTCAACAATTCTTTAGCTTAAATAAATTCCTGGAAAATCTCTAAGAATTTTCTACGATAATTATTTATTATGGCAGCAGATTCCAAGTAACTAATTGCAAAAAATTCTCTCTCTATTAATTATAAATTTTATAAATAACTTGAAAAGATTTCAGTTGTGAGTCAGTTGAGTTGATGATTGTGTTCCACATTTCAGATAAATAAATGTTTATGAAAAATGTTTCATTATGTTCAGAGTGTGTGTGTGTGTGCGAGTGTGTGTGTGTTGTTATTGTTTTTGTTTTGTTTTGGTTTTAATGGATAATTTTCTCGATTTGCAATTGTCAATTGTCGTTCATAATGGGGACAGTTTTATGGTGATGATGTCAGAGCTTTATGCTCACGATCATCTTCATAATCATCATGATCATGTTGTTTTTACTTTTTCGCATTGCATTTTGTTGTTTTCATTTTGTTGCTCTTCGCGCTTCTTCTCCTCTGACATTTAAAGGCCTAAAATGTCAAATGGGCTTCCCCCACCCACCTCCTCTCTCTCCTCCATCTCCCTCTCCTGCTCTTCAGACTTTGCCCCCACACCACTTGAAGGTATAAACAAAGTCGTCGTCGCAATTCCATTGAAATTGTTTTCACATTCGCGTTTTTTGATGGAGCTACTTTTAAGGTAAAAATAATTAAGCATATTTGCTAGCCCCCAACAACAACAATAGCTAACAACAATAGCTGGGCAGCATATGAAGCGAGAACACAAACACGAAACGCAATGCGAATTGGAAAAGTACGAACATAAAAAAAATACAAAGAGGAAAAAAATAAATAAAGAGATAAACAATACAGAAATATATAAAGTAACACGCTCACAATAATTGCGCATCTACAAAAAACAGCGTTGAACAATAAAAGCAAATACAGAAAACAGCAAAAAAAAAAGTAAAGGCACACACACACAGACACACACATGCATACGCACGCAGCAAATGTAAATAAATAGCACACTAAGCGATTGGCTGATAATCGCATGACGAGAGCAATGCCGGCAACAACTAGACGAAAGAGAGCAGAAGAGCAAGCGAAAGGCAGGCAGCGATAGAGGCAGCTATCCGTACGCGAGGGCGTGGGCCCATCAACTGAACCTGTGACGATAAATTAGCACTGTGTCCACAGCCGGCAAACGAAGAGAGCGCGAAGGAGCGAGCGTAAGTAATAGAGAGTGGAATGAAGCGAGTGCACTCGCAAGGCGCCAAGAGCAATGCAGGTCAGCGGGTCAAACTGGGAAGCCTAAGAGCGGCTGACAACCAAAGAGAGTGGGGAAAGAGCAGACTTAAGCTATTGATAGTGCAATAGTTTTGTAGCAAAGCAATTATTCATTTCAATTCAATTTGCATACCAAGATTATACAATGTTTAGTTGCTATCTAGTTAGTTACAGTTATGAGCAACTTCCTGTTAATGTGCTGACTTTTAAAGCAGCATAACCTTCAGATTGCACGATAGACAGAGCAAGCGAGATAGATCGCAAATAGTGCAAGGTGTATGTGCGATAAAAAAAAGAGAGCGAGAAAAAAAAACTAAAACAAATAAACAGCAACTAGCAAATGTAGCGTTAAAAACAACAACAAGCAAACAAATTTGCGCTCAATGCGCTAGAAGAGTGCGGGTGCGAGCATGTCTAGCTTGAGCTTGAGGTGTGAGGGGAGCAGAGCGACATCGTCATACAATCGTCAAGTTTGTCGTCTCATTTCGTTTCGTTTTGTGTCGTTTCGTTCAGCCTCATTATGTGACTAACAATATGCAAGAGCGAGAGGGAGAGTGAGAGCGAGAGCAAAAGTATAGTTATGCATATGTAAGTTATGCATGCATGTGTTAGTATGTGTGTGTGTGTACAGTTGTACCTCTGCTATGGCTTGTTGTTGTTCTTGTTTGCTGATTAGATATACATTTCTTTATTGATTAGATAAAAGCAAAACAATGCACAAAAAATCAGTGCTAGATCGCTGCAGCTGATCTGCCGCTCTCTGCTCGCCTCTACGACTACCACTCCGCTCTCACTGTTCACTCGCTCGCTCTCCTTAATTGTAAATTGCGCGCACTTCAATTTGCAACGGTCATAAAATAAAATAACGTTGTTTTCGCTCCCACTCGCACTCACACTTTCGCCTAGCTCCCACCCTTTCTCATTTGGCGCTCGAAATGATTTCCGTGTTGTTTGATGAATGATGCTCAGTGTAAGGGAAAAGGGCAATGGTTAGAGGGTCATCGAAGGGAGGGGAAACTGCCCACTTATACAACACTTAAACTGTTCATTTTTTTGCATTTCTTAGCCATTTGTTTTTAGGCAAATGAATAACTTAATTAAGTTTGAAACTAACTCAAATTCAATGAAATATGTGATTTTGTACACAGCCCTTTTTAGGTTAGGGTGCATATTGTTTTATGGGGGTGATTAAAGGGGATAGCGGCTGTGGGCTGCTGGCTTTCACAATATTGCATTGTGTCTGGTCAAAAGTTCATGATTGGCAAATGTCTGCGGCAAACAAAAACAGCAAAGAAGAAAAAAAAATCAACACAAATATAAAAAAACATTAAAAAAAAGCATGAAATATAAGTGCAAGTTATTGTTGTTTTTTTTTATCTTATTGTTGTTGCGCTAGTTGCTGTGCGCTTTTTATAGATGCCATTTGTTGGCGCGTGCAAACGGCGAAACGGGGTAAAGCAGAGAGCCTCAAAAAGGTGGAAAAAAGCAGTGGAAAGTCGTAAAAAACTGTTAGACACGTGCTTGGAACAAAACGGATGTTGTGGAACAGGGGTTAGGAGGGGGGAGGGGTGGCAAAAATATTGATACCCCGTATAGAGCTGATTTATACTGTATGCAGTTGTATAGTTTATAGTTATTAAAGGGAATTTTGTGTGGCCAACGCTGCGTATGCGTAATATTTTGTGGAAAAACTGCATAAAGAGCATGAGAGGCAGGCAGGGGGAGAGAGGAGTGTAAATAGTTGGGAAAACTGAGCTGAAAAACTAACTGAATGCCAGCACAACTCTGTAAGGCAATTACAAAAGTCCCAAACACACACACACACACACACACACACAGCTTGTCCAGCATTTGGTTGCAAAAGCAATAACATCTGCCAAATGTTGAGCGACAGTGCGAGTTTCAAGAGCATTCAGCTATTTTCTGTATGCTTCATAACCAACCCCGCCTCTGCTCTCCCCGTTCCTCCCACTCTTCCTTGCCTTTGATACCCTCTCAGAATTGCGCTTGACAGTTTGTTTTTCGAGGGTGTTTAATGCCGAGTCGCCACCGAAAAATCCATTGCATCACAATACACACACACACACACACACACACACACCATGGATCACAGCTCACATCACGTCACACAATTTTCCTATCCACATATCCATTTCCATTTCCATTCTGCCCATTCCCTGCCTGCCCCGCCCCCTTCTGCCTCTTTCTTTTGGCTCTACTCGTTGCCCATAACAAATTTCTGTCCATCTCAATCCATTTTGCTTTCGAATTGCATTTTGTGCATGTTTGTGCTTGTTGTGCTTTGCTTTTTTTGTCGTGCCCTGTACGAGAAGTGGCTGAAGGGTACATTGGGCTGTTGTGCGCACTCAATTAGAAGCTTACAGGGTCTTTTGCAGTCGTTTACTCCTGTTTTCTGCTATAGCTTTATTGCTCAACATATGTAAAGAGTCAAAGTTTTCCACATTTCACTGAACTACTCCCTCTCCCTCTCTCTCTCTGTCCCTCTCTTCTCATTGGTCTACGGTGCGCCCACAGGTATGCAACACTTTTTTGCACACTTTCCTACTCAAAGTTAATCGCAGCTTGACGCCAGCAAAACTAGACGACATAGCTCTGTCCTGCCACAGGACACACACAAACCTGCCCTGACACGCCCCGCTGCCACGCCCCTTGAAGAGTGATACTCTACCGCCTTTTCCTGGTTTCAATTTGAGCGAATTATTTGCCTGCTGCGTTCGGAGTAAACTATGAACACTCCGCATTAAGTTTCTTTTTAGCCTCAAAAGGCGTTTACACTGCGAAAATTCGTCGTGTCTTGTGATTTATCGTATCGAGGGCTCGTCATAAATTGCAATAAAAATAAAAATAAATCAGCATAATAGACTCGACTTGAGTTGAGTTTGGAAGCAACCACCGCAGAAGTAATAACAACCCTCGAAAAGGGCACTCCATAAACCCCATGTGGATTCTACTTAGTGCAGGGAGTGAGTGAGAGGCAGCGCTAAGGCCACTGCGTTGAGTGGCAACTGTATAAAAATCGCAAAACAGAAAAAATAACCCAAACATTTTTGATTAAAAATTCAATGCAACAAAGAGTAACAACAGCAATAAAAACAAACATATTCATACACCGCCAATTTGATACCAATCCCCACTACCACCCCCGCCTTTCTATCTCCGCCTCACTCTCTCTCTCTCTCTCTGTTTGTGTTATGTAAAATATTGTTTGAACATTTTCTCTCAGTTGCTTTTTCCTGTCGATTTTAAATTCATTTTTATAAATGTTTTGCCGGTTTTGCGGTGAAGCGTGCACCGCGCACAGCGCAGGGAAGGGGTACACAGTGACAGGGATATTGCATAAAAGTTTGTTTTTGCCCGTTGGCTATTGTCTCGCTGTATCGCTGTGTCGTACCACATGTGGTATGAGCAATATTTGAATGGGGTTTGTTTAAAATTTGTTAGCGTCGTTTTTTCGGCACCTGTAAACTACAGACGGCAACAACAGTAATTTAAACAATGCCAGCAACAACAAAAACAACAACAAAGGAGTTGAAAACGTTTTTGCTGCTGACCGCACACATTGCGTATACGCAACATGCGCTGCATTTTATTTGCACACACGTGTCTACCTGTGCCAGTGCGTGTGTTTGTGTGTCTAATGCCACTAATTAGCATGCTGAACTGAGTGAGTGTGTGTGCGTGTGTGTTTGGACAATTTATATGGCACAGTAGAGCACACTTTAAGCAAATTTCAACGCATTTCGCACAAAATTGCAAATTTAATTGCATTTTCAATTTGTTCAGTTGAAATAGTTTTCAAAAATTAAACTTTGAGCAAAGTTTTTAAGATTTAAACTCAAATTTGCTGACTTTCTTATAGAAATTTAAGTTGTTTTTCAGTCTAGTCTTGAGTTTAAATAATTTATTAGATTTAAATACAATTGCGTGCGCTTTAGGCAGTCATTACTGTAGCTTGTCATATGTAAGCCTTTAAATGTCTGTTCTTTTTGCATTTGCGTCACTTTCACAGAGTTCAACGCATAAATAAAATGTGCGCTGCATTTCACAACATTTCCACAATTGTTGTTGCTGTTGTTGTTGGTAGTGCTGTCCTTGTGATGTAACCCCAAACGGTTTGCCGTCTGCTCGTGCAGCGATAAAAAACAAACGTTGACTTGTAACACGCGCTAATCAGCAACAACAACTGACAGCAACTACCAACAGTAGTTCCAGTTTCAGGCTGTCTGCTGTGCCGCCGCCCTCCGCTCTCTAGTCAGTGTAACTATCAATCAGCGACAGTTTTGCGCACCTTACTCAGGTGTTGCTGCTGCTCGGCTATCTTATCTGTCAGTTTTGCTGAAACAAAATTTATGCCAGATCCGAGTTGTAGAACCTTGTGGCATATACAAAAAATACAAAAATAATAATAATAATTCTAAACGAATTGGATAATTCGTTAGCGTCATCAGAGAGTGGTGTGTTTATCGTAGTGTTTGTACTTTTATCTAATCGCCAATTAAACACAATCGTCCATCTTGAAATCGCCAAAAGCTCGAACAAAAGCCAGCACAAAAATCATAAACAATTAGAGACACATAAACATTAAAAATAAATCGAAGGCTGACTGTCAACAACAACAGCACAAAAAAAAAAGAAGCTGCAATAATTTTTGCTCAAGTATTTTGCTCAACAACAACAAGCAAAGCAAAGCACATAAACAATATACATAAATCACATTTTGTTGAAAAAAAAAACAGAAACGAAATAAAATAAAAATAAAACAAAGCAAAAATTGCAACAGCACAAAAATGTTGAGCGACGAAAAACTCAACGCATAAATTCAACGCTGCTGTCGCTGTCGGCGTCGCTGCCGCTGTCGACGTCGCTGCCGACGTCGTACTTGAAAACCAGTTTGAAGCAACACAAACAACAAGACAAAATGTCGACTAAAGTACAGCTAAACAACAAACAAAACAAGCCCAAAAAATTGTTTAAAAAAAACCAAAAAAAAAATCATGAAATTTTTTTTGCAATCTAAGCACAAAATGTTGAAAGTCCCCGAGCGGTGGAATGAGGAAGAAACGCCAAAACAGCTGTTGAGTGCCAAAAACAGCTGTTGAGAAGCGCAGCGAGAGGCGACAGTGAGTCAAGACACGAGAGAGCGGCGCTAGTGCACCAGGAATTTATTTTAAATGCAATAATTAAACGAAATTTGCAATTGCTTTGCTTAAATTGATTATTGAGAAGCGCAGAGAGGGGCCGCGACTTGATCAAGTCTTGACTGCCACTAAAATTTGATGTCTTCTCATGATTTCTTGCCATTAAAAGCGCAAACTGCAAACTTTAACCCATGGGTAGCAATTAGAATTGCTATTAGACTAAAAACAGCTGTTAATTTGAGGTTAGAAACGGCATTTAATTGTTGCATATGCACAAATCTGTGTATAATTAGGCATACTCCCAGCTGACCCCTGACTTGAGACGGCACGTACTAATTACAAGCATTTGCCGTACTCAGCACTACTCGAATTTCATTCAGTTGACAGTGTAATCGCCGTGTCATAAATTTGCGCCGTACTCGAGCCGGTTCCATTCACAAATCGGGCTAAAAGAATAAACGACCAACGGTAATTGGTAAAATGGTATTCCATGGCATTCGGGCATTTGGCCAACAATTTCGTCAGATATTGGTGAAAGACGGCTCTCTGATAAGCGATGCGATAACTACTGCATGCCTTGCCAGTGTTGAACAGGGACAGCTAGTTGGACAGTGACTTGAGTGGAGGCGAGACAGTTGTATACAAATTTCCATTGTTTTGTCGATTGTAGAATTTTCGAATTTGTCAGTTGACAAAACAACACTTTTTGCTCCATCATTTTTTGTTGTCTTTTTGTAGCTGATAAGATTTTTTTTACCTTTGATTTGTGTTTTTTAGACTATAGAGCACTGGAACTGGCACTGGGACTGGGGAGTGCTATCTATTGGGGCCCCGACAACTTTGCTCGGTTTCTATTTATATTTCGTGTACTTCGGAGTTTCGGTTTTAATTTCTACTTCTTCCATTTTAAGCATATATTTTACTATATCTATGCGAATGTGAATGTGTGTGCGTTAGTAGTCTCTCTGCTTCTTCTTCTTCTTTTGGACTGATATCAAGTACTGTTTGGCTTTTAATTGGGTCGTTAAACGTATATTTTCTGTACTTTTTGTTAGTAGTGGGGTGGTGGGGTGGTGGGGTGGTGGGGAGGGGGTGTTCATTATTTATCATGTGACTTCTTCAAGGTGTTTTGAGGACAGTTTCTTGTTCGGCTAAGAGCAGCAGTGTTGGTAAATGCATTCACTTTTTTATACAAAGTCAATCAACAAAAGGGTTAACACTATTTTTTGTTCAAAAGGTTTACGGAAAAATCACGCAAGTGTTGGTAAACGCTTGCTTTACTGCTTAACCTACCTAGGATTCAACTCTTAACCCCTTGCTGCCTGCCATAATAGGCAGAGCAGCTATCAAATGACACATTTGAATGACAATCTTGGCCAACAAGTATTGGTAAACATGCTCGGCTTCATCACAAGTCAAAAGTCAGATGCTTAACCCATTAATGCCTAATCAAATCTAAATTTGCAATTAGATATGCGAGACAAGCGTTGACCTTCACTCAGTTCTCGAGGGTTACTAATTTAAAGGGTGGTTTATTTTACACGTGTAAAACTTCAGATTGTCGTAGATATATACACATATATATTGTTGTTGTTCCTCCTCTTTGTTTTGGTCACAATGAGGGTTGGTCGGTTCAGCCCCCGAGGTTAGAGTGATGCCTGATGGGTTTATTAATATCGCACTGCACTTTACTTTTTTTTTTTTTTTTTTGAGTGTATGTGGATTCGATAAAGCAATAAATGCGACGAATGTTTGTTTCTTTAGGGTTAATGAGAGAATCACCCAGTGGCTATCGCCCTCTCTCCCTTTCTCCCTCTTTCCCTGCCTAGCACCTAACGCTGCTACCACAGAGAATTCTCTAGAGGGTTGTTCTCGCTTATTTTTTTTGCGATTTGCAAATGGTTTTCCGCGTTTAGGTTTTGTTTTTCAGCTATTTACTGCATTGTATCGCATTTTTATTTCCCGTGTGAAAATTGCCCACGGCAGATGGAGAAACAGGAAGTCCCTTTCGGGGAGGTAATTGCATAAGAACCCGCTACATTCGTGTCCTTTTGCAAAGGCCACTGCTCCCCTCTCTTTCTCTCCCTCTGGTGGTTGTTGACGAGTTCTGATTTGCCTGCCTCTGTCTGCCTTCTTCTTGGTGGTTGATTGATGTGTCACATAGTTTTCAATCCCATATTTGCTTATATGCCAAACACTCACACATTTCATACATTTTTTACACGCTTTTCTGCGCATTTTTCATTTAATTTTCCTCAACTTTTCAAGTGCGTGTAAGAGTTTTCGATCAAAAGAATTCGAGTTTGTTTCGTGCACTTTTGACTACCTGTGCCCATAGACGGGTTAAGGTTGAAGGTATTTCTTACCCGCTACTCTACCTGTGTCGGCATTTTTCTTGCACTTTTCAAACCATTTGATGTATTACAGTGGGAAAGGCGTAGGTAGGCAAAAAAAAAGAAAATTTTAAGAAAGAGTAGAAAAAACAGAGACAGTCCCGGTCCCCGTTCAATTCCCAGTCCCAGCTCCGATCCCAATTCTAAACCCAATCCCAAATCCCACATGAGACGAATTCGGTTTCGGTTCGGTTTTCCGTCTGACCTTTTTTTTCGGCAAACTGTTCACGACCCCTTCCCCTACTTCCCCCACTCCACAAGATACTCTTAAGAATTTTAGCCGAAAAGAGAACAACAGACAGACAGAGAGACCGACAATGTATCGCTTTCTTGTTGTTTGTGAACAAATTTTCTTTCTTTCATTCTTGTGCGCCTTCGTTCTACGAAAATAGTTCAATGGAAAAACTCCAACAAAAACAACAACAACAACAAAGCAACAGCAGTAGGTCGCCGAAGAAGAAGAAGAAGAAGCAACAGCAGCAGACGAAGCAAAAGTCGCAACAATTTGTGCTGCACTCAAAATAAAAAAAAATCATAGCAAAATATTTTCTAAGGCTGTTGAAGAGCAACCAAATACTCTCTTTGCCCCCTCCTCCTACTGCTTGCAGTTCAACTCCAGCTGCCTCTCTCGCACCGCCAGCATCTTTTGCCTCTTCTTGTGGCGTACGTGCAAACATTGAGGTGAGCCTGTGTGAGTGTTTGTGCGTGTGTGCGTGTCTGTGGCTGAGTGCGTGTGAGAGCGTATATGTTTGTGTTTGTGAGTCAATTATGGGTCAGCTGTGCAAGAGGTTAGAGCAGTTGACAGGGAGAGAGAGAGAGAGAGGCGGAGTTGTGTGTGAGCGCGGCGTAACGGTTGTCTCAGCTGATGCGAGGACGTGTTTACGAGGGGAGTTTCAGTAACTTAAGCAGTTGATTGGCAATAAATATTTAAATTGAATTAATCGTGTTAACAGCTGAGATTTTCAAACTATTAAACAGCAAATTCAACAACTAGAAGCGAATTTTAAACGTGTTTTTGTCAGAGTCTTTGTGAATTTTTAGTTAAAAAAGACACTTTATAAAACACAACACACATTTTGCACTTGTTTAAATTTTTCTAACCTTTCACCAATTAAAAACATTCACTATTAACACTAAAACTAACTAAGTAATCCATTAATGGCTTAAATTTAATGGTAAGTCAGTAATTTGTAAGTTTTTTTGTGATAAATACTCGGATTAAGTCTCTAAAATATATTTGTGAATTTACAACTAATTTTTCGAATATTATTTTTTTTGTTAATAATGATTATTTTGTGTCTACAACAAAGAAAGCATAAAAATGGTACAAAAATTTACATAAAATATCTAAAAACAAAAGCACATTCCTTTCAAAGCACAACAATTAAAAGATTCTCTATAAAGATGATCTAGAAGAAATATTACAAAATTGCCAATGATTTTTTTTATTATTAATGTAAATTAATAATTTATGCATTAAATATTTTTAAAGAATTTTTTTTGGCATTTGTTTTGTTTTGTTTTTTTTTTGTTGTTTTAAACGGAATTTATTATTTTTAGATATTTTACCTAAGTTTTCATTTATTGTGCGAATTGTTGTTGCTGCTCTCTGTTGCTGTTGTTGTTGTTGTTGTTGTGTGTGTGGTAGAAGAAGAAGCAGCAGCAGAGGCAGAGCCAGCAGCTGTTGTTTGTTGTTGTTGTTGCTGTTGCTGCTGTTGTCGCCTTATCAGTAACTGTTTATGCTCTCCTCGCGCTCTCGCTCTCTTTGTGTCCCTCTTTACTTTACTGCTGTCACTTTACACTTTAGAATCTTTTTGTTCTCGTTTGTTTGATTGTAACTGTTGTTGCATTTTCCACTTGTTGTTTGGTGTGGGGGCGGGGTACGGTGTACGGCAGGGTAAATTATGATTTTAGTGGAAAACTTACTTTTTGGAATTGCGCTTCGTTGTTTGTTTGGAATACATGGGAATTTTGTCAACAATCAATTGCATGGCATCAACAAATACATATGATCACTAACACACACCGAGTGTGTTGCTCTTCTTGTTGTTGTTTTTATTTTGTTTTTTCTTTCTTCGCCACTTTTTTATTTTGTTGAGTGTTTCTTTTGCTGTTTGAGCACTCAAAGGTTCAGCGACATTTTGGCAAAGTTTATTTCAACTTTGTTGTTGTTGTTTTTTCTTCACTCGCTTTTTGTGCACTTTTTCTTTCACTTTTCTTGTTTGTTTGTTACGCTTTCACATTTCTCTGTCTGTTTTCCCAAAAAATTTGTTGCTACTTTAAATTTTTTTCTTCTTCTTTTTTTTGGTTGCAAAAATTTCTTTCAAATTTTTTATGCACTTTAAACAAATTTAATTTAATTCACTTGTTTTTGTTGTCGTTGTTTGTTGTGTTATAATACTGTTGTTGTAGTAATCCAAGTTGTTGTTGTTGCTGCTCTGGTTTGTTGTTGTTTTTGTTGATGTATTGCAACAGGAACTTTTTGTTTTTATTTATTTATTTATTCTTGATAGCACTTAATCCATAAAATGTGCTTTGTGTTGTTGTTTTGTTTGTTTGTTTGTTTACTTTGTTCACTTGTTGTTTTTGTTCTAAGTGTCACTTGGTAATTTGTTTATAACTCTTTGTAATACACTTTGCAAAATACTACACTGTTGAATTTTGTTCAATTCTATTTAAACAATTTTTATACTTTTTTCTCACACGTTTTTATTTATTTAATTTTTTTTTTGTTTTGTTAAACAAAACTTTTTATTTCCAACAAATTTTTTATGATCGTAAACTTTTTCGCATTTTTGTTGATTGCTTCTTCTCAATTTGTTTTTTGTTGATTTTGCTGCGTGCTTGTGTTTGTGTGTGTGTCGGGCGCGTGTTTCAACCGTACGACGACAACATTCGACGACGGCAGCCAGAAAGGAACTGAAGCTGGCTGGCAACGCTGACCGTGGCACGACTCGAAACTGACTGAACGGGAAACTGTCGACTGCGATGGCCGCTCTGCTGGCAGAGCTGCCGCTGTCGGTGTCTCTGCTGCTGCTGCCGCTACGATGGCGGCGCTACCTTCGCACCCACACACACAGAGACATACTCTCATACTCTGTTGAGAGAGGGCTACGCGCGTGGTACAGTTGACGGCTCTCTTGAGTTCACGCTCTCTCATCACTGACTCGCTCTCTCTCTCTCTGTCTATCGGTTGCTGTTTTGGTTGTGTTTGCTCGCTCGCTTGCTCGCGCGCGCTTGATTTATTTCAGGTCGCTGTGTTTGGTATTCATTTGAGTGTTAAGGGGCGACGACGCGCGAGCACTTAAGTAAAATAATAATTATACGTATGTCAATTTGTTTGACTTCTTTTGCGTGCGTTTATTGCTACGTTTAGCGTGCAAAGCGTAAATAGTAGTAGAATCTGCTACTACTGCTACTTTTGCGAAGCTACTACCTTTTCAACCACTGACATTTGTTGGGTTTGTTTTGAAACCGTTTAATGTGTGTTCGCCTGTGTGTGTGTGAGTATCCGTTTATCTGTGTGTTTGTGGGCAGCGTTAAGTAGATTTTTCAGCACATTTGTCTTAATTGTTGTGATTTGTGGTTGATATTTGAATGATTTACGGCCGCCAGGGGGCGCAATTTGGCCAGTATTCGATATACGGGGGCTTAAATATATGCAAATTTGAGTGTAGGTATTATTAAAATGCAAATTAATTGTTTCTTAATCGTTTTGACACGTTATACTCAGCAATTTACGAGTATGTTAAAATAAATAAATATTCAATAAATGGCTTTGTTACGCCTCTATTGTCAATAATCTGCATATAATCATAATCAACACAAATTATCTAATTTGACAGTGCATAAATAAATAAATAAACATTCAATAAGCTGAAAAGTTACTCACACACAGTTACAAAAAGTCACTCATTTACTCTCTATCACACACACATACTCACTCAAACGTTGTATGCTTTCGTCGAGTGGCCGCAAAATTGAAATACTTTAATTACCCGAATAAAAAACATTTAACAATTTAATCTGAGCATATCAATTGCCGCACACAACACTCGACACACACAAGCACACACTCTCTCTCTTCTCCTCTCTCGCTCCGTCTCTCGTGCTCTATCTCTGTCTATCATACATGTATGCTCTCATTTCACGCGCTCACGCTCTCAGTTCATGCTCTCGGCAAAGTCGAGTCATGCCCAAAATCCACTCCCAATTTATCACTCAATTAGCACAGAAAAATGTAGTAGTGTATTTACTACACTTCTCGCACACATACAATCGCATTGAGAGCAACAGCAGCTGCACAGCGTGAGAAATTCGCTGCGAATTAAATGCATACCCAAACACAGCAGCAGAGCTGAGTTGGACAGAGCAGCGGCTTTGGCTTCGGTATCGACTTGAACTTCGGCTACTGCTCGGCTTTGGTTTCGGCTTTAAAACACACTCGTGTGTCTCCGGCTACTTCGGCTCTGGCAGCGGCGTATCCGTATCGGGTGTTCATCTCAATGAAATTGTAGCATATTTGTTGCCATATCGAGATTAAATTTTCAAAACACAAACGAGCGCAGCGCCGCTGTTGGAGGTGGCAAAGAGACAAGCGTAAGCGTGAGTGAGAGCGAAAGAGTGAAGGCGCGCGCGAGAGAGTGAGGGAGAGTGTATAGTATATGCATGTTCGTATGTTTGTAGTTGTGTGTGCGTGGCTTGTAAGCTTTTGTGCGGTGGGTGGTTGGTGGGTCGTTCGCTTGGTTGGTCGTGCGATTTATTGATGACGTCGACGATGGCGTCGCTGCCGCTGTTGCTGTTGCTGTCGACGCCGCTGGCTGACTGGCAGTGTTAATGTGTTTGTTGCTTTGGCATAAAATTATGTTTTATTTTATTTAACATGCTGTATATTTTTACTTCTTTCTTTTTCCTTCATTTCTTTGTGGGTAAATATTCCTTGCTCTCTTCATCTACTTCGCCTTCGACGATTTTTGGCAGTCCTTGTCATAATTTCAATGCGAAAAGGAAACGCAGGAAGTCTTCTCGAAGCGGCAACAACAATAAAAGTCGACAGTTGTGCGATGATGATGGCAGCTTCATTGGGTTATGTTTGTATGTATGTATGTAAATATGTAACTGCGTGCATGTGTGTGTGTGAGTTCCTCTCTCACTCTTTCCCACTGTTTGTGTGCGTCTGTATGTTTGAGTGTAAAAGGAAGTGTATTGCGTTGTAGGCCGTCGTCAGTTTTATGCACGTGTGCAAAGGGTGGGGGGTGATGCCGATGAAGAGGTTCGTGGATAAGGGCATGGCGAGGGAGGTTCGAGTATCTGTATCCGTATCTGTGTAAATGCGTTGCTTGTAGTTGTTGTTGGTGTTGTTGCTGCTTGTTGGCCTGTTCATTCGCCCCTCAGCCTTTGTGTGTGTGGCTCATGGGCTGCTTATGTGCGTTGCGTTGTGTTGTGCCTTCCTGTAACTGCGAGCTGGGCAACCGCATATACAGGGTGCTTCACTTCAATTGGTACGTGACACATTCCACGCAGCTTTAACATTCTGTTAGTCATAAGAGCAAATCTGACTAACATAATGGGTGACACCTTTGTTAGCTTGTGGCAGGCAAACAGGTGTTCAGCAGCAGTTATTAAATTAAATAATTAAGGTACTTAACTTTTAATGTTAAAAGCAAACAAAGCAAAGTAACATAAATAATTTAACTGCATTCTATTAATTCCGAAAATAAATAATCACAAAAAATAATCATTTAAATAACATGTCTTAAACAGGGTACACTTGTCTTTACCCAACTTACGCCAACTGCCTCACCCTGTATATAAAGCGCGGCTGTAAAAACAATTTAATGCATAAAACGACAAAAATCTGGTTTTCACAAAACCAAACCCAACAACAACAACAAGAACAAGCGACGAAAGCGCTAAAGAAGGAGGCAATGGGTGGTAAAGAAGCATAAAGAGTGGGGCGGGGCAGAAGGCGGAGGAGAAGTTGTTGCGGCTGCTGGAAGAACACTCAACGGCAGCAGTAACAACAACAACAGCAGCAGCATCAACTGTTGAGATTACACCAAAAGTAACTGCCAGCAGCAAAGGCAGCGACAACAAGCGACTGCAGCAGCACCAACAACAACAACAACTAAGAGAGCGCAGCACTAAAATCAATTATGTAGCAAAAGAGCGGCAGCAGCAACAACAACTGCAGTTGGTAGTCACAGCACAGGCAGCAGCGTGAAAATAGTAGTGGGGAAAAAATGGCAAAGCAGACAACGTTAACGCTAACGCCGACGCAGGCAGCGGCAGCAGGCGCAGGGTGGTGGGTGGACAGTCGGCCAGTCAGCCAGAGAGTCAGATAGACAGTGAGTCGGTACGACGCTCTCTTCGTCGCGACGGTCAGTCACAAATATGTTGCGCATTTCAGCTTCGGCAAAGTAAAACACACACACACACACACACATACATAGAATGAACTACAAAGAGAGAGTGTGAGAGAGAGGACGTCGACTGCTGCTGCTGCTGTGTAACTGTTGTTTTTATTGCTGTGGGGTGGTTGGTGGCTTTGCTACGCTAGTAAAATGCGTGAGAAGCGCTGAGTGAGAGAGGCAGGGTCGCAGTCGGTTTCGCAGTCGCTGTCACAGTTGCCGCAGCAGCAGTAAACGATGAACTTTGCTTGACGATGCTTGCTTGCTGTTCTTGTTGTTGCTTGTTTGGGGTTTGAGGCAGACACCTTTCCACGTGCAAGTCGTTGGGCAGCGCAGTCGACGCAGATGTTTGGCAAAAATAATCAGCAAACGTTGGGAGCAAAAGAGCGTGCAAAAAAAATTATGCTGAGTGCTTTGGCTGCCTGCCCATACAAAGTGAAAGAAGCAGCAGCAGCAATGCGCATTTGTGTGTGTGTGTGTGCAACATAACACAAAAACACAAACGAAAAAAAAAAGACAGCGAAAGAAGAAAACCAGCGAACAGCAGCAGCAGCAGCAGCAGCAGAAGCGACGTCGACGTCGTTGGTCGGTGGTTCGATGTTCGCTCAGTTTCAGTTACAACGGTGGCAGCGGCAGCGGCAGCGATGTCGACAGACGACTTTGCGTCGGCAGATACTTTGAGATTTTTTTCTTTTGTGCGCTTTGTTGTTGTATTCATACATTTTATCAGTCGAGGCGACGTCAGCGTCGATGCCGACGTCGACTGCCTGACGTTTTTGTTGTGCTCTGTTGTTGTTTTTGTTGTTTTTATTTGGGTGCCGTTTGTTGCTGTTTGTATCTGTAGCTGTATCGAGAGTCTCTCGTATCTTTGTATCTTTTAGCGCTGTTTTGAGTTAAGCAATTGATGGATATGGTTTATTTATAACGCTTGGCGACTATCGAATGAACACTTGGCCTCTGGCGAGTATCTCGCTGTCTCTATGAGAGTGTATCTGTAAGATACACGCTGCTGCTGCTCGCTGCTGTTCGATCAACGTAAGCGTAATAATATTTTATTGAAATTTGTTTTCTTTTGCCGCTTTTTTTTTCTTTTCTTTGCTTTTTCTTTTTGCCTTATTTTCTTTTGGTTTTTTTTTGTTTTTTTTTCTGCCTCAACATTTTGTACAATTTTTCTTTTTGGGTTGCCATACAAAGCGTGGAGTGAGTAGGGGTATGGTGAGCGGGAGGGGGAGAGCGGTGGGGGACTGTCTTCATTGCTGTTGCTGTTTTTTTTCTGCTTCTTCTGCTTCGTCTTCTTCTGCTTCTTCTTCTTCTTTGTATTTGTCGTTGTCGGTCGTCAACGATTTTTTTTTTTTTGCGCTATAAGTATCTGTATCTGAGTATCTGTTGGATAAATATGAGGTTAAAGCGTTGCCTTCTGTTCGTTGCTTGCCTTTGTTGTAGTTGTAGTCGTTGTTGTTGTTGCTTACATACATACAGCTGTCTGCCTGTATGTAGATACATCTTTATGTACCTGTGCGCTTTTGTATCTGTAACTTGGTGTGTGTATGCTGAGGCGAAGTGCAGCGCATTTTGATTGTTGGCTGCCTTTTGATGAAAACATAAATATCACAACACAGCAACAACAACGAAAGCAGCAAATGCAGCTAAAGAGCTGAATTTCAATGTGCAGCAACTGAAGGAATTCGCTCTCTTGTACTCCCACTCCCACTCCACCTCCCACTCCTACTCCCTCTCTTAAACTCAGTGCATCTCGCCCACTTACGCTCGTTTGCTCCTCACTCCAACACTCACACTCACTCACGCTCAGCCGCTCTTCATCTCGCTCTCTTCAGACCGCTCTCTCTCTTTCTTGAGCCGACTCAAAACGTTTTGGTATGAATGAATTGTAGTTGTTGTTTTTTTTTTCTTTTCTCTTTTTTGTTGTTTTGTGCACGAAGGAGATCTCAACTCTTGTTGTTGTTGTTGCTGTTTTTGTTGCTTTCCTTTCTGAGCGGATATTTGTGTACGTGTGAGAGGGAGAGGAGATGTGCTTGTGTGTCTTGTGGTAAATTGATATGGCAATGAATTGGAATTTGGTTTGGTAAAATTGAAAATTGAAGGTGTTCTCTCTATTGATCATATACAATTATGAATTAATGTGTGTTCACTGCGGATTGAAAGACTGAAAGCCTTTCATTATTGAATTATACAACACCGGTTGCGCTGTTTGAAGCTGGAGCAAACGGAAGCCCAAAAGTGTTGAGTAAGCGGGGGAAATTTATGCTCTACAATGATTTGTGCATAATTAATGAAAGCAGCAATAGGAAATTAATGAATTGATTAATACAGAAATAAGAGTACAATAATTGAGTACTTGAAAAGCATTGAATGTTAATTAGGGAAAGAAGGAAATTAATAAATTAATTCATTTAAATAGGAATACATTTAATTATATACACTAAAATAATATAATAATCAATGAGTACTCTAATTAGTAAAACCTTTGTTTTAATATTTATCTAAAAAAACTTAATGTAACTAATAAAATGCTTAAAAGAATTATAAATATTTACTAAAATTTCAATTTATACAATTCTATATAATTTTTATAGTTATTTTTTCATTGTTTATTAAGTGCTAATAAAACATAATTGTTACACATTCTAGTATTATTAATTGCTGTAAATTTGTAGTATTTTCCACTTTGTTCATTTGAAAAGCCATAAAACAAAGACCATGACACATAAATTAATCAACAACATGTAATTAACAAAGACCGAAAAAATTAATTGCCTAATTATTGGTTTGTAAAAGTTTTCATGAAGTTTCAATTGTAACAATTTCCTAGATTTTCCCGTTAGATATGGGGGATATGGGAGAAAATCTACATATTAAATAGAATAATTAAATGGGAGTAGTTGAAATTATAATTTGGGTGGAGTTGGACAATTTATTTAACGGTAATTAAACTCGTTTTCTATTCTAATAAAAAACTCGCTCTTTTATTAGTTTTAAAAATAAATTTGTTATCATAATTTAGTGTAATACTTTAAAAACTAATTATTTAACATAATTTATTTAAAGTCTTTAATTTTAAAAATAGCTTATAATTATTTAGTTGATATAAATAACTTATTGTCATTAGCTAAAAATAAATGTAATCGTTTAAAATGCTAAAAATACATAATAGAAAACATAAGCGGACTAAAGCGGAAGACGTGGGCAGAAGAGGAAGAAGCAAAGGGCGAAAGGAAAAGACAAAATGAAAACGAAGACAATTGAAATTGAAGTTGAATTGTCGCATTGAAGTTTTTACACGATTTTACAAGCAAATGGGGATCACTTCCTTCCTGACCCCCACGCCCCTGACTGCTCTCACCTCCGCTCTCTTGGCGTCGCTCTCCCTCTCTGCCGCACTGCCGCTCTCTCTTGGATTTAAGTTAATAATTATTCATGCAGTCGCCTCGTGCCCACACACTCCAAAAAGAGCAGCAACAACAACAACAATTGCTACATAAATGAAATCGAAACGAAACGAAACGAATAATAAACGTAGAAGAGGAGAAGCAGTGTAGAAGGAGGAGCAGGGGGAGGCGGAGGTGTAGAAGAAATAACAACAACAAAACGAGCGACAATGCTTTATATAGTTGAATGACTGAACTGAACTGAACAAACCCGTCAACCACAACAACAACAACAACAGCAGCAACAATAAAATTAACACACACAAAATACTTATACACAACAACAACTTAAACAACAACAAAAATTACCTTTAAAAACACCAAACAAGCTGAAAAAAAAACAACACATGAAGAAGAAGAAGAAGCAGCAGCAGAAAACAGAAGAAGAGGAAGAGGAGGAAGAGGCAGAAGCAGAGAAAAATATGTACAAAAGCTGAAAATAAAAATACATTAAACGAAATAAGATGAATACCAAACAAATAAAAAATTTATGCGCTACTCGTGGTTCAAGGGGAGAGAGCGAAGAGAGCGCAGGAGTGGGAGGGGGAGCAAAGAGAGCGTAGTGAGCGCAGTGAAGGGGAAGTGGGGAAGGGGAGTGAATGGAAATTATGCCACAATCAAGTAAGTACAACAAAAGCAAAGCAAAGCAAAGAAACAGAGCGAAATCAAACAAAATAATGAAAATGAGCAACAAGAAGAAGAAGCAGCAGCAGCAGCAGCAGAAGAAGAAGAGACAAATGAGGAACATCATAATGAGCATAATCGAGATCATAATGACGATCGACATGGTAATGATTAAGAGCGGTCAAAGCATTCAATGAATCTAGCAGCGAGTAACTGCCAACTGTATCTGTATCTGTAGCTGCAAAACAGCTACTGCAAACTGCAGCTGTATCTGTATCTGTATCTGTATCTGTATCTGTATCTGTATCTGCATCTGTAGCTGTGGCTGTATCTCTATGTGAGTGTTGCAAGCAAAGCGAGCAGCAAGTAGAAGATACTCGAAGTAGCAGCAGCAGTTGCAGTTGCATTTACCTCCGCATTTGTAGCTGTAGCTGTATCTGACTGCTGTCTGCCTGCCTGCCTGCCTGCCTGCATTCCATAGATACACAAAAATAAAAATGCGGCTATGATAAATAATAAAACACACACACACACACACACACACACACACATGCAGTCAGACGGTTTGAGACGCTCGCACATCAGCACTCAATGTTGAGATGCATTTGTATCTGCAGGCAGCCAGCGCGTTAAACAGATTCAGTTTTTGCTGCAACCGACGGAAATAGGACAATGCAAGCAGAACAACAACAGCAGCAATACGATTGGAAAATGATCAGCGGCATTGAAAGAACAGAAAAGTATCTTTACCATTCCATGCTGCACTGCAGATACTTGCAACACTTTCAACAACCAATTTACATACTAGAAATTCCAATTTCTGTTATGCTTCAAATCACTTTGCAAATATTCATGAATGCAGCGTGAATGAATGAATGAATGAATGATTTGAATCATTCGAATCATTTGAATCTTTTCAATGCACTCGCCAAGTGATTTGTGAGTTCTCAATGGAATTCTGCTTATGTTCAGTTTGTTTTCACCATAAGTTTTAATGTGTTATGACTTTATTGGCGCTTTGTAGACATTTCTGATTAGTCACTAGTTTTGTCACTCAACTCGGGGCTGTGACTAGTGACTAATAACGTGTTTTGAGCAGAGCAAAAGTATCTTTTGTGAACAGTTAGCGTATCTACTGAGCTAGTGGAAGTTTCCTTTGTGTCTAAGGACTTTTTTTGTATCTTTTATATGAGATAAAAGATTTGTGTGTACTCTACTACTTTCTAGCTGGTGACTAAAGTGTAGTGCATCTTTAACTAACTAGCTCGCTTTTAACAACCTTTACTAATACTAAGTATAATCAATGAATTCCTCAGTGACTTTTTCACTTCTTCCACAAGTAGTTCAATGCTTTTTCCTGGCTCATTAAGCACTCGATGGCGTTTTAAATAGACAGAAGCCAAGCTGACTAAGTAGTAGCTGTATTTGTATCTGTATTTGTGTTTCCTTCTCTGCTCTTTTCAAAAACAAACAAATTTTGTGAAGAACTTCAAAGCAAACACTTGTGGAAAGCCGTCAATTTCAGTCGTCCTCCAACTCATTTCACTGGTTCAGAGCTTCAGTGGTTCACTGGCTCACTGGCTCACTGGCTCACAAATTCATTCACATTCACAGTCAGTCATTCATTCATTCATTTAGCCAGTTTTAGTCGTCATTCTGAGTGATGTTAAGTGAGGAGTCAGCTCTTGGCTTAATAGACAACACCTCGAGTGGAAGTTCTGCCTCTGTCTCTGTCCCTCTTCCCATCCCTCTCCAACCACCTCTTGAGGCTCTTCACTTTAGGCGCCTAATTGCACAACAAAAGCTTCAATTAAACACTTCAAAGAGCTTATTACAAACCAATAAACCGCAGCGCACACACACAAAGATACTCAGCCTATCAGATACTTAGCGAAGCGCGCAAAAGAAAAGAACGCTGTCAGTGTCAAGGATACAACTGAAAGACGAGAAACTACGAGTCGGAAAATCAGGAAATCGTCACTAGGGAAATCGGAAGTGGGCACAAGAGTATTGACAATTGGGTGCTCGGACTGTGAGCTACTACCGTTACACTGAGAGTCAGTTCCTCACACACACACACACACACATATCGCTTTACACACTGATAATTGTGCGTTGATAATGCTACCGATAATGATGTCCTCCTGCTTGTTGTCCTTCGCCTTTGTTCACCTGGTCACGGATATATCTGTATATCTACCTACATGGTTATATGTGTTTTAGCTTGTTTTTGAGGTCGTTTCGGTGGTGGTTTCGATACACGCCTTGGTGGTTGCTTCCTTGTTTTCAACGCTGTTATTTTTTATTTGGTGGATCAGTTGTCGTTTATTGGACATTTAGCGGTTCTAATGTGCATCCTGTTGCGTGCAATTACACTGGCAGAAATTAGGGGTTAAAGATTAGAACTTAAAAGGGGGAAAAGGAAGGAATAAAGACTCAAAGGTCTGCAATCCTTTATTTCTGGTACCTTAGGAGGAGAGTCTTAGAAATGGTCTAAGATTTTAAGTTATTTTCTAAGTTCAACTTTATTTCTTTCAGTGTACCGGTTGTCTTAGTTTAAGGATCAGCTACCTGAACGACTTCCGGCTAAAGTTCTTGATGTCTCCTTTCTGCTCGCTGCTCTTCAAGCAACTGTTCAGGTAGAGATAGGGAGAGAAGAGTGCGAAGAGTGAGACAGAGACAGATCTTCGCACGAATCAACCCTTTCTTTAGGAAAAGGAAAATAGAATAGTTCAAAGTTCAGTCTTTAAGTTAGCCCTTAACAACACTTAATCATAATAACAGTAATAGCAATAATAGTAGAAGTAGTGAGCAGAGACGTGCTCATCTCAGAGGCACACACAGAGATAGAGATACACACACACACGCACACACGTGACTCACGGCATTCGGAATCGGAATTGGAAAGTCGTGAGTTGTAAGGGTTAAAGTAAAACCTTTTGAGGTTCAGCACACCCACAGCACTGCCGCCCCTTACCCCCCTCTTCCTGCACTGCCCTGACCACTTTAGACCAAACAGAAGGACAATAATAGCATAAGGACACATATTCCGTATGCGGATCGAGGGTAGATACACTTTTCACAGCGCTCAGTGGGCAGTGGGGGTGTGGTTGGTGGTAGCAGTAGTCGGGGGTGGGGTTAGTGGTGTGGGTGGCCACATTTTGGGGTTAGGTACGAAATCGTAATTTCTTGCTTTTTGGGCTTTGAACTTTTTGGTTTTTTTCTTGTGTCGTTCTGCGTCATCGTTTGTGATTAAATATGTTGTGACTTTGTGCGGGGATACGTACGGAAATGTACGGTAACGTATGCATATATCTAAAGTATCGTTTGGGTGAAGTTTGGGTATCGTTGTGGCATCGTTTGGGTATCGTTTTGGGTATCGTTTCGTATTTACTTGTGCAAGGAGCCAACATTTCATTTGAGTTCTTACTTTTCAGCAGTGCCAAATGTTGTTGTAGCTATCAGTGGTTGTTGTTGTTGTTGTTGTCGAAGTTCCTTTTATAAAATCCTTTTCTCCTGGCCTGTTTCTCCTGCGTAAAACGCAAATTGTGAACCTTTTTTTCGAGCTGCTTTTTATTTTGATTTTTGCTCACTTTTCGCAGGCAGACAAGAACAAGTAGAAGGAGAAGAAGTTGCTCAGACTCAGCGGGGTGGAGAAGGGGCTGCCTAGAGGGGGGCGGCAGCTGTGATAGGGGCGGGGCAGCAACCCAAAACACACGCCAAATGTAACCTCAAAGGGTTAAACACGCAAAACGCAAAAGCCGAAACACAAAAAGAAAATAAGAAGCCGAGAAACAGCAAGAGATAGACGAAGGGAGAGTGAGAGGAGGTGGGAGGGGTGGAGAGGGGGTGACTTAGAGTGCGAGGCAGAGGAAGCACGAGAATAAATTGAAATGAAAATAAAATCCGAAGGCAAAAATATGAAAAGCAATAACTGAAGGCGCAGACATGAAACGCACAGAAAAAAAATAACAGAAAAAATAAAAGAGACTGAGAAACATATGGAAAGTTGGCTTAAGGCTACAACGACTTGCTGAATACGCTACAAAGCAAGAAAAAAATCTGTAAATAGTAAAAAAAAGGGTTTCAAGTGGAAAAAGGGATAAGTTTAAAAATTAAAGTTTGTACAAGACATAATTAATGTTTACTTAAGTAATTAAGTTATTAATTTGTTCAAGTTAGAGTAAGCCTGTCTAATTTTTTGAACACATTTGCTATTAATCACTTGAAAAGGTGTTGAAATGCCACAAAGTTGAGCAAACAATGTGATGAATTAAATCTCAAGGATGCTGCATAATAAGCGTGTATGAATCCAAACATACATTAACGGTATTCCCTGCTTTAACCAGCCAAACTCGATTAAGGGAGTGCTCCCCTCAGAGTTGACAAAACCGTAAACGAGTCTAGGGATCACTTCATTATCATTGTCAGCGATCAGTGCTGGTTAAGGCTGGCATTCAGTGTTTGACAGTGTAACCGCAGTGTTGGTTATGGACTATGGAATTGTAGCTACCCCTACCCCTACCACTTCCCCTACCCCTTGCCAGAAATCAACACGAATTTGTTTGCTAATAGAATCTGAAAAGAACATTTGCGCTGCTTTTGTTGTAGACTCAAAAATCCAAAAAAAACTGAAATACGCAAAAAGGTTGTGTGTGTTTTCTGTTGCTGGAAGGAGTCTTTGAGGTGGTTACAGTTTTGGATTTGGGTCTTATGTATATTTATCGACAATTTGCCAGGGAGAAGGTTGAGAGGGCCTGCAGGGTTAGGGGTAGGCCGTGTTCTATTCTTTTCAGTGGGTTGTGGGCAAGATTATCGCACGCTGGGGTTAAAAACTTCCAATTTAAATTCAATTTCCGTGCAAAATGGTCAAAAGTCTCGACGACAAAAGCATAAAATACAAAAATTCGAAGCACAAAAGGGAAAAAAAACCTAAAAAACAACGAAAAAAAAGATTCGAAAAGAGTAAAAATAAAATAAAATAAAGTAGAATAAAGTAAAACCCACCACTTAAGGCGGGTAACAAAAAGGCGCTGTGAACAGCGACTGCGAACTGCGAACCGGATATCAAAGCGTACACATGTACAAATTAAGCGTAGTGGTGTGCGTGTGTGTGTGTGTGTGTGTGCGAGGATGTAAAGGATGCATGACCATGCAGGCAAAGTCACTTCATTATCGAGATTATCGGCGCAAGTTCAACCCTGCCAACAACAAGAAGCATAACAACAAGCGTCACTCTCTCCTCTCCTCTCATCTCATCTCGTCCTGGCCTCGTCCTCGTCCTGTTTTGATCCAGCCCTCGTCCCGCTTTCGTCCCGCTCTCGTTTGCTGCCTGTGCACACGTTCGCGCGTCAGCACAAATGTCAAACCACTCAGTTCCTGTGGGGGTTGCCCAGCTTCCTTCTGTTTCCTTCTGCTTCCTTCTACTTCCTCCTCTTTCCAACTCCATTCTACTGCCTCCAAATTCTTCCAACTCCATCCTTCTTCTGCTCCTGTCCCAGTTCCTCTCTCCTCTTCCAGCTTCAGTCTACTCCTGTATCCTACTCCTGTTTGTGTTCCTCACTACTGCCTCCTTTTCCTACGTTTCTTACTTCCTGCTCCTCCTTCGTTTCCCACTCCTCATTCAGTCTTCTTTTAATGCTTCTGCTTGCTCCAATCTGCCGCCTGCTCTTTTCTCCTTTGCCTACTCATCTTCCAGCTCCTATCTCCTTTCTACTTTAGCCAAACCAGCTCTTATCCTTCTCCCACATGCTCCTATCTACAGAGTCTGCTCCTTGCTCCTTTAGCCACTCCTGTTTCAGCTTCTGTCTTCTCTCTTCTACCTCTCTACTTCTACTTCAGCTGCTGTTTCTTTATCCAACTCTTCGCTCTGCTCGCTTCTTTCCCCTCTCCTTCTCTTACTCCTTCCTCCTTCTCCTTCTTCTGTCCCTTCTCTCCTTTAACCTGCTACTGTTTGCTGCTGTGCGCCTGTCTACTGATTCCTCCTGTTTATCCTATCTGCCTGTATCCTTGAGCAATTCTCTCCCCCTCTCTCCCCTCTATCCTCTCTCTACCCCTCTCGCCTCTTTGTTTTCGTCTGCCTTTCTTGTTCGCCCTGAGGACATGCTAATAAAATTTGCCAGCAAATCCGCAGCCCAAAAAATGTGTTGACGATTGTTTTGAGCCTTGCGGCATTTGACGCTCGCGCGTTTTGTGCGCGTTTCGCGGGCGTTTCGCGGGCGTTTCTGTAGCCTAAACAAATTAAGCGCGTCGAAAGTCAGATTTATGCAGTTAAATGCCAGGGAGTCGGCGTCTGACGAGGGGTGGATTGCCAGGGAGGAGCACAGGAGGCAGGGATAAAGGAAATTACACAAAAAAGGTTAACGAAATGCAATTAGTTGTGTGTTTTGCCGTTTTTCGCCAAGTGGGCGGGTGTTGCACAGGGGCGTGGCAGCTGATTAGCCAGCTACGTAGTGCGGCTCGTGTGGAATGTCAAAGGCAGCGACAACAGCAACAACAACGGCAGCAATTTGATGGGTAATTTGAGTCTAAATGATGTCACACCGATTGAAATCAAAAGCCAAAGCTATCGCATTACACAAACTAGTAGACAAGGCAGTTGGGTGGGTAAATCGACTGCAAAAGACCCTGTACTTCAGTACAGAAAAGTAATTATGCTTTAGATGTGCTTAAACCAAATAGAAGTGGCTACAAAGTCTGTAGTTTTATAGTCTATAAGGTGCATCTGTTCATGCTGATCAGGAATATATATGCTTGCTTCTATCTAATACACACAAACGCTAAACACCCCACTCAAACTCTAAGCATAGGGTCTATAAACAGAGACACTCATGGAGAGAGAGAGAGAACTGTAAGAATAGAGAAAGACTGAGCGAGGCAGACAGACAGTTAAAGAGTGAGCTCACTTAGAGCCAGAGAGCGAGATGAATTCTAAAGATATTGTATCTGTAAGTTAAAATACTTGAAAACAAAAAGCGCATAAAAGTTAATTAAATGCAATGCAAAACAAACAAACAAACGACGAACATGGAAATGGAAGCGGAAAAAGAGAACGACACGACAGCAATACACACACAGAGGCACGCACAACAACAGCTGTGTGTGTGTGTGTGTGTGTGTGTGTGTGTGTGTGTGAAGGCAACAACAACGAGCTAATCGATTCATTTGAAATTCAATACACAAACACGAAGCCGAGTCGCAAAAGCACGAAAATCAATATGAAAAGCATAACTGAAACACAAAGTGTCAAATAGACAAACGAACGTCACAGGCAGAGAAGACTGTAGTGGGTAGAGGATTGGGGAGTGGGGAGAGGTGGGCTGTGTGGGTTGCTTAGAAGGGGGTGTCAGTAGAGCTAAGCAATTGGTGCCAGGGCTTTGCCTCCCCGCAAATTTAGAGTGTTGCAAGCAACGTGCAACCAGGCACTAAAACTGTTGACACACTCGGCTGGCAGCAACAACAATAAGCTCAGCTTTGGATACCCTAGAAAATAGTTTAAAAAGGGTTTAGACTTAAAACTACAAATTAATAAACTTTAAAAATTAATGAATTAAACACTTAGCAAAGCTTAAAGTTTAACTGAATGAGAATTGATTTCAAAAAGATTTTATTGAAGCAACTCAGAAAAGTCAGTTTTAATGCCTCAGCGGTACACCACTGCGTATGCGTATTTATGGAGGCAACTTTAAAGTGTTTACCATAAGGTATGAAGGCTTAAATAAGTAGCTTAAGTAAATGTTTTGGTTAAAAATAAATAGAGTAAAGATTACCAAACAGTCCCCAATAGTTAAACTATTGTAACTTTAGTAGAAATTTCACTAAAATCCAAAGTTTCTTTAACCTAAACTTCATTTTCTATCGATAACTACTTTAATAACTATACTAAAGAGTAATGGAGTATATAATTAATGGCAACACTCTATTTTCTTTTTTGAAAAACTAAAAGTTTGCGCTTTTAAAATATAGTTGCTCTTGTTCTATACAAAAAGTCTACTCTTAAGACTTTGATTTGCTATATTTCAGTGCTTATTATTGCCATCTATAGGTTGTCATACCTTTTTGAGCTCGTTGCAGCTAGGACTATCGATTGGCATTAAAATATAGAACATTTAAAATTTAGCCAATTTTGAAAAAAATGCAAAGGGGTAACCCCATAAAATTATCCAAAAATTGGGTCGCTTTTGAAAATGTTGAAAACAAACCGATTTGGATTACAATCGATACTACAAGTTGTGCAGAGCTTAAAAAGGCATAACTTTTGAAGATAGCACTTCAATTGGCTGAGTTGTGAGCAGCTAAAGTGAAAACAGCCGTTTTTACAGGGTATAGCGAAGGTAGTTAGAGGCAGACAGTGCACAGTCTAGATAGAAACGAAATGGGAAGTAAAATGTGTTGTAATCGAGGTGGACGAGCAGGAGGAAGCGGCACAGAACTCCTCACGCTCTCCCGCTCCCCCTCCCACTACTTGCCACAAGGCCTGCCACACACTGTGGCTGCCATTTTCAATTTATTGTTATTATTAATTTCTGGCTGGCCCAAAAGGGATGCACAAGCTTGGAAAAGGACTAAAACAGGATGCACGTCGACGATGAGTTTATTTGTGTGAAATTCAAATGTAAATACTTGAGGGTGCTTAAGGGTGTCTTTAGGGCTTAGGGCTTTATTTCAGTGCCCCTCAGATTGCGACGCAATTCGAGTGACTCTAGGGTGCTCCTGGTGGTGGTGTTGTTGGTGTTGGTGTTGGGTAGTGCTGGTGGCAGCACGGCTCTTCTGCCACGAAGGTGTGCTGCAGTTCTACATGCCACATGGAGATTTGTTTGCATTTTGACCGTTGGCATCAATGCAAAATCAATCGTGTCGTCATTTTTGCCAACTCACGCGATTCACCCAAGTTCTGTTTGAGTTTATGATTGGGTTTTGTACCCCCCCCCCCTAGGCTAGGGTTGCCAACACACAGCAGGACACAACTCTAACAGCTGTGCCGAGCTTTGGGTGACAATTTCCAGTTCGTACATTTTAAAATTACACAAATGTTGACAAATTAATTTGATTGTAATCAGAATAAAGCAATAAACGATTTTCAAATTTCTAGTTTTCATTATGTAGTTTGTATAATTTAATAAAATGGGACTTTAAATTGTCAGTTAGATAATTTTGAAGTGGGAATTAAATTAGTTTTCAATCTGACAGATTTTTATTGAATACTTTTTATTATTTTTTAATTCAAGCATTTTCTAGCTGACTGCATTTGAGATTTATTAATTTAAAATGCGCTGATTGATTTAGATATTAAAATTGGGGCAAATACCCTTTTTATAGGGTATTTTCAACCTTTTTATATTAAAGTTAAGCTAACTTTCCTTGCATACCCTACTAAAACTGTGTCTACTTACCCTTACAGGGTATTTCCGTGTCTGTCAACTTTTTGCCACTGCCTTTTATTGATGTTGTTGGCATTTTTCTTGTCATGACGGCGACGACGCCAAAGATTAGTCATACTAAGTACTGAGTTGGAGGTGGAGACAGGGGTGCAGGGGGATAAGGTGGAGGTGGAGTTGGAGGTGGGCTAGACGTAGGTGGAGGAGTGGTGGTTGGACTGCGGGACGCCTGGCGACATTCATTTCAATTGACACGTGCAGTGGAATATGTCCCCTGCCCCCTGCCAACCCAGCGCCCCTGCCAACCCTGCCCCTCCCCTGCCATGTCATCACTAGCGCAGACAACGAACGCAGCATTTTTGACGCATAAAAATGTTGAAAATCAAGCTGAGATAATGAGAACAAAACTGAACGGAGCGCGGTGGTTGCTGCTCGGTGGGTTGAGGTGGCTAGCGGTGGTTGGCGGTGGTTGAAGGCGTCGCGCTTAGACTCATGAATATGAAAATGTTGTGCCAAGAAAATAGCAGCTACTGTCTGCCTGCGTCTCAGTCACTGACTGCCTTCACTCTCTTCCCCTGTCTCTCTCCTCGCTGGAGACTGCATAGACTGCCAATGAGAGTCTTGTAGGTTGTAGTGCTTGCGTCAGCGCTAGCGCCTCTGGAGGGGGGGAGTGGAGAGCGGGGAGGAGTGGAGTCTCCTGCTGTCTTAACATTTACGCATTTGACATTTTTGTCACCCGAAATGACAGCGGGTGGCACAAAAAAACCAACACAAAACAGGGCGAGTATTAAAAAATTATATGCCAAATCGAAATTGCATGTTTAACATAAACAACAGCAACAATTTATGTGTCTAAGTTGCACCCAGTGCTAAGTAGGCAGGAGGAGTGTGCTAAGTTGGTGGCAAATGACCAAAAACTACAGTTTCCTCACTGAAGATCAAGTAAAGGCAGAAGAAGCTAGTGTATTAGACGCTTTTACAGGGTATTTGTAAACTATTGTTTAAGTTATACTCAAAATTTCAGCTGAAACGCAGCTTAGAAGTTACAAAACTTGGTAATTAATTTTCTACTGCTACTGGGTATTTACCAGTCTTGCAGAGCACACCCCGATCGCACCCAGTAGTTTTTATTTACTGACCACCCGCTGTTGCCGTGCAATCTGCAATCTGCTCGGGGAAACACTTTATAGACCAGACGCCACTGAGCTCAGCTGAACCGAGCACAACATCGACACGACTCGACTTGAAACGACTTGAATCCCTTATGAATTTCTGGCTAAATTTCTAACCCTTAAGTGCGTATTTATTGCCATTTATGCGGTTCGTTTCGGGTTCGCTTTCTCCTTGGGTTACGCATATGATTTCCAGTATTTTTGGTGTCATCCATTGTTGGGCCAACATTATTTATGGTTATTTTTGGCTTTATAAACTACTCCTTACTTGTTTGAACTTAATGGTCGGAAATCTATTGAGCCAACTTGACAATTTGGCATGCCAATGATTTGCTTTAACTTATGGATTATTCAGCGTCACTATATCAATTGTCTAAGAATCGTTTCTTAATGATATATAACGTAGTTTATTGTGTTTAATAATTTGTTAGCCACGCCCAGCTGCGAAAGGGTTCGTGGGCACTCAAGTGTGTTAAATAAGGGATAACTAAATAATTTAATGGTGGAGGATTTTTCACTGGAGCTTTTCAAGTTTTGGGCTTTTCGGAGGTTGAAAAAATGTGTTAAAAAGTTAAGTTTAAGCTAATTTTGTGAAGAATATTTTAATTTAAGAATAATAATGGAATTGTTAGTGTTTAAAGTATTTTAATGGGCACTTTAGAGTACACAGGCTTAAAATAATTTAAAACCGCTTAAATCACAGTGTAGTTTCTGAATTGAAACTTTAAAATTCTCATATAAACATTCTAAAAAGCTTCCATCTTAGTTAATTTCTTATAATCATTTGATTTGAAATTGAATTTATTGTTTTCCATAAAATTCTTGTTTTTCTCTCACTCAATGTTGCTTCAGTCATAAGTACGATGACTTTAATGCAATTAGCTGCATACCTTAACGCCCTCTACCCCGCCACGCCCCTCCCCCTTCTCACCATAACACTCGTGCTGTCAACTGTATATTGATCTTTGATTAAAACGATTAATTAACATAATAAACACATGATTTGCGCCATGGACAAGTGCGGACCTCCGACTGGGTTTTCATAGCGGGTGACGCCATGCATAAGAACTGACCCTGAGCTGAGTTGTCAATGGACTCACATACAAGCACAGGCACACATACACACATACATACATACGCTCACTACGTGCACTCACAATGCACTCGCATTCAAGTTACGCTCTTCCACGCTCCCGCCCGCGCTCTCTCTCTCTCCCGCTCTCTCTCTCTCTTTGTCTGTCACTCTTTCCGTTGTGTTTATGATTTTATTCCGCCACTGTATGTTGCTTTAATACCCTTGCAGAGGGTATAACAGACTAAGACTGCCACTCAAGCTTGTTGCTCTAACTTCTGGAGTTTTAAGAGTATTCCAAATTCTGTATGATGATCTGCGACTTCCCTCGAGTTGCTGCCAAGTGCAGTTAATTCCAATTGGCGACGAGTCGTCGCTGAGTTTTGTGGAATTGTTGGGTGCCCTGGTGCCAGGGCCGGGTATGGCCAGCCAAGTGCAGTGCAGTTCCAAGTCTGGACTGTGCGGTGGGTGTCTTTAGCCTCGTCTTGAGGTTTTGTATATTTGCCTTGTGATTTGCATAATTTGTTCTATAATTTATGGTATGCAAGCGTTTTTATTATTGTTCTTTTTTCTTATTCAATTCACTTGGTCTGATTTGTAGTCCCCTTTCTTGCTGTTGTTGTCACTCAAAGTCTCTGATTGAAATGACTTAATTAACTAAATTACGCGCCTGGAATTTAATTGAAAATGAACAACCGGAAGCAAAACTTTTGTAGGGGATTTTCGAATTTGGGTTTAAGTATTTACGAGTTTTTCAAAGTGATCACGAGTTATCAATATCCTGTGCTCCATACCCTAACATTCTATAGCTTTGAATAAATTTAATTTCAATTTAATTTTAAGGCATTTTTTATCTGATCATTGCAACGATCTGTTAATGCCAGATGGCTTTAATTTATTTGTAAAATATTTCCCCATATCAAAGCAAGAACAATGCGCCACAGAGCAGCAAACGATTTCTTGTGTGTTTTCCTAGGATAGTTTAATATAGTTAGTCGTTAAAACTACCAATTTTTGAAGCAAAACTATTTTATAAATTGAGGAAAAGTGGGCGTGGCAGTCCAAATTTTAGATGGCAATGCAACTTTTTCGTGGGCGAATGGGTGCCATAGTTACTGAGATATTTGCAAAACACCAATTTTTCGAAAAAAAAAAAAAAAAAAGATTCTTGTATTGACTGACTAAATATCTGATCGTTTGACACCAAGCTCGAACTTGTAGCTCTTACCATCTCTGAAATCTGTTTGTTCATACGGACAGACGGACAGACAGACAGACAGACAGACAGACAGACAGACAGACAGACAGACAGACAGACGGACAGACGGACAGACGGACATGGCTATATCGACTCGGCTTGTGATGCTGATCAATAATATATATACTTTATGGGGTCTGCCACGCCTCCTTCTGCCTGTTACATACTTTTGCACAAACCCAATATACTCTTGCAGAGAGTATAAAAACAAATTTTGTGTGTTTGCCACATGCAAACTAGTTAAAATTTTCAGCAGAGAGAGAGAGAGAGAAAAAACACAATAAAAAAACAAGAAAGAATGCTATAGTCGCCTCGCGACTTTAGGATACCCGTTACTCAGTTTCAATTTGTTATTAACAATGGTGATGGATAAAATAGCTTGGCAAACACAGAACATTTTCATACAAATTCATGTTTAGAGCATTTTTTCGACCGATCGTTCCTATGGAAGCTATACGATATAGTTGTCCGATTTGTATCAAACTTGGTTAGTATATATATTTTATTGTCAGATGTATTCTGTGTGAGTTTGATTAATATAGCTTAGTTAACTCAAAATTTTTTCATACTTATTCATATTTGGAGCGTATTTTTGACCGATCGGCCTTATGGGAGCTATACGATATAGTTGTCCGATTTGGATCAAACTCGGTCAGTACATATACTTTCCAGATATGTACTTTCCGTGTAAATTTGGTTCAGATAGCATAGCTAACAAAAAAAGTTTTCTATACTAAAACATTCTAGTTTAACTTGTACATTTACCTTTATATGCAAATAAAACGCCCTAAAGTGGGCGTGTCAAAAACAAAAACAAACTTGTACTGCTTGGGTATTGTACCTTTCATTTGCGACCACTAGCATTTTTCTAGCTCTTATAGTCTCTGAGATCCTTTTGTTCATACAGACGGACGGACGGACGGACGGACGGACGGACGGACGGACGGACGGACGGACGGACGGACGGACGGACGGACGGACGGACAGACGGACAGACGGACAGACGGACATGGCTATATCGACTCGGCTATTGATGCTGATCAAGAATATATATACTTTATGGGGTCTGCCACGCCTCCTTCTGCCTGTTACATACATTCCAACGATTACAATATACCCTTTTACTCTACGAGTAACAGGTATAATTAAAAACCGAAGCGTTTGCAAGTAAATTTTCCATAAACAAATTGTTTGTTGTTGGAGGCCCGGAAAATCGACTTAATACACTGCCGAGTACGAGTACTACAAAAATATTTCCCAGCTAGAAGAATTCTTCGTCGCTTCGAAGACGAGCAGCGAAAACAAATTAAATGCTTTAAGTTAACTCGAAATTGTAAATAAAAAATTGTCTATAACAACAACAAGTGCCAAATGGCATTGACCAAGCAAAATATGTAGTAAAAAACAATTTTAAATTAAACATTTCATAAATACGCATCAATTTTCATTTATATTGTGTTATTTTCCTTTATGAAAATTTCACATTTTCAAAATATTGTGTGTTTATTTCCAGAATGATTTGTCGCCATAATTTTTTGATTTTTAATTGCAATTGTTAAAACATAATTTAATTATTTAAGCTGCTCAGTAAGTTCAAGACTTTTCTTTATACTTTTGGTTCGATTTTGTATAAAAATCAGTCAATAAATAGTAGAATAATTAGCTATATATCAGCTAGTATGTTTAATTTATAATGTATCTATAAATTTAATGGCTTTGTATATAAGAGTCTTGTACTTGCTTTAGATACAAAACAGTTTTTTGGTCTAATAATGTTTTATGTTAATTCTGTGTTTATTTAAGATTAAGGAAAGTGATAAAGCTGTTTAGACAATACATTTGTATCCATTTTCTTCTCAGATTTCTGACCAAGTTGAATTTTTAAATTTACTAAAACCAAAAGTAACTAAAAACTTATAGAAAATCTGGCTATATAACTGCTGCTCTTTCCTTATATTTATTTCAAATAAATCTTTGACTTTTCCTCAGAATTCAAATCAGTTTAGGAACTCTCCTGCTTATCCTTATGATAATCCTTTATATGCCTGATAATCAGCTGATCAACTGGTATCTCTTACTGTTACTTACACTACTTTCCTTTGAGCTTATCGCAATCTTTGTAGCTGATTTTGCCTGACTTTTCCAGTCCATCTAATGAGCTCATATGATAAACACAAAGTTACGTTTAGCATAGCTGTAAAAGCTTATGGATTTAATGGCTTAAGATTGAAAATTGTTGTTATTGTGGTTGCCACTTTGCCTTTTGGGCAGTTTAGTAGCTTTTGTGTGACTCGAAGGTCGCTTAGTTGTGACAAAGAAACAAAATCCACACCCCGCCACCCCTAAACACAGACTGTTTAGCCGTTTTGCTTTTTGGGGGCAAAGAAAAAATAATAAATAAGGAAAATAACACAAAACAAAAGAAGAGAGGGGAAAGGAGGGGAGTGGAGAATGGGCAGAGGGGAATAAAAATTGAATCTTTTAATTGTGGCGTTTGCTGTCGGGCAATCCAAAAAGATTCTCGGAATAATTTCCCATTTGATTGTTGTTGTTTTTGCTGTTTTGTTGTTGCCTTTTAATTGAGTACACACAACGAAAAGAAACCTAAATTTTAATTATGTGCTTATACACTGAAAGGCGAAGCACAAAAGCGAAGCGAGAAGCATCGAAAGAAGCAAAAGTAGAAGAGGAAGAAGAAGAAGAAGCAGCGGCAAAGTGCGTGCCCGCTTCACCTCTGTCGCTACCTCCAACTGCCCCTCTCCACACTCCTCTCACTGCTCTACAGTCTGTATAAAAATTCAGCGCCTCTTTCATTTGAATTTTACGCAAAGCAAAACAATTATGAAATTATTTATTAAATATTGTGAAATCGCTCATTGCACATGGGCGCAAGTTGTAGCTCAACAGTGTGTGTAGCGTGTACACAGCTAGAGATACAGATACGGCAACAGATACAGATACAGCTACAGATACACTGATACAAACTGAGACTGCGATTGCGACTGGCACTGGGACTGGGCCAACCTTGAGTGTCTGCCTGTGTTCGGGCCTTTGCCCGGTTTGTCAAACGGGTACTCACACACACACACACACACACACACACACTCCACTCACACTTATGGCACTATGCAGCAGACAATTTGTATATTTAACATAAAATTACTTTGAAAACTTTCTTATATCAATAAATTCACAGTTCTTTGAACTCTTTAAGGCGTCTTATTTATAATCTTAGCCTATCGTCTTAAACGACTACAGGCGCATACTTTTGTTGGCTAGTGTAGCCAGTGTCGAATTCGTACTCGATTCTAATTGTCGCCATCGTTGCCACTGTCGTTGTGATTGGCGTCATCGTCGTCGTCATTTGCGGGTGTGAGATTTAAGTCACTTTATCGACAAACGCCTCTTTCCCCCTTGAGCCCTAGAGCACCTCTTTTATGCCAGCTCTCTTCATCATCGCTGGGCTTTTGTTTCTTCAATAAATTTTCAGTTTATTCGGTTTATTTATTTACTTATATTTGCTATTGCTTCCCCCCCTAATTCCACCTCTTTGCTCCCGCTATCACGCTTCACTTCACTTCACAATTCCCTTTGCATTTGTCTTTTGTTTTTCGCTTTGTTTTTCTGTACTTTACGATTACTTTTCTTCAGCTTTTTGCCTACTCTTCTCCCTTCCTCCGTCTCCTCCATCGCCATCGTCTTCATCGTCGTCTTCGTAATTGAATTTCAACTTGTTTGCATTGTCGACGATAATTCGTCGAGCTATTTTGCGTATTGAGATCAGGGCCTCATCAATTAGTAAATTAATTTTATGCGCAATGCTCTATGGAATCTCAAATTTTAACTCATGCTGCCCGGATCACTTAAATATCTAGATTTGTTATGTGTACTACATAAGCTTTTAAGATGTTTGAATATTTATGTACATAAATGTGCCTTATTTTATAAATACTTTCAATTTATTTAAACTCCATCAAAAGTATATTAAAATTGCAATAGTTTTATTAATACATAATTTAATTTCTGGTTACTTTTTTATGCCCATTGTAGTTGATAAAATGTTGCAAGAGTTTAAACTACATTATTTTCTAACAAATACTGTTGACATTATACATAAAATATTTATTTTTTATATAACTAAACTAACGGAACGTTTGTTACTAGCTGAATACTTTGTAAAACAGTTTAAAAACTCTAGGGAATAATATAGTTCATTAAAGATTTTAATTTTAATAAATATTGGTAAATTTATTTACTTAAAAACATATTTATTTATTTAATAAATTAATTTATTTAATTTATTTTTCTTTAGCCTTCTTTACAGCGTATCTCCACGCCGTGCTTTAAAATCTTTTGCTTATTTTTTTGCGGTCAGCAAGTGAAGTGAACAGCAAAAATAAATAAATTCCGGCAAATTGGTGATATAATAATTAAAGTGAAATTTGAAATATGTCGACGAAAAAGCAGCAACTTTATAAATTTATGAAAACTCATAAAAAATATGTATTTAAACAGATATATATTTGGATTTGCATTCAATTTGTATTCACATTTGCTTACGCAGCATAGAATGTGATAATTCAATCACAATCGAGATACAAAGTGTGTGTGTGTGTGTGTGTGTGTGTGCTGGTGTGCATAATCTTTATTATTTAATTTGTCGCTTTAAATAATTCTTGTTTCGCTTTTATGTATTTTTTTGTTAATTTGTTGCCTCATTTCGCATAGTTTTGTGCACGGCAAATTAATGCAAATGCGATTAAATGTTTTTATTTTAAATTCCGCTGATTAACACCACAATGTGACTATATGTTTTATTTGTTTAATCGCATTTTATGGCACTTTTTTCACTGTTGTTGCTGTTGTTCTTCTTGTGGAATTTTGCAGTAGTTCAAACAGTTTGCGGTGTGCCACACGGCGTATACTTGATATGCAAATTAAATGCAATTTTCTTGTGCTTTTCACAGCCGAAATTTGCACAAAGATTTCAAGTGGTGTGATGTGTAAAATCAATAATAAATTAAAATGTATTAAATAAACTGAAATTAATTATGCACAAGATGTTTTTGGTTGCTGGCGATTCAAAGAGCCAAATGCAATTGCCCATGGCAGATAACAGTTTATGGCCAACACACACACACTGTGTGTGTAACAGCTTGTGAAATGCCATCGTCATTGTTATTTATATCGGAATAACAAGGTAATAACTGCACACTTAAGTATGCAAATAGTCGAAAATCATAAATGCATTGTGCACACCTACACAAAGCTTGTTGTGCGTATGTGGGTGTGTGGGTGGGTGTGCGTGTGGGTGTGTGTGCTGATTGCACATGCAAATGTTATCATTTGTGATTAGTTACAGTCTCGAAATGCCAAACCCACAGGACTCGCAGACAACGGACAGCAGACAATCAGCTCAACTTGAGCTGAGCCTTGTTGGCCATCCGTTTTGGCCATGCTGCTGGCCATTATGCTTTACAACAGCTTGACCTGGCAATAATCCGTTTGGCAAAGTATCTGCTTGTTTATCTGCCATTTCCTGGCCAAAAATTAAGTTTTTGTTTAAATAATTTATGCATTCAACTCATTTGTTTGCTTCCACTTTTGGCTGCCACTTTAGTTTTAGGCTTTGTCAATTAGTTAATTATTCAAGTAGCACATAACAAATGAACCAAACGCAAAACTTGTTAACTTTTACATTTGTTTAGATAAATATTTATTGCAAGTGCAACAGTCTAAGCCAAAAGGCTTAAAGCCAAGACCAAAGCGGTTAGAAGTCAAGACACGAAGCTGTTGACTTAGGAATTCATTTTGTTATGAGAAAAGGCCTTAAAGGGGAAGTCATAAAGGTAGGAGAATGGTGGTGCATGAGTGGACTTTGTAAAGGTTTTTTTTGAAAAAGTAAATGAATTTAAAGTATCTGTTATCTCTAGCAAACGAATCTACCTTAAACCTAATACTTTTGTTTCAGTTTATATGCTAAAAATTGCTCACTTACTTGCCAACTTTGAGCGCCTCCTGCAGCTGCTTGAGACAGCGATCGATTTTACGCTCCCGAACCTGCGATCCATACTTGGAGGAGGCAAAGGGTTCGAGTGGAAAGCTGAAGTACGGATGCGCATCGAAGGTGAACAGACAAGCGGTATCTGTAGAATTGGGTGGGGTCTTCTGCTCCGTCTCCTCAGCTGTTGAGCTATTCATTGTAGTAATTTGCTGCTCTCACTCGCGTTACGCATACGCCACGTTGTCTGTCTGACTTTCTACTACGATTTATGCACTTCTGCGGAAGAGAGCTCTACACGCACCGAGTTTGCGACAACAACTGCAAGTGGGCCAACTGCATAGCCGTACAACTGGCTATAGACGTGGCCTAATCGTTGGCAACTTCTTTGTCCATTGATGATTATTTTATATTTTATGTATATTTTGTTTTCTGTTCACTTCCTACTTGCATTATCGCTTTGGTGCCAGGTAGCAGTTATTACAGTTGGCCAACAGACATTCTGGCTGTTAAATGTATTGGCCATAAAACTCCATTCAGTTTATAATCGACATTGCGTATACGTCATGTGTGGACGGCTTCCAGTTTCAATTCTCAGTAATCACGGGCAAATTCTTCGTATTGTAATGCGATAGAATTGTATTCAAATCAGTGTCTGCAGACATTGTTTGCACAAGTTTTCTAGCGCTGTAAATGCATATGAATAACAAATATTATGTATATATATAATATATATCTTATAGAGTCTAGAGCAATGTTGGCTAATGCACAGTTGGCCAAGTCTCAGCTGCAGTTACTGACGACCACAACTGTTTTCAAGGTCTTTCAGCTAGACAGTTAGACTTTGGCTCTAAGCGAGACATTAATTTTAAGCAGAGTTTTGCAAGAAACTAGAAAAGACTAGACTTCTAATGGAGTGTAAATAAGTTAGACTAAAAGGGGGAAAAGTGAATTAAATTTTGAATATTTTACTTAATTTCTGCTGCTTTGTGGTGTCTAAATTGAAGTAACTATATTTACAACTCATTGTCCGAGCTTTTCTATTACCAAATATTGCCGATAGCCTACGGTTAATTTGGTCGTTGAGGTAATGCCACAAATATTTGCCGCTATTCCTGTGCTACTTGCTCTCCTACCGCCTACCGCCTACCGCCTACCGCCTACCGCCTACCGCCTACCGCCTACCGCCTGTCGCCTGCTGTCTGTGCTGAGAAAAAGTGACCTCATTTGAGAGCAAGGGAGTGGGGACGAGCGCCAGAAAAAGGGACTAAAAGAAAGAGAGAGCGCTACTCAAAGTTCTGCTCGTTGCTCACATTCAGTTACAGTTTTTTTTCCTTCCATATTTAAGTGTCCTTTCGCATTGCGTTGTTGCCGCTCTCGTGTTGTGGGCGGTGGCGCCTACCACGCCCCCGCACGCTAACTTACTTCCGCTGCCTGTTTCTTGCTGTCCTGCCTTTATTTTGTTTTGTGTGCATGTAACTTGCTGGAAAATTAATAATAATAAAAAAGCAGCAAAAACACAACAGAAAACGAGAAAATAACGAACGAAAAACACCTCAATAGGAAAAGGGGAAGGGGGTGGAGGCTATAGGTCAGTGGGAGGGTATCAAATACACGCGTGACCCTATTAAATGTGTGCTAATAAAAGCTCGGGTCTCCAAATAAATGGGCATGACGACACTGAACGCTTCCTGCTCGACCAGAAATTGTTTAGAGCTCAATTCAAGCGTGGGAGTAGGCGCGACAGAGGTGGAGTACGGAGGGCGCTACTAGGGACGGTGAAAAACCAAGAAAAATTACTTAAAAATTCAAGAGAAATTCTGCGGATGCGGATGCTGATGATGCTGAATGACGATGATGATGAAAGCAAAATCAGCGCGCACAAAAGGAATGCACAAGCGGAAGAAAGGGGGGAAGAAGGGAGTGGGGACCGTAGCCTAGAGGTTTAAACTTCGGCTTGCTATTTGCGCGAAAGGTCAACTTTTTTCATTTGCAACATGGTCATTTATAAAATCTCCGAGCATTATTAAACAACAAAAGCGAGAAAGGAAATGCGAGCCCCAAAAGCAGTGAAGACTGTACATAAGAGCACTAAGAGCAAGTCCAGAGTAAACATACATATATATATAGAAAAATATAACGGTACTTGCAGCAGTCGAGCATTCTGGCCGCGATTTATCAAATTAATGAGTATCATTCTATTTTCATTTCCATTTTCCATGGCCCAGCGAAGGCCGCCAACAAAATAAAAGAAGAAAGGAACAAAAATAAAACATGAAAGCAGGCAAAGCAAAGAGAAGAATAGAAGGGCATAATAGTAAACGGCAAGTGACCCATCGAAAGTGGGAATGAAAATTAAGGTAAATTCTTTTTTTCCTTCTTTACTTTTCTTTTTTTGGTATTTTGTGAGCATGAAAATGAAAATGGAAAGGATACGCATTAAGGAGCGCAACTTAGCTGCCAGTTACAAATGAGCTCGTGCTGGAGAATCTGCCGTCGACAAAAGTGAGTGCAAATGTTGTTAGGCCAACACCAACAACCACGACAACAACAACAACAACACATGGTCAACGTAGCCGAGTCAGCGTTAGAAACTAATGTGGGCGATTACATAAACAGGACACACGAAAGGACGAACGGACATTTGGCGTGTAAGCAAACACACCCAAAAGGCAAATAGAAACACCCAACGACTGAGCATAAATCCTGACCAAACCCAGCCAGGATATGGCCCACAAAAAGGATACACAGGCACTTTGCATGCCCGGTCCCACTCCACACCATGACCCTTACACCAAAGCAGCCAAAGGTACAAATAATGTGACCAACCCGAAAGGTCTACAAGAAAAAGGAAATACATATAATAATAAAATACTTTGGTGCAAAACAAGAAGCAAAAAAATACAAAAAAATACAGGCATTAAATGTTTTCCTTAACACATCGAAGATTTGATACACTACAGGACAGCGGTACTAGAAGAACTATGTGAGAGAATAGCCCGATGTTTATAAAATTCGCTTAGTAAGTGAAAAACGTTGTCATTTATATAGTCTGCAAGTTTCGTTAGATTAACTCAAGATTTAAAAAAGTTTTTCATATTACAGTTTCATTTTTTAGCTCTGATTACTATGGCAGCTATCTAATATAGTAGTCCGATTTTAATGAAACTTTGCTGGCATAATGCTATTTGTATTATAATAATATGCTGTAAATTTAGTTAAGCTAACTAAAGGTACTCAAAAGTTATACAGAATCAGAAAAATTTTCTCCGAAGAGCTTAAAAACAATACAACTAGCTATACTTTCTACCCGAGCAGAAGTATGTCTTTATGCTTTTCACCACTTGGAAACACTGCAATACCCCTTGCAAGAGTATAGAAAAGAAGAATGAATCAAGAAGAAGAAGCAGAAGTAGAGTAGCCAAAAGGACTGCGAGACGAGTACAAAAAAAAGGAGGAAGCCAAAGCGAATTGTTTTATATCCCTCATTTGTCCATTTAATGGCTGAAACGAGCCAACCCCAGCAGGACTCTAACCAGGACTCGTAAGCAAACACACACAAAGGAGTCAAGCGGGAAGTGGCAAGAGGAATCGACAGACTGGAGACGACGGCAAGCAGGACAGCACAACAGGAGAGCAGAGGAGAAGCAAAGAAGAGCTCAAGTTTGGGAAAGGATGACAGAGGAAAAACGCAACCAAGCAAAGTGAAAAAGAATATTGAAACACTAATAAAAATAAGGATAAGCAGAGAATGCATTAAGTAAAATATAGAATAAGTGGGGTAGAATGGTACAAATAAATACAGGGTAGAAGAGTATGGCTAAACGGGTATAAACCAACCTCCATACATCCTCCAACACCATCTACTTCCATCCCAACGAACTCAATGCTTGATGGGACGTATGAGATTGCTTTGGTTTACTTTTGGTGTTGGGCTGAAGATGGACATGAGTGTGGTGTGGATACAGATTGAATCGCTTTTTGGGTCTGCAGGGGGTTGTGTGCCACACACACACACACTTTGCCCTGAGCTGTAGTTTAATCATAACAATAATTCACCCTTTCGAGGAGCCACTGTCGATTGAGATAGCTCTGGGTCTGAGGCAATTCAATGCAACTCTAACGAACCCGTAGCTAGTTTAGGGTTGCCACAGCTACCGTACTCAATCCCTTTATGTCAGCTTCAAATTGTTTCTTAGATCTCACTTTGGGCATAATTTCATTTTAAAATATTTCAATCAAGTAAAGTTTTAGTCTACAAAAATATGTTACAAAGATATTTTAATCGTCAATGTTTCCCCTTAAAGTACGGTTTCATTTTAGTCAACAAACTAGGTGATTTTTTGCATAAGGAACGACACTCCTGTTTTGTAGTAAAACGGTTCAGATTTCCTCCACATCCGCCGTATTTCCAGAAAACGCATTTGTGTTTGGTATCACTAAAGCTCCAGGTTGGTATGTGAAAAGTACACTTGACATTGCCCTCTGCTGTCTCTATGCCATCTTTGAAAGGCGGCTCATGACAAGTGTTATCTACAAAAAAAGACGTTTAGAGTAGGATACTTCTAAAGCTTGTTATAAACTTACAAGCTTTGCGGAATGAGATGCCTTCGAGTTCAGTTAAAAACAAAATTAGAGCTACGATTTTCATTATCTAAGACTTAAGTAGAGTCTGTAGCGAAACCACGACCTTTTACAACTAATTTTGACACACTTGAGTTGTGGTATATATAGCAGAATATGAATAATCCATGCTATAATAGGATTAGTAAGGGGGGTTTTAGAAAAACTACTTATATATAGATTTTCTAGCTTGTTTGTTAAGTTTAGTACGTTTCAAAAGTAGCTGCACTTCTGGCGTTGGTAATGCAGATTTAATGTAGTGCTAGGGGAGTGAAAATTTCACCACATTAAGTTGGCTGCAACTGCTGAAAAGGGTTGACAGCGTTGCGGCAATTAGAATTAACGTGAATATTGATAGACATTATTTAGTTATTAAGGTGTACCTTGAAATGCGATCATAAATTACAGTTATTAACGTGCGTTTCGGACATTTTGTTGTCCGAAAGGAGCAAATGGGACAACTGGAAAATGTGTAATGAATACTATTAATTATTAATTTATAATGAATTGAAATGAAAACTTAATTCACATTTATGACAATTTGATTGGCAGCTCAAAGGTGCAGGAAATGCACTTGAATTAAGTGCAACCGCAAGTAAATATTCATAAAAGTAAATGCAGGTAGACATGCCTGAGAAAGTCCGTGTGTGTGTGTGTACATAGTTAAATGTCAACTTGGCAACATAAGTATAAACTCAACTGAAGGGATAATGAAGGCAATAATGGGAAAGGGTTGAAAGCAGGAAGAAGGTCAGTCCTTGGGTCATTTTGTCGCTGCATGAACTCTGAACTGCACTCACACACACACATACCAACTCACACACTTGTGCCAAGTGGAAATGAAAAACAAAGTGGAAACGAGTAAACAGAAAATACAAGCAGCGACAGGGGGAAGGTAAATAATATTTCAAATGAATTGCAACAAAAGGGAAAAATGGAAAAATGGCAAATGGAAAATGGAAAATGGAAAATAATATGCAGCATATTTTAGTTGTTGCTGTGGGCTTCAAAAAAATAGAAAACTACAAAAAAAGTGGCAAGAAAATATGATTGCGGCATAGAGTTGCCAGCTGTTGTGGTGTATGCAACAAAAAAAGACACAACAAAATGTGGCAACATTGCCAGCAAAGAAAGAGGAGCGCAGGAGACAAGAAGATTGTGGAAGAGATATGCAGACAGAAGGCAGGAAAGGGGGGCTCCGAGAGGGTGTAAGTGGGTGTGTATGGGTGTGTGTGTGTGTTGATGCCACAGTTGAACTCATCATGGCCACTCTTCCGTTGTGGCAAAGTCCTCGTCGCAGTCCTTTAGTTTAGCTCGCTCCTGGCACATGCAACATTCAATGCATACAAATGGCATTTAAGCCGGTTTTGGCTTTCAAAACGAGCTAAGCGCAGTCAGCACACAGATAGACAGAGAGAGAGAGAGAGAGACAGAGAGTGCGAGAGAGAGGAAAGCAGCAACGCAATTTATATGCGTGGCAAACATGAACACAGATGAGCGCATGGAACAAAGCGAACTTCAACCGAGTCAAACAGGCGGCAAAAGCTACTAAACTTAAACACACACAACAGTACATATATGTATATATAGCACATATACACACATAAATATATATGTATGTAGTACATACAGTGCCTGCAGCTGATTCTGTGCCTTCTTCATGCTGCACACACTCACAGCTTTCATAGGCACAACTGTGTATTATAGTTGGAAATTCTCAGACTGCTTTTGGTCGGACGTTAGGCCAGGTTAAGTGGGGGTGGGGGCGTGGCGTGGTGCCTAGGGGTAGTGGGGTGGTTGGTTCGTTGGGTGCCGTTATGGTCATAAAATAAACCAAACAAACAAGCCGGAACCATGTCAGAAGGCACCAAATACCAGCACAAGTGTATTGCTCTACGCCTCTCTGTGTGTGTGTGTGAACTGTCTGTGGTGTGGGCACAGCGCAAGGCCGTACATGATTGAGCACAGTGGGGCAAGTTGGCAGAAATTCATTTTGTAGCTAAATTATCTAACACTGCTTCAAGTGGACAGCTAGATTGCGATTTAAACTATGAGAATTATAACTCTGAACTTCCAGACTAGTAAACCTTTAAAGATTTAATACTTTAAGCTAAACTTCAGTTAGCACCACTGTGCCAACAGTTAGTCCAAGCTGATATATATCGTATATGCTGTCTAGCGCTGTGTTGGCGTGCGAGCTGGCGAGGGAAGTGACAGGAGGAGGAGGTAGGATGGAGTGCATGGGGGAGTGCTAGGGGAGGGAGACTATTCTAGTGTGTTGGGAAACAACGCGAACGGTGCGAGTTTTTCCATAATTTTATACACTTGCGCCGAGCTGCGTTGCGTTGCGGTTCGGCATGGACACGACCAGCAAACATAAGCATAACTTCCTCCTCACACCCTTCGGCCACTGCTACCAAATGGGAGCTGCCACGCCCACAACTCTAGTACAACGTGTGCGTGTTGTTTGTATGTCTGCGCATTTATCAATAAAAATGTTTTTCTTGCTTTTGCTGTTGTTGTTGTTTTTGGCTTTGTGGTTTTCATATTTTCACCGCTTTAAGTGTTAAAAGGATATCTGCCGTTTAATGTGTGTGTGTGTGTGTGTATGTGGGGGTGTCTGTGTGTGTGTGTGTTTTTGTGTGCGCTGCACTCGCTTATCCCCATAAATATATCACGCTGAGTATGTGTACTCGCATATTAAGTATACGCAGTGTTACACGTCTCAACTCAAGCGTTTGACTCTGGATGGCACTGAAGTGTAGCTGCAGTGTGAGTTTAGTTTTTAGTGCACTGTTTCACCCTCTTTTCCTACACTTTCCCTCGTCTGCTATTTCATAATCTAAGGATTAAAGCAGTCCCGCTTTTCGCGCTTTTGAAGAGCTCCCCTAAGCAGCAGCTTCTTTTTTGTGGCATGTGGGTAGCTACTTTTTATTGCTGATTACTTTTGTAAGCTTTACCCACCCACACACACTCTCTTTCCCCTCCTTTCTTTAAATTCCTCTACAAATTAAAATACATTATTTAGCAAGTGCAGCAATTTTTATTTCGTATTCATCTTTTTGAAGCCAAAATCAACGCTCAAGCATTTTTCAAGGTGTCATTTGCCACAGTGCTTAGTTTTTCCCCCTCAACCCCTACTACTTTGCCTGAAAACTGTTCAGCTGCAGCGTCCATTAACATTCCTGTCCTCCCTCGCCCACTCGGCGGAAAAATCATCTTCACGTTGAGAACTCGCCGTCAGCAGCAGTTGGTAGCTAACGAAATTAATTTTCGTACAATCTAACAACAAAGCAAAGTAAAACGCTCTCCAAAAATACAAAAAAAAAGACGCACGTGCCCCATAACTTGCCCCATTCTATGTGCACCGCCCCAGCCCCCTTCTCCGCTCACTATTTTCAATCCCTGCTGTCCAGTGGAGCGCGGCAAGCAAAGAAGAACAATCGCATGTACTAATTTACCACTCCGCACCAGGAACAATCCACACTCACACACAGAGACACTCAGTGCTTGGGACGTGCAGACAAAGGTACGACGAGGACTTGGACTTGGACTTGGTCCTGCCACTACAAGGGATTAACCTCAAAAAATCTCATCAAAGTCAAAACCAAAGCAGCGCGAAAAGGAAACTTGTAGGAGCCGTTAGGAGTGGTTTAACAGACAGCAGTTGACCCTGTAATTGTGCACTATTAAACACACATCACGCAGAGACCACCGTTCAAGTCAGAGTTGCAACTCCAATCACTTATAGACTTGTAGTTAAAATTTAACAAATCGTTTCGACTTCTGCTTTTCTAAACGAGTGCTGCCACGCCCACAGCGCCCTTTTCCACCGCCAGCAATTTATCATTTGTGCAATTTAAATGACCCTTTGTGCTATTCAAGTACAGAGTCTAACAAGCAGCATTTTGGGAGGAGGAAGGTAAGGAATGGATGGTAAGGGGGATGGAGGAGGAAAAGGTGGAAAGCGATGCCTTTTGTGATGGGTGTGAGCTCGCAAATAGCACAAGAATTCAACGACTCGTGAGAGACGACAAAAACGCTGCTGTGGCCAGCAAGAGGGAGAAACTAAGGGCGGGGTGGGGCAGTGGCAGGAGGTGGGGCATGACTGAGGATGGAGCCATAAAAATAAACCACCCAAAAGTGGGCTAAGAATGAAGTTGTGTGCAAAGAACAATAAAAATGGCAGAGACGGAGTAAGCGACAGAGGAGTAGAAGTGGAGGAGCAGGAGTGTGAGAGGTAGAAGGAGCAGACAGCAGAAAGGAGGATTTCAGGCTCAGGATCTCTCAAAGACGATGACGAGAATGAACAGGATAATGATGATTAAGACGATGATGATGATGGCCAAAAGTTACAGCCAAATCGTAAGAGAAGCAAAGCAAAAGCGAAATAAAAAGACGTGCCAGGATAAGAAACAGAAAAACACAAAAAAAACGTAACGAAAGAATGGGAAAAAAGTTGAATAAAGCAGAGCAAAAAGCGAGCAAACAATGGCAACCCACTAAAGAAGAAGAAGAAAAAAAGAATGAATGAAGGCAGCCAGAGGTGTGGGTGGGGGTTGAAAGGGGGCGCAAGGGGGTTGGAAAAAGGCGACAGAAAAAATTATACAAATACAAAAGAAAAATCAAATGAAAAAAAGCACAATGACAAAAGGAAAATAATACAAGCGATTGGGCTCGAGACTAAGGGATGTGTGTGTGTGTGTGAGAGTGTGTGTGTGTGTGTAGGGGTGGGAGGCATGTAAAGACAGGGAGGACACTGTACAGGGTACAAGCTGGCACATCATCTACTATATCTGCAGCTAAGGGTTGCAATGACGATGACAATGACATTGTTGCTGCCTTTCAGTTTGACTCGAGATCTCCACACACACACACACACACACACACACACACACACACACACACATGGGTACTTCAACTACCCGTCAAAAAATCGCAGCAGCTTGTCAAGAGCTTTGTGGCACAAGCAGCTTGCCACATGCCACACAGCAGCAACACCGAAGCAACCCAGTGAAAATAATATGCGAAATATGCGCAAATTCATTTTCCCACTTCGCGTCGAGCAATGCAAATGAGCCACAAAAAATATCAAATAAAAAATGCACATATATATAAATTTATATATCTATATATACACAAAAAAGATATATACACTTGTATTTGTATAGCGGGAAAAGTGAGAAAGCAGCAGAGAAAACCACAGGAACTCACAAGTTTGAGCCACTTAGCAGCAGCTTCGTCATCCTTTGGAACAAACTCCCTTTTCCCGTCACCCTCTCTCTCTCCCTCACTCCCTCTTTCCCCCTCTCTGCCGCTCCTTGGGTCGTTCTGGGCATGTAATTCAAGCTCTGCTTTTGGGGGTTGGCCACCTCGACTGTGGCATGTAAGTTGACTATTATTTTGACATGACTACACAATCAAAACCTGAAAATTTCCGACGCCAGTCGACTGAAGACCCTTCCCTGGCCCTGCTAACCACCCTCCCATTCCAACACTCATTGGCCCCACCATGGCCCTCGAGGCATAATCTCCTTACGCCTCCCCCTCCACGCCCACACACCAACACACACACACAGACATACACAGGCACAGAATCTCTCGCTCTTCGTTTGTGTCAGATGCCGTCAAGTCATCAACGCTAAACGACCTTCGCTGTCAACGCACAGTGGTGCAAGTAGTGTCAAAAGGTGTACAAACTTTTAAATGTTTAAAAGCTTGATTTTAAACCTGTTCTTAGTTTAAAATTTGATTTAAAAAGACATTCCCCAGTTAAATAGAATACAGAATACATATGTTTTATTTGTTTGACTGATCATATTATATTTCTCATACTTAAAGTCTAAAATTGTCTATGAAAACCCTTTAAAAGCTTTATAATGCTTCTTCTTAAACAGCACTTAATTATTTTCTTTAGTTATAAATCAACTTCACTACCTTTAACTAACTCTTGAAGACACTTTGTTGCCTAAATTGTTGCACACTGTGCAACATTGTTGGTAACGCTTCTCAGCTACAAGCCAAACATTGTGTTGACGGCTTTTAGGCATGTGCGTGGGTGTGTGTGTGTGTGTGTGTGTGCTGGCTTGAGTGTGGGTGTGCCACAGGGCTGTAATAACAATGACGACGACGTTGATGCGTTGTCGTCGTTCTCCTGCTCCTCCTTCTCCACCTCCTTCGTCTACGACTCGTTGTCGTTTTCGTTTCGTGCTTCGTCGATGCCAACAGTTGACAATATGCGTTCCACCCCCACCCTTAACCCCCTTCCCACCTCCTCCTCCTTCTTCCCTGCTGCGTGTCCACACTTTGTGCTCATATTGCTGGCAATTTTCTATAATCCTTTTTTACTGGCTGCCTTTTTCAAACATTTCTACAAGTTGTTGCTGTTGTTTGAGTTTTCATTGTTGTTGTTGTACACTTTGTACATGTTGTTGTGCTCCTTGTTGTTGTTGTTGTTGTTCGCTTGTGAAAGTTTATGAAAAGTGACTGCGTTAGCAGAAAATATTATGCTGCCAGCGGCAATGGCAGCCAAGGCGCGTACCCTTCACCTCTGTAGTCTTCCTTCTGCCCCCCTCTCACCTCCTCACAATCCCAACGCACGTCTCATGTTTTTCGGGTCCGACAGCAATAAACTCTTTTTATTTTTATATTTTTTGTTGGGCGCCCAAGTTTTTGCTGCTGGGAAAACTTTTGGCTTTTGCTCGCAGCAGCTCAAAGTTTTGCCAAAATGTTTAAATTCAACAAATACGCAGTAATACACACAAATACACACACAGACACACAGCCACACGCATGGAGAGCTACTCAGAGCTATCATGGCCACAGTGCGTATGCGTGATATACTCGAGTAGCGCACCCAAAAAAAGTTCCACAGCTTAAATCAAACTTTTTGGTCGAACGCACAGTGGGCACAGGGGGAGGAGAGAGGGCAGCTCGAAGAGTTATGGTTTTGCCTTTGCTGTAGTGGTCAGGGTGTGTGAGGGGCATGCAGGAGTGGGGAATACGTTGCTTTTAGATCTGCACTTCAACTTTTGGGTCAACGTCTGTTTGTCTATTTGTTTGTTTGTTGCTCTCGTTGTCTGTCGTCGTCTATATCAGACCCCCTGCCCCTCTTTACACCCATCCCCCTAGCTTAGCTCGATGTCTGCTCGATTTGTTTGTACATTTTCAACTTTGCTGCTGACCGTCGTCCAACATCCAACAACCAAATGTCCAAATGTCCGTTGTCCTTTGTCCTTCGTTCTCTATATTTCTGTATTACTCTCTGTCTCTCTGTCTATGTGTATGTCCATGTCTGTGTGCGACCTTTTTGTGAATGCTTGCCTTGACTGTCTGCCCGTCTGTCCCCTTCGGTTGCTGCCAAAAGTCTACTGCCACTCCCCCCTCCTACCGCCCTCTTTTCCCACACTGTTTTTGCCTTGGCCCCACATTCTGTTGCTGTCGCTTCTGCTTTCTCTATTAACTTTTCGTTTTAGCTACTTTTTCTTTATCCTTCTCCCCTTCTCCCTCCCCCATCTCCTCCCCTCTTCGTCTGTCTGTCTGTCTCTCTGACAGTCTGTCTCTGACCTGGTCGCCAGAATGATGACCACCCAAGTGGGTCGTCTCTTGGCTTGGCTAAAATGGTTGGAAAATTATTCGAAAGTCCAGGGTTGCTGCAGCGTTGGGTGGGCGTGGCTGTTGGTCTATTGGGGCGGGGTTTTGACAGGGCCAACATTGTAGTTGATAGCCAAGAACTGCTCATCGTTGGTCTTTTGTATATTTTAATTTTTGGGACACTCAATGTAATGCTGATTAGGTGCTTCTATATCATTTGCCCGAGTCGCAATAATATAATAACAATAATTACAATAATAACAAAATGGCCGCCTTTGAGTAGGGGCATAAATATTTAATAACCACATGATTAGCATTAAGTATACGCCTCGTTGTGGCTAGTTTTTTAGCTTTGGATTCCAAATAAAAGTAGAGAAAAGAATTCAATCTAAAAATTCTTGAACATTTGAATAAATTTTATTGTCTCAAAATATTCTAATTTATTAAATATCTTTTATTATATATTTGTTATATTTTCCGGCTAAAAATAATTAGTTTTAGCTAGCTAAATCTTTCATTCATTACCATACTTGTAATAAATTGTGTCAGCTGTAATTCGTTTATTTTCCTGGCTCATAATTCACACAGTATCATCGCATATATCATCAAAAGTAATATGCCATGACTTATTCTTATTCTGCTCTCCTTTGTCCACTCGTTACGTAACCCATTTAATCAGCTTCCAAAAGAAATCAAATCATTTGCCAGCATACAAATATATACAGTCATATATATTCGCATTCGCACATGCATCATCTTATGCTTAACATATCATGTCCATCTGCCATTTGCTTATCTAAGCTGTAGATGCTATGTCATCCCAAGCGAGTGCCATGGAAAATTCTGTCCATTTTCGTGGTTTTCCACAGTCATTTTCATTTTCGATATCTCAGCCTCTTGTTTGCTACTAAATTTGCGCAAATTGTACGCTTTTTGGCTGCTCGACTCGATTATATTTCAGCAGCTGACAAACGGAGTGTGAGCAGTGTAGGGGCAGCGAGAGGGAGAGGGAGTTAGGTAGTGTGTGCGAGAAAGCTGACTCTTGGCCATGGTCTGGGCCATGCTGCGGAGTCAAAGCACAAACTGAGAGCCAAACAATCTTCTTCATCTATTCCACCGCTCTGCTCGCCCCTCTCGCCCCGCCCCGTGCTTGTGCTTGTGGCCAAAAGCCATAGCAATGCCAGTGCAAAGGACATGCTATAATTTCCAGCAACAACAACGACAACAACGGCACTAAAACCAACAAAAGTAACCGAAAAAAGCAACAATCCCAGCAACAACTGCCAACAACTTGGCCATGTCTGTGCGTCCCAGGCGGCCATCCGACCAAAAGCTCGCTCATAGTTGTCCTTTACAAGGATCTGCAACCCCCTAGACTGTGTGTGTGTTGGTATGCCATCACGCAAAATGTACGCCTCTGCCTCTTAATGGGTGGCTTGACAGGGTTTAAGCTCTTTTACCGTGCAGATTGTGTTTCACCAAGAGCCAAAAACAAATGCAAAAAAAACTGAAATAGTACAGCAGTAGTGGGTGGGCACTGGGGGCCGTTGGGGCGCATGGCAGGTGTGGGGAAAGTGGCCAAAGAAAAGTCTCGACGCAAAATGAAAATAGGCAAAAAGCACAAAACAACAAGAAATAAAAGTTTTCTGTGCTAAGTGAAAGGTTTGATGCTCTTACAAGTGCTATGACTACTGTGCGTTACACACTTCAACACACATCTAGCATACCCTAACCTACAGGGTATAGAAGGCAAAAGGCGCAGCAGAAAATAAGCTTCAACTTGGCTTTTGGGTAAAAACTTTGGCCAGCTTTTCTTTGGCCGTCATTTATGCTCCTTGGCGAGCCAAACACCCACAGCCACCCTCTGACGGCGTCTTCTAGTTCTCCGTCATTCCCCCTCTCTACTCTCCTACTCTATGCTCCACTTTCTTGCCATTTTCCTCCATTTCCCTTTGCAGTTTCCACTTTGCCTGCTGTTGCTGCTGCTGTTTCTGCTGTTGCTTTTGTAAATTGGTAAAAGTTTGAGTTTAATTCAATTCGGAACGGTAGCTGTGAGTGCCGGCTTCCTATGGATAAGGAAAATTCATGCAGTGGGAAAGCGATGTGCTGGTGGGCGGTGCCAAGGGATTGTGGAGTAGGAGACAGTGGAGAAAACTTGTGTCTGTGTAAAGGATATCACGCGTCGACCAACAGTTGCCATTGTTTGTCCAATAGTTGTTGCTGTTGTTGCGCGCAAATTGCGGTGCACGGACAGTCGGCGACAGGCAGCAGCATAGACAGGGAGAGAGAGAGAGAGGGAGAGGGAGAGAGGGAGGTAGGAGAAGAGAGGGAGTAAACTCATGCGCTTTGTTGTCGCTGCATATGTGGAAGTTTGTTGGATTGAACTGCTGAATTCGGTGCTTGGGTGCTGCTGGGTGGTGCTCCTACTGGGCGCTGCTCCTACTGGGTGCACTGTTGTTTAGCAGCAACAAAGTTCCACACATGAAACTTGGCACGTCGCCTAACGTGGCTTGTTTATACGTACGCCAGAGGCGAGCGACAAAAACAAATGGCTAACACACACACTTACACACACCCGTCAACCCACACACACACTCACAAACTGATAGCCATTCAGTTTATACGACACTTACTGCAATATTGCCGTAGTGCACAATTCCCCAGAGTTCGCTTTTTCATGGCGTTGCATTTTCCTGCTTTATTGATTACTTCGAGGCGAGGTGGCAACTCTGACAATGCAGACTGACCATTGCCTAATACACTCTTAAGCTTCTGCTTATAACTTTACTATGAACTTCCTTTTGTTATCCTGAAGGTGCTTAATCTTCATTCAAATGGCCAGAGTTGCCATGCTGCTTGAGTATTTATCATAATTTTATAGCACTTTGATATCGTATAAACCTGACTAATTCTGTAATTTTAACAACACTACTTTTGTTGTTTTTGTAGTAGTGCATATTTCATAGAACTCCAAGTGACTCCAAGTGAAGGCTTCGTTTTCGCCGCCTGTTAAATATTAGCAACAAATCCGTTAACGTTTTAGACCCTCAGCAACACTAGCAACAACAACAGCCGACTACCAACAGCAACAATGAGAACAACCGACAACAAGCGACAACAATTCCATGCCAAAGACTCTTTCTGCTCCTTCTGCTCCTCCTTCCTGTTCTGCTCCTTCTCCACTTGTGCCCATCTTAGACGCCCTCTTGGGGTGTTGGTTAGGGTTGTCGTGGGGAGACAGAGTTGTTGGTTTTGTTGTCGCTGTGCATTAAGTGTTGCCAACTTTATTTAATGGCATAACAGTTGACTGCCAGTTGGCTGGCATTGCCTCACACTGCCCAACAGTGTTGCTAAACGGCATGTGCATGTCTGTATGCAGCCCTACGTGAGTGTGTGTGAGTGTGTTGAAGTTATTATGTTTGTATTTGTATTTGTGTTTGGATTTGTTGTAGCTGTTTGTGAAATTGTATTTCGTGCACTTCATGTCTCTCGGTTCAAATGGGTTAAGCAGAGGTTTGGTTTGTAGGGCTGGGGGTATTACTGGTAGTCCTGCTTGGGAATGGGAGGAATTTTCGGGGAGAAAGTTCCCGACATTTGTGGGGAGTGTCCCTGTCGCACAGTTCATTCAACGTTCCGTTTCGTGTCGTGTTCTATCGTGTTCAGTCTTGACTTCTAGTTTCTTAGTCTGTGTGGCAGTCTGACTGTCTGTCTGTGTGTCTATGTGTGTGTGTGTGTGTGTGTGTGTGCCTGTTGTCGTTGTGTGGGCGTAAATTGTCTATTAGTCAGTCGGGCAACGTGAAATTGCTGTACATTTTTACGTTTTGGCTAAGGGATGAAATTTAATTAAGATACTTTGACGTTTCGCAGATACACACAGCACACACAACACACAGAAGACAATCCAAGACAACACAAAGCGCAAACATGCCAACACACACACACACCTACACACACAGATCTATTTGTTGGGGATAATTCAATTTGTGTGTGTGTGTGTGAATATATATCTCGATATTGACAATGAGGATAACGACAGCGACAACGACCGACGACACTCGACACTCCACAATGACCCAGCATCTTTGTCCTGTCTCCATACTGTGTGTGTGTGTGTGACAGTGTGTGTGTGTGTGTTAGTTGTCGACATCGCTTCGTTTGTCATTCCGATAATTATCGTTTCATTCTGCTTTGTTGCTGATTTTCTTCAATCTGAAATTTTGCTGTCAACAGCTGTGAGAATTCGATCATTAAATTAAGTAATTTAACAATTTATTAACCAGTAACAATTTGGCATAAGAAAATAGACAAAGCTCGAAAGAAACTAATTTGTAATTCAAACTAAAAATTTATAAAAATAATACTCTGTAATTTTTAATGAATCACACTCACTTAAATAAATAAAAGCCAATTATAAGTGGTGGCTTGGAAATGTATTAATAAATTTTTTAACTACACAAATAATACATTTTTTAAATTTAACTATAAACATTTAACTTCCTTTTTAAACTTTATTTAAGACTCCCCTTTGCTACTGACCAAATTAACAGCCATAATGAACTTATCTTGATAAGACTGAAATTGGAAAATAAGTGGAGTTAATGATAATTCTACGTAGATAAAAGCATATCTCTTCAAGTGATTTGTAAACTAATAATCAACTAAATTAAGTTGATTATAATTGTTCCTAGAAACGCAACCAATTAATTTGCTTTTACAGGACAAAAATGGTTGCTTTTTTTGACTGGGCCTCGACTTTTGAACATAATGAACTGAAATGCTACAAAAGGCAGAGTATCCACCTTTGATACTGTCATTTTGTAACAAGCAAAAACTGGAAAATAAAAAAGAAAAGTCGTTAGACATAATTTGGGGTGAAAAGCGGATGGAGTAGGGGCGTGAATGGGAATGGAAAATACGCTTTGCATGACGCAATCCAGCAATTATCTGCGCCGTCGTCAAAGTTTCTTTTGGGGCTAATCTTGTAGGGGGAGGGTAGGACTAAGGGGGGAACGTCATTTGCTATTGGAAATTTAATTAGGTTTACATCATTTTCGTGAAGTTAACGCCAGATGGGCGAAAAGCGTCGAATGAACTGAATGAGCAGCAATAGCAACAAAAACAGTTGGCCAAGAAAAGTTTTTGGCTTATTTACAAAGCTGCTGCAACGGCTGCTGAGCATAGAGAAGAAAGGAAGCGAGGAGAACACTCAATTAGAGGAACATCTACAAGTCAAATATTTTGACTAGCAAGCAAAAACAATAAGAACATTTGGCACTCACAGCCGGCATGTCGATTAATTAAACACACACAAGCATACACTCGCACACACTCGCACACTGGCTCACTGTGAGTAAGTTGTGAAAAGGCGAGTAAAAACAGTCTATAAATGTCCCGAAGCAACCACCCAATGAAATATTAATAGTAACAATTATGTGCTACGTGCCACAGCAGCGCAGCGGTAAAAGGGGAGTGGCAGTTGCCAGACGGCAACAAGGATGGATGATAACACAATTACAACACAATCAAAGAATTTCTGGTTCGAAATTCGATAAACAGCCCTCGCAGGAGTAGAGCCAAACGAAACAAGTGGTACAAGTGGAGTGGGATCGAGGTAGGGGGCGTGGGTGTGGCTGCGGATGCGGGTGTGGCTGCGAACCTCCCACTGAGCGCTGAATAATTCGTAATGTATCTAACCTCGAAAACCTAATCAAGTCCAGTTAAACAAACAAAGAGAGCGGAAGGGGGGAGACAGAGAGAGCGCGCACACCAGGATTACAACAACTACAATTACTGTCTCCACGCGAGCTCTCACACTTACTCTGCCATTCCCATTCCCATTCCTACTCACTCTCACTCCATGCTCATTTAGCAGTGCTAGCAACTACAAATACCAAAACTGAGGCGTCGGCATCGCAGTCAACGTCAATCAGTTGGTCGCACAGAACGTCACACACGAACGCAACACGCTGCTTGCAGAGCAGGCGCACAGAATGCAGTAGCAGCGCCAAACTTACTGTACTCACAACGGCACACACACAGACGCACACACACATTCAAACGCACGCGGATTTGTATATATTTATTGTTTGCTTGTATGCGCACATGCAATGGCACGTGAAAAACATTGTCTGCCTGACCGAACGTCGGCTCCAGCAAACGAGCTAGGGCCGAACACAGTCACATAATGTTTGTTTGTGTGTGTGTGCACGACAGCCCAATCTAACACTCGCTCTCTCTCGCTCCCAAATCGTCAATTCCCCCCTCCCACCGAACCGCGCTTCGTCCTGCTACTGTCGCTGTCTTCGTTTGGGTCGCACTCTCGCTCTTTCTCTGTCACGCTTTAAGTTGACTTCGCAATGCCCAAGCTCCACACTCTCTTTGGCTCGATAGCTTCGGCGTCGCAGTCGCAGTTGGCGTTGCCGTTGAAATTATTCAGCTGGCAATTTCTTACTTGTGGGCGCCCTCTCGCTTGCACTCACTCACTTTTGGCCTCTGTGACTCTCTGCTACTACTCGTGTCATTTTCGCTGCGTGCCTGACAACCGCACGGCGGAAAATTCACTTTTCGCCATCGCTGCGCACTTGTGCCGAAAGTCAGTCGGACACGTCCAACGTTGGGTCAGAGACTGCTACAGGGTGTCGGTTTGTTAGAACGGATGAAGGGGCAGGAGGTTAAGGGTAGCTCAAACTTGCATGAATGAAACCCGATTCAACCGATTCACCCGACTCACTGCTCGCACTCACTTACTCTAACATTTGCTCGCTCATTCGATTTAATCGTTTAGTGCGCCCTTTTGCGCCTTATCAACGTTTCATTTAATTTAGCCCCGAATTCCAGCGACCTCACAATTTTGTGGGCGGTACACCGCTGCCCACTTTTTGGTATACACAATGCGGTTAAACCGAACTGCGGTTGATTAGGTGTTATCCTTATGATTAGTGGTCACTGCGAATGGCCAACGAATCATCGCACCACTGCACAGTCAGTCCACAAATTCAATTGTGTCTCAAGTGCCAACAAAATGGTCCTCTCAAATTATGCAACGAGTTTTCCATTAATTATATTTATGACACGGCAATTAACGGCGAGCGCAGACAGGCAAAAAGGGAGCTATTTTAAGTTTTGTATAAGAACACTTTTTGTAAATTAACTTTTGATTATGGTAATGAGTAAGATAAGTTATTTGAGTCTAAGTTTACATTTAGACAGTTATACTTTAATACAAATAAACGTTTTAAGACGATGCACTTAAGTTATGGGTAAGTAAACGGAGTTATTTAGTCGGAGTTGTGAAATTTATAGAGTTGTTTGAAATCAATTAAAGTTATAAACACAAATTGAAAGAATTTGCAACTACTGTTGTGATTAAATGCTGTCAGGAATCACCAAAAGACCATTTAATAATAATTATTTGATAAGTCCTCAATGCTGTTGTTGCTTTGGCTTGCATATAACGTATACGCAGTGTGCTGTAGTCTAAGCTGAAGTGCTTTGAAATGTGAACACTGAAGTGTGGCGAGTGTGAAGCGTAAGGAAAGTGGATCGTGTCTAGTGTACTGTGGCCAGACTAGTAGCTCAGATTTATTAAAAATATCTCTTGTTGGCTTTCCAGTCTCAGTCGCATTTTATAATTTCTTTTGTGTTAACTTCTGGCTCACGCTCGTGCGAGTTACAGCGCTCTGTCCCTCTCTCTTCTCTCCTCTTCTCCATCTTTCCCGTCCTTACCACACTCCTCTGCCCTCTTGCACAGTGGTGCGCTTTTATTCATTCATTTATTTGCGCATTTTCCATGTTTTCTTTTCCCATTTTTCCTTTTCATTTCTTTATTTTGCTTCGTTTCGTTTTATTTTATTTTATTTCTGTGTCTTTTTCCTTCAGCCATCTTTGGCTACTTTTATGTCCCTTCTCTTATCCCCACCCCTCTCCCTTTTCTTCTCTACTACTTCCCACATTTTTGTGCTCCTTTTTTTATGATTTTCTCCCTTTTTGCATTTTTGCTTGAACAAAGTTGCCGCTTTATTGTTTCGATTTAAGTTACTTTGTATGCTGTCAACGTTGGGTGGTTTGGGTGGCTCGAGCGGTACTACGGGGGGCTTTGGGTAGTGCCATGGGTGGTTTGGGTGGTGCTACAACTGGCTGTTTCTTGGGCCGAAACGCCAAACCCGCATTAAAATCGCCTGGGAGCCGCTTTTGGGGTTTCATCGGTCGGTTCTTTGCCTGGTTTTATTTCACAGCTTTTGCGGCCTTAGGGAGTGTCAAACAGGGAAATGGGCATAAGATGTTGGGCCAGGGGGGTGTGGCTGGGCCGAGGGGGGTTGTGTTTTGCTTGTACTTTGATTTGTCGGCCTCTCATTCCAGTTGTTGTTGCTCCGAGTTTTATGCTCGTTTAATGGCTGCGAATTTACTCGCTTTATGCGTCTTCGATAAGCATTTATTAGCGCCATGGGCGTAGTGGGAGTAGAGGAGGGGTACGCGGGTACTGTAGGCAGTTGGATTTCATGGCGTGGGACGGGGATGGGTGCTCCAGGGGGTTGTGGCCGTGTAATGGTTACGGTATTGGCTCGTTTCTGGGGCTGATGAGGCGTATGATTTATTTTTATGTTGTATTCTATTTCCATTCATTTCTGTTTTTCTTCTTTTGCTTGACTCCCCTGTGAAATATACTTATTGCTGGGGAGATTTTGACAAAACATATGTTGCCAGTTTGCCTCCAGAGAGAATGAGATCTGGCAACGCTGCAGCGGACGACGGTTTCTTATTTAAGCCTTAATTTGTAAGTTGTTTCTGTTAACGTTTTCCCCATCAGCATTGTCGAAGTTTCTCCCAACTCGTGTGCCAACGAAACGAAATCATTTTCTTTGCTGGTGTCAGCAGGGAGTGGGCAGGAGGTGTTTAACGCGGGAGGGTTGTAGAGGGGTAAAAGGAAGTGTTTCCCACTGTGAGTTCCTCAGCTTATGTGTCGCCTTCGGTGTTGGCATCGATGTACAGACAATTATTTCAGCTGCTCAGCAGCGTAGGTTTATTTTGGGCTTAGGGGGGTGTAATTTGATAATACATTAGCATAAGATATTGAAAAATAATTGGTACTACTATATTTACTATACTACTGTTGCATGTCTTATGTTTATATATAATCACTTGTTTTAAATATTATCGTGCGATTCTTAGAAAAATATTATATATTTAACGCTAACCCTGGCTTGTGGCCACATTTGCTCCGAAAACTCCACCAAACTTTCTTCTATAAAAGTATTTCTTTTAACCCCCCTAGCTCTTACTTTCCGCTACGCCTCTGTCTTCGTCGCTGTCCTTATATTTCAGTTGCTTTTGCTGCTGTTGGTTGGTTGCTGTCAGTGCCTCAACAGCAGCAACCTCATCACCTCCTGCCAAGCAGCCGTCGCAGAGAGATACCTACCCCATACCCATCACCCCCTTGGCACCCACTCTGGGCCCCTGCAATGCCCCCATGGCCAATCCAAAGTCCAGGAGGATCCTTTGCCACGGTATATTGCAATTTCTGCTGTTGCTGCTGTTGCTCATAAAACTTTCCACTTTTTGTCGCTTCTCTTTTCAGTTTTTGCTGCCGCTGTGCAGTGCGGGCACGCCCACAACCCACCGCCCACAGACGCCCACAATTTGCTGTTGCCGTCGACGTCTTTGGCATAAAATAGCAGCCATGACATGGCTTGTCATGGGAATGGAGGGGCAGGAGATGGAGTAGGGAACTGGAGGAACATGGAACATGGCAGGGGGTGGCAACTGGAGGAGCAGGGGATGGAGTGCTGGGGCAACAACAATAAGGACAACATTTACTCGTCTGCTTAACTGCAAAGACAAACCTTCGGACCGCACCCCCAACCTTCAGCGCCAGTCCCCTAACTTCTGCCTGTTCCACCCCCTTTCCACCCTCCTAGCACTTTGACTGTCATCTAAAATTCATTTTTATACTTGTATTTCGCTTTTATTTTCTTTTTTTCCAGTTTTTTTTTTGCTTTCTTTGCTTTTTTCTTCACTTTTATTTTACTTTCTGCTGTTTTTTCGGTTTTTTGTCGTTTTTGCTTTTCAGCTGCTTCGTTTCTTGAGCCATTTTTATTATTTTTGTCATAAGCTGCATGTGTGTGTGTGTGTGTGTGTGTGTGTGTGTGTGTGTGTGTGTGAGTGTCCCTGTATGTGTGTGTGCGGCTTCTTTATATATTTTTCATTGTGCCACATGCCACATGCTTCGCCCTCCACCCGCTGCTCAGTCTCATCCGCAAACTCGCAAAAGTCAAATACGTTTTAATATCTTTTCTCTCTCTTGACATTTTCACTACAGTTATGTTGCCATTTTGTTCTGGCATCTCACACACATGAGTGTGACTGTGTGTGTATGTGTGTGTGTGTGTCTACTGGCTGTTTCTTCTATCGCTTTGGCATGGATATGCTCGCTTCCCCCACTCTTCCCCACATTTTCCTTCTCACAGTTTTTCCCGCACTTTGGCAAAACTCGCGCAAGTTTCTTTCCAAGTTATTTTGCGAGTGTACAAGTGTGTGTGAAAGTGTGTCGCCAGCTTTTGTGTGTCTGTGTATGCTTAGACCCTGCACTTAAAAGACATCAGGAGTCTATGAATGTGTAACTGAAAGCTGCTACTTTTGCTCAACATTTTTAGGATAGCCTGAAAATGTTTGATTTTTCCAATATGACAAATGCAGGAGCTTTTGTTGTCGTGTATACTCAATTTCTAAGCTAGGTATTCGCTCTATCTGTGCGAATTTTATGGCAAACGCATCCTTCGCCCGTTGCCGGCCGTAGGGTTTGCCATCTGCGTGGGGCTTGGTGTGTATGTGTGTTGGAGTGTTGTGCGTACTAGTGTGTGTCTGTGTGCGTGTGTGGGGAGCAGCTTAATGCCTTCATCACACTGCTTGCTTCACTACCATTTCCACCTACCTCAACTGCTGCTCAGCTTTGCCGGCTGTTGCTGCAGCAGCATTAACAACAACAACAACAACAGTTACTACAACAACTTTAGTAACAACAACTGCAAGCCTGGTTCTCCTTGTCGTCATTGTAAGTTCTGGTTGCTCTAAAATTGACAGACACCAGAGAGCAGAGCTGCCAATATAGCTATACATAAGCTATTCTAGCTGTTTTTTAAGGTAAAAGCTTTAACTTTTTTGTGAAAGAGTTTGGCTTAAAATCTAGATTACTTTAAAAATTATTAAAATATTTTTTGACTTTTTTCTCGTAAATTCAAGTTTTTATTTAGTGAATTTTGTGCATATTTTGGGATTCAGAAGTCACAGAAACGATTGGTGCACTCGTTAAAAACAGTACTATCAAAGAGCATTAAAATATTTATAAATTAAAATTTAGCCATTTTTGACAAATCTGTAAAGGGGTAACATTATAAAATTTGTCAAAATTTTGGTCGATTTTGAAAGCATCCAAATCAAACCAATTTTGGATTACAATCGATTATACTAGTTGTGCAAAGTCTAAAAATGTTCGGGATTTCAATATATCACTGCATTTGACTGAGCTGTGCTCAATCAAAATTTAGAATACTACTAATTATTAAAGTTTATTTATTAGTCTAAGAAATTGTGTAGAAATAATAAATTTTTTACCATTTTTAGTTTATTTTTAGCTTTATCTAATAACTTTTTAATTTAGCTTTAAATTTAGCTACTTTGAACTGCTGGGCAGCACTGACAGACACCCAAATACACAACTGCAGCAAGAATACTCCATTCGTGCCTTTCCCATACCTCCTTTTTCTTTACACACCTCTCTCTCTCTCCCTCTTTTTTAGTATCTCTCACACTCTTCTTGGAGCCAATGCAAGCGTAACATTTTGCGCTAGAGTTTTTCTTATTTTAAATAATTTCCTTTTGCTATCTCTTCTTATTTTTTGTGTTGCTCTCCAACAAGTATCCTGCAGCGGGACTTTCAACTATAGACGACTTGAGCATGCTCTACATAAGACACTTTTCTGACAGATTAAATGCTTGTAAACACTTAGCTTACAATTAAAGTTAATAAAGATATATTTTAACTTAATTTAAGCTATAAGTGCAGTGCATAAAAAAGTCCCTTAAACTGAACTGCATATTTAAATATTATATTTACATATTCCCTGCTTTTTTTCTGTACAATTTTCTGTGCATTTTGGTTGCAAAGTTTTTTTGTCATTGTGCTTTTTGTAGATTTGTGCATCTCTTACTCTCCCTTTAGCTAGGTGCATCTCTTTCGCACATTTTAGATTTTTGTGTTGCTAACTTGAGCTTTACAAATATTTTTGTTGAATTTTGCACACAAACACACACAGAGTCGCACAGACATACATAGGTATAAACTCGATGGCTTTTAAAAAGCATGTGCCATTTAACAGTGTCACTGCAAGTTTGTGCTCGCACACAGTGTGCTCTAAAAGTATGCAGTCAAATTGATATTCTTGATTTAAGAACTGAAACAGTTTGTGTAAACATTTTTAGTTTTGTTGATTAAATTAATGAATCGCTAGTCTCTATCTCTCTCTCTCTCCCCCTCTGTCTCTTTTCTTTTACAACTCCCATCTCTTTCTTCATTACATTTCTCAATTACAGTCACCTGTCTGCATAATTAAATATGCCGATTTTCATTTAATCTGCGGGACAAGACAACATCCTTTCCCCTTCAAAGCCGCCAACACGCCCCTGCCACGCCCCACTCGCCGCTCGTCCCTTTGACACAAACCGCACATTAATAATTAAAAAGAAAATGCCACAAAATGCAAAAAGGTCAACGCATAAAAATTATAAAATCGAATATTAAATTACCAACAAAACATAGCAGAAGCATTGAGTCGACTGAGACGCTGACGTCGCAGTCACCGTCGTCATTGACGCTGGCAGCCAACGTTGGCAGCGACGCGCTCGACTTAACCCAACTTAACTACTTGACAGCAAATTTTGTAAAATGTAATTAACCAGCGTCAGGCGGCGGTAACAACAACAACCAGGCATAACATCAGCATTAACAACAAAAACAAACTGTACAACACAAACAACAACAACAACAACATGAAGCGACGACTAACGGCTGCAGGAAGAAGGCTAAAATGAAAGCAGGCAAAATGGAAAATCAACAGAGCTCGTTGACATAATTTTCAAGCGACAGAGTGAAAGAGAGCGACAGAGCGAGAGAGAGAGAGAGAGGGAGGGCAGTAAGAGAGCGAAGTGCCAGGGAAAATGGACATTATAATGGCCTCAGCCAGCAACTTTCTGCTGCTTTCCTGTGCCAACTGCTGTGCGCCCAAAACCAGAAAACACCCGCAACACACACACACACACACAAACACACCTAACGCCTGCTAAACACACACAAACACACGCTCTCATAAAAACTGGAGCCTGAAAAATGATGCCACACGTTTTTATACACAGAAACAGAACGGAACCTGGAACCTCCGCGCAGACCTCTCAATTCCCTCCCCCACCTAACGACCGTCAACACCCTCCCCAACCGACACACCTCTCACCCTATCCCGCTCCACTCCCCACTCGGCCTTCCACCCACGACTCCTACTCGCTGTCCGCCTACATTACAACTTTGTGTCATTACTAAATAGTGGGTGGCTCTTTGGGTTTACAGCTACATTTACGAGCTGGGCTGCTTAGACCCTGTAGCGTAGAGTGCTAGAGGTGGTAACGGCTTGCCAAAATATATCCTACAAAAGCTGAGGAGATTAATTTTCGTACGACTTTTTCTCTGCGTACCTACATCGGTAATTAGGTTACTTTTGTAACCCTACGTAAATTAAAACAAAGTAATTAGTGTGGAAATTTCATAACCAGGTAGTTGGTAGTTGGTTAATCATGTGCTGTAACTATGCTCAAAATTTAACTAGGATTGTGTAATAAACTCAAAAGTTGTGCCAGGTGCCAACAAGCTAGGGCCGGGCTAAAATCCCAAGGGTCTTTTACAATCGGGTTGTCTTGACTGTGGCACTACCTAAGGCCCTTTTTTGGTCGGATGGTATTGAGCCCAACCATTTGTTGAACCTTTTTTCGATTGCCACAAAATTTGCGCCTCATTTTGAGTTTGTGGAGCGACAGAGTCAGAGCGAGTGCGCTTTTTCACTCTTCTACACTCTCCCCGTCCCTGTCGCTCGCTGTGTGCTCGGCATTGAGTGCGCACGTGGCAAAGTCTAATGGCAGGAAACAAGCTAAGCAGCGGCTTCCACATGCTGAAAGTCAAGCCAAAATCAACGAGTACAACAAACCACCCACAAAATTGTGATGGGACAACCCTAGAGGCAGCTACCCTAACCCAACTCAAATCAATTTAGCTTACACTGTGCGCTCTCTTTTACGCTCTCACACACTCACTCGCTCTCTTTCGTTTGGTTTCTCTTTCATCCCTTGTTGCTGTTTTGCGCACTTTGTTAAATTCGAGTTGAATTCGCTTTCTAAAACTTCTGGGCTCCCAGGTAACTCCCGCGTTTGTCGAACCAACTAACGAGCAGACGAACGAACGGACGAGCTGACGAAACCGACGAGTGCGACAGTCAGTCTTTCGCCTTTCTCTCTCTCTCTCTCCCTCCCTGTTTCTCGTTCTCGCTCTCGCTCTCGCTACTTATTGTTAGTGTTATTCAGAACGACTGCGCTTTTATCGTTTATTTGCGTTCCGGACATGGTTTTGGGATTTGGTTTGGCATTGTGACGCCTGAAGGGGGGCGTGTGTGTAGGGTTGACTGGGCCAAGTGGCAGACAGTGGGGCGGTGGGAGTGTCAGGCAGCGCCACAAAGAGGGGCAAGCGAGAAGTCAGAATTGTGTCAGAGTGATACAAGTGTTAGCAGCGGGTTATGCGATAAAACCAATAGAATACTTGATACTTAATGCAATATGGAACTGAATTAATGATACACGGCAAGAAATGTTGAGTACTTACTTACCAGCTCAAGATAAAGGTCTTAGCTAAGCACTTATAAGGAGTTATACACTTAAAATACAGCATTAAATACAACTAAACCTAAATTTAAAATTTAAAAAGATTTCTTAACTGCTTTCTTAGTGAGCTTTTCCTTTTAGCCTAAACGAAATGTTAGTTTTTCTGCTCTCAATTTCTCAGTCTCAATCTCAATCTCAACTTGCTTACAACGACAAACTGTTCAGAAAAAAACAAATTTAATCGCAGTCAAAATGTTCGAATTTCTAATTTTTGGCATATTCTACTTAGCCTTTGTACTTCCCTTAACCCAATTTGCTTAAGCAATGAAAAGACGTAGATGAAAAGCCGCCAGCAGTTTCCAGAAAAGAGTCTTAAGAAAACTACTCTCAATTTTTGTTGATTGTAACAACTTGAGGCCTACAGAGACTACTTAAAGGAGTGACTGGAAATAATGGCTTTAATATAATTACCGTTGGAAGAAGTCCGTTAAGATAATGTTCAATTTATGAGGAGTTAATAATAATTATAGTACTCGGCAGTCGAGAGCATTATTAAATTTAATTGGCGCATCCGCATGGGCGGAAGTTTCAAATGGGTGGTGATTGTTTGCACCCCTACCCCCAGCGGTGATTTTGGAGTGGTTTTGTTTTAGACAGCGACGATACCGAGGGTAGTTACTGTAGTTCTCAGTGTCGTCGTTGTTATTGTCATGGTCACGGTCACTCGATTACTGCAATTAATGTTTAAAGTTAAATCATTTTTTCAGTGGATGCTTCCCGCTGCTGTTCGGGGTGTGATCCCCCGGCCTTTGACCTGCCACCGACAGTAACAAGGTCTAGGAGTGGGTGCGAGCATGTCCAGGGGTGGGGCTACTGCTGTTTTCGATGGCGGCAGCAGCAGCGGTGTGTTAATGCATATTTCAGACACGTGCGCGATACGCTTCTTTGATTTGCAGACGTGGAGCGAATTCCGCCAAGGATCCCAGTCAAGGAGCAGAGCTGGAGATGGAGGGTTAGTGATGAGCGGCCTTACATATTTGCCAAGACCTTTTTATTAAAAACAAAAAGCGGGTTAAAGATTATTTGTTGGCAATACCCCAAGAAAGGTGAGAGGCGGTAAAAAGGGTGGAAATCTTCTCGGTAAAGGACTTTTTTGTGTGGGAGGGAAGCAGGAATTTGTCTGGAATTTATTTGCATGGGCGTGATATTTTAATTACAACCTGATTGTAGATACGTACACACACACACACACCCACACACACACCCTTACACATGTAAATGTGTTTATTGAGTGCTTTGATGCCTGACTTATGTCTGACAAAAGGAAAACTGCCGTAGGAAAAAGGTATTCGTGTATAAGGAAAAGCTTAACTTTGATTAGAGTCCCTTCTTTTCCCTCATTTCTCTTTTTCCTCTTTTTATACTCTCTGCAAGAGTATATTGGGTTTGTGCAAAAGTATGTAACAGGCAGAAGGAGGCGTGGCAGACCCCATAAAGTATATATATTATTGATCAGCATCACAAGCCGAGTCGATATAGCCATGTCCGTCTGTCCGTCTGTCCGTCTGTCTGTCTGTCTGTCTGTCTGTCTGTCTGTCTGTCTGTCTGTCTGTCTGTCCGTCTGTCCGTATGAACAAACAGATTTCAGAGATGGTAAGAGCTACAAGTTCGAGCTTGGTGTCAAACGATCAGATATTTAGTCAGTCATACAAGAATCTTTTTTTTTTTTTCGATGCCACGCCCCATTCGCCCACAAAAAGCAAAAAACTGGACACACCTCGTGAAAAATTGGTGTTTTCGGCAAATATCTCAGTAACTATGGCACCTAGGATCACCAATTCTTGTACGGGAGTTCCTAGCGACAGCATAGTTGCATTGCCATCTATAAATTTGGACTGCCACGCCCACTTTTCCCACAATTTATAAAATAGTTTTCAAGCTTCAATGCCGTTTTTTCCGTATCGTACAGTATTGTAGTTTATAACTGGTGTGGAGACTAACTATATTAAACTATCCTGAAAGGCGCATTAAAATCGGACTATAAACAAGAAAACTAGAAGCGTTACAATATTGTTAATTGAACGCAATATCAACCCATTGGTGCAAGCGAGACAGAAACACACAAGCACATGCTCGAACGTTTTGCTGCCTGTGTGGCGGCAGCGCTGCCCGCGGTCGCTGGCTGCGCCGAATACACACATACATACATGCATGCATCATATATTGTCAAACGTATGTGTATTCGCAACAAACAAACAGATGTGTGTTTGATTATGCTTAGATTGTTTTTGTTTCAACGTGTTTTAATGCAAGTACTATTCATTGTAATATCTGGATACCGATTTTAATAATTTAATCGGGAAAATGCAGAGAGTATTATACGGTCGGGCGCGCTCGACTGTACTTTTCTTTCTTGTTTGTTATTTCTTCAGTTCAAACAATGCATAGAAAATTCTGTTTGTTCAAGGCAGGCTCAAAATCAAACGTTGAGTCCAATAAAAGCCGACTAGATGAAAGGGTTTCTATTTGTTTAACTCTCAATCTCGAAAAGTGTAAAACTTGGAATGACTAAATTTGGTATGCGGCTGCTTTATTACTTTGCCCACTCCACAGACTTTTGAGTTCTCAGTTACATATAGTTTTGGCATCATAAATCAGTCAAGCATAAACTTGATTACGCATAAACTTATCAGGTTTCGGTTACGGACAGAGTTTATGGCTATTTTATGCTATTATCTATTAAGTTGTACAGATTTATGATATGTCATATCGACACTTGTTTAATTACGGTTTCTGTGAATTTTTAAATATTTTAAAATAAAATGTAGTTTATTAATTTGTTAAAGTCTTTAATCTTAATCATTTTGGGTTATAAAACATTCTAAGCAGATTTATTTATAGCCAACAAGTAAGTGGCATTACTCACTCTGGTTCTCCCCACTTTTTACCACTCTTTTGCTGTCCCTTTCTAGTTACTGCTGCCTTCACACCATCGAGCATGAATTCCTTTGTCACATATGCTCGTTTGGTATTTCTTTTAGTGTCCAACATGTCGCTTATCACCCCATCCACACGCCCAGGCGTTAGCCTCGCCCCTGACCACCCAAAGTGTCCACTGAGTTGGGTCATTCACTGACCCCCCTTGGCACGCCCCTGACCACTCCGCGCTGCCCCGATTGGCACTCTTGGGTGCATTTTTTATGCTATGCTAAAGCCACTTTATGCGCTTTTTATGATCCCGCAGCCATAAAAAAGTGTCTTACAAAAAATTCGTGTGTTTGTGTGTGGGAGTGAGAGTGTGTGTGTGTGTGTGTGTGTGGGACAACATATTTTAATATACATATATTTTTATATTTATTGATTTTGTATTAAAAATGTAAGTGCAGGCTTTTAGTTTATTTTCCTTGGGCAGCGTCAATTTGATATACCCTGTTAACAAGCAGCCGCAATGGGTATACTAGGCTGTCATGTCTAATAGACTTGCTAGTAATATAAAATGTTTTACTTATTATTTAAGCTTATAAAAAGTTCATACATCATAATTACAGGGTAGCTTAAGTACACCCACTGCTTAACTCGCCTGCTTACTTGTTTTATGATATTGAAATAAAGCGTTGCAAACACACACACACACACACACACACACTCAAACACACACATTCAATAAACATAAATAAATAACGAGCTGCGAGCGGCAAAGTTAAACACATTCAGTCAAAAAAAAAAGTAAAAATAAAAACAAATTTTATATGGAAAATAATTTTAGTGAAAATATTTTACTTTATTTTTTGGCTCTGTTGTTTTTCCAGTATTTTATTTGATTTCATTTAATTTCTCTCGTTCTTTTTTACCAACGGATTTCAAGCGAAAAGCGCCAAAGGGCTGCAAAAATACAAACGGGCGACGATTCCGACTCGATTATTTACAATTTGATTTTATTTATATAAACGCACACCTACATGGAAGTGTGTGTGCCACACGCACACACACGCACACACATAATAGAGTCATGTGTGTGTGTGTGTTTGCTGGCCAAAAGGCATTTTTCCTAGCAGTGAGAAAAATCAATCAAAATCGATTTAAAAGCACAACTTCCGTTGCGGATTTACGCAATGTGTGTGTGCGAGTGTGTGTGCGTGTGTGCCCGTGTGTGTGTGTAAAGCAAATGTAACCAATTTATTTGCTTTTATGCGTTTGTGTTTTATTGTCTTTCTCTGCCACTCTCTCCATCCCTCTCTCCTCTCTCTCTTTCTCCCTTTATTCACCTTTCTCTCGCAACGCAAATTTGGTCAATTTTCAATAAAGAAATTGAAACATGCACACACATGCACATACATGCACAAGCACACGCATTTACAATTTGTTTGTCAGCAGAAAGGGTGACATGTGTTGCCCCAAAAAGTGGGCGGGGCAGTGGAAATGGATAAATTTTTGGGGCTACTGGACTAAAGCCTGGAAAATCAGTGGAGAAGGGTAAAGAGTGTGGTGAGAACGGCTGTGGGAGACCCTGTAGTGGGAACAGAAATTTCAGAGGTCAGAACTGAAGCCATTTTCGGTCTTTGTTTTAACCGACTACTCAAACACTGTGCGTATATAAACTACAGGGTCTGGGGAGTGGAAATGGCATAAATGCTTAATTCAGGACATTTGAATATTTCATAAGGGCATGACCCACATACAAAACAAAGCACAAAGCAGACCCAAAAAATTGTATACACCCGTGTGTGTTTGTGCGTGTGTGTGAATTGTTGGTAGGAAATCGCATTTTATTGTTGAGTTGTTGGTAGTTTGCATAGTAATTGAGTGTGTGTGCCAGTCTGATTAAGTACGTGTGTGTGTGTGTGGCGTTTTATGAATCTTTGTACAAATTTGAACAGTGCAATTAAAGGAATTACGCAAATTTGAAACGATACAAATACACAAAATACACAAAACAAGAGCAGTGTTCGTTAAATCGTGGCTTCACTGTAGCGTCAAGGTGTAAAATGCGAGCAATAATTGCAAATTTATGCGATTCACTGAATTCTTATAAAAAAGAGGAAGGAAAACAGAAAACAGAGCAAGCAATCGATAAATAAAGTGACAATGGATACGGCATAATAGTGTAAAGCAAGGCAAACAACAGAAAGGAGGGGAGCACAAAGAAAATACGAAAAAATCGCTCACTTAAAATTCATGAACAGATTGCAGAGAGTACAGACAGTACTGTACCCCTTCTCAGTAGAACTGTACCCAGTGGGAACAGTTATGGCCTCAACTGTCATTTATATTGTTTGTTGACAAACTGATTTGCAAAACCATTTTGAGACCTTTTTGGGGTGTTATCGCTTTTTCACTTCTCGCGCTCTTCGTGTTTCGTTGATTTATTTACAAAACATTTCCTTAAGCAATCAATTTTCCTCTCTGCCCCTTACCCCTCTCACAACATAAACACTGTGCAGCCAATTTGGTGTCTGGCAATTGACCACCTGAAAAGAAGAACAACAACAATAATGCCTTGAAAGACTCTAGAATCGGTCAGTCATATCATTTACAACTGATTGGCATTGACAGACGTCGACAGTGGCGTCGCTGTTGCCGTCAACGTCGACGCACTTCAATTTTGTATGATGATAAATTACTTATGGCTTGCCCGACACATTTCACCAGAAGAAGAGAGCAAATTGAGCACCTGCAAATCGTTAAACGTTAAACAGCAAAAACAACAACAAGAACAACAAGCAAAGAGTGCAACAAAAGCGCTCTCAGCAAAGCAAGCGCTGAAGAGAGTGAGTGTGAGGGAGAGCAAGGCGCGTGAGAGTGGTGGCTAGCATGCATAGTGCACATAGTGCAAACCAAATAGGAAGAGTGAGCGAGTGTGACGTCGAGGAAGTGGGAGAGGGACATGCGACGCAACGTAGCGCAGCGAGTAGGCGTCGACGTCAACGTCAACACAAGTACAGCAAAGGGTGCAACGAACAAAATGAATTAGTAATAATATTTTTGTTTGTGCCTTTTTCTTTCGCTCATTATGGTCTCGTGTATTTTACTTTGCATACTATTGCTTTGCCTTACATGTGCATGCGTGTGAACATTTGCGTGTTTGTCTTTGTATGTGTTATTATCTACAAAAAAAAATACAATAAAAATAGTTGACGACAGCTACGTCGACGACAAATCGATGAAGTTACGACGTTAATGGCGCCAACCATGACGCTAGTTTGCCGTTAGCAGCGTCGTCTACAATTGTTGCCAACTATGTTGTCCAACGGTTCGTTGGCAACACTTTTACGTGCAACATGTTTGTACTGAAAACAAGCATTAAATCTCTCTCACTCTCTCTTTAGAACGCTTCCAACATACGCTCTTCATGCGAACCGTTTACCTAACGTTGACAACATGCAAGCGTTCGCTCTCTTTCGAAATTGAGAGCACTTCAAGCCGCGTGCATCCTACCTGCTCTCTTCACTCGAACCGCTTGTCGAACATGTTTGAACAATACGTTGTCCACATAAGCGCTTGCTCTCACAGTCCCTACTCAGTTCGCTTCAAGCCCTGTGTCTGTGCGTGTGTCGAAATTAAACATGAGCGCAATCCCGCCAACCGATCGTTGGATCGAGTTCTTCAACTGCTATCGCCGTTTACCTGCTTTGTGGAAGGTTTCTGACGAAGTTTACAAGAACAAGCGCGCAAAGGCAGCTGCCTACAAAAAGTTACTGGTTAGCTACCTGAAACTTGATCCTGATGCAAATGTGGACAGCATGCGTCGTAGAATGAACGGAATTCGCACATGTTATCGCCGCGAATTGCGAAAAGTCGAACAGAGCGAATTAGTGGCTAAAACTGCAGATGATCTTTATGTGCCGCATTTGTGGTATTTCAAGGAATTGTCATTTTTAAGAGACGATATTTATGGCAAAGAAGCACTCCAAGCATCTGTTGAGGATACTGCAGACAGTTTCTTTAACGACGAAGATGTCGATATCGAGGACGAACCCATGGAAGATATTAAAGAGAATGGAGATGAGTTTACCAAAGAAGAAACAAAAGTAAGTTTACTTTAATTGCGTAGTAATTTTGTTGGATATTTAAAGTGTCTTTTCCTTATAGATTGAACAACACATAGAACCGGCGCTAGAGTCACCCCTAAACAAGTCGTTTCAAAGCCACAAACGACCAGCATTGGACATTCCGTTGAATCACGGCCAGTTGTTACCACCGCTCACACATGCCAATCACAATTCCCGTGATGAGGCAATGATCTTTGCCGAGGGTTGGGCCGTATCTTACCGTAAACTGGATCAGCGCAATCGTCTGCTGGCCAAGAAGGCCATTGAGGAGATCTTGGTACTCGGCCAGCTCAATCAATTGGAGTTTAATTCTGTGCGGATGCCACACTGAAACTAGAAACAAAAAAAAAAATTTGTTAATTATAAGAAAATTATTCAAAGAAAATAAAAAGTGATACAAATAAAAGAAAACTGTTTATTTGTGTAGGAAATGAGATGGTTTCAGCAACTATAAGGTCTACAGACTTCAAACTTCCATTGGGTTTGCCAGCAGTTGAAAAATGTTAGAAATATTGGATGCCACGCCCTGTATGCCCTCGAAATATGTAAGCGTAGCTAAATTTTCAGTGTGAGCTCGGAAACTGCGGAAGGTAGAAACATGAAAGTGCCTAAAATATATGTTTTAAATTTTGAAGGACCCTCTGCTTTTGCCTTCAAATGGGGGTTACACAAGTTTTTTTTTTGTATTTTCTTTTTGTGTATTCCTTTTCAGTGTACTACTAAAAAGGAGTTAACACATAGATGCTCAGTCTTTCTTTTTCTGTCCCCAAAATTGTCTCAGTTTGAAATGAAATTTGTTGTGGAAATTGTTGAATTTCCGCAATGAAATTGAAAACAACCACTGAATAGAAGCACTTTTAACTGTCTGTCAAGTTGAACGGTTGTTTCTTAATTACATAATAATAAGGGCATCCAGTTGTCGCGTCTATTTGCGAGGGTTGTTTGGCAAATGAAGCGAGGGTCGCATAAACTGTTTGTCTTTGGCTCAATGATTGTGTTTTTTTAGCTGCTTTGGCACACGCGTCCACAGTCAACAGACTAAGTACACAAGCAATACACACACCCACACACACACCCTGTGACTATGTCAATAAGTTGGCTTAGTAAAAAGTGGCCAAAAAGAGACCATAGCGAACTTAACTTTGATTTAACAACAATTTTGATTTGTTTACTGTTGTTGTTGTTGTACTTAAACAAATACGCAATTTTCCAGTTTCTTGGTGCTGCACGTGCAACGCGCAACAATCAGCAAAATTAAAATTGAAATGAAAATAAAACTTAAACAAATTTGCAGAAATAATCGGGTACAAAGATCTATTTGAGCGACAAGAAGGAAGCCAGAGAGAGAGAGAGAGAGAGAGGGAGGGGGAGACAGTGTGAAAAGCGGGAAAACACAATGTTTGCTTTCAATGGAAAATTTTCCATTAACTCATCAAAATAATTGGAAATACAATTTTGTATTTTGTGTTTTATTATACTCTCTGCAAGAGTATATTGGGTTTGTGCAAAAGTATGTAACAGGCAGAAGGAGGCGTGGCAGACCCCATAAAGTATATATATTATTGATCAGCATCACAAGCCGAGTCGATATAGCCATGTCCGTCTGTCCGTCTGTCCGTCTGTCTGTCTGTCTGTCTGTCTGTCTGTCTGTCTGTCTGTCTGTCTGTCTGTCCGTCTGTCCGTATGAACAAACAGATTTCAGAGATGGTAAGAGCTACAAGTTCGAGCTTGGTGTCAAACGATCAGATATTTAGTCAGTCAATACAAGAATCTTTTTTTTTTTTTCGATGCCACGCCCCATTCGCCCACAAAAAGCAAAAAACTGGACACACCTCGTGAAAAATTGGTGTTTTCGGCAAATATCTCAGTAACTATGGCACCTAGGATCACCAATTCTTGTACGGGAGTTCCTAGCGACAGCATAGTTGCATTGCCATCTATAAATTTGGACTGCCACGCCCACTTTTCCCACAATTTATAAAATAGTTTTCAAGCTTCAATGCCGTTTTTCCGTATCGTACAGTATTGTAGTTTATAACTGGTGTGGAGACTAACTATATTAAACTATCCTGAAAGGCGCATTAAAATCGGACTATAAACAAGAAAACTAGAAGCGTTACAATATTGTTAATTGAACGCAATATCAACCCATTGGTGCAAGCGAGACAGAAACACACAAGCACATGCTCGAACGTTTTTGCTGCCTGTGTGGCGGCAGCGCTGCCCGCGGTCGCTGGCTGCGCCGAATACACACATACATACATGCATGCATCATATATTGTCAAACGTATGTGTATTCGCAACAAACAAACAGATGTGTGTTTGATTATGCTTAGATTGTTTTTGTTTCAACGTGTTTTAATGCAAGTACTATTCATTGTAATATCTGGATACCGATTTTAATAATTTAATCGGGAAAATGCAGAGAGTATTATACGGTCGGGCGCGCTCGACTGTACTTTTCTTTCTTGTTTTTGGTTAATTTTGTATGTTTTTGGTTCTTGGATCAGTTTTGAAAATTCGACGAGCGTATATTAAGTAATGTGGGTGTTTCGTCAGGGGGCGTGGCAGGGAAGGGGAGAACTGAAAACTGTGAATTTTTGTATACGATTTGTTATTGTTTATAGACGCGCAACAAGTTGGCTGTCTGAAGAGCACTGAAGAATGGGAGGTTTGGGGTGGCGGAGAAAGCTGAGGGGGCGTGGTGTATATTGATCGGCAGTTTAATGATTGTTTTTATAATTTCACAAAAGCAAATCAAAATTTTTGCGCAATGGTCTTAAAATAATATTCACTCGCTGCTCACTTCCTTTCGCAGTTTGGGGCCATTCACAAAGTAAATCAATACGTAAAGTAGTGTCCCCCACCCGCTGTACTGGCTGCCAACAGCCACGCCCCCCCTGTGGCAGCTACAAATTGGATTTGTTGCGCCTTCGTTTTTATTCGCTTTTATTTCGTTGTAAGTATTTATTGTGAAAACGTTAAGGGAACCAAAGAGTGGCGTTTTTCACCCCTCCCCTACCCTTACTCCTCCACACCCTTGTCACACCCCCTTTTGGTTTTTTCTTGGCGTCGTTGTAGTCATTGTTGTGCCTTTGTCCCCGCTCTTGGCACACGTTGGGCGCCTAATCAAGTAACCCGAACACGTTCTTTGTTAGATTTATATGGAAAATATTTTTATACAACTTCTCGTACACCCCACCCCGCTGCCGCTCTAATACACCCCGCTGTGAGAGCTTTTTCTTGCACTTTTGCCCTTTTCGGTGGCAAAAAGTATGAGTATCCTTCGACTGCTTCGTATACTCGATATCCTTGGCTCCTTCTCTGCTCTCGGCTCTTGGCGTCGTCGCTCCAAAGTGATATTTTACATATTTTTTTTTTTTGCGCCTTCTCTGCTTCTTCTTCCCACTTCTTCTTGAGCTCTCTTTTATTATTTTACTTTTTCTTTTCGCTTTTTTTTTGCCTTCTTTTTTTCGACATTTTTTGGTTGCTTGAATTTTATTACTTTACGCTTAAGTGTGTTTTTTTTTTGTTTTTTTGCTCGAGTCAAGCACAAGAAATGGATATATATATATAGTAGATATATATATATTCAAGCTAGTGCAAAAGAGATGGCAAATAAGTGGAAAAATCTTCCTCATTTTGTGCCTTCTGCCTTCGAATGCAGTTTCTGCTGTGGTGTGGTAATTTCTGCCTTAAATGGAAAACTTTCAGACAATTTTCTTTAGCGCTTTCTTTCCTGTGTCCCCCCCCCACTCCTCCAGCCTTCAGAAAAATATCGATTGTGAAAATTATAAAGAATTTAATTCAACGAAAGGAAAAACAACAAATGAAATATGAACATGGGATGAGGCTGAGATTTATCACAGGCTGTGAATCAGTTTTTACCAGCTGCCGCCGTGTCCGCCGCTGCCGCCCTGGGAGGCCCAGCCACCGGCACCACCGCTGGAGCCACCATAGGAACCGCCGCCATAGGAGCCACCACCGCTCTGAGAAGCGGACCAGCCATCGGTAGAGGGTCCTGCGGGGGACCAGGCACCGCCTGAGGAGCCACCACCAGCGGACCAGCCACCGCTGGAGCCACCACCCGATGACCAACCTCCAGCACCAGCGCCTGCACCACCAGCACCGCCAGCTGCCCAGCCAGAGCCATCACCAGACTCAGGTGCACTCTCGGAGATAATCTTGATGATTTTGACAGCAGTTGTGACATCGCTGCCACCACCTGATGACCAACCCGAGGAGGAAGAACCGCCAGAGGACCAGCCAGAGGAGGAGCCGCCACCTGCAGACCAGCCACCGCTAGAGCCACCGTGTCCTCCAGAGGAAGGCGACTGTTGGATGATCTTGAAGATTTTGACTTCCTGGTTGCCGCCATAACCACCGCCAGCACCACCACCCGAAGACCAGCCACCGCCAGCTCCACCTCCGGAAGACCAGCCACCGCTGGAACCACCGCCAGCAGACCAGCCTCCAGCGCCGCCACCACCACCACCGCCAGAGGACCAGCCACCGCCGGAACCACCGCTGCTTTCGTGTATCACTTTGATGACCTTGACCTCCTGACCGCCGCCACTGGAGTCGCCATGATGATGATCATGATGATGGTCGTGTCCTCCAGCACCACCACCACCGCCACCGCCACCTGCACCGCCGCCAATGAAGCCTGCTTGGGCCACCGCAGCCACCGAGAGTAAGCAGAGAAAGATTTTCATATCTAAACTGTTTGTGATGAATGAATTTGTTGAACTGATGCCATTGCCAAGCGAATCGAGAGCTTTTATAGAGCGTTGGATTCCTCGCTGGCCTTGGCGCAACACCTCCATGAGCACATGCAACCCGCTTGCAACCCCCTGAACACTAACGGTTGCTGCTGCTGCCGCCGGAAACAAAAGCGACAAGTGCAATCACAGCCAAAACAACAGCAAGCATTGCCGATGGCATCGACGGTTTGTCAAGTGGACAACACGAAAGCATCGCCCTCGGAGAGATGCTGATCATCATGGTGTTGGTGGTGTTGGTGGTGTTGGTGGTGATGATGTAGCCACATCCATAGACGCATTCGTAACACCCAAAAACTCTCAAACGTTTTAAGTTGTTGGCCTTTAAAAAAGTAAGTAAAAGAAAGAGAAGGAAAATACAAAAATAATCAATTGTTACCATTTGCACAAAATGTTACGCTTGTTCACTCGCGGTCTCAGTTTTTGTAGTGTCTGCGTGTCTGTTTGCCCCACTGTCTGCTGTCTACTGTCTCGCCGCTTATGTCATTCCCACTTGCAGCCAAAATCATGCTCATGCACGGGGAAGTCCCCTGTTCCGTAGGTAGAGCAATATTAACCCACTTTGAGCAGCTCTCATTGACATCATTTAAATTTTATACTCTTTATAAATTTTTTTAATTGATTATTAGTGATAAATCAGCCTTAGCTATCGGTTATAATCTCTACGTCTCCATTTCATTCTCTCTCTCTCTCTTTCTTTATCTGTCGCTCACACCTTTATCTTGTTCCTTAAGTGATCTTCTGCCATTCTTCTTTCTGTTTTGTGTTTTTCTAAACAAATAATCTAGGAATTAACTGATCTAATAACTGACTCAAAAAGATACAACTGTTGTACTTAGTTTAAATTTTACTATAATATTTTATCTATTTATAACACCAGAAGCGTCACACTACACGCATAAAACTCTTTGAGCTGGTCAAATAATATCTAGTTTTATGTAACTTTTATGGTATTTAGTATTGCTTAAATAAATAATAAAATAATGCAATATAATTTAGTAGCTCATAATGCATATTTAAAGTCAGCACAGCTTATTGAAAATCCCGCTGTTACAGCTAAATTTTCATAACAGCTATTAATTTACAGGGTATCAATTGAATTCGTTGTGAATTTGTATGTGGATTGCACTTAACTTTCTTGTGTATCTCGAGACAATTATGTAATACACAAACAATCACTTGAGGCGCATGGACACTTGGAGCACTCGAATCTAAAGTCGTTTGCAGTGCAGCGAGCGAGGGGAGATCGTTCAGTTGCCTCGCTGGCTGCGATGATTAATGAATGTTTGCTTAGCGAAAGAGTGGGAGAGAGAGAGAGTGCGAGAGAGACTGTCCCTGACATGGTTAATGTGGGCAACGCAGCTACCGACATGCGTTACGCAGCAGTCAGCTTTCTGTTGGGCACAACGCTGTCCTTGCGTATTGCGCATACGCAGCGTGCAACGACTGGAAACGAACTCAGATCATCGATCATTGATCATTTTGAAGCTTGGAAAGTTCTCAATGATGCGAACTGTATAATCTTCTGGCTATAAAAAACAATTAATCAATTTGTTTTGCCAATAAATATGACCAAATATGCCAAACTAAATGATAAATCGTTTTTGCTGCTCTTGCTGTTGTTGTTGTTGTTGTTGATGTTGTTGGTGTTTTTTGCATTTTCATTCAACCAAATAAATTCAATTAACTTAAATTTCGAAAGATACGCATAATAACCGAGCTACTACCACCATAAAAAATACTAAACGTGGGAATTTGTGAGCTTTTGGTGTGTGCCAGGCACGACAAATATGCCAGACGGCCACCCTGCCGCCTATCACGCCCCTCACCTACACCCTAACCATACGCAGCTCACAAATTGGGAATTTGCTGCAGAAATCCAGCAAAAATCGGAGCAACGACGCGTGCAACATATTTTTACTGTCGCATTTTTTGCCATTTTGTGTGTTTGTGTGTGTTTGTTGCTGTTGTTGTTTATGCAACATGTTGCCAACACGCGTGTTGGGGCAAGCCGAAAAAGTGGATGCTGTTGTTGTTGCTGTTTATTAAATTTAGCCACGCTGACATTTTTTGTGTGTGGCTTAAATAAAGTTGCAATTGCCACAAAATGTTGAATGTTCGCTGGGCTCGGCAGCGTATTGTACCTCAACCTGTGGCAACCTGTGTACCGTTAACCAGCTTTCGACTCCCAGACATGACAGACGGCCTGTGTGTCCGTCTAGCTATCTATCTGTCCCACTGTCTCCGTCTTGCTGTCCCTCTGTCTCACCATTCTCAAGTTGGGCTTCGTTTTTTTATAACCAAACAATTTCGACAGTCGTCGTTTTAGTTTTGCGCAGCTCATTTGCAGTGATTTTCAAGCGATAGTTGAACATGCTTGTGGTTACTTTTGTTACAGCACAAATACCCTGTAAAAAAAGTGCCAGCAAAGGCAGACTCTACTGCCACAACTGGAAAAAAAATCTAAAAATATTTTAAAAATTATTTTATATAAAGTACAAGTCTCTTTAGATTTTAGCAACACAACTGCTTAAGCAGCACATGTTATTTAACAGGGTGTTTTATAGTCTATCACATTTCGTTTACCTTACTGCATTCATATAACCATAAACATAACTCAGCACCTTTGCCACACATATGAATGTGAGGCAGCGTTTTCAAAATGTTTCATTTGATGGTCTGTCTCTCTCTACCTGCCTTCCTCCACTCCTCTCTCTCTATCTCTCTCTACCGACCCTATCTCTCTCTTTCTCTCTGTGTGATTTTTGGGCGCTGAGATCGTGACACGTAGCTGTTGCAACAATTTGCAGCTAACGATTCACTTGCCGCGATAACTTGGCCCTAAATATGTGGCAAAAAAACAAAAAGTAAAAAAAAGCCAACAAAATAAACTAAAATAAAATAAAAGCCAAGTAAAATAAGCATGGCTAAAACTGGCACTTACATGTGTTCATATGTCATGCCTACGATCTGAACTGTGGATTCAACAGGGTCTTGATATTTGAGTGCACAATAGCATAGTTGACCTATTCAAGGCATCCAGCTGGGTCTGACAGCACACACAGATACCCTGCGTGGACAAGTTAAAGAAAGTGATAGCTTTAAAGTGCTGGGAATCATTCAGAGTTGTGATTGAAATGTTAAAGATTAAACAACACTTTTTCTTAAAAATGTAAGGGGTGTTCACATGTTATGAGAACTGTAAAAGTGCTTCGATTCCCACAGAAAGTTCAAAATAGCTAGCAGTGCTTTATAATAGCTAAAGTGCCAGCACTGCCCACAAAACACATGTAAGTCAAGAGCCAAATGGCAAACTCATTACGCAGTTGTCGCAGTTGTCAATCGATTAGCATAGAAATCGAATAACTTTATATCGATATTGTTGTTTATGGCCAGTTGTTGTTGTTGTCGTTACATGTGTGAATGTGCTCAGCTAACAACTGACAACTTGCTTTCAATTGCCGATCGCCGAAATGCGTTCAACTCATGGCAACATGTTGCACGCTTGCTCTAAGCCAAACTGTGTGCCTTTTGGCCCCACTGCACCCCCCAACACACCCTCTTAACCCCTTTACCAACCAACATTTTACGTGTCATGTGTGGCAAAAATTATTTGCTTATTGTTAAACATTTATTTGGCTTTGTAGAATTGCTGGCAACAACATGCGATTAAACCATTGAGATTTGCTGTGGCTTCTTGTGGCTTATGGCTGCTTCTTTTGGCCAAACAATTAATTAAATACTTGATTTATTTATTTGTTGAGAGACCTTCAATTAACATGTTTGCCATAGTTCAAAAGTTCTCCACTCACAATGGCTTGAAAGTAGCTGTAATTGACAAGAATTATAGACTGCATTCCTAAGCCGATTGTCGATTGCCGATAGACGATAAACGATTGACTTATTTGCTGTTGTATCGCGTGCTTTGCGCTCGTAATTTTGCCGGCTTATTAAAAATTATTGTGGGTTCGCCGACACAACGCGGCGTATGCGCAATCTGGTATATGAATAAACATATAACTTCTATATACACACAAATGTCGGACAATCTGAACGCATTCTGGGTCTGCAGCTATGTCACATTCGCTTTTCGTCTCAATTGTGCTCAAAACGACAAATTTGCGGCGCTTTGACAGTTGGAATTTGAGTTTTTGATTGACAAGAGCGGCAATCACAACGCTCTGCTGCTGAGACGCCGAGAAGCCAAGCCAAGACTGGGACACAGTTTTTGACCAACTTGTGTGCCCAAATGGCGCAATGCTTAAAGTTCAATTTATCAAGAGTTGAATGCAAATCAACCTCGACAAACAAATTCAATTCAATTATGCCGCAAAAGCGAGTTGGATTTCGAGACGGAGTTGGGAGACAGAGAAACCTACGCGAGGCCAAAAAATTGAATGCGAAAACTATTGAAAAGTATTGCCAAAAACTAAACTAAGCAATAAACAGCGACAAATATCAGAGTGTGACGCCCCCTTCGCGGCAATACGTCAATGCCAAAGCAAAAAGCGCCAAAAAAAAATGCTAAAAACGTAACGAAAATTGGCAAAGTGAGCGACGTGAGCAACAACAATGGGCAACTGCAGATAGTAAAACTATTATATAGACAAACAAACACACATACACTTATATATCTGAGATCTAACTGAACGCCAGCGTGAATTGTAGATGACCGAAAAAAAAGCTGAAAATTCAAGTGAAAATCAATAGCAGCCACTTTAGCAGAGCGAGTGAAATGGCAACAGTCCACTAAGTGAGTGAGAGAGTGAAGGAGACGGGTGAAAAAGAGAGCGCTTTGATTGCAATTCTTCAGCTGTTTCTTCGGGCTATCTGCTGCGGACTGACGTTACAGGTTTCTCAAATCTGGCACATTAATTTCAAAGACAAATGAAACAATGCAAATAAAGTGGCCGTAAGTCGCGTGGACTGCTGTATACCCTGTAAATCAGCAAAAAAGTCAAGCTTAGCATAAAAAATAAAATTTATTGCCACAAATTGTAGCCGTTTTACTGCTAAACTAAGCAGAATTTAAATCTGTTTTACAACCTGTATCGCTGTCGGCATTAGACTCTTTCTGCTGCTTTTTGTCTTGTTTTTTAGAGTTTAATTCGGTTTCGAGTTTTGAATCTTCGGATTGGTTGACATCACAGCCACCGCCAAAAACCGTAGGCGAGTTGAGGAAAGCACATGCCGCTAGTTCATCAGATGTTAGACACTTGTTCAGATCGACACCGTCACAGAGCGAGCCCTCAAGGCAAATCAGTTGGATGAGCATAGTATCAACAGTTCGTTTGAGGATTGTGGTCCCGACCTGCTCCCCACCGGCCTCCATTTCCTGCTCAGATTTCTGTACAATTTCGTTAACTGTCGTTTCTACTGCCACTTTCGGCTCAACTTCGTTGACGAACTCCGTTAGATTATCCAATTCTTTTTCTGGCGCTTCTGTCTGCTTCTCCTCCAACTCCTTGTCATTCATTTTATGCATTTTTTCTAACTTTTTTGGCTTCAGAAATAACTTCCAGCTGCAATATGCGATAAGCACAATAGCTCCGAATAATCCATGTATAAATTGTATCATTTTTATATATATACCTTGTAAGTATGAAGCGATTGTTGTGAAAAAGAGCTGCTGACTGGTATAGTTTTCAGACATGTCAGAGTCTACTAAGTTTTTATTTTCCATAAATAAATCAAACAAGTTGAGTTCACAGTAACGTTTTCTTGTATTTTGTCAACCTTCTTCATCATTCCGTTGTACCCTCTTTCGTATAGAGTATAATAAAATAGCAGTTAAAGCAATCGCTCAGCTCGGACCACCTTGTGCGACCTTCTTTCCTGAACAATTACCAACAACGGCAGCAACAACAACTTGGACAACAGCAACAATTATGGCAAACGCGAATCGCTTTAAGACTGGCCCAAACCAGTGTTGCTATTTTAACTATTTTAAAGCAATTCCATTTACTTTTCAACAGCTAGTTTTCTATGTTTAAAGCTACTTCGATCAACTTCTTGTTTGGCCTATAATATTTAGCCAGCACTAGTCAAAACAAAAAACTACTCAAATGCGAATACTCAGAGACTCAAATACGAGTACTCGATACTCGAATTTTTCGTTTTTTGAAGCCCAACGATTGCGGAGTCATTTGAAAGTTGTGCGAAGCGATTTGCAGAGGGAAAGAGCTGAGAGGAGAGAGCAGGAGGAGGCAGGGGCAGCTCCAAGGGGGCGGGCAAACTGCAGCTGTATTTGGATTCGGTGGGGCCTTTCCTTTCCTTTTTTTGTATTTAATATCTTAGCTTAAAGTGTGTGTGTGTGTTTGTTGTGTGTCACTTGCTGCGAAAGTCCGGCAAGTTGAAAGTTGAACTGTAAACTGAAGAAACGAGTCGCAGTTTTTCACACACAAAATGGCCCAAAGGCAATCGCATATCATCATTAGTAATGCTCATATCCCTAGGAGGTCTCGACAAAACGTCAACAATTAGTTGGCCAGAAGTGAATGGCATCTTGGCCAAGTTACTCGACTGTTGTTGCTGTTGTTGCCTAGGCAGAACATGGGAAAAACTATTGAAATCAGCAGCAACAAGAAAGTTAGTAAAAGCTTAGAAGATATTTAATAATTGATGCGATTATCCTCATTCTAATCAGAGAGCGGTTACATGTAGTACAACCAAAAAGGGAATAACTGGAAGATACCCTGTAAACAATTCGGAGGGGTTTGCTCGGTGGGTTTGCTACATTTGGGACTTGATTGGTGCCAATGTTCGAGGGTTTACCCTGTAAATTATAGCAACTAGTAGTAAGTAAGTAACTAAGTTCTTTAAAAAAATATACCTTCAGCTGATTCGGTAGTTTATTCTTTACAATAGTAAATTTAACTATAGGGTATGTCCCAGCCAATCATTATAATGCTGCCTGCTACTTTCATCAGTCGACTCCGAATAAATTCTCTGCATCTATTTCTATATATTGCTCTAAACTAATGCCTGAGAACCTACTAGCAACTCAAGAAGAGGCAACAACTTCTAACTGCCCACAACAACAACAGAAACAACAACAACAATAGCAAACACTTTGCTTCATTTGGAGCCTGAAAAAGATACTCGGCATAGATAATTTGCCAGCAGTGCCAAATGTAATCCGGCATATAACCGTCTAACGGTAAGTCAAAGCAAACATAAATATGCCCACAACAGCAACAACAACAACAGCAACAATGGCCAACAACAACAACAACAACAACGTTTAACAATCAGGCACACAAACATTTTCCTCTTTTTCGTTAACTGTTTCCACTATTTTTCATCCAAGTGCAGCAACAACAACAACATCAACAATGAGCTGCAAGTGGAGCGCGGGGGCGTGCTCAAGAGGGGCGGGTACAGCCGTAAGAGGAGGGACGGAGAGGGGGAACGATGCCATGCAAACAAACAACTTCATGGGCGACGTGCAAAAATTCAATTGCTACAACGTCAACGTCGTTGTTGTCGTCATCACCGCACAGTTGTTGTTGTTGTTGCTGTTGTTGCTGTTGTTACTAAGTTTGTTGTCAGCGCACAAGACGCAGAAGACTGGCAGTTACCGGGCTGCAACCTCAGCTTTAGTCGCTGCCTCAAGTTTTATGCATTTGTCAGGCTACACTTCGGGCGCCTTTTGCGTTGCAGTCAAATAAAATATAAAAGAAATGACTAGAAGTAAGTGGAACCGACTGCCAACAGCCCGGTGCTTAAGCGCTGCAAAATATGGGCAGCTTAGAGAAGTATTTCTGCAGACAAGCTCTTTGGATGGCCAGAACTCTAGTCTCTTCTATCTTTAGAGAGCTTTAATCGTGTCTTCAGCTTTATATATTGAATTCACACCTCGTGGGCTATGCCACACTCTGAATATACCCTCTTTGCTCTCCACTTTGCTACAGGGTCTCTGAAAAACTGCCATAAAATGTCAGTCAGTCAACGGGCAGTTGCGCAGACGCAGTAAACTCTGCCTGCAACCGCACCCTGCAACCGCACATGCCCCAATGCCCACCCCAAATTTCGCCAGTGCGCTTTCTTCCAACACATTTGTCTATTTGCCACACACACACACACACACACTGTTTCACACAAAGCCACTCACATACACAAGTTTAAAGTTGATTTTCATTTTTGACAAGAGTTGAAATGTATCTTTCACCAGCCGATGATCTCTGTGTCTCCTGTCTCTCTCTTTCTCTGTATCTCTCTCTCACTACCTCTCCCGCTCTTCCTCTTTCTCTCCTCCCCATTATGAATGTTAACTGCAGCCAAAACATCATTCAGAATGTGCAACTCGGCGCTTGCAACTTGCAGCGTTCAACGGGCAACTCGCAACTCTCAACTTGCAACTGCAACTCAATTCCTGCCACACAGTCAGCGCATTTTCTCTGCCTGTCTTTTTTTTCTACTCATTTTCTTTTTTATTTCTTTAGCTTTTTCCAGCTCTTTTGCTGCGACTTCAATCCACGACGCTCCACTTTTTAAAGCCAACAATTTTTTTTTTGCTTCAACTAAACAATCAACTTTTCAAACTGTTTTATTTTTTTTGCGCTTTTCTTCTGTTCGTTTAATCTTTTTCCTCGCTCTCTGGCTTTTCTATTTGTTATTGTTATTACTGTTGTTGTTGTTGTTGTTGTTGTTGACTGCAGTTTTTGACGGCTTTTATTGTTTGCCAATTTCTGGAGTCGAGGCAACGATGCATTCCAAAACGCACCGACCGTCAACTGATACTGAGCGCTCTTTCTCTTTCCCTCTCACTCGTTCTTGCTCTAGCACTAGCTGTCTTTGTCTCGCATTGGGCTAACTGGTTGTGGCCTCCTATTTTCCTCCCGCTCTTCCCCTTCGCTAGCTGGGAAAACAGCGGCGATGAGGAAGCGTTTTGTTTAGCTTGTTGCCGATCTCTGGACGTGTGGATGCCTCAGGGGATGGCTGGCAAAGGGGTGTAGGGGAAATGGTGTGGAGGGTGCAGTGAGCATAGGCAGAGGGAGGAGGTGAGTGCAGTTTCTCTCTTCTCTGCACTCCCCTCTCGCTTCTATTTATTATTGCCAATGAAATTGACTTATTGTACTTGTTGTTGTTGTTTATATTGTTCCCATTGTTGTTGTTGCCATTTCATCGATCTGTCGCTGCAACAACGAACGGTTCAAGTTTGCTTTTGCGTTGCTTTGCTTTGCTTTGCTTTTGTTAGCTGCTTTTGACGATGTTGTCGACACAAATTGCCGCTAACCTTCATGCACTGACCCCCTTGCTTAGCCGAGCCAATACTTTGCTAGCTCCCCTCGCAGACCAGCACTTTATTATAATAGTCGTCTCCATCCATGCGAATTTGTTTTACTTGCATTCTAGCCATATAAAGTCACCGAATATGGCTCACAGCGATATCATTTGGGTCTGTTAACTGTCACACGAAATGTCAACTTCAATTGTCACATAATAATTACAATTCGCAGCGTATTATTATAAATAAAAGCAAATAATTACATAAAAAGTAAAGTTAGGGAGTTTGAATACAAAAACTGTAGTAAAAGGTTCACCTAAGTTGATTAAAGAATCCGATTTAAGTAGAAGGAATTAGAAAATAATCTATTAACTTGTTTAGCAATTTTCATTAAACTAATAAATTTTTAAATTGATTTCTTAACACATTTCTCGCCAAATTCAATTTAACTTTAATTTAAACAGAAGGTAAACTACAAAATACTTGAGACATAAAAAGCCAATTAAATGCTTGTAAAACAAATCACCACTTTCGTCACTAAACTCAAGCAACTGATTAGTTTAAGATAATCAAATCACATTTAAATTAAATTATATATTGAATAAACAACAAGCACGTGTATGTTTTGGTACATATAATGTATATGAATATTTATGGACTGCAACTTGTTTAAATTTTGATTGGCTTTATGTTTTTTGGGCTATCACCTGTTTGGTTATGGCTTTAACTGCTGACTTTTAACATTTTTAAAACTCAATAAAGTGTCCAAATATGCAATAAAAGCTGCGCTTAACTCAACAGATTCGATAATGTCAATACCGAAGATATATTTGAGCAATTTCAAAGATACATTTTGGTACTCAGCTTTAAATGGAATGCAGATATGGGGTATGCTGACTATGCGTAAATAATGTTAGAGTTTTTGGCAGAATTTAGTATTACTAACAAGCAGTTTTGACACTCCAATTATATTGACTTGAAGATACAAATGTATCTTTTGGTATTTATTTAAAATTAATCACGGGGTATGTTAAAGTCTAACAGTTTCTAGTTTGCACACTACTTGTTTCTGTTTAGTTATGTGTTTTGGTCGTTTTGTAGTTGTTTATTAATTAACAAGTGACCAAATATGCAAATTAAGTATACGCCGATTGGGATTTGATATTCGATTAACAATTTTGCATACGTGAGAGCGAGTGAGACAGTGAGAAGTGTTGAGGAGAAACAGGGAGAGTGAAGCGAATAACAAGTCAAAGCAGAGGCAATCATAAGTTGTAGAAAATAGAAAATTATAACGCTCTTCTTCTGACCGTCCGTTTCTGCGTCGGTCGTTTGTCTGCTCATAAGCAAAACTGGCACAGCGTCCAAAACAAAACAGAAACCAAAAGAAGAGCAAGAAGTACAAGTAGAGGGAGAAGTAGAAGGCGGAGATATAAAACTATTTACAGTTAGTTGATTGTACCCATTTCATTTGTGAGCTTTTGAATTGTTTTCCCCCACGAACAAGAAGAACAGACAGACAGACAGACGGACGGACAGCGAGACGGAGTGAAGAAGCCAACGAACGCATTGAAGCTGTCTCCAAAAAAAAACTGAATAAAGAGAAACAAACAAAAAGATACAAATAAAATTACTTAAGCCACAACCCGTGGATCAAAGCGGTGTGGAAGAGTGGGGAGAAGAGTTGGGGCCGGCATTAAAAGTAACGCCGACTGAATAGAGAGCTGAGCTGATGAAACAAAATTATGAACCAATTTACAAATTACCAGCAACAACAAAAACCTAAGATATTTTTAAGAACAGTCTTTCATTCCGTCCGTTAAGCAGTTTATCTGTTGGTCAGTTCTTCAGTTTGTTACTCTCCTCAGTTCATCAGTGGAGTCTGTGAGTTTTGAGTAGAGTTGACCACGCCCCCTGTTCTAAGCAGCCGCAGGCATTGACCATATAACGAATTGTCTGTTCTTTAAGACTGAGAAGTATCTAGAGAAAGTATCGTACAGGTTAGTAATGAATCCTGAGATATTTTTATATTTATATTCTCTTCTCGCTTCGACAGATTCTGAATTACTTTCTTTACACCCAACTTTTTTTTATCATTTCTACTGAAATTTTAGAAAATTGTTTATAAATAAGTGTTAATATATGCGAAATACATATAAACATTTGCAGGTTTTTTACACGCCCAGTTAATCTTTAACATCTGCCTACATAACGACCATTACAAGTTTCCAACTTCTAACATCTATTTAGTGCAGCTTATTTTATAGAGAAACGTACAAATACTGTGAACAGCATCTATTATGATTATTACGGGATTTCTTGTCTAAAAAGGATAGATATAGGTGGTTTTCCTATTCCAATCATTGAATGTTGCAAATGGTATAGCCGCAAAAAGCAGAAGAGTCTTCAACACCATATTTTTCTGATTTATTCCTTGACTTGACTGAACTACTATTGTTCTTCAAGTGACATTTATAGATAGCGTTCCATTAAGCCTTGCTAATAAATTAGTAAAGGAAATTATTTGCGTAGGAGAATTTAATTTGGTTCTTAATATGTTTATGTTTATATGTTTAACTGCATAACATTTTGAAGGAAAATCAAATTTAAAAGAAATTTTTGCAAGTGCATTTTGGAGACAAGGCAACAACAAGTGCATGCAAAGGATATAACGGTTAAACATTATTCGAAAGAAGATAAGAAAGAAGAACTATGAAACATTGTGGTTGTCTGTGTCATTTCCCCAGGCTGAGTTAGCCAATAGGAATTCTTGATTTATTACATAGAAATAGCAATTACAATAACAAATATGCACTAGGAGAGATACCTTCTATAAATTCCGATCGCCTGCTAGCTGAGCTGGCACCTTAACTTATTTAGACAGATCGTTTCCTCCTTTATACACGCATACAAACTGACATTCGTATATGTATACATCATATCTATACATACATACATACTCGGCGGATCGAAGTTTCCAAGTTTCGGAACAGCAGAAACACCAGGCGAGCAAAAATAATAGCAAGCAGAAGCTGTCAAAAACTCACATTCAAAAGGGCTGCACTGAGAGAAAAAGGGTTTTAGAAAATGTTTTAAAATGCTTAATATTTTCATAGAATTTTACAACCAACAAAGATTTCTGCAAGTGCAGAACTGAGAATAAGCAACAACAAATTAGCATTGGGATTAGTAAAGTAACGGTAAAAAGATCGAGAAAGGAAATAAGAAAATGAAGAACAAAACATTGTTGTTGTTGCTTGCATGTGCCCAAACTGCGTATAATAAACCAATAGAATATTAACCAATAGGAGAGCTGCTCTTTAATTAAAGAAATTGAAAATTCAATATTGCATTTTTTTATTTTATTTTGACACTCAACGGTTTGAAATCCATTGTTTAAATGATTTTTCCATGATGCCGTGATTATCCTGGATTACCATTAGGGTACCAAAATGGTGTGGTAGTCGTTCTAGGCCAATTTGCATAGAACGTTGCAAATGATATAGCCGCAAAAAAGGCAAGAGTTTTCAACTCCATCTTTTTCTGCTTTTTTCCAAGACTTGACTAAACTGTCATTGTTGTTTAAGTGGCTTTTGTAGATAGCGTTCCAGTAAGTCGTGCTAATAATTTTGATTTTATTTAAATTAGAAGAACTTAATTATATTTTTTCTGCTTATATAAAAAAGAATTGGGTGTGGAAAATTTAATCAGACCGGCTTAAAGATCTTATTAAAACATTTGTTTTGTTTGGTTAGTATCCCTGAATTTAATAGCGCCCCAAATGGGGTAATCTGATCCGCTCCTGTAACAATAACGCATCTCCCGAAAACTGGCACAACAAAAATTTACACACTGCAAGAAAAAGAGTTCAATTACACCCTTGAAATTGCCTAACATTTTAAACGAAGATCAATACAAAAACACATTTCTGCAAGTGCATCGAGACGACTAGAAAACAACAAGTGCTTAAAAAGGATATAACGGTTAAACATTATTCGAAAGAAGATAAGAAAGAAGAACTGTGAAACATTGTTGCTGTCTGTGATATTTCCCCAGGCTGAGTTAGCCAATAGGAATTCTCTATTTATTATGTAGAAATTCATATTACAATAACAAATATGCACTAGGAGAGATACCTTCTATAGATTCCGATCGCCTGCTAGCTGAGCTGGCACCTTAACTTATTTAGACAGATCGTTTCCTCCTTTATACACGCATACATACTGACATTCGTATATGTATACATCTTATCTATACATACATACATACTCGGCGGATCGACGTTTCCAGTGGTCCGGACAGGAGAAACACCAGGCGAGCAAAAATAATAGCAAGCAGAAGCTGTCAAAAATGCACATTCAAAAGGGCTGCACTGAGAGAAAAAGGGTTTTAGAAAATGTTTTAAAATGCTTAATATTTTCATAGAAGTTTACAACCAACAAAGATTTCTGCAAGTGCAGCACTGAGAATAGGCAACAACAAATTAACATTGGGATTAGTAAAGTAACGGTAAAAAAAATGTACTCCTGCAAATCGCAACTCCCGAAAACTGACACAAAAAAAATTGACACACTGCAAGAAAAATAGTTCAATTAATCCTATGAAATTGCCTAACATTTTAAACGAAGATCAATACTAAAACAGATTTCTGCAAGTGCATCGCGTTGAGAAGACAACAACAAGTGCATGTATAACTGTATTAACTGTTAAATATTATACGAAAGAAGATGATTGAGAGACTATGAAACATTGTTGTTGTCTGAGACATTTCCCCAGGCAGCGTGAGCCAATCGAAATACTTGAACTATTTCCTAAAAATTGCAATTACAATAACGAATAAGCACTAGGACCAACATCATCTGCTGTTTCTGATCGCCTAGTAGCTGATCTGGTAATTTAAATGTTTTCGCTTTTTAAATTTTGCTAAGGGCAGTGCAACTTCGCTAGTGACGAAAGCAGACTGTTCGAATATGTAAGAAAAAGATTTTTTAAGCAAATTTAGTTATTCATATTTTACTGGTTTTATCGCTTAAACTTTCAAAATACATTTTTAAGATGTTTTATTCAGAGTCGAAGCTCGATTTAAAAGTTATTAAAAGTTTATAGGGTCAAATGGCTTAATTACATATAAAATTTTTAATTTAAAAGTTTTAATTTTAACAAATTTCAAGTTCAATAAAATATTAGAAAAGGGATTTTAAACTCAAGTCCATTTGTCACTGTTTGAGTTCTCCCATCCTGGAGGACACGGTGGTTCAATGCAACCCTGCACAAATGCAATTGCTACCAGAAGTACGATGGCTTTCAATAAGAACATTGTATTTCCTGCCCTCTGAAAGAATTGTGTCTTGTGAGTCGCTTTTATATGTCATGTTATGAAATCTGAAACAATTGAATTAGTTATGGAAATTTATTTAAAATTTTAATTTTATTTCCCTCCACGGGGACAGGGTGGCTCAATGCAACCCTGCACAAATGCAATAGCTCCAAGAAGAACGAATGTTTTCAAAACGATCATTTTTTTTTGCTTTTTTAGAAGATGGATATCAAATCGAACATTGAATTTCCTTCTGTTTAAAATACTTATAGGAAATAAGCCGTTTTTATAGGAAAGGTTTTAAAATCCAAAACAAATGGATTGGTTATGGAAATTTCAGTTAGTTAACTATTTAATTATATAAGTGGTTGTTTAATTGTTGCTAATTATACAATGCTGACAGCTTGATTAACTGCAAGATGTTCAATTCTGTGTATCAAGTGAAATTGCAGCTGCCTTCTGGAAGTCTGAATCACCTTGTGACCATCGTGCCGACTTCGTTCTTCTTCATCTGCATTGTCTTATATTATTTATTTGTTGCAATTTTTTGTTTTTCCTTTCCATTTTGGCTCGACTCTCTTGTGTTATGCTTTATTTCTGCATGAGAAGTGCGTTCATATGTATAAAGATCAGACATATTTATGTTTGTATCTATGTGTGTGTCTGTGGCAAGTTCTTGGAACTGAGTTCCATCTGTTCTTCGAGTCTGAGTGTGCTCCGTTCGCAGTTCCCAATTCGCAGTTCTCAGTTCACCTCGAGAATTCAATTAAATTGCCGCTTCAACTGACTCTGGGACTTTTTTGTTTTTCTGAACTTGCGACTTGTGTTCTTCGATTTCAAGTATTATTAATTTGTGAAAGTTGTGCCACGCCCACAGTGTCCAACGAGCCAGCCACCACACCTGCTCTCCGTGTCTCTCTGCCAAAGTCAAATCATTTTGTTCGCCGTACTTGCCACATGTACAGATTGCAACCTGCCACATTTAAATTTCAAAATCGAGTCAAGCGCTGCGAATACGATTTTGTCACGTTGATAAACTAATTGGCTTCGTCTCACGATTTCATTATCACTCCGCAAAGGTGTTCGAGTGTCAATTTGAATTTCCCTACCCTGTAAAGATAAAGCAAAGGAGGTGTATTAAATTTAAGCAGCATAGTCACTGACAAGTAAAATTTATATTGTTAAGCTTTTGAGTTTTTAAGTGTACTTCACAGGGTCTTTTACAGCCGTTCTTGCCACGCTCATCCCCGTCAGACTGTTGATCAACATTTGAGGAATTACTCATCGAAAATTCAATTGAAAAACAACAAAATCACAAGTTTTTCAACGCTTATCTGGAGCAGCAAATGCGACTGATAAAGATTCATTCTCTGACTCAACATTCACATGAATTTCGTCTTGTTTTGATTTAAGAGTTGAGTTGAGACTCTTTTGTAGCTGCATATTCTGTTTGGTATCACATATACCACATATTTGTGGCAAGTTGTTATTGTTGTGTTGCATAATCAGGCAACAAAATGGTAGCATAACAAAGCAAAACAAAACAAAACTTGTTTGCCGTTTGTTGTCCATTTGTTGTGGCTCATTTAATAATTTTTTTGGAAAAAAAAACAGAAAAAATTAATTCGCTTAAAAAAAGGAAAAACAAATAACAAATAAATAGCAAAAAGCATACGAAAATTGTAGCCATTGCCGTTAACCGTTTGCTTTGCTTTTCAGATGCCAAACAAAGATACAAAGGCGCAGAAACAGATACAGATACCGATACATGTGCGTGTCAGTCTCTCTATCTGCTCGTCGCTCTGTCTTTCTGTCTCCCAATCTCTATCTCTGTCTCTGTCCCTCTGTCTGTCTTTCTGCCCGTCTGGCTCATGAGATTGCTCATTGCGCAGTTAATTTGTTCAAGCGCTCAATGCGTCAATACAATTTGACTTTCACTTATTTCTATGCGACCCATTGCAGTCCCCTTCTCTCTGTCTCTCTCCATCACTCTCTCCCTCTCTCTTTTCTCTTTCTAACCGTTTAAGTTGTAGGACACCAGTCTGAAGATGGAGCTGTTACTGAAGCCAAAGCTGAAGTTTGTATCTCAAGTCGTCAACTTGTCAGCTCATTATGCAATTGAGTGTGAAAATATTTACAACTGACTTTGGCAGCTTCACTTTATCAGCGTGACAGTACAGTGAAGCAGCAACTGCAGCGCCACGGAAGTGTCTTCAATACAAACTACAAATATTTGAGTATTTCAATGTGGAAAACTCAATATAAAAACGAAATAAATTTCTGTGGAATTACTAATCTTAACTAATTTCCATTTGATCATAAAACCAATTGGTTTCGATTCGAAATTAAAAACGATGTCAATAAAATTAATTTATTTTCAAAAAGTGTTGATAATCTAAATCTAAATTATTTCATGTTTTATAATATTATTAATTCATTGGTTAGTTTTAGTTTAAAAAGGTTGCCCAATTCTCATATTAAACGTAGCTGAAAATGCTGCTCAAACACACCCTGTAAATTAACGATAGTCTGTCACTTAATTCCAATCACTTTTACAGTAGCTAAGCAGTTATTAAATTCCAAGAGTTCATACGTTTTTACAGTCTTTAGTTTGATTTTATGAACTCTCCCAGATTTTAGCCAAGTTAGGCAGTTGCCAGTTTCATTTTCCCAGTTCCCAGTTTCTAATCGCATGATTCAACGCTGATTGCAGCCAATGTTGTCATTTTGGCGCATTAAAAGCTAGTTTTAGCATATTTTACCACAATACTTTGTTACATATTATTATGTTAAACTTATTTATATTTATTTATTTAATACTTAAATGAAACTAGCTTTTTGGCTTTCAAATGTTGGTAGCAAAGTTTTGACTGTGCCGCAGATACAGATACAGATACAAACAGCAGCAAAGCAGCCCAAGCTTTAAAGCACAATCTTTTAGATACGATTTCTTTTGGGTTTCAGTTTCGGGTCGCAGTTGTTGTTGCTGTTTGGCGCGCGCAATTGATGTTGTAACATGGCTACCACGAGTGCAACATAGCCCCCCTCTACTGCCCCTCTCTGACTCCTCGGCAGCTTCCACACTCCCCCAAATACACAAAATGTGTGACATAATCTGTGCAGCCTTCGATGGCAGCAGCATTGTTGTTGTTGTTGTTGCTGCAGTTGCTGTCTCAGTCATTCAATAAGTCAGTCAGAGTCAACGACGAATGGTTCAATGAACCGACATCGCGTCGCTTTGCCTTTATGTACAATAAGCAAAAACAACGCACCAAAAACAACAACCGAAACAACAACCAAAACAACAACAGCAACAACTTAAATATGTTGCTGCCGAATATGTTACAAATTTTGCTCAGCGTTTGTTAGTTTTACTCTTGGATTGGGACTCCGACTCTGACTCCGATTCGGACTCCGTTTTGGACTTGGGCTCTCTGTGAAATCACTTACTGGTTTTTATGCCGACAACAACAACAACAGCTGCAAATTTGTTGCCCTCGTGTTGCTCATTTGGCAGCTTCGCACCTTTTTGTGCGGCAACAACAGCAACAGTTGCCCATTGTCAAATTGGGCACAAAACTCAGCAAAATTCAAAAAAGATTTTTTAAAATAAAAATTCAAATTTTAAAGCTTTTTAGGCTCGAATCGAGTGACTAATCGATTGCATAAGAAAATTATTGTTTACATAAAGAACTCTTTGAAAAAAATCTTGTTGTTAATTAAAATTTCGGCGTTTTAAATAAAATAGTTAAGAACATAATCTTTTGAAGAACTGCTTTTCAGCAAAAAACTCTTTAAGAAAGAAGCTTGTTAAACATTAAATAAAATGATGTAAATTTATTTAAATTGTATAAATTAGAGAACACTTGATTTTCGTCTGTTTTTCCAAACAAATTTTGAGCTTTTGTATAATTTTGAAATGCCATAACAAATACAAAAGTTGCTACTTTAGACATTTGAGAAAAATCTTGTGAATTGCGGGCCAATGAAAAATCATTGAAACGTCAATTGATCAACGCCTCAAATCGCAGTTGTATCAATAATTATTTTTCATAACAAAACCAATGTCAGTTGAGTGCAAAAGAGACGCAAGTATGTGTGTGCATGGGGCAGAAAGAGACACACAGTTACTACTTTGAGTGCAACAATCATAATTATAAGATTTACTTGGATTCAAGTCTTGAGATTCAAAGCGATTTTCACACTTTTGTTGTTTATGGAAAAAAACAACTTGTCTTGCTGCCTGTCGATTGAAAAACATTTCAAAATAATTGTTGAGAAATTTGTCTGGTCAGTGAGTGGAAGAGAAAGAGTGGGGGGGAGAGAGTTAGATAGAGTTAGTTGTAGGGCAATTACTTAGGGCCAGTTTGGTATGAAGATACAATGAAATACAGCAGTTTCCCTTACAGTTTCCCGCTTTACACTCCACACATATTTTTCATTCGCATCTTGTCTCTTTCTCTTTCAGTCTGCCCCTCTTTCGCAGCCGGTTCTCCCTTTTAGGCCCTGAGTTGCTGGCCGCTTAATGACCCTATTTTAATTTCAAGCGTCGCTTGTCCATCGCACTTTGCGGAATTTACATTATACGCCTTATACGCAGACATTTCTACATATTTTTCAGCTGTTGTTGTTGTTTGCTGGGCTTTTGAGAAGCCGCCGACAAGCGACGTTGACTTTTGGACGCTAATATGACGACGATCTTGGCCTTTGGGGTGCCACACACACACACCTGCACACACACACACCAGTCGAGTACTTAAAAGCGCCTGAAACTCAAGACAATGGAAATTCATACGTTGTTGTTGCTGCTGTTGTTGTTGTGGCTTCTGGCAAGGTTGTTTCGTTGTTCGTTGTTTCTCTTATGCTGAGAAATTAGCTGCTTCAGTTATTATTATTATGCCTGTTGTTATTGCTGCTGCTGCGGCTGTTGTTGCTGTTGTTATTGCTGTATCTATTTGCGATCGTCACTCGCCCTGGCACTTCAATGTTTAGCTTTCCAGCTTGTCTCTAGCTAGTTCTCTTGCCACTTCTTCACTCCTCTCTCAGCTGTTTTTTTTTGCATCCGCTTCCGCAGCAACTTCTTCTCAGCAGCAACAACAGCAAACAAAAGCCACGACAACAACGGCAATTATTGTATTAGCAACAAAATTGCTGCCGCTACAAAGGTCTGCTCTTCTTCTTCTACTGCTACTGCTTCTTCTTCTCGTTTTGGGCGTTTTCTTCAGTTTGACCTCAAAACTAAAAGTTGAAAAATATTTAATCTAATGTGAAAATCGCTCAAGCGTCGTCAACATTGACTTTGTTTTAGTTTTCAGTTTTAGTTGCTGTTGTTGTTGTTATCTCTTGTGTTGCTGATAATGACGACGACAGCATTGGAGACCTTTTGGGAATCGAAATTGAGTTGAAGTGCCAAGAGGCAAATGGGAAATTTAGAGCTATTCTCTATTGTTAATGAGGTGATGACACGAGCTGAAAGTTGCTCTAAGACATCACATTTTCTAGTCAAGCATTGGCATTGGTATTGGTAAAATAGTAGTTGAACTTTTTGTACTCTAAAAGCTTTATGTTTGCTAAAGCTTTAATGTGCTTTAAGGCAACTTAGTCTTAGCTTAAACGCCTTTCTAAATCTGCTTCTTATTCCGAACTTAAGCTTAGTTTTCAGCTAGTGTCATTCCGACACTTTTGCTGACAGCTCTGGTAAAGCGAAATACTTTGAAAATGTTCTGCACTGTTTACTTCTGTTTTGGCGTGAGACTTGGGGGAAATAAACAAATGAAAAATGCGCATTTGTCGTCAGTCGAAAGTCACACACACCAACGCACTCAATCACACACACACACACGCACACACACTCTCGCACACACTTGTTTTGAGTCATATGTCGTCAGATACTGAATCTGATTCCGAATCCCATTTCGATTGCGTTTTCGATTCTGTTTCTGTTTCTGAACTTGCACATAAATCACAATAACGCATACCAAAACTGGCCAGCAAATAAAATGAAATGCACAAAAATACAAAATAATATTAATAAATAAAAAAAAAAATGCAAAATGCGAAGATGGCAACGTTTTCTGTCACTTTTCGCATTTCGATTACTCATACGCATAAATATTTTTGAATCGAGGCGATAATCAGTTCAGTGCGATGAGACAAAGGCAGAGAGGTCTCTCTCCTTCTCTCTCCCTCTTCATTGCCTCTCTGCTGTGATCACTACACCCCCGCATGCATGTTGAAACGTGCATGATCACGAGCTCAAAGCTTTTTCATCATCATGCGAACATTTAATTGCAATTCGTCTACGCGATGAGTGAATTAAAGGGGGACAGGGGTGCCAGTGGTGGGGTTAGAGGGGGTCACACACTGCGCTTAGCATTTGCGCAATTTTAATAAATATTTACATTTGTTCCAAACCAATTTGCGCCATTTGTGCAACTGCTGTGCGAAATACTCAACAATATAGCTTATAGTATATATATAGTATTCACGTGGGATGTTCCATTAATAATGCTAATCAATTGATTAATTAATTCACAATAAATAGACGTTCAAAACAAAGAAATGTGCCAAAATATGAAAAATAAAACTGCGTAGGCATCACAAATTTTTGACGTGCTAGGAAATTCCAAAATTTAAAAAAGACTTCAAGTGAAAAACCCAAAAAAATATTAATTTCTATTTAATTTTGTTTCTAAAAATATTTAAATTGTAGTTTTAAATACAATATAATTTGCATTTATTAAAAATTCAAACTATGCTTGTCTAATTAATAATTAAGTTTAATCTCTGAACATATTTCACAATCGATAGTAATTTACTTGGTCTCTTGAGCTTTTCAGCAATCCCAGCGTAATTTGTCTAACTAAATTACTAAATAAACTGTGATTAATAAATACATCTTTTGCTTATGTAATAATTGCAAACTGTTAGTGCTTCCCTCGCATGCATGTCACTATTTGTTTTTGTCATCGCTTTGATTTCGCGCGCGTTTCTCATTTGGCTTGCAATTTATGCCATAAACAATGCCCAAAGGGCAAGAGGGGGAAGAAGGAGGGGGAGTGGAAACTGCAGTTTAATTTGCGGGTAAAAATTACTCGTCTATTAAAAACTGTTGACTGCTCGACTGCTGGCAAATGATGTTTGCTGTCAATGCTAAATGCAGCTACTTAAGGCCAAAGTCAACCTCGGTTCGGTTTCGCACACGTGGCAACAGTCACTCCCAGCAGTTGTGTGCCACCCCAACAGTCCCCTCGAAAAGTATACAGTGCTCATGTGACAAGCAGATGTGCTGATTAACAGATAAGTTTCAATTTGAGTCAAAGAACTGTAGTCGCTGTACAAAAGATACAGATACAGCTTTGGCTTGAGATACACATACAAATACGCAGTCAGAGTCAGATTCAGATACATATCCATTTTCATTTCCATTTCCATTTCCATTTCCATTGATATGTTTTGTTGTTCGAGGGAAATTTGTGGAAAAGTCGACGCGTCTATATTTATCAATGGCTGGCATACCAAAATTGGAGCAATAAAAGCAGCGTCTCAGCCCACAGTGTGCAGAGCGCACAGTGTGCCAAAAATAGTCAAGAATGCGACTAATTTTAGGCGAGGAGAGGATCCAAAGGAACTAGAGATGTGGCATAGGGCAGCGAAAGAGCAGCATATGCTCCAGACAGGCAGAGGAGTAGGGAGAAAGCAAGACAGAGTAAGGGAGGGAGAAAGAGAGAGAGTGCGTGTGTGTGTGAGGGAGACTTCTCGAGTGCGTATTAATAAAAGAAAGTGCAATGAATTCCCAAATATGTTAAATTGTCTACCAAACAAAGAAACGGAATGAAGCGAGAATGGAAAGGGCATGAAAGTGGAGAGAGGAAGAGACGGAGAGACGGAGAGAGTGTGCGAGTGAGAGAGCAGAGAGGGGAGCAAACATGTGTGCAACAGATACGCGAATGAATCTCTTTTAGGGGGGGCAGACTGTTGTTGTTTGAGGGGGAAAAGGGGGCGTGGAGAAGGCGGGGGTAGTGCTTCATACGAACGCATATTCAACAATGCCCGTAATTAAAATTGAAGTGGAGGCACTAAATTTAACAGCCCTCAATGAGGCAGAGTCAAGCCAAAAAGGGGCGGGGCTGCAGTGGGCAGAAGAAGACACAAACTGCGTCTTCTTTGCCACATTATTGTTGTTGTTGTTGCCACAAGTCGCACGAGTCTATTTGGCAGAGGGTGCGCTTCAAGCGAGGGTGCACTGTACAGTGTACACAAATAGAGCGCCAGCCCGACTCTCAACTGTAATCATATATGTTTACTAAAAATCCCATTGAAGCAACTTTAACTTCAATGAACAACTGCAAAGTTGTGGCAAGTTGTTGCAGCTGGTTGCAACTCACAGCTGAAAGTGTTCCCGTTTCCCGCTTTCCGAATGGGGTCTATTATATGATAAATAGTTGGGCATTAACAACACCCTCAACATATGTATGCTATATACATATATGTTAATATGAAACTAGCTAAATCAGTGTCGGAATAGTTTCTTTCAATCTGAGCATCTGGGAAACCAAAACCAAGCAAATAAATTTAAAGTATCGTCACCAAATTTATGTGGAAAGACCGAAAGAATTTTGAATATTAATTATGTTGAAGAAAACAAACGAAGCTTTTACTCATTAGTAAATTTTTAAAGAAAGCAAAAGTATTTAGAAATAAACCTAAAATTCGAATTTGCTTAACAAAAGGTTTGAATAACTGATTAAAACTAAAAGTTAATCAATCAGTTGCTCAGTCAGTGCGTTAAACAATCAGTCAAGTAATGATTTATTTACTCAGAGCTAACTTACAATTCTTCCACATGTTGTGAAGACAAATCATTAACTATTCCCACTGTTGCACGTCTTCTGTGCTAAGGGTAACTTGTCAATCATTTAATCAATCAGTCAGTCAATTTGTCGGGAATGCATATGTAGAGTTAACTATTTAAATAATATCTAGCATAATTTTGTAGACAAAGTTAAACCCTTATTAAATGAATAATATTTACTATGCTGTAAAAAATTAAATGCTTTCTTGATTGTCAATCACTCTATAAAGTCATCATTCTTTCACTCCACTGTTATAAATATGCACACAATTTGGCGTTCTTAGCATTCTGTTTCCATCATTTGTTTAAACGTTTGCTGCATTTTCTGCTGCTTTTTGGATAATTTTCCACACTTTTCCATGGCCCTGAGAACTTTTTTATTATCCCTCGGGGGCGACTCAAGGTCATACAGAAAGTGCATAAATATGCATAGTTATAAGTAAATGATTACAAGTACGTAGCTTATCTCACAGAACAACATGTGACGCCTACGTGACCGGGAGTGTGTGTGAGTAGAGTACACTGGGAGAATAAAGCTGTTGGCGCTTTTTATATCGTTATAAAACTCATTAAAAATACTTTTTAACTCTTTTGTTACAAATATCTTAAAGTGAGTGAATTAAATTTAGAATAAATCAATATTTAAATAATATATTTGAAGCACTGGCCTATTTCTCTGAGTGCATGGAGTAGTAGCTGCCATTTGAGTGTTCGTAAATAGTTCATTGCTCCGCTTAGAGCGCGACTTGGCGAGACAGTGGCTGAGAGTAGAGTGGAGGGATAGGGAGGGAAGGCGAGGGTAGAAAGGCAGCGACTTCGAGACACACACTCTCACACTCACACCCTCTCGCACACACTCACATATTTACACACTCGCTGACTGCAGTTCATAAATCTTGGCCCTTTATTCTTGGCTGCGCGACTTCAACTTGGTTTGAGTTGTTGAAATTGTTCTGCTTCTTCTACTTCTACTTCTACTTCTACTTCTCCCACTTCTTCTTCTTCCTACTGCTTCTTCTTCTTGTAGTTCTGCTTGTTGTTCATTGTTTCACTTGGCGCGCAAGTAACCGACTTTTATCTACAATTTTATTATGACTATTTTAATATTAAACTAATGAATGCGTCGCGGACACGCCGACTGTGACTGCGCCCCGCCCTCAGCCACTATCCCTTTTGCCCCACCCCTGCGGTTGCAAGTTCGCGCCCTTCGTAGATGCCACAATTTATAAACTGTTGACGACCCTCTCGAAAATTACCGACCATTGCTAATTTATGCGCCATTTGTATGATTTTCTCTGCTTCTTTCCACTGCTCGTGTTCGATCCTGTTTTTTTGTGATACCCTACACTTATTAGCTCAGTTGGCTAACAATTACAGGGTATGCTAATTGTGAGAGAGCGCATGTAACATGTTACAATCGGGCTGTGGGCGTGGCATGGCCCATATTAAGTGTCGATTGATATGCAGGCAATGCGGCAATTCAAATTGTATCTTTTGTTGTGCAACAAAAGTATCTGCAGTTATAACAAAGCGTAACTCTGGGTGTGAGGAGTGTTGGAAGAAGAGAGATTATTATTTAAGTATTATAGTTTCTAAACTTTACACACAAAAAGTATCTTTGGGCTTTAAAATTTCTTATTAATAAATAAATCTTCTGTTTATGATTTCCATTGCTTTGATGAGAGTATCTGCTTGTCAGCAATGCCACAATTATGTTATGCTATAATTATGCTCATTTGCAACAACAACAATAATAACAATTAAATGCTATTAAAAGAAGAGTTGGAAAACTCGACTATGGGATAGAAATTGTGAATAGTTTTGCATTTTGAGTGAACGCTGGGCAAATACACAGTTCAATTGTAAGCCAACGCGAGACAGGCAGAGAGTGAGAGGGGGATGGAAGGAGGGTGTGGGGTTTCTCCCCCCGCAGCTGTTGTCGTTGCCTGTTTTGTGTGCAGTCGCTTAAAAATTACCCAGACAACGTCAAATCTTGTGCTTGACTTTCTGCCTGTCAGTTGTTAACCCGGCTAAGATGTACACCCTCTTCCCGCTGTCTTCTTTCCCCCAACCCCTACCCCTACCACGTTTCTAAACACTCGCAGCGACGGTTTCTTTTCTTGCTCGAGTGAATTTTCTGCTGCCTTGACTTCGAGTTCGACGGCGACGACGACGGCGACTTGGACTTGCTTTTCACCTGTCCATCGTGTGGAAATCATGTGAAAACATGTGGCCGCCAGTCAACGAAGTCAGCTCAGTCAGTCAGGCATTCATTTAGCCAAGTTTCAGCAACAGCAACAATGGGAGCAACAAATTAAAGTAATTTCCTACCGCAACGTTTTCAACTGTTTTTCATTTTTTCTATTTTTCTCTCTCATTTCATTTCTTTTGACTGTTTTTTTTTTTTTACCAACTTTTCATTGCGTTAATTGCAAGTTTTCATATGCCAAGTGAAGTATACAAAATATTTAAACCAAATCAGATAATAATTTTGGCCAAGAAAGAAGAGCAGCTGCAAATCTTCCCTCTCTATCTCTCTCTGTTCCTATCTTTTTTCCTCAATTGTTTTAATTAGCCTCGCTGCGAATTCATTTGACACGCAAAATGCGGCAGCTTTTGAGTCGCAATTTGTGGCAAGTTTTGTTATTTTTTTCCATGCTTATTTTTTTTTGGTGTCGTCATCTTTCGCTCGGCAGTTTTCTGGTTAGCTGCAACAGCTGCTCGGCTTTTTGTTTTTGGTGTCAGTCTCACGACTCACGAGACAAACGATTGAGGCAAGTATCTCATAGATACATTTGCTCATAAGCATCAATAATACGCTCCAATGGAAATTGTCGTCAACGTTTTTTATTTTTTATTTTTATGTGTTTTTTGTTTAATGCGTCAACCGTTGACCAAGGGAGTCTGGCAAAGAGGGCGGCTGCTGGCGGGGAGGCGTGGCAGGCAACGCCGTTTGACTGACATTTATCGCAGTGGTTGCAACAGAGTTGCCGTTGCCGTTGCTGTTGCCGTTGCTTGTTGGTGTCAGCATCAGCATTAGCAACAACAACAACAACTGCGGCAGCGTTCAACGTTTTGGAAAATTTAGCACAAGGTTGCAACAAGCAGCAAAATGAGCAATTGTGGCAACAACAACAACAACAGCAACAGCGACGACTGCAACGCCAATAGTTAAAGTTGCAGTTGCATTCAAATTGCAGCCTCTGTGTTGCTGTTGTTGTCATTGCCCAAAATTGTAAATAAATAAATACTTAATTATGTTGTTCGGCCGCACCGCTTTTGGTTATCCAAAGAACTGGCTTGGCTTGACTTGACTTGGCTAACAGAAACCGCACATTGCGCATACGCCACGTTGACTGACTGCTGTGAGAAATCAACAACAAGCACTGCAAATATCAATAAGTTTGTCATCAATTCGATATTAGATCATGAAATCAATGCAACTCACTATTAAATGACTAATAAAAGTCAACTTAAAAGCTTAGCATAATTATATGCAGCTTTTGTTGTTGTTGCTACTGTTGCTGCTGTTGCTGTTGTTGTTCTTCTGCTTACTTTAGCCGCTACAATCGACAGCATCTGATCTGTCTAGATACCGTCAACAGCAAAACAAACTGAATGCAAAGCACTTTGCCACGCTGACTAAGCAAATTGTTAATTAGCCGCAAATCAGATCTGTGTCTGATCGGATCTCAAAACGGTATATAAAACTCAACTCAAGCTTTTCACTCAAAAGATTCGACTTAAGTGTGCCACAAATCAGGTAGCAAATCAACGCAAAAGATACAAGTATCTTAAGCTCAATGTGGAATGAGTTCAAGCATAAAATCAAGTAAAATGTGCTCATGATTTTCATCTCTACACATTTAATTGATTTCAATTTTTTGCTTTTCTAGTTTATTCATAATGTTTGTTAGCAGTATTAAGCACACGACCTGATTGTTTATTATTTATTTGGCACATTAACAAATTTAAAGTGGATTTAAATAGCAAGATAAGTTGTGGTAATAAAGACTTAAGAAACTTATCGTTGAACAATTGAGTTTTAATTGGTTATTTTTAATAGAGCGTTATAGAGCCTCCTTCTATTAAAATATTTATTTATCTACTTTTATTAATACTCTATTTACTAAGCCTTAAAAAGCAGTCATGTTACGTGTCCTAAGACTGAACTTGTGGGTAAATCAGTGCGGACACAAGTCCATTCACTATCTCTCTTCCCCTCTGCTTCACAACTCGCTTTTCAGCTCAATTTCCTGATGATTCTCGGGTAAGTACTAACTGCTTACTATGTTACTTGTGTGCCGAGTGTGTGTGGCAAGTAGGATAAGTTGTTGCAGGAACTCAATCAGCACTTTTGCAGTTATGAAGCGAGGCAACTGCAGTTATACGAGTGCATACAACATAAGTTCAGACTCAGTCTCGCACTCGGACTCTGACTCAGACTCAGACTCAAAGCGAGGCTGTTTAAGCACTGCAAACTCCACCCACGGATCAGCAAACATAATAGATAACAGTCAGTGGTCGGGGGAGTAATGTGAGAGGGGTATTAGTGTAGCAGAGTGGGAGCAGGGGAGCAAAGGACGTCGTCATAGCCAACGGCATCCGCTGTAAGCACAGAACAAACTGCAAAAAAGTACAAAAACAAAATAAAACGAAAAATGCGACGCTGACGTCGATGCTGACGTCGAAACTGAAGCCAACGACCGCAAAGCTTGCAATGTCGACGTCCCTCTGACTCTACACCTCCCCTCCCCACACTCCTCTCGACCACTCCCTCTTCCTCACTTGTATGTGCGCTCCAAAAATGCAGCAGCCAAACAAACCACTCGACGCGACGCAACTCAACGCGTCTCGACGCGTCTCGACTCGACTCAAGTCGGGGATCAGTTTCCACCCCCGCCACGTACCGGAAGTAGAAACATACACAGGTACACTGGTAGAAAACAAGTAGGGTGCTGTGAGATACATTTGATTTTATTTTAATTAAATTTAATAGTGTGAAATTTTTAAAATTCAAACTAGAGATTTGTAGTATTTTCTAGCGCTTTCTTCAAAAAGTCTTCAGAAAGCCCATATATTTTGGCTGCGTGTATACATTCAGCTTTTGTTGTTGTTGTTACTGCTGCTGCTGTTGCCGTTGCTGCATCTGCATTTGCGGCGCTCGCAGCAGCAGGAAAACAGCAGCAACTGCAAGTCGATTTGCAGGCAGCTGCTCAGTTTGTTTGCTCAATTCCACTTGCTCTAACTCTGTCTCTGTCGCTATCCCTCTCTCTCTCTCTATTGCTGTCTCTGTCGCAGTGTCAGTTTGTTTGGGTGTTGCAGATTCTTGGCTGCCAAACAGATGTGGCATGTCGTCATTGTTGCAATCAAAATGGCGTTCTCTAAACTTTCAAACTTTCCGTTGCCTCACAGACATTTCTCCCGCTCAAAGTTTTCGGTTTTTTGTTCTTTGTTTTTTAATAAATTGTCGTCACTATAAAATTTGCCTGGCCCCAAAAATAAACCCAAGCCGGCGTGACAATCGACGTCGCTGTCAGCGTAGACGTTGCCGTCGACGTCGAGAGTTCAGAACATAAAGAGAATTTAAGTATTATTCTCCAGCGATTCGCTATGCGTGCGATTTCTGGAAGCCTGTTCGAATTTTAAGCTATTTTTATTGAAAATGAGCGATATTCTCAGTGTGCCCCAAAAGTGTCAGACAAAGCCAAGAGAGAGAGAGGAAGAGAGACAGAGAGCAAATGACAGTGTTAGCAACTGTCGAAGAGAGCAACAGAAAGCATAGTGAGAGCAAAAGATTTGGTGCTCCCTGCATACAAAAGTATAGCCCCCTATATGTGTGTGCGCCAGTGTGTGTGTGTGTGTGTGTGTGTTTTTAGCATGTAAAACTGTGTTAAGTGCAGGCCGTGGACTGAGCAGCGAACTCGGCTCCATTGAGGGTTGCATTTGATGCACAGGCAGCTAGCAATGATGGCTTCATTGTCAGTTTATGCCACACACACACGCCCACATACGCATCCATCCACACTCACACTACCACGGCACAAGCAGCCACTCAACGTGTAACTGCAGCCAAATTAATGCTACGAAACATGAATATCCTTCCTTATAAATATAATAAAACATTAAAATTATTTTAATATATTTAAGTTAACATACGATAACAATTTTCTTAAACTTAAACATTGTTGATTCAACAAAAGTTCTCGATTAATACCAGAATAAATGTGATTTTAAAAGATTCCTTATAATTCTAAAAGAAATCAAGCATATAAGTATTTAAATAAGAATTAACTTTACAATTGTCTATATAAATGTTAAGTAAGTTGCGCTATTTTCTTGCAGTGTAGTTATAGTTTATCTATTAGACATGACCTACTCAGACCTTATCTATACATTCAAAATTGAACCAAGTTCCTATCATGCTTTGTTCATATCACACTCAACTTCAGTCTAAAGTTTTAAACGATATTTTGAATAATTTAATTCTAAAATATAAGTAAAACATTTGTTTATTCATTTATACTGTTTATTATCTATTCGATTGACAATTCGTTCACGTCGTATGCATATCAGACCCAAGATTTCTAGAGTATTTGTGTGAGTAAGAAGCGAATTCTGCGATTCATTCTCGCTCACAAAGTGCAATCAACACTGCACACTCTCGGCTTTCAGTTACCGTTCCCCCCTCCGAACCCACACTCTCAGCTCTTATCTCTCAGTTTTTCTTTTATATATAAGTGCATGTGTGTGTGTGTTTGTGTATAGTATATATTTTGTCATATTTCGTAGATGCAAAGAAAGAAGCAAACAAACATATAGAAACTGCGCTTATTACGCCCTGTTGGCGACGAACCCATTAGAAACGAGCTTGGAAGAGTGGCAGGAGAAAGGGCAGAGGAAGCAGCAGTGGGAGAGGAAGGGGTAGCGAGAAAGAGGCACTGTGGACTATGCACTATGGTTTTATAGTTATGGCCATGGCTATGACTATAACTATGACTGCAACTGCGACGGTGACTGCGACTGCGACTGCATTTTGCCTCATTTCGATTCATTTGCAGTTCTCTTAGGTACTTCCTATTCTCCTTCCCCCCGTTCTCCACTTCACTACCCACCCCTTTAGGCCCCTGCTCACTCCTCTGCCATTTGGCACTTGCTACTTGCTATGCGCTCTGTATGCTTTCGTTGCCTTCTTTAGGCTCCTCCATTTCCAGTTTTGTTGTCTGCTGTCGGCTTTTTCGCACATTTCGCCCATTGTGTATATTTGGCAAGTTGTGCACACACTCAGCCTCATCATCAACGAGTCGCATTCGCATTCGCTTTTCTACTTCTGCTTCTCCTCCTCCCCCTCCATCTCCCTACAGAACCCCTCTCCACACTCCCCACACCACACAAACCAAACGAGAATGAGAACAAGAACGAGCTGCAGAGGAAGCGGGAGCGGGAGAACGTATCCGAAAACTCAGAGTCTCTGTCTCTCTGTCTCTGTCGCTGTCGCTGCCTCTGAGTGGAGTGTTCTCTTGTCGTTTGCTGTGCGCCTGTTCCGAAACGACTCAAACTGAGAGAGAGATAAAAGCATCTTGTGAATAGATGATGCTTCTGTGTTGATAACGACATAAGTCCACGCTACAATTTTCAGTCTCTGTCTCTATCTCAGTCATGCCTTTATTTCTCTATGCCAGTGTGTGTGTGTGTTTGTATCTGTGTGTGCGTGTGAGTGTGCGTGTGCATATCTGTGACTTTTGCGTGAAAATTGAGCACAATTTCTAGATGCAAACACACATACACACACAGAATCACACAAATGGCACATAACAGTGTTGACAGAGCTTTGACAGTTTATGGTAAATAAGCTAGATTCAATTAAAATGTGTCTAGAAAATTTAAAGAGCATAAATGGTATTTAATACTGTATTTTAACTTAAAAAACAAATAAGGTACACTAACAAAACATAATAAAATCTGCCAAAAGCAAAAGAAAATAAATGTAGAAGCTTATAACTAACTTAGCTATTAGGTTAATGAATAAATAGTACAATACTTAAAAATTCCAATTAAAGTGATTGCAATTTTTAATAAAAATTATTTATAAACAACTTTAAAATATTTTAAATTCAATATTTAACCTTAAACATGCTAAATTGCCAACACTAACACACTAGAGTCGTGGCATTACAAGTATATTACGAGTACGACAACTCCACGCTACTTCTGAGGTTAACTGCACTACTCTATCTCTTTCACACACTCTCTCTCTCTCTCTCCCTCTCCCTACCTACATCTCTGTGTCTCTGCCTCTCTCGCTGCGGGTTGAGTGAGTTATGAAGTTGCAATTGTTGCGTGGGCGACTCGAATCTAGACTCGAATTGTCAGCTTTCTGTGCTCGATTCTCAATTCTGTTAGCTCTCTCCCTCTCTCTCGCTGTCTCTCTCTTCTCTCGATTTATTGTTGTACTTAAGTCGGGAATGAAATAAACTGGGCGACATTGTAATGCAATCTGTGAAGAGTTTTCCATCACATTGAGGCGTGGAAAAATGCGTTCACCGTTAGCTTTGGCCCTGGCCATGAACATAAAAACCCAAATACGTTACCATAACTTACGATACGTTAAGATCGACGACGGCAGCTTTGAAATGCATTTCATAGCTGTAAAATGCAACTGCCACACACAAAGAGACACCACACAAAAAAGATACACCACTACTAATGTATCTATCAGATACAAATGCGTGTGGATGCAAATGCATTATGGTTTAGTCACCAGTCGATCAATTTGATCTGGCTACACGCTTTCTTCTTTGTTCTTCCAAGTTTCTTGACATTTCGATTGCCCTCAGTTAAAAGTTTAAGTTTTGTTAACTTGGCTTAATATTTTACTAACTTGTGTGTCTTGTTTCCTTTGCGTCCTTTGACATATGCCATTTAATTGCTCAATTTGCATGCATCCACTGCAGATTTAGTTGTTGTTGTTGCACTTTCATTTGGCCTGGCCTGCAACTGCAACCGTTTGTGGCAAGCATATTTGCTCTAGTCATAAATTATGCCTAATTATGCGGCATCTTAGCAAAGATTGGCCAACTACTGAACTGAACTGAGCTCAGCGCTGAGCACTCTGCAATTTGTCCAAGCCAACAACAGCAACAACCCACTCATGTGGGTTTTGGGGCAACTGTATAGCCCCCAAGCAGACAGATCTTAAGAGTGTATTTGCTGATGTATATTTTGGATAGACTGAGCGGGGATTGCGGTATATTAGTTAGGGTATGCATTGTGTGCATTACGAAATATTGCAACAAAATTTTGTGTGTCTACTTTCATTTTTGCTGCTGCTACTGCTGCTGTTCGTTGCAGCTGCGGACTTGAGTTTTGGACTTAATTGTTACTTAGGCTCGTCAGCAGCTCGAAATTAGCCGCAACTTTCAACAGCAGTAAATGGCCAAAAGAAAGTTGATTTTTTGGGCCATAACAAGAGGGTAACAACTAGTTGTTGTACTGCAGATTTCAAGGTCAGTTCGTAGGGACAAACAATAGTAAATTGTATGTGGTTGTTGGCATTCCATGAATTTTTCTTCTTCTATTTTTTGTTCACTTTGTGTTCAACTTAATTAAAAGGCAAACAAAAAACGCAACCTCATACACACGCGCACACACATGGAAAAAAAAAGAACTGATAAAACACTTTTTATCAGCTTGAAGAAAAAAAAAGTATACAAAATATAAAAACAACAACAATAACAAAAAACAAAAACAATGTTGAGACATTTAACCACGATAATTATACAAAACATGTGGCCACAAGTCTTGGGAACTCGAGAACTTGGGAACTCGATGGAAGTTAGCAACGAATACAATTGATAAGCATTTAGAATAGATATATATATAGTGCTACGAATATATCTGGCCACTTGGCACTCACACACACACACACACACACACACGACCTGTTCGAGTACACAACAAAAAATAGAACAAGAATCTTTTTTAGATACATTTCAAAGAATTTTAATTTGCTGATAAAAATCCAGCTAGGAATATATAGAGGTATATAAGTATACAAATCTGAGAAATACGTTTCAGCGCTTGCCATTTAATTTCTGCGTTTTTTTTCTGTATTATTTTTAAATTTTGCGTCTTATCTGATTAAACGCAGATAAAAGGCAAATTGATAACCTTTTAAATAATAAAGTGAACGATCTTTTATGTTTAAACGCTGTCAAGCCCACAAAAAATAAAATAAAGTAAGAAAGTCAGAGAGAAGTAGAAGTAGAAGCAGAAGCAGAAGCAGAGAGCTTATCAATTTTATGTTTATCTCCAAGCACAAATAAATGTTGGCAATCATTTGCCTAATTATAATTCATTTTATGATCACACATATTTGCATTCATTTTATGGCGTCTTAGTCGAATAAAAATAAGAATGAGTGGAATAAACTTGTACTAGAATGGCTGTAAGGTTGTGTGGACTACTGCTGTAAGACCCTGTATCCTTCAATTAACCCACCGAAGCCGGAAAAATAAGAACTTTAAATGCTCCCAAACAAAAAAGAATGAAGTGAAGAATGAAAACTAACTTTAACTAATCCATCACTTTTGTCTTTAAAACTTATTCTTAAGAATATTTTTTATTGCTTACTAACAGCTTTCAAGCTTTGATTACAGTGTGTAATTATCTAAGAAAATGTTTAAGTGATAAATCAAAATGCATGAACGGCATCTTGATCTAAGTTGATTCTCTTTTTTAAATGCTCTTTTCAGTTTTTATTAGTGATGACAAGAGCTTTAATGGGTTAACAGCTGGACAGAGGAACACGCACTCTCTGCCCACTGTACCTGGCACTCCCTGCTGCTGCCCACATACGATTGCAACGCATCGCAACGCATTGCTTCTGTCACCAGCGTAGCCAATGCCGCTGGGCAGTGAGTCTGTCTGTTGAGAGTGTGAGTCTGTCTGTCTCTCAGTCCGTCTGTTAGATGGACACACTGTAGCTGTATCTGAGTCTGTGTCTGTGTCTGTTTCTGTGACTGTGTCTCATCTCATAACGTCCAATCGATGTGTGTGGCCTGAGCAACAAACTGGGCCGATACAGGCAACGGGAGTGGGAATTGGTAATGGTAGCAGGATGGAGAAGGGGCAGGGGCAGAGGAGGGGCACGGCCTGCGCCTCGGGTAAGGGGTTCGGGGATCTGGAAACGACAACGACAACGGCGCCGACGATGGAATGCTGTTAGTTATAAAATGGCCACAAAATCATAACGCGGGCGTGGGTTCTACCAATGTTGACCACTTTCCTGGGACCCAAAACCGAACCTGATATTGACGATGACGATGACGAGTTGTTAGTGCCACCGCCAACCACTCTGTATACCCCTCCATCTCTCTCTCTCACAGTCTCCCTCTTCCTTCCCTTTCGCACACTGTCTGGACCATCAAAGAGTTGGTTCAGAGTGTGAATTAAAATGTTTTTTACATGTGTTCTGTGCAGACGATTGGATCAAGAGCCAACAGTGTGTAAGAGAGAGAGAGAGAGAGGAAGAGAGCAAGAGAGATGGAAGCTAACTCAAAACGAAATCAAAACTCGTCGCAGTTGTTTTATGAGTTTTAGAAATTCTTTTCAACTTGATTTTTATATGTTTTTCTATATCGATAGACAGCAGACATTTCCATGCACTCTCGCCCACAAAATCCAAACTTGTTTTGTTTTTCTCGTTTCTGTTTGCTGTTCTTGTTATTATTATTAGTTTTCTATACCGATGTAGACGTCGGTGGCGTTGGTGGCTCGCTTTGAATAATGATGATAAGCGCAGCTCCAAAAAGAACACAAAAAAAACAGTAAGAACCTTTTAGCCATCCATCAGGCCAATCCATATGAGTACAAACGAATATTTATATAGTCAAACTCACACTCACACTCAGGCTCATAATCATTCATTCCCTCCATTTGTACATCCCTCCACCTATCCATTCATCCATCCATCTATCTGTCGTTTGCTTTTGATTATTGACTTATTGTGGCATTTATTTTGTGTGTATTCCACTTTTGTTTCTGTCGGTTTTTTTATACTCTCTGCAAGAGTATATTGGGTTTGTGCAAAAGTATGTAACAGGCAGAAGGAGGCGTGGCAGACCCCATAAAGTATATATATTATTGATCAGCATCACAAGCCGAGTCGATATAGCCATGTCCGTCTGTCCGTCTGTCCGTCTGTCTGTCTGTCTGTCTGTCTGTCTGTCTGTCTGTCTGTCTGTCTGTCTGTCCGTCTGTCCGTATGAACAAACAGATTTCAGAGATGGTAAGAGATACAAGTTCGAGCTTGGTGTCAAACGATCAGATATTTAGTCAGTCAATACAAGAATCTTTTTTTTTTTTTTTTTCGATGCCACGCCCCATTCGCCCACAAAAAGCAAAAAACTGGACACACCTCGTGAAAAATTGGTGTTTTCGGCAAATATCTCAGTAACTATGGCACCTAGGATCACCAATTCTTGTACGGGAGTTCCTAGCGACAGCATAGTTGCATTGCCATCTATAAATTTGGACTGCCACGCCCACTTTTCCCACAATTTATAAAATAGTTTTCAAGCTTCAATGCCGTTTTTTCCGTATCGTACAGTATTGTAGTTTATAACTGGTGTGGAGACTAACTATATTAAACTATCCTGAAAGGCGCATTAAAAATCGGACTATAAACAAGAAAACTAGAAGCGTTACAATATTGTTAATTGAACGCAATATCAACCCATTGGTGCAAGCGAGACAGAAACACACAAGCACATGCTCGAACGTTTTTGCTGCCTGTGTGGCGGCAGCGCTGCCCGCGGTCGCTGGCTGCGCCGAATACACACATACATACATGCATGCATCATATATTGTCAAACGTATGTGTATTCGCAACAAACAAACAGATGTGTGTTTGATTATGCTTAGATTGTTTTTGTTTCAACGTGTTTTAATGCAAGTACTATTCATTGTAATATCTGGATACCGATTTTAATAATTTAATCGGGAAAATGCAGAGAGTATTATACGGTCGGGCGCGCTCGACTGTACTTTTCTTTCTTGTTTTTGCTTGAAATCGTCGCCAGGTACACGAGAAATCGTCACGGTCAGCAAAAGATACTTTTGGGAGCCTATGCAGATACAGATACGGATACATTTGAAGCGCACGCTTGTCCATTTTGATGTTGTTGTCATCAATTTAGGAGAGCCAACAACAAATGAAACGAAACAAGAACAAAACCAGACATTCTTCAAGACAAGACAAGACAAGAGAAGACAAGTCGAGACTCGTCGCTTTTCGTTCTCATAATTTGTTTGCCTCAACTTTTCCCCCCTCTCCACAGCCAAGCAACAACATCCCTCTTCCCACATCCCAAGCGAACCGCGTTTCCCATGCCCAGTTCTCAATCCCGTTCTCAATTCTTTTCTTTCTCGCGACGTCGTCGACGACTGTGAGAAAGATTTTATTTCGTTCAAGTGGTTTTTGATTTAACACCAAACAACAACACTGGCAAACAAGCAATGGAAAATATTTTAATGATGCGTCGTCAATGCAATTCAAGAAAGAAAAGAAAGAAAATAAACAGATTTCTAACTTGTTTGGTGGCCTTTCCATCGATCAGTTTTTCTTGCTTATTTCGTATTTCTTGCTTTGAGCTCAGTTCAGTTCAGTTCAGTTCAGTCTTAATCTCAATCTTTGACATGATTTTCATTATACAAATATGCAGTTGCAGCATGCAATTGATTAGAGCCGTTTGCATTGATCCTACACAGTAAAACTCACCCTAAAACAGCTCAACGAAAGGGGTAGCTTAAAGGACCGGCAAGCCACTCGACAAGCTGTCAATGGACTTAATATACTTATGTACCTATATATAAACGTATATATATGTGTGTACTATATATCGATGCGGTAACATCTGTCACGGCTGCTTGCCGTACAATAACCACAAACAGGACACACGGAAAACAAAAAAAAACGAAACTGGCACCTTTAAGCAGCTTTCGGTATTTACACAAATTTTAAATACTTTTAATGGTCTCAGGAAACTGGGTATAATTGCATTAAGATACGTCGTGCAACAGTTCAATTAATTATCAATGATAAACGAAAGGTAGTTTAACAGGTACTATAATTCGATTGTAGCCGATCTGGAGTTTAACAAATGAAAGGTTCTTTTGACAACGGCTTGAAGGTAATTACATCTGTTAAGACAGAAGATCTCCTCAGAACAGGTTCTAGAAATTTTAAGATTCAACATACGATCATAAATTAACAGCTTTTTTGGAATGATCTGCAGTAAGAAATAACTGATTAGCATAAGGATTCAAAGAACATTAACACAATCTATTCATCTTTCTACTTCTACTAGTACTACTATCCTTCACTGATTCCACATTATTTAGTTCGTCTTAAACTTAAAAGGGATCACTAAAAAGCTGAACAAATCTATTAAATTCTTTAGAAAATTGTTTGTTTATTCAACAGAAAACCTTATAAAGAGCATTTAAAATTCGTTGTAAATTCATTATGTATTTCACGATTTTACTCTTTAATGTGTTTTTATATTTTTTTTAATTTTTTAAGCCCATTAAAACATATGCAATACTTCTGCTGTCGCTGTTCTTGAGTCAAACCAACATATTGCTGATGATTCACAGCTGATGGATAAAGGATACTTTGTTGATCGCTCGTTAAGGTGGCACTAATCGCGTGACCTCGAGTGTTTTTGTGTGCTGTGTGTGCAGCATTTTACGGTCACTTTACACGCTGTTTATTCACGGCACTCGAAAATGCTTCTAGAATAAATGTCGAATGATTCAAACCATTCATAAAAAATGCCATTCTATTGCTTTCTTCGCTTTGTGGCACCTTTCTTTCTTGCCTGCTTTCTTTCTTTCTGTTTGATTGGAAGCGCTTAGGAAAATTTACACACACACAAACACACGCACACTGAGAAAACAGGGAAAGGTTGGAAAAACGACACAAAAAGCGGGAAGCCGTCTTTTGCGTAGGTAGCTTCGACAACTGGGCCAAGACAATACGTAGAACGGAAGAGAGTGAGAAAGAGAATGAGTCGATTGAGTGGAGTGAGTGTTAGAGCGAGAATGTTGTAGAAATTTCACCTTTTGCAGTTGCAGTTGTCGTCGTTTTTGTCGTTCTTGTTGTTGTTGTTCTTGTTTTTTGAGAGCACGACGCGTGTCAGGGGCAACCAATTAGCCCGGAGACTCTGCGGTATCTGTGCAGTCTTTTATGTTGTGTGATATAGGGGTTGTTGATAACCAACACAAGCCTACGCAGGCACACACTGAGAGAAATCTTCTACTAGCAAGGGGTAGAAAAATGGACAATACATTTGTACGTATAGATAAGAAGTAATCAATGCTTTCAGAACTTATTTTGCTTACTGGGTTATTTATTGATACTTTAGAATAGAATATCTTCCAGAATTTGTGACCAGTTCCATAAACTTTTCAACAACAACCCTTAGTTTTCTCCCAGTGCATTTGGATCGCTGATCGCTGCCTTGTGGCTGACGCTGATGAGCCGCAAACTGCGCAGGAAGCTTCATCCCATTGACAAGCGCATTTAGGGGATAATTTTCGGTTGCTCCCCAAAAATAAAACTGGGAATAAAAAGGCAAAAGCCGAGAAAAGCAAAGGCAAAAGGAAAAGGAAGCGGCAGACAAACTGCGCAGGCGCAGAGACAGACGCAGCGTGTAGGCAGCACAAAACAAGAAAGAAAAGTACAGTCGAGCGCGCCCGACCGTATAATACTCTCTGCATTTTCCCGATTAAATTATTAAAATCGGTATCCAGATATTACAATGAATAGTACTTGCATTAAAACACGTTGAAACAAAAACAATCTAAGCATAATCAAACACACATCTGTTTGTTTGTTGCGAATACACATACGTTTGACAATATATGATGCATGCATGTATGTATGTGTGTATTCGGCGCAGCCAGCGACCGCGGGCAGCGCTGCCGCCACACAGGCAGCAAAAACGTTCGAGCATGTGCTTGTGTGTTTCTGTCTCGCTTGCACCAATGGGTTGATATTGCGTTCAATTAACAATATTGTAACGCTTCTAGTTTTCTTGTTTATAGTCCGATTTTAATGCGCCTTTCAGGATAGTTTAATATAGTTAGTCTCCACACCAGTTATAAACTACAATACTGTACGATACGGAAAAAACGGCATTGAAGCTTGAAAACTATTTTATAAATTGTGGGAAAAGTGGGCGTGGCAGTCCAAATTTATAGATGGCAATGCAACTATGCTGTCGCTAGGAACTCCCGTACAAGAATTGGTGATCCTAGGTGCCATAGTTACTGAGATATTTGCCGAAAACACCAATTTTTCACGAGGTGTGTCCAGTTTTTTGCTTTTTGTGGGCGAATGGGGCGTGGCATCGAAAAAAAAAAAAAAGATTCTTGTATTGACTGACTAAATATCTGATCGTTTGACACCAAGCTCGAACTTGTAGCTCTTACCATCTCTGAAATCTGTTTGTTCATACGGACAGACGGACAGACAGACAGACAGACAGACAGACAGACAGACAGACAGACAGACAGACAGACGGACAGACGGACAGACGGACATGGCTATATCGACTCGGCTTGTGATGCTGATCAATAATATATATACTTTATGGGGTCTGCCACGCCTCCTTCTGCCTGTTACATACTTTTGCACAAACCCAATATACTCTTGCAGAGAGTATAAAAATAGTGCGCAGGTCGAAAAAAAGGACGAGGACGACGACGAGGACGCATTTCAGGACTCGCTCCAATAGTTTTTTGTGTGAGCCTTTAACATCTGCTGGTGACTGTCTGCCAGATTGTGCGTCTCCTTCTCTCACACACTCTCTCTCTCCCTCTGGTGTGCTCTTCTGACAGGACATGTGCGTTTTTAGTTATTGAAATTTTTACTTGTTTTGTCCTGGTCGTCGGTCTCTGTGCATTGAGTATTTAATTGCAGATAATATCGACAACAAACAGCAGGCAGCAATAGCAGCAGCAGCAGCAGCAGAAGGATGAAATCAACAGCTGAATATATTTTTTATTCCTTAAACATTTTTTTTCTTGCCGGAAATGCATTTGTAGCCAAAGCAGCTCCCCGCTTGGGACATTTCTTCTTTGTTGTCTCTTCTACTCTTTGGAGACGCGCACGTGTCAATAATTGTTCAGTTGTGGAGCTCAAGGATCAGCTGTCCTTTCAGGGATCGCCACTTGAGCCGAACAAAAGAACAACTGAAGTAGGTTCTTAAGCAGCAGTTCTCTCTAGTCACCTTCCTTTGATAAACCTGAACACCTTCGATTTCTCAGAAATTACACGAAACATAGAGACATAAATAACAATAATCCTTTTGTATTCTATTTATAATACCAGATTACAGCAGATGTTTGTAAATATTTGCATTATATACCAAGCTCAGTCTTAAAAATAAAAATTAAATATTTCATATTTTTAGAAAGTTATAAAAAAGTAACTGGAACAACACTTCAAAATTATAGTAATAAATAACAATTATCCTGTCATGGCCTTTGTGTTTCAGTTTTGAATTGCTTCCAGGTGTTTGTAAATAGTTTTGTATGAATAAAAATTTATGATAATGGAGCACAATTTTAGTAGCATTCGACTAAAATTAAATTATGCACAGTAAGCAAATAAATTGAAACACTTTCTACTTCCTATTTGTAGCACCAAAAATGTTTGGAAATAAATAATAATTAGGCTGTCGGTGTTTTTGGTTCATAGCGGTTCCAGGTGGTTCAATAGGAGTTTATTTTATTTTAAAAATTAATTAAGGTAGTTCATAAAATAGTTGTATATTTAATTGTAAAATAAACAAAGGCTCACATAAAAGTTTTTACTATGTGCTATTAAATTTCAAGTTTTCAATTCGTTTTTATAATAGATTCTTTTGGCTAACTATAGCATTACATATTTCTAAAGATCTTTTGAGAGCCAAGCATCCCATAACCGTTATACTTTTGTGAGTTTTCACCTGCAAGAACTGTTCGATTGCTTCCGCTTGTTATGCAAAAATTCCATTCGTTTGAAATGTTTTTGCAACTGAAATTCATGATGCCGCAACGGCTTAAAGATTCTGAATTGTTATTCTTGGCCATTGAATTGCATTTAGCTGCAATTTGCCAGCAGCAACAACAGCAGCAACAACTACAGTTTTAAGCTGCCTAAACAAATGCAAATTAGTTGCGCACTTGGCCAACAGTTAACTCTGAGCACTCATCCCTCTCTCTCTCTCTCTCTCTCTGTCGCCTTTAACTCGGTTCAAACCGAAACTCAACTTGGTTCACTCAATTGCAAAAGTAACGGCAAAGCTAATGCCAAAAGCAGCAGCAACAACAACAGCAACAACAGCAGCTAATGTAATTGTATTTGTAAATGCCATAAAGTTGGCAACACTTGCTGTGCCAACAACAGCAACAGCAATACAAATGAATTATGTTGGCTGCCCAGCAACCGTCCCCTGTGCCCTCTACGCCCCTTCTTCCCTACGCCCCTGTAGCCGAGCCGCTTTAAGCCACACAAATGTTGCTTCAACGTTTGCAAATGAAGTTCACGAGATGGTCAAGACGATAATGTTGGCGAGCGCATTTTGCCAAGTCATGTTGTTGCTGCTGCTGCTGCTGCTGTTGCCCTGGCACCGCAGCAACAACATACCGTCGACAGCAATAGCAACAGCAAACAGCAACAGCAACAACACAATTCAGTTAGTCAATGCGCGTCACAGCGAACGAGTTTTTTGCTGCTGCTGCTGCGACTGAGGCTGCTGCTGTTGTTGGTGTCCATTTTGTCGCCGTTGTTGCCCTCAAATAGTTGAAAATCAAATCAACAACAGCAACAACCGCGCAGCTTAAGCTGAAATCTATGTATGTAAAACTCAATTGAAGCGCAGCGAAGTTCCCCACAAAACACTTCTCCCCGTCGCTCCACTTTTTATTTTCTTTTGCTGTTTGCCTTTTGTTTGATTTAGTTTATGCATCGCCCGCCACACTCCTAGCCCCCCTCTGGTAAGCCCCACTCGCTACAAACCAGCCCATGTCTCTGCCCTTCCCATTGGACTCATAGGAGCAAAGCTGACGCTGACTTCAAGTTCCAAGCCAAAAGCTGGCTGCAGTTTCCCCACAGCACCACAACACCCCAATCACACATCAGTGTTGCCAGTGTATTGACAGAGCTAAAAAAAGCTAGTTTTTAAGTGGGAAAAGGCTAGAAATTAAGATATGTCTTAAGAATTATGTTATTATGAATAATAAATTTCCGCTTTTCTTAAATTTTTCAAGCATCTAAAATAACTAGCCTTTTAAAGCTAGCTTTCTAGCTATTAAACTCGCAGCACTGTCGCACAACTAAAACTGAATCTCAGCTAGCGTCGCTGCTGTCGTTGGCGTCGCTGTCGCTGTCGCAGTCGCCGTCGTCGTCATACAAATATTTAGTAGAGTATGAAGTAGTTCGGGTTCGGTACATAAAATGTGTTGACCTCAGTTGACCTCGTTTCAGTTTCTTTTGCTGTTGCTGTTGCTGCTGCTGCTGCTGCTGTCGTAGTTGTAGTTGTTGCTACTCTTTTTTCTGCTTTTTGCAGCACTTATTTTATTTGTGCAAACGTTTTAATGAAATTTCGTTTCATTTTTGCCTCTTTGTTGTTGTTTTTGTACTCTCCGCTTTGCTACTCAGTGTTGTTGCTACTTTTCTACGTACATAGTTCCAACGTCTTCGTTTTCGCTGCCTTCTTCCCACCTCGACTCCTCCCTGGACACATTTGAGCGCGCCGCAGAGTTTTTCAATTAGAAATCATCATAATCGTATCTCTTTGTGGTTCTTCAACCTTCTTTCTGCAGCTGCCGGAATTCCCTGCCCCAAGCCCACAGAAAGAGACAGGCAGACAGTGTAGAAAAGAGTTGGAAAGAGAGGGAGAGAGTGAGAGAGCTGACGTTTTGTCTATGGAGCATTCTCGTCGTCTCTGGTCAAAGTCTCCACAGCTCTAAATGAACTTTTGGCGAGTGTAACTCTTTTTTTGTTGATTTTTTTGTTGTTTCTTATACAATTCAGTTGTTGTTGTTGTTGTTGTAGTTTGTTTACCTCGCTTAATGTTGTTGATGATTACTTTCACCGGACAGCAACAGCAACCAAAGTCTGAGCACAACAAAACACAGTTATGACAACAACAACAACAAGAACCGCAGCAGCAGCAGCAGCCAAGCGATTGCTGAGGAAGCAACAACAGCAACAACTACAAGCTCAAGAAGAAGAAGCAGAAGAAACAGAAAACAACAAAAAACAAAACCAAAGTTGCTTTGCTTATTTGTTGCTATTATTGTTGCTGTTGTTACTGTTGTTGTTGTTGCTGGCATATGAAATATGTTTGAACATAATGAGGCCAACAGAGTTGTTGCTGCTATTGCTATTGTTGCTGCTGTCTACTGAGCAACTGACTCCACTCCAACTCTGACTGCAATGATTGCAGGTTGCTGCTGCCGCTGGCAATAACTAGCAACAACAACAACGACAACAACTTCAACGTCAAGAGGCATGGTCTTAGCTCGTAATCTGAATCTGAATCTAAATCAAAATGAAAATTTGATACAATTAGCAATAGCACAAAAAAGTGTTGTTGTTGCTGCTGCCATTACAGTAACCTGCTGCTGCTGTGCTGCCAATGCAATCAGCAACATATACTATAAATGCAGGTTGCGGCAACCCTATAAAACTGTCTGTTGGCCAATCAATAAGTAACAATACAGGCCTTAACTAAGGGCTTAGATTAAGCAAAAGTCAATCTAGGAAATAATTTAGTTTGGCTAAGCTGCTAAATTTTAAATGATTTTATTAGATATATTAAAATTAACATAATCTAAAGATACTTTTTGTTACAAACTATTTTTAAAAGTCAACTTTTAAACCACTTTTCGAAATTCATTAGAAATTTACAAGTAAATCCCCCAATTTTTCTACGCTTTTAATCCATTTATTAATCCCATCTTGTGATGCCAATTTCTAGCTGGTTTTCTTGTTATCGCCCTCCAAAACACTCTGTGCACTTTCTATTTCCTTGGCACGCATTTTGGTAAGAAAAAGAGCAAAAAAAAAGTACAGAAAAATACAAAAAACCGTTAGGTAAATGAATTTCGGTGGCAGCAACCAAAAAAGTTGACATGCATCTCATATAACGCGTACCCCGACACAACAACAACAACAAAAAGTGAAATAAACAAAAATCTGGTAAAGAAAAAGAGTCAAAAACTAAGCGACGTCTTTTGGTTCACGTTCGTTCACGTCCAAAATTTCATTGTACCCACGCCGACGTCGACAAGCGGAAATGGTAAACATTACCTTTACCTACACTTGCAACACTGCTCCCCAGTGGCAGACTGGTGGCGAGGGGGTGTTAGAGGTGGGGTGTACCAAGCGAGAAATGGGAACTGAGTAACGAAACGAAATGGGGGGAAAAAACGGTTAGTTATGAAACCAAAGCATCACTCAAAGGCAGCCGCCAAAGCCGCCCGCGCTGCTTAGCTATCGAGGGCCGTAAAGGGGTAGGCGGGGGTAGGAGGGCGGAGAAACAGAGGGCAGTGAAAAGGGGCAGAAGTGACAGCGTCTGGAGAAGCTCAATGCGGACTCAACGTCAACCGTCAACCATCGCACAGCAGCAACTTTCCAATGTACACAGACACACGATCACATTTGTGTATTATTTCATTATTGTTTCGCTTAGTTTTTAAACAAAAAATAACAAAAAAATTAAACAACAACAACAAGAGCAGCTACAATAAGAGTAGCATGTAAATGGCTTGGATTGGAAAAAGTTTAAAGTCACCAAAAAAGTAGAGATACAGTTTAAGACAGGGGGAAATCTGTTAGAAATGTGTCATGTGTTTGTCAACACTATGGGAGTAGCTAAAAAAAAGGGCTAGTTACAGGTTACAACTAACAAATCAGAAAAAGTTGCTTGAAAAAATGTATAAAAATGAATCTAAAGATTTTTGGGTTCCAAAAGTTCAATTTAAGCACATTTTGAATGTTGTACGACGTTTGTCCAAATAATTATAAAATTAAGAACAAATAAAGTCATATTTTTTATTACAAAAGTTATAATTCCTACATTCTATTCTACTCCAAACTATGTTTATTACATTCTATGCGACATTTGCTACCAATTTTAAAAAATGCACTTAAACACTTTAAGGATTCACTGTGAAAATTGCACACGTTTGCAGGCAGTGGCATTTTCAATTGATGATTTCTAAATTGTTGCACTAAAGTTTGCGATAAAACGCACAAAACTGTTGCACGTTGGAAAAACAATTCAATTGCAAGTGAATGTTGTTGGTTGCGGCAACTGTGGCTGTGGAAATGGAAATGGAAATGGCAATGGAAATGCCAGTGAAAATGGCAAAAAAGGTGAAGCAGACTATGGGTGCCCATAACGAGGAGAAAGAGTAGGAATAGTAGGAGTAGCAGGACGAATAGACCATGTCCAATGCCCATGGCATTGCCATCTGCCATTCTTCATTCTACGTAGTTCGTTCGTTCCCTTTTGCCATTCTCCATGGCTCATTCTGGCTGGTTCAGGTTCAACCCACTCGATTCAGCATTATCCCTACGCCCACTGCAGCAGCAGCAGCAGTAGCAGCAACCTTTTATCCTTGCATCCTTGCATGCGTCGTGCCCCCAAATGTTGGCATGTTAAATGGAAATGCATTTGGTGGCAGGCGAGGCAAGACTTACATGGAACGTTCAGGATGTCAGGGAGTTTTGTGGGCTAAAATAAAACCAAATAGACGGAAAATGGAGGAAAAATGCACAGCAACAAGGGGGAGGCAAAGGAGGGGTGAAAACAGAGAGAGAGAGAAAGAGAGACACACACATACATCCTTGACGGTGCCGACTACCGAGTTCATTGCATTTTATGCGAAGCGACGTTGCAGGTAAACTGCAAACAGCAAATATGGTTTGGGCCAAGAGCTGAGTTTGGCTTTTAGGACTGGCTAATGCGCCACGCACCCAACGGGCAAAAGTATTGTGGGTTTTGTGGCAAGAGTCGGCACAGAGGGGCGCAGAGGGGCAAAGGGACAGGAAGTTGCTGTGTTGCTTTGTTGTTTGCAATCATTGCATGTCTGTGCGACCCTTCGCAACCAAAATGCCACAACACAACACAATTTTCTCACCAGAAGCGCCAGTAATTGGGGTGGAGTTGAGGGTGGAGTCGAGGGTGGAGTAGTGGGTGGAGTTCCAGCAGCGTTTATAGGAGTATTTTAGGGAGGACAACTGGCAACTGGCAACTGGTAACTGGCAGCCAACACCCGCCAAACAAAAGCCAACTCATTGAGTTGGAAGTTTTGTAGAAATTTTGTTGGTCGAAGGTTGCAAATGTTTGTGCCACTTGCGTTTACAGTTGCAGCCAAGTGACAGCTACTAAGAGCTGTTTACCGCTGCCCCATACCCTGCCTGCTCCTACTCCCTACTCCCATTCAATAAAACCGATCGAGGCAATTGCAATAAGCAGCATTGACAGTGGACAGACCTAGAAGCGCATCCTCTAGGACCCTCAAACGGCGTATGGTCTTTGCTGTGTACAGTTTTGCTGTGCAGAAATCATAAAACGAAAACGAGTTACACAACTGCTGACAAAAGGGAGTAGGGAAGTGGGGAGTGAGTGAGCAGCAGAACAGGTAGAAGCTGCACCGTTTTGGAATGCAAACTAAAAATAGGAAGCGCAGGCCAAAAAACCAAGTGATGTAGGGAGTGAGTCGGAGAAGGAGGTGGAAAGCAAGCGCAAAAGAGGAGGAGTAACAGCACCCTGGCTCTGTTCAGTGGCTCTAGTTATGCCTGTGTCTCTGCTACACAAACTCAGCCTCCAAGCAGAGCAATAACAACATCTACACTGAAACAAAAGTAGTGCTAAAAGTGCTTCTATGGGGAGTTAGCACATAAGTATATTTTACTACCGGTATTACCCTACTACTGACTCCTTTTGGGTTTGCTTTAAGCCATAAGTTCTGTGTTTCTTTCAGTGCACAGTGGCAACAATCGCAATTGCTGCTTTCTGTGGCAGTTGCACTTACACAGTTGCCTCTAATGTCTGTTCATGGTCGTTGCCATTAAATCGTTAGAGAGGTGGCAAGGCAGACGTTTCTGCTTCTTACTCTTGCCCATTTGCTATACCCAATATCCAATACCAGGTTGAACCTTTTCAGCCGTCTCAGGTCTCGGTCTCAGTCTCAGTCTCCTTCTCTGTCTCCTTCTACGCCTCCTGCTCGGTTTCGGTCTCGTTCTTGTGGCCCCAACGTCGCCAGTTTTCCGTTGACTTTGATTGCAAACTTTACATGGCACCAAAGTGCATTTTCAATAAAAGGAAATATCAAACTCACACACACACACATGGACACGCTGTTGTATATAGTGTGTGTATACTGTATGCCTTTAGCTGTTTTTTCTCATTTGCTTTTTTTTTGTGCACTTGCTGTCGCCTTCCTGACTGCTTTCATCTCCACTTCTCCCGCTTTCGCTCCCCCACTCGCTGTCACAGCGAACTCTGTGAATTCTGTGACCTCGACACGGCACTATAAAAGTTCTGCCGCCCCCTCACTTGACCCCTTGATTCCCTCCCTGGCATGCACCAAAGTGACGAACTTCGACTGTCGAATGTCTATGAAATGACAACAAACTGGAACACGAGCAATAACAAGCAGCTTAAGCTTTTCATTACAACTTGCGAAGCTTAAATACTCTACGCTTTAGTGTTAGTTGAGCTCAGTTTTCAATCAACCAGCAGTTTTTAAACTTCTAAGAAGCACAAATTGGTGTGAACTTAAGAAATCCCTAACTATTCTAACTACCAATTTAGCTCATCACACGAAAACTTTAAGATTTTTCTATAGTTTTCCCTATCACTTAGTAAACTTTTTAAATTTGGCTAATTATCGTTCCTGTTTTACCTAGAACCTACTTAAAATCAATACCTTAGCTAACTTAACTACTAATCTAGTGTTTTCCGCCAACACGTCTAATATTCAGTTATCCCTGAACACAAAAATCTTTTTGGCAAAAACTTTTTGACACTTTCTGGTTCTATTGAAAATTCAACACTGTCACAGGGCGACTTTTCAAATTACAGCAGAAACTTGTGCAGTTGCGTCTCCACTATCAATTTTCCACAGTTTCCCACACACAGTGTGCTCTTTGTGCTACCAACTTTGGTTATCTAACAAGCTTTAGTTTAGCAAGTAATAGCAGTAAATTGGTATTATAAATTATATGCTACTAAAGTTCGAGTTGAAAGCTTTAAGCTTAAAACAAATACTGTGAAGTCCTTAAGTTTCTAAGCTCTCAAGAGGGCTTAGAACAAGTTAGAATAGTCACCTTATCGCCAAGACTAAATCAATCTTTCAAATGACTTGCCAGCTAATTAAGTTACCAAATTGCAGCTAAACACTTAATAATTTAAAGCTCTAGGAACTGCAAGTGCGCTGAGCCCCTAAAATAAGTAAGGAAATTCCACTTGCTGCTCCTTTTTTATCTGACGTCTTAATCAAACATTTAAGTGGCACTTTCAGCTGGTGTCATTTGCTGCTGCTGCTTAAATAGTTGCAATGATGGACAGTGCACAGTGGACAGTGCACAGTGGGCAGCAGAAGTGCTTAAGCACATGCCCGGATATCCGTTAAGACAGTTGTTTGTACGGGGCAACTCCCATGTCGACTGTTGTCCACTTGAGGCACTGTTCACTGTACACTATACGCTGTACACTGCTCACTGTTTTCTGTGTGTGTTGTTGTTGTTGTGTTGTGTTCTCTTTCTTTGGGCCACGCCTCGTCGGCATATTCATCAAAATTCACTTTAACTTCATTATCATCGTTATTGTTTTATTTATTCCACCTTCTGTTTCGCCTCAAGACACTTGATCGCTCAATTGATTTTGTGGCTCAGCTTTTGACTTTGACTCGAACTCAAACTTTGACTTTGACTCGAAGTCGGAGTCGCAGTTGTTGTCGTTGTCGGAGTCGTCGTCTGCTTCGGACTCGCACTCGGCACTCAAGTTGATTTGTTGGTCTCCTCGGGCGCTGGCGGGCATACCTCGCTCTCTCTCTGTCTCTCTCTGACTCGCTCTCTTCTGGCGTCTTCGGTTCAGGCCTCATGGCGTGGCCTGCCTGCTGCTTTTTGACGGTTTCGTTGTTGTCGGCTCGGTTGTTCCTGTTGTTGTCATTGTTGTTGCTGTTGTTGCTGTTGTTGTGCGCATTGTCGACACTTTATTGACTACTTTTCTGGATGAATTTGTTGGTTTCTTAATTTCTCTGCACTGCACCACAGCTCTGGCCTGTAGTCGCCTTCCCTTCTTACTCTTTCCGCTTTTGCACTCCTTCGTATATCACTCATACGCTCCGCTGCTCTACCCCACACACACACACACACCACAACACTCTTTTGCGCTCTCTGCTTTGCACTGCGCTTCTTTTTGTTGCCGGCTGCTGTTGTTGCTGCATCGATTTAGTTGCTGCCGTTTCTTTATATTTCTTTTTTTATAATTTTATTGTATTTTTTCTTTTTTGTCTCTCTTTTGTTACTTATGTGTTTAATTTTGTTCTTTTTCATCATTTATTTTTTGTATTTTTTTGTATTTTGCGGCGCAGACACAAAGACAAACCCAAGCGAACACAGACACAGACAGCAGCGTTGGAGACGACGCTGCTTTTGGGTGACTTTGTACGCGATTCTCTTGCACACAGACAGACGGAGAGACAGACTGAGAGACAGACGGGCAGACGTATACAGACACAAACACAGACAGTCAGACAGACAGGCATTGATTTAGCCGGCTTTAAATATGAGTTGAGGTGTTGTCCTCGCTTAAATTAGCCCTGCTCAGCTACAGCGTCTGTCTGCCAATTCCAGTCGCAGTCTCAGTCTCAGACCCAGTCCCATTCCCATACCCAACTTATATACTAGCCCCATATATATATATAATTCTGATATATATAATGTATATGTATAATTTGCTTTCTCAGCCTGTGTGCACTTATCGCTTTTGTCTTTGGCATCTTTGCTTAATTTACGTTCAGGATTTTTATGGCTTTGTCTGGCCTTATAAACCCTTTTTGGATCAACGCTATAAATCAGTTTACATATTTTTTTCTGACTTTTTCTGTATTTTCTGCCTGATTCTTTCTTTTGGTAGATTATTTTTGGCATAACGGTTAATGCTGCACCACGCGCCTTTTATGGCCATCATAATGATCAGTTTTTAAATCTGAGTAATTTTGTTTTGGGGCTTCAGTTTCTCGATCAATGCTCAAATTGCACGCAATCACAACAAAAACAACAGCAACAACAAATATATGCAAAGTGTGAAAAATCACATAAAGTTTTAACTGCCAATCGACCTGTTGTTTACACGATCACATAAAAAAACACACACACACACGATAAGCTGAAAACAAAAATCTCTCTCACAACCACAAATTGTCATTTAAAAGGTCCATTATGAGCTCACTGCTGCCCCTCGACTACGAGAAGGGTTATAGCCAAGTTAACTCGCTGTTGGGAATCCGAAACCAAATTGGCAGCCATATACTTTTATAGACTCCACAGCAAACAGACAACAGCAACAACTTATCGACCAAATGACTGTATTTATATGGAGTGTAAAGATCATTTCTTATGAATCTCGCTTAAATGATTTGTATTATAGCATAATAAACCGCTGATGATGCTGCCAATCAAAAGCTGACAATTATAATTATACCGCACTCGTGTGTAAATGCAAAAAGCAAATACAAATCATGTTTTTATAAATGATTATACACAGCACAATTATCACATCATTTACTCGGTAATTTTCCTAAATTAAATATGCATTTGTTTGGGTTCAGTTTATATTGGAAGCAGCGAATAACAAATGACTTGTTTTGAAGAGCTTCGTTAGTTAATTACGCAGTTTAGTTGGGGGAAACTTTGACATAAATGTCTATACTAATCTCACACATTTATTAATTATTTCCACAGAAATTATGTTACAAACTTAAAATACTATTTTATATTAATCAATTCTGTTTAAAGAGTTAAGAAAATTGCAGCTTTTCTTATCCTCAAGTGATGCCCATTTCAAAACGCACTTAATTCCGCGCAAACTCATTTCTTTTGAAAGCAGCACAATAAATTTGTGGACTGTTGAAAGCGTATTATTAACCAAATGATAATATCAATCACAATGCGAATGGCGCCAGTTGCAACAGGCCACTTCCGGTGGCAAGACGATCTGCACAAGACTAAGTGGAAGAAGTGGAAGAAGAAGTAGAAGAAGCCCTGTCTTCACCTGCAACAGCAAACTGAAGGATCACTGAACTAAAAACCAAAAAAAAACAGCGAACTGCTGCGATCGACGATCGTCGATTGCTGATCGGTAATATTAATGCTTGAAACAAAACTTGAAACGATGATACGGGCCACCTTGTGTTTTTGGCATTGAATCATGTGCTGCGATTTGACATTGGAATTCAATACGGGTGGAGTTGAGTTAAGGCCAAAGACAAAGCCAAGAGCTAAGAGCCCAGCTAGGGCCGAAAGCAAAAACAGCCACTTGCTGACGATCCTCAGTAGAATCCTACACGAACCAAAGTCTCGTTTTCCCACTGCTTTGTAGGGCTTCAAGAGGCACACTAGTTAGGGGCAGGAGGAGAGGCAGAGGCAGAGACCTGCAGAAGCCTTCACTTGATCAGTCGCGATCAATTTCGCGTCAAGTCATAAATCCGCACTCGAGTTTTTATGCATAGCAAGTTAACAAATTATGTGGAATGTTATGCGATAGAAGCGACGAGAGGGAGAGAGGCGGGGCAGCTGGCAGCGGAGCCTTGGCAATGACAACACACAGCAGCAACAGCAACAACAACAATGACAACGCACTGGTTTACCTTCAGTACGGTCAGAAGTAGCTGCAGCAGCAATATTGCTGACTCTTTGGGTTCTCGCCCCGCGGCAACAGCAACATCTCCCGCCAAACAAGACAAAGACACTGCTTTAGATACTTGCAACTGTTGCAGGGCAACCACAAGTATCTATAGTATCTGCAGTTGAGTGTGTACGTGTGTATCTTTGACTGCAGCTCTAGCTGTTGCCGTTGTATCTGCAACTGACTGCTGTAAATTAACGCGGGCGTTAAAATTGCAATTTTTCACTTAATGCACAGCAGAAACAAGAACAACTGGGCAAAAGTGGATGCCCCTCATGCCACACAAGCGAACTCAAGTCCAGCATCATCATCAAGTGGTTTGAGGTGGCATTTTGGGCCTGCTTGCAACTTCAACTGGAAACTCAAAACTGAAACTTGTTTCACAGGCCACAGACTCTATGTAAAGTGTCCTTGAAATAATTGTAAATTATGTCTACTCAATGGTGTGAGTGTGTGTGCGAGTGTGTGTGTGTGTGATGACCAGAACTTGCCACAACAGGCAAAAGAGTTGTGGCAACGAGTTGAGGCAAATCGCAGAGGAAGCGCAGCAAAAATCGCAATCACTTTTCGCGTGGGTGGCTGTATATTAATAAATTTCAATAAGTTGCAACACGACAGGCCATGTGGCATATTTGTGGTGCATATGTCACCGCCACAGCGAAGGCAGAGACGGCAACTGAGACAGCGACTAAGGCAGTGGCAGAGACAGAGACAGGCAACTGAAGCTGCTTAATTGAAAATCGCAAAATATACAAATTATGAGACTGAACTGGCAAATCAAACAAATAAACAGACAGCAGCCTCCCCCAACCACTTCAGACCACACCCCTTCCACCCCTTCCCCCACCCCCTCGAGTACCTTTACTGCATTCTCAGCCAACCTGTTTAATTTCAACGCTGCCGCCTCATTTCAATAATTTATTTTCCCAACTACACGACGAGTGGCGAGTGCGGAAAAGCGGAAAAAGCGGGCAAAGAGAAAAACTCTGATTAGCTGCGCCACATGGTCAAGAGAGATAGATAGATCTGTGTGTAGTAGTGTGTGTGTGTGTGCGTGTGTGTGTGTTTAACCAACAGAACGATTTTCGCTCAAGCTGCAAAAACTTTTGCAGTTGGATTTTTAGCCTCAAGAGCCAAATTATTTGGCGAATAATCTGCCGTCGTTGGCTAGCAATTAAAAACTTATTTTTGAGCAAACGAAAGAGACAGAGAGGGCCAGAGCAGGCAAGGAGAAAGGGAGAGCGAAAAATACTGAGCTGCAGGGAAGGTGAAGCAAATTAAATGCATATAAAATGAAGGCGGATCGAGCAAAAATTAGCCCACCACAACGGCAGACCACAGTGTGTGTGTGTGTGCGTGTGTGTGTGTGGCACACTCGGGGGCACTCGCCTCAAAAGGCGACCACAAGCAACTGCAGCAACAACAACAACAACAACCACAATAATAATAGCCAGCGATTGAGTCGCAAATTTATATGCGACTGGCCTACGCGGCGTATGCGCAACGAGGCGGAGGAGCATACAAAATAGGGGCGGACAGCTAGGCAGTGCATACGGAGGGGGAGTGGCCCAGGGGGTTGCGCTGCTTTGGCGATGCGTTGACGCCTGAAATTGTTGAAATTTGCGTTTTAAATTGTAAAATTTATAAATGCCAAATTAATATTGAGATATAAGCACAATAAAGTAGGCAAAGAGGAGAGTGTTTGTAAGAGAAAGGGACAATGGGTATACGTGTATATGTCCAACGTATTTTACTCACCCGCTCTCCCACTCTGTTAATTTTAAAACTATTTTAGCACAACTTAAAATTAAATACTTTATAGGCTTCTAAAAGCCTATTAAAATGGCAACACACTTAAAATAAATCAGTTAATCTATTAAGATTTAATCAAACTAATTAACGAGTCCTTGCAACAGTTTTTAAAAGCCCCAAAAATGTTTTTAAATATTTTATGAAACAATAAAATCTATGAACTACTAATTTATTGATATAGAAACCCATTTAATAATATCAGTAAAATATTTATAAAACTTAACTGAAGTTTTTAATGTCTTTTCAAGTTCCTAAACAAAAAAACATTATTTTTAACAAGTTATACTATAAAATGTCAATCAAAATCCACTTCAACAATTAAGTTGTCTAATTCTAAATAAAGTAAATAATTTAAATATTTCACTTACATAAAGTTCTCAACATTTTTATGCAGAATCACAGCTCCATAATTTATGTTATCACAATAAAATATCTGTAAAGCAAAAAACCAGGGTAATTTTATTAAAAATAATACTTGCATATGTCTATAATATATTTAAACATTTTTTAAGCTTAACCACAGCTATTTGTTTATTATTTAACCCTAAGAAAAATCATTTGTGCAACAATTGTATAAATCGCGCGTTGCGTTCAATTTGTGGCAAGCAAATAAATATATATAAATATTATAGGACTCGCTATATATTAAGTATAAATAAATATATGTGTAAAATGTTTTGTGTATAAATAAACAAAACTGTGTGTATTTGTTTAATGTGTAGTACTCATTTTTTTCGCATAGAATAACCGAAAAGTAGTTCATTGAATATTTTCAACTTGATTTTATTTTTGCGGCCGCTTAAATGATTTATTCGCTGATGCCAAATACACATACAAATACAAGTACACACATATATATATAAACAATAATAAAAGCACTCTAGCGTCAGTCATTCAATTGATGCAGATTCAGATACAGATACATTCGCATCTATAGATACAAAGAGCTATGCATAAGCGATGTGCGATACAATATATTGATTGCCCTCTCTCTCTCTATGTATACCTAGGTGTGTGTGTGTGTGTGTGCTGGGTGTGTGTGTGTGTGTGCTGGGTGTGCGTGTGTGTGTGTATCGCCGCACATTTGCGGCTAATAATAACTTTAAAAATGAACTATTTTGTTGCCTTTAGAGATTTTTTTTGTTGTTCATAGTTGATGTTGATTTTAATATGATTATTGCATTTCAAGTGTGTGCATGTTTGTGCCTGTCTATTTGGCTGTTGCACATTTCATGGCTGCCGTTGTTGTTATTGCTGTTTTATTGAAAATTCACATTGCATTAGATATTTTATGAGCAACTATTTTGCATTTATCCCATACAGCACATAGCCATACCATATCTATATATACAGTTATATATATATTTGTATAGGTAGCGCAATAGATTTGCCATTTTATTATAGTATTTTGGTATTTTGCTTTGATTGTTTTTGGCAAATTTGAAGGCAATTGAATTTTTGCCCAAGCAGACCAAAAATTATGACCAGCAAATGTGATTTTCATTTACAAATTTTTATTTCAATTTTGTATTTTCTATTTTGTTTCTGATTTTCATTTTGATTTCTATTTTCATTTGAGTTTTCTCAATTGCCTTTTTTGCTGCTCTTGTTTTTGCGGTATTTAATCGGTTCGGTGAGCTGTTGGTACCACATGGCGTATGATTATTTGTTAGTTACATAAAGCACGGCATTTAAAGAGGCGCCAAAAGCGACAGCTTATGAATTATAACATTTCCGGCTCCGAAATAAATTCTGCATTTATTTAAAGCTCTTACACTGTCCTTTAGCCCTCTCTCTACGTCTCCTATGTCTCCTCTTTCTACTATTACCTTTCATTATAAAACTTTACTTTTGGCAACGGATATCCGTGTAATTATTCAGTTATGTTTGCTTTACTTACACATATATGCCATATTTTTCAATTACACCTGATTTCGGGCCACAGTTTTTCCACTTTTCCTTGACGATTTCCGCAGTTTTCGCTCACCAAATAAATGCCGAGTGAAAAGTCTATTTTTTAATTATGTATATAAATTGTTATGTATTGCAAGTTTTTTGATCGATTGACTATATTTAATTATTTATGCTCGTGTTAAGTTGATGTTTCTGTACTTTGTTTTTATGTAAAGTTTAAATTTAAATGAAAAATCATTTCTCTTAATTTATTCAATTTTTCCATCACAATTATCGGTTGTTTGCTGTCGGTTGCTGCATCAATTGCCAGTTTCTTGCTGTTGTTGTTGTTGTTTTTTATTGCTGGCATGCAGCCATAAACATACACAAACACACACTCACACACACATGGCTAGCACAACCACAGAGAGATCCTTGCACCGTCGCAGTGGGTTACAAATGATGCGAGTGTTTTTCCGCTCGGGCGTCTTATTTATGTTATTACAAGTATATTCACACTCACACACTGCCACACACACACACACACACACTCACACACTCTCGTGCTCGTATTTGAATTCGTATTCGTATCATGTTTGGCAATTGACAGCAAATTAGCCATACATATGTATCTAGATACATTTAGAGTAAATGCATTTGCAGTACTCTCAGGTATTTAATGACCCTGTACTTGAGTAGTAGAGAGGGCGTATGCAGTAAAAGCCTCTTATGAAGGAAAGCTACTTTTAGTAGGCTACTTTTAAGTACAGTTGAGTGAAAAGAGTAAGCTCAATCAGAGCCTAAACTAGCAGACTTAAAGAGTTGAAGAAAAAAGTTGTATCTCAGTAAGTTTAGCTGTAAATTTATATGGTTCTTGAATCTATATTAATTCTTCATTTATTAGCTATGCTTCAAAGGTTTATCTGAGATTATGACATGTCCATTGTAGTTACTAAACAGTGTTAACCACTCAATACCTCTTAAAATTTCGAAGTTTTTGTCTGAGCTTTAAAATAGTTTAGGACAACTACAGGGTCTCTTTGAGTCAAGCCACAAACTCTGCTATCAGTTTATGATATGCGCGAAGTTTAGGGGAATGTGTCACGGAATCTGCCGCAAGTTTGTAGCATGTGCAAAAATTTGCACTTGTCAGCTGCCGTTGACGTTGCCACCGCTGCTGCTGTCCGTGTGTTTGTTGTTGCTGTTGTCCGTGTTGTCCGCGGTTTTTTTTTCGCGACACCCACTTGAAGTTGATCAAATCGTCGAGTCTACTCGACTCGAGTCGAGTCGAATTAAATTGATTCGATGCGGATGCGGGGCGTTTGCTTGTTGACGTCATTGTTTTGCCACGCCCCATTTGGTGGGCAATTAAACGCCTTGACGACGCTTGAATTAATATGCATGCGAGAAGGAAAAAAAAAGGAGGAAAAAAGTAGGCGGTGGCGCTGGCGACAACACCGCTTCAGCAGCAAGTGCCAAACTGATGCTGTGTGCAATAGTTATAGATACAGTATCTCGCAGATACACAAGCACACGCAGAATGGAGCTCAGAGATACAAAAGCGTCCGCCCCATTCATTTAAATATTAAATATTCATTTGACGGCGCCAAAAGGCGAAGAAAAATTATAATTTATTAATTTGTTAACTCGTTGTTTGTCATTTTGCGGCTTAAACGTTTCGTTCTGCCACAAAACACAACAAATTTATGGGGGCCCCCAAAGCGAGAGAGCGGGAGAGTAAGAGAGAGAGAGAGAACGATCAGTCTTGACCCTTGTGTCTCTCTCTCAGTTCGTCTCTCTTGCGTTGGATTCTCCGCGCTGACAATTAACACGCCAAATTAGCAAACGATTCTCTCGCTGTTGCTGCTGCTGTCGCTGCCGCTGCCTGCGCCTGCGCCTACTGCGCTGCCGACGTCTGATCATTTTGCCTGATTTTGTTATGATAAATGTAAATTTTTCTATGCGCTGCCACCGCTGCTGCTGTGGCGCAAATAAAACTTGTTGAGCATTTTTATTGATACATTTTGATATATACACTTGTATCTATGTATCTGTATCTGTATCTGTTTAGTTGTGTGTATCTATACTGAAAATTTATTTTATTTATTTACAGATTTATGAGCTCGTTGCTTGTGCCGGTCGAGCCAAATATTTGTATAGTTTATTTATGGCAAGAGCCGCACAACAACAACAACAACAACAACAATAAATGGAAATTAAAGAAATAAATTTATTAGGCGACTTGAACTTTTGTTGTTGTTGTGAAGATTTGTTATGTGCCCGTGTGTCTGGCAAGGTGACTGATCTTTTGACCAAATGTGTCAAGTGGCCGAGAGTTTGAGTTAATCAACAACAGCAACAAGTTAAGACTTTGCTTTCGTTGTGGTTCATGTGGTAATTGAAGTGCTTCTTAAACGCTCTTAATTGGGCTAATAAGCTGCTTAAGCCGAGGTGTTAATAAGCCAGCTTAGTGTAAATTCATTAACATTTTTATTGGCTTTAATATGTTTTAAACAAATTCCCAGAACTAGAGCTAGCACTAGCTATTAATTAGTTTGGCAGCTGGATAATAAATAGCTCAATAGTTTGGCTATAAATCGTGGGGAAGCCCTTGAGAATATTTCTAGGAATTAGTAAAGAATGTCGTGTTATTCAAATTTAACACTAGATTCAGTTTGTTTTTGCCTTAAATGACTTTTAAGGTTTAACTGCCTTAAACTTTAAAGTTGCCCGATCTTCTTATGTACACAAAACACGTTGAGATAAGCTGTATCACGATTTCCCATCAAAAGAATTCATAACTTTTCCGCTGATACCACGTAAAGGTGTGTGCCCACCGTGCGTATACGTAATATGACAAACGCTTCAGCCATTTTCCATTTGCATCACGATTTTCCTTTTGTCTGCGTCTTTGTCTTGGCTACGCTTCACTACAATTGTTTTCCCTGCTTTAGCCAACTCCCCACCTCCTTTTCCTCCCCTTTGCTGCCTTTTCTTCAGCCCTTTTCGCTGCCTGTCACACATGTAGCAACTTTGTTTTTTGCCCTACCCTTTCTCCCCCTTTCTCCCCCTACCCCTGCTCCTCCCTCTACCCCCACCCCAGTTGCCTCGCTTCAATTGCTTCAGCTTCTTTGGACAATTTTATTACGCTTTGCGTTGCATTTTGTTGACAGTTTTGTCAACAAGCGTTGAAAATTGGCTAAATATAAATATATTTGTGCATGTCTGTTGCCTGTCTCTCAGACTCAGTCCGTCTGGCTGTGTGGCTGTGTGGCTGTGTGGCTGTGTGTGTACAATATTTATTACAACGACAACTCGTTCACATTGTTTATTTATAAATGCGAATATAAATACTTAGGTAAAAGATGCTGAGAAGACAGAAAACAGAAGACAAAAAAAACAGATTTTGGCTGCTTTTAATGCTCAGTAGCTGCAGCTCATCATCATCCACTGAAGAGGGAAAACTCCCTCTCACTCCCTCCAAACACTCTTGCTATCTCTGTCTGCAACACTCAAGCGAATTCGCAGCAAGCATGACTTGTAAATAACTGCAAGTTAAGTATCTGGCAAAGTGCAAAGTAGTTGCCAAGCAGCAGAAACATTTGCTTCCCATTTTCCCTGCCTCTCTCAACCCGCTCCTCCCTCTCTTTCTCGCCTTATGCTTATGAACTGGGCACGCACTTGACTCGCTCAGCCGTGCCATGATATATGGCATCTACTTGTCTTTACTTCTTTACTTCCTCCCAATTGCTCTCTCTCTCGCTCTCTCTCTCTCTCTCTCTCTCTCCCTCTTCTCATTTGCCAGCTGTCTTCCTTTATAAGACACACACGGCCGCTGTGCATTTTAGGTGCTATAGTCGAGTTTATCGCTTTTCCTAGAACTCCATGCAGTTTTCACTGCTTCCGCATCAATGGAAAGTGCTGCAATATCAAATATGCTAAACTTTTGGCCAAAACTACTTTTAGGCAAGGTCTTTTAGCAGTAAAAGTACTTAGCAATTATAGAAGATACATCTGCGATAACAACTGTTTAGAAAACATAGATAATTTAAAGAAAGGATATGTTGATTCGAATAAGTTTTGAACTAAACGTAGTAGTCAACATAACGATCTTTTGTTAGTTAAAGTATTTCATCAGCTTAGGTAAAACACTACCACAAATCTGAGTACGTTGTTTGTAGCAGATTTGTACAGAGTTATCCAAGTTATGCTAACAAAACCACTCGAACTTCAAACCGTTTGCTTAAACGCCTTCTTACTCCACTCCTAACCCCCTAGACGCTTTAAAGTAGTGCATTTTTAAACACAGCTTTGCATTTCTATACTGTAATAACAGCTAAAACTTTAAGCAGTCAAAACTAGCTCAAAAATGAAACCATTTCTTAAGCTTTAACTAATTAAACACACTTCATTTTCAAAATAAATAAACAAAAGCTACAAGAACTACAGCACTTGAGTCAAAGTTGCTGTTGCCAGCCGCCCAAATAAATTGATCCGATCAAAGTTAAGCTACCAATAAATGCCACTACTGGGCTAACTCGGAGAATTACATCATAGAATCCAAGCTCAACTTGTTTTTGCACGTAAAATGCTTAAAAATAGAACCGAAAAGATGAAGAAACGCTGTCACCAGCAACAGCAACAACAACAACAACAACAGCAACTACAGCCATATCGTATCATATCATATATGTATATATATGTATATATGTGAAGCTGTCAAATCAGTTAAATACACCGATTCGAGCGTCTCAACGGATCAACGACCAGCAAACCAAACCAAACGAGTCCAAAAATTTGTGTGTGTAAAAAACAATAAAAAAATTAAGCAAAAAAAAAGCGGGGGGAAAATAAAGTGGATTGTACTTTTCATTTTTTTTACATGCGAAAATATATTTCGCTTGTCTTCTATGTGATGGGGCACAAAAAACCCAAAAACACAGAGCCAAAAAGACAACTTTCAGGTGAAACAACAACAACAGCAGCAAAAACAATTTAAATATTTTAAGAGCGATGACCCAGAAGCAGAACCAACGCAACAACAACAACAACAACAAACTCAAACACCTTCTGTGCTGGCAAAGCAAAAGCAAAAAAAAGTACAAAAAAAATTATATAAAATTTAACCAAAAAAAAAAAGTTTAAAAATGAAGCCAAGTGAAGAATTCGCGCATTTGCACAGCAACAACAAGTAAAATTCAATTTGTTAAAACATAAACAAAAGAAAAGCAACCAAAACAACAACAACAACAACAACAATAACTACAAACAACTGGGAGTTCTGAAAGCTGATTTGAGTTTTTGAAGTTCATTCAGTAACTTAATGCTGAGTTCACTCAATTTATAAGCTACACGGCGAGAAACGGGGGGCAGTAAAGCTAAGTAAAAGCAGCTGAAATAAAGTATTACTTAAGCACTGAAAAATAAGACCTACAAAACTTAATTTATAAGCTACACGGTGAGAAACGGGGGGCAGTAAAGCTAAGTAAAAGCAGCTAAAATTAAGTATGAATTAAGCATGCATTTAAGCAAAAATCACTGCAAAAAAAAGCTAAGTAAAAGCAGCTGAAATTAAGTATTATTTAAGCACTGAAAAAAAAGACCTAAAACACTTAATTTATAAGCTACACGGCGAGAAAGTGGGGGATCAGAGCCATGTAAAAACAGCTTAAGTGAAGTATAAATTAAGCAAGAATTTAAGCAAAATTTTAATATATTTGTAGTAAATTCTAGTGCAATTTTGAGTGCTGTAAAACTTTTAAAACTTAAATTTTAGTGTAATAAATTGAACTCATAAAATTCTATAAAATATAAACTGATTGAGGCTTCTCTTTTTTGTTTAAATGTTGACTTAGATAAATTAAATTAAATACTTAATACTTAAACTTACGTATTTTTCTGCCAGTGTATGCAAACTACTCAATTGAAATCTTTAAATTTATGCAAATTTAAATCAATTCACGCTGCTAATCTCTTTAATTATTTGTTTATATTAAAGGCTACAGCCCTAAACCTTTTCTCGCAGTGTATATTATTATATTCCTATATAAAAAAGACAAAAACATTCAGTTAACTTAATATTTGGCTAAGCTGATAAGCCGTTTAATTGCTTAAACTGCTTAACTTTTATTAGTGTTTGCCCCAAATTGTTGCACTGTTTGAACAATGTTGCAACATGTTGCCAATTAGACTGCACATGTTGCCACACGGCGCCGCACACAATTTAAGCGGCACAAATCTTTAGTCAGTCCCTCTGACCCACCTCTTGGCACACCACCCGCGTCTTTGGACCTCGTGGGTGTCATAAATCTTTTGGGGCGTCTTTAGTTGTTGTTGTTCCGCTTGTTGTTGTTTGTTTGGATCAGCGCAAACACTAATTGGTATTAGCCTGGCCAGCAGCAGCAGTACCGGCAGCCGACAAGTTCTACAAAACCAAACCGATTAAAGACAGTACAAAAAATAAAAATAATCATAAAAAAATATGAAAAGAGGGCAACGGCCAAATGAAGCTGCTTTCTGCCATTTCAGGCATTTCTGGCCTTTTCTGGCCTTTGACTTTGGCCGTACAAATGCCGCCAGCAAGAACAACCTCAGCCGACACAGGTGGGCGTGTCCAATTCGCTGTTTGCCTGTCCAGCGCCAAAATAAACCGTTTTCTGCTCATATTTTTGCTCCCCTCTTTCTTTTAAGCCATTTCTGTCGGTGGTCCAGGCCGCAGCCGTCAATAGATCAGTCTGAAAGCCGACTGTGAGCAGCCAGACAAAACTTCAAAGCTATCGCGTGTTCTAACAGCCATAAAAAGCTACAAAAAACAGCTCAAAGATACAAACACACACAAAAGTTGCTTTAAAAGTTTTTTTAAATCGTAGTAAAACAAAAAAACATATGTGCAATTAGTTGTTTGTGAAATACACAAATTATGCTGTCTATATCTTTGTGCTTTACGGGTTACAAGTGGACAAAAAGCTGGAAGACTTGGAGTGTAAAATGAACTTAGCTTGTAGATACAGGGTAGTAAAACTCCAGCTTAAACCTCGTAATATTTGCTTGGCATACCAACGAAAAGTTGTATATTTACGCAACGATTTTAAGTCAGTTATAGTAAACCGATTTTAACCATATTTAGTAGGCATAGGTAGCATACTACCAACCAACTAAGCTGTGAGTTTGCTGCAGATAACTCCAAGGGCAGCTAAGTTATTCCACTAAAACCATTTAACCCTTGAAACCTTTTCATGTAAATTGCCTCAAAAACCCTGCCAAGTGCCTGCTAAGACTATAAAAACTCTACATTCCCCAACTGCCCTTCGTAGCCACTTGGTAACACAAATAATTTGATATCTGTAGCTGTTATAAGGTGTGTAATTAACTTGAGATGTCAATACAAAACGTTTCAAACGCAGTCTAATTTTAGCGCAATTTAAATATATTATTTGTATTTATATAAACCGATAGATATATATATTGTTTATATATAAAAATGTGTGCTTGTGTGTGTGTGTGTGTGTGTGTGTGTTTAACTTGTTGTCGCTTTGCAGCTGGCAACGAACCCGTCAACGACGTGCAAAGTGCAATTTATTGCCGTAGCGAAAAACGAAGCGAAACGAAAATTGTAACTCAAATACAAACAGACAGGGAGACACACACACACACACACCGCACTGATAGGGAGAGGCATGCAAAATGCCTAGATACAGCTACAACAGCAGAGATACAGCTACAGATACATCTACAGCAGCAGATACAGATACATACGTCAATTGCGTCGCCACGACGACGCTAAAAATGAAAAATTGCTTTTCAAAATTAAATCAACATTTAATTTTCTCGTAATTTGCTACCGCAACTGCTGACGCTTGGAAGCTGCAACAACAGCAGCAAGAACCACAGCAACAGCAACAACAAGAGCTACCTCGAGTCGCAGCACACGCATTTTTGTACAAATTAATTTTAGCACTAAGATCGCCAGATACACAACGAAATTTAGCTAGAGATACAGCCAAAGATACAGATACATTTGCCATGGATATAGATACAGCTATAGCTATATAGACATGTCGTATTGGTTAGCCATTAAATGACGCCAGCAACAACAACAACAAGAACAACAACAATCATCATAGTTGGCAGCCAAGTGCCAAATAAAACTTATTACTTATACGCCGTGTGTAACGGCAGCAGAAACGTATAGGAAAACGAATGGAAATGCGCATGAATCTATTATGAATTAGACTTTGAATGTCAGCACTGAGTGTGCCACACACACACACACACACGCACACACACACACTCGCTTCGATTGGGGGCATAAATAAATATGCATTTCAAATTTTTTTATGTCTGCGCTTTGTTTCTGGCCTCCGGCTTAATTTTCCAAACGAATTTTCCTGCAAATTTGTGACTGATTTATGAACACGAGAACAAGCTGCCTCTTAAATATTTTAAGCATTAAAATATTATTAAATAATGCAAAATAATCATAATTGTTTAACAGTGCAAGTTGGTTTTAAAAAGAACAAAAACAATTTATTGAAGTACTTGGAAAATTATTAAAAAAAAAAAAAAAATTTCAGCATAAAGACAGCTAAGTAGTAACTATATTAAGTCATTATTACAGGGTATAAATAGCCTACAATTTAGTGTATTTGTTGACAGTCCAAAGCTTCCACAAAAATGATTAAAATAATTCAAAGTATATTCGAATTTATAATAAATTCCTTAAACTACACAAATTAATAGCCAATAATCCATGCTGCTGTCTTAAAGACACTTAATAATAATTGATAATTAACAACAATTTGACGCAACGCCTTAAAAATGCTGAATAGATGTTAATCCGTCACATAAACGGATCTACACAGAATGGCAAATCACACAGGCCATAACTCTAAATAGCACACATTTGTCACTCGAATCGAAAACAAAAATATTCCAATATTTTTAGCTGTGGAAAGAGCGAGGGAGAGTGAGAGGGGGTACCTGAGGGGGCAGCACATACTAAAAAAATGACAACGTTGTGTGAAGATTTGTTTAGAACCTGTGAAAATGTTCAAACTGCCATTTTATTAATAATGCCATCAGCTACAGATACAGATACAGATACATTTACAGTTCGAGATACAGATACATAGCTACATTGAGTATATAAAACTTTTGTGCGACTACACGGCGCTTTCATTTTTAGTTCTTTATTGTCTCAAAAGATCTTTTGATTTCAAATATTTTGACGTGTCCCAATTTCTTGTGGTATTTTCAACACTGAAGAGAATTCTGCTGCCTTCACTGCCCCCCCTCACCACCTCTGCTGCTTCTTCCATTTCGTTTGTTATTATTAACTCTATTTGTGTGACAAGCGGAAAATGTGTCAAAATAACATTTGGAATCATTTCGAGCAATTTGTTTTGAAGGTTTTTCAAAAAAGCTAAAATTTTTATTTATTTTTTGTTGGTTTTTTTTTCTTCTTTTCTTTCAGTGGAAAATTTATAATTTATTGAAATTGTTTTGAGCTAGCAAATGAATGCGATTTCAATGCTAATGAGCGCGTATCTGACAGATACAATTTATAAAACTGACAAACTGCAAAACCGAACAATAAAAGAAGCCACAAAACAACAGACTAACTTGGTTACAAGAAGCGGCCCAAAAACCATCACAATCAGTCGCATGGAAAAGCCAAAAACAATGAGCAGTGTAGTACAAGACTGAAAGATACCCTGTAAGTTAGTAGTGGGCAACTGAAGCAGCAGTATCTTTTAGTTAATAAATTTTATAATTCAATTAAAAAAGTTTACTTTAAGCCCATACACCCCGCTGTAGCCAGCTGTAACTACAGGGTATATAACAACAATAATAATAAACTACAGATAACAATAACAGAAACTCTCAACCGCAACAATCAAAAAAGTATACACAAATATATATAAACAATAAACAAAAGTAAATTATTTAGCATAATGAAATTGTTGACAAATTATGATTTAGTATTGACCGCATTAGCATATTACACACACACACACACACACGCACACACACACACACTGCCACACATTTGTACAGTTATTTCAATTTATTTGTTATCATTCCACAAATATTTTCTGTGAATTTTTCAAACAAAAACAAAATGAAAAAAATATTTGAATATCAATTTTACGGCACTTAATTAAAAAGCGAATATTTTATTAATGCTGCTGACTTCTGACATCGAACTGGGAGTAGCCCATAGGCGTTGCGTGGGCGTGGCAGCTGTTACGCTAATATGCGTTAAAGTGTTGAACTTTTGACATGTTTTATGGGAGCATTATTTGCATAATTTGGCACGTGTGGCTGTGGCTGTGGCTGTGTCTGAGTTCCAGTTCGAGTTCGAGTCTCTTTGAGTGCCTGTGTGTGCCACGCCCACAATGAAACGCCCTCACACAGGCAAATTGAACTTTTTTTGCCAGCGGCAGCGGGAGAGAGGCAAAGAGTTGGGACTTACCTGACCTTCCGTTTAGCGGGCATCACTTCTTCGCTCTCCTTCTGCTCGCTCTTTGGCCTAATTGCTAAACGACGTTGTCTCTCTTTGTTCTGTCGTTTGCTGCCTCTCTTCGGCTCCCGCTCTCTTTGTTGCATTTTGCCTTTAAACCGATAAGCGTAAAGTTTCTAAACGAATTTGTTATTTTTATTATTATTCTGACTTTGGCATTGACTTTTATGTTGTTGTTGTTTTTCTCAGTCAACTTCCATTGTTTGAACGACACGTGATTTTGCAGCACCTATGGAAAAAGGGTATATACATTTAAGCACACAATATGTAACAAAAAATGAATTAAAATAATTAATTTAAATGTTTTTAAGCCTACCTTTTAGTATTTTGTATATTTACAGGGTATTGGTAGTGCCTTGATTTCCCTAAATGAGTTCAACAAGTTTATCAGCCGCAGATTGCTGGCAAAGCTCGCTGATGACAAATTTGTGTAAATCAAAATGAATAATTATGCATTATTAAGCACTTGAACGCTGGTTGATAGATTGATCTGCTCAAAGCTTGCACTCTTCGACCCCCGCTCTCACGCTCTCACTCTCTTTGCTTTATGATCAATCTTTGCAAGTTTTCAACTCGTTCGCCTTTCCATCAATCAACGGGAATGGCAATATTGAAATTGAATCTGAGCATAAGATGTCAGCGCCTTGTCAGCGGAGCAAGCAGCAAGTGCAAGAAGCACGATTAAAGCAGAGCAACAGAAGAGCAAAAGAGCAGCAAAGCTTACGCTGCCGCTCTCGCGCTTACACTCTCATTCTGCAGCTGCATTGCCAGCCATGAATGCGTGTCCTCTGTGTATGTGTGTGTGTGTGTGTTTGTGCCTGTGCACATTTTTATATCCATAAAGTGAACAAAATCTGACACATGGCGACGTCTCCGTCTCGTTATAATTTATGAGTCAATTTCAGACAATTATTGTTAAATATTATTAAGCATTCGGCGGGCTGTCAAAACACACAGCAAATTCAATGATTTACAACCCAAGACAATCACAATGACAATTGTCACTTGGGGTGGACAGCACTTAAGTGGATAATCTTGCAGCCTGACATGCATAAGAAGCAGCAACGCACTGACTGAGTGATGAAGAAAAAAAAATGAACAGAAACAGAAAAAAAAAGGGAATCGTCCACTCAAATTAATGTCAAAACTTATTAAGGAACAAAAAAAAAACGTGCTTACACTCGAACGCTAGCAGCGACGTCAACAGCGACAGCGGCAGAGGCGCGTGGCTGCCAATTATGGTGGCAGAGACAAAGACAGATCAGCAGAGATCATGAAATGCTAAAGAAGCAAACGCGTACTGTGGTAATTTGTCATTTGAGACAAGCCGCAAACCTGTTGGAGGAGTTCAACCATTAGAAATAGCTTTGCACTCAACCAGCAGCAGCAGCAGCAGCAGCGAAGAAGAGAGCGCAAGGGAGTAAGGAAGAGCACGAAAGCTCACAAATTAAGACAATGAAACGCGCTACGCCTGCGATAAAATCAACTTAAACACCAACAAACAAGAAGCGACGACGCGACTGCGCTGCCAGCCATAGCAGCAGCAGCTAAAGCAAATGTGTGAACAATATCGGTGGCTGATCTCGCCCAGCAGCAGCCAAGCAGAGTGAGCGCGTGCGAGCGAGATGGAGCGAGACAAAGCAATGAAGACTCGAGAGACCTGTTTCAAAACCTGTTACCCCAGCCACAAGCAGAGCGCAATGAGCGCAAATAAAACAAGTGAGTAGCAAAGCAAGAGCAAAAAAGACAATGAGAGAGACAGAGAGAGGCAGGCAGAGCGAGTTTGAGTGCAATTGGAAGGCAAGTGGAGCGCCAAATCTTCGCTTAAGAGCCTGTACTTTTCAGACTCGAGCTCATCGATAAACAGAAACATTTCATGCGCTAAGCTTTAAGCACACACACATAAATCTAGCATGTGTGTGTGTATGTGTTTGTGTGTGCGTATTTTTCCATATCTCATACTGCTAACGAAATTGATAGCAACAACAGCAAAATGACCCACAAAAACCACTGAAATGACTGCCATAGAATCCACACTCCCTCCCCCATCACTGAGACCAATCAGCCCCACAACAACACAGCCACTCAACCCACTCTTCCTTCCACCCACGCACAAACAATCGTTCGCTCTCTTTAACTCACTCTCTTGATATCCAGTTCTTTTTTCTGCCAGTTCCTCCTTCTCCCCCGCCTCCTTTGGAATCCAATCAACCACGCGTTGGTGATAAAATGCGTTAACAATACGTGGAAAGCTTTGCTAACAGTTTTTTTTCTTTTTGCGGTATCTGACAGATTTTTTGTGGGTTAGCTATGGGTGGTGGTGGGGGTGGGGGTTGCGTGCTGTCGAAAATGCCAAAGTATGCACGAGTGTGTGTGTGTGCGAATGCGTGTAAGCCTTACACATGTGAAGGGGCGGGGGAGCCTTACAAGACGCATCACACCTGATTTGAGCAGGCGATAAAGGGTGCCTTGCTGTGAGAAACTTTTCGACATACAGGGTGTCTTAAAGGATTTATTACGAATTTATTAGGCTTTACTGGTAATTGCGTAAAAACATGTAAAATAAATATATTTCAAGTGTTAGTTACACCTCCCATACAGGGTGCTGTATTTGATTGGTTTTCCCACTCAGTTTTATTGCATTCCATTCAGCAAAACTTAATTTACCTTCTAAAAAAAACACTTCAATCTAACAGGACTTGTCATAATAAATCGCAAAACAATCTAAACATTGTCAAATATTCGAAGCCCTCCCCCTCCCTATCGCTCTCCTACTCCCACACGCACACACACTCTCAGTGTATACAAAGCCAAATGGTTGAACTGGCCGCTGCAGTCGGCGTCGCTGCTGTCGCTGCCGGCAACCGACAAAAACGCAAAACGCAAACAAACAAAGCAAACGCAGCTCCCATTTGCCCATTTGCAAGAAGAAGATGAAAAACGAAACAACAACAAAAAATACTACATGAAAAAAAAACTTGTAAGTAAAATCAAATTCACAAGCAAAAAGCAATAACAAACAAGCGCACACGCAGTCGACATCAACGTCAACAGCGGGTCGCGTCGCGTCGCTGCTGCGTCGCTGCCCTGCAGCTTTGACAGGCGCAGCGGACAGCGCGGTGAGCATGACGAAAGGACTTTCGCACATTACCACATTTTTTGTAGCCAACCAAGCGACCCGACCCAGCAGTAACAACAACAACTACACACAAATACACACACAGACAAAGCAGTTAAACAGCCAAACAGCCACCCAGTCGGGAAGCAACAACTACAACAGCAACAAAGCAGCAACAAAGAGGCAACACGAAAGACAAAAGCTAAAAGCGACAAATGAAATAATAAGAGAGCTTAAATAACTCCACACGAGAGCATTCACACACACAAACAAAGTTTCGTTTGTATGCGAGTGTTTGCATGTTTGTTGTTACATTGACTTCCGATGACTGCCATCGGCCCAACCGAAACACCACCCCCCACCACCCGCACTCAGTGGGCACTCAGCCACAGCTCCACTCCACTCCACTCACAATAGCAAACGTCGCTCAGAAGCTGCGAACTTGTTTGCTCAATATGTTTCATACGTACACACACACAAATGTACGTACAGAGCAAAACACACGACAATAACCGACGAGTGCGACACGAAGCTTTCATGGTTCCTCTTCACTCCGCATGCAGCGCCTTCTGCGCCCACCCACTCTCTTACGCTAAATAATGACTGACAGCATGTTGGTGCTTCTCCATGCCTCTCTGTCTACATATGTATAGATGTGAGTGTGTGACCCCCAATTGCTCGCTCCCTCAAACAAACAAACAAACAAACAAACACAGGCAGAAATTATGAAGCAACACGCGACCAGCGAACCGAGCGATTCAAGTAAAGAGAGCGCAACAAATTGAGACAGGCAGACCAGACTGAGTGGCCGAGAGAGCGTGAGAGAGTGGGAGCAAGTGAGATGGAGCAAGCGAGAGCGAGCTTGGCGTCGCAGCAGGTTGCATCGAACTTGTTGCGTGTTGAATGCTGCCGCCACCTTGCGCGCCAACGTCGACGTCGTTGCCCGCTGTTGTTGTGGTTGTTGTTGCTCTTTCTGCTCCCAATTACTTTTTGCATGCTACCTTGTGCCCCCACTTCACCTCACACACAAACACACTCACACACATACTTGCCTGGTCATTCGGCATCGGCATCGCAATCGTCATCGTTGTGTTGACGTTGTTGTTGTTGCTGCTGTTGTCGTTGTCGTTGTCATGCTTAATCCCTGTAGCGACAGCGGCGCCGTCGACAGCGACGACCCACAATGAGAGAGTGAGTATAGGTGTGTGCTTGTGTTTGTGTTCATGCCAGATATGCTCAACGTTGACGTCGACGCCAGCCGACCGCTGCCTCCACCTCCTCCTCCCATCTGTTCTCTCTGTGGCTCTCGCTCTTCAACTACACCGTTGGACCGCAAAGCGCTGGATTCATGTTTTTCACACAGAGCTTACAATGCGCGCAAGTACGCGTGTACTTGTGTGTGTGTGCGTTTGTGTGATTGTGTGCATATTTGTACACATTAACATATCAAACCGAACGAACGAAGCGTTCTCATTTTGCAAATTGACTTTAATATTGTTGTTGCTGTTCTCTTTTCGTTCTCTTTCTGATTCTTTCTGTTCGGCGCTTTTGGCTTTGAAGAAGCTTTTGCGTTTTAATTTTTCAATAATTGTGGATCCATAAATTAATTAAATTTCGCATTTAAATGTTTATCACTCGCAAAAATGTCAACAGATATTTTAAAATAATTTTAATAATTATTTAACAAATTGATAAGCGACAGATCAACATAAATTTGCATATTAAAATCTATAAATAATTTAATTACAAAAATTATTTTTAAATTTCTAAAATTACCGCAGGCCTTTAAATCACGTAAATGATTTTTAACACACACATTCATAGATTAACAATTTGGAAGCTGTCAAAACTATTTAATCTAAATACAAAACCGCAGTTCGGTCGCTGCCACCGTCGACGCAGACAGCATCGATCAACAGCGTCGCTGTGGAATGCCAAGGAGGTAAATGATAGGGGTGGGGTAGGGGAGGGGACGAGCGCAACACAAAAGCGCACACCAACGCGCGCACACACAACAACAATGAGCGCAACAACAACGACGACAACAGCAGCAATGAGCAGCAACAAGAGCGCAAACACCGCAAAATAATAAACCAGCTCGACAAGTCTAAATCACACTCATTAGCAAAAGCCCCCCAAAAACAACGCACAGCAACAGCCGGCGTCGCAGTCCGCAGTCACTGCCAGCAACGGCAGCGACAACAGCAACAGCAGCAGAACAAAAATCAAAATCAAAACCACAGGCAATACACACTTACAGCATACGGTACACACACACACAAGCACACACAGACCCAATGCAAACACAAAACAGCGACGGCAGCAGCGCTGCCAGAAGCGACAGTTGTGGAACCGAAGCTCCCCATCATATCTCAAATTGTTAAACGATGAGAACGAGATGAGAACCTAATAAGAAACCGAATACAAAAGATAAACACAAGCGTAAACATTTAAGTAACAAAATTGGCTTTTTGTTATGCGTCGAGTTTATCGGGCAGGGGCGGCAAGGAGTGAGAGAGCGCGCTCAGCATGACCAGAGCGAATGAGAGCAGAGAGCGTGTGAGTAAATTGAGTGAGAGCGGCATAACGAAGAGCACAATTGAGCGTGCAGCACGGCAACATTGCTGTTTGCAGCACGACAACACTGAAATTGAGGGAACAAATAAGCTCTCTCTCACGCTCTTGCTCTCCTCTCTGTTGCGCTCACAAGTAACGGCGCACGTGTATGTGCTTGGCATTTGTGCGAGTTGAGTGCGGCTGGCAGTATGTGTGTGTGCGTTGAGGTCTGTGCAATTGTTTTTTCAGTGGGACAGATTGCCAATTGATTGTTGTTGCTGTTGTTGTTGGTGGCGCTGCGCTGAGCTGCGCTGCTGGCGTCGCTGTCGTCGCGTTACGCTTTTTGTGCTTTTCATTTTGTATGTTGTTTTTGTTTTTTTTTTTTCTTTTTGCCTCTACTGTGTTTTTTTATACGCTCTGCCGGCAGCGCAGCCGTTGGCATAAATGCTCTGCCGCTGCCTGCCCTACAAGTGTGCGATGGGGCGACGACGCAAACAGAGACACGTATTTCTGTTCGTACGTGTGTGCATGTGTGATTGTAAGTATATTTACATATCAACGGTGTGAGACTGCAGCGCTGACGTCGACGTAGACATCGACGCTGACGTTGTAGTCGTCGTCGTATTTCCATTTCCATATGTTGGCTGTGCTTTTTGCTTGTTGTTGTTGTTGCTGTGCAAAGTTGTTAATATATTTGTAAAATGAAATTCATTTCGGAATTGCTGTTTGTTCTTCTTCCTCTCCCTGCCCTTACTCTCTCTTTGTGGGTTTCGTGTGTGAGTGTGTGGACTGGGGAAACTCTCTTAACTTGACTGCGTGAGGGAGTGCTTGTGGTTGGGAAGTGGCGTAGAGGGGGGCGGTGGGCGGATCGGTGTTGTTTCTGTTGGTTGCACTTAACAATTTTCCACAAACCTGAGCTGCAATCACAAATCTAGTCATTGTTTTGGTAATAAAATCATTTACATTAACGCTGATATTCCGATTTATTAGTTTTGATAATTTAACTACCCCCTGCCCCTTTTAAACCTACCCCACCGAGTGGACATTTCACCCTTTGCATTTGACACTTTATTATGTCATTGTTTTAATTGACTCTCTTTTTACAGCTATTTTAGGTAATTTTAAGGGGAAAATGAAGTTTTCATTGCGGTAAGTGAATGAAAATTATTAAGTTCAAATAGGAATTTTATTAATTATTAATTAACTTTGAAAGCTTAAATTTTATAGCTTAAAAACTAGAAAAAATTACTAAAAAAATTAATATTTATTTTAGTTTTCCTTACATCAATTTAATTTTTATGTTGTCTCTATTTATTTATAATCGAAAAAGATATAAGTTGGGTTCTCTAAGGTTTTCCGGACGCTTTTCCAAGAAAAACTCTTTTGAAAGCACTTCTCCCCAAAGTGGAATGAGTTTCTGGTTTTTGGCTTGCAGCAATAATACGATATGAATATCATAAGTTACTATAATATTAATATTAGCCCAAATAGACCCATTTCACACACATACCAACACACTCACACACACACACACACACACACACACACACACACTTCGTGTGTTCGACTTTTGGGATAGAAAGCAGCAGAACAAAGGAAAAGGCTCCATTAAACACACCCCAAAAAAAAGCTGCTTGAAGAGGGTACAAAAAGGGGAGGGGTTGCCGGAGGGGGTGGTGTTGGTGTTGGGTCGCTGCAAGCCAAGTATAAAAGTGTCAAAACTTTCTGTTCCGAGTTTGTTGTATCCTTTTGTTATTTGTAATCGGAGTATATACACACACACACGCACACAGATTTATATACAGCTCACACACACACACACACACACGCCGACAAAAAACCCAACAAAAATCAACGAGAGAGCAAAACAAAACGACAGCAGCAACAGCAAAAACAACAACAAAGCATAAGCTCTTATTCCTTTATTTGCCATGCAAGCGACAGAGCGAGCGAGATGGCATGCGAGTGTGGAAGAGAGTGCGAGACGGGTGGGTGGTGACCAGGCCGAAAGTTGTGCTCAGTTGCCTGCACTTGAATGCTGAGCGCCGGTTCAAAACACAAACGGAATGATAATGATGTGCGTGGAAAAATACACAGACACAGCAGCATAAGAGCGCAGAGAGCAGAGCAAAAGGAAGAGAGCAAGGAGGTGAGAGTGGGTCGTGTGGGCTGTGTGGATGGTGGGCTGCGGGAGAGCGGCAACAAACATGGCGCCTTAGTCAAAGTCAAACAAGTGTCTGCTCTTTCAGCTCAGCTTGGCGGCGCTGCTCCGATTTTTATTTATAGCTATAACTTGCGTGTGTCAATGTTTGTGAGGAGTATGTGTGTGTGTGTTTAGGATATACACGGGAAATGCCTTAACACAATTACAATAACTTTGACATGAAAAGTGGAACAATAAACCAAACCAAACCGAACAAAACAGCACTGAACTGAACTGAGCCAAACCCAATGGCATCGTTGACACCGCAGGCGGCGCCCAATCGTCCAATTGTCCCACATTCCCCCGCTCTCTTAGATTCCACTCACTAGCTCTCTCCCTCCTTACTCTTTGTGCTCATATCCTGACTGCTAGTCAGACAACACACGCGCTCAACTTACTTCCGGCTCTACTCAATAAACCTATGAGCGAGTGAGTGTGAGTGAGTGAGTGTTTGTGTGTGTGTGTGTGTGTGTGTGTGAAATGAAGCGACAGCCGTCGGCAAATGTTTCATAAACAACAACAAAACAGTTATTAAATGAAATTACAACAAAACGCGCAACACGCAGTCACATTTGATGCCCTACAAGCGATGGGAGCGGGAGCTTTGGTTAGGTTCAAACAGAATTTGTTGTTAATTTTAATTGTATTTATTTAAATACCATAAATTTATATTTTATTTAAATACTTAAAACTTAAAGCTTTCAAAAGCACATTAAAGCTGCTTGAGCCAGTTGTAACAACTCGATGGCTGTAGGTGCAAATTAATAGCTGCAATAGCAACTTATGGCCTGTTTGGCATTCGCACAAACACAGCAACACACACGCACACACACACACACACACACACACACACTCACACACACACACACACTCACACACAGACTTACAGTAGGAAATATGGGCCGCAGCCTTTTATTAATTTAGGTTAGTGACTTAAGTTTAGCATTTGCCGCAATTAACTTAATTAGAAATGCATTTTGTGGGGCCAACAAATAAGTGTGAATACATTTATGGGTGTATAAGTGTGTGTGTGTGAGTGTGTGTGAATGTAAATGGCAAAGGAAAATGGTTAAAAGGAGTTTTCCTGGCGTCGCCATAAAACATTTCTGTCATTCAAGTGACTGCTAAGAGAGTGTAAGAGAGAGGGGGATTAGAAGAGAGAGAGAGAGAGATTGGGGGAGTGGAAGAGAGTGTAGGTAAGAGAGCGGGAGTGTGAGTGGACTGTATTGGACTGTAAGAGTAGCTAACGGAGTGAGTGTGGAAGTTAAAAGGAATGTAAGCGAGTCAATGTGTGTGTGTGGGTGTAAGAGCGTGTAGGTACGCCTGTCTGTGTGTGTGTGTGATTGTGCTTAGTTTATTGGCTATTATGACAACAAATGTGCTAAAGAGCAAACATATTTATTAAAAGCCTTTGCTCGATTAACTAAATGCCTTTCTGAGCTAACGAACAACATTGCGTATACGTAACGCCCCTTTGGCGTCATACAATCGTAAAAAATAGCTAAAAACTAGCCAAAATAAAAAAATACAACGAACTGTTTCAAGCCGGTTTCAGTTTCGAGATTTTATTGTTTATTTTCTTTGCTCATTTCGTGCAACTAAAATTTATTTTTTTCTACTTTTTTTATGATTTTGAGCGCGTCCCACGCCTGACCCCTGGCCGGGCTACTCCGCTACGCCCCTGCAGCCCCCTCAACTGCAGACATGTTAAATTTTATTGACAACACGTTTTGGTTTGTCGGTGTTTGTTTTTTTTTTTTTGTTTTTTTATAGCCATTTCGATTTTGGCTTTTTGTATCTCGTCTCGCACATTTGTCATCTGGTTTATTTGCCAAAAATTAGCAATACATCTTTTATAACTGTCTGTCCGAGTGTCCCGCTGTCGTATAAGTTTTTATGCTCTTGCCAACGATTATATAATCGCTTTTTGGGCCAACAACAATTTGTTTAGAAGCACCACAATAATGCCAGACTGATCTTTTTGAGTATTCAGTGTGGTTAGTGGGCGAATTCGGGTTTTTTTTCAAACACTTTTCAAGTGCAACAATTAGTTTTTGACAACTTAATAAAACAAATTTTAGTATTATTAACTGAATTTTGGCTTTTCAGTTGATTTATGAGCGCAATAAATTTAAATACTTGATTTTTTAGCCGTTTAATAGTATTAGTGATAAGATTGTTCATAAATTTTAACACTCAAATGCCGAGTATCGAAAACAAAGCGAAAAGTTTCAAAAAAAAAAGCAAATACACTTAAATTTTAAGAGCTTTTCATGGGATAATTACTTGATGGACTAGGTCAGGGGGTCTGTGTGTGGAGCCGAGGGCAGACGAAAGAGAAGGTGGAGCAGAAGAGCACGAAACAATAGCAACTTTGTTTATTTTTTTGTGTTGTTGTTTGGCTCCCCCGCAATGCGGCCTAATGTGGAACTCCGAAATTAGCATAACTTGTCATAAGTTGAAAAATCTCATTAGGCCAAGTTATGTTGGCCAACTGCTCATGGTTGTGGCTGGTGTTGTGAGACCCGGTAGTTTCAAAAGAAGGTAGAGTGGCTTAAGGTGGGTAGAAAAAGGGATTAGGCGAAGAAAAATAAATCTAATTAAGCAGAAATGGACTAACATCAAATTTGGCTGATAGACGGCTAGTTTACTAAGTATTTAAACACAATTTAGCTATTTTATAGCCATTTTCAATACTCAATTCAAATTACAAACGTTGCTACTAGCTGTCTAGAGTCAGAAAGACATAGAGAGTTGAAGAAAACAACTACAGGGTCTTTCGCAGTGCTGTTTACTGCAACGTGTCTACTGCTACTGCGGCTTGTTGATCATTTTCTGCTAGAAAATTAACATTTTTGTGGAACCATCAATACGCGTCGAATAATTTTGAGATTTGCTCTTGGATTTGAGTCTGAGTTTTGGCTTGAAGTTCCGCTCGGATTCCAAGCCAAATTCCCTTCACTTTGGATGCTTCAGATACTTGAGGCCTGAGGCCAATTAATTAGCATATCTAAACAGTCGACAGATGAACCCAATGCTGTTTTTTTTTTTGGTTCAGTTTTTGTTTCAGTTTCGATTTCGAATTTGTTTTCTAGGCCCTGTCGTTTGGCGGAGTTAATGCGCCTTTTTGGCTATAAAAACAGCGGCAAAAAATACATCAAATGAAACCGTTTTCTACATTTTTTTGTGGGCGTAACATTTACTTAAACGATATCGATTAATTTGCATTTTGCTTTTACGCAAAACTTTTGGCGTTTTTTGTGCGGCGTAATTAAAACGCCAAAGGTGCCACGCCCACTGCGCTGTCCCTGCTTTTATAAACTCGCCAACTGGGAGTGGGGGCTGCAGGGGTGTGGGTTGGGCCCAGGAAGTAAGCGAAATTTTTAAGGATACGAGAATGTCTGATGGCAAAAAGTTGGCAAAAGTCAAAAGAAAGAAGTCAACGCTGAAGAGGACAAAGTTTTATGCCAAAAAGTAATAGGCATAGCTTCTAGTGGAGCTGGAGTGGGAGGGAGCAGGGGAGAAGAAGTGGGTGGGGGCACTCAGGCAGGCAGTTTTGGAGTACAAAGCAGTTGTAAGTAGCATTTAACAGACGACTTATGGCCATTGGCAGTGGCTGGCCGTTGGCTTGAACCCCGTAGCGTTCCCAACCAGCCATGAAAAACCGCTCGGACAAAGTTTTGCCAAGACTGTGAACTACCCTGTACCCCTCTACTCCCCACCAAGCCGCACTTTCCCCTACCGAAGCTGAGCGGCTTGAGTCAAAAGGATACGCAATTTGTGTAGCATACTTCTCAGCGCAGGCAAATTTTAAGAATTTGACAGCAGCGCAGTGAAAGAGTGTGTGTGTGTGGAGGGTGTGCGTGTCATAGCAGCTAGACATAGACGTACTGCGCATAAAGATCGCCAGATTTGCTTAGCACCTCAAATGTTGTAATTATTTCATTTGAAGAACTTTTTGTAAAGAGAGAGAGATAAAGAGAGCTAAACTTAAGTTAAATGAATTTAAACAAGTTTTTAATGCAGTTTTAAATACCAAAAAAATAAACAAATTAATTTCTTAATGTTTTGTTAAATAAAGTAAGTTAAAGTAGCTTAAAAAGGCTCAGAAAATAAAGAAAAATACGGTTTTAAATAGAAATAAATTCTAGAAAGATTTTAAACATAAGTTTACACCAAAATTATAATAAAACTCAAATAAAAAGCCTTAAAAAATTAGCTAACAAAAGTGAATATATTAACTTATATAATATACACTTTTAAATAAAATGTCAAGTTAAAACCTATACTAAAAATGCTCTGTTCATTTCGTACCCTAAAAAATAAAAAACTTCAACCTAACCACACTTGTAGGCAAATTAAACATAATTTATATAAAACTTAAATTCACTTTTGCTAGAGCAAATTTAACTAAGCTGCTTTTCGAACTGAAAACTATGTGGAAAATTAGTTTTTCGCTAAGTATATGAAAAGCAACTCTGACCAAAGCACTGTATAAACTTTTGCCCAAGGTATGAAGTAGATATATATACAGTTATATATACATGTATAAGTTTATATAGGTATAAACTTTTGCTGTAGGGATGCGATGCCATTTTCAAGTTTTTCCTCATTGCCATTTTCCAGCATGCAGCATGAAAATTTCATTTAGTTTCTTTGGCAAAATGCACACAGTGAAAAAAAAGAGGAAAATCTAAGAAGAAAATGAAAAAGAAAAGCGAACTTTTGTCGTTGAAGCTGCTTTTTGGTTTTGCCTTTAAAATGTTGTCTGGTTTTCATGTTGTTGTTGTTGTTGTTGTTGCTGTTGCTGGGGTCCTTTTGCAGTGGAGAGAAAACCGTTGCAATTCCCGTTAGAAAGTTTGTCTGCACTTTTTTGGGGGCAAAAACTGCTTGGGTCGGAAAAGTTTTGCGTTTCTTGCTGCTTTTTGTCATATTAACAGCAGTCGCTTTGGCGCCCTGTCTGCAGACAGTAGCGGGGAGGGGGTGTAGTGAGGGGTAGCGGTAACAGAGCAGCGAGCAGAGAGTGTTGAGTGAGGGGCACCGAAACTATTTGGTTTTCTTGTCACTTCATCAAGTCGAATGCCTTGAAAATTGATCATGGATTATTGACATTTCAAATGTCATTCGATTTTTGACCAAGTTAAAGCCAGCAATGCATTAACTTGGCCAACAAAACGCAGCTACTAATGTGTAACCCTTGGCATCCCTAGTCGCTCCCTGTTTACTCCTGTTCCCCCCTTTTCCTCTAGTCTTTTTGTGCTGCCTTTAAACCTGAACTGAGTGCATTGGCGTCTGTTGTCCTTGCCACACACTTACATAGACAAATATATATCTATACTATATACTTTATATATATATATATTATATTTGTATGTATAGTTGCAGCTTCAGACAACTTCCTTGGCTGTTTTATGCCAAGGATTCCTCGTTTTTGTTGCCTTGGCATGTGAATGTACTTCAAGCGTTTCCGGTGCACATTACGATGACGATGACGACGTCGCCATTGTTGGCACACACACACACACACTCGCACAAGTCACTCACACACACCCACTCCCGGAGTCAACGGCAGCTCTGAGCTACAAAAAAACGTAGAAAAAATTATCAATTTAATTTTGTAACTCAACTTCCGCTTCATGCTGCACACTGACACGCCCACTGTGGCAAAGCCTCCACCTACACTTACACCCACAGCTATGAGGCTCCCCTGCTTCACCTTCTCCCACTCTCCCTTTCCCATTCCTTCGCTTTAGCTCGCATTTTCCGCCTTGCACAATGTTGACACTAGAACGTTGCCTTTTTGCTTGTCTCCCCCCGCCACTTTGCCGCCCCTGCCACACCCCTTCCGCATCACACCGCTTACATAAGCCTCGTCAGTGTCTGTGTGAGTGTGAAATTCGTTGCATTTCTTGCCACGCGCTGGCAGCTTGTGACTGCAGCGTATACGCAATATGCGAAAATTACGTATACGCCGTGCTGGCAAATATGTTTTTCTCCACTTTTCTTTGGCTATATGTTTTTTTTTGCTACGCTTTTTGTGCTTTATTTTCCTGCCAGAGCGTCTATTAAAAATGCATAGAGCGATTGCAGCGAGCGCAAGAAATGGGACGAAAGAAGGAAGCAATAAAGTGGGAGCAGAGTGGGGAAGGGGGAGTAGGGAGTAAGGAGCGATGGGTGGGGAGCAAAGCTAAAAGTTGTGAGCCAGCAGAAGAAGCAGCAACATTTGTTTACTTGTCTTACGGACTGGCAACTGAAATGAAAAGAAATTTTTACTTCTTATCTGCATGTGTGTGCGAGTGAGTGTGTGTGTGTGTTAGTCTGTGTGTGTTTTAGCCAAGTTGCCAGCGCATTTATGAGTTATGTTGAATAATACGAGCGTCAATATATACACTGCAATATTTAAAAATATATTCAAGACTTTACTTAAGACTTCTGAGCAGCTTAGATCAATTTCAAAAAGTGTTTTAGTTAAGTTTTAAGCTATTGCTTGCTATAAAAGTAGCTCAAAGTTGTGTGTATCTATAAGCAAAGACATTTTCTAAATGGAGTGAAGAGTAAGGCCTTATTTTCTTAGTACATTACCAATCCGTTCTTTTCTTTATCGAAACATATCAAAGAAGTTTGACTTAAACACTTTTCTCTTTATTTAATTATTTCATTAAATGTATCTTCTATATAAAAAACGCTTTCAATCCTGTTCCTTTTAAATTTAATCACATTTTTTAAAGACTGCTTAACCCATTGCACAGTGGTTGGGTTTGTATGGAACGAGCGGCCAAAAAGTACTTCAAGAGGAGATAAAATCTGAAATTTTTTCCAAAATTCAATAAAAATAACATAAATAAAAAACACAAAAAAAATTGATCATATTCAATCTCTTTCAAAAGTTACACCCACTACATTGGTCGCGCTTGTATAGAGCGAGTGACTAAAAATTTTTCTAATGCAGATATCATTTTGAAATCTTGTACAAAACTTCTATACAAATTTAATAAGTAATAAAAGATGCCTGAATAAGTTATACAAATTCTTTGCCACCCTCCTTTACCCCTATAGACGTACCCTAAGAAAGAAAACTATAAAAAAAAAAGTACAAAAATGAAACAAAATATTTATTCAAACGCAATTTTAAAAATGAAAATGTAAAAAATAATTCTGTTAACAAAACAATTATATATGATATTAAAAATAATCTTTACTCATCTATTAATAATAGGAATGCACTGTTTAGCAAATTCGTCTTTTTTGTGCAAGGCAGTTTTCTTTGACCAGTAATTAAAGGGTCTGAGCTTAAAAGTAATCTATTAAATAAGTCCGTATTTGTTGCAATACGTGATATTTTTCTTGTGTGTTGTTCCCAAATTTCTTAATATCTTTATTTTTAGACTCTGCGGCTTCTTCAGATAATTCTCCTATGGACACCAGGGCATAACTTATTATCTCTGGAGCATGTACCAGAACTTTATGAACAGATGGTGGCATGTAGTACCATGGGTACAACTTAATTAGTTCTTTTGCCGTGTCAAGTGCATAGTCTCCAAATTTTTCTATGTTAATTTTATAACCAGAAGATATGCACTGTAATAATGTTGAACACCTAATTAAAACATTTTCATCCAATCCTGTTATTTGAGCAGACAATTTGGAATTGGAAAAAATTTTTCTTGCTCTGTTCCCGTCGTTGGATGTTCCACTGCCTCCACATCTTGGTCGGTCAACAATCAATCCCATTTCTTTTCGGAAGTCTGCTTGAATTTTAGCTTTTCTATTTCGAAGAGCAGTTTTCTCTTCTGTAGTAGAAACTCGCCAAATTTTTAATTCCAATCTGTAGGACACGTGTATAAAGTATTCAAAAAAATCGTATGTACGAGTGCAAAGGTGATAAGCCAAACTCATAACGTGCTTCGTGCATCTTCTTGCTCAAACATTTTTCCAAATCGTTCATTTCTGTCGGATTTGCGTTACATATGTAACATTTACACGAAGGCGATTGGCTTAGAGCACTACAAATTTTGCCGTCCACCATAGTCAGCTGCAAATTATGTTCAACATCAACCATAAGGTCCGAAACTATACATGTAGTGGATTTCAGAAGTGAAATTTTTTCCTTAAAATAGCTTTCTTCGCTAAGGGCCAACTGCGTTGTTTCTTTTTTAAATTGAAACCTTATTGGTCTACAGTATCGTGTAGATGACGGTCGAGGGTTCTTCCAAATTAATTTTCGCTTTTTAGATCATCGTCTTTAGTGATTAACTGCAGTGGTACATAAGAAGTTACAAATAAGCTCGCATCGTCAATATTTGTCTCTGTTTTTTGCTTATATTCAGAATGTCCAGAGCTGCCGTCAAAGCCCCACTTTCCAATTAATATTAAATTATAATCGCCAGCGGATTGTAGAACATCTGCTTGAAGTTGCACAATTCTCGATGCCGTATGATCTACCAAGCTCTGTAGCTCAACTTCAGCTTGCGATTCGCTAACACTGATATTTTCAGGATAGCTTGATGCTTTGGCTGCAAGAAGCTTTTCGTAGCTTGGTAATAAGTTATACGACGTTTACTATTTATAAATGTGCGTATAGTCAAATATTGATGTTTGCTTAAATTTGTCTCCACGAGAATTGATAGGACTTCATCTGCACTAAATTCAGAAAACGCTGGCTGGGATGAGTTGCAGGATCGTAGGGCAGAAGCAATAGATTCGTCTGTTTTTGATATTTCAGCAATTCTACGACGTTTTGTCCTATTGGAAGACTCAACGAAGTCTATTTTCGGCCGACCAGTTGGTTTGGGTGTTGAATGGGACATGTTGTGGGCACAGCGCAATGAAATCCTCTCCTTCTCATTCAGCCAAACACCTTGATATTGAATCACTGAACATTTCTTACGATCGTACTTTCCCCAAAAAAAGCTACTATTCTTTTTACATATGTCAGCAACTCGTTTCGGCAGATCATCCAGGTCGGTAATGTAGCCTTTTTTTTTTCAATTTCTTCATTTACCATTTCAATCATTATCTTTACTTTTTTTCTGCATTTGTTCCATTTTCTTTGCACCAACGATCAAAGATAAACATGCGTTCGAAAACACAGCTATAAAAATTGTCTGACAAATTCAAATTCAAAATAAATGAAATAAAAATAGTTAATAAATGAATTCGCAAAAATCAAACATAACAACAAACAACGAAGACAAAACAAAAAACAACAGCACAGTTCGTCAAAGAGATGTTTTGCAGCGCACAGCTGACCTAGAATAATGAAAGACGTCGTCGGTTTTTTACGTTAGTTCACACATCCGCAAATTTCCGCAGTTAAACTAAACACATTTAGTACCGTAAATGTCAGACGATTACAATGACATATAACTCATTTGTGGAATTTCGTGGGATCACAACTAAAAATCCAACTAAACATAAAAAAAGACATTCACAAAACACTTAAAAAGATTAAAACAAATAAATTAATTACACAAGCACATTTTAATTAGTTGGTTAATTAATAATATCAGAATTTAAAGTAAATACCTTCAACTTCAAAATTCATGCTAGAAAATTTAATTTGGTACACTCAATATGACGTCCGATCTGTTTGAAATGCTATTTTAAATGTGTAAAAAGCTTAGTGAACGCTGCAGCTGCGCGAAAACGAGCACGTGCGCTTCAGTTTAATTCTATTTTTTAGAATGTACCGTTGCAAATCCAGAAAATACCGGTTTGCCATTCAGAAGTTTGGACATTTATGAGACAATTTGTGTGCATTTTGTCAAAAAAGCTTTTGATAGATTTTTCGACTTTTGGCCTATGGGTGCAACCACTGTGCATTGGTACCCTCGCAACTCTAAATTCCTCAGCTTTCCACTGACAAATGATTCAAATTGATTTGGTCTACAATTACCAGCGCTTTAAAGCCAAAGAACTTGAGCTAAACATTTCGGATAATATAATATTCCATCATTATCCTGTGCATTTATGACCCTATTCCCCTTACCACTTGCCACTTCTTCCACTTCTACTTCTCTCCCTTCCCGTTCCCCTTCCCCTTCAGTGAGCTCGTTGGCATCTTTTGGTTTTTAGCCCAGTTTTTAGACTGTACTTAAATTTCCCAAGCGTTTTATGGCAAGCGGATTTTACTCGCCGCGTATTTTCCCAACGTTTTTCCATGCTGCACTTCAAAAGTCGCCGAAGCAGAGACAAGTTTCATTTTTCATTTATGGCATTGGGTGAAATTTTACTGCTGCAGTTTGAACATTTCGCTATTTCAGGCGGTTATAGCCACTGCCCTCTCTCACTCGCACTCCCTGGCGCTCTATTTCTACTGCTGGCTGTCTGCTTCTTGCCTTTGGTTTTGTCGTTTAATGTGTGCTGCAGGTGGAAGCTGTACAGCAACAACAGCAACAAGGATAACTCTAGCAAACAACAACTAGAGCAACGACAATGGAAATTGCGGCACACGCAACGACATCAACGCAAGATTTTTAAAACCCACAGCATAAAACAGCAGCAGTCTCCCACTACCCGCCACGCCTCCCCTACGCCCACCTCTTGACTGCTCTTACTGATTCTACTTTACGAGCACTGAATACGAAATGTTTTTTCGGGCGCTCAGACGACGCCGCAGCGCTGCTCGCTCTCACCCCCTTAACTACCCCCTACCCCACTCCCTGCCACCCTCTACTCGCTCTCTGCTTCCTTTCTGACTTCGCTGTTCGCCTTTCGCGTGAAATTGCCACTTGCTGCACACGCTTCTCGCCTGTTCAACTTGGCCTCCGTCAACGCGTTGACGTCGAGCGAAAAGGGCGCAGTTTGTTAACGCTCGCACACCAGCCACGTCCAGGTCCACCTACTCCTGCTCCCTACTCCCTACAGCCCCACACTTGCCAGCTCCGACTCCTCTCGCAAGACTGGCACATAAAGTTTATTTCATTTTCGCGCACATTGCGTTCGCGTTGTCGTTTGCCCTCGCCTTCCCTGCCTTTCGCCTACAGTACCCCTACACCCTCCTGCCTGCTGCTTGTCGCCGCCTTGACAGCAAAACAAAGCGTACGAAATGGCAGCGTCATCGTAAAAAGAGTCGAGCAAAAAACAAAAGAAAAAAAGCTGAAACTGAAATCATTTTCACCATCAAATTCAGCAGCAGAGCAGAGAGGGAGAGAGCAGAGAGGGGGAGGGGCGGGGGGTACCAACGTAAATAGTGTTGTGGGCGTGGCAGTTGCATAAAATGCAAGCCAAGTTTACTTTTCTATGCGGACGGACGAGTGCGTGTTTGAGTTTTTTTAGCATACTTTTATGGGCAAGTGGCAGGGAATCTGCAGCTCTGTGTGTGTGTGTGTGTGTGCTTGTGTGGGAAAGAGAGACATTTATCGCATGCGATGCCATGAAAAATACACTCGCTGGCAAAACTCTCTTGAGAGTCACACACACACTCTCACACACACTCTCACACACACTCACACTCACACTCTTAAACAAACAACACAATGAATGAAGCAACAAAATTATATGAAATCCATGCGAAGCATACAACAACAACAAAAGCAAGCAAAATTGTAAATAATAGAGAAGCGCAACAAAAAAACAAGAGCAAGAAACACGCTCACACGCAAACAGGCGGACAGAGGCGACAGACAGGCGAAAATACAGAAAACACAACGCAAAAAGTTGGCAGAAAAGTAGACAAGGCGACTAGGAAATACACTTACCCAGTCGTAGTATATTTAAACAAAAGCTTATTTTAGAAACAATTTTATTTAAATTTTGGGATAGAAATAGTCCTTTTATTTCTTTACATAACTCGACTGCTACATTTTTACTTAAAGAGACTTCAATTAAACTTTTTATTTAAAGTTATTTATTTTAAAATATTGAATTTTGTACAAATACTATTCATATTTCCTCGTATATAATTTACTAATAAAATTATTAAACAAACTCTAGCCAAAAATATTTTTATTGTTGAATAACTTGTTTTATAAACATTTTTCAAATATCCGTTGTGTTTAATATACAATTTTTGCATCAATTAATAAACAAACAAAACAAATTTTCAATAACAATACTTGTGCGAACTTCTGTAAAAAATATTTTAGTAAAAAAAAAAATATTTCCATACATTAAAATGGCTTTAAAACCTTTAATTTGCATTCGTTTAATTTATATCAATAAATTAAATATATGCTTTATAATGACTAGATGTACCCCTATCAATAAACTTTTGACTTTTATTATATTTATTTACAAATTAAAAGTGTCAACAGAATTAGTTTAAAAACATTTCCAATTTAGCTTCCTCTTTTAGCCGTTTTTTATTTTTTGGTCTTGCTGTCACCAAAGCAACGCAATGTTGAGCTAAGGACTGTTCCACCTACACTTAACCACATACGCTTTCCCAAAGCCAACACACACACACACACACACACACACACAGAAGCTGTGGAGAAAAAAATAAAGAATTTCACTTGGAAAAAAGCAGTGAAAAAAGAAAATGGCAAAAAAAAGCTACAACAAGCTGGAAAGGGAAGCTAAAGCCGAAAGCGAAGAAGGGTGGTGGGGAGCGAAGAAGAAGCGGTGACAGTGGGGGGAGGGGTGGGGAAAGGCAAAGCCAGCAACAACAGTTAAAAAAAGGCAACAGTGGAGTGGCTAACAAAAGCAAAGGAGACAAGAATACAGAAGCAGAACAGCGAATATATAGAGAGTAAGACAGAGACAGCGAGAGCGAGGGAGTGGGAGGAAGTGGGAGAGTGGGTGGTGGGCAGAAGAGGCAGAGGGGGGAGGAGGGGTGCTGGCAGACACAGTCGAGAAATGTTTTTGTATGTATTGTACCACTGGGGCATTATAGCGTTATCCTTCTGGTTATGTTTCCGCTTGCCAAGGAAATACAACAACAACAACAATGACTGACTGACTGCCAAGAGACACACACACACACACCGACAGAGACAGAGACAAATACACCCACACATACACACAGGAAAATGCCAACACCGAAGCAAAGTTTTCTTTTTTTTATGGCGTGTGGCACAAGTTGATGTGAGGAGAGAAATGCGAGAAAAGCGTGGAAAGCGTGGCACGAGTGCAACTTATTTTTATGAGCCAACACACACACACACACACCCACACTCACACACACACACATACATATGCTGCTGCTGCTGCTGGCAAGCTCATAAAATTTATAACACAACGTCCTTGCCGCTCCTGCGGCTTTAGTCACTGAGTGTGTGTGTGTGGGTGAGTGTGCGACTTATGTTTGAGTTTGTCTGTAGGTGTATGAGTGTGTAGGTGTGTGTGGGTGTGTGTTTTGGCGGCTTCGTTTGCTTTTTCATAGCATTTTATGCGCTTGCTGCTGGTTTGTTGCTACTTGTTAAAGAAGATTTACCAAAATGTCTTAGCAAAAAGCAGAGTAAGAGAGGGGAGCAGGGGGGAGCAATAGGGAGGACGAGCACACATAGACACTGAGGGAGTCAGTGGGACACAGCGCCCACAATGCCGCCCACTTAAATGCTAAGTGGCGCATTGGAAGAGCTGGCAAAACTCACCTGTCTCCTCTCCCTACCGCCGCCCCTAGGGACAACTATATACAGTGCTGTGTTTATGTATGCGCATAGCTCTTGGTATATGTGTCTCCTGCTCCTCCTCTTTCTCCACCTCTCCCTTTCCTTGCTTAATAATGCACACTTATGAATTTCTCGCACAAAATAGCACAAATTCTAACATTAGATTTCAAAATGTAATGCCAAAATTTACTAAATTCCTCATAAAACTCAGCTGCTAAAATTAACAAGAAACGACTTTATTTAGTTGCTATAAATAAGCAGTATTTTATTAACTAGTTAATTGTAGAGCTTGTTATTGGCAGTTAAAAGTGGAAAGGAAACGCAATAAAGTGATTTTGAAAATGGAAAATCCGATTACAAAATTTCAAAACTAAATAAAAATAGATAAATTTATCAGCAGTACACAAGAAAACAAATTTAAGTGAAATAATTATAGATGATTAAAAATAAAATCACTTTAAAAACGATCAATTTATGCTAAATGTAAAATATGAAGTTTTTTTTAATATACTAATTAAAAAATTATTTATTTACACTTTAAAAGGTTTTTTAAATTTAATTTAAAATTAAGCTTATCAAACATTGGTTAATCATAATAAATTGAGCTAAAAAGAAAACTTAAAAAAAAACACTCGATAATCTAAACTTTTTGCTCTTTTTAGGTACAGCTAATGAAATCTGGATGGGATGATAGGGTGATGGAGGTAAGAAATAACATAAATTAAGCCATTTTTATTTAAAATTTAAGTTATTTCGAGAAAGTTCATTCATTCTTTCAAGTTTGCTTGGAATCTATAAATGAGTTATAGTTTTTATGGGTCGTTAAAAAATTTTAGAAATGCTATCTTAAGTCTTTTGCATACTTTAAACTGATTAACAGATTATTTTATAGGATAAACTTATTCTTTGATTATTTTAAAATATTTTTTACTGTTAGGAAACATCCCAAAAACAAGTCAAAATAAAAGATTTAAAAAAATGTTAAAACAGTTTATATAATTTTAACTTGAAGCAGACTTCTGTAAGAACAACTTAATAAGCTACAAGCTACATACGTAGCTTCCACACACACACACACACACACACATACACCAACACCCAGTGGGTACAACACACAGTAGAAGCAACAAAAAGAGTCAACAGCAAAGTGTCAGCAAAACAACAACAAAAGCAACAGAAACAGTTTCGACAGGCACATACATGTCAGCATATAAACACGCACACACGCATGTATGTATGTGTACATGTGTGTATACATTTGTGTGTATATAGAGAGAGAAAAGTTAAAAATTTGCTTACAAAATGCCAGGCGCACAGAAGTCGAGTGCAGGAAGCCGCAACGAAAGAGCAAAGGAGAGAGAAAGAAAGTGAGAATGTGGAAGAAAGAGTAAGCAATAGGTGGGGAGAGTGACTGAGCGAGAAAGGGGAACGACGTGTGGGGTTAAAGAGGTAGATACAAGCGATCAACAAGGCCAACATATCCTTAGCCAAACACACACTCTCACAAGCACAACTGAGATGGCAGCTTGTCTTAGCCTTTAATGGCTAGATTAGAGTACAGTAAGAGCTAAAAACCATTCTCTACTCTTTTGGCTTAAAATATATATCTTTCTGCACTATCTAAAAGCCAACAGCTATAAAAAGCTAGATTCCCCCTTATGACCATTTTCAGCCGTTTTACGCTTTTCTCACTACTAAACTTCACTAAACTAGCTTGAAATAAGCTAAAATGGTCACATTTCTACACGCTCACACACAGCTACAAGTCAGGACATGCAAAGGACACACACACCAACACACTCAAACACACACACACACACATATGTATATGTATGGCAATATATTGTTCCCAAGCTTTTGTGAGTTTTGTATGCGGATTTTGTGTGCGATTTGCGGGTCATGATGGCAATAAAAGCTGACCCCTCCAAGTCCCCCAACCCCCCAACCCCTCATACCCTAAAACCCTCATACCCTACTTTGCCGCTCCTCCATGCTCGTCTCCTCCACGTTATCTCTCTCACCCCACACACACAGCCATAAAGCCGCTAAAGTAGCTACTAAATACTTGTGTCTTTTGCACCCCGGCAATTCAAGCTAACAAATTTGTGATACACCTTTAAATTTATGTATGTACCTGTACATAGCGGTAAATATATTTTACCGTTACAGCTGTCTATAGCCAGTGATATGTACACATATTTATCGTATTAATTTAATACACATAACAAATGTGGGAAAGTCATCAACGCAAATTTCTCAATCAATGTTTCAGCAGCATTTTGTGCGTGTGTGTGTGGTGCCTGTGGGCGTGGCAGTCGTGCATGCCAAATGCATTGTCAATTTCAGTATGAACGTTACCCACACACACATGTACACACACACACAGACACAGGGAGTAGGACAGATCAACATTTGCATATATGTAAAGAGAACAAACGGCGACACTTTTCGGGGCACTGCAAAGGATATGCTCACATGTATATAAACACAGGCACGCACACATACGCCCTTGCACATGTATGTGTGCGTGTTGATATACAAATTGTAACTGTCTGTTTAACACACGTGCATTGTGTTCTCTTCTTCTGCCTCCCACTTTCGGTTTGAAACTCAATGCGTTTGGCTTACGTGCTCATATCTCGTCTCTCCCTTCCACTCTCTTTCTGTCTCTGCTCTCACTCTCTCGCATACGCTCGCTGCCTTGTGTATCTGTATGTGTTTGCATAAATAGACAATGAGCAAACAGCTTGCACGCTGAACGATAACGTAGCAACAACAACAAGAGCAACAACAGCAACAACAGTAACAGCAACCGAAACAGACAGACCCAACAACAACGAGAACAACAAGAACGAAAACGAGAAGAACGAAAACAACAAGAGCAGCAACAACTACAAGCACCGTTACAGCAAAGCACAGTTACAGCCAAGATATAGATAGAGTGAGTGAGATAGAGAGAGAGTGAGCTCACTTACTTATACACAGCATCGCTTAAATGTCACCAAGAGCTGAACAGTGGCTGCCAAAAAAGCATGTTCCAGCTTACTTCAAACTCAAACTTCAGGCAAATTACTTAACAGCTTTAAAAGCGCTGTCTAAATACCCTATAAAAAATTAGAGAAGAATTGCAATAATTAATGTTTTATAAATAAAATAAGCTGCGTAATTAATATGAGATAAACAATAAATAATTGCATGCCATAAAAATATACAACCAACAATATTATATTAAATATTACTATAATATAAAATAAATTTAAAAATTGAAGTAGAAGTAAGAACTAAAAATAAAATACAATATTCTGGCTATTCTATTATTAATATATTTAATTTGAGTAACAGTTTATGAAATATATTAATAAATACCTGATTAACTATAGATAACCTACAGAATAGTCAAAAATATTAGTCATAGATCAGTATAAAGCACTGATATACCATTTTCCTTCGGCATTTAATCCTTAAAAAATATTTTGAAAAAAACTATTAAAACAATTCCGTCGTTTATTTCAATTTTTAAACCGTATCCAATACCATTTCTATTAAAGCAATGGAAAATAAATTCCTACAAAAAATAAACCACAATTTGTCTAGTTTTTTTTGTTTTTGAATGCCCAACAAAGTTTAGCTTTAAGTTTGGAGTACTTTGTAGCATCCATTAAAACACAATTTTAGTACAACACAAAACAAAAAAAAAAGAACTAAACTGAAAATATGTTTATCGAGATGGGTATAAAGTTATTCTACCCTTTTTGCGTTGCTTTTTGGTAACTGGTAGCTGGTGTATGAAAAGTGGCAGACAGCACTCTATCCCCGAATATACGCAAACATTTACGCCCGCAACCACTGCCACGCCCACTTAAACTCCCTGCTGTCAGATTTGCATTGTCTTTTTTGCTTTAATTTTCATTTTCATAGATTTTTCTTGGTTTTATTTTTTGTGCCATTTTGTGTGTTGAATGCTGTGGAAACTTTTTGGCATTTTTGCAGCGCTGCTTAAACTTTTATGCGCTGCGTGTATGTCTGTGTGTATGAGAGAGAGAGAGGGGGAGAAATTGTGGTGCTGTGTGTGTGTGGGTGTATTTCCGTGCAAAATTGTATAAATGTTTTTTGGCAGCCTCTAAACGGCAGCACAGGAAGCTTCACCAGCAAAAACGACGACTGAACGAACGCCTGGCACAATTTGCGCCTCTCGGTGGGTGTGGCGGGGCGCTGCTGTCGAGCACTGTGTGGGTTGGTAGAAAGAGATGCTTGAGCTTGTCGAAGGAACAGAGGGAGGCAGAGAGAAGGTTGCTTGACTCTGCTCGACGTCCTTCGCACAATGTGGCGTATGCGTAATAATTAATACGCTTGAATTCATTAGTTGAGCAGATTTTGCATGCCAAGGATGTACACATATGCTCAGCTGTGTGTGTGTCAGAGTGTGTGCATTGCTCTGTGAGCAAGTGTAGCAAGTATGGGTATGAAAATCTATATAAATATTAAAGTAACTGGCAAAGGTTATCCAGGTAGAATTTACAGCAAAAGCCGCTTAGTTGTCATTCGTATGAATCGGAAGTCTATAAATATTAAGAAAATAACTTAAGACACTTGATAAACATTTGGTAAGACACTTAGAGGTATAAAGTATTTTATAAATCAATATTTAAAGTACTTAAAATAAAAGTAGCTACAAGGCTGTAGATATAAAATTGAATACAGTTTTTTAAAGCTTTAGTCATAGTTGATACATTATTAACTTATTTAAATTTCATTAATAATTTATTAACCTAATGGTTTTACTAGAAAAGTCTTCCTTAAAGTTTCAAGTTTTCAGTTTAAATTCCTTCAAAGTTCAGTGTTGAAAAGTACATCAAATATAAAGACAACTGCCGTTACAATACAAATCGCATTGCCCATTAAATGTTAATTTATCAGTTTTACTAGCTCTTATTAATTTATGCGTAATCTCTTTGATCTATTATGCTCGCAGCATTCCAATTAGCCTCAAATATAAACGTTGACTTTTCGCACATTACGCATACGCCCTGTTTGAAATGTTAAAATTCAAGCAGAACAACAAACAGAAGTTCAACATTTCCTGGCAGTCGTTCCCCCTCTCCCTCCCTCCCTCTCTCTCTCTCTATGCCACTCTAACGCTAGCTGTCTCTTTCAAATATCATTCATCTGAGTGTTTTTAATGGGAGATCCCGCAGAAGTCTTCATTGAAGGCGTTCGCAATGAAATTATTATTTAAATGAAAGCAGCAACAAAATGACAGCAACAACAACAATGGGACAACAAAAACAATGCCTACAACAACAACAATGTTAATAATTACATAAATAACAACTAAAAACAAAATGTCGAGCAAAATGTTTAAGGAAATGGGGAATGAGAAATGGGCAAGGGAATTGAAACTCCCGTTTGTATGCAAAGTTTACATAACTTTGTGTGTGTGTGTGTGTGAGTGTGCACAACAAATGACAAACAGCTGTGGGTGGAAGGGGGTTGGTGTAGGCGGTAGGGGGCAGGGGGTATTCGGTGGCATTGTGCGCCGTGTGGCACCAAAAGTGACAGCGCACAGTATGTAATTATGTTTCCACATACACAACTGTAAACACACGTACACAGTTACATAGTGTGTGTGTGTGTGTGTGTGTGTGTGTGTATGTACAGCAAGAAATATGGCAAAGGATGCAAAAACGTTGGCAATTTGTGTCGCGAACGACGACGAGGACGATGAGGAGACCCAAGTCAAGGCAAGCCAACAACAAAGCGAAAAAGAGCCAAAAGAGGCGGTGGAACTGGGCGTGGCCACACAAAAGAGGCGTAGTTCGAAAAAAGGGTATAGTGTGTGGGGTTGAGGTGGGTTTAAGGTGGTAGGAGGTGGGGGTGGTGAGGGGTAGGAGTTTGGGACAGATGGCACAAAGGTGAATGCGTGTGGCTTTTATTGCCATTGCCAAAGACTCGTGGAAGGGGCTCAAAGGGCGAGGGGGCGGCCAATGGCGACAGGTTGCGCGTGTTGACAGCAAACCGTAAAACCCAAAGACACTCAACGAGGGTTGTGCAAACAGATTGTCAACATCAGTTCAAAATTATTAGCATATTGATGTGATGAAACACAACTGAGAACTACAAACAAAAATAAAACAAAGGAGGGGAAAAGAAAGGATTAAAAACGGGAATTTGAATGAAAGAATTGTCTAAACTAGTTATAATATATATTTACGAAGGACTCTTCAAACTACCCCTTTGTCAAGAATTTGCATTTAACAAGCAAAGGATTTTTTTAATAATTGCACTTGATTAACTTAATTCAAACAAAAGCTAAAGAAATTAGTCAAATATTTCAAGTTTAAGACATAATTGTTTAAGCTATTTACATATATTTGTGCTATAGCTAAGCAAAACTCCTTAAACCACCCCATTCCAATTGCCAATACAAATTTAATCACACATATTGATTAAGTTTGAACAATGAAAAGGTTAAGACCTATAAACAAAGGCTTAAAAGTAATTAGAATATAGACATTACTGTAAGAACTGCTGAAAACCCTTTTAAATCTTTAGTACTTACTTTTAAAACTACCCCTAAGCTTCCTATATTGCAATCGAATACCGAACTCGATGTAAGACTACAGTCATATTGCAATGGAAATATGAGCAAATTAGTTTAAGAACTCGATGTCGACAGCGCTGCAAAATGTCAATTTCATTACAATTGTATTGCAGCACCTTTGACATTTGTACTTGGCTGGGGTCGCCCACTTTAATTGATTTCTTTTGCGCCTTTTTTACCCGCTAAAGTATGCAACAAACCGAGCAAACAAACAAAAACGACAGAAACAAAAGAGAGACGGAGTGAGCGAGAGAGAGAGAGTGGGAGCTCAGTCTTTGCTATAGAGAGCAGCGTATCTATAGCTATTTATACCTAAATACAAGTATATATACTATATATGTACGTCTATATACCTATATTTGTGTAGGCGCTCTAAATGCCAATCGAAGGCGAATCCAGTTGTGGCAACAAAGCAAAAATATTGTCGACTTGGAGCAAAACATTGACGTGTTTGACGTCTCAGTTACGTCACAGTAAGCACAGTGACGTCACAGCGGGAGATTTGAATAGCGTGGGTGTAAGGGGTAGTAAAAGGAAACTGCTCAAAGGGTGGCAGATTTAGGTGCGCCGAAAAGCAGGCAACACTTTTTTTAAGTCTTCAAACTTTACTTTAAAAGAAACAGTGCCAAGTCTAAGTATACCTGTTGACTAAACTAAACACCAGAAACAATTAATAACTTAGGGGATTACTTGAAGTTGAATTAAAGTAAAGTTTGTTCAATTGAAGTATTTCATTTAAATATTAACAAAGGAAATTTAGGCAAACAAAAGACATAATATTGAGAAAAGAGTTTAGCGTGGTCATGGAGCATAAAACGAACCGTCTGTAAAGTTAAAATAAAATAGACAAAACAAGGGATAGAAAGCGCAGAGTGTTGGAAAGTGACAGAGATTGTCTGTGCATTTTAAAAGCACATTTATTAACCTTCAACTATATAGAGAGATGGACAGATGAAGACAGAGGGACAGAGAGACAGAGAGAGAGGCACACCGAGTGGGTTAGAAAGAGATAGTGATTTACTGTCTGTGCATTTTAAAGGCACATTTATTAACCTTCAGCTGAAAAGACAACTGCGACGCTAAGTTAACCTTCGCCGATGGCAAAACAAGACTCACATTTTATTTTGGACTGAGTGCGAGTCTAAAACACACACAAACACACACACACACTCATAGACCCATAGTTGCTGTCAACGAACCGAGCGAGGAGACGACCTCGCCCACTTGCCGCCCACTCGGCGTCAACCTTAGCCTCTTTAACGGGCTGCGAGTAGCCTCGACCCATAAATACAGAAAACCTGCCAGCCAAAATTGCCTTAGTGTGCGAGGGTGTTTGTGTGTGTGTGTGTGTGTGTGTAGATAGTAAAACGCACCGCCAGCCGAACTACCGAATGGCATTTTCCATGCACACAAAGGACCTTTACTCGCTACCCCCAGCGCAGACTTCCCTCTGTACGCACCGCTCCAAGTCCTTCAAGTAGAGCACGTTGTATGAGGCATGGGGCAGTAGGAAAGTCACAGTCTGCACGCCGCATTCCAAGGCCAGGGCGTCAGGTGTAGAAGGGGGCGTAACTTGCCACCTGCCTGTGTTAAACTGTTTTCGTTGTCCAAACTTTGAGCTGGCAGAAATATGCTTCTTCTTACACTTCTTCTACTACAACTACTTCTGCTTATACTTTTCGGTGGCGCCTAAAACAAGCGACAAATTGGAATTCATTTAGTGGACACCTGTGAGGAGCCAGGTGACTAACATAAAACTCCCACTAACTTAATTTTCCATGGGTTAAGCTGAAAACACATTTTAGCCAACCGAATAGGCAATTGAATTTTAGATGAGACTAAATTGTTAGTCTAAGTAACTAGACAGCATTCAAGGTTAGCTAAGAAGTTTAGCTAAAGCAAGAGGTCGGGAAATTCCAGCTTTAACTAACTATCGATTACTTTAAACTCTCCACTATGTGTTATCGATAAATTCGATTAATTGATTATTAAATTAAACAGTTTTAAGCACGCTTTCTTCAACACTTGCAATCTAATCAACTTTTAACAAATACTTATCGACTTGTTATCGATAACCACAACAAATAAGCTTACTGCCATAACACGCGACTTCCCAGCAAATGACGCAGTGACTACCACTGCGCTGAGTGACTTAAGTAATTGGCAATGGCTAAAAACTCATTGGAGGCGATATTTTTGACAGTTGTAACTGTTTCACAGCTACTATCTAAATTTCCAATTGAACACGCTTATAAAACGCACAACGCTCAACGCTTATCGCCTCAAAGCGCACTAATTTCCTCACCGCCACTCAATAGCCAGAAAGTGGCCAGAAAACAGTCGAAACGAACCGCAAAAACCGCAGTCGCAGTCACAGTCGGTGTTGGAGGTATATACATAAGTATAGCCATAACCACAGCCAGATCCACACAGAGGCACACACAAACAGCCGCTACATATAACAAATGCTACCCAATAAAACCAGTCCGATAACTGTTCATAGCCGATTAACCGAGCGGCACGCAAAACGCAAAACGGAACGCAAACTCCGAAGCTCAAAGTTAAAGCTAAACTTAAAGTTAAAGTTAAAGCGAAGCAGACCAGAGAACGGCGAGCAGAGGAACTTGACCAGAGAGAAAACAGGGAGGCAAGGGGGAGAAAGAGAGGCGGCTAGCGCACAGTGGTTGTATCTATCAAGCTGATTAAAGTAGTTTAATTCATTTTAAACATAAGGTGGCTAAAGTTCTTAGTAACTGTTCTACAATATATAAAAAACTGCATTAAAAAAGTTGACTTCAAACCTTCCTAACTTAACCCACTACACCCGGTTCAATATGCATAAAATATCCATAAACTACTGCCAAAAAGATGCAGTTAAGCCCCAAAGTATAGAGATTAATTTACATAAGCTGACAACAGAGTCAATTTTGATGTCAACTTAGTCAATCCTGTGTTTAACTGGACGCGTAAATCAAGCGACTAAAGCACTGAGCAAATGAAGTCAACTAGTGAAATTCCAGCGTAATTATATATTAGTGCATTATAATTATTTGATCGACCGATGACGAGTTTGTGCCACTGTGCAACGTCTTGGTAGATGCAACAGTTGTCGCTGCTTGTTTGATGAGCGTGAAATACAACAAAGTTGAGAACAGCAACAACAACAACAGCAGCGGCAGCAAGTGCTGTGTGGCAAGTTGGCAAGGCGGCAGGGCGGGGCCGTAACTGCAGAGATGAACGACAGTTGTGTTGAAGGTGGCCAGGCCACTGGACACTCCAAGCCAGCCCCGCTGCCGCTCCCGCTCCCCCCTCACTGTCTGCGTCCAGTTCTGGCTGACAAAACGATCGTAAATAATTTTTATTTCAACTTCAAGATACGAAACTAGTCTGCGCCGACAGCGACGGCAACAGCGACGTCGACGTCGCGACAGCAGCTAAAGAATTTAAGAAAGTTTTTCGCAAACAAAAGGCGATGATGCATATAAAAACAAAAAAGCAAAAAGGCTAAAAGACAGCACAAAAATACAGAGGATCGCAAGAGAGCAGAACTCAAGTCTACAGTCCTCAGTCCTCAGTCTTTGGTCTTCGGTCTTCGGTCTTCCGTCTTGAGGCCCGAGGCAGCCACTAATGATAGCCTTGCCGTGATCCATGGCCCCAGCCCAGTGGATCACATAAAACTCAGAGCCCAGCACAGAACCCAGCTCCAAAGAGGCCCCAAACAGCCCCAAGTCAGCCAAGAACCCAATGAGCTCTCCACAGATCCCAAAAGCAGGCACAGGTGAGCGGCTAAACTTTTAGCATAGATCATGCAACCAAAGTGACGTTTTGTCTGTGGATCGTTGGATCGTTGGATCGGTAAATCGGTGGATCGTTGCATCTGTGGATCGCTGAATCTGTGGCGGCTGCTGTGCAGCAAACTCCAGTCTTGAGTCGTTTGGCTTTGGCTTTGACTCTGGCAACACTTAAAGGCCTGGCTTTAAATGCTGGCTTGAAAACTGCTGCCGGCTTCTGGACTGGCCTTGCCTGTACATGTGTGACCTGTGTCAATGGCCGAGCCAAGAACCAACAACATCAGCAAACCTACAGACGTTGCAGACACATGTGGCAACCGATGCTCATCCTGGAGAAGTCACAGCAACAACAGCAAACTGCAATTGAAATGAAAATATTCGCAAATTGGCTGCGCCCTGCGACCGTTCAGTTCCCCTTACCCTCTCTACATACCCCTACACGCCTCCCGCTCCTCTCTAGGCTCCGCTGTCTTCAGGCATAAGCACGTAAATCCCATGAAGTCTTCGCCTCTTGTCTTTTGGCGCTCTGTTTGTGTAATGAGGGGTATTCCTCGGCTATACTTGTATATATATTTAGTAACCCAAGAGTTAGGGTAATAAGGGGTATGCCTCAGACACATATATTTAGTAACTTAAGCGCTACTTACTTATAAAATCAGCAACGCACTCGTGCTAAATTTATAGTGGGCTAAATAAAGTGGCTAATAGAGAAATATAAGTCAAGGGGGGACTGGATTTTAACAGATTTATATAATTAAGCCAAGGGTTTGTTTGAAAGAAATTGAATTTTAAATGTTTCTTAAACATATTAGTTGTTAATAAAACAATCTAAGGTTACTAAATGAAGTGAATAATAATAAGTTAAAGTCGTAAGTAAAGTAAAACTCTGTTTTGCCAGGAGTTCAGTCTTATTTCTACTCTCTTTATGTCTGCAAAACAAACTGTTAGTCAGTTGTTTAAGTTTATATTGATACCTTTATATATGTGAATACTTTATAAGTCTTTTAAATTTTAAATATATGTAGACTACAAAACTCTGGAACTATTTTCATCAAGAAGAACATATTTATATGATAACCTTGACTATCTTTTGTGCTTAAATATTCCCAAGTTAAACGAGTACATTTTTCTAAAACAACTTTAAATCAAGTTGCACAAATTAAGATACAATTTAAAGTGCAAAATGCTTAACTTAAATGTATTTTTCTTTAGTACTTTAATTTTTAAGCTTAATATTAACTACTTTGTTAAACTTGCAATTTATTTTCTTACCCTTCCAACTCCTCCAGCCACTTTATAGAGCATTCCTGTGCCTGTTTCATTTAGTAATGATATTTTTTAAAGCACTTTGTTGCTGTTGTTGTGTGAATGTTTTCATTTCCAGTCGAACATGTCGATTTATTTGAATTTAATCTGCGCTCTTAACATGTTTTGAGCTGCTTTTGTGGATACGCTCATCATTTGGCTTTTGGCTCTCGAATTCTGTTAGCTGTTTCTGTTGCTGTATCTGTATCTGCATCGGTTGTCTGCTTTGCTTTGGTTTGCTGTTTAAATGGCTGCTGCTTTTGGCATTCCTCAAGTTTATTATATGCTCTAGGATAACGACAACGATCGTCACTTAGAAATTTCGTTGGCTTCGGGCGTTTTGGGGCAGGTCAACAACAGCAGCAGGGGAAACAGCCACAACAACGTGGCCAACAGCCAAAATAATTGCGAGCTTTAACTGTTTTTGGGTGGAGACAAGCTAGAGTAGGCAAAAATAATCGATTTATCGAAATCTCGATTAAAATTTTATTAGAAATTCTGCAGCAAAACTAATTTTACTTTATTTAAGCACATAAAACACTGATCAGCGCGCAGCTCAAACGATGCTGAAATTTGAACAGTGTGTAGCATTTTTATTGCCATTAAATTAATCAAGCTTTTAATAATGCGCGTTTTTCTGACATTTAAAGATTAAAATAATATTACAAAACTAAATGATTTTTTTAGCCATAAATGTAGCAGTTAAATGCATTTTATGACTAGGCTAAAACGAGTGTGTGTGTGTGTGTGTGTGTGTGTGCGTGTGTGAAGGTGTCTGGCATTTCCTGGGCCTTTAGCATCTTCTAGTCGCTAGTCGACGACCGCAAAGGAATTTGATTTATTTTATTTGGCGTTAAAAAGCAAAGTTGAATGATCATGTTTGGTGATCATCGCACTCGATACGAGCAGAACCAATGAACCCAACAACAACAACCACAACAACAACAACGGGAACAGCGTCCAGTCCCCAAACAACATGTGTATGTATCTGGGCTTTGGCAATTGGACACGGATAGCTCAATAGACACACCAGCAACAGCAACAACAACAGCAACAGCAACAACAGCAACTTCTTCGTTGTCGTCGCGTTTTCCCCGCGACGCTTAGCTTATTAGATGAAGGCATATAATAAAAGTGTTGCTGCTGCCGTGGAACTGAAAAATCTGGGAATTGCAACTTGGGGAGTTGTGGAGTGAGAAATGGGGAGTTGGGGAGTGTGGAGTGGGGAGTTGTGCTGCTGTGGAGTGAGGAAAATGCAAGAAAACCAGTTGGTAAAAGTTGGCAAAAAAGCAAAGCAGCTTAGATGCAATTTTTGCCAGCCTAAGAGGCTGAAGAGTTACTGTAAGTGAGTGTGTGTGTGTGTCTCTTAGCCAATATACCCTTTACCCCGTGAAAAACGGGGCAGGTTTGCGTTGTAAGTTGGCTGTGGCTGCCGTTTCTTGCTGTTGCTGTTGCCGTCGCCTCGTTCGTTGGCTTTAATTTTTCCATTTGTTTTGGCATTTAAAAATGCGCTTCCTTGTGTGCCCATGAGAGTAGTGCAAGCTAAGCCAGAGAGAGAGAGAGAGAGAGACAGAGCGCGCTTCTCTTAGCTTAGCTGTTGGCCAAATGCAAAAAGCATTGAATTCCAGGGATACTATTGACCCCAGAGCATAAAGGCAGAGCACTGAGCACTTTTGGCAGCAAGCTTCTAATAATGTTGTTGTTGTAGCAGTTGTTGTTGCTGTTGTTGCTGCCTGTCTTTCGTTTGTCTCATTTAAATTTATTAAATTATATTTACTACGTTGGCGGCAACTTGTAAACACATTCATTGCTGCTACGTGCAACAGGCAGCAGTACACATTGCTGTTGTTCCACTTGCTGTTGCTGTTGTTGTTGTTGCTGCTGCTTTCGGTTGTCCGAAATGTATAAACGCAGCAATGCGCATTTCCAAGAATTTCGAGCAGCTGCTTCCTGCCACAAGCGTCTCCATTTGGCAGATACACGCACAATTTGCAGCAGTTGTCCACTCTCTGGCATGTAAATGGCAACAACAAAAGATACAGATACACAGATACACAGATACAAAAGCTGCAGCCCAAAAAATACACAATAAAAAGCCAGCACACAAAAGTCTGGCATTCATCTTTCTCATTTAATAAGTTTCGATTGAACAATTTGTTAGCGATCGAAATAATGGGCGAGAAATAAAAAATAAAAAACTGCAGACTCCAAAAAAAAAGCAGAGAAATAAAAAGGGTTAAATTTGTGCAAAATTACTTAATGGCATAATCATTTTTATAGTTTTATAATTCAAATAATTTATGGCAATCGGAAAAAAGCAGCTCATCTTAAATTTATATGGAAATTATTATTGGCCAAGCAATTATGTTAATTTGAAGTACAGTTAAAAATTAAGTTAAGGGCTTAAGACCTTAAAAAACAATTGAGTAAATATTATTATTATATAAATTTGCATAGAAGTTATTATAGTTATTATGAAACTGGTTCACAAGTGTGTTGTTTATTTCATTAAGTATTAGGGTTTAATATAAAATAATTTTTAAAAAATTAGTAAGTGAAAAAAGCTTCAGTTTTAAGCTTAATAAAATAAATTAATAATTATTGTTCAATTAGTTTTTAATTAGTTTATTCATAAACGTTTAGTTATCAATCTTAGCGTATAGTTTAAAGTATTATACAAAAAGTAATATCAGTTTACCACTTCTATTAAATGAATTATTCATGTTTTTATTTATTACACAATGTTTATATGCTTTTTAGTAAACTTAGTTTTTTTAGTAAACTTAAATTTATAACAATTCATCAACGAAATTAAATTATTTTTTAATTGATTGACGGCCTTTCGAATGTTGTGCATCTGTTTAATGACTGGCATGAGTTGCATGATCGGCGTTATTATTACCTCCCTCTCCGCTCTCCGCTCTCCCCTCTCCCTCTTTCACTCTTGGGCTGCCTGGCATCGCATTGTGTCAACAGCTGTCAGCGTTGAGAAGTTGAAAGACGAACAAAAGATCAGATCACTGTCAAAAATTTGTATTAAATAATAATATTAAATATTTAAAGTAAAGAAACTGCAAAAACAACATAATGTGCGTGAAACGCTTGTTTTTGCCAGTTGTCCTCGACTTGGCAGTTGTTGTTGTTGTTGTTGTTTGTATTTTGAGGGCATTTAATGACTGACCGACCGACAGTGCCAGGTGAAATACGAACAGTTGCCAGCAGATATCCAGACAGAGATGAAGATGAAGATGAAGACGGAGACAGAGACAGAAACCAAAACCGAAACCGAAACCAAGACAGCCACTGGGACTGGGACTGAGACTGAGACTGGGAACCCAAAAGGACAGACCCCGAGAGCGGGATGCAGACAGGTCCACAAAAATAAAAATGAGCGCAGCGCAAAAAATACAAAAAAATAAGCCAACAAAGTGTAGTCGACTATAAACTACCCGTTAAGCAGTCTAAGCAGGAGCTGAGTTTAGTAAATTTAGGGAAAAACAAAAAGTAATGCATGCTTTGAGGCATTCGAGCAGCATAACTTTTATATTGTACTTAAGATCTAATTGGAATAAGTTTGAAAGCGAAGCTGTGTGTCTTTTAATTAACTGATTAATTTAGGAAATGTTATAAATACTGTTAAGAAAACTTTTACTTTACTCTTCTACTCAACTACCCTACAAACCAACGAGTAATGGGTATAATTATGTGTGTGCAACCATGAAGGATGCGGCCTGAGCACAAGGCAAAGGCGAAGGCGAAGGTGGAGCGCGCGCGCCTGGAATGTCGTAGCAGTCAGCAACAGAGACGCAGACGAAGATGGAGATGGAGATGCAGATGGAAATGGAGATGCTGACAACGAAAGGGGTGTGGTGGGGGAACGAGGGAAGGGGGATTTGAAAAAGGGAGTTGGAAGGGGTTAAGTAAAAGGAGGCCTAAAAAACCCATACAGGCCTCGAGAGCTCAAGACTTTGTTTTAAATATTTAAACTTGCAGGATCGACGCGGACTCAACGCGGACGCAAAACACGGAGTTCGACTGGGACTCGGGGCCCAACAGCCTTCACGACTCCCAGGCCAAGTCCAAGTCCAAGATGACGGATCTTTGAAGTTTTTTCTTGCCAGCACTGGCGATTAAAAAAATTTATAATGAGCGGCGACGGCGACGACGACGACGACGACGACGGCGGCGATGACGGTCGCACTCGTATTTTATATTTTTGCCTCTCGATTTTTCGTTTCGATTTCGCATTTAGAGGCAGAGTGAGCAGTTCTGAGTGTTTCCCCCACTCCCTCTCCCTCTGCCACTCCAACCCTCTTTCTCTATACCCTTTGGCACTTAGTCAGTCATTTGGTCATTTAGTCATTTAGTCATTGGCCCGTAGGCTGTTGTTTTCGCCCGGCGACGACGCGTCCTCAGTTTGCCGCTGTTATTATTATTTTTTTATGGACTTTTCTTTGTCTTTTGCACCAATTTCTGCAAAAAAAACACAACAAATTTACTTAAATGCGCTCAGATACACACACACACAAGAAAGTTGAGCCCCAGAGACAGAAGTCCACAGACAGCGTCTCGTTCCGATCATATACACATAAGTATATATAAGTATATATCTATATCTATATAAGTATATGCTCATAATCCACTTTAATTTTCTTGCCTTGCAGTTTCTTTACTCACTTGTTTTTTGCTTCGTTTCTTTACTGTTTTTTTGTTCCTTTGTCGCTGCTCAAGAATTTTAATTGAAACTAGTTTTAGTTTGAGTCTTTAGTGGCAGCCAGTGCCGATGGGCCTGTGTCAGCTCTGGGCCCAAACAAACATAGCTACCACAATTGGCAACGCAACTGGCTACAGCACTTGCCAAGATCAGCTAGCCAAGTTTTTATTTAATTTGAAATTTGAAATAGTTTATAATTGATATCAAAGTTTTATAAAAAGTATTAAAATGGATGCAAAAATGGTTATATTAAATGTTAGTTAAAAGCAAGTTTTAACACAGTTCTTAACGCCCTACCAATTTAGGTTTAGTAGAGCTATCCAGCGTGGAAATATAGTTATCTTCCACATAAATTCTTACATTTCTTTCTAGCAGTTAATTTATGAAAAATCGATTTGCATATTTCCATTTATAAATCTGTTTATTCACACTTTAAGTAAACATTATATTTTAGACAAAATTACGTTAATATATAATCTTTTTTCTTACAATTCATAAACTATATTATTTTTACTAATGTTCTTATATAAAATATTATTTTATCATGAATCTCTTAAACAATAATCTTGGCCATTTAAAGGCACACAAATCTCTGGGAAGACTCAATTTCCCCAGCGCTATTTCTAGCATTCTTTGAGTCTGTTTTGCATTCTTTGTTGGCAGCTAGAGAAAGACAGAGAAAGAGAGAAATAGAGAGGTAAACAATGGTGAGAAGAATCCGGATTTCGCTTATTTTGACAATCGGGCGCAGAGCTGTGTTGGCAACGCTCGGCAGGCAGCTCGATTGCCATTAACTGAGCCCAAACGCAAATATAGCCTGACAAAACACTCGACACCTGATGGCATCTACTAGAGTGAGCTCCCGAGAGTTTGAACAAGCTCTAAGCCGAGCTCAACTGAGCTCCGCTGAGCTGAGCTGACTGCAAGCAATTTGTCTAGAAGGCAACTAACCAAACTGGTCAAAGAGACAGCAAGAGAGAGCGAGAGAGAGAGAGAGAAACTGGTCAAGAGCAGGGACAGAGACTGAAACAGGGCTAGGAACAGGAACAGGGCCAAAACCTGAGCCGGTTGCTCAAAACGACGACAAACAACAAATAGCAATTTGCAAAAACTATTGACCTCAAAGTGGAAATGGCCACTGCACTTGGAGGAAGCCATAGGGGAGAGAGAGGCGGAGGGAATACAAGTCGGCGTCTTTCGGGACCTTTCACATGAGCTCAACTGCTGTCTGCTCGTCTGCTAATTGAATTCCAATGCCAATACCATATTTCGGGCTATTATGTTATTACCAGAAATATCGGCGCGTACCTTTTCAAACATTCAGTCGTGGCCCTTCACCACTTTCTTTGCGGGCCTGCCAAAAAATATTTCGTAGTCATCCACATAAGTGAAACGATCCTGTTCCCTGCTCCACACACCTATCATTAAATTCACACTCAAAATATGCGAAAAGCAGCATAAAAAACAAGAAGGAAACACAGAGCGAGTGATCGGGACTCAATTGGGAATTATGTTGTAATGCGTTGTGGTAATTACAATTTGTGGCCGGGTTAATGCGCATGTGCAACAACACGTCAACAACACACACACAGCAGCAGCAGCAGCAGCAGCAGCACACACGCACAGCAGACGTGGCCATAAGCAAAAGAGAAAGATGTAGAGAGAGAGAGAGAGAGGGAGGGAGCAGGGGGAACTGCTGGGCTGCATTGGCAACAGGAATGAAATTTGAAACTGGCTACGCTTGTAAAAATGGCCCAAAACATGCGCCACAGTTGCCAACAGTAGTGGCAAGCAAACCGATCAGGCGACAGTTTTTTGGATAACGCAACAGGAGCGCAGCGCGGTGTGAAGCGGGCCGCAAATGGGGCAGCAGAAACTTATAAGTAAAATAGGTGTTAAATAAGGAAAGACCTTAGATTTAGAAAACTTTTATTAAGAGAAAGTGTATAAAAGATAGCAAACAAATATTATCAATTTATTTTTATCTTTCCAGTTTCAGTTACCTTAAAGTCTTGCACAGAAATCAACCTCGAAACGCGCCCCACTGCAGCTGGCGCCCACACCCCACAGCGGCCCTGTGACAGCTGCTGCTGTAAAAAGTCAAATGGTTGGCAAAAAGTCAAAGCAGCTGCAGTTTCAGCTACAGACCCACCTCCAGTCGCAGCTCCTGCTCCAGCTTCGAGTTGGCGCACACGCAGGTGCTGAAAACTTAATTATTGTATAACGCACGGTGACGACGCGATGGTAGGCGATGGAGGACGACAGTTGAAGGAATGAAGCATGGAGGACACTCGCCAGTTGTCGACGGGAGCGGTAGCAGCAGCAGCAGTCGAGTTAATTAATTTTTGCTCGACTTTATGCAAAAAGCGAGTACGAAGAAAATGTTTTATTAATTTTGTTAATTAATTTAATGCCATTAAATGTCAAAGCAGTTGAGCTATCTCACTCGAAACACGCTCAAGCCATAGCTCTTGCACTCACACACTCGCACTTGTGATCACGCTGATGGGAAACTGGTTTTTGCAAGGCGCAGGCGCCAAAGCGCATGTTCAAGCTAATTGCAAGCAACAAAAACAGCTAAAACGGCTAAAAGTAGCAAAGAAAAAGAAGCGAGAAAAAAGCGAGTAAAAATCAGAAACAGGACACTAAACAATTAGCGCACGCGCCTAATTAATTAGGCCAAGTTCGCTGTCGAAATCGAAGCTGTCGCTGATTAGGCCGCTGCTAAGGCATGCATGAATTCAGGCCTGACTCGTGTGTGTGTAGGTAATGTGTGTGTCATATTTGCACATAACTGTCATTTGGCTGTAACTATTTATGGCCTAAACGACGACTCCCCGTTGCATATTCTCACAGCCACCAGAGACGATCGCATGGAGCCCAAAGAATGTGGCCAATGTGCATTTGGCCGTCATCGTCGTCGTCATTGTCGGCTAAAAACAACGAACGAAAAAAAACAAGTTTAGCTCGGTGCAAAAAAATGCAATTGAATGATTGATTACTTGACTGATTGATGATTGAAGGTCTTGCCTTACTACGACTCGTCTTGCACTTTGCTTGTCTTGTCTTGGCCCGTCTTGTCTCCGCGTATCTCCTCGTGTCTTGTCTTGTTCCATCGTGTCTTGTCTTGTCTTCTGTTGTCTTGGCCGTGTTGTGGGCATTTCGGTTTCGCTTTAAGTGACTGTTGACATGTTCACTGGGTGTTTTGGTGTTAATTACAGCGCCAACTCAACTCATGCCTCCGTTCACCACTCTCCGTACTCCACTCTCCATTCTTCATGCTCCGTTCTCCATTCTTCATTCCAGCGACATCAATTACTCCTAATAATTGCGTAAATAAATATACTGTAAACATACTATAATACTATATAAATACATACATAATTAAATGCACTAAGTTGTGCATTCAACCGCAACTAAGCGTCGCTTAACTGTCACATAAATTCCAACTGTTTGCTGAGTTAAATGTCTTTTTGTGTCTCAAATTAAGTTCAAAAATTGTACAGAGTTTATTATAGAGTTTATTAACAATAAATCTCAAGTGTTTTAAAATTTCTTAATATAAAATTAACCGGAAAACTTCTACAATTTAAGTCTGAGCCTTTCCGTACAAGATGTTAGCTTTTAAAAGCTAGAAATTCTACATGTTCTGAATAAAATAAAATAAAATTTTTTTTAAATAATTTCTAAAAGGAATCATTTTTTTATGAACATTTGGTAAGTACTTTTTGACAGCCAGATTTTATTTAAATATTTTAAATTGTTTCCAGTAAAATACTAGTCACTTAATGGAAATTTCTTAAATATTTTAAATTCTAAAAGTTCTTCCAATAAAGTTGTTTTCCGTAGACTGAGTTTGTAACTAGTTGTTTATTTCAGTGAGTTGATATGATTATTTCTTGTTGAACAATTGCAGTTGATAAAAGCATTTCCACCTATCAGTCCACAGGCAGCAAAGCCCACAAAGAGCAAGAGGGAGAAGGAGTGGGAAAGAGGCAGCGGGAGATGGAGTGGGATAGAGGAGCAGTCAGGTATCCCGAGACTAACACGCAGCTGAATGTGAAATGCAAACAGGAAAATGCATGAAACGACCTGTGCCAAACCGAAGGACTCGGCTACCTACTCTGCCCCCTACACGCCCCTCTGCACCCCTTCCCAAGCAAAGTGGGGTGTTTACACGTATGCTGTGTATAAATACGAGTTTTATGTTATTTACTCAAACGTTGCATGCAGCATCCCCACACAGTCACTGCCACATGGTGCAATGAGGAAACTTTGTCATTTGCATAACCTTTTGGTTGAGCAGTCAACACGGCAGTGGGACAGAGATAGAGAAAGGGATAGAGACAGCGATAGGAACAGAGCGACGCTTTATTTTAAAGCAATTTAAAATATTTAGTTGCAATTACATGTCAACAAACACAAAGAGGAGACAACGGCAGCAGACAAGACAACGACAGGAACAACGAGAACGGCAACGACAACGACAACTCGTTTATTTATTGGTAAACACAAATACAAAAGCAAATACAAATACAAATACAAATATATACACAAAGGACTCTGCTTGGCATTTTGGATGTTTGGGAATCGCTGAGAACTCGCTTTGAACTCGATTTAAAAATATGTATTAAAAGCATAAAATAAGTGTTTAAATTTGCATTTTCAATTGAAATTGTTTTTTCCTGCCTTTGATTATTGTAAACTTGATGAGGGCTTAATATTGCGCATACGCAGTACTAAAGACACAGTGCGACATAAGTCTAGACCCTAGACAATGACAATGGCAATGAGACAGACAGACAGACAGGCAGACAGACTGAGAGACAGATAGGCAGAGAGACACAGAGCCAGAGTTAAAGGGAATCGCTTAAAACACACATTAAAAGGGCTGAGAAAAGTGAGGCTGTGGGACGAAAAGGACAACGAACGACAACGAACAGAAGCAAAAGATTTAATGGAAAAGTTGCTACTGCAGCCGTTGTGGCTGCCAGGTTGCTTGCAGGATACAAGGCAGCAGAACTTGGCTGCAAAACAAGCAAACAAACAAAGCGGGCCAACAAATAAACGCTAAAGGAACACCGTGCACACTGAGCCACCAAATCAACGAGTAACCGAACACCGAGCACCTTTTAGCCTCTTGTTGCTTGTCTGCTGATGGCAATGATGCCATTTTAGCCAAATAAGAGGTAGTTTGCAAGTAATTTCATTGAGGTGAACAAAAACAAGCTGTACTGGGGATTTACTTTCGTCACTAGCGTAAACTGTCGACCATAAAATATGCTGTCGAAAAAGGTTGTAAACCAGCCAAGCTGCCAGGCGATCAGAAGCAATAGATGATATCGCTACTAGTGCCAATTTGTTATTGTAATTGCACTTTATTATAGTGAGGGGAGGGAGCTCTCCTATTGGTTGACATTCGATTGGTTCATTGCACAAAGCTTGTGTCAATGCAAAACACAACAACAATGTTTCATTCTTCGTTTTCTTATCTTCGTTCGCGATCTTTTTACCGTTACTGCACTAATCCCAATGTTAATTTGTTGTTGCCAATGCTCAAGGCTGCACTTGCAGAAAACTGTTTTACTTATAAATTTCTATGCAATTGTTTAGCATTTTCTGCAACTACTTTTCTCTCAGTGCAGCCCTTTTTACATGTGCATTTTAGGCAGCTGCTGCTTGCTATAATTTTTGCTCGCCTGGTAGTTTTTCTACGTTTCCACTGTGCAGCTGCTGGATTTTCGATCAGTGAGTGTGAGTGTGTATGTATGTGTATGTACCTTAAGTAAGTGTGTATGTAGTTTTCTAGTAAGTATTGACAATGGAGTTGTTAGCTAAACTACTGGATAAACTGCTGCATAAAGAAAGGATTTAAAATTAAATTATTGGCTTAGCTGTTTCTAGCCAGTTGCACTTATCTAGCTATTTTAGCCGTTAAAACGAAGGCAACACTGACTCGTTGTTGCAATTCCGTTGAATTGCATGTGCATAAAGTTCTCTCTCTCTACACCTCTCTCTCTCTCTGTAACTCTCCATCTCTGTGTATATAGCACATAGGCAGACATTTACTTAATGTACAGAGGCCCAGTCTTCTGTTTTCTCTCGTCCTCTCTCTGCCTCTCTTTCTCCAGCTCCTTTCTGCCAGTTTTTCCCTGCTCCTTTGTCGATTTTCCATTTTCCATTTGCCATGTTCTTGTTGTTGTGTACGCTGCCAAATGGCAGGTAACATTCAACGCAATTTCGCCGCCAACAAAACATGAAACAAAAAGCAGAATGGAAGTCTCCCATACCACTACCCTCTTTGTGCCACTCCCCCTCTTTTCAGCCTTCAAAGCAGAACTTTCTCATGAGATGTCTGTTGTGGGATTCTGGCGTTGTGTCTGCAGATGTTGTTGCTGTTGTGCTTGTTGCTTTTGTTGTTGTTCATTGTCTGTTTAAATCCAACGCAAAAGCTTAAAAATTGAAACAACTGCAAATAAAAATATATATTTAATTATTCTACACGTCTTTAAGCCATTTTAAATAGTATAATTTATGATGTCGCTCGTTTTAATAAACCACAATTAATTAAGACTTAACAATCTGCTGACATAACAAGTCAACAACTTGACAACTTTAATGAACTCACAACTGATTAAGTTTAGTTCCATTGATCAATTGATCGTTCAGTGCTTTAAATACTATAACTAACTCTGTAAGAATGTCAACTTGGTCGTTAGCAACACTTGTTTGTTGTTGTTAGAAAACATTTAGTTCGAAAACAAGTTGGAATGTGGTTTATGTCTACGGAACGGCTAAAAGATACTCTAACATTTTATTTACTTTTTCTAAAAAGGATTAGGGAAATGTCCAAGTTTTTAATTTATCTTGTGTTTTAAACAATAAGCCATAAAATTCCCCCTCAACTACCTACAATAAAGACTTCTTTCAATTGTTAATTGACCCATCGATGCGCTGATCCAAAAATGAAACATTCCATTGAGCAAGTTCATTTATTCAATTCATTATCAAAATAAGCCAATCTATAAACAAAGCAAAGCCGAGAGGCAAATTGGAATGGAAAGGACTCTGATTACACACACACACATTGAGAGAGACATTTAGCAAGTGTGTTATTTTAATTTATAGCATGTAATTTACAATAAACAACAACAAAACAACAACACTTGTGGACTGCTCGAATGGCAGATGTCACAACTTTGTGGGGATTGGAATCCAGAACGGTGGCGTTCAAAATAAAACATTTACAATTTTGCAATAATTGAAACCGCAGTCAGTCAGAGGCAGGAGGTGTGTGGTTAGAGGGCGGAGTAGAGGGTAGGAGCAGTCGGTTTATGGTCTGGTCTGGTCAGGTTGCTCATGTCATTACACTGGCCATTAACAATACAACAACAAACAGTTCCAATCAACAATGCCAACTTCAATCCCACTTTTTAAATCCCAATTCCAATCCCATACCATTCCCAGTTCCATTCCCAATTCCAATCCCAATTCCAGCCATCAGCAGCATCATCATCGTCATCATTTGACAATTTTTGTGGGTGTCGGTTGGGTGGCATGATGGGAGTATCGTTGTCAGGACTCGTCTAGTTGTTTTTGTCGCGAATTCACGCTGTGAACGGAAGGAGGAGGAACAGTGGAAACAAAAGAGAAACAGAAGAAACGGAGGAGCAGTTGAAACATTGGGGACAGAGGGAACAGAAGGAACAGGTAAAAGAGAAGTGGAGTCAGAACAGCAGGAGAAACAGTAGCAACAAGAGGAGCAGTTGGAATAAAATGAGCGGAAACAGCGGGGAAAGCGAGGGGAGTAACAAAGGCAGGAGCAGGAGAATTGAGGTTAACAGGAGTTGGAGTAGGAGTAGGAGCAGAGAATGTAGTATGAGTGGGTGTAGGAGCGAGATAAAGGAGAGTGGAGCATCATCATCACAGATCTACCGGGCACACTGACACCGACGCAGACTTATTATGTGAATTTATACGCTTGGGTAAACCATTTTCACTGTGCGAGTGTGTGGGTGTGTGTGAGTGCGTGTGTGTATTTCTGTGTGTGTTTGCCCGGGCAAATGTTATGCAAATTTGCATCGTGCGCGTGTGTAAATTGTTGTATGCATTGTTACCTTATAAAAACAGCGTAATTTTTAAATGGGTTTTTCGTAAAAAGTGATTTTCCATACAAATTAACAAAAAACAACAACAACAAGAGCAGGGAAAACGTTTATTTGTGTGTTAAGTGTGTATGTGTGTGTGTGTGTCATTTATTTATGCACAACTTTGTGGAAAATGCAACAGAAATTGTTGCAGTGTAAAATACAAAACTTTAAGAAGAGTTTAACGAACACTTAGATGCTCTATAAAAAGTTATATATGAAGGAAAAAGTCCAATTTATTGGAGTGTTTTTTATAAGTAAATTACAGAAATATTTTTGAAAGGAAATTAGTTTTTAGTCTAAATTATCAGGAAATAAAATTAGAGTCAGTAATAAAAAACTAAAAAATTATTTTAACTGAGGAAAAACAAAAAAAATACATTAAACAGGATCAGATTTAAATTCATAAACTTCAAGCTTAACAAGTTGATGACTCAAAACGTTAAACGTAAAGTTTAAAACATAAATTTAAATACATATAGTTAAAAACATACTAAGTGACAATATTGTGTGGCCAGCAACAAAGTGGCTGAATTTGTTGGCTTTTACGCTGCTGGCCACTGGAATTGCAGCAGATTGTCAAACATTTATGTCATAAATATGCATAAAAACAAATACATATGTATTAACTACACATGTACATACATATAAATTACATATGTATACATGACATTTTTTTTTAACAGCTTTTGAGTTTTTTGTTTATTTGTCAACGTGGGGGAAACGTTTATTTAAGCGAGTGTATTGTAATTATTTTAAAATTTATTATTAAATTAATTTTAATTGTAATAATGTGCAGGGTAAAATACTCACACACACACACACACACAGACACCCACTCACACATAGCTGCGCTTTTGCGGTTGTACTGTCTTTTTTTGTTGTTGTGCTTTAATTCATTGATTTTAATTTATTTATTCAAGAGTTTTAAGCCGTATTTTACATGTGTAGCGAGCGTTAATCATTTTTACTGGCCAAATGAAATGAAATTAAAAATGAATTTTATGCATAAAGGGAATTTACAATGTTTACGGTTTACTTGCTGCACAACCAAGCACACACACAAACACACACAGCAGTTGACCACATTTTATGCCTCATCTAATTGCGAGCTGTGTTTGAAATCAAAATTCATTTTATGTGAGCCCTGTGTGTGTGCGTGTGTATTTTAATTAACCCAAAAGCCAAACAAATGTCGCCCACTGGGCGTGGCGTGTCTGTGTCAATTGTTATTACGTGTGATTTGTAAACTAATACAACTAAAGGTCTCCCTCTCTCTCTCTTACGCTCTCGCTCTGCCGCTCTCTGTGTATTTTTCATCAGATTTCATTGCCTACTTTTAGGCGAGACTGAAGAAGAAGCAGCAGCAGCCACAACGAGCATGGAACGTGGCTCGTTAGACCAAAACGGACGTGCTTAAAATTTCACAAAACCCACACATATACACACACACACACACACACACACACACACACACACATATAATCATTATATGTGTGTTTGTGCGTATCCTTTATGGATTAAATCCGCATGCCTGCGGTAGGCCACAAGATCAACTGTTGGCAGAAGTATGTCAACACGATGAGTACGACGTTCTGCCGACGATGAGCTCACAGCAAGTGGTCATAATGGTCGACTCGGTATGTGTGTGTGTGTGTGTGTGTACGTGTGTGTATGTGCACTGTTGTGCTAATAATGATGCTTTAAGTGAGAGCGTCTGTGTGTGTGTGAGTGGCACAACAACAAGACGGATAAGCCACAATGCGTCAGTTACACTCATGCCATAGTTTAACATGCTCAACATTGTTTCAGCTGCAGGCCTCAGACATTGACTTTGGCTTCAAATTATTGTTGCTGTGACATTTTGCTGTCATTGTTTTTGCTGTTGTTGCTTTTGTTGCAAACGTGTTTAACGTGCTCAATAACTCAATTAAAATGCAAAGCCATTTAATGAATAACAATTTGTTGATTGTCTCGCAATGACTTTGCAAAACAATGGGTCAATGCGTCGTATGCGCAATTTAACTAAAATGTAGCAGTAAGTGCATAAGTGGCATATTATGTCTGCAGGAGCTAAGAATAATACAATTTGTAATGGCATTTTAAGTAAAACATAATATTAAAGATTACTAATTTTATATTTAAAATACTTCTTGAGTAATTAAACACTTTTCGAGGGAATTCGAGAACTAAGAATGTTGCTGGTATTACAAATATGTTGTTAAAGTAAAGTAATCGATGATGAGGATAATGAGCAATGGCAGTGCCAGTATGACAGTATAATAGCGTTAAAGTATTACAGTATTACAACAAACATATCCCAGGCGACTGTCGTAGTGTTCAAATAATTGCTAACATACATATATCAATTAATACACTTTGCCCCTTGAGCTCATTGATTAACGTGTGTCATTTGGAATATTTGTTAGCTGTTTTATGGCAATCGATAAGTTAAAGTCGCAAAAGTTAAATGAAAGTTACTTTTTTTGGTAACTATTTCAGAGCCATAAAAGGAGGGATATATATAAAATATATATCGTATATATAGTTTATGTAGCACTTATTATTTCAGGCCGACTTTAGTGTGTTAACGGACACATTGCTGAATGGTAGTCATAATTGAGGTTGTGGGAATGATGTGCATTTCATGAATTATACAAGGAAGTCCTGCGGCGAGTGAACCAAGTGTGTGTGTGTGTGTGTGTATTTATGTGGTTGTCGAAACGATAAACTCGTATTCAATATGAATACACTTATTTGTGTGTCTCTGTGTGTGTTTGTGTGTGTCAGAAGTCCTTGAGCAGGAAGCAAACACACCCGTTACGCCCACAACGCACAGCACCACTACCCCACCACACACCGCCACGCCCACTACTCATATCAATGCCGACTGTATTGATGGTCAATGCATTGAGGCAAGTAATAAACTTATTGGCCCAACGGCTTTCCGTTGATTGTTCGTGTGTATGGCACACAATATGGCGTCAGTCTGTCAGTCAAGCAGGAGGAGGGGGGGATAGGGAGTGGGTGGAGAGGAGAGAAGAGATACGGCCACAGAATGTATCCATGACCAGGCAGCTGAGGGTCGTTAATGTGGAACTGTTAAACAGATAATGACCAAAGCGTGGGCACTGAGCAGGGCAAATGGATAGCGCTATTGTTGTCTCACTCGCTTTGTCTATCTCCTGTCCCTGTCTCTCTCTCTCACTCGCTCGCTCTGATGTGATTGTTGCTGTATGCGTATGCGGAAAACCAGACAACTGTCATGCTGAAATTCTGATGCATTGAAATATAATTATTGGGAAATGTGCGATTGTCGTTTGGTTTCCGTTTACGTGACACACACACACACACCAGCACACACACTCTGCTGTTTATATGTGCTTGTGTGTGTGTCGTAATACCCTCAGCGCCCAGAATTGCTCAGACCAGGCACTATATCGATTATGTTTGGTGTTCTGCTGCCTGTGGATGCCACCAGCACTCTCTGAATGTGTGTGTGTGTTGGCTGCCACTGCCACATGCACATCCGTTACCTTTGCCACATAACATCATAATTTATGCAAGCAAAATGACATAACAGTTGCAATATTATATGTAAGTATATAAACTGTGACTGTGTGTGCGTGTGTGTGTGGGTATATAGCATGCTACAGGATATAGCTATCATGCTACATGCGCTGACTTCATGCCACAATTTCCATATATTCCCCTATATAAGTGCCACTATATAATACTCATACATGAACGTGCCACATCTGTATTTTGCAGCCAATTAAGATATTAACTTAACTGATAATAATTAAACAATGTTCAATAAGTAACAACAATCGGTACATTTTTATGCAAAAATTTAATTTAAGTAAGTTACTTAAAAAAGAAGAAGAGCTCTCTACATCTGACGCGCACATTTTCGTCGTAAAAAGTACAAATTTTAACTTAACTGCCACTAAAAAGCTAATTAATTATTTTTCATTGCATATTTTAGAGCAGAATTCCCGACACGGCAGCTGAAAATACTCCAAACTTCAGACATTACAAACAGCATAGATTTCTGTTAAAATACCAAGCAAACAGAAATGTCAGTAGTTCACCATACATAAAGCAACTAGCAACTCAAGGTCATGTATTCTAACACTCACTGTTAATTGCGCTCAGAGGATCTCTGCCCCTGTTAATTCTCTAACGCTGTTTGTGTGCTTGTTCGCTGCCGCCTGCAGAGCCCAGAACACGAATACAGCAGACTGTCCACGAGACACTATGTTAATTACTTTTTAAGCTAGCTAAGCCGCTGTTAGCCTCTTCCTACGCTCACTCCCAATATGTTGTTTGCGCTCTAAGCAAGCTCTGCAGCTGTTAAGGCAGGCTGTGCTGTTTGTGTGTTTGTTCGCTTCAATAACAGTGTTAATTAACAGAAGCCTCTCCGTTCACGCATGTTATGTTAATTGCGCTCCTTGAATCTCTATCTCTGTTAATTCTCTATTTTCGTTGTTTGTGTGTTTGTTCGCTGCCGCTTACAGCGTAAGCAGACAGGAGAATCTAATGCTCTCTCTCACTGTGTTAATTACGCTCTATGCAAGCTCTACAATTGTTAATTGCCTATGCCGAACTGTTTGTTCGCTGCCGCCTGCAGCCTTGCTTCTGGTTCGCTGCTGTCATTTGATAAGTGATCGTCAGAGCGAACAGACACCCCTATTTTCAGGAAAGTATTAGGCATGTGCTGCTTATGTATTTTCAGTAGGTCACGAAAATTGTTAAAGTTTTGAATCTTTAAACTCTCATAGATCCCTTTTGAGAACTCGTTTAAATAAGCCCTGGTCAGAATGGCTTAGTATTTTCCACAAACATTTTTACGACACTTGCGTTTCAATTTTACATTATATACAAACACACACATACAAAAAGTACACTTTTTTCAAAAATTTTTTACTATTTTTGGTATAATTTTAAGAAAAACTTTTACTTTAATGGACCATTCGTTCAATTATAACGGCTGTCAGCGGTACGTAGCCATGAGTTAGTAAATATTTTAATATAATTTCCTTTTCTTTATATAGCGATGCTGAGCTTAATTTGGCCAACTCCATCGCTGTGGGAATACAGTTTCTAGATGGCATTATGATTGGGGTCGATACCAGAATAAATCAGGGAAACTCGCCGATCAGAAGCAACAGTAACAAGGTCTTCAAGCTGCACGACAATGTTTAGTAAGTACGGAGTGGAAGTCCCATTTGTATGATTCAATACCGCTTTTCCACCTCTTTCAGCTGTGGCGGCATCGGCTTAATGGACGATTTGACCAAAATGACAACGGTGATCAACGCACAACTAAAAATGCTTAATCGCTGCACAAATCGTGAACTTCCGGTCGATACTGCCCGACATCTGATGAAGACGTTGCAAAACCATAATCAGTGTAAATATATGGCCAGCTATATTATCGGGGGCGTGGACACAACGGGAATACATCTATATAGTCTACACCGCAATGGCAACTCAGATGAACTTCCATTCAGCGCAATGGGAGAGGGAATGTCTAAATCGATGAAAGTTCTGGAGAATCGCTGGAAGGCTAAACTCAACGAAAACGACGCACATGACATATTGACGGATGCTATTACTGCAGGTGCTAAAAATGATCCATCGTGTGAATTCAAAGTGGATATCTGCATTATACGCCAAGATTACAGCGTGGAACATTGCACGGAGACAATCAGTGAGAGTTCCACAAGTTACAAGCCTACTGTAGAAATAAATATTACAAAAATTAAGGAAGTGGATAACAAGGAAGAGGTATTTCACGGTGAAGCCACAGTATCCTTTCCTCCCATTAATGCCACTGTTTTGCTGACTTTAATTTCCAGTCATCGCTGCTGCCTTTAACAAAAATGAACGAACAGATGAAGGAAAATACGAATCAAAGCTAAAGACTTGCAAATAAATCATAGTCGTGAATAATTATTTTAATTTTTGATAATTTTTTATTTTTTAAATTAGTACATTTCAGTCAAATTCGCTTAAATCGTATGCTTACCTTTCACAATACGCGGGCTTTGCCAATCGATAACGATAACACCCACTCGCCTGCCGCCACAATTCCCGCAAAGTGTTGGCTAACGATCAAAAAACAAAAGCCGGTTTGATTTAAATGTTTTGTGTATTAATGACATTTATGTACTTTATTTTCGTTCTATAGAGTTTTTAACAACACAAGAATTGTACATAAAAACCATTTGTTTGGTGTCGATTCGATTTACACAAAAGCACATACACACAGTGAATCATAAAATTACATGTACATGCATAATTTGACATTGCCAGTTGCCCATCATTCCAATTTTTTACGCTCTCGCTTCTTGTTTAATAATTAATTATGTTTGAAGAGAAGCCTTGCGTAATGTGAAGTTGAACTTTGGAAAAAATAATGTTTTTCTGTACAGGTAAAAGTTTTTTGTTTTTTACATTGCTGTTTTTTTGCCTACAAATCCACATCCGGTTAAATTATTTTACTCCACATTCATTTTTTATACCATTAAAGTATTCAGCTATTTAATTGTTGTTTGCTTTAACCGTTTCCTACTTAATATGTTGCAGTTTTTTAAAAATTTGCATCTTACTTTATAAATATACTATTTTATATATTATTTTGTAATATATTTTTTCATTTTCCAATTCTTGTTGCTATTTTTTTGTTTGTTTTTCAGTTTTCGTTTTGAAATTTTTATTGTATAAGCAGCCTGTAGACGGTTTTCAAGACGCGAGAGTTGAAGATTTCAGTTTTCTTCTTGTTTTTGATTTTTCTATACAAAGTTTTTCAAACGATTTACAAAAGTAAGAATTGAAACGTATGAGGATTGTAATTGTTTAATTATTATTAAGAACTAAACAACGCACATACCACTGTGTAAAAATACAAATTAATCATACAATTACATACACATTCATCCGGCATTAGAGTATGTGTTTAATAAGTACATATATAAATATATATTATATCATTTACTATAGATCTGATTTTTGTATTTTTTCATTTCTTTTTTTTTGTGTTGCGCTACTTAAGATTATTGTACAAGCGAATAAGTTTTGTTAAACAATAAACAAAGTTTCGAAAAATTTTCAAAAATGACAACGAACAAACAAAACGTGAAACTAGTCGAAACTGGGATCAGTACAGAAGTGATCCTCAACCTGGTCCTACTCCCACTGCTCCAGCGACAGCTCCTACACCTGCTCTACTGATACTCATCATCGCTGCTCAGCAGCATGGTCTTCTCGTTGTAGTTCTGACTGATGGTTGCCACACGCTGTCCACCTGGCAGGAATTTCCGCTGATTGCCCAGTGTCTTGGAGGCCACACAGCTGTTATTGCCACCGCCAGTTGCCACCGCATTGTAGCCACCACTGCTGGCATTTGCACCACCTAAAGACGCCGCTTGGTTAGCACCACCGCCACCATTGCTGGGATCATCTGGATCGTAGCTGGAGACACGAATGCCACGCGAATTCTTTCCACCTGCACGAATTAGTCACTTGCTTATTAATTAGTTGTCATATACTAAAGTTAGTAGACAAAAAGTAAATCGATTCGAAATTCATGCCTTTTAGTAAACATGCAGGCAAGCAGAAAGTAAAGTAAACGCTTTTAAGCTTAATGTACATTTATTTTAATACACATAATTTAAAGTTATATATTTATAGATATTTTATACAATTTGTTTAAACATTTACAAAAGTTAATAAGTAAAAAAGAAACACACATAAGCACGAGCTTTCGATTTTTGAGTTTATCACAAAAAGAAAATGAAAAAAGCAAATCAATTTTCAATTTTATTTTTGGTATCTTTGAGCTAAAGAATTTTTTTTATTTTATAATCGAAATTTAAGCTCAAAACTCGTTTTATTGTTCAACTAAATTTAAATGCATAATAAGCTAAGTACATCAAGGAGCTGATACTGTAGTTAATTGGAATGGGGATTCACCAAAAATTGCCAGTTATTTTAAGCCTATTGAGTCTGCATAGTTGGCTATAATCTGTTGGCCTTTTTAACCATTTAAAACTGTTCTTTGTATTGCCGTTTATACAAATAATTACATTACATATAATAATAAAATCTTTGTTGTACAAAATACATAATATTTTACAATATTATCTCAAATATTATATAGAATGCGGTTTCAAGTTTAGAGCTAAGAACATTTAAATAACTTGCATGAAATTCTTAAATCGTAACGTAAACATAATAAAAAAAGATAAAAACACACAGAAATCAGCAAAAGGGGAAAGGAAGGGAAAGAATAAACATTTAATGCATGTTTTGTGTTGTTTTTTAAAAAGTAATAGTTAAGTTACATACATAACGTTCTAAAGGTAACTAGGCAATTTTAGTTGTGGGTTTTCTGAGTGCGCGCTTGCTTTAAGTACGTTAAACTAGGCCTAATACGTATGTTAAGTAATTAATTAATATTTTATCTTTTTCGCTTTTGTTTTCTTAAGTTTTTTTGTTTAGTGTTCAAACGGCAACAAAAGGCAACTATGGTGTCGATTTTGTATGCTTTAAGTACACTTCTTTTGTCTTTCAACTGCTTTTTGTATATAAATGTTTCCTCATTTTAGAGTTATGTTTTAGTTGCGGCTTCGCTAGTTTTATTTTGTAATTTTTACTTTAGTGTTTTTTTTAGAGCTTTTCGTAACGCTGAGTTGAGGTTACTTCTGCAAAAGATAAGAAACAGAAATAAAAAACGAAAAGTTTAAATCAAAACGATAATGTAAAATGTAAGTGTAATTATGATGAAGGCAAAGTAAAAGAGATAAGATTAACAATAGCTACAAGAAACGCAGGCAACAAACATTCAAAAAGAGGCAAAGAGAGTAGAGAAAGGAAAAGCGCTGGAAAATGATACACACCTGAGCTGTATTGCGTGTATTGTTGGTACTGTGGATGGAAATTGTGTATAGCATCTGTCATAATATCCTTGGGATTCATGGTTTCCTGTGAAGTAAAGTACAATTTTAATGCCTGCCTGGCCAGAGGTGTTGGGCGCTTACCTTAAGACTGCTGGAAATGGACTGCATGGTCACTGAGCGTCCATGGCCATCACCAATGCAACTGCGAGCGTAGACCTGGCAGAATATATAGAAATACAGACTAGTTTAAAACAAGTTCTTTTAACATCTATGGAGATTATTCCTATGCATTGCAATTAAACTGTATTGCTTGTGGCTGTCAATTTAGATTAAACAACCCGCTTAAGTATTACTATCTCAAACCACAATATAATCAATAAATGCTTACTAAATTTAGACAAATTAAAGTATTTAAAAACAATTAATCATTAAATCGCATATAGCTGCACAGCGGGAATCTACCAATGAGTCAGACATGACAACCAAGCTACAAAAATTATACATATTTATATATACGAAAACTTCCACATTGCCGTGATTCTCAAAAAACGAAACGTAGTGAAAACTAAGCACACAACTTGGTGTTGATAAACAATGAAGTGATATGGCAGCTATCTTATCTATTTGTCGAGTACAATATACACCGAATACCTGTCAAATCTTGTGGGGCAATTAACTCACCTGATAGGGGAAAGCATAACGCAGCGCGATGGCAGCAAAAAGCATTTCAATGCATATGAAAAAGTTCTGATAGCCAGCGGATACTGTACCCGCTGACGTCACAGTGCCAGCACTGTCCACAATGGGTGAAATGACCTGAGCCTTCTCCAGAATGGCCAGACCGACGCCCTGCCAGAACGACAAGAATATAACCGATTTGATGGTACAGAATTTAAGCACCGGCTCAAACGGTGTCAACAGATCGCGTGTGGCAAAGTAAAACAAATAGAGACCATACAGGGCCAGGGAGACGGAAATGTTGTAGATTATAGTTATATAGATATAACCACCATCGGCGCTGTAAAAGAAGCAGAAAACGAGAGTTTAGCATGGGGTTTAAAAGAGATTTGTTAAGAAATGTAGTCAAACCTCCAGTCGCCATCATGATAGTGTCCAAAAGCCTGCAGAAAGATGATGATAAAGGCAACGAGCGGTTTAACCAAACAGAACTGTAACGTTGCCTGTTTACAGAAGCGCAGAAAGCCAATTGTGTACGTTTTGCCCTTCAGACAGCAGGTGCCATACAGACAAGAGGTCTTTATGGGCTTGCCACGTATCTCCGACATAATGTTGCCCTCGCCACCCAAATACTCGTAGCATAGCGACAAAAAGTTGTAGATGACAAAGGCTGAAAAGTGTGAAAAAACGTTTAGAACTTGGCCAAAAGGAAGGTAAACTTCTACGCACCTTCGTAGCAATCGCGCACCGTGAAGAAGTAGATGTAAACATTGTCCGAGTTGAAGAAGAGCAAACTAATCCATGAGTATGTCGCATATATGGGCACGATAAACAAGATGCGGACTATCCAACGTTGCTCCTGTGGATTTGTATACCAGCGCAGGTGCTGATAGATCTAGAAATGGGATATGTTTGTTAATAATATATGCGATTAATAGATTGATTATAGTAGTGAACTCACCTGTTGACATGTGACAAACAGTGCTGCCCAAACGAACACACCTGCGAGCACCTGTGCGGTTTTAGTTTGCAGGAATATGCCATCGCCCACGTGGTGTAATGGATCCAGTGGCTCCTCTGCTACCGATGGATTCTTCATTGATGGTACCACGTAATTTGTATTCGATTTCGCGCCAACCCCTTCGCTCCCACTTCCGTTCGTTGCGGCAGCCGTTGAAGCAGCCACAGTTAAAGCCGCCTCAATGAGACTGGCCGGCGTTGTGCTCATTCTACCAAAGACACAGAGTCAAATTTAAGTGTCTTAATTAGTTAAGCAGTATGATTACACTTTTGTTTATCTGCCTGTTAGTTTTTTAGTTTTCGACTAAAGTTTTCTCCTTAATTGTGAGAATAAAAATTCAGACTTGCAACTAAATTGGGTCAACGGCAATATAAGTAGAGAATTGACTGCAAAAGACCCTGTAAACTCATTGAAGCACAAGTTTTGATTGAGAATTTTAATAAAATTTGATCTGCGTGTAGTATAGAGATACAAAATAGACCAGATTTATGGGGAACTTATGCACCACATGCTACCTGTTACCCACTCGTTTCCTTTCCAGCCAACCCAACCAACCCCTCGTGCCATTTTTGACTACAGGGTCTGAAAAGCAGCACGCATTAGATCATCATCGTCATCAACATCATTGCGATAAACACGCAACATTAAACAGACAAAACTCTAAGCTCAAGTTTTTGGGGGCATGGAAATTTGTAGCAGCTCAGGGTCAATGGGGAAAACTGCTCCAATATCGATTCTATACTAAGTGTAGATATGTAATAAACAAACAAGTTAGTATATAGACGATAACTGCAACAACAACAGCAGCGACAACTGTGGCGAATCAATAGACAAGTGTTAAACACGCAAAGTAATTCAATGGCGTTGCAAACTGTTGTTAATTAAATATGCATTAAAAAAGGAAATTGCATTTATAATTGCATAAATACGCACATTTATATGCAAGTGACAATTGAATCAATTCAAGTTCATTCAACTAAAACCAAATGGGAATTAATGGAGATGTTATAAATGATAATTGGACTAGTTTTATTAAGTACCGTAGTTATACAGAGACAATTCTACAAAAACAGTGTTGTATAACTTATAAGTCGAGCTTTAATTATAATCATTGAATCAACAACAGCTAAACAACACACAGAAATCAAAAGTATAACAGATTGCTATAAAAACAGCTGTTCAAGTTGCTACAAAATGAAAAAAAAAAAAAAATTTTGAACTTTTGCAACCTTGCATAAACCTTTGGAGAGTTTTTTGAGAAGGTTCAAATGAAATTGAAATGTTACGTTTGTGGGTAAGTGCAGTTACTTTTATAGACATGTTGATCAGGTTTTTAACTTGACAGTAAAGAAATTACGCTAAATGCCAAAAACAACAGAAATATGACTCAGATTGCAAAACTGGAAGCTCAAGTTAAACGAACTGATTTCTCCCCGTCTCCCTGTCCACCTCTGTCCCCTTTAAAAACAATGCGTGTGGAGAGAAGTATGAATTTAGTCTGTGCTGTGGCACTGAAACCCAAAAAGTGTGAAGGGTAAAGCGACACGACTAGCAAATAAGCGAAACAAATCTGCAGCAAAAGCAGTTAAAATAGCTATAACGGCCAAGACGAAGAGATGGAGGAAGAGTAGAAGGCATAGAAACAAAAGAAGAAGAGGCAAAAGAATGAAAGCAACAACAAGTTGCTGTCTGCTGAAGATACACAGTGTCTCAGATACAAACATACCTACATGCAAAAGTATATTGGCACAAAGCGAAAAGTCTCCACATAAACTTCAAGTCTCCAATAGCAGCACGGAAGCGTTTTTGAGAGACAAGAAAAGCAATACATATATATATATGTATAAATATAGTTCAAGTATGTGTGCGTGTCAAAGTATGCGTGTGTGAGTGGGAGTATGGGCTGAACAACAATTTCATGCAGTGCTAATTACATTTTTGGACACGAGGAGCTGACTTTTCAGGGGCTTCTGCTTGAGTGGCTAAATTGATTTTCTTACCGCTCAAATTATTAGCCAAAAACTGTAAATAAATACGCAGTTTAAATGCCAACATATGTGACCTTTGGGTGTATGAGTGGCGGAAAGGGGAAGACTTTACCATTGTGCTGCTTATCAAAATCCTCACTTCACACACACACACACGAATAACTAAATATATACGGCCATTTATATGGCTCACTCACACCTTATTATCAAATGCAAAAAATAACGACGTTGGAAATAAAAACACGCACACACAGACACACACTTAAACACTCATCAAATTTCGTCATCGAAATGGGTATTTTACTTGCAACTCGTCCATTTCAGGGAAAACAACTTTTGCACGGACAGCTTCACAAACACGTTAATGCAGCTTAATTACCTTTTTATAAGTGCAACTTTTCACAATTTGCTATTGCGTTTTGCAGTTGTATTTTTTTCTTTCGTTATTTTCCACCGTCCGAAATTCCGTTTAATTTGCCAGCTCCCAACAATTGCTACTCTAATTTTTTCTCCTCTTCGTCGCAGCGACGCGAAGTCACGTTCGTATTTCGTTTGTTACTGCCAGCAGGTGTGGGCAGAAGTAATCACTTGTAAATTAAAAAATTGAGCGCGCACTTGCACCGATTTTCTATTTTTATTTTTTTACAACTCCTGTTAAATTATTTAAATTTATGTTTATCTATTGGCATTTGTAACAGAGTCTCGGATTATATTTTTGTTTCGCCAACTAGAGCTGGAACTAATATCGATTAAAGAGTCAATGCATCGATGTTTTATCGTATACGCGATACATCGATTCATCATTTAAGTATCGACTTGACTTTAAATCGAAGAAGTAGTAAACAAAATATTTTTGCACACAGTTAAGAACAAAAATGGTTCGAAATGGCTCAACATTTTTAAATTTTGTCGACTTAAATATAGTACTTGCAAATCGAAAGCATTCTTTAAAAATTTACTAAAACAAGTAAGAAACAAACATTAATTTGTTGGCTGGTCAACTGATATGTTTTTCTAAAACTAAGCATAAACGAATTATGGAATACCCATAATTTTGATATGATCAGCTGGTTATCGATTGCATTATCGATATAAACATTTATACAAATTTTAACCATGGAAAATCAAACTCCTCAATTCATATGAGCTTATCTAGTCGAACTTTGAACGCCCATTGTGGGTCGCTGCTCGAATAATGTAAATAAAGCATTGCACTATTATGGACTTTCGTAACGCCCGAGCCAGACAACCAGAAATCGTGCGTTCTGTACAAAAGGATGCACGGTATACAAATGAATTGGCAGAGGACCTGTCCGATATATTAAGGATTACCGGTCCCAGAAACTGGATAAAGTATAATCAACTATGTCAGCTGCTGGCCCAGCTAAGTTATCATGGCTTTGCCTCGCTAAACAACCTGCAAACACTGGGCGAAGAATACACAGGTATCATTCAGGTTGATGGAAACTACAAACACATTCCCAGTCGACTGGTAAGAAATCGAAGGACTAAGAAATATTTATTAATTAAATCTATATTTTAGTTACAATTAATTGCAATTATACTGGAATTCGGTGGCGATGCCTTGTTCCTACGCGTGCTTCAAAAATTGGAACTCCACATAGCGGAGCACGAGCAAATTGTGCCCGATGCCAAGAACCAGCTACAGAAAATAATTCAAAAATTGAGGCAATCACCTAGTTACATCAAAGCTCTGCACAAATCTCTGTTCTATCTGGATGCTAGCAAATACCAGCTGTCCAAGCGTACTACTGGCATTAACTATGTGCTCATCCGTCACTGGTTGCAGCCGGAATTCTCCTTGTATGGCTATAAAATACTGGGTATCATCACATTTCTGCAGGTCACGGTCTCCCTAGCCATTGGCAGCTGGGATGCCTGGAAGGAGCACAAACGCCAGCAACTTGAGGCCATTAAACAGGCGGGAAAACACTTTCTGCAACGCGAAACGAGTGTCAAGTCCGTGTCCAGTGATGTGCCACAGTGCATTCTTTGCCTAGAACCAAGACAAAACACAAGTCTGACTCCGTGTGGTCATATCTTCTGCTGGAGCTGCCTTCTCGACTGGCTGGAAGAGCGCGACGAGTGTCCACTGTGCAGGGAATCGCTGAAAAAGTCTCAGGTTATTCAGCTGCAGAATTATGCATAGAAATTTAGCTGTTTTATGGCGTTTAGTGGGAATTTAAATGAATTTAGAAATTCTAGACTTTCTATAAATTTTTTTTTAAAATTATTTTAACGTAAAGTCATTTTATTGAAGTATTGATGTACATTTTTAAATGATATTTAACCATTCCATTTGATTTTTGGTTTCTGCATTGGTGGCTTAGTTACTAACTTAAGTGTTAACTAAAATAATTAAATATGTATTTACAAATGAATTGTGTAAAAAAATTCGAGTTTAGCTTAAATAACGTCAAGATAAACGGTGCGATTAAAAATCTGTTTGCGTCTGCGCGATTCGAAGGCGGCACGCGCCTCTGACTGTGATTCGAAGGCGACGCGAGCATCCCCCGTGGGTTTGCCCTCGTCATTGAAACGCCTTATAATGTCATCGGGACTCAGCTTGTAATCGTTGAAGAACCGCAGAATGTCCTTGAGATCCGCTTTGAAGGGCACATTACGCATGGCGACCACACAACCAGGTCGATTAAATTTATCGGGAATGCCATCATCAGCAGGTACTGGAGGAAGAGTGCCGTTAGCGTTGCCACCATTCAGATTAGCGGGAGAAACAGCCGAGATGGGGGAGGTGGCAACCACATCGTCGATATTCAATTCAGGACCACCACGCACGGCAAACGGATTAAAGTGTTGTTGTTGCTTTGTGCTACTGATGTCATCGCTATCGTGTGGTTGTTGTTTTTGTTGCGTTGGCATACCAACATTTCCAGCGTCATCGAAGCGACTGCGACCGCGACGTCGTGATTGTTGCTGCTGCTGTTGAGCTGGCGGTGCTGATTGATCCGCTTGCCTGGGTCCATTGCCACCAGGCAAGTAATCCATAAATATTTTCTGCATACGATCAGCAATCTCTTGCGGCGTTATGGGCGTTAAGCGCAGGCCACGCCCACGAAAGCTACGATTGTGAAACACACGAATGGCCATTTTGGCATTATGCGCATCAGCGAATTCCACAATAAATTCACCAGCACTTTGATGGCGTTCATTGAAAAGCATTTCAATGTGCTCAATGCGCAGATTTTCCGAGTGGAAAAGTTCGCCAAGATCATTGATACGCGTGGCATATTCACAGTTATGCACACGCACAAAGTTATCTTCCTGGCGACGTCGCTGCTGCTGCATCTGCTGCGGCGGATGGTTGTTGTTGTTGTTGTTATTGTTCATCATTTGCATGGCAAAGGCGGCCATGTTGTTATTGTTGTTGTGCATTTGCATGCCGTTGTTGTTGTTGTTGGGGTTCTGCTGCTGCTGCTGGAAAGCAAACGGCATATTACCGTTATGCAGCATGTTTGGGTTGCCAAACGGCTGCATATTGTGATTGTTGTTGTTATTGTTGTGAGGGAGAGAGTTCTGTTGTTGTTGTTGCTGTCCCTGTTCGTCATTACGTCTTCTTGGATCATTGCTGAACTTTGCCTGCAAAGCCAACAGCTGTTCTTGCTGCTGTAGTTGTTGTTGTTTCAGCTGCTGCTCTCTCTCCGCCTCCTCCTGTTGTAGTTGCTCCTCTTTCTGCAGCTGTTCGTTAGCCCGTCTCATTTTCTCCTTCGCATGCTGCATTTCATTCGGACTGCTCGCACGCACGCGCAGCTTACGGAAACCAATGAAGTGCCTGGCAGTGTCCTCGAGAGCAGAGCGCGCTTCTTTCTCGCGCGCAAAGAGCACGAAGGCCACGAATTCGCGACGATTGTTGGGACTGGGTGTGAGCAGAATGTCCACAATGGTGCACGTGGCTGAGAACATTTTCATGATGTCCTGTTCGGTGGTTAATTGTGGCAAGTCCTCGACATAGAGTACTGAAATGGGAGGCAGTGCAGCAGGCGCAGCTGTTGCGCCAACACTACTGCCGCGCGTCTCACCACGCCCACCGCCATCTCCACCCGAGCCACGCGGTGCTCGCTCGTCCGCCTGCTCGAACTCCTCGTCGCTAATGGGCACAACATGCACCGTTCTTTGGCGGAACTTGGTGTTATTCCGGGCGAGCGCCTTCTGGGCACTGGACACACGGGAAAATTCGATGTAAGCGACTCCCGTGCGTGTGCCACTGGCATCGTTAATGATCTTGATGCCATTGTGGGGTATATAGAGACCGGAAAAATATTTACGCAAGTCACTGTAGGATGTGGTGGGACACATGCCGCTAATCTTGATGTAACAAGTCTCGGCAATAGGCCCCGAACCGCCACCAGCACTACCTACACTAACTGAACCAGGTGAAGAACCTCGGAGGAGATCACCTCCAGCACCACCGCCAGCTGTGCTGGGCGAGTTGCCCGCTGTTTTGGCTGCCTGTTGCAGGAGCAACTGTTGCTGCTGCTGGAACAGCTGAGGATACATTTGCTCATACGGATTGACACTGGCAAAGGCTATAGGCTGATCCTGCTGCTCTGTGGGATTATTTACCTGCCTGCTGGACATCCCAAAAGGAATCTGCTGTTGTTGCTGGAGCTGCTGTTGTTGTTGTTGTTGCTGCCGAGTTGCAGCTGCTGTTACGCTAAGATTGTAGTTGTTGGTGGTATTGTTGGTTGTGTAGCTCTGCAGCCCTGGCACTGACTGCAGCATGGACATAATGCCCAGTTGCTGATGCAACCCTGGCAGTGTCACTGCTGCTGCTGCAGCCGTTGTGACGGGAGCAACTGTTGCCCATGGCATTATGTGAGGCTGCTTAAGCTCACGATCGCGATCGCTGCTCTCGTGGCGCAAATCCGAACGACGCTTACGTCCACGCTCACGAGTCTCACGATCACGCGTGTCACGATCCCGTACCCGACTGTGATCACGACTGCGATCGCTATCATTGGAGCTGAGGGAAAGACTGCGGCTGCGACTGTGACGACGACGCAAACTATTTTGCTCCGACGGTGAAAGTTTTTCAACCTTCACGCCCGAGACTTCGGCGAGCGTAATCCCCGCCTGCTGTTGGTAAGCCAAAAATGATGGCGCTGTAACCGCAGCAACATGTTGCTGCTGCTGCTGCTGTGATTGTGGCAACTGTTGTTTTAGCTGTCCCAGAAGATGACCAATCATTGGTGGCTGTGGTACTGGAGGCATTGCCACTGGTGCGACAGCGGCAACTGTTGCTGGGGGCACAACAGCAACAGCTGCTGCTGCCACGCTCGCCTGTCGCGCCGTCTCGATCACTTTTTGCATTTCGGCGCGTGAGGAGAGCAACAGACGCACCTGAATCTCCATTAGTTTCTCACGATCCTTCAACATGGCGCAGCGAGCATCTTCATCGGTGCTGTATAGAGTACGTAGAGAGAGGGGAAAGAAGAAGAAGCAACAAATAAGGGCATGTCCATAAGTAGAGTAGAGAGTGCGGCACATATATATGAGATATATACATATATATATATGTAGATCTAACTTGGCTTTAAACAGTTCTTTTTTTTTACGGCCTTTGATCTCCAGTTTGTGCTACATTATACAGTTATATATAGAGAATGAGAACTACCTGAAAGCGATGAAAGCGTCGCCCATTTCGCCACCAATTATGTGTACACCTCCCTCCGGTATCGAGAGGCCCGTGAAGAAATTACGTATGTCTCGAGCATTTGCCGTCCACGGCAGATTTTGCAAACGAATAATGACACTCATCTTCAAACCAAGACTTTTCTAGTTAATCACTTTTTTTTATTTTCGATATACGATTTTGTTTTCTATATTCGGTTATTTGTTTTGCTTTTTACTGGGAGCGTAGCGCTCCTTTCGAAAGAAACGACTGCCTGCTCTCTGATCAAATTTCCTGTGCTCGTCTTTCCGTATCCTCTCATCTAAGTCGTCACGGCTTCAGCTAAAGGATTTCCAGCACCAATTCCGTTAGGCATCTGAAATGAGAATTATACAGATCTTATGCATATTCGGCTAGATTTCTTTGTTTGTTCGGACTTGTCTGCGGTTCGAATCTCGGCACAGACAGTCATTTCGTTTATTTTTCTTATATAACAAAAATTTATAACATATAAATGCAGATAATCGAAAGTTTCCTTAAAAGCGAGGCGTGGTGCAACTGTTAGAGTTGCAGCACATTTTGGAACTTTTGTCTGAGGCTGAGTGTGACTTCAATTCAAAATATAACTTTTAAATTTCGTATTAAAATTAAATATAAATGCGCACTACTAGTCTTTCTTACTTGTTTAATATATTTTCACCACTTTTATATTTTAACTTACTAGACATTTTCCGTGCTCTAATTTCAGTCTCTTGTCTTCAAAACAAGTCTTTCAAAAAGCTTTGCTATATCATTTAGCATCAGTAGATGCCTTTTAAATTTACTTTTAATACTTTGTTAGTTCCAAAACTCTTAAAATACTACGATTCCCATGAAGCCGTTGAGTTAGGGCCTTCAAAAGTTTATTTATTATTTATTCAATTTTATACATCTTGATTCGGCTTTAGTCACTAGCGTGAACTCTCATCTGCAAAACTCAAGCATAATTTTCCTGACAAAAATATGGATTTCAATCAATCAATGAACGGCTTGCAAGCTAACCAATTGGAAAATCTTACCAGTTTCCTAGCGATTAAGATGTATAGCCGGAAAAGCTCAAGCAAACTTTGTAATCTCTTAATATCTTTTCACTTATTAACGCTGAATAAGTGCTCTACAAACTGGCCTCTGTTGGCTGAAATTCTGCTAGCCGTTTTCTAGCCTTAAATGGCAGATCGTGCAACTGTTTTTGGGGAGCTATTGCATAAGTGGACCAGTTTTTTGTGTCTGCTCGCGTGAAAAGTGAAAATGTTTGGCTGTAGAAAGATTTCCCACATTCATTTTCCCCCAAAGCACTTACCCACACAAAAAACAACGCCTTCGAATGACCTTCTTGTGTAAAAATGAAGGTCAATGCAGAGTTTTACCGCCAAACTATGCTACTGTGTTAAGTGATATCCCTAGGATCATAACAGTGCCTAACTAGAGTTAATAGATCGACTCTGTTGGCGTTTAGGCGTTTCAATTTCCTCATTAGACGCACTCAATTACCTGTTAATGATGGCCGATAGTGCAAAACGTTAACTGCTTTCCAAAAACTCAAAAAAAAAAAAAATGGTTTGAAAATACGCGTGAAAAACCAGTTCATCAGTTTGCACATAAATGGAAAGCGATTATGTAGCTTTAATTCAATTGCTATCGCCGACATTTTCCTACAGACTATATCAAATTGCTGAATCGTCAACAACGACAACGACAACCGACAACCGACACAACAACGACAACCAAATATAAATAACAGCAGCAACCTCCGATTGCTAAGTGACACTCGATGGAGGGTGAATGGAGGAGCAAAGGGGAGCACCGTGGGGAGTAGGAGGAGGAGTAGCGACAACAGCAGCAGTAGGAGCTGGAGACATCGGCCTGTTTTGTTTGTTTGCTTTTGGATTTTGGCTGATTAACGCCAAAAAAAACTAACAGCGACTACAGGAAACCCAGCAAACTCCAACTCCTTCCGCTTGGCTATATAAAAACCCCATTGTTGACCATCTGGACCTGCAGTAATACAAAAGATTTGACCGCGTTACCATCGTCTAAGTCATCGATCTTGTGGTTGTTGTTGTCGTCATCGTTCGCTTCGGGCGCGTGCGTTAACAAGTTATGAGATTCGCAATTGTGAGTGTGATCCACTAAAAACAGTCTAATAATGATCTCAGGATTATAAACAATTAACAGATAATCACGCGATATATTTGGTTCAGTGGTTCATTGTGTTTCTATATTACAAAGCACCGTTAATTACATACCCGATCAATATAAGCCAGTTTATAATAATGGAAGCTTATATAATGAATGGCTACTGTTTCCAAACTAATCTTTGATTTAAAGCTAAGATTTTAGACATCACTGTGACTTATAGCGATGTACTGCAACTTATAATAATCACATCATGTTTGGAACGTTCATTTAGTTTCAATATCTTGGGAAATACCTCATACCATAAATGATTAAGCCATTAATATTTCCATACATTTGATAATTGTTTTTGACTTGTTGACTCAATAAATTCCATTCCAAAAACCATAGAGATTCTAAATTTTTTTCCAATTTTATCAGAAAGTTTGATTTATTTCATAATTAAAGTAAAAGTTTCATAGAACCAGCCAAAATTATGAATAAATTTAAGTTATAGTTAGTAACAAAAATGGAAAGTTATAAAAAAGACAGAAATAGTTGTGATCAGCAGTTGATTCTTCATAAATGATCAAAAAAATAAACATCCTAGAGGCATTTAATATAGATATACTTTAGATGTTAGCTGTTTAGCTAGCAAACGGCTTTATTAACTATATAAATCAGTTAATTGCTTTTCTAATTCGTTTAATGGCCTTACTAACCACTAAACCGATGAAATTCTTTATAAAAAAAAATTGTAGGCACAGTTGTAAGTTTCCCACCAAAAGCTTAAAATCCTTGAGCAAAAAAAAAAATTACTTAAATCCGCTCAATCTATAATTCTACAGGCAATGTCGGCACTTGGGCTGCTACTGCTTGTCGGCGCCCAGGGCACCACTATAATCAGCATTAAGTATCCGCAGCAGGACAAGGAGTTAGTGCAGCGAACGCAGCCGGCGAAGAGAGATCTTAGCTTGAGCTATGCAGCCACCAATATTGATTCCAAGGAGGGGACGCGAGTAAAGACCATCACGGTGATCAAGAATGTTGGTGGCGTGGGCATCGCCGACTTGGGATCATCGAGTGCGGCAAGCAATAAGCAAGTGAAGCTGGCCATTAATCCAAAATTGCATCAGAACGAGGAATGGGCAAATGCATTTCGTGATAACTTTGAATCCTATGGCGGTCTACCCGATGTGCCCGACATTGATGATCTTTTCGATTTTGTCAATCGCAAGAAGCCCGAAAAGGAAGTAAAGGAATTGGAGAAGCCAATAGAAAAGGCCACAACCACAAAGGCACCAGATCCACCGCCAGCTCCAGCTCCTACTCCAAAGAAAGAAACCAGCGAGCATGCCGAGGAGGATGCGGATGACGAGGATGAGGCAATTGTGGAGAAGATTAAGGGAGATGCTGAGCTGCTGCCACATATCAAGCAGGCCAATATACTGCGTCTGCAGGCACAGGAACTGAAGCAAAGGCAGCAGCAGCTACAGCAGCAACCGGAATTGGAGCAAACAAAGCGTCTGCGCACTCGGGAGTCACTTATCAATGTCAACTACTCGACACCAATGCATTCGGTAAGCCAATTCTTTGAGAACTATGTGCAGGTGCTACCCAATGGCTATGATTACACCAAGCCCGAGCCCTGTGCGGGAGCAGGAGCACCGCCAGTAGCAGCGCCTAATGGCAACAGCATTCAGGTGACAACGCCATCGGGTCGCACCTATGACATACCACAGAGCAATAGCAGTGGCTCCAATGGCGGCATAAATCATCCCTACTTGGCACCGGCGCTTACAAAACGCACACAGATTCAGGCACCGCCAGCACAGCCTCAGCCGCAGTCTCAGTTGCCGCCAAACTTCTCCACTGTTAACTCAATCGTGCCGCCTTTAATGCAACCGCAACCGCAACAACAGCAGCCGCAGGGTAATCTACCACAGCCTCAATTGCCGCCCCAAGTGGCTGCTGCTGGAGGAGGAGTCGGAGTGGGAGGAGCAGGAGTTGGAGTTGCTGGCAGCGTTTCGACCAGTCAGCGGCCGTATGTGGCGCCCAGTCTGCGTCACAATGGTCTTGGCATCAATCGGGGACCTTCAACGCCGACGCCGCAGTCGCCATTGCAGCCTACATACACAAACAATGGGAACACTTTGCCCGGTTATCGTACAAACGGCTTTGGCGTTGGTCCGAATACATATCGATCGCGTGGCTTAAAGTATTGATACGTACATTAATATATATATTAACTGATATGCTCACTATTATAGCATTAAGTACTTGTTATGTTTGTATTTATGTGTGGCAAGCGTGTATTCCTAAATATACCAACAATAACAGCAATAATAAAAAGTACAGGCTTGTTAAATCGATAATTGCGTTTGCAAGGCTGCAAATCGATAAAGTCGCAATACACTTTTTTCCATGGCCTTGTACGTAACTCGTAACCATTTATTTATTAACCACTTTTTACTGCTTACTGTTACTACTTAATAACTAGTGCACAATTTGTGGTGTCGCTTTAGTTGGAGCTGAGTTTGTTGAGGCGTGTCCACTGGCGTTGTTATGCTAATTTACTCTTCACACAGACACACTGATGCGCACGTACATGTACATGATTTGTGTGTGCATGTACTGCTTTATTCAATGAACTTTTACTCACCAAATAGGAAAACCATACAAAACGCAACGCAAAACTCTATTGAGGACCAATGCACAAAGACAGAAGGGCTCGGTATATATAGGTGAAACGCTATATTTTTATTTTGCTATTTTTTTTATTGTTTATCAATGTTGAAAATATTAATTTTATCGCAGCAACACGGCCTAGTCGACTTCAATGTAGTTGTTACGAAAAAAAAATGGCGGATCTGACAAAGCACCATTTGTTATCGATATTTAAGCAAAAATGCCTACTTTGATAAAAATACCGAAAATACTGAATACCAAAAATAAGTTTTATGCTCACGAACTAGATCAATTATCCAACGCCAACAAACTAAGCAGTTCAAATGGAATATGTGTGATCGGCTGTTCCATCGTTAAATTTTGTTTTTTGATTTGTTTTTAAATTGCCTGTATGCTTTGCAGGCGTAGAATGGCTTTGTTTCTCATTTTTAGATCGAACTGGCGTCATTTGATTGTTCGATATGTTCTTTGCATGAACACTAGGGCAAAGAAACGTTCTATTAAATCTAATAAACTTTAATAAATTATTTAAACTTACAGTTTATGTCTTGCCAAATTGTCTTTGCGCGTAAAGCTCCTACCACAGTCTTCACATTCGAAAATACCAGTATGGGAACACATATGCCGGTGTAGAGTGGATTTTAGATTAAAAAACTTTCCGCATTCATTCTCAGAGCAAACGTACAAAATTATAGTACTGCTATGAGAAATCCTAAGCAAAAGAGACGAAACAATGTAAATCATTTAAAAGTGAAAAAGAAAAAACTTACTTATGGTGGCGGTCCAAAGAGTCTTTGCGCAAAAACTTTTTATCACACTCATTGCATTTGTAGATTATATTGTCAATTTGGTGTATAGGTAAGTGGCGCTTTAATGTCCACTTTGTATTAAAAATCCTATCACATCCTTTCTCATTGCATTTGTATTCTCTTGAAGTCAAATTCATGTCAATGTAAAAATAGACCAAGTAACCGCCCTATATACGATAGTTAATTATCGATAACTCTAGGTAAAACAATACAATAAATGCTTGTTACACAAAAACGAAAAAAAAATGTTATTACCTTGAAGTTCCCGCTTCTGAATTTAGTTTACTTTGTTATTGTTACTCTCTTATTGATGTTATGTATGCCACCATTTGAATGAATTCCACTAACTGGAAAGCACCGCAGCCTCAATGCACCACAACCTCTGAATATTAAACAACAGACAACATCGAGTAGTAACTCAAATGCAAAAGTATCGATAATAATTGGACTATTGCCGTTGTATTGATTTTCTCATCTGCATACGAAAAAAATCTAGTTGAAACAACAGCCAACAAAATAATTGTGTTCTAAAACCAACACGGTATTTGTTTGTAATAAAAAGTGTGACATTCCGACATGGGTGCTGCGTTCTTCCCAATACTGTTCTTCACAGCCCTTTGGGGAGCTGTGGGCATTGGAATGCCTATAATGACGCCAAGTGGTCCGCATCAGAATTTAATACGCTGCATTCTGATGTTGACTGCAGCGTGTTGTTGGTTGTTCTGGCTGTGCTGTTATATGGCCCAAATGAATCCTCTGATTGGACCAAAAATCAAAAAGGATGCACTTTTCATGATTGCCAAGTCCTGGGATAACAAAGTTCTAGTGGATTAAATTTAAAAAAAAAAACTCCATAAATACCGATTCGATTATTGTAAAAATCATGTTATTTAAAGTTATTAGCAATAAATGTAATTAAATTGTGTTGTAAATTTCAGTTTAAATTCTGGCCAAGAGTGCGCTCGATCCACGCACTTTATGGAGATGCCAACTTGCTTAAATTTAAAGCTGCCACAGCAAAGAGAGCGGTTAAGCGATATCGAGAGGGAGAACAAACCATTAGCAAAGAGAGCGATTACAACCGTTGCGCCTGTGCAACCTGCTGTTGTCTCTCTTAACTTACACACCGGCGCCATTTTCAATTCTCCCTTAAGCTGGCCTTCGACGGCCAAGCTTCCAATTTCTTTCTGATTCAGTCTTCAGTGTTCTTTGAGCTGCGGGCGCGTCAAGTTGACAGTTTAAAACGCGTCTTCTGTTTTTGTGAAACGAACCAACGTTCAAACAGTTTTGGTGTGGTGCAAAAACATAATTGTGATTTATAGAGATCGATTTGCTATATATAAATATTAAATAGAATTGTAGCTTGTGACAAATGGAAACACATTTATATATGGAATTTGAACTTTAGCAAGGGATTACAAACAGTTGGTAAGCCATGTCGAGAATTATCGATAACAGATCGCACAGTGTCCGCAAACACGACTCGCCCGAACGGAAAATAGTGTAGTTAGTGTCCGTCCCCCTTTGGGCCATAAACTAGTTAGACATGCATTAAACTAGAAAAAGTAGTTGCACTTAAAGTACAAAAGGTACAAAACTGGTTACATTACAAAGAGCCAAGACCCAACAGAGGGAAATACAAAAAAAACGGAGGCAATAAAAGCGATAAAAATAAAACCAAACCCAAGCGGCAATAATCACAACGAGCGGGCCCAAAAGCTTAAAAATTATGGATGTTAAAATGAAGAAAATGGCAATAAAAGTCAGAAAACCAGAAGGGGGAAGACAGCAGCAAACTACACACAAGACCCAAAAGCCGAGACCAACATCATAAAATGAAGAAAATTAGAAAATATGACTACACCTCAAAGTAAAAAAAGGGTGGGAAACGTCGACTGTAGGTGACCCTGTAACTAGAAAATGTCAAGAATTTTAATTGGATTTTATGAAAATTTTACTTTGATTTCGAAGAACTAAAAAGGCTTCCCATGAGAGCCATGAAAATCAAACGATTATTCCTATTTTAGCAAGATGATATAGTAAGATTCTGATTATATCGGAATGAAATATAGTAGATGATGTATAAGTTTGGTTCACATATCTGCAGAATTTGCTGCTATGTGGGTTTTGAAACATTGTCTATATCTTCCCTTAATCAGAAATATTTTTAAAATCACTCGCTTTTCCCTTTGTCCCACAATACTGTTAGACTTCTATTTCTTGTTTTAAATACAGGGTCTTAAAAGGGCAACAGTACAAAGAACAACTTTATTTAGTTCTTATTGTTGGCCAAGAACATCAAAAACTGGCCAACAGGTGATCAACGCACTACGAGAAACAGAAGCAGAAACAAAAGCAGAATCAGAATCAAAATGGGAGTGAAAAGAACGTTCGTTGGTGCTTTATATGTCGCAATTACCACATTTATGAACTGGGCCAATTGAGTTTGAACCGTTTAGGCCATTATGATTATGCGAACCACTCAGATTCTAAACAACTTACTACAAATAGTAGGTGACCGACCGACCGGAGGTGATATTATCAATCGTTTATCAACCGTTTTGACCGGAAATTGTTGCGATTTGAAATTGATTGTAGCGCGAAACCGGAAAAGCTCCAATCGACCCAATAAACAGAGATTTTACGCAAATTTCTCAACTGATTCATCGGTGATTTGGCGGGGCAGTCGGGGAATGATTGCAATATCAATTACCAAATGTGAAAGTGCCACCAAAATGCTCAAATGACTCACATGCTTATCATCAGTGGGGCAGCAGACAAGGCCAAGCTTAGACTGAAAGAGTGCTAGGCTAGGTGAATACCCTGTAGTGAGTAGCTTTAAAGAGGACTATGTGGTATATAATACCCCAGAGTTTCAGACGAAATCGAGGTTGGAAGTAAGATAAATGTGGATTTTGGAAGCCTCTACATAGCTCTATTCAAAACTGAGCATTCCTCGCTTCCCCTGGCTTTACAGGGTATCAAAACTCACCGGCAAACATTTAGAAAATTGCCTAGCCCCAGCAAATCTTTGTCCACGCCCCTATCGCTGTCTCAGGTGTCAACGCGTCGACATTTGTAGGCAATTTTCATTTTCACTCGCAATTATTGTATATTTTCACTTGTCGCGAGACCGAAAATCAAGAAAAATCATGAAAAACCCAAAAGAAAAAAGATCAAATGCGATTTTCAAGTTGGCGGAAGTGGATCAAAAGTGAAATAGAAACGAAAATTTCATGCAGATTTGTGAGTTATGTACATTTTAATGAGCAGTTTATTGTTTTTATTTTTATTTTTCATTTCTTGCCTGATTTCGTTTCGTTTCGGGCCAAAACTCGAAGACAATTTACGAGTTAATGAAACACTTTCGCTCGTTAAGAGACCGCGATCTTTTGATCTGCACCGAACGCCCACAAAAGGGTTCTCAGTCTCCCAGAAGCGACCTAAATTTAGAGGAGCGAGAGGCGTAGAGGGAATGGGGGGACACTGAGAGAGCACTCCCCTCTTCTAATCTAGCTGGAATTGACTGTTGAGAATCGCAAATTGGCATCATTTTGAGCGTTGTTGGCCCGAATTGACAGCTTGGCTAAGAGCTCTTGGCTAGTGACTGTGGACTGTGGACTGTAGACTGTCTTCGCCAACTCTTCTTCTGCTGGTCAAACTGTGCCGCACGATTCTTCCACACACACCCAAACACACAGAAAATGACAGACGACGAGTCGAGTCGAGTTGAGCTGAGTCGAGTCTTCGTAGCTTTGAAGACCGGGACGCGAGAGAAATAGAACATAACGCTAAACTGCAGCTAAATTGCATTCAAATGATGCAAAATCGCATCTAATGGGACGATCTTTTGTTGCGCCTAAAGAAGAACATGCAGAAGAAACAGCAGTAGAGTAGAAGAAGCAGAAGAACAGAAGAAGCAGCCAGAGAAGACTGCGGAGAAAACGCGACCTCAAATGCGACTCTCGAGTTGATGGCTCATGTTGAAGTTCGTTGCGGTAAAGCGACTGCACTTGGATGGCAGTTTCAGCCCAAAACGAAGAACAGAAGATTTAATACGCTGTAGAATTGACAGAAGAATTGCAGTGGGCTAAAAACCTTATAGGAAAAAATGGTTTGAAATAATATAAAACCGATCGGTCAGTTTTAAAATAGTTATAAGAGACAGAGAATCAGTTTTCTATAGCTATAAACCGCCATTTTTCTTCTCCATATTCAAATAGAATCCACAGTGTAGACAAAAGACAAAGCCTAGCAGAAGAAGAGGAAAGAAAAGCAGCTGGGAAAGAAAAGAAAATGAAATGCATTCGCTCTGAGACCTGAGATCTGCGTGTCTTGCATTTTGATCGTGGCACTAATTGCAGTTCTAGGCAATCTTGTGTTCTTATCAACGTGTTGCATACTAAACAAACTCACTGTACAGAGAATGTTCGTGTGCGTGTGTTTGCGTGTGTGTGTGTGTGCGTGCCTAATATTTGCGTTGGACATTTTTGAGATGAAAGAGCGGGAGAAGAGAGTCAACTGTCAGCTAAAGTTTGAAGCAAATACTTAAAAAAAAGTAAGAGATTTCAAATGATTTTGTTAGACAGTCAGCGTTTAGCAGTCGCAATACTGTTAGTGCTCAGTGTAACGGTTGTGACAACTACAACTTACACATGGATGACTCTGCAATTTAATGCTAAGATTCCCGTGGTACAGTCGAGCTTACCAAATTCTATTTCACACACACACAAACACACGCACACGTGTAAAAAACACTCGTCGTTTTAGGCTGGGAACAGATTTGTTGGCTTTTAATTACATATTAAGTTTTTGGTTGTCGGTTAAAGCGTAACGGTTTATGCCTTTAATGACTGCACTCCACACTCTCCACACACTCTCCGCACTCTTCCCTCCAGAGCAACACTCTCAGTTGTCGCATTGTCGTGCCTTGCCACACACACACTCACGCTCTTACACTCGTATGCATGAGCTGCACTTTTGTGTTAGCGTTGCCACCGCGTGTCGTTTAGCAGCTTAAACGCTCAACGCGCGGGGGAGTGAGACAGCTTGCTTGACGTAGTGGCAACGCTGTGCTGAGCTGAGCTGGCCTGTTATGCTCCAATAAGAAAAAGACTTTAAAGCTAATCAGAGTAAACAGTTAGAATGATTATGAAATTGCATGCCGCAAACTTTAAACACTTATTAACTTGTATTATACAATTATTTTCATTCATGAGTGCTTCCCAGACTCACTCCAACTCAATGTCGAGCTCAAACTCATTCATAAATAAATATTGCATAAATTTGACTAGTAATAATAAATCAATAAATCACTGAATAAATTATGACATCTAACAAAATAAGCGGTGAATGTTTTCTCGATCGGTTCGGTTTATTTTTTGCCAATCAAAAGAAAGACTTTCAAAATTGGAATTTTCTTTGTTATCGGACTGAGAGAGTGTGTGACTCTCGGACTGTCGTTCGTCTGGTTGCATTGTCTGAGTGATTCAATTTGCGCTCTTCTAGAGATGCGCTCCAAAAATAAACTTTCCATTTCACTAGTTGACGTTTTTTGAATCGTTTTTTTTTTTTTATTACTGTTGATAAACATTTGAAAATGATCAAAATGTTGTTCGCATTTCACTTTCTTCTCCATTATTATTGAAAGTGGATCTGCTTGATTATAATCTGTTTCGAACAAGAAAAAAAAAAACAAATCAAATAACGTTGCACACATGGAAATGACACCGAAAACAACGTTACTCCACCTCCCCACACCACACCATAGCTTTCTCACCACTCCTTGCTCACCACAGCCTCCCCACTCTCCCGCTCTCTTTCTGTCGCCTGCCAGCAGGTGAACATTATGGTCTGTGCGGCAAAAACTGGTTGCTTCCGTTAGAAATTCATTTGACCAAATTCTCATCAATCATTCTTTTGCTTTGTTTTTGTTATTGTTTTTCATTTTGTTGCTATTTATTTTTTGTTTAAAAATAATTTCACTCCATTGAGGAGAAAATTGTCTAAATGCGAGAAATTTAATCAACTTATGCGTTGCGTTGAAGTCTTAATGCCACCAAATTGTTCGTTGAGTGTTGAGTTTGTCTTTTTTTTTTGAGTCCAGCTCAGACGGAGTGTGAGTGCGTGTGTGTGTGAGAGTGAGTAAGAATGTGTGAGCGTATGTGTGTTTGGTTCCGTTTGTGTGTGTGAGTGTTTGTGTACTCTCGTCAGTCAATTTGTTCTTTCTCCATAAGCACACGCGGCGGTAGAAGAAAGTGCAGTATGCGTAGTCGACTGTGAATGACCCTGTACAATATAAAAATGCACGAACATTATAAAAAAAGGCAAAGTCTTAAACATTTTTATGTTTTTTGATGCTACGTTAATCTTGTCTTCACCAATTTTTGCTGTACAGGGTCTGCACATGAACAAAAAAACAGCGAATGGTCAGGTTTCCAGTTTTGGGGTCTGAGCCTCACAGCGCCTCAAGTGCTGCCGTTTGGTGTCTCACCCGCCGGCAGTGCCGCCTTCCTTCCGCCGACCGCTCTTCTCTTCTCGCTTTTCTCCACTCTTCGCGCCTGCGCAACTGGGTCAACGTCAACTTTAAGCCATGGCAATGGCAATGGCTCGCCAAACGCCATACGTGTATGGTTTGTGTGTGTATTGGTAACTGTCTCTCTGTCTGTCTGAGTTTAGAAGTTAAGTGTTTGGTCTGAGTGCTCGTATGAATACTCATTTGAATACCCATTTGAATACACATATTCGATACACTCGCAGTTGTGCTCGTAACACTAATTGTACTTCTGCTTGTCACTTCTTTTTTTTGCGCTTCTTATGCGATTTTCTTTTATTATGCAAAAAGTTTTTCTTTGGCGGAAAAGTTGCCGTTTAGCCGTGTCCAAAAAAAAGCTGGAATTCTGGCAGAATTAGAACAACGCTGTATTTTATAATCAGTTTCATAATAATTTATGCAAACATCAAATTTCTCTTTTGTATCTTAGTTATTTATTGCTAAAGTTTAAAAATTTGCGTAATTTGCCTTTTGGATTTTTTATACAATATTTAAATTAATTTGTCAGTATTCTGAAAGCAAATTTTATGTTAATTTTGCATATTGAATAGAGTTGTATAAAATAAGTGTCTGCTACCAATATTCTGGAGAAATTGGCAATAATTCTCTCGGTTTTCCAACTTTAATCATTTTTGAACCATTCTTCTTAAGTAAGACCTTTAAATGTTATACAATTTGGGCTGCTAATCAATACTTTTCACAGTTTTTCTTGCTAAACTGACTAATTTACACCTCTAGCCTATTGCATACCAAATTTCGTAACACTTTTCCGACGCTAACTGTTTTTAGTAAAAGTGCTTTGAGTTAGCGCTTTAAGATTTTCCCTATAACTGTGCTGCAAACAAATGTTGTCGGCTATAAATCTTATTAATTAGGGTTATCTCTGATAGATCTGACTGAAGTGCAGCCTATAACTGTGCCCATAACCAAATTTCAAACTCTATTCGCCGTTAATTAACAAAGTCTTTGGGGTATTACGCTGGACATAAGTGTATGTGTTACTTAGGGCCAAAACCAATTAGTTTCACCAGCAGAAGCTTTGGACGTGATCGTCATGATCATCATTATGATCAGTGCATTCCAATAGCAGAAGAACTTTTACTTTTGACAGTTCAGAGGCGAGTTTAAAACTCGTAAACAAAAACAACAAAAAAATGAAGACTATTTTTATATTTCTACACAGGTTTCTCTCTTTGATTATACATAGTGGCATTATAGAGACAACGTATGAGTACCAAGATGATCATGATGATGATGACGATGGCACGAGCAATAACCCTGCGCAGCCAGCCAAGGCATCATCCAAACCATTTCATTGCTTTGGTTTTGGTTTTGGTTTTGGTCTGGAAACTGGTTTCTTTTAGCTGATTTTTCTTCTGATCTGCAGCAGATCTTTAGCATGTACTTGGTTCTCTCTCAGTGTCTCGACTTGTTTGTCTTTCCCAAGCAGAAGACCCGCTCAAGACCCTCGCACGACCCGCTCAAGACCCTCGCACGACCCGCTCGCAATTTGTACTCGCGTCCAGTGAGCGTATCAAAAATTGTTTGGGAGTTCTCTAATTAGATTTGGTTTTATTTTTGGGGAAAGCTTTCGCTTTCGCACTTCTTTATAACAATTAAGAAAAACATATTAAATTGGTTACATTTGGTTTTCCACTCAATTCCCCCAATTCCCCCTTTTCCTGCATTTTCCTACGAAACCGGTTGACGGAAACGATTTTCTGCAGCTCATTTCTTTTTCTTTCGACTTGACAACTTGGCGAAAAGTGAGAATTTTCATTTTGGCCACTTAGTATGGTAACAAAAAAAAGTTGTAAAAAATAAAACAGGATTAGCTGGTTTTTCATTTTTTATCGCTCAGCGGAAGCTTTTAACGACCAACAAAGAAAGCCAATGAAAGTGAAGCACCAAAAATAATGTAAAATTCTAATTTTACTTGTAGAACACCAGAAGAGCAACAGAAGAAAGCCAAAATGGACACGGTCTATGGCACCAAGAAGTATTTCCAAAGTCTGTCCGGAGTCAGTGATATTTATCGAACGCAGACATGTCGACAAATGGTAAGTAGTATTAAGTTTGTGGTCTATAAATCAGTGGAGTATTCACTGTTATACTGTTATACAATCGTAAGAAGAATTCTCCATAGAATTTGGTGGCTAATTTGCATGAGAAAGGAGCGAAATGTGGGTTACAAGTGGGCAGACAATCAGTTTTTATTGGGCAGATGCAGACATTACATAAAATCCACTTGAGTTTAGATAATCCCAATGATAAAAGGAACATTTTTCTTAAATTTATAAAAGCAACTAAGAAAATATTTCAATGGGTTTTGTTTCTTTTGCATGTTTTATAAAAAGTGCAGTCTTTTTTTTAAGAATTTGTAGATTGTATAAGATTTATAACATTTATTTCATTGAAATAGAAATTATTTATGTTATTTTTAGAAAATTTTACACAAAATGTGTATCTTATTTTAAGCAAATTTGGTCTTAGATAAGTTTAAACTGTTATCAATCAGCTTTCCAAGTTTTTTGTTGAACTTTAAGTCTTTAAAAAAGGAAAAGCTCTTAAACCTTGTTTATACCTTTATGGAAATCAAAGTCAATTATTTATTTTTTTAAGATCTTTTATACTGTATTACCAAAAATCTTAGTTGTCAAACCAAGATCACAATTTCAGAACAATTTCCATGAAAGCAAAAGAAGCAGAACAGAAGAGACGATGATGAAGGAGAAGGAGAAGACTTCTGCTGCATATTTACTTAGGCTGTAAGATTTCAGTGGTGATGTTTGCATTCCTCAGTCACGACAAAAGCCAAGTTAGTTATTAAGTCAAACAGAGGCAAGAAACAAACGAGAATGCTAAAGCTAAAGGTGAATGACTCGAGAGAGCGAGAGAGAGTAGAACGTTCGAACTTCGAATAGACGCTAAGAGAGCGAGCGAGCAAACGAGTGAGTGCGTCAAGCGGGAGAACAAGAATTTGGTTAGGGAGAAAAACAGCTGTTGTGACAACAGGTTGGCTACCCCGCTAGAAAGAGAAAGAAAGAGAGCGGAAGGCAGAGAGAGAAGGTTCATTTGTATTAGAATTTGCCCTAGAGCTAATGACTGCAAAAGGGCAAACAGAATCCCAGGTCTACCAAAAGGCAGAGAGTCTTCCCGGTCTTCCAAGAACTACCAAAGACCAAGCACAGAAAAAAATCTTGTTGAAATTAATTCCTAAATGAAAATCGGTTCTAGAACGTCCGGTTGTAGCCTACTCCTGACGTCGTTTAGGTGTCTGCTTTCTTTCCCTGTACTGACTAATTAAATTGCACAGAAAAACCCGCTGATGGCGCATAAATTAGCAAATCATGGCTACTAAGTAGATTACAGATTTGCTAATTGATTCTGACATAACACAACAAGATTTGTTACTCTCTCACGACCCTTTGCACCGTTAGAATCTAATTTCAGATACAAATCATTTGCCTAGAAAGTGTCTAAAGAGTTTAGCGGGTTTCTTGGCTTGTTTTGGAAAGTTTCGCCAAAAGAGAGCCCAATCGAATTGCAGAGATAATTATCAAATTAACTGCGCTTAATGGTTTCTGTCTAGCATCTTGATTTGACACGTTTTGGTAACACACTTTGAGAAATTTGGTGGTTAAAAAAGTTCAAAGAAATAAATTTCCTTCTACAACTTTATCCTAATTTTCTTCCCCCGCTTTTCCTTCTAGAACACCTCCGAGTACAACTATCAGAACACGCTGGGACGACGCTCCCAGCTGGGCGCCTATTATCACATGAATAAGCAGCCCTCGTATACGAATGATCATAGCCTGAATAGTCAGTATGGCTATAATACCTGGGGCATCTGGCGGGATGGTCGAAACATAGCGCCCTCGACGTTCTCCACCAAAACCCATACGCATTACCCAAAGAACCGATCCTTCTCCATCATTTTGACCACGGCGGCATTTATAGTGCTACTCGCTGTCATCTCCATCGCCGGTTTGGCCTTCTACTTCAGCTCTATTAAGGCCACGTTAGAGGATCGTAAGTTTATGGCAAGAATTGGATATTGGAACCATTTTAAAGCAACTTTTTTGCAGCCGTACTTGGGTTTGAGGGCTCGTTTCGCATAGCCAAGGGTGATTTGTATTCCACTGGACTGAAGTACAACCATACGACGACCTATAAGCAGAAGATCGACTTCTATAAACGATTTGTGGAGCGTGCGATGGCGGATAATGGATTACAACCGCTGCGCACCGATGTCTGGGGCTTTGGCGAGGGTCCGCTGATCAAAGTTTCGTTCCGAGTGTTTCTGGATGTGCGCAAGCTGCCACAGTAAGTAGAGAACTACGCTCGTCCTCTTCCTCCAAGAGCTTAGTTCACATCTCCTCTATGCTTTCCTTCTTCAGAAACATACTCAGCGTGGAGGAGTACATCAAGGAGTCACTATTTCTGGAAACATCAGCCAGTAAGTCACTCTATCGCTCCATACGTCTAGACAATGATTCCATGGAGATCAAACGCATACTGGATGAGCAGGTCGTACGCTCCGCGGGCATTCTAAAAGAGGCGGTAAGTACTCCTCACAAACTCCTCCGATCTATGACTGAACCCACTTAATAATCCTACAGCAAACTGTGCCCACGAGTCAAACGCAGCTGGAGAAGCGACTGATGAAGAAGGGAGCTAGTGGAGCCAGTGGAGTCGGTGTACCGCCACTCCAAACCAAGTCTAGCGGTGTCAGCACTCCTAAGCCACGTAATCCTGCACAGCGAACACACTCAACGGACGATGAACCCGATATCGATGTGGAGAATGCACCGGTTATACAGGGATCGTTTGAGGGTTCCTTTGAGATCACCAAAACCGATGCGGACATTGCACGCAAGAAGGCAACACCTACGAAATCCTATCAGAGCTCCAGTCTGCCACCTAAGACCATCTCCGTGACGCCCTATTCGCTGCGTGTGAAGCCCAAGAAACCGAGCATTGAGAAGCTAACGACGGTAACGCCACGCGAGATGCCCTCGAGCACGACAACGACCACAAAGGCCACTACGAAGAGGCCCAAGAGCACCACCACCACGACTAGCACGACTACCACCACTACGACAACCACTACTAGCACCACAACCACACCAAAACCCACCACAAGCACCACCAGAAAGACGACGACTACAAGCACAACTACAGCTGCTCCTGCTCCTGCTTCTTCCTCCACCTCCTCCTCCTCCAGCAGCACTACTAGCACCACCGTTGCACCAGCCTCTTCCACCGTCGCCTTGCCCAAGCTGGATGCCAATCTCTTCACAACCTTCCCCATACTAGACACCCAACCCTGGCGCCCCATACACCGCGAGGTGCCTGAACTGCTGCCTGGACCACCGCCCGCTTTTCCTACCAAGACGCTGCTGGGCATGGGCGTGCCCTCGACCACACCCACGCTGAATCACATACCACAACGTCGCATTGATGAACTGGAGCTTCCCTTCATCGGAGACAATCCCACGCCACCTTCAGCTGCGGTGCCAGCGATGAGCGCCACTATGGAGCCCTACATGACCATGTCCAGCTTCATGGGTGCCGGCAAGCGCAAGACGGAGGGGCAGTTGCTGGAGAATGCCAGTCAGCAAGATCAGCGGGATCCGTTGGATCAGCAGGACATGTTGTTCTATCACAACTTTGGCAGTCCCGTCTTTCTACCCGGCACCGAGGACATCGAGAGACTGGGCGGCGCACTCGTTGAGCCACATCCGTTGCCAGTGCCACTGATCGACGATGTGCTCATTCCTCCCTTTAAGCCCATTAATCCTACGCTCGGCGGACTGAACAAACTGCAGTTCAACATCGATGGAAATAACGGTAAATTTGAGCATCTTGGCGGTGGCGTCATTGCCAAAAAGCAGGAGAATTCAACGCAACAGGAAGCACCAGTGGAGCACAAGGAGAGCACCACAAGCGCCACGATCTCAGCGAGCAGCTCCACCACTCCCATCCGCTTGGAAGTGGAAGGCTCGTCGACAAATGCTCCGGCGTTGTCCACACTGAAGCCCACGGAGAACTCTGTGCTGGCAGACACCATTGGTGAGTTCTTCATGGAGCTGCTGAATCTGCCCAAGGAGGAGAATGGCACCAAGACAAGCACGGTGGAACCAGAGCCGCTGGAGTCGCGCATTGAGCCGGAGGAAAGCGAAGAGGAAATAAAAACGAAAGTGGAATCCCAGTTAGTTCCGAGCAAATCCAAACCAAACTTTATGAATCTCAAGGAGCTGATACTGCAAAGGAATACGGCAGAAACCACGACGAGTACAACCCATGCTCCTACGTCGGTTCCTACTCCAGCTCCTACACCCGCTCCTACGTCTGCTTCTACACGCGCTCCTACCTCAGCTACCACGACCAAGAGGAATCGCGTGCGTCCGAGCAGCGAACGACCCACAATGCTGGATGATTCCAACCTGTTTCCCTCCCACTCCAAGTGGGAATTCGTCAACAGCTCGGCTCCTCTCAACTACGGCTACAATGGCAACATGAGGAAGGTGTTCAATAAGACGCTGCAAGCTTGGGTCTCCGAAGATGTGGAGAAGACGGAGAACATAACGCTGCATGACATCAAGACCAGGATTAATAATGCCAGCAATATACAGGACATTTCCCTAATCTTTGACACACTCGCCTCCAAACTGGGCATCACCCCAAGTGTCTCCACCAAGTTTCCACCTTTCTCGCCCAACAAACTCAAGCATAGTCAGCGGAATGAGACCAGAGTGAAACCTGTAACGACCACCACAGAGTTACCCCTCGTGCCAAACTTTGTAGAGTTGCCACTGCAGCAGCGTGAACCCTTTATCAAACCCATGTCTAGTTTTATGGATGACGGCTCCACGGAGGTTTTGGGTGCAGCAATCCCCGTAGTCGGCGAGGCGGAGGTGGAAGTCATAGATCCGTTGAAGTATGAGGAACTCTTGAAGACTTCGCAGTTTGCCGAGTCCACGTCCACGGAGCCAAGTCCACATCGTTTAGTCACACTCCTTCCGGTTCGTTCCAATTCCGGTATTCGCACCTATAAACCCGTTTCGGAGGATTTGGAATTTGAATCGCAGCGTAGTCAAAGTGACATTGTTCCTCCAGTCACCACAAAACCCAAAGTCCTAACCAGCATACGGCGTAAGAGCAACGTAAATCAGAGCCGTAGATTCGCTCAGACTCCGGCGGAGGCGGTTGTCAAGGGCGGAATCAAGGTCACTGTTAAGAAGTGAATCACCCGCGCATAAAGAGAATTACTAAGCAATAAACATTCTGCACTACAGAATGCAACTTTATTAGGTACTTAATCCATAAGTAGAGCAATTAAGATCAATTTATTTTTAAGTTCTTAATCTTGTTCGAAAATTGTTCATTACTGTGAAACGAACAATTTTGGAATGACAAATTGTGTAGATTTATGGCATTACAGCATTCCCAATTGCCAAACTTAAGTTAAGTACTTTATTTATTTCCAACGGTTTAATTTTAACACATGAAAAAACAATTATAATAAATTCAGCTGCAGGTTATGTAATTAAGCTCACAATTCATTTATTAATGAATTTGCAAGAAAAAATTTGTCAGAAAAAAGTAATTTATAATTTGATAAGGTCGATATTTAAATAAAATACGTGTGAAGAAAATGAGTAATTTGAATTATTCACAGTTAACGCGCGCATGCGCCTTTAAAGCTACTCACTTTGGCGCGCTCAGTAGTAGTATCGATATAACGATAGTTGAGACAATCGATAGTACACGTTAGTTGCTCCGTCCCTGATTGTCTAGCGTACCGTGCTTGCCCATCCCTGGCGTTCATTCGCGGTTTTGGTTGTGAAACGAAAACACTAAACAAATAAATAAACTCGCTCAATTTAAAATAAAGTTTAATTAATAATAATATTTAAAAGTAGTTTTTAAACATGGGTTGTGCTGAAAGCAAGGACGGCGATGGCGAAGCCGCCAATAATAGGAATAGGCCCAAATACCGCACCTGCACAGACGTTTTTTGGCTGGTCGTGTACATATTGTTTTGGCTATTTCTGGTAAATTGCTCAATAAAAACAACACAATATGCATATAAACAAATTGGATATATAATGTAAAAAGTAACAAGTCGCCGCCGCAGTATTAGAAAAGTGAAAGCTGCGAAGATTACTCAGACGCGTCTTTGTGTTGGTGCAAGTGCATTAGCTAACAATATGTGTGTGAGAGAGAGTGTGTATGTGTGTGTGTGTGAGCCGGGCAGGGGAAGGGCAAACTCGACTGTGTGTCGTCATCGCATCATATGAGTGGACTTAACGTTTTTGCTAATTCTGCTAATGAAATGTTAGTCCTAATAATTAATGTGCTGGAATTGTCTGTTGTGTCGCTATCCTCGTGTCGTACCATATACAAAACATGAATATATTAGAGTTCCTTTAAAAAATTGGTTGCAGCACGCTATTCCCCAGGCATAACCCTGTGCGTAGAGTAGAATGAGCTTGTGGTAGCAGCTGGCGTAGCAGCACCCACAGAGCAGTGAATAATAGCAGGCATTCTTTCGTCCACTGGGTATTTCCCAGTCGAGCATGCCCGTTTAAGCACATAATATGACATGCGAGAGTAGTGGGCGTTGGCACTTAAACAGTAGCATATTCAACATGAATTATATATGTTTATCTGATTAGATCATTTCTGTTTAACTGAACACTACTTTGATTCTGTGTATTTTGTTTTTGCAGATTGTGATTGCTATATTTTCGTTTGTTTACGGCAATCCCCTGCGTCTTATCAATGGCTACGATTCCTTTGGCAACACCTGTGGCGTCAAGCACAACGAAAGGTTTCAGAATTTTCCGCTCTCCGGCGAAAATACGCTCGATAGGACCGAACTCTTCTACTTTAATGTCAAGGAGCTCAAACAATCGCTCAAGATCTGCGTAAAAAGCTGTCCCAAACGCACACTCAACGAGCCAAAGGAGTTGCTGCAATACTTTAGAGAAACCGGCACACAGCTCTGCAAATATGACTATACTATGGGTCAATTGGAAACTATGAGCAAATCGGATAAAACATTTAATACGCTAGGCCCATGTCCCACATTTCCTGTATACGAAAGGTAAGCAATTGCAAATGCTATAGAATCATTTAGTAATTTTATTTCTTTCCTTTCTAGCTCTCCTGTGCTGCACCGCTGTGTGCCCAAGCAGTCATCCAAAGAAGTCGTCGAGTTGCTCAACAATTGGGATGTGGCTCAGCAGTTTCTAAGCGACGTCTACTCCACCTGGCACATTATAGCCATGGTTTGTGGCATTTCACTGCGTAAGTTTAACAACTCTTTGTCAATCGAGTTAAATACTAATACCTGAATCCCTTTTGTTTAGTTATATCCATTGTCTTGATCGTCATGATGCATTGGCTGTCCCGTCTGGTGTCCTGGCTAATTTGTGTGCTCGTCGTTGTGGCCAGCATTGGCTTAGCTGGTGCTTTGTGGTATGCTTACTACAGCATACGCCACAAGTCTGTCAATACCACCTACTCCCATCTGGAGGAGTTCCTGCGCAACAAGGATGCGGTCTTTGCTCTGGCTGTTATAGCCACCATTACCATGGTTTGACTCCTTTCTGCTAACTCTTTTGGCTCACAACTAATAATCTTTTCTTACAGATCATTTTGCTGGTCATTGTGTATTTCCTCAAGAACAAATTGTCTGGCTTGTCGGCACTTTTTGAGGAGGCCGGCATCTGCATGATGAATCTACCTGGGTTGCTCATAGCTCCATTGTTGGCATTCCTTGTGCTTATTGCATTTTTAGCCTTTTGGGTAATGGTTGTCATTTGTCTCGTCACCGCCACGACGCCAGGCGAGAGCCCTATTGCCATATTCCACGGCAATGCGGGATATCAGCCACCGCCAACAAATGCTCTGCTGATTAATCAGACAACGGTTGGTCCCGTCGGCGGGACCAATGGCAGAAGTAAGTAGAAATCTATGCAGAACTTGTTGAGTTCTTAGTAGAACGATTTTTAGAACATATTTTAAGGTTTGATTAATCAAAATTTAAGGGATTGATGACAGAAGACAGCTTAAACCCTGTAATTCTATAAACTAGTTAGAGTATTCCTAAATGTATTTTTTATTTATGCTTTTAAGCTAGAAAAAAATAGTAACTGATCATTAATAATTGGCTTTACTTTTGTTATATTAATGCAAATTCTATAATTATATGTTTTTATTAATAAAAACAAAACATTGGTCCAACGGCAATGTAAGTGATATATACGAATATCAATCAATTGCTTGCTTTAAATTCCCTTTTATCTGTTGTACATGCAATTTGAATATTTTATTAACTAAATTTTTATTTTAGTTTATTATCAAAATGTTTTCTTCAGACACTTGTATACAAAGCACCAATCTATTACCATTTAGAAACGATTTTAAAAATTTGTTTCTATATAGCTGAACATTTCTATCAAGCTTCTACTCCATTTCAATTACTATCTGTAAATATCTGAATGTTACTTCCTTTTTAGTACTGTATATAGATAAATCGCTTCATACTATATATTGAAATATTTACTAATTTACTGTGTGCTAACTCCCCACAGCCATTCCACGCATAGAGTATGCTGATGCCGGTGCTCTGCGCAGCATGTTCTGGGTCTACGTGGTGGGTCTCATCTGGACAGTGGAGTTCATCTTTGCCTGCCAACAGTTTGCCTTGGCTGCTGCCGTCGCCTTCTGGTACTTTGGAAAACCAACGACAACTCCCACCTGGTACGCCATTGGAAAACTGGTCAAATACCATTTGGGTACGGTTGCCAAGGGTTCCTTTGTGATCACCATATTCAAAATTCCACGATTGATATTGACCTATCTGTATGCCAAGTGAGTTGTAGCTATAATTACCCTAAGAACTTGATTAATTTTAATCGTTATTGTTTTGCAGATTAAAGAAGGGCGAGGATAAGGGCTCGGAGTGCGCTGCCTGCTGTTTGAGGTGCTGCATTTGTGGTTTTTGGCTGCTGGAGAAGTTCATACGTTTCCTGAATCATAATGCCTACACTGTGGTTGCCATCGAGTCCATTAACTTCTGTCCAGCCGCAGGAATTGTAATTAAATTGATTACTAACTTATACGCTTAAATTAACTGATTTTTTTATAGGCTTGGAATGCCATGGCTACGAATGCTCTGCAAGTGGCGACAATTAACAGCATTGGCGATTTTATACTCTTCTTGGGCAAAGTTGTGGTTGCTGCGCTTTCTGGCCTGATTGGCATCTTTATGCTTAAGGATATGCCGGGACTTAACTTTTATATGGCGCCAGTCATACTGATCATTGTGTTCTCCTTCTTTATAGCACACATTGTGCTGTCGCTTTTTGAGGTACATTTAGTTTCTTAGACCCTGTAACAGACATCTAACTATGTCTTCCCTTTTAGATGGTTGTTGACACTCTATTCCTTTGCGTCTGCGAGGACAAGACCATCAATGGACGCGGCGGTCGCTGGGCTCAAAGTAATCTGGCCAAACTTGTGGGGGAGGAACCGCTGCAGCCGGGAGAGGAGCCACCAATTCAAGTGGTCGAAATGATGCCCATTAACAAACAACCTTTCACACGATTGCCACCAACTGACGCTGAGGTTGCTCCCATGGCGGAGTAAACTACAGAAAAGAACCACCTTCCAAGAAACTCAACGAAACGCACATCTCAGCTTGGATGCCAGTATAAAGGAACAATTAAAATGCTCTTCGTGTGCAAATATAAACAAACTCAACGTACAAAACGCAATGAAAAACAATTAATAATAATAACTTATACTGTTTGCTAATATGCAATATGCTACTTTATGATCAAACAGAGACAAATGCACTGTATTTATTAAATGTATTCAATTTTTATATATGTATTTATGTATGTATCTGTATTTATTCGTAATTTGTAAAGCGAATTAAAAACATTTAAACTTTTTTCCCACGTTTCACACGCGCTTTTCTTTGCTCAATCACCTCTTTCACGGCCTTCATTTGTTTATCCTTTATGCGGTTGTTTAAGGCCGACTTTGGTGTCTTCTTGGGTTCCAGTGCCTTCTTCTTGGCTTTTAGTGCCAGCAATTTAGCGGTTTCCAGTGCATCCTCATCATAGAAGATCTCTTCGTTTTCCATGCCCTCGTAGGCCTTGGTTGGACGCGTTGCCTCATGTTGCACCTTCTGTTCCACACGATTGACATACTTGTCCTTGGCCGCCTTCTTGAGCATCTGTCGCTGTTTGGATGGACTAACGTAGTTGGGATTCTCCCAAATGGTTTTGCCCGTAAATGAGCCATCAAATATTTTGACAGGATTCATAACATAGCGTGGTCCGACCTCTGACAGACCTCCGTCTTCGGATAGAATCTGGAAGTTTCTGAACCAGATGCGATTGTCCAGATAGGTGAATGTATAGACATGATCAATGAATGGCTGACTCTTGGGATGATAGTTGGGCACACCGAACGTTTGAACGAACAATTCTTTGATTAACTTCAGATGCGGCAACTCTTCGAATTTGGCATCAAAGGAAAGAAATGGACGCGAGCCTTTCAAGCAATTTCCCGTCATCTTTAACTCTGCCATTGTGTGTATATTTTCAATGAGAAACTTGGCCGAGGGTCCCGTAGATCCAACCGTATTGGCTATCCACATATATAAGTCCCTTTTGCGGCGTCCCTCGAATAACATGGCCTTATTACAGTGCTTCATCTCGGACATTTCGTTGATCACCGACAGCGTTTTGGACCGCTCCATTTTCGACTCGGCACGATGGTGTGGCATCAAGGTTTTAATGTCGCGCATCAGATGTCTGTCTCGGTGGCTGATACCACGTGCCGCAAACACCAACACACGCTGTTTATTTATCCATTTTTCCTGAAATAAACATCGTTTAATAGTCTCGAATTTATGTTTGTTTTTTTTTCTTACTTTTCGTGGTATGACTTCGTCTGATGCTCTTTGTGGGGGCAGCGGTGGATTCTCATCCATCGGCACTATTTCTAGTTGCTCCACCTTCTTTTTCTTTTCGAATTTGCGTCCCATTTGTAGTCTTAGCGTTAAAATTTAAAGAAATTTATGCGGAGAGCCAAAACAACGTGGAGTTGAAATGGATTAGTGATGCAACAAACCACGATAGACAATCCTATCGATTTGTGGTTTCGATGAACGAAGAACAATCGCTCTTTGAACTAGTTAGTGAATGGAATGCTTTATTTACTTTTTTACTATTTACTATGTTTTTAATAAAATGTAATTTTATAACATTATTGTCTAGCTTAGTCAAACTCCTCATCTTCTTCACATCCCGGTTCAGGGCACTGGCTGCAGCGGCTTTCGTTTATGCCGTAACTTGGGCAGCGCCCACCAACACACTCGCAGCATCCGTCGTGAAACCACCTGTAGCTGGCTGCACCAGTTTTATGGCAGGTTTGTCTGCATTTATTCCATGACGTGCACAGATCCATATATAAAACGGTACAATTGCGCATTACGTCATGCTCGTAATCATATGTTGGAAAGGTAAACACTTTCCAATCGTAAGAGTAACCGTCGTCTGGTGTTGATGTTAAAGCCTCAAATAATACAGTTACGCCCTCAAAGTCCTCAACGTGCGATTTCTCAGACAATTTCGACATATTACCGTGTATAGACTGGAAGTATGGCATTAAAGCCATAATCAGCATGAAAACACTTTGAAATGTTGACATTTGTAACAACTTATTAAAACTAATAGTATTTAGATAGGGCTGCTGCCTTTTGTAAATATATATGCGCAATTATCGCACAGCTAGTAGCGAATTGGCGCGTATTGTGGAAAGTACGGCAACTAAGACTAGTAAATAACAAAAGATCAGTAGAGCATCAAATTGTCTACCTGAAATTCGGAATGCAAATTTGCAGTATTTCTGTGTTGGAAAAGGGCCAAAATCGATATTTAAAAAAAAAACTACCGGTCGCTATCGATAACACGCTGCCGATAACTCAGTGTAGTATACACAAATATTTTTCTGCTTATTCTGCCATTTTGTATTCGTCGTCCGGGCAAGACAAACAAATAATATAAAGAAAATAAAGTGCAAAAATAAATTCTGAAGGCAAAAACAATGTCCGATTATCGTTCTCAATCCCGCGGAGGTGGTCGTGGTGGTCAAGACTATTCAAATGACGATGATCCGCCAATGTCGCGACTGTTTATAATCTGCAACAAAGCGCACACCGAAGAAGATTTTCGTGAAGCGTTCTCACAGTACGGCGAGATTGAAGATATTTGGGTAGTTAAGGATAAGCACACACAGGAGAACAAAGGCATTGCCTATGTAAAATTCTCAAAAACATCAGATGCCGCCAAGGCACAGGAACAGATGAATGGCAAAACCATTGGAAAAACTGATAGAACACTGAAGGTGCTGGTTGCCGCTAAGTAAGTGTCAAGTGACCTGGCAGAAAATTTTCATGCTGAGGTCAACAAAATTAACCATTGATTTTCTTCTTCTTATTCTGCATTTGCTTTGTGCAGTCGTAATCAAGGTTCGAACAAATCGGACAACGAACAGGAAAAATATGTAAGACTGTTCATTGTTATTCCGAAGACAGCAACTGAGGATGACATACGTGATGAGTTTGCGCAGTGGGGCGAAGTGGAAAGCGTGACAATTGTGCGGGAGAAGAACAATGGGAATCCCAAAGGCTTTGGATATGTTCGTTTTACCAAGTAGGTTGATACTTATTGCAGCTTTGTTATTATTAAAGCATTTGTATTTGTTTAAAAACTGTTAATTAACCAATCCTAATCATAACAGCTTTATACTAGCTTGAAAAGTAATCTTAAACCAATCTTAATCCGCAGCTGGAATACTTCTGCTAATTGCTTGTTTATCTTCTTTACAGATTCTATTACGCCGCTGTGGCATTTGAGAACTGCTCACCCAAATACAAAGCCGTCTTTGCCGAACCCAAGGGTTCTTCTCGCACCCAACGCGATCAGTATGGCCGACTTGCCGACGACAGTCCCATGTACAATTCGGGACGTGGCGGCGGAGGAGGCGGTAGCGGCAATGGTGGTGGCGGTAGTGGCTCAAATTATAATAGTGGCGGTGGAGGAGGAGGCGGTGGTAATAATAATAATTTTAACAACGACTGGAATGCATCGGTCAATAGCGATATGTCGGCCTTTCTGCGCATGCAAAATGTTCCCGTGCCACAGCCTACATGCCTCGAAGTAACAGTCAGCAATTGTGTTAATCAAGATCAACTCTGGCGCTTATTCGACATCATTCCCGGCTTGGACTATTGCCAAATTATGCGGGAACGTAAGTAGAGTGTACTATGAGCACTTATAGTTGGTATATCATTTAAACTTGTGCCTTGATTTGACAGATGGACCACGCACCAATGAAGCTGTGGTTGTTTACGATAATCCTGAAGCTGCTATTTATGCCAAGTAATTATTGTAATTAAACTTGTCTTTATAACTACTTTATTACAATTTATTCTTTCTACAGAGACAAGCTTCATGGCTTGGAGTATCCAATGGGCGAGCGCATCATAGTTAAAGTGAATGGCATGAGCTCAGCTCGCATGGACACATCGTTTATAGACAGTAAGAGTCTAAGTTCTATAGTTAAGTCGTTTAAATTACTAATGTGTCACTTCTTTAGAACGTACTAAGAAGGATGCTATTTGCAACGTACCCTTGCCACCCACACAACCACTGGCCTCCCCAGATGCCCAAGTTGCCCAACGACTTTTCATCGTACTCTCAGCGGTAGGAAAAATCAGCCTCAATTTTAATTCATTACTAATTTAAATGTTAATTCAGAATCTACCACATTCTATACTGAAGAACATATTCTCCTGCTGGAAGGGACTTATTGATGTCTATCTATTGCCAAATAAAAATTGTGGATATGTCAAGTACGCTGATTGTGACAGCGCCCAGAAAGCTATTAGCACTCTGAATGGTGCCGAAATCTGTGGTTCCAAATTGAAGGTGATGGAGGCGGAGGAGCGTAGTGGCTCTGATGGGGATGATAGTGGCCGGAAGCGTTTGAGGCGCAACTAAGTGTAAGTAATACTCTATTAATACTGATTCTATATATCTGTATACATTAATGTAGCCATAGTTGGAATGTGGTTTAATCATCTTAGTCTGAGGTAAGTTGTTTAAAGTTAGTGTTTTTTTTTTTAATCTTTCGGAAAAGTGTTGCAGAAAAAACTAAAAAGACTTAAACATTTATTTATTCAGACTGTTCTCTTATATACAAACCACTGATTTACCTATCTACCTAAACTTACGCGCAACCAATTTGACGGTCCTGCCATCGACCACGAACATAATAAAGCATAAACAATTTTTATCTTTCTATTTCCACAGACCCACTGACAACAATTATACTTAACTAAAGAACATTAATGTACGAGTAGCTTACTTTCAAAATATAAAACAAATCAGAAACTAAAGAAAACAGATCAATTAAACAGTTCAACTGACCAAACTACAACCGTTCAAAACACTACGGAATCAACCAGAACCCAGAACGAGAACCAGAACCACAAAAAAAAATACAGACATGGAAAACGGAAGAACAAGATACACCAACTGAGTACTGAGTATACTATATATATCTACATATGTATATACCCAATTAAAGACCAGACCTAAACGGAGCCAACGAAACCGCTATTATGAATGATAAAACCAACCACTAACGGAACAGGACTATCGAATCTATCGCATTACCATTACAATAACCCAAAAACTAAGAAACTCTATACTTAAACGAACTCTGTACAATTTACTAACGTATTTTCCGACAAAAATAAGAAAAGCAAATATATACACATATATATATTCAAGAAGCAAACTCACGGATATAGATTTCCGCACAGTACTTAATTACTTTAATATGACATATTAAATTATGTGCAACCATTATGTAAAGCCCTAAAAGCGATATTAATAAAGGAAATTACCAAATTAAACTTTGTTGTCTGAATCAATTTACATTTCAAAATAAGGGCGTTTTTCGCGCGCTACGTGCGATTTATTTTCGTTATCGATATAAACGCTCCGCGCCGATAACTCCGCTCAATGCAACCCTGTAAAATTTACGCATCAGCTGTTTTTAATAGTCGGCCATGTTTTCGATAGGTTTTCTTCGTATATTTGAGCATCCCTGGAAAAGTCACTCAACAGATGGAATCTTAACAACAAATTGATATTGCTTTCAATTGTTAAAATAAACATTTCTTTCCAAGTCGGTGAAGTACACAATAAACAAACATGGATCCCGCGTTACTTCGTGAACGCGAAGCGTTCAAAAAACGGGCCATGGCCACGCCAACGTAAGCAATAGAGCCTCTACATGGTAACCAGGTCTGCTCAGCTATAGATTTCTTTGTTTTTTAAAGCGTTGAAAAGAAAAACAAAACGGAAAGGGCACCTCCACCACCCAGTAGAGATGATGCCCAAAAGAAAATGCGTCCGCCCACGGCGCCAAAGCTGGATGCCTCCACGTAAGTTCTTACCCACTCCTCCCACGGAAAGTACCACATTATGAACGCTTCCTCCTCCTTGCAGCTACAAAACTATGTCTGGCAGTTCTCAGTATCGGTTTGGAGTACTAGCCAAAATAGTGAAGTTTATGCGCACCCGGCATCAGGACGGTGATGATCACCCGCTCAGCATTGAAGAAATTCTCGATGAGACCAATCAGCTGGACATTGGTCAATCTGTAAAAAATGTAAATCAGCTATAAGCTTCCTAACTTAGCTGTTTAATGTCCATCCTTTCGATTGCAGTGGCTAGCTGGTGAAGCTCTGAGTAATAATCCTAAAATAGACGTTACACCAGACGGCATGAAGTTCAGTTTTAAGCCCGTCTACAAGATAAAGGATGGCAAAAGCCTAATGCGTTTACTGAAACAGCACGACCTAAAAGGATTGGGTGGCATATTGCTGGAGGATGTACAAGAATCTCTGCCACATTGCGAAAAGGTTTTAAAAAATCGGGCAGCCGAAATTTTGTTTATAATCCGACCCATTGACAAGAAGAAAATATTGTTTTACAACGACAGAACGGCTAATTTTACAGTAAGAAGAAAGATTTGAAAACATGTAATATTAGATATAAAATTAAATAATTTTGCTTTAGGTGGATGATGAGTTCCAAAAGCTTTGGCGTTCCGCTACAGTTGATGCAATGGACGATGCCAAAATCGATGAATACCTGGAAAAACAAGGTGTGAAAAGCCCTTTAAATACTCAAGTGCAATTACTTAATGCTTGTATAATCTATGACTTTCAGGTATACGTTCGATGCAAGATCATGGCCTCAAGAAACCGGTACCTAAGCGCAAGAAGGCGGCTAACAAAAAGCGGCAGTTCAAGAAACCCAGAGACAACGAGCATTTGGCGGATGTTCTGGAGACATACGAGGACAATACCCTTACACAAAAGGGTGCAAATCCAACATAGAATAGCTCAAGCAGGTTAAGAATAAGTTAAACTAAAAGTCAAATAGTTAAGCATGTCATTGGATTATTCTTAGAGTATTGCAGAATCGTGCTAAAGAATTTAGAAATAAATTATTGATTATGCATATGTACCAGAGTGAGCTTTCTACCATGATTTACAACCACTTCTGCTATCTTCAGGTGAATGTGGTGGTTTTTGTTTGATTATTTAAAATCAATAAAATAATATACGACTTGTACAACAGAACAATAGTTAAAAGCAAAAGTATGTAATCTTTGCATCGACATAATAACAACACACATACACGTAACGGTTTGCAAATATAATTATGAGAGCGCGCGTGTGTGTGGGTGAGAGCCAGTGCGTGTGTGTGAGTGCAATCGCTATCGATGTTCGAGTGTCGGCGAACCGATAAATTGGCCGCGAAGCAAAACAAAGGCATTAGTTGGTCGCCGTCGGTCGGCGCTGAAGAACTGTAAATTTGTGGCGCTACAAATAATTTTGAAAGGCGTCGTGAAGTGAAACCCGTTTTGCTTTTCTTTTGTAATTCTCGGTCGTTATTAATTATTATTCAGTGTGCGTGCGTTAGTTTGCTGTCGGCCAGTAAACAAAATTAAACGTCGACAGAAATGAAGTTGCTGTTACTAGCGGTGACGGCACTTTTGGCCTTTGGCTGGACGCCAACACCAGGAGCTGCAGCCCTGGGAGCCGAGTAAGTATTTCCACAAAGTTGCTCATGTAACATTACGCACAGTGAGAAAAATGAAAGCTGTTTTCTGGCTAATTGGACCGCAAACTTGAACTAGAGTCGATGAATGAAGCGGGCATAAACGATTAGGTTGAACAGTTGCGTCTATAAGTTCACGTACCACTCCCTAGAATGGCCGACGCTCTCTTGGGTAACAGTTACTAGGTTTAGGACCAAGAATTTTTGTTTGCCTACTTTAAAAACTTTTTTTAAGTCTTAGCTTTCATATGAACAGTGTCTTTTTAAAGTTTACTACAACTGATCGTTTTCTCCCTTCCCTTGCCAGTGATTTGGTTTATGGCTACGAATGTCGCAGCGGCGTCTGCCGCAAGGTGGAGCTAAGCGAGGAGAACTTCGCCAAGGCGATCAGTTTGCCCGTCTGCAGACTATTCTGCGGCAGTAACATAGGCACACTCTGGCCCAAACCCACTGGTGAAGTGCAAGTGGAGCAGTTGATGCGCCAAGTGGACATATCTACCATTGAATTCCAAGTGCCCGGAGCAAGCAAAGTGGACAAATTGTGGAAGAAGACCGAGAAGCGTTGGATGGATCTGCTCCATGCCAAGATACCTAATCGCAGAAGCCTCAAGAAGGGTGGCTATCAATTCATCGTGAGCATCAATACGGCGGAGAGTGCGGAGCCCACAAGACTCACCCTTGAAACGGATGAGAGCTATACTCTTCATATTGGATCAGATGCCAATAGTGTGACGGCAAACATAACGGCTGCCAATTTCTATGGAGCACGACATGGTCTGGAGACGCTCAATCAATTGCTGGTCTTTGATGACATACGCCGCGAGGTGCAGGTGACGGCAAATGCCTCGATCAGCGATGCGCCGGTCTACAAATGGCGTGGCCTCTTGCTGGACACATCTCGCAACTATTACTCAGTCAAATCAATCAAGAGGACACTAGGTAAAGTTTGAGGTGACCGAATCACAGCATTAATCTCAAGACTCTTTGCTTTTGCAGATGGCATGGCCATGGTCAAGCTGAACACGTTCCATTGGCACATCACGGACTCACACAGTTTCCCGCTGGAGGTGAGCAAGCGACCGGAGCTCTCTAAACTTGGCGCCTACACGCCCAGCAAGATTTACACCCACCAGGATGTGGAGGACATTGTAGAGTACGGTCGTGTGCGTGGCATTCGTGTCATGCCCGAGTTCGATATGCCTGCCCATGTGGGCGAAGGCTGGCAGCACAAGAACATGACGGCCTGCTTCAATGCTCAACCCTGGAATCAGTTCTGCGTTGAGCCACCGTGTGGACAACTCGATCCCACCGTGGATGACATGTACAATGTGCTCCAGGACATCTTTGAGGACATGTTTAAGCTACACAATCCCGATGTCTTCCACATGGGTGGAGATGAAGTCTCCGTGTCTTGTTGGAACAGCAGCGAGACGATCCGCAATTGGATGACCCAACGTGGCTGGGGATTAACAGAGTCGGATTTCATGCGCCTCTGGGGACACTTCCAAACGGAGGCACTGAAGCGTGTTGATTTGGTAGCCGCTGGAGCAGAACCTCCGATTGTTTTGTGGACCAGTCGTCTCACGGATGAACCCTTCATCGATGACTATTTGGATCCACGGCGCTATATCATCCAAATCTGGACAAAGGGCAGTGATAAGGTCATAAGCAAAATCTTGAAACGTGGCTTCCGCATCATTGTGTCCAACTATGATGCCCTCTACTTGGACTGCGGCGGTCCTGGCTGGGTCACCGATGGGAACAACTGGTGTTCTCCCTACATTGGCTGGCAGAAGGTCTATCAGAACAATATTACCAAAATTGGTGAAGGCTATACCAATCATGTGCTGGGCGCTGAGGCAGCCATTTGGTCGGAACAGATTGACGAGCATACGTTGGACAATCGCTTCTGGCCTAGAGCCAGTGCTCTGGCCGAACGTCTCTGGGCTGATCCTGTCGAAAGCTGGAAGCAAGCAGAGGCACGCATGCTGCTGCATCGTGAACGTCTGGTGGAGAATGGTATTGGTGCGGAGGCAATGCAGCCCCAGTGGTGTCTGCAGAATGAGAACGAGTGTCCAGTAGATGCGTATACGCTATAACCAGTTGGCTCTGCAACTAGTTGTTACTCCTCTAGTTGGGTACTGCTCCTAGTCCTCCTGTGCTTTGTCAATAAAATACTCGAGTGATTCGTCGTGTAATATTATGTGTTTCTTTTTAAATGAGATTATTTTTTGTGTGCGGACCGTTTGGAGTCCAAATCTTTCCAACTTTGTGTGTGTGGGGTTCTTTTTTTTATGAATACAATCTGTTTTTATGTATATATAATTTTCGTTATAACTAATAGATGCACAGCACAGCTCAAAACGATGATGCACTAACTCATTCGTTCCATTGCTCCTCGTTGCGTCCAAATTTGTACACCAAACTGCCAAACAGTATGAAGACATTCTGCAGCAGTAGTGATACTCCCAGGCTCGTTTCCTTATTATCTGTTAACGATAACACAAAGTGTTTTATTAAGAATTCGTCACCAAACACCGTCACTCGACTTGGCTTACCATTGTTGATAAAGTCTGAGATCATTACCCAAATGGCGGCAATAATTGACGCGAATCCCATGATAAATCCAAGGAGTAATACGATTTTAGCATTCCTCGCTCCCCATTCCGAGGTGTTATTCTCTGAAATCTAAAAACAAATAACAATGACTCATTTGCTTTGTACACATATAGCATAAACACTTTGTATATATTTACTTACATCTTCGCCCTTCACGATATTTATCATGCAGAAGCTGATAGTACCAAAAATGCCTATAAACACATGTCCTGTCGTTATTTGATGCTTGGGATCTCCAGACATCGCATCGATTATTATCCACCACCCTGTAAAAAACTGCAAGCAGGAAAAGAAAAAAAAAGGAGTTAGCAATTACGCATTTTGTTCTCACCTTTGTACTCTCTGCTACTCACCAGGAATCCTGCCATTAGTGCGGCAGCTTTGTTCACCCATTGCTCGGATGAAAACCATTGTCTAATATTGTCCACAAAGCCCATTGTTAATTTTTATTTGGATAAATGAAAATGTTTTGCTGAAAAAGATAGATATAAGTTGATGTCTATAAAAGTTGCACCTGTAAAAACTATCGAATGACAATCGACTTACCGCCCCATTGCAGTTAAGAAAACAGCTGTATAAACAAAGTGTTCTGTAACCCTGGTCAAGAAACCTCAGTCGACAATGTCAACTCTATTGTCATAGCACGTGCAGTACTGAAGCGAAATAAACAAAATTTGTTGAAAATAAAATGAAGAAAAAGACTGTGAAACCCGTGTCGGACGAGGAGGAAAGCATTGAAGACGAAGAGGAGAGTATTGAAGGCGAGTCCGATGCATTAGATAATGAAAGTGATATGGATTTGGGAGCCAGTGAAACAGAATCCGATGAAGATGATGCCGAGTCGGACGAAGAGCAAGAAACACCAACCAAATCTAAAGCCGACATAATCGAAGAGCAAATACACAACAAATATGATCAGTTGAAAGGAACTCGTCTATACGTGCGTTTTCCCCACAAGTTGCCTGTGGATAATGAGAAATTCGATACAATTGTGAAAGCACTGCATCCACTGGTATCAAAGGCCACCAAGCCACGTCAAAAGCATGCACGTTTTTGCCTCGTGGAATTCAATTCGCAGGAGCATCGCGATAAGGCATTAAAGGACATAAGAGCTTCAATTGAAAGTGATGATAGTGGTTTTAAGGGATTATTTGTATCTGTACCCAAAACCGATTCCGAAGAGTTTGTCAACGAACTTGTGGCACGCAAACAACAATCGCTCGAGAAACGGAAAAACAAATCGCTGATCAAACGTGCCAGAAAGCAGGTGGAACGCAAGGATACCTTCACATCATCCGTGGTCATCACGAATCTGCCCAAAACAACATCTGTGGCCCAGGTGCGGAAGCTTTTCGAGAATGCCGTAGATATTCAAATCAAACCCGGCAAAGGAAAGTTCCGCGATTTCAGCGCTGCGACGGTTACTTTACCCTCCACCTTCGATGCTCGTAAAGCTATCAAACAAGATCTGAGTATTTCGGGAACCAAACTTCAGTTGCGCTTTAACACACAGCAGCAGAAGCGACGACCCAAGAAAAACCTGAAGAGAAAAGCAGCAGGAGCAGATGTCAAACTCAAGAGCGAAGTACCGAAAAAGAAGGCTATAAAAGCTGAACCCGTCAACTAAGTGAACTAGGTGTATCTCTATCATGTAACTGTCTTAATAATAAAAAACAAGTTTAAATTGATAAAAGTTTGCACTTATTCAAATAATCTTCACGGCGTTAAATGCTGTGAAAACAAATTTACACAGAAGTCACTGTTTACACTTTCAGTCACAGCTCGTGATTCCAGTGTTGGAAAGAAAAATATTTGCATAATAGTGGCAGCATTGGCTAAATGTAGGGCGCCATATTTAAAATGGCGCTCAGTTTACTTTGTTTTTTATTTTTGGAAAAATAATTAAAAGCTGAAAACAAAGAAACAAGTTGGAAATTCTTGGAGTTTTTAATTAAGTTAAAAATGGTGCCAGGACTTCTAAATAAGAATTATGAATATTTTTGGATGTCTAACAATCTACAGGTTTATTGAAATTTTCCCACAACTATTTGTAGTTATTGTTTCTGGTAATCAAAAATAAAGTTAATACAGAAATTACTCACAATAACTTTATAAATAAAGAATTTAGAGCATTCTTAAGCCCTTACTAAGCTGATAGTTAATAAATAAATTTCCCTAACGACTCATTGGAGCGGAAACCCTCTGGAATTAAAAATGATGTAATAAATTTTAAAATATTTATTATCGTACACGATATACATACATACATTCATAGTAAGGTAATTTGTTTATTCAAGCCGGTTGAGATTTACTGCATACACATAAGTTTCAATTTAAGCCTATTTTATATATAAATATAGATTTGTGAGGGTGTTTCAAGAGATTAGTAGTTGAAAATTGGGAAGGTTTAACAATAATTGCGGAAGGGGAAGATGATAAGGGGCCATGTGGGGACTATTTTGGGTGATTCATATGTGTTGTTCCACTTTAAATATATAAAATATTCAACAATCGCATAACTTTTAATATTTTGCTGGGTTTTCGGGGACCCACTGATATCAGTAGTATATGTATTACTCTTCATTTTGGTAGAACTTTTGCATGAATAGACGCTTTTGTACAGATATACTAAGTATTCTATTCGATTTCTCTCGGTTGTTTGCTTTTCTGTCGTTTCTGTATTGATTTTCAACACGAACAAGAGCTTAGCTATATATAAATATGCTATATAGGTGTTATATGTGTGTGTTGGAGTATATTGGAGAAATATAATTCGCATTTAATTTAATATTCAATATGCAAATTGCATGCAATAAAGATTAAAACAATTTAAGAACGCCATTTAATTTAAATTTTGTTTTTGTTTTCTTTTATAGCTCTTGAAAATATTGATAAATATGCTTAGATCCCTAGGAGTTTGTATTTTCTTTTTATAACTCTTTTGTAAATAAAATCCAAATCTTTATCTGCGTAGACCTAGACTTAAGAAAAGCAAAAACACCGTGTGTTTTTAGTTTCACTTAACGTTCTTCACCACAACTTAAGGGGAACCCCAAGACTCGAATTTCGACTTGCGGTCCCTATAGTTTATCCCCCATACAGTCTCACATATTTGCCGTTATTACATACTTAAATGTTCGTTTAACATTATTCCGATAAATACATACAAATACAAGCATTAGTATTATAATTATTAATTGTTCTTGACTTTTTCTCCTCAAGCTTAAGGGTACCTCGCATTCACATCTATCTGTATACTTACATATATACCATAAAGATATAGTATATATATAGTACTTGTTAAGGCGTCGAACATCCGCTGATTAAACCACAGCGAAACTCGTGATTCATACATAATGATTTATAAAAGCCATTCGAAATGTATATATATATATATAATATTTAATATAATAAAGTATGTATATATTTATATATATATATATATTAAATAGGTGATAAGGAAAGAATGTGGAGCCTGGAAATTAAATATCTTCTTTTTTTTCGACTCTATTTCGATATTTTTGTGAGGATTTTGGGAATTATTTATATTTAGGCGGAGATATTCTGAGTTTTTCTATTCCCAAGTTGAAGATTTTTTTGTTTCAGTTTCTTTATAGAGATTATCGGGGCTCTTTGGATAGTTTTTGTTTTTTGATGTGTGGTTTTTGTATCCCGAGATAAATTACGTATGCAGCAGCCGATCTCTGGCCGAAGGTGAATTAGTATTTTGTGGGTTTGTGTCGTGTGTGGCCCCACCGCCATGGCCGCCCAAAAGATGTGCGGGATGATGATGGTGAGATGACGATGATGTTGGTGGTGGTGGTGGCGGTTGCGCTGGTGGTGATCGCAACGGAATTGATGGCTGAACAAAGCGCACACGTTCGGCATCCGTGGCAGCATTATTCGCAGACGATCCGCCACCACCACCAACACCACCACCGGCTGCTGCATTGAAAGCCGATGTAAATGCAGTGGCGGCTCAAAGAGTGTGGTAATTGCGCTCATTGCGTGCCTTGTAGAATTTATAAGCAACAGCGCTGATGGCCAACAATCCCAGGGTCAGCACAATGCCACCAATGAAGGAGGATCCATCGAAATGGCCACATGGCACCGGAGCTGGTTTTGGTGTGGTAGATGGTGCCACTGTTGTGGTGCTTGTGGGGGCTGGTGTCGGACTGGGTTTAACGGTGGTGGTGGTGGTGCTGCTGGAGGATGTGGAAGCTGGTGTTGTAGTGTTGTCTGGCTTAAGAGTGGTAGTAGTGGCGGGGGTAGTAGGGGTAGTTGGTGTTGTAGTGTTATCTGCCTTGGGAGTGGACGTGGTGACTGGTTCCGATGTTGGCTTGGTAGGCACTGTTGTAGGTGTCTCTGTTGTAGGCGGCGTCACTGTTATCGGCTTCTCAGTGGTAATCGGTGTTGTTCCATTATCAGTTACCGGTGGCACTGTCACAGTGGCGGCCGTTCCAGCATTGCTGCCTATAAAACGTATATAATATATGTATTAAAAGTAATTCAAGCGTAGTATACAAATTTAGAAGAAAGTTCTTGTCTCGTTGAAATCTTCATCAATTACGCTCCCTACTTACTCACACATACATTCACACAGCGACAGACAGTTAGTCAGATAATTCTACTGCCACAAAAACGGAATTTCGCTCTATGTTATGTTAAATGTCATTAAACCTTATAGATTCGTGTAAGCAATCAAGTCCAAGTAATATTATTTCCATAAATAATCAACGTAAAATTAGCATTTTGTCAAAACAATTACTTTACTGACTGTCTTTCAACGAATGTGGCATTTAAAATTCCAATACTGCAACACTTTTGTACACATACAGTTATAAATTGAATCCTCACTGCAATGAAGCACACTCACACACACACTAGCCCAAGCACAAAACTACATGTGTACATGACATATACATATACGTATGTATGTACGCAATTGAATGAATTTCGTTGTGGCAATATTTCTGCTTACCTTCCCCTCCTTCTGGTCCAGCACAACGATATGAGGCAAACAGTCCGACGAACAGACATAATAGCAAATATTTGGCCTGTAGCTGCATTTTGTTGATTTCGTATCGTTTTTTAATAGTAAATTGCACGGCTGCCGCGGTTTGCTTGTTTACTTCTTGGTATTTTCGAGAACTATGGGATTCCTTATTTTCTTTTGACGTGTTGGCTTATTGCTTTCGTTCCTGTTGTTGTTGGTTGCACCAAAACGAATGAAGAGAAAAAAATTCAAGTTGGTGAAAAACAAAATTTCATCACGCACGTTCGAAAGTGGGCATAATCTGTATGTTCTTCTTGTTAAATGAGCTAACTTCTTTTGTACAATATTGTAAAGCTTAATAAATTTGTTTGCTGTACTCACCAACGAAATCGGCAACGCGCAATTAGAGAATGATTAATAAAATCCAATCGAACGAATTACGAACTGATTTTTTTTTTTTTTTGAGACCGCACAGGGTTGCTTGCAGTTAAAGTTGGGCGATATAAACGTCGCGGTCACAAATATTTCAAAGTAGTTGTCACGGCAATGAAAATCCGTTCGAAGTACACAAGTGATTTATGAATGTATAATTTTATACTTTTTCAAACTGAACTAAAAATTAAAATTATTTATTTGTAGTATTCTGAATGAATTAAATGTTCGTTTAATGTTAAATTCTACGCAAAGTCTCAGTCACTGAAAAGAGTAACATCCAAATCACTTACTGCTCAACACTTGCTTGTCGCGATGACGATAGTAACTAGCTCACGATTATCGATAGCCGATTGCGAAATCAGTGAAACATACAACGGTCACACTAGTCACACACACTGACTCAGACACTGGCTTTTTCATTTGTTTAATGGAAGCGAATTGAGAATAATAAAAAAATCGCGTTAAATTAGTGCAATAACCAAAATGACATCCTACGTACGTGCAATGTACGATTTTTCGGGTGAGCCCGGCTCATCGGAACTATCGATTATCACCGGAGACATTCTAACAGTGACAAGGAGCGACGTAGGCGAAGGTTGGTGGGAGGGCAAAAACAGTCGGGGTCAAGTTGGACTTTTTCCAGCGGCATACGTGGAGGTGATGTCCGCCGCAGAGGCGCGAAACTTTACGACAAGCGACAGTACAAGCGCTACGCCGTCAAGTCATGTCCTCGATCCCTTTGATATGCAACCAGCCGCAAACCGATATGATCCAACACCTGATGCTGATGAGGACAGTTGGTCCGACAGCGATGACAATGAGACATATACAACAATCGGAGCGGCTGACGGTAGAGCATCAACAACGAGTCGCGTCGGCGGTATATCGCACTCGGCTAGCGACTACGATAACAGGCATCTACCTGTTGCGCCCAACGATGATGCCGTGTCGTTGAGCTCAACGGTGGCAGGTGGCTCAAGTTCTGCAGCCATTAAGAAGGGCATGTTTGCCAAGAGCTCCGATTCCTATATACTGGGCTTGTTCACCTCCAAGGAAATAATACCGGACTGTGAAAAGGCCTACATAACACAAGTCGAGGACTCGATATACCAATGGACACAGAATCATTCGCCCTACTCAGTGGTTGTGGCCAGTCCCAAAAAGGAAAGCAAGTTCAAGGGAATGAAAACATTCATAGCCTACCAGCTGACGCCTAGTTTTAATAATATATCCGTGAGTATAATATGCAGCAATAATTTTATATAAATGGGTTTATGTGTGGGGGCAAAGCGACTCATACAATTGCAGCGTTGTGTGTGTGAGACTGTGTGTGTAGATAAACCCCTAATCGGTGTGTGCTTTGTCTGTGTGTGTGGGAACGATAGCACTGCGCAACATAGTTATTTATGTAGTTTGGGTTTTGCTTCGCCTTTGCTTAGCTTAGATTAGCTAATAGTCAATTTGTTTAGTGTTGACAGTGTAGCTTATTTATAGCTAGATTGGCTGAATCTTCAATTGCAAAACTTTAAAAGTTAATTTTGGTTTATCTATGGAATGCTTTGTGTGCTTAATTATGTATGTTGTAGAGTGTATGCATGAGAAATGATGATGTATTTCAACTTCAAAATGACCACAAAAGTTTAGTGTTTACGTTGAGTTAAAAATAACGTTGTTTTATTTAAATAATACAGAATTTTGTAGCGCAGTGTGGCACATGATGTAAGTTGAAGCTGTCGCTGAAGTTGTAAGTTCTGAGTTCAATTGAGGCCAACACAAAGGGCAACTTGTCCAACTCTGTTGCAGTTCTCTTTCTCCCTGTGGGCGTGTGACTCATGAGCTTTGTGTGCGTGCGTGTGTGTGTGTGTGTGTGTCACATTTTCAAATTGAGTTTCTATCTAATCGCTACTGTCTTTCTTTGTTGTTTTTTGGTCACAGGTGTCGCGTCGTTACAAACACTTTGATTGGCTCCACGAACGTTTATCGGCAAAGTTTTGCTTGATTCCGGTGCCCCCATTGCCGGACAAACAGATTTCCGGCCGCTATGAGGAGCAATTTGTGGAGCATCGTCGGGTGCAGCTGCAGGAATTCGTTGATTGGGTCTGTCGTCATCCGGTGCTATCGAAATGCGAAGTTTGGTATCATTTTCTCACCTGCAACGATGAGAAGATCTGGAAGTCGGGCAAACGGAAAGCGGAGAACAAGGATCCCTACACGGATATGAACTATTGTATGGCCATAACGCCGCCATCGAATCACTTGCTGCACTCAAAAGTCGATGCACAGCTGGAGAGCGGCTCACAGTTCATCCACAACATGGAGGCAGCCATACGAAATTTGAACACCATTTCCAATGACATGGCCAAACGTTCGTTGGCCCAGAGCAAAAAGGATTTCCAACGCATAGGGGATGGTCTCTCCGAGCTGGCCAAATCGTTGTCTATCGACGAGCGACGCGCTCCCACCCGAAATGGTGTGCCTTTGTCAGAGAGTGTGGGTCGCATTGGTGGCATCTACATTGGCATTGGCCAAATGTTCGGGGATCAGCCAAAGCACGACTGGATTCCACTCTCCGATCGTCTGCACATCTACAGGTGGGTTTCAGCGATTAACCAGCTAAAGCGGAAGCTTCTTACTTATTAATCTTTGTCTTTTCAGAGGTATTTTAAACTGCTTTCCGGACGTGTTCTCTCGGCACAAGGGCGCCATACAGAAGCGTAAGGAATGCGAGCGTAGTACGGCCGAGAACAAGATGAGTCCGGCACAGCTGCAGGATGTGAATAGACGCACCGATGTCGTCTCCTACACGGTACTGGCCGAACTTACACACTTCAAGAGCGAACGAGACACGCATCTAAAGCACACACTGAGGGCTTTTATCTCGGAGCAGATCAAGTTCTATCAGGGAGTAGTGGCTCGTCTGCAGGAGGCGCAACGGCAGATTGAATAGTCCCAAATGTAACCAAAATTGGAATTGAAGAGAGAGAGAGAGATCAAGGATCCGGCTGGGAGCACAAACAAATACACTGAACTACACTAAACTGCACTGCAACAAATAGCTGAAAACATTCGCACGCGCGCATTTGAAATGCTTTAAACAAATATACAAAAGTAAACTATTATTAACAAACAAAAAAAGAAAGAAAAAAAAACAACAATTATGGAAAAATGAAAGAAATTTTCTAAAATTAGATTGTGGTTTTAACTAAACGATAAACTTATTCAATAATCTTGTTCGTAAGTGAAAAGTTGCGTATTTATACAGAAATTAACATTTATATATTAAACGTATATATATCTATCTTTATACACCGAAATTAAAATATATTTCTATACATAAAACACTGATCGACATTCCATATTATATCTGAAGGTTTCTTATACAATTCTCGATTTCTTGCCGTTTGTAATTCTAGAATTCTAAGTTTGTTATCTTAAAAGATTTCTTTAGTAAACATTTGTGTTCTTACTTTTAGATAACAACGTTTGTATTATCTTTAATAATCCCATTTAAGATGTGCTCGCTTGTCATCTTGTCTGGTTTGGAAGCGCCATGTTTTTAATTATACAGCTATGAACAACTATGTATCTAAAGATCTGTTCTGTCTACCGATTTTCGATTGAGATCGGGTGCATCAAAATTCTCGATTGTTTCTTAATTTTTTGTTTGCTCAGCTTAATTAAATCAATAGTTTAAACTATAGCCAATTCAGCCTATGTAAAAATGTCAAGCGGTAAGTATGAAGAAAATTGGAAATATAATTATTTTAGGAAAAATAGGTAAGTATGTAAAGTAAGTGAAAATTTAAATTAAACTGTCACTAAAGAAGCAAAGAAATTTATTCCAGAACTATATTATATTTTCTTTTATATTTTCAGGGTTAACTTCTTGCGACCTGCTTGTAATTAATATAAAGTATAACGTATTTTTATATAAACTAATTTAGCATTAGAATACATTTATTATAATCTACAAATCGTAAAAGTAAATTATAGTAGCAAAGTAATTAGTTTGCAGTTAACAGTTAACTTACATTATAAGACTCTATGTTATGATTTAAGAATAGGATTTTAAGAATAAAAGATATTAAAAATGAAAATCTCTGCATTTATAATTCAAAGACTGAGGGGTAAAAATAAGCTGAAATACCAGGCGAACAGAAATCACAATAGGGCATAATTTACATAATCCAAAAGAATAAAATATTCGCTAAAGCACGTGGCAGGTACAGAGATTATTCAAGGTCAGGTGTGCACCCGCTTAAATGGCTGATAACAACAGGCTCTCAAATGGGGTGCGCATGCTCACTCTCTTACCCTCTGTTAATTGCGCTCAGAGGATCTAGGCCGCTGTAACTGCTCGCTCTGAGTACGCTCTCCCGCTTTTAAATGTCTCTCTTCGTTAGCTCCGCGGTTTGTGTGATTGTTCGCGGACGTCAGGGCCGCTCTGTTGGCGTCCGCGAACATTCACACACACAGCAGGCTCTGTAAGTGGCCGCTCTGAGTACGCTCTCCTGCTTTGATTGTTTACTCCACTGTTTGTGTGGATGTTCGCGGCCGCCAAAAAGCACCGCTGCTCACGCACACTTCTACATTTTTTGTGATTTCGAATTAAGTTGTGCCTCTTACTGCTGATTCTGTTTGCCTGGTATTTCACCCAGTAAAATCATCGGCTTTAGCCTTTTCTTGCCTTTAGTAATTTTTTTTTTGGTCCGCTGTGAATTGCTGTGTCCAAAATCAATACAAATTCTTGCTAAAACACCAGGCAAACAGAAACAGCAGCAGGTTGCTATGCTGTTATTATTATGTTATATTAACATTCGGTCTTACATTAACATTCCGTCTTACTCTTGCAGCAGCAGCAACTCCCACTCACACTCTCACAGCTGTAATTCGCTCTCTGTTAGTTATTTATTCAAGGTCAAATGTGATATTTCCCACTATTTTAACTGCTGCTTTCTGCAGATTATGTTTTCCTGTTATTATTGTTAACAATTTAGCTGTTTTTAACTGTTTCTCTGCGATCAGCCTTTCCCTTAATTTACAATTTAAACTCAAATATTTTCACTCAACGCATGTGTTGGTGTCTTACTGTGTTTTTCTTTTCGCCTGAAACTTCAACTGGTTATTTTAATATTCCAGCTGTAACTCCAGGCGAACAGAACTTTCAGTAGGTCTCAAATAATCACTAACTAAAACTGCTCGTTGCCACAACTCTAAAATTCCAACTGTCTTTCCAGCCAAACCGAAAAGAGCAGAGAGCACTTAAACAGAATGCACTCAATGCCAATTGAGTGAAAGTCTGCGCTGAAGCTTGAGTGCTTTTTAAAGCGGCAGTTAAATTTGAATTTGAGCACTTGTGGAAATATAAATAAAAATTAATTTTAAAAAGAAATATTAAAATATTTCTTATTCCCAAGCCAGTAAAAAATAAATACAATTTAAATGATTTTTTTTTTTTATTCTGTTGCCTTTATCAGCGAAATTCTCTAAAAGGTTTTTCTTTATTTTTCATTTTCATTTTCATTTTTGCTTTTGCCATTTCTTCATGTATAAGATTTTCTTGTGATTTTGTTGTGTAGTGTGTGTTGTTGTTGTTTTTTTCTTTTTTGTTGCTAAAACATAAATTATTTATGTATAAGAAGATTGCACATTATTTGCTTTTGTTTTTTTCATTTTTGTTTTTTTTTTTTTTTTTGCTTTTAAGGGGAATTCGATATTTGTTTTGTGTTATAAATAATAAGCATAATAATAATTATAATCGTAATAATATTTTAAAGGAATAACTATTAAAAATAAAAACATAAAACCTTTAAAACTTGTTTGTAGCTTTGCTTTTAGCGGAATGAATAAAAATCAAATAAAAACAATATAAATTTAAAATAAAATATAGTTTGTATAAATATTGAATTGCCTTTTTAGCGCTTCCCGAGGAGGAAAGATTGGGAGTGGGGGTTGCAGGATGAGGGTCAGGGATAGTGGGTCTTACTAAGTGGTAATACATCTAGATAAAAACGCTATATACACACACGAGTTAATAATAATAATAATCATAATAATGACAATAATAATAATCATAATAATAATAATATAACGCAGCTTGGGTTAACAATAATACAATAATTAGGTTCGCTTATTATCCTTAATCCTTTTTACTTTTTCTTCATTCCTTTCTTTCTCAATTTTCTTTTGCTTTTTCCTTCGCTTCTTTTTTGCTTCTTTGCTACTTTTTTGTGTGATTTTTTTTTTGTCATTTTTCTTTTTACTTTTTGTTAACAAACTACCAATAACAAATTTTTACTAATTGTTTATAATTATACTTTTTGTTTTATCCTTTTGTTTAATTATTGTTGTTATTTTCCGTTTACCTTGTTGTTGTTGCTTGTGTGTGTTTTGTTTCGGAAAATTTCCTTAGCAATTCCTTATTCTTTGTGTTGTTGTTGTTGTTATTTATAATAAAAATGAACTATACGTGTATTTTGACTATATATATATATATATATATATATATATATATATTGGTATTGGGCATATCGTATCGTATGGTATCGTATAGTTCTATATATGCATGATTTATCCGTTACTTCAGTTATTATCTCCTATATTTTAATGTGTTGCTGTTGAGTTTCCTCCTCAGTTTGCTCTTAGCCATAATCGCCTGCGTATCGGCCATGTTTGTTGGCCGCTGCTGCTGCTGCTTGTGCCGCCTTCTCGGCCAGCAGCGCTGCCTTCTGTTGCATGTAGGGATTAAAGTGTTGCATGTACATGGAGGCAGCTGCTGCTGCGGCATAGTTGTTGGCGTAGTTGCTGTTGTTGCTGCCGTTGTGGTTGCTGCTGCGTTGATTGTTGTTGTGATTGCTCCATTGCTGTTGCTGCTTTTGATGCTGTTGTTGCTGCTGCTGTTGATGTTGCTGTTGCTGCTGCTGTTGCCAGTAGCCCTGCTCCGCCATGTAGCCCACATTGGCATCAGCAGCCACATCGTTCTTCTGATACAGATACGAATTGAGCAGCTGATTGCTTTGAAACATGTTGTCCATGGCAGCAGCAGCTGTTGGTGTTGTTGTTGGATATGAAAACTTGTTGCTATTGTGATTTTGATTGTTGCCTGCTGCTGTTGCTATGGACAACTGCTGTTGCTGCTTGGAGTAGTTGCTGCCACTGCTGTTGCTGTTGTAGTCATGCTGTTGCTGCTGCTCCTCGTAGCCGTGTGATGCCGCTGCTGGCTCCTTGTGAGCCCGACTTGACTGTCATTCGCCAGTAGCCGTCACCGTTGTCCACTGCCAGGGGCTGTTGTAGCCCTGCTTGGGATTGCTGCCGTGCACAGAAGTTCTCATTAGTTAGAAGTCTACCTAATTAAATAGATTCGTCAACTTACTTGCCAAACAATGGATGCCACAGCGCTGAGTTGGCATCCATTGGTGCTCCTGCTGCTCCACCTCCTGTTCCTCCAGCTGCTGCTGCAGCCGCTGCCTCTGCCAGATGTTGCTGCTGCTGTTGCACCTCGTGTGCCAACATGTTGCCACGTTTGCGCTGCAACTGTTGCTGTTGTTGTTGTTGCTGGTGTTGCTGTGATTGCTTCGCATGTTCCAGGGGATTGTAGGTGACGCAGGCTTTGCTGGAACGCAAGGTGCGTCCACTGCTTGGTTCCTTAGCCAAATCGTGCGTTGTCTTGTGCATGGAACCCATGCGACGCACAGCATCAAAGGGCACGTTGAGGAGCGGCACCACATTGCTCTCTGGCTCCAAAAGATTCGATAGAGATTTGCAGGTAAGACGAGGCTTGTGCTCTGTCACAGGCGCTGGAGCAGCAGCCGGAGCAGCAGCAGCAGTTGCAGGCACAGCAGCAACAGTTGCTGGTGTCGTGGGCTTCGTAGACTGCTTCGCAAAATCGGGTATGTGCAGGGGCGTGGCATCAGCATCGCGTCTGGCTCGTTTGTGTTCCAGATGATGATGATGATGCTGCGACTGATGATGTTGCTGGTGAGAGGATTCCTTGGCCTGTTGCTGCTGTTGTTGCTGGAGTAGTTTCTGCATGAACGCCAGCTCCATGGGATTGCTGAAGCCATTGAAGGCACCTGGCTTCGTTGGAGCAGGCGCTGGCGAAGGAACTGTCGCTGCTGCTGCTGGCGCTGGCGCTGGCACTGCTGGCACCTGCTCCTCCTGCGTTGGCGGCTTCTGCTTCAAGCAATGCTTGTAGAGCTCGTCCAGATGCTGCAGCCCAAACTGACTCTGGTACAGAGGCAGGAGATTGCTCATGAACTTGCGTTGCAATCCTAAAGGATCCTTGAGGGTCTTGAAGAACTCCTGCGAGAGCTGCCCGAAGTAGGGCAACCAGAGCATCTGCTGGAGCAGCGCCAGCGTTGTGGCATTCAGTTCTGTGGACATGCTGGAGTCGGCAGCGGGTGAGCACGTGGGCGGCACACCAGACGCCAGAGGCGTGGGCGTGGCAGCTGAGGAGCAGGCAAAGGATTTAGCTGGCGACTGTTGTGACATGGATTTGTGAATGCTCCCCACGTGCGGATGCTTCAAGGGACTCGCTACTTTGCCACTCGTCGGCAAGGAGGCAGGCACAGATATGGACACGGGACATGGACTGGGCGTAGTGGGCGTTGCATCGCTGGCTTTCGTCGTCGTTGTTGTGGTCGCCGTTGCGGTCTTGGCCTGATCCGCATCGTTCTTGAGTATGGCCTCCAGCTGCTCCATGGTGACGACCAGAATGTTGGGATTCTGTATGATCTCCGGATAGGCAAAGGCCTCCGGCAGCCTCAACTCTGGCCGTGTGGTCAGCAGCAGCGGTATCTCACGGGCTGGCGAGGCAAGGACTGCACCCAGTCGATCCTTTGGCACGAGTATGGGATCTGGCACCTTCCACTGTGGATTGCTGATGAGCATCTTTAGCTGCGTCAACGGATCCGGATCCTTGTCCATCTTGATGGCCTTGGGTCGCTTCTTCAGCGGTTCCGTGGGCTCCCCGCCATTCCTTTGCTGGTCCTCCTCCTCATCCTCGTCATCAATGACCACCGTGTGCAGCTTGTCACCAGCACCACGTCCCGTCGTCGTCTTGCCCAGATCCATGGGTTCCGCCTGCTGCTGCGGATTCCCGTTGAGTTTGAGGAACTGCTCCAGTATCAGATGCTTTATGGTCTCCGACGTGGTCTCCACCTCGGCTGGTATGCTCGGAGCAGCTGGCAGTTGTAACAGCTCCGGCTCAGGGGACTTGGACTTAAGCACATCCGAGCTGGAGGTGACTGCACACTGGCTACGCGATTCGGAAGGTGGACACACCTCCTCGCGCTTCTTGTAACTCAAATCCTTGGGCGTCTCGTCTAGCAGCCGCGTTGGTGTTCTCTCCGCCTGCTCAGGCTCCAGCTGCAGCTCCAGCACTGGCTCGTGGGCGTGCTCCTTCTCCAGCACCGTGGCGGTGGTGTTGGGCTCCGCCTCCGTGTCGTTGGAGGGCTTGTCGAAGGCATCGATGCCTAGGAAGAGATCACCGTTGAGTCCCTCGATCTCGCCGGCCTCGTTAAACGACAGGCACTTGGGTGCGTCATCGCTGCTGTCCATGCTCATGCCCAGTATGCTGGGCAGCTCCTTACCCGCTACATCGGGCACACAAAACGAGCTCAATCCTCCTGATCCGTTTGCTGCTGCTGCACCAGCTACTCCTACACTTGGACCACTTGTCGTGGATTGTTGTTGCCTGCTCTCGGCCTGCATTAGGTTGTCCTCACAGCTGCGCTTCACCAGCGAATCCAGCAAATCCGCACCATTGCTGCCATTGTCACTGCTGCAATTCTGGAGCAGATCATCGGCATCATCCAGCAGATCCTTTAGATTCTTTGTGTTGGCATCCAGCAGGCAGGAGTGACCCGTGCTGGACTTGCCGCCAGTGGCTTCCAGCTGCAACTGCTGATGGTGTTGCTCCTGTTCCTCCTCCTCCTCGTCTGGTGACCTGGCATTGTCGGTGGCTTCCTCATCGTTCAGCGGCGTCTCCATAGCGACAGCAGCTGCCACTCCCTGGGGCAGAAACAGTCCCGTCTTGGGACACAGCTGCAGCTCCAACTCCAATGGAGTCGGAGTAGGCGTTGGTGTCGCTCTGGGCGTTCGTGTGGGCGTGGCTGGTGTTGCTGGCGACGAGGAGCTGTGATATGTTGGCGTATTGGGATTGCTGGTGTTGCTGTTGGTGCTGGTCTTAGTTGCCTTGGTGGATGCGTTTGTCTCGCTGTCCAGCAGCGCATCAAAGCTGACATCCTGTGATGCGGACGTGGCCTCCAGTTGCTCCTGCTGCTCCAGTTGCTGGGCAGGCACAACCACAACCACATTCTCAATGACAGCCGTTTGCTGTTGCTGCTCCTCCTCTGCCTCCTGTTGCAGCTGCAGCTCCTCATGCTGCTGCTGCTCCTCCATTGCCGTCCAGTCATGCAGCTCCTGCTCCTGGTGATGGTGCTGCTGTTCCTCCTCGTCCTGCTCAATTGATTGCTGTGGCTGCAGCTGCTCCCGCTTGACCTTCATCATCAGATTGGGAGCCGGAGCTGCTGTGCTGTGGAAGAACTTGACAATCCGCGTGGAGGAGGCATCGGTGCGCGGCATGGAACGCCAGCCATTTGTGGTCTTGGTAAGACGTATGCGATTCCGCTTATCGTAATCCTCGCAGCGCACCTCCACGATCCTAGTGTCATCCTGCTTGACCCACAGGAAGATGGGATTGACGCTTGGCGTAGTCGGCGATGCTGTTGTTGCTACTGCTGCTGCTGCTCCTGCGGTGCATGTTGCTGCTGTGCTGTGTGTTGCTGCCGCTCTGCTGGCTGGACGCAGCGGCAACTCAGTTGCAGCTGTTGCTGTCGTTGCTGCTGCCGCTGCTGTTGTTGTTGTCGCCGCAGCAACTGTTGCTGCTGCTGCTGTTAGTTTTGCTATTGCATTTGATGCTGTTTTGGTTTCAAGTTTCACTGTGGCCATTTCGACCTTGGGCTTCTCTGGCTCTCTAACAATCTCCACTGCCTTCTTGGCCGTAGGCATTTCCAGGGGCATTTCCACACTGATTGCTGCTGTCGGTGTTGGTGCTGCTGCCACTGGGGCTGCCTCTATTGTTGTTGCTGCTGCTGCTGTGCTGCACTTTGGTTCCGTTTTGATTTCACGCAATACATTCTTGTTAATACGCGGCGTATTGGCCACTTTTAGATGACCAAATTTTTGTTTGGCCCTCGTGCATTTGCCCCGCGCACCGCCACGCCCCCGACGCCTACGTGTCGTCTGCTCCTCGAAGACCAGAAAAATATCGCGTGCGATTTTTCGTCGCTCCGATTTTCTGTGACCCACAGAGGGCGCTGCCTCAAATTCCTGTTTAACAATTGCGGTAACTCCAGCTGCAGCTCCCACAGCGCCACCTCCTTCTCCCACTGTTGTTGTGGTATCATTGTGATCACCGTTAGCCGTGTCACCGCTGCCGTTGCTGGTACCGTTAGCTACACATTCACTTGGCCTGCAAGTGTTCCTTGGCATTTTACGGCCGAGCTCCGCTGCAGCCTCCTTCGTATTGCTTCCCCAATATTATTCTTGTAAAACGATTGTCATTTTTATTTGCTTCTAGGTTTTTGTATTTGTTTCTTTTTTATTTTTGTTTTTATTTTTGGTTTTTATTTTGTTTTTGCTTTTGCGTGTTTGCGTTCTTTTTTTCTGCTTCCTTTTACACCGTATGCTCTTTTTCTCGCACTTCTTTCTTATTGGAAATTGGGAGCAGGCAAAGCGAAACTCTTGTTGGAACGTTGTTGTTGTTGTTGCTGTTTCTGTTGCCGTTGTTGGTGCGTTGTGAGCGTCTTCACTGTTGGAATTCGCCTTGCATTTTCGTGTGGTTTTTTGCTGTCCACTTTGCCACAGCTGCGTTCCCAATTTAGTTAACTAAACTTCACTTTTAGATGGTTCGCCTGTGCAGCTATGCGCTGTGTGTTTTACGTTGACAAAATCAATGAATTTTGTATATGTACTGCCTTTGCCTTTACACACAGTGTGACCGAATCCAATTGGGTGGAATCGGTATTGATACCGATATTGATACTATCGCTCGCAAGTTGGCGCGGAAATTCAAATCGGCTTTAAAGTAGTTCGATTAGCGCGTTGCATTAATATTTGAATTCATTTTTAGCTTTCACATTCGATTTTGATCCGTTCTTTTTGGTTAGTCGTTTTGAATATTATTTTTTTTTAATATCTCGTCAATGTTCTTATACATCTTTGGAGCTGACCAGCGTAAGGAATTTAAGTCCACAGATGAGACAATCATAGTGCAGGAGTTTATGACAAAGGAGAAAACAGGCCACTGCTGACCAATTATGGACTACTTTCGTCCATAATAGTCTCGGACATTTTGGCTTAGGTGCGGCAATCAAAGAGATCACTTTGTGATTTGATTTTACAAACACGTGTAACTTAAAATACCCACAAGCGTGACAACGTCTAAAGAATTAATCGAATTATCGATAAAGTTCTTTACATACCCATTCTCATCACTAGTCTTATCTTTGTTGTTGTGCTGCGCGGACGTGATTTTTTCGCTCGGTTCGCCGCCGTTGCTCTTTATAATTTTCTAATTCTTTTGTAATACATATATAAATATATGTATCGGCATTGCACAGTGATATAAGAAAAAAACAACTGCATGCGTGAAATTAATCTATACATGAGTGTGTGTGTGTGTGTGAGAGTGTGTGAAATACTAGAATAAGTACAAAATGGATTCAAGCATCGACGAGACGCTCAGCGCACAACAACAACAGCAGCAACAACAACAACAATACTATGAACACAGTTGGAAGTCTGCTAATCATGGAAATTCCTTATCAGACAGCAGGGATTATGATACAAACTCGACGCGTACATCTTTGACTGGTTCGCCACCAATAACTGCGTCATCGCTGCAACTAGATTTCAATGGGTTTGAGGACAAAGCATTGCTGGCATCGTTGCTGGTGCCCAAATCGGATCCGGATGGCGGAGGCAGTGGAAGTAGCAGCAGCATTTATTCTGGCGAGCAACAGGTGCTGCAACCATTAGGCTTAAGTTTAACACTTAAGGCGGACGATGATGTGCTAGCGACGAGTAGATCAACAACAACCACATACACGTTATACGGTGCACAGGAGGCACAGACGCAGATTTTAGCATACAAGGACGATGACAACGACAATAATAACATGGACGACTTAGATGACGACGAGGTGTTCACACTAAGACCACTGACAACAACAACAACTGCACCCCTGTTGCTAACCAGCACCATCACAAACACATCACCCTCGCCCCCACACACACCCACAGTCACAAACATTTCATCACATCTCACAATGCCCGCGGGAGCATCCACAACACAGACACAACCACCAATACCAATACCAATAATAACAACAACAACAATGGGCGCATACAATCTGGATGACATTTGTTTTACACTGGAGTATCAGTTTGAAAATCAAAAGCTTGTCCAGGTGCAGCCACCAACGGTGGTGTCCTTCAGTATGGTGCCAGCAACTGAAGATCCAACAATAACAACAACAACCACAGAGATTAGCAGTGGTATTATGCAGCAGCAGCAGCAAAACAACAACAACAACATGAACAACTCAACATTATCCTCCGCATCAACTTCTCCTACTGCATATTTCACACTTGGGACGAGGTAGTAAGCACTGGCAGCCTCATTGCATGCTTTACAACACTGCTCTTGTTACTGCTCTGTTTTGTTTGTTGTTTACTGCTTATCGATAATTTTGCTATCGCTTTTGAATCTGTTTCCAATTATTATTTTTGCTGCTCTTGTTGTTGTTGTAATTGCTTTCGATGTCATTTCAAGTACTATAGAATGTTGGCAGGTGTTTGCACTTTGCTTTCAATTTGAACGGCTGACCCCCGCCCAGGGCTACGCTGCCCAATGTCTAAATTTTCCACTGCCCACACACAAATTTGTTTGCTGCATGCCATTTCTTTTCCGTCTGCTCTAATGTGACGTGTCTCTGCCTTTCCTAATTAGATGCAAATATCCCCTGCAAAAAAAATGAAAAGAAAAAATGAAGATTTATATTTTTTGCTCTCACCCATAGCGAAAATTTGGCAAATTTCAACAATTCCAATGTCCACTTATTACAACGCGCGTCCGTATAACGCTCGAAATGTTTGCATGTTGTTGCTAATTGCCTGAAATGTGTTCGCCGGTGTTCTCCCACATACAAACATACACGCACACATACACACAAAGAGAACTGAATGTATGTATGTATATGTGTGTTTGAGTTTGGATGGCAATGAGATTGTAACGGTTTTTTCGATGCTGCTGCTGCCGCTGCGACGGAGACTGCGACTGCAGCGGCTGTTGCTGCTTCTGCTTCTTCTTCTTGTTGCTCGATGATTGTATCCAAATCGTTTGTTTGGTCTAAAAATAATTATGCCGATGAACACATTTAGATTTCCCCCCACTACAAAACACAAACACACACACATACACCTACTGACATAGATACACATATAAATACAGTGGGTCAAGTAAATGTTTTGACGAAATAAGTAAAGTAGCTAATTAATTAAATAATATTAATCAGTCTTAAAAAACGATAACTATTTTGTCTAATAATAAAATCGCTGCATTTCTTGGTCTGTCAAATTAATTACTTAACTAGCTGTATATAGTATATAAACAAATGATTTAGAATTCGTAATCAGCAGAATTTTGTATGCTTTTCACGAAATTCATTCACACACTCGGTTGGTGTAAAGTAGCCAGATTCCATATCTCTTGGGCCTTGTGAAATTCTATTCTAGAATATTCCAATTAAATAGAGCATACACAAAAACTGTCAATATGCTTGATTTCGCACCATCATTGTATTCAGTTGATCTGCTAATTATTTATTTATTTTTAAGCTAGTTTTTTTAGAAAGGGCAACATGTCTAGTTTTATACTCGTATACTCTGCTTACTAAACATTCGCAATATGTTGTGTGGCTTATCAGTGTCAATAAGAAATACACATCAACGCAGTTGTTCCGATTGGAAAACATTTCTTTTGATTTCCTCGTAATTTTCCATTACGTTGTCGTGTTTTGTATCCATTTAGTATAGATAAAAGCTTGTTTTGTTGGACTGTAAAATTTCTTAAAATCTTCAAGATACATACAATTAATGACAAATTTTTGAATATCAACACATTTGTTCCGTCCATTAATTTGCCAAAACTCGAGAGATTTTCTTTGGAACAATTTCTTGGTATTGGTTTATTTTCTATAATGGTTTAGCCTCTTGTAAATCATAAGAAATAATCTCAGAATTTATTTATGTGTTAGTCTATTAAACATCAATTATGAGTGATGATTAAATGATCTCTCCCGATGCGGTTAGTCCCAAGATTGTAGTTGTTTTCATTTTTAGTACAATAATAATTCAATATTTTTTTTTATCTTTTTCTTGTCTTTGTATTGCTCAGTCCGCCCGTCCGTCTATCCAACCGTCCGTCTTAGCCTCCTCTATGTCTACGCCACGCTATTTTTATCACCATGAGTGTTCACCTCAATCATATTTCTCATTTTTCAGTGCTCCTCGCGAGATATATGAGAATAGGGCAGGTTGTCGGAGGTGTTTGGTGGATGGGGGGGGAAACTCTGCCAGCTGTGTCCGTGACAGGGACAGCGATTGGCAGGCAGTCAGAGAGGGAGGGAGGGCAGTACGTAGAGGGCCATAGTGATGACGCAGGGCGGGAGGGTATGTCTGGTACATACAGCCCATCCCATCCCAACAGTCAGTCGTCCACTCGCCCACTCACTTGTTGTTTATCCAAATTGGAAATTTTTATTTTTCTATGTGTATTTTTTCTTTTGGTTTCTTTTTCGCATTTATAGTTCGTTCGACGTCGTGTTTGGCCATGACAATATTAAATATTAATTAATCTGGTTATTAAAGCTTTAGGGGGGCTTTTCTAGTTCGAGCAATCAGTTATCTTTGAGTTTGCATTGTTTATTCTTTCGTTTATCTTTTGTTTTTGTTGATCATCTTATGACAAATGTTTCTGCTTTGTTGTCTGTCAACTATTTATTAATGAATATTTTGTTTTTCTTGATATTTTTCTATTTATTTACTGATGCGCTCTTTAACCCCACTAATCTCTGCACTTTTTGCCTTTGTCAAAACACTTACCTGACATACTGTACATATGTATGTGTGTGTGTGTGTAATTGTGGTGTACATATATACAGCATTCTAACGGCCCACTGACACAAATTGAAGACGACGCATTCCTTTTTTTTTATTTGTTGTTGTTACTGTTGCTGTTTGTTTCCAATTGTCAAGAGAAAGAGAGAAGTTCGAATTGTCGAGAGAGAGAGAGTGAATAACAACAACGATCTTCCAGCTTTATCGATGAGCAGAATGAACCAGGTGAAGACGATGAACTGGTTCATTGCATACACCCCGGCGCCTTGCATAAGGACACCGATGAGGATCAGCTGATGGCGATGGCGTATGAGGTACTCAGCTCCCCCTTCCATAACCAACGCTCACATTCGCACGCACACATAAATCGCAAATTGTGTTAAAAACAAAAAGAAAACGTCGTGTGCTGTAACTAACGTTTTGTAACGCTGCTTGTAGCAATTAATCGAAAGCGATTATAATCGATAACCGTAGTCAGCTAGTCAACAAACAGGGAGGCCATTACTGGGCTCCAGCTGCGATCCTTGCTGCCTCAAATTTTGCTAACCAATTTTTCGCATTTCAAACAGTCAACTTGGTGCGTAGTTTTAGTAAAACCTTTGACCTCCTCTAAAAACACCAACACCCCACTCACACAACATTATTGTCTTTAAACAAATTCTGATCACTTTGCATGGTATATTTTATAACTATTGGCCGACTTACGACTACATAAACATAATACAAACCTAACGACCTAATGACTTTTATTTCGAAACCCACGACTTTGTACATATATGCTCCGTTGTACAAAACATGCAGCTTATATAATATCTAATAACTTGTCTATACGATTTGTTTCCACAATAAACGCAGAGCTCGGATGAAGCTCTAAGCCGTTATAAATGCAACTATGAGAACTGTTATCGCAGCTACAGCACTATTGGAAATCTGCGGACGCATTTAAAAACGCACACAGGTAAGCATAGATCAATTTATTAAACATACGGGTTTTATAATTATGTTTTACGCACAACACCAATTTTTCGTCGATATGTTTATTTAAACATAAAGTCGATTTTACCGATCATCGATTAATTTCATTAGAATGTGGTGGTATGTCAACAGGAATGTCTTTCATGTCAGTGTCTACGTCACAAACGAACAGCAAAATTAAAATTTAAAGAATTTAAAGCAAAACGTTAATATTTACATTTTAGTATAGACAAAGTATATCACCCTTGGTTTATTTTTAGTTTGCACTGATTTATTTATTTGATTTCGACTATTAATAACTGTTATCAAATAGGTTCAAAGCCGACTGAACTCACCACATTATAAATAATTTCACCATGATCTAGCGCAAACTTTAAAACCTACCTAAAATAACTATTATACCATGTTAGCCAACACTGCGCGCTTTGCGCCAGTCAAATTAATTAGCGTTCAATTGTTTTTAAATGATTATTAATAATCACAGGTGACTACAGCTTCAAATGCACGGAGGAGGGCTGCAACAAGGCGTTCCTCACATCGTACAGCCTGAAGATCCATGTGCGTGTCCACACCAAGGTGAAGCCCTACGAATGTGAAGTGAGTGGCTGTGATAAGGCATTCAACACACGCTACAGGTAAATATATAATGTATTTGTGTGTACACAAGTATCAGCAAACTGTCCAGGAATCCAATATGGTGTCGAACTAATCAGTAAATATATATTCTTATCAGATTGCACGCCCATCTACGTCTGCACAATGGCGAGACGTTCAATTGTGAAATGTGCCAGAAATGTTTTACCACCTTGAGTGATCTCAAGAAGCATATGCGCACCCATACCCAGGAGCGTCCCTACAAATGCCCCGAGGACGATTGCGGTAAAGCTTTTACCGCTTCGCATCACCTGAAGACCCATCGGCGCACACATACTGGCGAGAAGCCGTATCCATGTCAGGAGGATAGTTGTCAGAAATCTTTCAGTACCTCGCACAGTCTTAAGTCGCACAAGAAGACGCATCAGCGTCAAATGCTCAACAAGGGCAAGAAGAAAATGAAACGAGCACAGAAACAACTCCAGCAGCAGCAGCATGAACTGGAGACTCAACAGCAAGAGGAACAACATCCTGTGAAATCCGAGGTTGAAGTAACTGAAATGGTGCTACTTAATCCTGGCAGTCACAGCTCCGAGACCACAAGCAATGACAGCGGCGTGGTGTTGCAGCAAGTCTCCAATGTTTACATGTTGCCAGAGACATCTCAGGCCTATCCATTATCCTATGCTGCCGAGGAGGAGATACCCAGTCCCTGGGTTGACGCTGGAGTGCTTGTCTCCAAGCCCATTATGGCCATGGCACCGTTGACGGACGCCTGTGTTGCATTGCCCACGGAAATGCCCAGTTTTGTGGATCTGAAGCAGAACTTTGGCAATGCCATCAGTGGCAACATGGACGAATTGTCCACATTGGATGTGGAAATGTTGAGTAGCACACAAAATAATTCAACGTCTGCGTTGCCCACACTCGAGCTGAATCCGCAAAACATTGAAGAGCTGCTCAAGGACGATAGCTTCGATAATGACGAGGACATGGAGACAGAGTCTCTGCTTAACGATATACTTATGACCATTGACAACAACAGCGCTCTGCTCCAAGCTACGCTGCAACAAGCCTCCCAAGTGCCCAGCGATGCCTCCGGTTTGGTGGAGCTGGACATCAGGGACAACAAGCCGACGCTCAAGCAGATCACAGCAGATGCGGGCATCTGCAATTGCACCAACTGCAAGTGTGATCAAAACAAGAGTTGCCACAGCAGTGACTGTGGTAGTGCTGCCTCTGCTGCTCAAGGAACACCTGGGCCAGTGGTTAAGTCCATGAAACCCACAACAACAATCGCCAATGGTGGATCAGGTGGCAAAAGGATCTGTGGCAGCACCGTTAGCAAAAAAGTGAGTAAACGCGAAGCGGAAATGAATCAAAACATCGAGGATGTTGCTTTGCTCTTGCAAAATCTGGCTTCCATGAGTGGCGGCAGCAGCAGCTCAGCTGGCGGCACCGGTGGTTGCTGTGGCAGTAAGCCAGTGGCTCCACCGCCAGTCACCAGTGGCTGTGGTTGTTCTTCCAAGCCAGCACCGGCAACAGGTGGTTGCTGTGGTGGTGCAGCAGCTGCTCCAGCACCGCCTGCCAGCGGTGGCTGCTGCTCTGGCAATAAACCCGCTGCTCCACCAGTTGCCAGTGGCTGCTGTTCACCTGCGCCCGCTGTGGCAACCTCCGGCTGCTGTTCCAGCAAACCACCGCCGCCGGCCGTCGTCAGTAGCAGCAGTGATGGCGGTGGAGGAATCAAAGGCAGCTCCTGCACCTGCAAGAGTCCAGCGGAGGGCGTGGCCAATGGTTGTTGTGTCGTCATCTGCATGAAAACGCTGCAAGCCTTGCGCAAGGTGCTCACACGCCGTAACCTCAACTTAATGCTTTGCCCGCAACAGAGTTAAATCAAGCGCCGATAAACGATAATCGATAACCGACAACAATATCAACACAAAGCCAAAAATCTATCGCTTTCCACTGTAGCGCGCAACTATCGCAATTCAAAGTGGAAAGAGAGTAGAACAAACCGCAGCTTTTTAAAAAACCTTAAAAAAAAGAAAACAAAAACTAAATGCCAAAAAATAAAGAATGTAACCAAGTATTGTGTGCCTATTAGAAGTATTCCATGTTGTTTAAATGTTTAAAGAAACGCAGTTTAAGTATTGTTGTTGTGTTAAATGCAAATCAGTAATCCCAAACGCCGCCTTAACTAAAGCATAATATTTTACATATATAGTCTACTATATAGTTTGAACAAAACATGCTTTAATCTAATCAAATACTTGTTTAACAATTTTGTATAAAAATCAATGCTAAACTAAACAAACAAACAAACAATGCGTTTAATTAATGCTTTATATTTATAAATACACATCTGAGTTTTTGTATAAAGTCGAATAAAAATAAAACATAAATATTGTTGTTTTATAATTAATGCTTTTCGTTTTGTATTTTTGTATATTTGTGTTGTTGTTTAATTCGCTTCAGCGGAATGCAGCTTTTTGCATAGAATCGTACTAAATTCTCAGAATTGAGACGCTCCCTCTAACCACTTCTATATATATAGATTATATAGTAAATTTCTCCCTCTCTCTCTGTCTCTGTTTCTGTCTAATCCTCGCCAGCTGGTATGGCTTCCTCTAGACGTCGCACAAATTTAACTCGCAACTCCGTCACATTGTCGCCCTTCAGTTGATCCTGCAAGAGACACAATAAATAATATTTAAATAAAATAAATTAATTCAAATCAAAGAACAGCCAATAAAGTATTCCACACAAACACACACACACAGACAGACCCACACACAGAGACTGATAAATATATATTTATATGTATATTGTTTATACCTGAACAAACCAGCACTGCACCTCCAACTGGACCATCTCGAGGGCACCGCGTATGCAGCCACTGAGTATGGCACTGTAGCGTAAATTGGACAGATCTGTGGGCAGTTCCACAAACTCCGTCAACGGATTGGCATCGAATAGCAGCGAGAACTCATCGGAGGCGGCTGACCAGTTTGAGATTGTGGGCTGAACATTCAAGTAGATGCGGAATGCCTGCTGGATGCGATCCGCCGTCTCACGCATCTCCAGGCAGCGCGGCGCTGAGGTGCGCGCCAGGAAGTCCTCAATCAGACGCATGCCCATGTTGTAGCCAATCCTTTCCAGCTGCTTGTTCACATCGTCTACGTTCTCGAAGTCACGCAGCATTTGTGTAACCAGTGCGCCATAGGTGAGCGTCAGGAACTCCGAGTTCTGTAGTAGTAAAGGAAAAGCAGTTGAGAGGGAGGAGAAGGAAAGATTTGGTGTGCTGCTGGTTAATCAGGCATCGGTTTACACACATTTTAAATAAATACCAAATTTATTTGCAGTTGTGTACAGTTCAAAAGGGAATCTTGACCTAAAACCTTAACATAAACTTAAGTGTTACTTAATTAACTATATGATATTTGTATGTGTACATATATAGGGTCTATATATCGGGGGTATATATAGGGTCTATCGATAACATTGAACTCTATTCCGTTTTGATGGCTGTTATTGTAATGCTCGGCGTTTGGTGCGGTGCTATCAGCTTGGGTGGTGCACGTGCTGTGCCTCGACTGAGCGTAGCACCACCGCTGGCTGCCAGTGGCAGATTAAGGCCATCCAGACCATGGCCCCCGGATTGATCGCCCTTCTCCTGGGCGGAATGGAAGCGTCCACCCTCGCCTCGTGCTCGATTCATGGCGTGCCGGTGCCGAGATTCATGCAAGTATTTACAACGCTCCTTGGGTATGCGGGATTCCAGTTTAGCACGTGCCTGTCGCCGTATCAGTATGCGCTTGTACTGCTTGGCATTTACATACAGCGGCTCCTCGTCCGCCTCGCCCTTGGAGTTCTCATCCTCGCTGTTGGTATTGGTGCCTGTGGTGCTGGTGCTCACGTCGGCACTGCTTCCCGAATTGCTGCCAGCTCCGGTATTTGTAAGTGTTCCACCAGCTTGGACTTGCAGCGTCTGTGCCTGTTGTTGCTGCTGTTGCACCACATTGTTGACCACGTTAACGCTGTTACCGCTGCCCTGGGCCACAACATTGTTAGCCGCATTGGCTGCCACTGCGGCTGCATTTACTGCCGCTGCCATTTGTGGCACCATTATGATCTGTTGTCCCGTTGCTGCTGTTGGGTTCGCACTCGGTGCCGTCGTTATTTGCACCAGCTGTCCATTAATGTTGACATAGTGTGGAGTCTGCTGGGGTGCAGCGCCCAGTGCATTGGGATCCAGAGATGTGATGGTGGGTGTCTGATAAAATATTGTTTGGCCATCCGGCAGCTGCATCACTTGCATCTGTGGCTGCTGTTGTGCCTGCAGCATTATTTGATTCGCCTGCAGTGGAATTAACTGGGGCTGCAGTGTCCCCGCTGCCCCGCCTGCCTGTGTCACCTGTGGCTGTTGGCCAATAATGATTTGTGCCGCTCCAGCCGGCAGCATTGGCATCGGTATAACTTGAATTGGTTGTCCGGCATTTCCCACGCCCACTGTTGCCGTTGTAGCTGCAGTGTTTAGATTTGAATTGTTGCTGGGCGTGTTGTTGTTGTTGCTGCTGTTGTTGTTCGCGTTGTTTGCTGTGTTGCTCATTCTTGCTGCCGTTGCGGTTGTGGTGCGATTACTGCTAAAATGGTTATCCATAGCGCGCAGGTAGCGCTATTTTCACGTGTGTTTCGTTTTCCTCTCTCACGCCCTCAATATACACCACTTACTGGAAAATGCGAATGTGAAGCCGAGTTTGAGGGTGGCACTTCAATGTTTATATTCGTATTTACAGACTAGGCCAATAACTAAGCTTACAACTAAAAACGAGAGTCAGATTCGTTCTCCTGCTTTCGGTTATATTAACTTACCACTTTCTTTGCATCTAATCTAGTCGCTTGTCGAGACATTTTTTGTGTTTCTTATACAAAACTGTCGGAAAAACTTTTTTTCTTCAGTGGTGGGTGTACCATAGAGCTGGCACTTAAATCGATGCCAATAGCGAAGCATCGATGCTTATCGCATAATCGCGATTAATCGATTCGAGTTGTAAGAAGCGGTTTAACTATATTAATAAATATTTACAATGCTCAAAATGTTAGCTTTAATTGTATTATTTATTACATTTGTACTATTATTCAAAATGCAATATACTGAAATGAAAAATATATGTCATACCGTTCCGGTAAAACCCTTTTATCGATAGGCACGATTGGTCTAACGAACTAGTTCCCATGAGCTGTGTGCTGCTATCGAATACAGCGATAGGCGAACCGGGTAAATCAATATCGACTGTTTACTTTATTTAAACAATTTTTAAAACGCATGTAAATATAATAATTTAAGAACTGATAACTAATTACTTATACAAAAATTCAAAAAGAACATTAAACAACCAATTAAACGCTACCACGACTTTAGTTTGTTATATCGAAAACTTACTGTGTGTCTAAAGATTATAAGAAAATAATAAAAAACTACATAAATTCAGATGATGGTCTTATCTTAACTCTGCGATTTCGCAACTGACATGTGCGCAACACCATAGGATCCTCTGGCGTCTGTGGATTTGCACTATGTATAGATTGTAAACTATTGTGTGACAAGGAGGAGCTCTTCTCCATTGACATATCTTCCTCACAATCCTCCAGTTTATCCATGCCCATGATGGTATCATCATCATCGCCACTGATATGGCCCTCCTCGACAGCAAATTCAAAACGTCGCACATTTTTCTTGGCACTGAACAAGACACCACGTGTGCCTGGTTCCCGTTTCTTGGCGGTGCCCGGTGTCTTCAATATGGACATACGTGCGGCAATACGCGGTGGTTCTGGCGGTGGCGTTGCGGGCTGTCGGGATTTCTGCTCAGCTGCTGCCATAATAGCGGATTTAAGTAAACCATTGCCACTCATTGAGGGTCGACCCCCGCTGCCCATGGACAGACGCAGCACAGTGCGTGCGGGAGAAAAGGATTTGCGATCACGTACGACAATAACCTTACGAGTCGGTGTGGCAGTCAACTCCAGTTGTGCTTCCTCTGCCAGCGCTCGTTTCTTCTCGGCCTTTGCCTTGCGCATGAAACTCTTGAGATTGCTGCTTGCCTTCACTACTGGCTGTTTTGGCTTTGCCTTGGGCACCTTGGCTTTGATCTTGGCCGGCTTAGGAACTTCATCAGGATCCTGCCAATTGTTGGCTTTCCAACGTGTCAAGTTTTCAAAGCGTTTGTCCACATTGTCGCTCTGCAGACGCATCATGGCCCACCAGCCCTCCAAGTCGTCGGGTAGCACGGGCTTGGTGGACTCACTGCCATCATTGGGGCGCAGTCCAACGCCAGTGGCACCAGCTTCACAGCGATCAATCAAACTGCTAAATTGCTGCATTTTCTTGCTTGTTAACAGCTTCGTTTGTCCAATGGCCGCATCGATCATGTCCTTGCCACCGGATTCCATTAACAAATCCTCGTGCTGATCACAATACGAACCCCACTCGACGCATATCGATTGAAGACGTTCAATCTCATTGCTCAGCTGCAGGCGGAAATATTGAACTGCGTCCAGGGTCCGACGCACTGTAACTGACATCTCTGGCTGCTGGTTGTCCTCATCCTGCAGATACATGCTGTCCCGCTTCTTGCGTTCCGTGTGCGAGTTGACTTTACCACGTGAGACGCTTACAAATGGACTCAAGTAGTTGGGTTTGCCATTGGAGCTCTGCGTTGGTGTCTGTGGCTGCTCATCCGCTGAAAAGACCAAGTCGAGTTAAAGCATGGAATGCGTAGATAGGTTGTGGTATCCTTTTGACTCACCTTTCGCAGCAATCACCGTACTCTGCTCCGTTTCTTTCGTTACTACAGTGTCTTCATCTGAAAATTTTAAAATTAGTACTTAACTACAGGGTCTTCAAATGTTTATAGCTTTGTAAACATACCCATGGCTGCCGGTATCACTGTGTCCGGCTCATCTGCTGCGTTTGGTGACTCCAACAAAGCGTGTCCCTCTGAGTAGCGCACAAAATTGAATTTATTTGTGGACTTCTCCTTGGATTTAATGCCAGGTATTAATTGCCGCTTGACGGATGAATGATCATTCTTGGGATTTTCTGTACCCGACACGGGACTTATCTTGGTCAAGTCTTTATAGGCCTCCAACAGATTCTGGCTACTATTAAGCGACTTGCACTGCGTGGATGTGGCCTGTGCCTGGAATGGATTCTCAATGTTGACCTGATCTAAGGGCGTATCCGGCAGTGGATCCTCTGTGACTATTTTAAATAGCTCATTCTTAAAGTTGGGAATTTTATCAACCAGTTTTTGTTTGCTGGGAACTGTTTTCTTCATTTTCATTGACTTGGAGAGATTCGACGTTACTTGACTTTTGGTTGACTTATGTGGAGCCGCAGTCTTGAATTTGGCAGCAACACCGCCTCCGGCTCCAGTGCCTGCTCGCAGAGGTTTCACAATCTTTGCCACATTTGGTTTATCAAATGGTTGCGTCATTAGATTAGCAGGCCTGTTTATCCTTGCAGCGGCCACAGTCTTCTTAACCGACACTATTGGCTTTGGCTTGCCAGCAGTAGCGGTAGTCGTACCAGCAGCGATTGCGGGCACTGCTACTGGCGTCGACTTTGGCCCTGTAGATGTTTGCCAGGGTTTCTTGGCAGTGGTTGGCAACTTTTGTAGGCTCATAGGTCCAGTTGCAGCTGCTGGTGGCAGTGGCTTCTTGACTGTAAGCGTTGTAGTCTTGGGCTTAACGGCTGCTCCAACTGAGGGCTTATTGGTTGTTGCAGTTGAGGGCTTATTAGCTGCTACAACAGACGACTTAACTACTGGCGGGATGGTGGACTTAACTGCAGCGCCAAGCAATGGCTTCATTGCAGCTCCAGTTGCAACTCTAGGCAGTTGCTTCACGGACACGCCTGGCGTTTGCTTAGCTTGTTTTACTGCCGTACCAGCTTCTTTTCTTTTAGCTGGCGGCTTTGCCAATGATACAGGCCCCTCCGTGGGTGCCTTGATTGTTTTGGAGTCTATAACGACATACATCGAGCGACGATTGGGCGGCACATACACTGCTGCCGCTGCTGGCTGTTGATTGTCCACTTTTTGTGCTCTTACCGGTGCGCGTTTCCTGTTCTCCGTCTTCCATTTGATGTAACGTTGTAGATAATTCTCTTTGCGCCCCTCGAAAGTACTCTTATTGGCTGTTGGTGATTTTGTTAATGGCTTCAGATTTTCTTGTTCGCCGTGTGATGTGGTCTGTTGAGGCGGCTCTTCTAACTGTAGCTCTTTAAGGGGGCTTGACGCTGGCATTGGCGTCGGACTGACATCCATGTTGCGATTTAATTGGAAAAATTCTTCCCGCTTTTTAGTACGTGCGACGCGCTGACGCTCACGATTGATTTGGTTGTGATTACGCGGACTTAATACAGAAGCTTGTGCTTTAAACAACGTTTTATGATCTTCCATTTTAATGCTCCAGAAATTTAAAATGTAAAAAACAATTTCTATTTTGTTGAAAGCCAAGCCAGCGTTTGACTTTTTCAAAACGACGCGATAGATTTGAGCCAAACTGAGTGCTTTGATTCGATTGCATAGCAATGCGCTTATCGATAGTTGACAAGGGTTGTATTGGGAACACAATACATCTACCAGCTGATTTCTCTTCAGTAACGATATGTGTATCGATAGTTAGTTGAAACAACAACAGTTTAATCAACAATCCTCGTAGTCCAAAGTACACGGAGTACTCCACTGACATTCCGGATTTGACAATGGCCTCTACAGGACTACTAGTTGTGTCCAACATCAAGCAGTTGGGCAAATCACTGTGCAGCATTGAGAAATATGTGAATTCGCTGTACATCCACCTAAATGTCTCGCCGTCTACGGCTACGCCATCACCGCCGGCTTGGAGTCGTCTGATATCACAATTGTACGCTGATAGTGGTAGTTATGTGGGCAACAAGGTGGATCTACGTGTCTTGCTGGCACCGCTGAAGGAGCACCAGCACGACGCGCAAACATTCAAACTACGCAAACCGGTGGACATGCTATTCTCGGACGCACATCAGCCAGAACTCTGCGATAGATTGCGCACAGCCCTGAACATAAGTAAGCCCACAATCTTCTTGGACGACACCATAAGCACGGACTTGCAACTGCCGACGGAGAAATGCCAATCAGAAGGGTCAAACCTGAAGGTATATCCGAATGTGGTCATTGGTGGAACATTTGATCGCATTCATATTGGACACAAAATATTCCTTACGCAGGCTGTGCTGCGTGCCCGCAAGCGTCTTGTCGTCGGTGTCACCACTGCTGCCCTTACAAAGAGTATGACTACAAGATACCCTGTAAACACAGATCTCTAAACCTAACAATATTTCTTATAGACAAAGTGCTGCCGGAGTTGATATTACCTGTGGAGCGTAGGATTGAACTGTTGCGCGAGTTTCTCCAGGATGTCGATAACACACTTCAGTATGACATTGTGCCCATAGACGATCCCTTTGGCCCAACTCAAACAGATCCCAATCTGGATATGATTGTGGTCAGTGCCGAGACACTACGTGGAGGTCAGAAGGTCAACGAGATAAGAGCGAACAATGACCTCTGTCAGTTGGATATTTTTGCTATTGATATTGTAGAGAGTGTGGTGAACGATGGCATACATGAGTCCAAGATTAGCTCCAGCAATCAACGCATCGATCTGCTGGGCACACGTTGGCGTCAGCCAGAGGTAAGGTTAACAGATCCCTTGCTGCTTTCTACTTATTCTTAACAATGCTCTACTAGGCACGCCCACATCTGCCCATAAAGCCCTATATAATTGGATTAACCGGCGGCATTGCGTCGGGCAAGAGCAAAATGGCAGAACGTCTGCGAAAGATGGGCGCCCATGTCATAGACTGCGACAAGGTGGCCCACGACGTCTATGAGCCGGGTCAAGCCTGCTACGAGAAGATCGTGAAGCATTTTGGCAACGATATACTGGCAGCGGATGGACGGATAGATCGCACTAAGCTGGGACCCCGTGTCTTTGGCAATCCCCAGGAGTTGCAGATGTTGAACTCCATTGTTTGGCCAGAACTTATGGTTGAGGTCAACAAGCGTCTAGCCAAACTGCGAGCTGCTGCTCAGGTGCCCAAAGTAGTGGTGCTGGAGGCGGCAGTACTATTGAAAGCTGGTTGGGAATCCCATTGCCATGAGGTGTGGTCTATGATTGTGCCGCCAGAGGAGGCGGTGAAGCGTGTCATGGAACGCAACAAGCTGAGCGAGAATGAGGCAAGAAATCGTCTGGCTAGCCAGGTGAATAACGCAGATATTGTGTCCAAATCGCAGGTGATCTTCAGCTCCCAATGGGACTATGACTTTACCCAGCGTCAGGCAGAACAGGCCTGGCAAATGCTCAACAAGGAGCTTGATGGAAGGCAGCAGAGTAATCTGTAGTTGATATATTGTTTGCCAGCTGAATTGTTATTTTATTTTGTTTTGAATTGCTTAATTTTAAGTCGAAAGTACATGGGATCAGACCAAGCTTTGGGTAATTTAACACTAGAGTTTTAATTTAATACCAATTACCCATAGATTAATTAGGCTCGTTAGTGGCTTTCACCCTTTTTGCCGGAGACACGCTTAAAGTCATTCATCTTGGTCGTTATGATCGGAGAGCCAATGAAGCCAATGTAATCAATTTGTGTAATATCACCACCAGACTGATTGTTCTTCACAAAAATCTGAATGTTTTGTACGTTCTGGAATTTCACATAGCGTAGATTCACGGGTTGTCCATTCTCCAGCTCCTTCTCGCCCAAGCTACAAAGAAATTAAATATATTTAGACACTGTAATTATCATAAAGCTCTACTTTCGCTCACGTCAATTCCTGGACACTGCTCATGGACTCGGCCATGTCAAAGTCAATGGTGCGTGGCTGATTGATGAACAGCTTGACCTCCTTGGGTCCCAGCTGTGGTGGAGCCTTGAACTTCAGCGAATGGATTTTGACAGCCTGATTGAATGTTATCGATAAAATCAATTGCTCATCGCAGTCCGATTGCAAGTAGCCTCCGGCCGTGGCTAGGGCATGTTTCAAATTGTGATCATCGGATTCATTCAGGCACTCGCATTCTTGCTTCGATATGAACGTGTTCAGCTCCATCTGTGGATGAATTTGCTTTAAATAAAATTACTTCTGTTTAACGTTCAAGACTTACCAAACCCTGGCCATAATCCTCGCCTGCCTCCTCGGAACCACCAGTGCCAATATGTTCCTGTATTTTTGCCTCCAGTCCCATTATGTCGGCGCCTTGAATACGATCGATTTTGCTCCGATTGCGATAGAAAATGAATGTGGGCATAGCCGACACTCCCTGCCCGGCTGCTGTGTCTTGACATTTATCCACATCAACCTTTAGGAATATTGCCTTTGGATATTTGGTGGGGAACGTGTCGAATACGGGCGCAATCCGTTGACAGGGACCACACCATGTTGCCGTAAAGTCGACAACAACCAGTCGGACGCCCGCTTGGGTTAGCTCGGCTTGAAAATGCGATTCGTCGTTGATAACACGTACTGACATATTTACTTTTAATTAAAGAAAATGCAAATGAATGACTGGCAGCTTTTTAATAAAAATGGCAAACTGCTCACTCGATTTGTGTCCGATTGCCGATTGTGATCGATAAACGATGAGTAAATTCTGGTTCGAGTACAATCGGCAAAAGTGCCAGCTCTAAACATGGCGTCAAGATAAAAAATGAAAGAAGAAGAGTGATTGATAAAAGAAATTCTTTACGTTCGCCGCAATAAGTTAAGAATTTCAATTGTTAAAAGTTATGATTATTTAAGCACGATTATTTACACTTTACAAAATAACTAGTTTGTATAAAAAATTAATACAATGGACGTACAACCGCCCAGAGGTGAGACGACTACACTAAACATTGTGCAAAATCTTGGCGCACGCACGCAAACACACACAGACACAAACACGCACACATACACATGCTCGGCAGCGGAACCTCAAACTAAAATACCTTTTTTTTTTGTTTGCTTCCAACTATGTTTAGATGCAAGTTTACGCAATATTATAGACAAATTGGCGGAATTTGTGGCACGCAATGGACCGGAATTCGAAGCAATCACAAAGCAAAAGCAACAAAACAATCCAAAATTTGAGTTTCTCTATGGCGGCGAATTTGCCACTTATTATCAATATCGTGTGGCAGCCGAGCAGCAAAGTGAGTAGGCGAGAAAGTTTCAGTCTCTAAACGAATTATTTGTGACCGAAGTGTGTTTTGTTCACAGTGTTAAAGCAGCAAGGAGGCATGCCTACGGGTGGTCCGCACTACATGCAACAACCACCTCCTAATCACGTGCACTACGCGCCACAGCAGCAGCAACAACAACTACAACAACAGCAGCAGCACGATAATACGCCGGACAGCATGATACATCAACAGCAACAAGCACAACAACAGCAGCACCAACAACAATCTCAGCATTTGTGGCCAAATCCAAATGCTAATCCCGCACCTCCTTCCCCCTCGACGATGCCGGCAGCAACGGCAGTGGCAGTAACCGCCAACGGCACAGCAATGGCTATCAATTTGGGCAATCAACTGGATGCGATTAAAATGCAGCAGAATACGTTACGGGAACAAATTAAGCAATCGGATGCGAATCTTTCCGCACAACATACGGTAAATAAACCTAGTACTTTGCGTATTTGCTCCATTCGCAGCTGTGCCTCCTCTATAAACAGGCAGAACACATATATTTCTCAGAGTATTCGTTACACACAAAGCCGCCAAGTTCAATTACTTTAGTATTTCCGGATACGGGCTTGTTAGCTATCCGTTTGTATCTCCCCCGGCATAGTTCTGATCTTATACTAAAAATACTTCAATTTATTTCTCTTGTCTGAAAATTACCAAAATGAAGTTTCAGGGAAACCCCTAAGTCTCCTATATTTATTAATTAACTAGTTCATAAATATCTTTACTTGTAATTCAACTTGTTTTCCACAAATGCTGGTGGAAAGTTGTGCTCCCCACTCTTCCCTCTTTGGTATAAAGTTGTCTACAACTTTTGTGATTTCTTCCACTGTCACTCGTCTGGGCCGTGAAAACAACTCGTAATTTTGTTTTATGATTCACAATTTGTTACATTATTTTATTTATACTTTCCCACTATCAAAATAACAATTTTACAATGCTACATTAAACTTTTTGCTTTATTGTATATTTTTTGAAACATAAAACAAAACAAAAAAAATATGATAAAAAACAAACCACTCTTCATACCAAACTGATAAAAACAAAAATGTGTTTAAAAAATAAATACTTGTTTATTGTCGCATTCGATAAATAAAAAAACGTATCACAAAATCTCTAAAATCTAAAAAATCAAACTGAAATCAATCGACGCAACTGAAACCGAAACTGTATCCCGATCCTGATGTGAAATCCAACGAATCCCACGAAATGAATCCAACACAACCACTGAACCCTTAGGCACTGATGACGCAAAAGGCAAAGCAAATCGACGATGCGATGACGTCAGCGCAGGCAACACAACTGGAGCAATTGGCGAATGAGCAGGGAATTGTGCTGAGGGAATTCGATAACATACTGCAGCCCATCATCGAGTCTTGCACCAAGGATAGCATCTCAGCAGGTAAATATATCTATGAGTAGAAAAATCTAGTACTGACTGGTTAACTTTAGTTTTTAAGTTTATTTTATGACGTCAGTTAACTTTTTGAGCTAGCAAAAAAAAAATAAAATCAAAATTAAATTCTAAATTAAATATTAAATCTAAAAAAATTTATAAACTTTATTTGCCCGCTGAGAAAATGACAATATAAGTAACCCGTTTGATATTGCAATTTTAGGCAAGAACTGGATTTTACAGCATTCAACCGACAGCGCAAAAATCAATGTCGTTTTACAATATCTTTTAAAGAAGTATGCCTCAGTTTATACCTAATTAATGATCTTTCAAACATTTATTAACTAACAATTGTTTCTTTTTTTAAACGACGAGTGGTAAACGTGAAACGAAACGAAAATGAAACGAAAAGAAACGAATCGAAATGAAATGAAGCAAGAACGAGACGATAAGTTTAAGAACGAGTCGATGCCATTCGTTGTAATGAGTTACCGAACGATCGAGAGAGTGAAAGAGAGCGAGCGAGTAACTGCCTCCTTATCAAAATTAATTCGTTGATTCGTTTCAAAAAAAAAATACTATGAGATGCACGTTTATTGCTAAGCTCAGTGATCAAATTGAGCCAAGTTAGACTTTAGTTTAGTTACAAAAAAAAGATACACACTCACACACACATACACTAAAAAAGTTCATACTGTTTTATGCAGGCACAGCAAACATTTTGGCAATTGTGTGTTGTGCGTACAGAGCAAGAGCAAAAAAGAAAAAGAAATGGACAAAAATATGTTTTTCGTTTGTTAATTTATTTTTAGGGCTTTGGTCAATGGTTCAACGTTTCAGCAAAAATTGCATCTTATATATTTAGTTAATGATATACTCCATCATTGGTAAGTTCGCACAAACAATCAAGAAACATAATATAAAAAAAAACTAAACAACAGAGTTGAAATCTATAGCTTATTAAAGCTCAAACCCTCTGTTGATTAGTTTTGAGCACTGACGTACTGTTAACAGACTTAAAAACTACTTAAAAGTAGCTATCAATTTAGTAGTTGAAGAATTTCCGATTGCACAGAAACCCATTGGAAGCTAAAAATTGCCAGGATTTTCTAAAAAGCTAGCTCTAGCTGAAAATACACTTAAATTTGCAAATTGGTAGCAGTTTTCAGTTAATATTTTTAAAACTAGCTAGTTTTTGAGCTTTAAGCTTTCAAAAATGACTGCCCACTCTAGCTGTAAACAAGCTAAAATGACAAAACCGGACACAGAAAGAAGGTAAAACCGTCGTTCGTGTGTTCTAAGACCCAAAAATCTATTTACAGTATGCGCAAAAATATCAACGACTTGAAGAACAATCTCGAGAACGTCGTTATACCGATGTTCTGCAGCGCCGATTTGAGTAAGTATTCAATTGAAATCCTATAAACTTCATAAACCAATTAATGGATTACCTTTTCTAGTTGCCAACACTGAACAGCGACAGAAGCTAGCTAAGCTGCTCTCGCTGTGGGAGTCCAAGGCAAAGTTCTTTGATGCCTGTGTCATCTCTAAGCTGCAGTCTCCCGACTCTTCCATGCAGGAGTACAAAACGAATGTGCAGAATACGCATCACGAGATTGTGGCCAAATACACGCAGAGCACCAAAGCCACGCTAGACAGGTGAGTCAGTCGAGTGTAGCTAAAAAGTGGACACATGCCTTAACCCTTTTCCATCCTTAGCTACCAGAAGCAACATCAGATCTTCATGCAGCATGCTACGCAACAAATCGCACAATTGGAGCAGCAGAAGCTGCAGCTGGAAAAACAGCTGCAGCTCGCACAAAAGCCACCGCAAACGTCGCCAGGCACACCGCAGTCGTCCAAGTCTATACCAGCACTCATGTCCCAAAGGATTGCCATGCCTGGTGTGGATCAGGAGCATATGAATACGCCGCCCCCGGCACCGGCAGTGGGGGCTTTGGATACGCATTCGTATGCGGGTTACCATCAGCAACAACAACAGCAGCAGCAACCACAGCACTTTGTTGATCCGCGTGGTCCAAACTTTTTCATTCCGGACATGTCGAAGCCACCGCCAGGTTTTCCAGCTCCCATGCAGCAGCAACAACAGCAGCCACAGCAACCACCACCAACACAGTATCCTGGTCAAGTGCCTGGCGGAGATCCCATGGTGGACATGGGTGTATTGAATGCAGCGATACAGGCAGTGATTCAACTGCAGCATCAGCAGCAACACCAGCAGCCACAACAGCAGCAGCAGCAACAGATGCAGATGCAGCACCAACATCCACACCAACAACAGCAGGCACAGCAACAGCAGCAGCAACAACCACCACCATTTCCACTCAACAACTTGCCACCAGTGGGCGATGGAGGCGTAGACATTGGAGCACTGAATGCAGCTATAAATGTGGTGCTGCAGCAGCGACCGGATGAAGTGCATGGCGGAGAGTTGGACGAAAGCAATCGTCGCGATTTGTTGGATGCCTCTGAGCAGCCGTCCATGGAACCACAAGTGCCGACAGCGCCGTATTATGACCTGCCAGCTGGACTCATTGTGCCGCTAATCCGACTGGAGGATTACAACTATAAACCGCTGGATTCTGGGGATATACGTTTGCCAGCACCGGCGCCGCAGAGCGAACGCTTGACCAATGCCTTGAATGCCTTCTATGCGGCGCCTTCACACGATCGTCCCAGGGACAAGTGAGTAGAGTCTGAGTTGCTGAACATGGCCGGCAGAGATTTAATTTTGGTTTCTTGCAGTGAGGGCTGGGAGAAGCTCGGTCTCTACGAGTACTACAAGGTGAAGAATGCGGCGAGAAAGCAAAAAGAGGAGGAAATTAAGAATGGCACACGACAGAAGTCACGTTCACCCAGCCCCATAGTGCTGGAAAAGGTCAAGAAGAGCAACAAGCGGTGCTATCGGTGGGTTTACTACATTTCACTTCCCAGAACCTTGAACTGTTATCTAAAATCTTCTTTCATTGCAGTTCTAAAAGTCGCAGTCGTTCACGTTCCCGTTCGCCTGTGAATCGCAATCGATCTCGTTCCCGATCCCGCTCACGTTCCAAGTCGCGTTCAGCTGAGCGTGCATTGACGCCACCGCCGGCACAGCGGAATCGTGCAGGCGGAGGACCAGCTACAGCACCTGGTGCAGCCGGAGCAGTGGGCAGCGGTGCTGCTGCTCCTGGAAGCAATCGCAAACCTCGCAACCGTTCGCCGCGTCACGAACGGGATTTGAATATGTTAAGTCGCGAGAATCGTGGAGAACGCAATAACAGTGGCAACAACAACAACAACAGCAGCAGTAGTAACAATAGCAACAGCAGCAACAATAACGGCAACAATTCCAGACGCGTGGAACGCGACAGATCACCAACGCCACCCAGTTTCTTGTAAGTTCCAGCAACTCCAGCTCCACCCTAAGTCCTATAATAATTTGTTCCCCCCTTTACAGTGGCAGCAGCTTTGCCAAGCCGCAGGAGTTCATCGAGGAGACCAACAAGGGACACCAGATGCTCATGAAGATGGGCTGGGCGGGCACTGGCACTGGCCTGGGCTCCAAGAACCAAGGCATTGACACACCAATCTCCGGCGGCGAGGTGCGCGATCGCAAGGACATGTACAAGGTGAGCAGCAGGACTGCCCGTAATACCTGGAGGATGAGCTAATCCGGTCGAGCATTTTGGTTACTCTTCTTGCAGGGCGTCGGCAACAATCTGAACGACCCTTTCGAGAGGTTTCGGAAGAACAAAGGCGCCGCTTTTGCGCATCGCATGAGCACAAGAGATTACAAAACTTAGAATCCATTTGGCTTCCCGCTCCTAGCACCCAGCTCCTCTTGTTACTTGAGTTGTCGCATTTTCTTTCTGTTTTTTAACAAAAAATAAAGTTTTTATATAAATCAACGATCCGATCAAGACTTTTATTTAAGCTATAACATTGTGGGCGGTCTGGGCAGCCTTAGCGTTGACCTTCTCCAGCACCTGGAGCAATCCTTTACCAGGACCGCATTCGAAGGTGCGGGGAAAGTTGACACCTTGTTGCCGCTCGTACACCGTGTGCAGCGTCTGCTCCCACTTGACCGGACGCACAATTTGCTTGGGCAGCTGGCGAAGAATGTGGGTCGCATGCTTGTACGGCTTGCCATCCACGTTGGAGTAGACTCTGATGATGGGATCCTGTATCCTGATGGCGCTCAGTGCCTTGGTGAAAGGCTCCACGGCACTGGCCATCAGGGGCGTGTGGAAAGCACCGCTGACCGTCAAACGCTTCATCCGACGTATCTTGAGGCTCTTTGAGTTCTTCTCCAGAAACTCCAGGGCTTCAACGTGGCCAGCAATGACCTTGCAATGTGGATACATATAGTTGGCAATGCCGCAGTACGGAGACTCCACTCCGCGATCAAGACACCATTGTTGCGCCTTGGCACAGGCATCACCAAGATTCGTATCTGGCCCGTAGATGGTCATGGCCATCGCGCCGGGCTGCTGATCACAGGCCACCTGCATGGCATTGGCACGAACTTGGACCAGTTTCAAGGCCTTGTCGAAGGGCAGTGCACCGGCGTAGACAAGTGCCGTAATCTCTCCCAGACTGAAGCCGGCGGCAGCCACACAATTCTCAATGGCTTTGGGTCGCTCCTCGCGCAATTGTTCCAGAGCAGCTAGAGAGGAGACCATCACCGCCAGCTGTGCGTATTCGGTGCGATTGAGCTTGTCCCGTGGACCTTCGAGGCAAATCTTGAGCAGATCATATTTGAGCACATCGTTTGCCAGCTGAAAGATGCGTCGTGCGCCAGGAAAGCGCAGCAGATCCTTTGCCATGCCAACATACTGTGTACCTTGGCCCGGAAACAGCACAATGCTCGTTTCCTTGGGATCAATGGTGGGACGGGTTCGAGCGGTGTCCAAAGGTTCTGCTAGCTCATTGAGCAACTGTTGTCTTTTATCAGCTTCAAAGGGTATTTCATTGGCTTTGCTGCTACTGCTGCTGCTCCAGCGACACCAGCTCCAGTTACCCGGCAAATGGGTCTTACGTGCCAAATTTCTTGTTCTCGCCGCGAACATTTTCTTAATATTTTCGTTTGTTGTATAAAAAACGCGGCATATCAGCTGTCGTTGGTTACATTAGGTTACACTAGATGACGCTGGCAGTCAGTTGAATACACAACAGCTGTGTGTGTTGTCTACCAGCATACAAAAGATGGCGCTAGCAACTAGCGCCCTCTATGTTATATGCTTCCTACTACAAACAATTGGCGGTTTGCTTTAAAAGTTTTTTATTTTCGTTTACGCTTGATTTATGATTTCACCACAACTATCTTTTGGCTTAAATGACTAAGACACATTTTTGGGAAATAGGCGCTCTTTATGGCTCATACATTAAGTATTCGATTTCAGCTTAGTCATGCGTTTGTCTGTGAACTTGAACAAATTTGTCGGTTATATGAAAAGAGCATAGGAATGTCGGTTTATCAAATTAAAAATTCGAGCATTCCTTGAAAGTTTCTTGAACTCTTGGCTTAAGAAAAAAAGACATACTTTGAGAGACCGCTTGAAAAAAGCGTGGAACGGCAAAATCTTGTGTGTCTGTGTGTGCGGTTGTGTGTGTGCCTTGACCGATCACTTTCGCTTTCAGTTCAAGGAACCACAACAACAATAAAAGGACAACGGCAGCAAAAAGAGAGAGAGAAAACGCATGCAGTGCTGTCGGTTTTACGGCTAAAAATAGCTAATCAAAAAAAAAAAAACTGCTAAATAATTTAGTTTCAAAATTTTTACAAGCAAACTGCATATTTAATTGTGACAAATTATACTTAAATTAATATTTAAGCTAACTTTTCAGCTAAGAAATTTTATATTTAAACAGTTTTCACTCCTCCTGCTGTCCTTAGTAAATTAAGGCTAATTTTGCCAGCTAGCAACAAGCCAAAACGTCAGCATTGCCCATACGATCACACGCTCGAGCGAAACAAAATAAAGCACAGCAACAGACACAGCCACAGACATTGGCCATTCTTGTTGTCAAGGACCTAAGCGCGTCTAGACAGAGGAGAGTGCAAATCTGATTTTAAGAGTAAATTTATATACTATTAGAATGGAATGAAACCAGTTTGAATTTGATTTCATTTTGGGCAGCCAAAATATCAAAATACCGAGCTGCTGCCGATGTCGCTGCTGCTGGCGATGTCGCTACTGCTGCCGCTGCCCAGGTAATAAGCATGAGATAATGAGACACAAACATACATAAAGAGCGTTGACATGGCGGTCTTTGAGGGCAAGTGGCGTGTTAAATCTTTAAATCAGGTTGTGAAATACTAACGTAGCATATGAAATTTCGCATGTGTTTGTGGGATATTTATGAATGAGACTGGTCAACTGGACAATTCGCGTGTTTTATGTAGATCAGGCAACAGCAATCATACCAACAACAACAACAACAACAACAACACAAACTAATGAAATGCATATTTTTCGTAAATGCCAAATCAACTTTTTAATTTTAATTCACATTCTTGCTCGTTCTGCCTTTGGCTAAGTTGTTGTCTTATTGGAATTTCATTTTGTTTTCATTCAAACGTGCCGCCGATACCGTTAGATTTAAAAAGCTTGCTCAAATTCCACTGGGGCAGCACAACAAACACACGTAGCTGCACATACCAACGCACACTCACACAAATACACGCAAGGCTTGTAAACTACAGTAAGTATTTTTTGCGTCTTATTTAATGCATGCTTGCATTGCTCATACGACCCATTTCCGCATGTAAGAGCAAGAGAGAAAGAAACTCAATGCGACAAAAGTCGGCCGAAAGTGCCGGTGCCAAATATAAATATTTACAAAACACGCATGCGCATGCACATGTTCTTTTTATGTGCACAATTAAAGCGTTAAAGTAAAATTAGAACAACAATTGAAAAAGATGTCTGACGTTAACCGTTAAGTGCTGCTCAATGTCGCGTCTCTGATGCGACTGCGACGGCTGCTGCTTCTGCTGCAGCTGCACCTACACTGTTCACTCATACGCTCACAGCACGCAGAATGCATGAGCAGCTCAGCTGCTGAGCCAAACAATAACAGCAACACGAAAAAGTGAGAGTGCATTCAAGATGAGAGTGAAATTGCACAAAGAGAGAGCGAGAGCGAGAACGAGTGGCCTTGCACTGGGGTTGCCATACAATACACGCACATATGTATGTTACAAGCACACTACTACACGCATACGTGACAGCTTTTGCAGATTACAGACGGACCAGATTACAGTCTATGCTATGATCATGTTAATTAACAGAAGTCTTTTATCGCTGCTGCTTTTACTATGTTTACATAGATTACGCACGTAGTAGTAAATTTTTATCAGACTCGTGACGCTGACTATGCTTGACCAAGAAATAAACAACAGCTATGTTATGAATGAAATACTTACTCAATTTCACAACGGTTAGCGGCATTTCCCTAGCAACAAGGTAACACAACGTCTATGGCAGTCACACGCTTACTTTCTCCTCTAGGCTGACCACCTTGATTAATTTCCTCATTACATGACAATTACAGTTTTCAAGGTATTAGATTAAATGCCGCCAAATGTTTTTTAATCGGCCGCAGTATAGCAATTGACGGCAATTATCATGAAATTATTAAATTGACTGCGGCAACACCTACAAAAAAAAGCACAAAATAAAAAATATTTAATTATCTGCGATTCTCTCTGCACATCCTTTCGGGGACGACTGACGTCGCCGCAGTTCTAAGCACCAAATTTAGACTGCGACGCAGGCGCGCCCTTCGCTTACGCACATTACTCTGCGCTGCTTTTTCTCTCACTGCGCCACAGCCTCTGCGCAGACTCACTCTCTCGCTCTCGCTTCAGAAAGTTGCGCACGCTCAGACGCCGACGAGCGAGAGAGACAGCGACGCTTGCTGTTCCTGCGCTCTGTATATCGATTTGCATATAAAAAGCTCACAACACGGAGTGAAGCTTCCATTCGTAATTGGAAGCTTATCACGTAACGGTCGGTGGTGTGTTCTGGTTTGCCCGCCAAAAAGCTAAAAATACAACTAAATTCGTTTCAAATAATAACACGTATACGCAACGTTTGCCACTGGGGCAGGTGAAAAGTGTAAAACTAAAACATTTAATTGGAAAATACAAATAAATAAACTACAAAAATGCGCATAAAGGTGAGTTTTAAAGGAAAATTAGTAAATTAAATACTAAATATTTAAATTAAATTTTAAAAAATAAGATTAGATTTGTTGGTTTATGACCGTCTAAAAAAAAGCTAGTTCTAGCTGGTTGTGGCCAGCATAGACTTACTAATTAGCTATTGCATTGCTGTGTGGTTGTGGCTGCTGTGGTGGCTTAAAGAGGGGTGTGTACCACCATGCAAACCTGTCGGCAAGCCAGTAATCACCTGTCTGGGGAGTTAAAAATAAATTATTTTTAAAACAAAACAACAAATGCGCTTTTGTTCTGAGTAAGAAACTGCACTGCACTGAAAATAAGCATAATTTTCCTTTTGTTTTTGCTGTTGTTGCTGTTTTCGTGCTAAACAAATTGCGGAAATGCCTACCTGTTGTTACATAATACTCAACTCTTTTTGTAATCGGGGAAGTTTCGCTCATTAAAAAAACCTCGGCCATAAAAAAAAACACTGTCATTTGGCTGTGACGACTTGCAAATGCGCTCCAGTTTTTATGTTGCTGACGTTGCCGTCGCAGTCGCAGCCGTGCCTCTCGCTGCTCGTGCTGCTCAAGCGGCTGACCCAGTTTGTTGGCCCCACCAACAGCAGCGGACAAGGACAAGCGTCACGGCGTCACACGTCATCCAAAGCAGTTAATCCACATACAGATACACATCGTTGTCTCAGATACAAATACAAAATCAAAATGCCTCATTTTTTTATTTTTAATTTTAAATATATTTGGAGGCCGATTGTGTTTAAATTTAGAACATATTTTAACTTTAGTTTCTCTGCCCTTTTGCAGCTGTTACTTCTGATCCTTGGCTGCTGCCTGCTGAGCGAAGCCCACGGCTACTGTTCCCTGGAAAAGATGAAAACCTTTGCGCGAGAGGCCTGCGAAAGACTTTTTCCAGCAGGATGAGGGACGGGAAAAAAGCGTTCCATAGACTACAATCATCATCATCAGCATCTGCATCATCACGACGCCAACGAATTGTCGCGTAAGTTGAAGTCAATCCCTAAATAAGGTCACAGAGTCAGTCAACCCAAATCGAAATCGGAACTGCATAAAAAATATAAACAAAAATCGAATATCGAAAAAGGGAAAAAATAAAGAAAAACTCGTTTAAGTAAAGTCAACAAAATTATGACAGTTCCGATTGTGCACTTAACCGTTGCCAAGGCGCAAGTTCAAGACTAAGCACGAGAGCAAAGTACAGTCGAGTACACGTGACTCGCTTATACCCAGTGGCAGTACAGTCCACAGCTCAAATTCAGCTCTCTAGCACCGTACGGCTGCTGGCTGCTATGCGAGTGCTGTAGCTGGTTGCTATGAACTGACACTTGTTTTATTCTGCCTATAACACTCACTGCACTGAGTATATTAACCAAAAATGTCAATTAAACATTAATTTTATACTTTTCTTCTCTGCTCTCTTTTACAGCTGGTAAATCGCATAAAAATCACCACTTCGTTGGCCGCAGCAGCTTCCCGAAAGGTGGCTACCTCAAGGTCAGCAAAGTGCACTACCATCAGCTGATGAATCTGGACGTGCGTCCACGCTACAAGCCCAAAAAGCTCTCCCACGAGCTCAAGTCCCGTTACAGACGCGACACATCCAATAAAATCTACAAGAATATCTCCTACTGCTGCTACAATCAGTGCGACGATGATTTCTTCTGCTAATCAATCAAAAGCTCAAAAGAATTGGAATCCTCTACTAGCTAGTCAGCAACTGATTCCGTCCAATTAACTTACTGTAACTATAACTGTACAAATAATTCAAAGCGCGCTCTCACTCTTATAGAGTTGTTACTAGGGACCTAAACACAGTATTAAAATTGTATACAAATAAGTCAACTATTAGCTTAAGTTGCTAAATTTAGTGGCTAAATTTAGTGGATTAGTCCTTAATTCATTCATCTGTAATAAACATGCATTTTCATCTTCCTACACAAACTTTGGATTTGATTAATCATTGAGGGGATTGAAGGAAAGTTTCTAGATCTAAGAATTGCTAAAACTTTGGGGAAATATTCCAAATTATTGAAATGTATAGATTGGATGTTGAACTGAGAGGCGTACGACAGATGTTTCGACTTACTAAGATTTGAAAATTCAACAGCTTCTAGAAAAGTTTCGTAGAATTCTGGAAAAACTATAGAACTAAAATGATTTTCTTTGGAAACTTTTGGTTACTGTTGTTGCTGCTTCCGCCAGCTCTGCAGTGTCTGAAACCAGGTTATGTGGTGGACACCGATTACTGCCGTATACCGGATCCCAATCCGTATAACGCCCAACTCATGAGGAACTTTCGACGTGGTACTTACAAAGCTTGCACTAATCTGCAGCCACTCACCTGGGTGGAGTACAACGAGTCCTCCCAGCGCTATGTGCTGAGCGTCAATGAAAGCGCCTATCGCTGGTACCTGGAGACGGATCTAGAGCTGCGAGTGCCAGCTCCAGCAGCGCTAAGCTGTTGCTACATGGAGGTACTGCGTCCCAATGAAAAGCACGTGGAGCTGGGCGCTTGTAGGGATTTTGAGAGCAGCGTGCAGCTGCCCAGTGACACCGATAGCTTTATTGTGGAGTGCCGTGCCAAAGGGAAACTGATATACACCAATGCACATGCCACTGTGCCGGAGCGCCGAGAGCTGCGCAAGCGCCTCCAGCAATGGAGGGCAAATAGTGCTCCAAGTGTGCTGCTAATTGGCATCGATAGCATCTCCCGACTGAATCTGATGCGTGCCATGCCCAAGACCTACAGGTATCTGAACACACGCTCCTGGTTCGAGTTGTCTGGCTACAACAAGGTGAGTAAAATCTGGAAGGGATCGACTGATTAACTGTGTAAGCTTCCTTAGGTGGCTGACAACACGCTGCCCAATGTGCTGGCTCTGCTCACTGGCCGCAATATGAGCAGCATCCTGAATGAGTGTGATCCACATGAGGTTGGTGGATTGGATCGCTGTAACTTCATTTGGCAGCTCTATCGGGATTTGGGTTATGTCACTGCCTTTGGGGAGGACGATGTGGCCATCAATACGTTTAATTTCAATCTGCAGGGGTTTCAGCAACCTCCCGTGGATTACTATCTGCGTCCGTACATGATAGCCGCCGAGCAGTGGCTGGACCGGGAAGATCGGGAGGACCAGCTGTGTCTGGGCTATGACCACGCCTCCGAGCATGTCTACAACTATGCACTGGAGTTTGCACGACGCTATCGCAACGATAGCTTCTTTGGCGTCTTCTGGACCAACACACACAGCCATGGAGCAAGAATCGCCCGCACCACCACCATGGATGAGTTCATGGTCAGGTATCTGAAAAGTCTGCGTAAACAGGGCACCATGGAGCACACGATTGTGGTGCTGCTTAGCGATCACGGCCAGCGTCAGGGACCCACGCGACTCATGCCTCTTGGCTGGCTGGAGGAGCGTCTACCATTCCTTTTCCTCTGGCTGCCTCCGGAGCTGAGACTGGAGCATCCCGAGTTTGTGCAGGCACTCCGGCAGAACAACCAACGCCTAACTAATCCCTATGATCTGCATGCAACACTGCAGCATATTTTGGCGCTCTCCGGCCGTAACAGCTCTAGAGGATTAGCTGGCACTAGCGACTGTTCCAACTGCCAGAGTCTTTTACTGCCCATTGCAGCCAATCGCAGCTGTGCGCCTGTCGGTATACCAGATCACTGGTGCACCTGCTGGTCCTATCAGGAACACAACCAAACCAGTGCTCTCCTGGAGAAAGTTGCTCACTTCGGCTTCAGGCACATCTCAGATCTCTACGCCAAGATGGAACAAAAACGACAACTGCTACATGCTAAGCCGATCTCTCTGGCAGCCATCTACCGCTACTTTGTGGCATTGCCTAACCCATCCGATGATCCACTTATCTCCATTCATCGTGTGCAGTTTTTAACGCAGCCCGGAAGCATTCTCTACGAGATCACCGTGCGCTACAACGCCAGCTCCAAGCAAATGATCGCTTCTGACCTGAGTCGCTTTGCATAAACTTAATTTTAGTTATTAACTAGTATAATAAACTGTATTAACAAACAAATAATTTGTGCTCCACTAGCTCCTCTCTGGCTAGCTCTGCAATAGATAGTAGTAACCATGGCAATCTTTGCACTTGAACTTCTTGGAAGACTGCTTGTTATGTGGCTGCAGCGCCTCGAAATACTGGGACACACCATGTAGAATCTCTTTGTGATGCTGTAGCAGAAACTCAGTGGTCAAGTTCCTGTAGTTTCTCAAGCATTCCATCAACACGCGATAGAGCACCGTCTCCGTGGACACAAAGGTGTTAAGAGCACACTCAATCGCCTTCACGTTCCGCTCAAGAAAACTACGTGTGGTTTGCAGCAGGAACTGCAACGTCTGCTCCGAGAAATACTCGCCTAGAGCCAACAGCAGATCCATAAGATTACTCCCATTGCTGATGTGCTGCACGAATTTGGGACCATACACTGTGCCCAACTGTTCCAGATTCAAACCAACTTGACCATCCGCATCCACACGCATTAGATTAGGTAGCAGGAGGGCACCTGCTTTCATCAGGCGTTCCCCCAATGCGGCCAGCAGGAATTCCTTATGGGGAATGTCATTTAAGATGCGGGTTATGTCAAATTTGTGAAGAGCAGACTCCTGGCGCAGCTTGGACGATTCCTCGGCGATTTGGCCAAAGATTTTTGTGGCTTGATGACGCACCGCATAGCGGAGATTGGAGCCAGTGGTGCCCTCATTGGCCAATCTCAGATTGTTGATAGAGTGTGTAAACAGTATGAGACTAGAGGCAAGCTGCAGCAAGTCATTACTGTTCAACGGCTGATCATCGCTGATTTTCTGAAAGGTAAAAATGAAACATTAGATGTGGAGGCAGTGTACAGGGAAGGAGGGGAGGAGCCGTATACTCACCAGATACACATCGTAGACGCTGTTGGCCACACCCGTGCCGGATATCACAATAGATGACACATTAATGCCCTTCACGGCTAACTGAGCAGCCGAGTTCAGCTCCCCGCCCGCTGCACTTAACGCTTGTGAGGCACCAGTAGCACCCAATCCCACCACACCGCCTGCAACACTCAACCAGCTGTTCCTTGCTTCACTATCCCGCAGCGAGTTGGACTGTCCGTACTGACTACGTTGATACAACCAATTAGCCGAGCGCACCGTGCTGTAGGCGGCTGCAGTCACGCCTAACACAGTGGCTCCCATCAGCAGCGTGGGCGCCACGGGCACGGCGAGAGCAGCTGCCACAGGCACACTAGCTACTAGGCCGCCCATTGAAGCCACTCGATCGCTTGCTTTGAGTATTTTGCATTGGACACGTGACGCTGGTGTGGCATGAACATTAAGCAGCACACCGTTGTCCAAATCATTGGTGAGCCGATAGATGCCATCGATGGGTGCAATCATGGTGCCCTTGGGCAAGGTGTTGTGGTATACATACTGCCGCCAATTGGCATAAATCCTGCCGTGCTCATCAATGAAGTTCATGCAGCAGCCATCGCTATTGTCGCTGTCCTCTATAACGCATTTGCGCGTGCGTATGACGGGATGGCAACTGAAACTTGTGGAGTGCATGGCCAGCTCGGGATCGGTTTCCTCCGTAACCAGGACGTATATAATTGCCGAGAGCAGCACATCGTTTGTGTATTTTCTTTGCTTCCAGACATTCTCGAACACTTGCTGCCTCTGTCTGGCCAAAGCCTTTGTGACTTTTCCACCTTCACTCTCCGCGCCGATAAGATTTTCAATTTTCTGCTTGAGCACGTCGGCCTGATCGAGCGCCAGCCTAGAAAATATATATGTACATATGAAATAGTATATGTATTAGCTTATGTCATAAACTTACGCATCCCAAATGATTTCACAACGGAGTCCGCTGCTCAGAGCAAAGTCCCGTTGCACGTCGTAAATGGAGCGCGTCATCCTGTAAATTCACATCTAGCTTACAATTGGAAGACTACGAAAGTTAGCGAAACAATGCAAATTACTCAATTAACAAAACCCTGTGTTTATTTGCACAGTTGTCAGGGCAACAAGCGGCTGTTTCAAACTTTTTACGCAAATTCGGTACTTATGTATTTACCAGGGCTACAACAATGGCAAATGAACCAGCGGCCATCCGTTAAGCGACAAAACTTACAAAATAATATCCCTCGATTTTCCTTTAATTTCTTTTTTGCTGGGCTTTTCCCTTAATCCCTAACCGCAAGTGGAAAAATTTAATAGCTGACTGCGAGAAAACTGGAAAATAAAACAATTTTCGCCTCTACCGACTTCTTGCCTATCGTTTTGAGCAAAGTAAGGGCTGACAAACAAATTGAGTTTTCGATAAATAACTATCGCGCTATCGACATTTTGTTGGCAGCTTGCACGGCCCTGGTATTTTGTTTATAACTAATACGCGAAACCGCCGGACACAGCTTGTGCACGATATTGTGGCAATTTGCCGTTTAAATTCAATTTAATAAACTAATCACTGACTAAACTTACAACTGGCTGCGTCAAGGGCGGCACACAAACTGCAGTTACGAGCAATTTACGTAAGAATTAACTAAAAGAAAAAAGTGCGCAGTGCAGACAAACTCAAAACTCGGCAATACAACGTTGTTTTTGGCCAGAACGACCTAAAGTACACTCTTAACACGCACACGAGCAAACAAACGAAGAAAATATACACACATTTATATAAATGTTTATATATATGTACTATATATTGTGGAAATATATGAATTCATGATATATGTAAGCCGAAACCAACTAACAATTGACATTGGCACCACCTGTTTGTTTATGGCGGCGACTGTGGACAGAACTGAAAATAAATTGTTAACAAATTGCGAATACCAGCGTGAGTGAGTGTGCGTGCGTTTGTGTGTGTGTGTGTCACACACATTTGTTAACAATCAACTGCTTTTAACCCCATGCACAATTTGAAGTATTTTACTGGTCGCGTGTTAGTTTAACATAATTTATTTATGGCTTCAAATGCACAGCTCGGAAAAATCATTTTGTTAATCGCAATTATTGTATTCTTCTACTACTTCTTTTGGGTTGCAATATTGCCGTTTATGATACTGGATGAAGGTGAGTAACAAAAACAAACAAACCATTTGCCTACGCTAGTGTGTGTGTGTGTGTGCGTGTGTACATTCCTGTATTATTTGTTTGCTTTATTAAATAATCTCAAATTGCGCCAGATCATTCACTGCCGCCAGTGCCATGCGGCTTTTGTGTAGTAATTAAAGTTCCGCCGATTAAATTGGTTCGTCCACAAATGCACACACACACACATGTCTATATGTATGTGTGTACACTGTGTGCACGCACACAGTTGTATAGGTTATATTTTACCTCCCGCTTGCTCTGCTTGTTCGTGTGCTGTAGGCGGCTAAATGCTACAACACTGTTTGATATGCTAATTCCAGACATTCTCTTTCAATTTTGTTTTTGTTTTTGTGCTCCGCTTGGGGCCCCATTATTTTCTTTAATTATAGAATAAATTATTAGCATACTTTAAATAGTTTATAGGGTATTATATTGCCCTGCATACTCCTTTGGCTTCGTGCTTTGCCTTTCTACCTGTCGCATAATCGTCTCAAATAAATCTCACACATGTTGTAAACAAGCGACAATGTCAAGGTCGTTTTACAGCTAAGTTACAGTTCCCGCTCTTCCGTTCTCTCTTTCACTATTCCTCTCTCATTTGACACTCTCTCTCTCTCTCTCTCTCGCTCTTTTGAAGGTAATCCAATTCGCTCGCTCTTCCCGCCGCTGAAGTACGCATTCATAGTGCCCACTGTGTTTGGGGTCATCTGCTTGGGCGGCATCGCCGTGTTCTCCTTCTATCACATCTGGATCTTTCCGAAATCAAAGCGAATTTGAAGATTTCAGCGACGTCAATAATTTTGAGAGGGTCGCGACTCGTGGAAAGATTAGCGAAAAAACCAACGCTTTTTGAAAGCGTAAACAGCTCAACAGCTGCCCGCATTGACAACAGTTGGAAACAAGATGCCTCAGTGGCTGGTCATTGGCATCTCGGGTGTCACCTGCGGCGGCAAGACGACGCTGGCCCATGGATTACGTGATTACTTCAAGGGTTTGTGCAATGCACCCCTGTGGAACACACCTTATACAATTGGTGATGTGCAATTGATATCGCAGGACGATTACTTTTTGCCGGTCGATGACAGGCGACACCAGCGTGTCGAAAAGCTGAATGCTATAAACTTTGAGTTGATCACATCGTTGGATATGAAACAAATGCTGGCCGATATAGCACACATCATAAACGGACCCACAGAACACATAGCAACCTATGCAAACTTCGAGCATTATGCTCTGCAGTACCAACAACAACAGCAGCAGCAACAACAACAATATAATTCAAATTATTATCAGCTGCACAGCAATGGCAAGCACATGTCAGCAGCTGCCTATCAATATCAACCGCAAGTGCAGCAGCAGCGTCATCATCAACAGCATCATCAGCAACCTCCACCTCATCATCAGCAACAGCATCACCACCAGCAGCATAGGCAGCAGCAACATCGACAACACCATCCACAGCAGCAACAACATGCGGAACACATGATGCGGCTGAACATCAATGCGCAGATTGCAGCACAACTGCGTGATAAGAAAATTAATGTGCTCTTAATCGAGGGGTTTATGATATTCAATCAACCCGAATTGTTGGCGCTCTGTAATCTCAAGTATCACTTTCATTTACCCTATGAGAAGTGCTATCAGCGTCGCATTAAACGCACCTACGATCCACCCGATATTACAGGGTATTTCGAGCTCTGCGTGTGGCCCTACTACGAGAAGAACTTTGCCGAGTATCGGGATTGCAAGGACATAACATTTCTGAATGGTGAGATAGCTAAGGAGAAGATCTTTAAGTTTGTACTGCAACGTATTGTGCATTACTTTGAGGAACGCTGTGAGGTGCCAACGATGTCGTCGCCGCCAGTTCCTGTTGTACCTGTAGTTCCCTGTCCCCCGCAGCAGCAGAAGCGTTTTGGCCTAATCTACATGGCCAATTCAGCCAGCAATAACAATCATATGCCAACCGCTTGTCCCATGGAGCAGTAAGCCAACCAGGAAAATTAAAGCAAATTTAGTTTTTTTGCTAGTTAAGCTAACTACGCTAGTGACGCCAGCTCTCTTTGTAAACTATAAATGAAAAATGGTTTAAGAAATCATTTAAAATTCAAAAACTGTTTGGATAACGTTCTTCAGGCATTAAATCTAGTTTGGGATTGGGTTTGGTTGGAGGGCAAACAACTTGTAAATATTGTATGTATTAAACTATATTTACTGTTTTTAAATTAATCACTAAGACGCTAAACTGTAAATCTACTTTTTTTTTCCACCCACACACACACACACACACATAGCGAGTGTAATAAATAAATAATAATTAAACTTATTATACTTCACTTTTTGTTTATTGCAATTTCTTGGTTTTTCTTGGGAGATTTTCGGGGAAATGGTTTTATTGGTTTAGTGCGTGCATCGCGAACACAAGAGAATTATAAAAATAAATACATTAAATATAATAATAATAATTAATTATGGTGAGTTACGATTACGAATTACGATTATTTAATATAGTACAGTAATTGTCGATCTGTTCGGTTCCGCTTTCATTACATTCCTTCATCATAGACTATATAGTTTAGCTCTGCATACACACGTTTTGCTTATTGCCAATTCATTATTAGTTATTATTTATTTCTTTTCCATTTGTTGAATGAGTAAAGTGCCGTTTTTGGGGCCCATATCGAGGCCTGACTGTGGCGTTTAGCTTACATGGGATTCGATTATATCAATGTCAACGTTATATATATTTATATATAGTATTCCTAATAATAATGTTAATAACTTTCTGCTTAAATATGCGAACGCTTTAAATCCTTCGACCGCCTGCAAAAACCAAAGGAAAACTATTAGTTGAAATCATTTTCAGCATAAACTATTACTCACCTTAGAGCGCATCCCAGTCGGTTTGGCTGTTGTAGACCTCCTCCTCCAGCCACACCGCATAGTTGGCCTTAAAGTAATCCGTTAGCTCCACCTTGCGATCCCACCAGCCGGAATGGCCAAAGAATGCAAAGTCCGAATGCGTTAGTATTTCATCACTGGGAAATCCGCCCTCGACGCCATAGTCATGTAGCTGCTGATTCTGTTGTCCACTGCCAGCGGTGTTACCACCACTGCTGCCATTGCCATAGCCATTGGTGTCCCTATCGCCACCGCTGTTGCCTCCACTGCCATTACCCGCATGCATATTGGATTGCTGGGCATTCTCGGCGTTCTGGGCAGCGGTACCATTGTTGCCACCACCCGCACCGCATTTCTGTGTGGCCTCTGGGTAGCGGCGCAGATTGAATCGATCGACACAGGCCCGCAAGGTGCACTCCTCAGCCTGGAAGTCCCAGGGACGCGATTCCAGATCATTGCCAAAAGCCCAGTCATCGTTGAGACGATGTCGCACCTTCGAATAGATGGCACTCAATGTCTTCATGTTGGACTTACGCCACTGTCGTCCCAAGTACTTGGTCTGCATCTTGAGCAGCTTCAGCACATACAGCTGCATCATGGCATGTCGCACCTTCAGTGTCTTCTTCAAAATTGGCGCCGACTTGAAGACGACCAGCATCATGACTCGCGAATGTTTCCATTTGATAAGTTTGTTGAGAATGCGCAACAGATTAATGCACGAGAAGACATTGCGCCAGGAGTAGGGCTTGTCGGACATCTCACCGCCATAGACAAAGCTATCGCCACTCAAATCCGGCTGCTCACCAATCACACACGACGGGAAGTCAAGCAATGGAATCGAGTTCTTGGTATTCACATACTCGGTGATCGTCTGATTGAAGAACTTGAGCACGAGAGGAATGCAATTGGCAAACACCAGATGCTGTGACATGAACTCAAACTGATACACATGATTGATCTTGAAATGCTTCAGATATAGCAATATTATGGCTGATACCGCCTTGACAATGATCTCCTTGTGGCGTCCCATGTCCACAGTTAACTTGGTCGACTGCGTTGCCGTCAGTGGCATCTTCTTGGGCAGCACATCGGCCATTATGTTGATGCTCTCCGTCTTGGACTTGGATGTGGGCGAAGCAGCTAGCAAGACCTTCAGCAAGGCTATCATATATTGTGGTAAATTGGGCAATATTGCCTGATAGAGTATCTCCGCGGGCGTAAGTTTGATTTCATCCTCATAGGTGGAAATCGGATTGCGTGCAATGTCCTCCTCCTTCTTAATCTGCATGTCGGCCAAACTGACATACATGTGGCGCTGCAGGGTCTTGAATCCCTCGTGTATGGGCTGCGGCAGTCCCGCCAGACTCTCATGGTCTCCAATCAATGAATATCCAATGAATTTGTTGCGCGATATATCCAGAAACTGATCAATATCCTTTTGGCGTACTTTTGGTGTCCAGGGCAGACGTGCGGTTATCTGCACCGCTGGCACAGCAGCTGGTGGTTGTGCCAGACCAGGTTGATTGTTTGGATTCGCAGTCGACGAGTTGCTGTTGTTACCCGACGTGGAAGCGGAGGGATCATCAAATGGTCTATAGTATTGCGAGAGCTCATCCTCGCCATTGCCGGTGGCACTGCCAGTGTTGGCGTTATTGCCATTATTGGCATTTGGTCCACCCTCATTGCCCATTTGGTCCATGTCGATTTGCTCGGGCTCGTCCAGAAAGCGTTGCTTCATCAACGAACGCCTGTAGTAGACAAGTAAATCAGGATTAAGAGTGGAAAACCATTACCAAATGAAGCTTAACTCACTTGAAATTCCGTTTGGGATACTGATTCTCCAATATATCGGTTGCTGTGGCGGGCGGTGAGCTCGCTCGCATGCATTTGGTTACCTCCAGTGTGTCCTCGGTGATCGGATCCAGTCCAACTTTCATTCTGTACTCATTCTTTAGCTGCTTTAGTACATCCATGCCACCCAACCCGAGCAGCGAAACCTTCCACAACAGCAGCACCACTTTTTTCATGGGAAACTGAGGTGCTGCTCCGCTGCAGAAGCGTGTAATCATGCCCAGCAGCTTGACAGCGAGTAGTTCACCATCTGGCAAGGGACTGTTGATTTCCTGCACAAAGGACTCCGCTAGCTGTTTGTAGTCTTCGGTGCCTTTCTCGCGCTCATCCCGAATTGTCTCAGTTATGATGTACAGCACCGAGAGAATGACACGTATATCGGTGGAGTCCACTAGAGTCACGTTGGTGATTTTAACTGCGACAATGTCGGGAGAACACGCAGTTTCTATCTCCATGTTGAGCAAATCAATGAAGGAGGAGAACACACCCAGTTCATAGAGAACGATGACATTGTCTCGCGTGTTTTGATGCTGCTCCTCGTCGGATTGCACTTCGGCCCAACATCCTTGGGCCAAGTAGAGAATACAGCGTGCCGCCTGCATGCGAAATGTTCGATCTGAGACCTCCAGTTGATCCACCAGTTTCATCACAATACTCCGCTGGGAGGCAGCATCTTGTTTCTGCCAATTGGGCGGTAAATCATATAGTTCCATTTGATCCTCGAATGCCTTAACATTCATTTGGAATTCACTGAACTCCGTGTAGCTATAAAGTTCGGCGATTTCATTTTGATAGCTATCCACATCGGAGTACAGGAAGTCCAAGTCGGGGCCATCACAGTTGGCATCCACATCGTGGGTGTCCTGCTCAAACGAGTTGTTTATGGATGATAGCATCATTTAGAGGCTGTTTTTTTGGACAGGCTACAAATATGTGTGTGTTCGTGTTCGTGAATGTGTGTAACTTTGTTTGTGTGCGTGTGTGTGTGCCTATGGAAATGTGTATCCTTGTTGGGCAGTACGGCTGCTCGGGGCGCGCCTCTTCGATCTCTACACTTTGATAAAAGCGCGCATAATACTAGTTAAGTGTGTTAAACACAGCATTTCACTATTAATTTTGCAATCATAATTATTAAGCTAGCCTATCACGAAACAGCAAGCACAAAAGAAGAAAAATTTTTAAGTGTGGCCAAATGAAAAATTTTAGTTCTTACCAAAAACACAGCTAGACACGTATCGATTGAAGAATCGATTAAGACATCGATTTATATATTTTCCCACTATTATCAGGGGCGCCAGAAATAAAAGATTGTTTTGATTCAATTTTTTATTTAGGTATTGTATTTGTATTGAGTAAATTATAGATATGTGAAGAACCATTTTCATTAGAAATTCAATACATTGTCGACAAATGTTATAAGCTTTAAGAATAATTTTTTACGGAATACCTATAATAAGCTATCGATTATTCTTATCGATATATACATACATACAAAGAATTTGGGACAGCTATTTATTTGTGTTTCGACTCGGTGCCGGTATCAGTTTATATTTGAGCTTCAGAAAAGAACGATTACGAAATAAGTAAGCAAAGTTTAACGTATTCATTAAATCATAAATAAAGCATATCTATAGTTCAATTGTGAGATTATATGATCAAAGAGCATAAGCAGGTGATATTTTTCTGTACTTCGGTGTACTTTGTACCCAGAGGGCCAAAGCGGTGAGAGTGCATATCAGCGTGAGCTTGCACATTCTTATTGGCACAGCTGTCGGAGACAATACTCACACACACATACACATTCATCGCGTCTATATTCAGAAATTATTATTTTAAAGGTTTTATTTTGTGAAATTGTGTATTTGTCATTTAAAGAAGATGGCTGGTCGAACTTTAATATCATTTCTGCTCGGTGCATTTGCTACAGCCTTGGGCACCTACATCTACTTAACCATGCAAGTAATTACTACGATATTACCCTACGATAATACCTAGGTCTACATTACGGAATTCATTTGCATGCCTAATCAATTTAATAGGTCTATCAACGCATATCTCACACGCACACTTCTTATCAAAAATGTACATACTCAATGCGGTATTGAGTGTTGACTCATACGAATCGACGATGACCTTCAAGTTTTTATTATGACGCCGCATTTTCCGACTGTTCTCCTTCTCGCTCTCGCTCTCTGTTTGGACTGACACTTTTGTGATAATGACCGATAATACGTTAGTAAACTGCAGCTACAATACGATAAAAACAATTATTAGATAATTATGGTAGTTTATTATTTGAAAGTAATCCTATTATAGTAAACTCATTGAAATTTTTATCAAAGCGAAGCAGGAAAACACTTGTAGAAACCAAGTCTAAACTTACTACATTATTATTTTTGATAAAGTTGTTAGTTCAATAAATTAAACAACTATTTTTGATTGAAATACTTGAGATAATATTCTATCCTACCCTTTCAATTAACAGAAGAGTAGGCTATATTCGATATTGATTTTAAATAGTTTACGGTTTTATCGGTGTCCTGATTCCCCTGACTATTTGCAGACCTGCTATTAACTATGAATCTCAGATACATTCAAAACCTATCGCAGCAAGCACTGAGATGCAGCAAGCTAACAAGCAGAATTGCACCAATAAACAGAAGAAGCTTTGGTCTACAGCAATCGATAAATGTTAAGCAGTTGAGTCAGTGTCATCGCTATTGCGTTGTCCTGTTCCCGCTGTTAACCCTCACCACTAGTGTCAGTTGCAGTGCTGCCGATATTGCAACAACACAGAAGTCACAATACTCCACAGCAGCTGCCGTGAGTAGTTTGTGTAGAATTTGCCAAGTTTTGCTGCGACTAATACTAAATTTAATTGCTTTAACTAAAATAAATTGTTGCTTGTCGTTTCTGTTTTTCGATCGTAGTTCGTTTGCGCCAATCCTTCAATTACTAATTCATTTTGATTGCTAATGCCCTTTTATTTTTGTTCCAGCTCGACATGTCTGGCGGAGATTACAAGAACGCTGCTTCTATCTACGAATTTACCGTGAAGGACACACACGGTAACGATGTCTCGTTGGAGAAGTACAAGGGTCGTGTCGTTCTGGTCGTGAACATCGCCTCCAAGTGTGGCCTGACCAAGAATAACTACCAGAAACTGACAGATCTGAAAGAGAAGTACGGCGAGCGTGGTCTGACCATTCTGAATTTCCCCTGCAATCAGTTCAACTCCCAAATGCCCGAAGCCGATGGAGAGGCTATGGTCTGTCACTTGCGTGATGCCAAGGCCGACATTGGAGAGTTGTTTGCCAGGGTAAGTCTTGTACCCAACCACTGTACACTATCAATTGCTTATCCAACTTTCCCTGCTCTTAATAGATCAATGTTAATGGCGATGATGCCGCTCCGTTGTACAAGTACTTGAAGGCCAAGCAGACAGGCACCTTGGGCAGTGGTATCAAGTGGAACTTTACCAAATTCTTGGTGAACAAGGAAGGCATCCCAGTTAATCGTTATGCACCCACCACTGATCCTATGGACATTGCCAAGGATATCGAGAAATTGCTTTAGATCTCTAGTCTACGTTAATACACATACAAATATAACTTTAAATTAACTTTTTGTCGAGCTTTGCAAACTAAAAATTAGTTGTGTAGCACCTGGTAAGCGTCTTTATGAGTTTAACGCCTTATCCTTAATAAAATACAGTGTTATTATAAAGAAAGGTCTTTTAATGTTTGAGAATTGGTAGTAGGACACTTCTTAAGTACCAGAAAGTAATATGGTTATAAGAGTTAAACTGTGAAAAGGCTGAAAACGGGGCCATTAACATTAAAAATGTTATCCATTTAGCATATAAGAGCGAGAATATTCATGCATAGCAGCAAGCTTGCCACAGAGCACTTGGCGCATAGCAGCCAGCTTGCCACAGAGCACTTGGCGCATAGCAGCCAGCTATCGAGAGAGATTTGAGTGAAGCTTTATACAATGGTGGCGTATAAGGCGGTGGTGTTAATTTGTCCTGAATAAAAGGCATTACCAAATGGGAACTTACCTGCATGATGGCCAAGCGTGCTTGTCTATATAGCGTGGCTAGTATGTTCTTGTTCATAACAACCCCGGGACCTTTGTTGGCCGATCTGACCAGTTTGTAGTGTACCCAGACCATGTCATTCTCGGGATTCGTCATAAAATATGTAATATACACGCAGAAGTGGGAAAGGAGAGTACTTTGGGCTCTACTTTCAGTACTAACTGAAATTTAAAATAGAATATTTCTCGATTTTGGTTGAAATTTCAAAGATATATGTAAATTTGTGTTAGTTATACTTCAAATTTGTAGTGTTTGAACAAAGTATTATTTTTGAAAACTCCCGTTCGATCATTTTGGTTTTTGTTTATTTATTTATTTAAATAATTATGTATTTTCTGGGTGCATTTAATCATTAAATTAATTAGTATTATTATTGTTTATATAAGGTTCATATACGTATACGTATATTAATATATATTTCTATATATATCTGTATAATCATCTTCTATTAGTTTTTTCTTTTTTTAGCCGTTTTCATCATCTCTTTTTTGTTCTTTTTCTTCTTCTACGCCTACTGAGTGTTTCTTCTTCATCTTTTTCTATTTCTTCAACATTTTGAGACTTTAAGTTCTGGTTTTTGAACATATACACATACAGTTATTGGATTTTTCTGGTACATTAATACAGTTATTTGTGGGATTTTTTTATTTATTTAAAATTAAAATGATAAACTGCAAAACGCTTTTTCTATTTACTGCACAAAACACAAAACAACTGTCGCTAGTTTGAATATTTATTTATATTTATTTAGTAGTTAATTTAGTTAAGTTAGTCATAGTTGTTAAATGTTTTATATGCATGTGAGGTGTATGTCTGAGTGTACGTGTGTGACAGTTTATGTTTACTGTACTTGTCTATGTATTTAGTTATTGAGATTTTAACAAATTTTATAATTAGTATTAAGCAATTGGCGACATTTTTGTACACGCTACGAATACGGCTAAAAATACCTGCACATTCATGTTTCAATATTTTCCGAAAATCGTTTTTAAACTCTTCCTCTCATGTGCCTAAGTTTTTTTTGTTTTAAATATTTTGGGTCACTCTATGGCAGGCGCTTGTTTAATTGTTTAATACGTTGTTGATTGTTTTTATATAGTAGTAGTATGTGAATGTGTTTGTTTGAGAAATGTTGGGAGTGATTTGATTTTAAACATTTAGTGGAGTGTATGATGTGTAGTCGTAGCGTATATAAAGTTATATATAGTAATTCCCAAATTTGTTTTTCAAAATCAATAGCCAAATACATATCTTGGTTGAATTTATTATTTTATATTATATTAATTATAATTCATAACATTGAAATATACATATATAATTCCATTTGCTGTATTTTTTTCATTTTTTGCATCTTTTTCTATATCATTTCAAATCAAATACGACAAATAATCAACAAATTGTGTGAGAAGCGCTTAATTTAATCGTTGAACTTTATTTTTGTGACATTTTTTAAGTTTTTTATTATATAGTTAACTGAAGATTGCAACTAAACAATTTATTTAATATATTTATATATATATTTTTTTGCTAAGAGATTTTTATTTTCATTTTCCTTTGTTATTGTTGTTCTACATTTGTTTTGCTTTTCAAATATCTTGCTGCACAGTAATACATTTATTTAATTTATTTCTAGATAAGTAATTCTGTTTATCTCTGTCACGACTTTTTTTTGGATTATACATTTCAAATATTTGTAACTTTTTCTTATTAGTTTTAGTTTAGGAACAAAAGCTTAGATTTTGTCCAAAGTTTGTTCGAAAATTTCTTCATCTTCTTCCGTTTTGGGATTTGGTTTTAGCTAAGGAAACTGAGTTCAAAGAGCTGCGAATGCGAAAATCTTATTGGGAAGCAACCTGAACCTTGAACCTGGGCGCTGGCGCTCCTTGTTGCCAGCACAGTGGGCTAAGTAAGTATTTAGTACAGTATATATGTTTGTATGTATTATTAATATATATATATAGCATAGCTTTTTATTTATATTTATATATGCATACTATATATATGTATATATATTTTTATATAGTTTATGCATGAAATAATGTAACCATAAACAAATTAGCAACAACTTTAATTTGTCCGGAGCGTCGTCTCTTTTAAGTTTTTATTATAATTATTATTTTATTACGAGTCATAATTTTACTTAAAATTTTCTTCTTTACGTAGAAATTATTATGTGTTTTTTCTGTTTTAGTATTTGCAATTCTCGAGATTTTTCTAGTTTAACTGAGTTGAATTTTCTTATTTGGTTGGGTTTGAGATGTTTTTTGGTTTTGCTTTGAAAGTTTTCTATTGGCTTTATAAGTAAATGCCATAAATAATTACTTATAGGCCTCCTTGCTTGACTTCGACCGCACCCCCTGCCCCTGCACCGGCGTCCACAGCCCCGTGTCCGTTATCGACCAGGGCCGATTGTTCCACAGCTGGACGAGCCGGTGCCGGCCCTGGTTGGAATTGGGGTCCATAACCATACTGATTGCGATATTGTGATTGATCCGGTTCGCCGCCAATGAAGCCAAGTTTATCTGCACGACAAAATGTTCTTGTTAGTAAGGACAAGATAAAGCCAAAGAAAAGATATTTCCAGTTTCGAGTTGTTCAATTACATCGATATACACAATTAAACGAGTATACGCCAAAAATAATATGTATGTATGTATGTATGTATTTTACACTTCTTCTTTGAGTGAATTACGAGTCGTTTTACTTGTATATATATGTGTGTGTTAGAGAAGCAAAATGAAACAGATCCCCCACCTCCACATGTATGTACGTGTGTGTGTGTGTGACTGTGTGTTTACATGTATGTGTGTATGTACACATATTCACTAGTTTTCTGCTTTATGCATATTCTTCTCCCCACCCCACTTTTTTCGCATTCTGTTTTGCTGTTCAACTGTTGGTGCACATTGTCCAAATACGTATAGAAATTAAATGCATATATGTAAATTCACATTGGAAACGACAACATCAATAATTGTGGAATGAAAATAATAAAATACAACACATTTCAAAATGATTTCGGGTTTTGCGTACGATAACGATAGCGATAGCAAACTTACAAACATGCAGCAGAAAATTATAAATAATCGACAAGCATGTAAATTGTTATTGTTGTTGTTGCTGTTTGCTTACAGTGTTCGTTAAAATTTTTCGTATTGATCGAATGGAATTTGTGAAATTTTTAGTGAAATGTTTTTGTTGTTAGTTCTATTATTTTTTTTTAAGGTTGTTGTTGTTGTTCTGTTGGTTTTTGAGCATATTTTTTGGATTTTTATTGTCCAGTCGCCACGTCATCGTTTGGACTCGGTGGGTCTTCGGTCAATTTATTAGGCAATGGAGTTCTCTCGATTGTCGTTGGTGGTGGTTCGGAATTGATAGTGTGTTGTTGGTGTTGTTGTTGTTGTTGTGGTGGTGCTATTGATGCTAGTGGTGTTATTGGTGTTGGTATGGATGCATGAGACTGCTTCAAAACAGGAGTCGTAGTTTTGTCATCATCATCATCCGACATGAAAGGTTCTACGAGAAATTTCGAATTTGTTTTCAATTGCAAATTTTGATACAAGCTCTTAAAAGGTGTAAATTTAAATATAACAAGTGTGTTTTCCAAATTCTCAATACTAAATTAATCCATAGATGTACTTGTGCCGATAATACGTAGAAACTTAAGAGTGAGATCAGTGATTTATAGTGCACCTAGCGATAAAAAGTATTTCTATTTCTTGGTTTTTCTTTTTACCTCATCAAAATAAAAGTTTAAGAATTTCATTTCAGTATGTCTTATTGTTAATAAAGTTTAAAGCTAAAGCTTGCACATAAGTATTTTTTTATTCTTCGTCTTTCTCTGTAAAATGTTGGAAAAATATTGTGGGTGAGTGTACAGTAAATTGTGGACGTGGACGTGGGTGAGGACAAGGATTATTGTTGTTTGTGGTGATTTTGACAAAAAATTTCAGTGTTTTGAGAGACAATGAAAAGAAAACATTTATAAATTAGTAAAATTAAATCATATTTAGAATATTAATAATAATTCTGCAGTACTTTATGCATTTGCTTTTGTTTTCTGGTCAATTGAGCCGATTTGGGTTGAGGTATTGGTCCAAACTACAGCTACTAATTACCTGAAAGTTTGAATATGTATGTGACAAAGGACATTGAGGCTGTTTCTTGTTATTGTTGTTAATTTATGGTCTAAAAACATGACAAATACACTAAACAAATAATCACACTGATTACGAATTAACTATTTCAACTATTTCAATTATACATTGAACAAAGGTTCCTACAAAGTACGGGTAGAAATCAAATTAGTATGGGTAACTCGGCCATACGCGAGTATTTAAACGGACATTGGGTATTTTTGGGGTTGTACTATCAACCCAAAACATGTAGAGTAACAAACATAAACAACGATACAAAGATATTACAGGGTATTAAGTATAAACAAAAACAACACACGGCCTTTAATCAAATTACCGAACCTGGTGCTTATGGAATCGTATGGAACCAGATGATGTTGAAGTTATATTATTATATATATTTTTTGATATATATATAAATAGTTTTGATTTGTGGTTAGTTGGATCGCATGATAAGCTAAGTAGTACATTAGATGCAGTTTCTCGATCGATCGTTCGTTCGTTTTCTTTAGTATTTTCAATTGACAACAATTTTGGGTAGTTTGGTAAGGCGTCTCTAAATATATATACATATATATATATTATTCAAATTCAGTACTTAAGCGAACGACGATCGTCCGTGCGACAGTTGAACTTTTTAGTTTATTTTCTGGTCTACTCGTCGAATTTTTATTAAATGAGTTTTGAATTTGATTTGATATTGTTGGGTTGGTTTTTAGCATTGCATTGTATTACTAATTTGCTAGTTTCTTAAAGATAAGTTGTTTGGTTTTTTAGCAATCTACATAAAGTTACCTAGAGAAAAATTAGTGACGGAATAAAGAAAAACAAACAAACGAATTTAGTTTTAGTGTTTTCCAAATATAAAACAAAAAATAAGTACTTATTTCAAAGTTTCCAAATAAATTAAAATAAAATAAAAAGTTTTTGGGGACTTCTATATGGATAGTGTGGTGGGTGTTATTCGTATGTTTGTGTATGTATTAGAGTATCTAGTTGTGTCTCTGGTTGTAGCAGACAGTGAATTTGGAATTCCGCACGTAAAAACTTACTTGCTATAATGGCAACAATGACCAGTCCAATAATGCCCATTATGATCATCATCTGTAAGTATTTTTATGTTAAGTTGTGACTAGGGAACCGGATTTTTGAACACGAACCTTCAAATTCTGCAGCCAGAACTTTCGTTTTAGTTTTCCCGCCTGCTGTTCGAACTGCGAGGCGCCCTGTTGCAAGGCATCGGCACGATCATCCAGCTCCGAGAGCTTAGCATCTCGCTCCAGGACCTTCTCGACATTCGTGCGCATAATATCGACGACCTGGAATTGGGATTCATATAGTTGTGACTAATTTCAAAATAGAATTGTCTGCTTACCTCATCGACTTGGGCCTGCGTCTGTTGCAAGCGCTTTTGTGCCGCAATTTGTTGCGGGTTGCGTGGTCCGCCCACAATCTCACCATCGCCACCCTCGCCCGCTGGTGGGCCATCGGTTGGTGGTGCATCGCCAGCTGCTGCAGCGTCCGCCCTGTGGAGAAAAATACACTCTCATTAGTCATCAATAAAAGGGGAATTGGCTTACGCGTAAGTCTAATCAACTCCCCATTGGGATCTCGAAATTAAGTACTCGGGGACTTTGGGGGTTTCAAATATACACATGTGTTATAAGATAGTACATTACGTGTGTGTGTGTGAAAATGTAATATATGTATATGTATGTGCATTTGTAAGGATACAGTTACTCTAGTTACTTTGCTTATATGATTATATAAGATGTACATACATAATTAAATTGAAACTACTGTTAATATTTTATTAAACACTTTTTGGGAAAGTTGCTCAATACTTTTTAACTATTATTTAAATGAAATAATCTCGTTATAGTCCATTCTAGTATTTTAGTCAAGTGAAAAAATATAAGAATGAGTCGCATTGGTAAATTTTGGAAAACGGCTGATGTTTTGTTTTTAAATGTGGCAATATTTAAATTATGCGTAAAAAAAAAACGATGTACATATATCCCTATAAGCCAGGTTATTCAGACATTGAAAAAATTTATTTTTGTTTTATTATTGTATTGTATTATTTACAAAATTAAAAAAACTGGGCATAGTCAAGCAGCCCAACTCTAGAGTTCCTACACAACCGATTATTTATTTTAGCTTATTTACAGAACTTCAAAATGTGCCAATCTTTTATTTTGTACAAACAATTAGTTGACTCACTGTACAAATGACACTGCGTATGAGTATGTGTGTATGCTTGTGTTTGTGTTTGCGTTGGTATGCGTAGTGCTTGATTTCTAGCCGGGCTACTCCCTCTCACATTAGAGCTTGAATCAAGACACTTACGGTTCCTTATTCTTGTCTTTCTTGCCCATTTTCAAGGCTTTTTAAACTGCAGCATATTTAGCAAATAAGTAAAATAATAATTAAATATTTGTGCAGCTGGAAAAACAAATCCGCATTTCTTTTAAAACTCTGACTCATGTATTTAACTTTATCGATTTTACGGTACGGGAAAATTGCCATGTGATGCCACACGCAAATAGACGTGGACATGGAAAATGTCCAAAAAATACGTTTTTGTAAATAAAAAGATCATCATTTAGATGGAAAGTATTTTTAGAGATATACCATTGTGTTATACATACATACAAACATACATATGCATTATGTATATTAATAGTGTACGTACCACACACACAAAAGGAATCAAAATGAACGAGGAAAGAGAAATCAATAATTTGCCATCACTTACATTGCTTTCTGTTTGTTGCTGCTGCTCTTTCTGTTGTTGTATTAACAAATTTAAACGTCGTTTGCGTCTCGCACTTTGTACCGTGTCCGTTTACTGCACTTTCCCAACGTCTTTCAATTGAGAGCGCCGGAATGATGGGCCTGAGGGGTTGATTGCTGTCGGCGCGGGGGAATGAGCAGGTGCTGGGTGCAGCGTTCGTTGTTTTTGTTATGCCTACGCTCTCTCTTTCTGTCTCTCTCTCAATCGCTGGACGTTCACGCTCCTACGCCCTCTCTTGTTCTCCTTTTTTTTGTTTTTGTAAGCTTTTTTCACCAACTATTCGTCAATGAATTTGCGCTCCAACCTCAACGCACAGACACACACAAAACGTCTCCAAAACGGCTGTGGTTAACAGTTGCGGGGGACACTGGCAAAGATGTACATATGTATGTGTGTGTTTTGTATGTGTTGGTGTGTGTATGTACGGGTTCCACTTGCCACGACAGCCTTTGCAGCAGAGCTCTACGAAGGAATTCTTTGGCTGAGTGCGTTGAAACTGTTGTGGATGATAGAGAACAAAAATAATTGCAACTATTTATAGAATAACCGTAATTTTGTTTATTTCATTCGTCTGAGCCGTTAATTGCTAAAGTTTACTATAATTACATCCGCCCACAACTCCACTCAATTATTCCTTAAATTCACAATTATTAATTTAACCGTTTTAGTTGCATACTTTCAGGGGCACTATAAACCACTTCAAAATATCATGGTAAAGTAGTTTTCCATGCTGCAATAAGCAGTGGCAAGTTGCAAAATTTTGCTTTAGCTACAGCAAAAGGAAAAAATCAATGAAATTTTTACACAACACCGTTATTTTATTTTTTGGATTCGTCAAGATTAACTTTCGTTTAAGGATTAATGAACTATTTTAGAGTTGTGGTCAATTGAGTTTTGCATTGCCAAACACATTCTTCAAGAGTTATAATATATTTAAATAATAAATGAATTAAATTTACGCAGCACAAGGAAAATTTTCACTTACGACGTTTTTAGCCAACTGCGAAAACTTACAGCTTTGCTAACTGTTATGTGTATTTGGGGAAAAAGCTCGTTTCAAAGAAGGACGAGACCGAAAAGCTCTCAAAACTGGCATGTAACGAGTAGCTTTTTGGCGTTTGTAACGAGTACGCATAACAGTACCCAACATTGCTATATTACAAACTTTTGGGCTTACAGAGGTTTTCGGAATTTTGTCTGTATCCATACACGGTACATCTTTAGACCTCGTCCCCGATTGACCTGTAACCTTCTGTCCACAATTAGTTGCTCCTCTTTCAGTCCAGCCTTTTGGAACATGTCTCGAAGCTCCTGTTCGGTGAAAAAATATACCATAGTTCCATCGCCTCGAACGTAGAAATTGTCCTCCAAACACTTCCCACTCTTGAAGCGCAATTGCGCAAGGTCATAGCGCCCGTAGTCCCGAAATATCAGAAGTCCGCCGGGTTTCAGATAACGATAACAGTTCTGTAGCACCTGCTGCATTTTAGCCGGTTCAATAGCGGACAACACAAATATCATTACAATAATATCCTGTGAGTTCTCTTCGAATGGAACCTGCCACTGCTCCTGCGTGGCATCCATAACAAAGACCTCGCAGCGCTTGGCATCAAATTGTTTCTGGCTACGTAGAATTTCAATTGCTCGTTCCGAGAAGTCACAGCCATAGACCCGAAGTTCCGCCTCTGTGCTATACTGGAGAATGGGCAATATGGTGTTCCCAACACCGCATCCTAATTCAAATATGTTACGAGGCTTAGAGCTCTCGTTGGCCTCCAGCGGTGCGAGCTCAGGGAACTCTGTGAACAGCCAATGGCGATCTTTAAAGAACCTGTTGTCGTGTATGCCGTAAAACGAATCCCAGAACTTTGGAGCTTCGGACTGGAAACGTTCCCGCTGGTCATCAGTCATTTTGACAGTTGAATTCTTTTCGACAGCTGCTTGTGCCGCCTGCTCCTGCTCCACATCCCATACCACGTGGTCCCTGTCGAGTATAGTTTAGAACAAGTGTTTTGTGAGTAATATTTTCGGCGGAGTTCCAGTACCATGCATTAAACTCGAACACCTCACGCGCATCATTCAGTATCCGTTCACCGGCTCCACTTGGTTTCTTGCGCTGGCGCGTGTGCTCCCAAGTTTTGCTGGCAAAGCTCCGCGGCAGATATTTACCAAGCGTTGTGTTTAAACACATCGGCGTCATCTTTGAGCAAGCGAGTGCCAAACTGCGGGCGCTTATCATTATCATCGGCAGCAGCATCTAGCGGCTGACTCGTTTCGCTCATATTATGTTGTTGTCCAAAAAGAATAATTCTTTAAATTAAAATTGTAAACAAATAAACACGTTAATGTTTTGGCCATATGGCGTGCAAGGTGGCCAGATGCCATCCACTTCTCATGTGTGGCAACGCCAATTTTTGTGCGGTCTATCGGCTGACCGCCACCACTTATCGGTTAGTATAACAAAACCGCAAACATTTTTTTTGTTGTGTGTTGTTGCGTTATCTGCAGCAAAAATAAAATTTCAAATCAAACAAAGCAATAAAAGCACTGATCAAAAATAATCAAGTGAACGTGTGTGTGCAATATAGCATTGTGCGGAAATAAAAGTAACGCTTAAAAATGATGAACGAAGCGGCAGCACTCGCTAACATGATACCGTACGACACAATTGGACTCTATGAGCAGCCAAAGCCCCGTTTTATCTTCAAAATGCCTCGGGTGGTGCCCGATCAGAAGTCCAAATTTGAAAGCGACGAACTCTTCCGGCGTTTGAGTCGAGAGAGCGAGATTCGTTACACTGGCTATAGGGAACGGAGCATTGAGGAGCGTCAGGTACGCTTCATGAACGGCTGTCGCGAGGGACACACTGAGACGAGCTTCGTGGCATCTGGAACAAATCTGCAACTGGTGTTCAATGCCAATCAGAATCCGTATCAGCACGACAAGGAGTGTGACTTCGACAAGGAACACGGCAAGGTGCACATCAAATCCTATTTCATAATGAACGGCGTCTGTGTGCGCTTCCGTGGCTGGTTGGATCTGGAACGTTTGGATGGCGTCGGGTGTTTGGAGTACGACGAACGTCGTGCCATACACGAGGATTTGATACTACGTGATCAGATCGATCGCTATAATCAGCGGCTACGTGAATTCGAAGACACCAAGCGGGCGTATCGCGATAATCGCCAGGATGAGATGGAGGCAGTGCGACGTGGTGTCGCTTCCGGCGGCATTGGTGTGGGCGCCAGCATGTGGCGACGTTAGTTGGACTTTTGGACGGCAGCAGGGCCGTCGTCGTCAGCAGCACAACAGCAGCAGCAGCAACAACATCAGCAGCAGCAACAGCAGCCGCAGCATCATGAGACTCAATTTCCAAATACTCAATACTTTATGGATAACTAAAGGTGTTTCTCCAATCCCAAAAAAAAAGAAAGAACTTACAATTAAAACACACTTGCCACCAAATGGCCAGTATCGTCAAAGATTTGGCTACGAAAATGCTCCTAGAATTAGTATTAGCACTTAGTAAGCATATTAAATATTTAACGTATGCTTGTAACTCTATTTAAGCATAAACATTTTATTGTGAATTATGGTGACGTATATATTTATATTTAAAACAAAAACACACAATAAACTTACGCATATAAATTCCGAGATTTTACATGATACACCCACATAAAAATTATAATCGTTGTAAGCCAAACAAACCGACTATTTATTATACACTAACTGAATGTGCTACGATCGGTTCTATTCCAGTTTTATTCAGTTTAATGAGTTTAAAACTGTTCACACTTTAATTGACCAAGTTTACACGCGTTTATCAACTGGTCCTCATAACTCATTCTGTCAGGGGCTAACAACAGTAATAGCTAGCAATAGCTTAAGATTGTAAAAATGCTCATAAAAAACAAAACTCCTATATTTAAAAACTTCGTAGATCAAAATGTTTTTCGAACTTACTGAATTCAATTCAAATATGTTGGCTAAATAAACGAATTCATTTACTGAAACTGTATACATTTGGTTTGTTTTTATATATTTAAGTAAATAATCTGATACTTTTCTAGCTATAAAAGCTGAAGTGCCAGCACTAAGCGGTGCTCTCTAGCGCTCTAGCCCCCTCCCCAGCGATAACAGCTGCGAGCCTAACATAGTTGGTAATAAAATAGTTTTATTTATTTTCTTGTTGATGCAAAGTATTGTTTATATATTACGGTAATATTTTTAAAGACACTATAACACTAAGAAATACAATTAAATGGATTAGAGTCCGTTTAACGGAATTGCAGCGTGGAAATGCGTAGACCAATGGATTCCCTGCCAATCTGGCTGACCTCGCAGATGGAGCAAAGTTTACCCTTGAACTGTGGATCGTAGGAGGAGCCACAGAAGGGACAGGTCACCTCCGGTTTGCCACGATACAAAGGCTTCCAGCTGATGGCGCATATGTTGAATGGATTGAATTCGTCGTACTGCAGTTGATGCTCATCGATGGGATTCACCTCGCAGGCCTGCAGAATTTTGCGCACTTGTTGTGCAACCTCTGGACGTGGAGCCAGCTCCAGCAGGCGACGTGCCAGCGATGCCGCTGTCTTGTAGTTCTTCAGCTTGAAGAACATGTTGAGCGCGGTGCGGAGTGTGAGAATCTGATGAACCGGCTGCAGTTTACAGTGCGTGAAGTAGGCGGCCATCTCGCAGAGACGCTTCTGTTCCTCGAGCGTGGATTTGGGCATGCCCTTGCGCACGGTTTCCATCTTCAGGCCAACAATGTACTCGGCACAGATCTTAAGCAGCTGCTGGGCCTCGGCTGCGTCCAGTTTGGTCTCCACCACCAGCAGTGGAATACTAATCAATATGGAGTGGAACTTGTCGATGGCCTCGGTGAATTTGCCTGTGGTGGTCATCTGGTAACCAGCCTGTAGACGTGACACCAGCTCATTCAGCTTAATCCCCATAGCCGGACGCTGGAGTTTGGCATTGGTTTCACCAAAGTTGCGCAGCGGATAACCCGTCAGGGATTGCAGATTGGGATTGGCTGTGTAGCTGGTGCGGGCACAGGCATAGTTCTGCAGGAAGAGTGTCTTGAAGGGCTTGAAATTGACCACACCTAGCTGATCATTGAGCAGACGGAAGGCGCTCTCAAAGGCGCCAGCCTTGACATGATCCAGAACCAATTGAGAATTGTTGGCCCAGTGTTGTGCTGGTGACAGTCCCTTGTTGGGTGCCGCATAGTAGTTGCTATCAAGGGCAGAGGCCTTGATCTTGGATGCCAGTTCAACGGGCACCACCAGATCATCATCGCCCACATCCCAGCCACCGCCGCCGCCAGCCTCATCCTGTGCCTCATCGTTGCTCAAAGCATCGTGCATTTCCTCATCGCCATCATCGTCCTCGCCCAATCCCAGATCAGCATCAGCGCCCCAGCCATCACCACCGCCATTATGCTCATCCAAGAGTGCGGCATCCGCATTGATGTTAAGAGCTTGACGTGCTGTGGCGCTGCTGCCGGCACGCGTCACCATGGCGCCTTCGAAGAAGCCCTTGGAGACAGACAACAGTGGCCAGTTGGTCTCCAGCTGCTGGATGGGAACAGGCGGCTGCAACAGCTGCGCATTCTCATTGATCTCCGGCAGTGCGCTTCCCTCGGCGGTTATGGTCGCGCCCAGTGACTCGCTGAGCTCATCTAGACCATGAGTGGCAGCGGTTAGATAGGCCAACGAAAGTTGTCCACAATTCTTGAGTATGCCCACGCGCTCCTTGACATCGCCCAGCAGCAATGCTCCCTGATACTGAGCGGATATATCCTTGCGAATCTCAGCAATTTTATTCATCTTCTTAAGCTTCTCCAGATTGCCAGTGATCAGATAGAGGAAGCTCAGCTTGTCAAAGTTCTTGGTGCGCTGATAGCACATCTCGACGACCTGATGATTGCCCTGAAGCAAGGCGGCTTGTCCCAAACGATCCCAGCAATCCTTGTCATCCAAAGCCTTGGCTGCCTGCAGTGCAATCTCAATGTTGCCACACTCCAAAGCTAGACCAAACCGGGTCTTCTCATCCTTAACAAAGTGCAAGGCCACCTCCGGATAGCCCTTCTGCTGTAGATACGCAATGATGCTCTGTCCCACAAGTCGAGCATTTCGCACCATGTGCAGGACTTCATCGTATTTACGTTGAATCAGCGCCAACTTGAACTTGTACTCCGTAGGATCAATGTGCAGGACACGTGTGCGACACTCTCGATCCAAGCAGAACACTTGATTACCCTTGACACGTGTCAAGTAGATGGGCAAGTCCAGCGTACGTATGATGCCATGATCGCCATTGGTGATGGCATATTTAATGTGATTGCTGGTCGTATAGATGAACACACCGGACTCATCCCAGGCACCAGATTTGACACGGCAATTCTCCTGAACGGTGCACAAGTACTGCAGCCGACGATCGCAGATGGTCACCGAGTGCTTGCAGAGCAGGGCCACCAAGGACATGTCTGGGGACCAGACAACATAGCGGCACTTGGCCAACTTGATGCTGCCCACGGAGACCAGACGTTGCACTTCATAGAGGGTCACATATTCGGGGTCACGTATGAGCAGCATGCCGGTACCCGCATAGAAGATCTCCTCACAGAAGGTGGGTATCTTCTTGGTCACCTCGTTCTTAAAGTTCTTCACCACCAGCTGCTGATTGCGATCCAGCACAGCGAAGCGATTACGTGCCACCCAAATGGCTGTGATGCCGGAGCTACGCTTGCTGTCTGATTCATTTTGACGCTCACTCTCGCTGTCCTTGGGTATCTGACAGAGATCGTAGGTGCTGTTCTCCAGATTATTGGTGCGTATGCAGATCAAAACTGCATTCAGGGCGGGATTATAGGACATGCTGTATACGGGCGATCTGCCCGGACGTAGCTGCATCACCACCGTGTCCTTGGTGGTGGTAAAGTCCAGTTTGCGCAGGAAACGGTCCTTCACATAGTACAGCATGTTGCCGTGCACAGCATACGCGGGACGCTCACGCTCCAGCTTGAAGACCACCATGCCTACGGAAGAAACATTGAATCCACATGCTCAAAGATTGGGAATCTTTGTGTACTTACCGCCATCGTGACCGGCAGCGAACAGATTGAGTGTGGGATGAGCTGTCATAATCCAAAAGCGTTCGTTGTCGCGACGGAAGGTAAAGAGACAGACTCGCTTGGTCATCTCCCAGACTCGTATGCTGCGATCCTCGCCGTTGGAAATGATCAGATCTTGACGTGGATGGAACAGCACACAGGAGACATTGTTGTAATGACCACGGAATGTGTCTACCTCCCAAGCCTTATACTCGTTCATGCGCCAAAGCTTCACCAGACGATCATCAGCACCCGAAACAATCAAGGGGAGCGTGGGATGGAAGCTGGCCCAATTGACACCACGATCGTGACCCTCGAGCACATGCTTGACCACTGCATCAGCCTGGCCAAACAGATCTGTGGCTCCCGGATGGCCCTTCAGATGCTCATCCAATCCACCAGGTCCTGGTGCAACATTCTTCTTGCGCAATCCCGAAATGTCCCACACTCGAACCGTTTGATCCAAGGAGGCGGACACAATTTGATCCTCAGTGGGATGGAACTGGGCACACATCACATAATGATTGTGGCCAGTTAGCACACAGATGCAATTACGCGACTGCCAGTTCCAGATACGAATGGTCTGATCATCAGAGGCACTCAAGATCCATGGATACTCGTGATGGAATGCTACGGTGCGCACATAGTCCAAATGCGCTAGTAGTGTGAAGATGCAACGACGTTGCTTATAGTTCCACACCTTAATCTTGTAGTCATCGCCGCCGGAGACAAAGAGCGGCATCTGTTGGTGAAAAGCGACACTACGTACGGGACCATCGTGCTCATCGAACTTCTCCAGGAGCGTGTGCATGCGGTAGTCCCACAGCTGAATGACACCACTGTGCAAACTGGTCAGAATCCATGGTCGTTTTGGGTGGAACGATAGACCCTTGACGCGTGCCGACTTTGACTCGAAGTTGGTCAACATTTTCTATGTTTTATTCTTGCTGCCGTGGCGGTGTCTCAAATTGGGTACGGCCTTTCTTATCCAGTTAGCGCCGTGCACTCAGTTCTGTGAAACGAAAACACGCCTTAGAATGTCGGGCACATTAGAAAAAAACTTAAAACTATTTAAAAGCAATTTAATTAATTATTTTCATCAAAAACACACACCAATTACACAAAATTTTCAAGTGACACGTCAATTATCTTCTTCTACTTGCAGCAATTTGCGGGGCTGCCAACCTGCACGCCACCAGCTGAGCAGTGTATCGGTAATGTTATCGATAAGCGATAAGTCGAATTATTATATTTCTTACGATATTCGCGCAGGTTTTGTTTACAATTGTGTAAGATAATGAAATATTAAATATTAAAAATGACGCTAGCGCACCGTGCACTCTTCACCTGGTTCATCGTGTTGGTGTTTCTGATCTTGCTCTGCTTACGGTTGGATCCACGCACCACCTGGAACTGGTTTGTGACATTTACGCCGCTTTGGTTCTACGACTGGATCCTAATAATTTACGTGCACATCAAATTCATACCGAAATGGAGAAATCTCAATCGATTAACTGATCTACTGCTGCTCTACAAGTGGAACATAGGCGGCGTGTTGCTAACCATCACGTCCCAAGTGATGATATGCATGACCCTCGAGTATCCACAGCAGATACCCATCTATGTGGCCATGGCTCCTCTCATGCTCCTACTGCTTACAGCCATCGTCTACGTCGCTGGAAAGCTGAGGCAACGCGAGGGTTGGCTTAAATAATTACATATTCCACATATTTTTAAAACTATTTATATTTATTATAAGATTATTCAATAAGTTTACTTTATAAATTGAATCTGATTAAAAGCCGTATTTGCTTTGGGTGGCGCGACGGGTTTGACGATTGGCCGACCACATGGCCTGTAACTCGGCTTCGTTGGCCTTGGCCTTGTGAGCGAGATATGTGATTTGATGCTTCCGCCTTGTGCCGGCCACTGGCTCCTCATCCGTCAGCACGCCCGTGGGCTGATAGGTGGTTGCTGATGCCAGCGCAGTGCGCATCCATTCCTCACGATCGGGCATCACTTGGGATCCGGCTATGTCTATAACTTGCATTTCCTTTGTCTCCTTACGTCGTCGCTTGGCATTCTTGCCCACCAGTGCATCCATGGCCTCGTTGTTCAATTGCTGTTCCTGGTAGCGTTTCTGTGCCAATCTTAGTTCCTCCGTTTGCTGTTCAGCTGCAGCCGCTTCCGCTGCTGCTGCTTCTGTTGCACGGCGGGATTCTTCTGCCAAATATTTGGTGCTTGCCTCCGCCATTTTCGCTGCACGTTTGGCAACCAGTGCGCTGATCTCATTGCTGCTCACTTCGGGTAGTTTCTGTTCGCTGTTCAGCGAAAAGAAGTCACCAACATTGTCCACATCTTCGTCGTCTTCACTGTCACTCACACTGACCAAAGAAGCAGCTTTCGGCTTGGATGTGGCTGCCTTTTCCGACGGTTTGCTTGTCTGTGCCTTTGTTCTATCGATTCCTTCGGTGTTGTGCGCTGCACGTCGCAATTTCACCGTATCTGGCACAAATGCCGGAGTGCTTTTGACTTTAGGAGCATTAGTAGGCAGTTTGGGAGCAGGCAGACCGCTGTCTTCGGATTTGACCGCAACTGGTTCGGTTTTCTTGGCGAAATCTCGTTCTGACTTTGCTTGAGGCAACATGCTCAGTAAACTAGTGCCTTTTTTGGGCTGCACATGTGTCTGCCTGCCCTGCTGCTTCTCAGCCTTTTCCTTATCGACGTCCGCGAAATCCCTTAACGATGGTATGCTAATTTTAACGCGCGTTTTCGCAGCAGCTGGCGGTGGTTTTTCTATACCTCTGGCAGGTGTTGCCTTTTTGTGTAAAAACTCGTCGTCCGCTTCTTCGATGATTGCTCTACCTGCCGCAGTAGTCGCGCGTGGCATGGGCAACCTGGCAAACGCTTGCGTCACTTGGTCATCTGCGGGTTGCGCAGTTTCCCTTTCGTCTTCAACATTAGGTATGGCAGTTACTTTTGGTTTGGGCAGCGATAGCGCTAACCTACCACTGGAGGTTTTCAGCTCCTGCAGGGACACCTCTCGCGGCACGTAATCATCGTCCTCATCGCTTATGTGACCATTTGTGGCGTCTACTGTTGCCTCCACTTTGAGCTTGGGCATCCGTTTTATCAGTTCCACTTGTGGTGTAGTGGATTCTTCTTCATTTTCGGACTCCTCGTCACTGCTGGCAGCGTAGGCGACAAGAGACATGGCAAATTTTTATTTAAAGTAAATATTTATTAAAATATTTGTGGAAGTGTAACTTTTATGAACGTTGCAATGTTTTTCGATATAAACAACAGCTGTTGAGCTGTATGGCCATATGGCAACGCCAAATTTTAAGCACACATTGTGGTAACACTTGCACACATAAGCTGCAGTGAGTAATAAAATTATAGAATTCATTGCCAGTTTATCAAATTTTTGCTGCTTCTACAATTCAAAATTGTAGAAACTCTAACATTTTCTAGAACAAGTCGGCAGCTGTGGTTGATTGTAAAACGTTAAGTGCAAGTAAACGATCTGGCAACTCTAAAGAGTAATCAGTTACATTTTAAAAAGTAAAATATGCAGCTGCTGGTGATAAGTTGTATACCTAGCAACAGGTAGTTTCGCCATCTGCTGCGGATCATAAAACTATAAATCTTAGGTAGCAATGCGATATGTCCACAACTCCTATATATGCCGACGATCCGTCTGACCAAAAATCAGTTAATTTCCAAACTTCAAACAGTTAAGACAATGCATCATCATCAGAATCTTGGAGACGCCACTGCTTTGGCCGGCATGATGCCACCCTACGAAACAATGGCCATGTATGAGCCACCAAAGCCGCGTTTTATATTCAAAATGCCACGTGTTGTGCCTGATCAGAGGGCCAAATACGATACTGATGAGCTATTTCGACGCCTGAGCCGCGAGAGCGAGGTCCGCTACACGGGCTACCGAGAGCGGGCCATTGACGAACGGCGCATGAGATTCGTGACTGATTGCCGCAAGGGCTATGCGGAGCTCTCATTTGTGGCCTCGGGCACCAATCTTCAGCTGTACTTCAATGCCAACCACAATCCCTATGCCCAGGAGCAGGAGTGTGACTTTGAGAAGGAGCGCAGCAAGGTTCATCTACGTTCCAGCTTCATTCTGAACGGCGTCTGTGTGCGTTTTCGTGGCTGGGTGGACTTGGATCGCTTGGATGGCGTCGCTTGCTTGGAGTACGACGAGGGACGTGCCCTAATCGAAGATGCTCAGTTGTTAGAGCAAATTGAAAGCCACAATCAACGCATGGCTGAGTCCAAACGGATCTATGCGCCCACTCCGCCACAGGATGCAATGCGTCGTTCGGCCCCGGGACCTGGCATGGGCTTGGGTACACCTCCCTCCACAATGAACGGACCGCCAATGGGCTGGTGAAACTAGTCCAAGCAACTACAAAGTCAAATCTTAGTTAATTCTTCCTCATTATATTTTTTACTTGAATAAAAGTTCATTAAGCTGAAAACTGTGTGCTTTGTAGCCCTGTTGCTTTATTTGTTACCGTTAAGGGTTGTTTGCTTCGGGGTCTTTGGCCTTAATTACATCAACTTCAACTGGCCGCCACCCTAAAAACAGACTCTCAGTCTCTCTCCTCTCTCACACAGTGTAACGCTCTCTTGCGCTCTGAGCGTACTGAGTTTGGTGGGTACATTTGTTACACTTGTTCGCAAACTGCTACACTTGGTACATTTATTATGGGGAAGCTGGTACTAGTGTACGCAAACTGTTACACTCGTTAGTACTTCAAGTGGGTACATTCTGTATTACACCGAGGGCGCTTTTTTGGTCCAACGAAAATAGGTACATTTTATGTAGACGGTACATTTAGGCGTGTTTGAGGGCGCTTTTTGTGGCATGGCAAACCACTCTCGCTAGCTCGCTCTCTCTCCCTTCCACACTGCCTCTCTCTCCCACTCTTTCGCTCTCTCGCTCGCTCTCCTGATCTGTGAGCACACATATTGTATTGATTTTCCGCCATTCGGCATTCGGCATTTGGGATGCTGTTGAAATCCGCATTTTCAGTCACAATTTCGAACGCGAGTCCGACGGATTGTTTGAAAAGAAAATAAAATAAAAGTGAAATTAAATAAAACGGCACAAAAATAAGCGAAAGAAGCGAACAATTTCATAAAAATTATACATACTTGCCAAACATTCAAAAATTTTTCTATAATTTGCGGTCGGTTTTTTTGTGTTGTTTTTCGAAAAAAGCTGCGACAAGCGCTAAAATTAGCGACCGGTGTATCGTAGGGTGATGTATGCTCTATGAGTCCCAGTACCGCGTACCGCTACGCACACCCCCCGTCGCTGCCTACCCCGCAGCAAGCAGAGAGCAGAGCACTCGCGTCCCAATTGTAAATTGTGAATTATACATATTTTGATTATATAGTACTCGGTATTTGCTCGATTTGATTGCAACCAATACAACAGAGCATAAATTAAATATATTTGCAATTGTCAGCCAAAAAGAAAACTCTGTGGCTGTGTGTGTGCGTGCGTGTGTGTGTGTGTGTGTGAGGAAAAATCAATAGTTTGCTGAAAAAAAGTTTGGAAAATAAAATTTCAAAATGCCAGCTTCGAATACCATTGTGCTAAAGAGTCTCTCGATTCTGCTGGGACTGTTCTTCATCTTTGTGGGTACACTCAAGCTAACGCCGCACATCAGCAAGGATCTCTACAAGGATTTGGTGAGTTGGAAAAATCGATGACGCTTTGTTTACCTTAAGGCGCTTCCTCCTCCCTTTCCTGCCCTCCCTGCCTTTCCCCATCGATTTCCCTGTCAGCAAGCGAACCGAAAAGAAAAACTTAGTCTGAACCACCCGAAAACTGAGTTCATATCAAAAAGTTCTGCTCGTTCTTCCTCTGCCTCTCTCCTGTCTCCTTATGTAATGGGGTCAGCGGAACTTGAGGTCGTTGTAGTTTTGGTTACACTGTAAAAAATTTAAGTCATACATTAATGCTATTTGTTGGCCTTTTTGAATATATTTAAAGTAAACTGATCCTAAAGAGCTACAGGGTATTTTGGGCACACCCACAAGTTTCTAAAGATTCACTTCAGTCTTGTGACTATACAAAAATTATCTTGTTTTAGTAATAAGTTTGTAGAAAAAAAAACATCATTTAAATACACTTTTTACACATTTCTAAAAAGAAATGTATTGTTTTAAAGTTACTATATATAAACTTTCTCCGATTTATATGTAACTCTGACTGATGCACACTGAACTCGACCCCATCAATGCCAGGCCAAATGGCCTTCAGACAGTTGGACAGATATTTAGACATATTCGAAAACGCAATGATCTTCAAAACAAAAATTTCAAAATCATACAGGCAACAAAATATATGTATAAAAATAAGTTTTTATTATCTAAACACTTTGCAGTTCCGTGCAAACAGCTGAATAAGTTTGCGGAAACTAATGTCTGTGCTGGACTAGTCATAATACCCTGTACGGCAGCAGGGTATGCACAACTAACTACACTAGCAGTTAATTATTTGAAAAGGGATTTGGTATTAAAATTGTTTGAAAATAATGTTGTGGTTTAAATGTTGAAACTGTTTACGTGGTGTGTGCTAGTCGATCAGTTTGGAACCTCGTGTAATTGCTGCTCATGGAAATAGAAATGCGTTATCCAACAATTTATGTGCTGTAAATTATGTTTTATTTAAAAACTATGTTTATACATATGTGGCTAATGCTTTCGTCACTAGCGTGGCTAGTGATACATAAACATACTTATGCGCAGCAGAACGTGCCAAATATTTATGGGAATTTGAGGCAAAAATTTGTTTACATTGTCCGCAAAGGAGGGAAAAACAACTGGCAGTGCTACACCGTAGCTGCTCGACTGTGTTATGCCCAGCTGTTGTAGCTGTGTGAGTTAAGTCACCAGCTAATAGTCGTGTCTGCATATCAAATTTTAAAATTTCTCTCGGAAGTGTTAATCAAAACATCAGCTCTTGCTTAGCTTTCGCAGCTGGGCTAAAATAATTCGTGGTTTTCGCTTTCATACCAACTCTTTTCTCTTGATTTAAGGGCCATTCACAACGTTCAATTCGCTTCTCGCGTTAATTCGCAAATTCATTTTTTTTTTTTTCTAATTTGATTTGAAAATAGATTTCTGTTGCAATTCCGCAGCATTTATAATTACCTTCGTGTTGGGAACACTTGGCGAATGCCAAACAAATTCTGAATGTGATGAGAAACACGTTGTGAGTTTTGTGTTTTTTTTTTAGTTTTAGTTTTGTTAGTGCAAACAAAATAAATATAAATAAACATTATTTGTTGCCTTCTGCTCTTGGGGTCAGCTCAAAAGTTCCGAGAGAATTCAGTGGCCAAACACAAGTCAGCGTAGCATACCCTGTGTGAAGTGTGTAACAGGTCTCAGTAGCTAAGCCCCTTCCTTAAACCCACAAACAGCTATACAAATATTTACAGCCGAACTTAAGCGGTTTATTTTTACAGCACAGTTTTTAAAATTAAGTGAAGTTTAGATAACAAAGTTATTAAACTGTGCTGTAAGTTTCATAAAAATCGGTCCAGTAACAAAAAAGTTAGAAGCACAAGTAGAGCAGTACAAGGTATATGATAGTCGGGCTAACTCTGGCATACACAGCTTGCTTGCTTATTCCTTCGAGGTTACAAAATCCCCCAAAAAGTATGCTATACATTTGTCAAAAGTGAAATTTTAAAAACCCGCTAAACACCGCAACTAATTTCCATTTTCTGGCTTGTTTTTCCAACCTTTTCCGATTGCAGCGCACAGAGTACGTGAAATATGCCAAGGTATTTCCGCTGACCGCGCTCTTTGGCGTCAAAATACCCTCGAAATGGTACAGACGCGCCGTGGGCATCTTGGAGATTGTCTGCGGCCTGGCCATGGCCTTGATACCCTATCGTAAGTGGAAGCAGCGGGTACACACGACTACCAACTAATGAAATTTCGCATCGTTTTTATAGACAAAGTCAAGAATGTGGCAAATGTGACGCTGTTGCTGCTGATGCTGTTGGGCATCTACCAGCACTGGATGGTCAGTGATCCCTTCGAGCGCTCGGGACCGGCGCTGGTGTTCACCTTCATGCTGGGCGGTCGCCTGGTGGTCTGGTATCAGACAAGTCGCAAGGAGGCAGCGGAGCTATCGGCGCTGAATCAAACACAAGCGAATGGACTCAAACAGGAGTAAACTGGAGATAAAAATGGGGAACAGGATGAAGCACTGGGACGCAAGGGGAGTGGAGGATTACTTGATCATTTATCACTGGAGAACACACATAGCAAACGAATTCAATCATTAATCGCACTTGTAAACAGCTTTGTTTTAGCACAATAAGTTGATAATTTTGTTTAAAAAGAAAAGCAAACCTCAAAACCTCTCATTACTTTCTAGTTTTTCGAAAATTTGTAGAAATGAATAGACGAAATTAATTAACGTTTTCACTTTGGTGCCAAAAAGAGTAAATAAATAAATAACACAATTGTCGTATTATATAATTCGTATATAATAATAATACATAAATAATTGCAAAGTGTTCAGTTTAAAAGTAAAAGTTAATAATAAAACGAGTCACGTATAAAAGACAAGAGTTCAGAAAACAAAAATGAAAAACGATTAAAGAAAATCATTTAAATAATTGGCCCACGAAATTTTAGCAACAATTTGAATAAATTTGAATAACTCATACTCAAAAGCGAAGCTTTTTTTTTTAACAGTTAGTTGCGTTTCTGTGATTGTGTGTAGTGTTTAGTGGCCAGCGTTCGAGATTATATATAGTTTTGCTGGTCAAGCGGTGCTCCATTTGATCCTTTTCTTGGCTTACTCCTGTCCTGTGCTGAGCAACTTCAGTGCCTTCTGCAGATTATCTATAGCCGACTTTACGTCATCATAGTTGAGAGCGCTCCCAGCGTACTTGCAATACTTCTGAGCCTTAATCATTTGTTCGGGCGTGATCTGCACATTGGCAGCGGGCACAATGGGCGTGTAGATGCCTGGATTGGGCTGAGCTGTGGGCACATATGGCACAAAGCCACCGGGTTTCTCCTCATCCACCGGCGGACTGGGCAATTTATTTGGGTTGTTCAACACCTCCTCAGCTGTGGGAGGTGTAACTGTTGGAGCTGCTGCTGGTGGCGAAGCTGGACTGGATGGCTCCTCGGGCGGCGTGTTGTCTGCTGGTGGCGTAGCACTGGCTGGATTCTCGGGCGGCGTTACATTAGCTGCTGCACCAGCTGCTTCGTCGCCAGCCAGCTCATCGGACTCATCATCGGGGAATGGACCCGGTATGGGAGTCTCCCCATTCTTCAGGCAATTGTGTATGTAGGCAGCCTTGTACTTGGCGTACTTGCGATTGTGCAGTGCCTCCTCGCTCAGCTCTCCAAAGGTTAGCAATATATCGTAAAGCACACCGCTGGAGTAGTAAGCCTTGACCACATTTCTGCAAGCACAATAGTGATAGGGCTTAAATGTTTTTACCTAAATTACAGTTTACTCCCTCTACTCACTTGCCAAAGTTCTCCTCGCGATCCTGTTTGTCGGCATAGAGAAACAGCTTTAAGGCATAGTTTTCAATATGCGCCTGGGCGGCTATTTCATTAGTTATGGCCTCATTGTCAGCCTGCTGTTTCTTCAGCTGCTCCAACCAATCCATAATTGCTATAATTTAGATTTAGAATCGCAATCAAAACAATGAGTCATAGCTCTGAATTCTAAGTAATTTGTTTTTCTTTGCTTACCTATCAACAATTTGGTCTCCTCGGCTGTCTGTGTAGACGCCTTTAGACCCACTTGCAGCGCGCTGTACAATTAAACGGCATAATAATTTGTTTGTTTTATATTTTTTCTCAAAACACAAAGGAAACTTACTAGAGTCGGGCCCAATATGCAATGACGACATCGCGAGCATCGTGCTCTTGTGCCAGCTTCAGAAAGTGCTGTATCGACTTTAACGACGGCGGACAAGGTGGAAATTCCATATTTCACACACAAATACTTTTAATAACAATGCAATGTTCAAAATTGTTGTAAAGTTTTTATTGATCAGTCGAAAATATTTTGATGACTGCCAGTGTTGTCACACTATTACAGAGTGTTGCTTATAAGTATTTTAGGGTGACCATTTAAAAATATTCTACTGAACGTGTGGCAGCACTGGCAGGGCTGCATTTTGAAAGTCAAGTGGAATAATCCACAGGTGAGGATTATTTAGTTTTTATCATCGCCTCAAACGACTGGTTAGTATTTAGTCAAACGTTATCAGCTGCGTACAAGCGTACTTTGCACTTTGAACCGGTTAATAGAATCTGCATATTGAATGTTTTAAACCAACTGGTGTTTCACACAATATAGTTGATCCCAAGATGTCGCTCTCAAGACCCTTGTACTCGCTTTTTGGTAGTTATCTGGAGCAGCTTTTCACGCACCCAGTGCGCACAAAGTGCGTTACAGCGTAAGTACAGAGGGACCGGCTCTTTGTTTACAGGAAATTAATGTTGTTATTGCATTGTAGTTGTGTTTTGGCCACCACGGCTAATGTGACCTCCCAGCGCATTGCGGGCGCGAAGAAATTGAATCAACACAGTGTCTTCGCCTACGGTTTGTTTGGTCTGATTTTTGGCGGCACTGTGCCACATTATTTCTACCAGATTGTGGAGCGTTTGTTCAGTACTGATCTGCGCTTTAGAAAGTTCTTTATATTCCTCTCGGAGCGTTTGGCCTATGCTCCCATTTATCAGGTGCTATCGCTCTACTTTTTGTCGCTCTTCGAGGTAAGTTCGTTTGCTCTCCACTGAGATTATATTTATTACTAGCTCTCCTACCTATTTCACAGGGTAACTCCCACAGTACCGCTCTGAAGAACGTGGAGAAACTGTACTGGCCTGTGCTGCGCGCCAACTGGCGTTATCTGTCCGTGCTGATATATCTGAACATTGCCTATGTGCCTCCCATGCTGCGTTCAATCTCCTCCGGCATTATTTCCTTCATCTGGGTCATTTACTTGGCCAGGCAGCGTCGTCGCTTTCAGGAGCAAGCTGCCGCCGAGAAGTCCAATTAAAGTCCGAAGTCGTAGAGAAAGCAGTTTTATCTATATTGATTACGTTGGGATCTTTATCTACTCCAAAGTTTCAAAGGTTTTTCAAAACAAGTCCAAGATTTCTTAATGCAGAATTTACTTCTGTACGTATGTGTGTGTGTATATGTTTAAGATAAGACAGAACGACTAACTAGTCAGTTAGTATATCCAAAATAAAGCCAGATGAATTTTTTTGAAATGGCAACAAATATTTTTATTTAAAAACACAGCTTAAAAACTAGCAAATAATCGAGTATTTTAATAATATCTAAATTTTATGATCATGACTAGTTAATGATTTAGCTAATAATATTTAAAAAAGGGGCCAATTTAGCGATACCAAGGGAATGTGACTAGAAAACAAAGAACAACTAGCTTAAAGTTAAGGAATGTCTCTGTGCATAGATGGTGACAATATGTGTATATCTGACTGACTAGCATGATGAACACTCTCACAGCTCGCCGCGAATCTTTCGCAGCGATTCAGTTAACACTCAAAAGGCAAAAGCTGATGGACTGCGACTATGATGCATTCTTGAGTACCACCCATGGGCGGTGAGCCCGGGGAGCTGCCGCGACTAAAGCAACTGGAGCAGCAGCTGGAGGCGTCATTGTCCACATGGTCGTCGCCATCGCCATTGCCAATACCCTCCGCGCTGTTCTTATGATGATAAGGTATCGGTCGCTTTCGGGCACTGTAAATAGTTGAGTTTTAAGATTAGATAAAAGTTTAAACTTCAAAACTGGATAAAAATCAAAACAATTTGAAAACTTACCAAACTGAAAAGTGAAATCAACAGAAAAACTAAATCCTTTAACAAAGAAATAATTAAATATTAAAATAAACTCCGCAGAGGTGATGTAATTTATTGTGCATAATTTACTAAATGGGGAAAATATTTTGAAATTACAAAATACAGTTTACATTTTACAAGCAGCCTACAGAAAAATACAGAAAAAAAAAGCAAAAGTTTAAAAAGTATAATTGTAAATAATTCCTGAGACAGCTGTAAGTAAAAAAAATCAATTAAAATAAAATTTGATTGTTGAAAAATGATTAAATATAGTTTATATATGTGTTTTTTGAAATCAAGCGGGCAAATCAGCTAACGTCTTGTGCTGCGGGGCGAGCGACGGCTACAAAAGGTAATTAATTAAAAATAAATAAAAAAATTAAATATAATGAAATCAATAAATAAGAGTTTAGGAAATTCTGCAGAGGGTTTTTAACAAAAAACCCAAATTCAAAAGGCAGCAATTCCTGCAATTAAGTCACCTTGTAATGCGACGTCTGTCCAGGAAGCTGGGTGAGCCGCGTCGTCTGGGTATTGATGGAGAACGTGAGCCAGACTGTGATGTACCTGATCCACTACTAGATGAGCTGCCGGAACTGCTGCGTGACGAGCAACTAGAGCGAGACGAGTGTGAGCCGGACCGGGATCTGGAGCTGCCGGAGGCGCTGCGACTGCTTGACGAGCTGTAACGTCTGAAAGTTAAACATATTGTTAAATTAGAATCGAAACTTTACTAAAAAAAAAAGCGTGTGCTACTTAGAACTTGGGCTAATTTATATTTATATATTTTATAAAACAATACGTCTGTGCTTTAGTTCCTTTTTTTAGATAAAAATTTAAACTGCGAATGCAGTCGATAAATTGTTTTTGGGCGTTGCCAGACCTATTGAATGCCACAACAGCAGCCTATGCAAATTCGATGTATCGATGCTTTTTCGTACATCCCTAGCGCCAAGTGAGTATCGTTTTCAAAATGGTTGCAATACTTACGATCTTGAGCGGCTGTTGGAGCGATGATGATGTCGTCCGCTGCTCGTGCGCCGTTTGCTGCGACTGTGTGTGCTGCGCCTGGAGCGACTGCGACTACGACGCGCTGCACTCTCGGCGGCAGCGACTGTGGCGGTCGACACCTTGGAGACAATGGCATCCACCAGCGTGCTGTCGGCCAGGGCTGCTACTAAGGGCTGTGGATCGTGAATTTTGAACGGTTTTATAATAATTTTCGGTTTCTGTTGTTGTTGCTGCAGCTGCTGCTGTTGGTTATGATGATTATGATGATGATGATGATAGCCTAAACTATTTGCCGCTGCATGGAAACGACCATGTGTCGCCGAATGACCAAGCAACGCTAGACCGGCAGCAGCGGCTGCTGCAGCTGCCGCATTGCCAGCACCACTGCCAGCCAGTGTTAATAGACCTCCACCTCCACTACCACCACCATGATGATGATGTCGCCCATGATGATGATGCAAATGATGTCCAGCAGTGGCACCAGCGCCAGCAGCTGCCAGCAACGCATGTTGCGGTGCATGACCATAAAGACTAGTATTATACATGGTTAGACTACGGGCTAAATGATGATGATGATGATGCTGATCACGACGACCCAACAGTGGTTGCAAGCCAGGCACACTGTTATTCTGTTGCTGATTCTTGCAAATATTGTAATGCGTTGCCGTCAGCAGAGGACCATGATTCAAGCGATTTGTCGTGCGATTATATGTGCCGGGTGTGCCCGCCAGGAAGGGCAAAGCATTGGGATTTGAATGAGGAATGCCAGCACCACCAACACCACCACCGCCACTACCACCACCACCAGGACCACATGCATGTAAGTTATTGTTGTTATTATGGTTAGTATTGTGTCTACTGTTGGGATTGTTATTCAGGGTTCGATTGTGGAAAATCCGTTTCGTTTGATGATGTTGTTGTTGCGGTCTATGATTGTATTTGGCTATTGTTGTTGTTGCCGTTGTTGTTATTGTTGTTGGCGCTATTGTTGCTGTTAGCAGTGGAGCTGTTGTTGCTACTCCTGTGGCTACTGTTGTTGTTGTTGTCGCTGTTGGACTCTTGGCGCCACCATTTGCTGCCACATGGGGCACCTTGCAAATTGGCGGCGTATTTGTGTCCCTTTTTTTGGTACCTTCAACAACACAGAGTCTTGTCTGCTCTAGCGGAGGAGGTGTTGTTGTTGTTGCTGTCGTTGTTATTGTTGCTGTTGGTGTTACTGTTGCTGTTGTCGTTGTTGTTGTTGTGGTTATTGTTGTTGCCATTGTCAGTGGGTTAATTAAAGCGATTACATTGTTAGCAACAAGAAATTCATTAAGCGAATTACGTTTGGTAGCCACCACCAACAAATTGTCGCCACTTACTTCGCCGCCACCGTCGGCTGCATCCTTGGCATCGCCATTCTTCTCCAATGTTTTGATTTTCTGCTTTGCCTTTGCTGCTATGCCTGATTTTAGCTGCTCCAGCATGCGCAACTCCTGCAGCTCCTCGCGTTCCCGCCTGCTCTGCTGGTAATCCTCTAGAGCGGCTGCGGGACCACCCGATTCGGCCTCACTGCCATCATCGCTCTGGGCACGCAGACGCACCACTGGTGTCGGTTTGCTGCTGCTGTTCAGTCGCTTCTTATCCTGTAGTATGTCCTGGTAACGCTCTCGATTCCTTTCCGCCGGTGAGTAGCGCAACTCGGATGAATTGGAGCTGTTAGAGCGCCGCTTGACATTGGGTTTGGGACTGGGTGTATTACCCTTATCCCTGCTCTTCTCCTGCTCCTTTTCTTTGTGCCTGGAGCTACGCTTTGGCGGTGTTCCCGTGGAGTCACGTTCCCGTTTCACCTGCTCCGGCGTTTGACTGCGACGCAGCTGCTTCTTGGGTGACGGTGTGCCCGCTTCGCTGTGAGAGGAGCTGCTGTCACTGGAACTGCCCGACCCTGAGCTGGAACTGGACGCGTCGCGTTTACGTTTGGTCTGTTCCAGTGCCACTATTACGGACTTGGTGCCAAGTATATCGTTGACAGTGTCTTCCGCTGCCTTAAACGGATTGAAAGCAGGTGTACTTGCTGTCGATTTCTTGGCTGGCACAGTCTCCTTGGCGTCGGCTCTGTGCTGTGAACGTGAGCGCGAAAAGCGTTCCATTTTTCGCTCCTCTCCGCGCTTCTCCTGACGACGTTCTCGGCTGCGTTCGCGCCGCTTGGAGTCGTCGCGCTGACGCGACACGTCTTTACGCGTTCGCTCTTTGGAACGCTGACGCTCGTTGGAGCGCTGTCTTTCCCGGGATCGGCGTCGGTCCTTAGAGCGTGGACGCTCACGCTCTTTGGAGCGCACTCTTTCCTTGGACTGCTTTCGCTCCTTGGAGCGTGCTCTTTCTACTGACTGTTTGCGTTCCTTGGAACGCTGTCGCTCCTTGGAGCGTTGTCTCTCTTTGGCACGTTCCTTTGATCTTTGGCGTTCCTTAGACTTCTGTCGCTCCTTGGACCGTAGTCGCTCCTTGGACCGTAGTCGCTCCTTGGACCGTAGTCGCTCCTTAGACCTTTGTCGCTCCTTGGACCTAAGTCGCTCCTTAGATCTTTGTCGCTCCTTGGACCTTTGCCGCCCCTTTGACCTTTGCCGCTCCTTCGACCTCGGTCGCTCCCGTGAGCGTCGTCGTTCTCTAGAGCGTTGTCGCTCCTTGGAACGTTTCTGTTCAGTCTCACGACGTGGTGGAGTTCGCGTGCGCGTTGTAACCTGACGATCCTTGGATTTGTGACGTCTACTGTCCGCTGAGGAATCATTGCGTCGCGTTTTGCCATCCTTACGCCGCTCCAGCGAGCGACCTCGAGGTGTGCCGCTGTTCTCCGCTGGAGCACGCGATTTTCCCAATTTCTTCGCTTTACGCGCTGGAGAACTGTGAACAGAAGAATTTGCTTAGTATCGGAACCAGAGAAGTCATCGATTTGCTACTTACTTGGAACGCGCCGAGTCCGTGGAGCTGGCACGTGTGCTCTTCTTCTTCTTTAGCTTTTTGTCGCGCTTCTTCTGCATAATAGAAGAATAGGAATCGTTAGCAAACCAGGAAAGCCACAAAGAAAGTCTAAACTGCTTAGCAATATAGTATTGCTGATCTGATTAATTGTATGACATAGTTTTTGGCATGATGCGATTAAAAGTGAAGTGTCTCCGTTGAATTCTCGCATGATTCGAAACATTTTTCATTCTGCCCTTTTTTTTTGCAGTGTTTTGTCAAGCGGTTTTCTGTCGGTTTCTTAATTGATTCATTTACTTTATTTACATATTATAATTCTTATATATTCTTAAAGAAAACAGACAAATGAAAGTACTTACAAAACTACAAGAGAGCCTTTGAAAGCTATCCTATATCAATGAAGCGCCAAGGGTATTTTTTATAAACAAAAATATAAATTTTTCTTTTTTGTCGTTTCTTGAAAAGTTTTTACTTAAAATTTGTTTTGGAATTGTTTTTTTTTTTTTTTTTGAAAAACTACATTGAAAACTGAACATTCATTTTAGGATAAACAAAAGAAAAGACTCAAGGGACTAGGTGCAATGGAAGGCAGGTGATCGACTGTGGAATGCCCAGTTTCTAGGGCAAGTAAATTCGATTGGGGATTTATAGACTTTGTCACGCTAGTGCCAAGTGATCTCTGTTAACTGTAGCTTTAACTCTATATTTGCACATAGTCCCTTAAGTATACAAATTTTCGACTAGCTAAACAACACAGAATAAAACTAAAGACAAATTTCAAATAAAAAAAAAACTTAAAACAGGTTAATAATACTAGATTTGTGAATGCGTTTTGAAGCCTTGTTTTGTATTTTTACCTTTTACTATATTTTGTGGGGTGAATTTTGTATAGATTTTTGTTTTGTTTTTGTTTCTTTATAAAGTTTACTAATTTACTATGTTTTTATTAGATTAGTTTGATGTGTTAGATAATGCTTTATATGCAGGTTGGTTATAAGTAGTTTCAGTACTTTGGTTTATTTCATTAGTTTGTAAATGTATTTCATTTTTTATTATTTTGTGGAAAAAAGAAGTAAATAAGCAAGAGAAGAAATGGCGTATGTTTAATATTTTGGTGAACAATTGAAACAACAAACATAAAAACGATAAATTCAAATTGAGTTATCATCATAATTTTGTATACATATACATATATGGTATATATAAAGATAGATAGAGAAATAGAGAGAGACAATAATATATCCATTTGGTTTTCAGATGAATGTACACAATTTTTGTTAGAGAGAAGAATGTTATACATATATATCAAAAGAATGGCGAAGTTTAGTCTTTAGACGATTATATATTGAGAATTTGTAGAAAGAGCGTTAAGTGGGTTATAAATGGGTTAAGAGTTCGAGATCATAAAGGGTTAACAGACATGATAAATTTTGAAAGATTTTTCATTTTCTTCTCTTTCATGTTTTTTTTTATAGGGGAATTTCCAACACTACTATCATTACTATTGTTTTGCTAGAGTACTTAGATACCCTGTAGTTGCATTACCTTCTCCTTTTTGGCTTTCTTGCGTGCAGCACTCTTCAACTCACGCTCCGCATCGCTGCTGTTCCCCTCATCATCGTCATCATCCGTGGAATCCTTATCGCTATCGACGCTATCACTTCCGCTATATTTGCGCTTACGGGATTTCTTCTTTTTCGATTTACTGCAAGTAGAATTGATACAATTTGTTAAGTTCAAGAGGTAAGACAAGAGAGCGGTACTCTATATGATTTCATCTAGTAATTTTCAGTTCAGTCTTAGACTCCCATTTCAAAATTTGTTCTTTTTTTCGTGGCAGCAAGAAGTTTAGGCATTTTTAATTTTTTGTTATTGGATTAACTTTGTGGTTTTTAGTGCTTTACCTTCAATCGAAATACTGCTCAAATATTGCATTGTCTTAATTATAGTAGTAGGTAATATAATAATTAATAGAAAGAAAGATGAGAAAGTAATTGGCTTTTAATTGTGGCGAAAACACAGTTGGAATTCTTGATTATTTTTAATTTTGTTAGTAGTAGTTTCCTTCTTAACTTTAAGCTTGGCTTGTTTGTTGTGTGTGTGTACTGGGTGTGTGTAAAATATGTGTGTGTGTTTTAGAGCTGGGAAAATCATCGACATGCTAAAGTTTTCTCCGAAATATTCAAAGTGATGTTTTTTTAAATTGATCGATAAGTTTCACATGTAAAATGTAGAAACTATCGATGTTTTATTAAAAATCGAACTTATCGATGTTTTCTCAGCTGGAGTATGTGTCGCTTTCTAGAGTAAGTTTAATTTTTGACAGCATGATAAATAATATAATCGAATTTCTACTTACCCATTATTTTTGTTTTGTTTATTTTTTTTTCAATGATATGAGTGTTAGTTTATGTGTGTATGGTGTTTGTGTGTGTTGTGCGAGTGTGTGTGTGTATTGAAATATAGTTAGTTAGAAAGTTAAATAGATAGTTAAAGATCCCACATAGCAGAGCCCTACGCATATTTAGTAAATAAAACGAGTTACGTGTTAACAAAGTATATTATAATACTTTAATCATTGTTTCTTCATTGTTTTGTTGTTAATTAAATTAATCATAAGCTCATTTATAAACTAATTGTGTGGAAATATGTGTGTGTTTCATTATTAGTACATAACTTTTCGCTTCTTTTTACTTTCTTTCTCATATGAGTCCCTTTTGTGGTTTGAGTTTGAGTATTTTTTGGTTTTTCGGTTTATTTATTTTTGGTTTTTGAAATGCAATGTAGTAAAAAAAAAGGTAGTAGAGACGGAAAAAACACAAAATGTATTAAAGCAGTTGTTTTTTGTTAGTTTCGATTTGTCAGTTTTCATTATCATTATCATCATTTTCTCACGTTATCAACAACAAACAACAATTGGAAAAGTTACAGAAAGGAAAGAAAGTCAAAATAAGTTTTACAATCGAAAGAAAAATCTATTTTTTTTTAATAAATTGAAAAAATTAGAAATTTCTAGAAATTAAGATACACAGAGCGTGAGATAGAGAGTTCTACGAATTTTGGATAAGGACTCGTGCGTTTTTTTTTTTCTTCCATTATCTTAGACTTCTTACCTTTCTTTCTTGTGCTTCTTGGACTTTTTCTTCTTGTCCTTTCTGCGCCCCGGACTCGCCGAACTGTTCAAGTGAATAGAGTACATTAGTTAGTACACATTTGGTTTAGTTTTATTCATAACTTACCTTTCTCTGGCGCGCTTCTTTTTCTTCTTTTTGTCCGACTTTGAGACATGTTCGCGCTGCTCATCGCCACTGTTGTGGGCCAGTTGAGACTCTGAAGATTTGCCTGTGGCATCCCGCTCTCGGGATGGTGTACGCAAGAGTGCATAACGTTTGCCAGTCTCCTTGTCCTTGCCTCCAGCTGCGGCTGTGGCTTGTGCCGCCGCTGCGAGGCTTTCGCGCTGCGCGTCCAGCTCCTTTTGCAGTGCCACACTCTTGGCCAGATCCTCCTTGGCCTTGCGATCGCTATCAAAGCTGCTGCCCTCCACAAAGTACTCGGATATATTGAATGCCTCACGCAACTTGGCGTTCTTCTGCTGTTGTGCCTCGGCTATTTGATGCGTTTCACGTACGCTGTAAATGGAGAAGAGAAACAGAGGAGATTATTTATGGGTACAAGCAGAAATACCCTAAAATGTTATTTGAAGCTAAAGCAATCTACTTCTGTCTGTTACGGCTAGCTCTTAACATGTTAATGAACTTATAACACACCTCAACCCATCGTCTTATAAAAATAAAGCTTCCCACTTTCTGTTTACTTATTTTGGGTACTAATGTTTAGGGACTAGGGAGACTACCTTGCCACCGCTGCACTGCCAGCGCCCAGGAGCAATGTCTCCAGCCATGTGCTTGACGAATGCTTTAGTAATTCGAGCAGTGCCGGCAGTGCTTTGTTGCTGTTGCTGCTTATTTTGGGGGTGAGTTTCTGCTGTTCCCGTTGGCTTTTGGCACCAGCTGTTTGCTCCTCCTCCTGTGGGAGGAGGCATTGCGTCATCGCTGGACTGACTTGACAGACGCAGGCGCAATCATTTAACGACTTTCTCTGCACTGCTGTTCGCCTGTTCTTCTTGGCGCCGCTTGCCAAAACCGGCCGCAATGGCTTAAACTTTTTGGCCACTGCTGCATAGTTAAGCGCTGCCGCTGTTGTGGCTTCAGCCGTAAACTGAAAAGTCTCGTACTTGGCTATATACTCGCGATTGTCGTGTTGAAAGTACTGTGCCTTGCACTTCCTGCCACTTGACCCCACAGCAATACATCCAATTACAGTCTGATTGCTGTTGTTGCTCGTGTTGCTGTTGCAGTTGTTGTTGCTTAGGTTTGCGTGTCCTGCGCGTTTGCGACGTTTGCGTCGCTTCTTCGGCTTAACCACATGCAACGTGGTGGATGTTGTTGTTGCTGCCGTTGCTGCTGCTGCTACCGTGGAGGTTGCTGTTGCCGTTGCCATTGCTGTTGCCATCGCAGTGGTTGTGCTGCTCGACGCATAGATTTCCGAAGAGAGCATTGCGGTGAGTGGAGAGTTGAAGCACCCCTAAATGAGGGTTGCAACTGCCCCAGTGGCAAACGGCAAGTGTCAAGTGGAGGTTTTGTGCCTCACGCAGAGAGTGTTGTACGAACTTGTTTAAATTTATTTTATACCAATTTGTTTTAGAAAATATTTTTAAATTAGCTTGCTTTTTATATATGAAGACCGCGAATTTTTATTTATTTATAGTTTTTTTTTTAAGTCGTAAAAATGATTTTAAATTTTAAAAGTATTTGTTCGTAATAATTCCACAATTTTTAATGGAAGACCGTGGATTTTTGTATAGTTAAAATAATATTTTAAAAATTACTGCATTTTTATGTGTGAAGTTCCAGCAAAAATGTTTGGAATTTCTGTACTTTTGTATAAATAGATTTTTAAAGTTTAATTCACTTATATATTCGGAAAGATCGGCGATTGTATATTTTTGATTATGGAACTTTTAAAAAATTACGTTTGTTTGAAAAACTTCATGCATAAAGCGCAGGTATTATTATTTATATTTTCTTATTTCTTAGTTTAGGAAGACCGTGAATTAGATTTTAATTTATAGACTTTAGACACGTTTGTGAACTTATTTTATTTATAAATATATTTTTTTATGCTTTGTTTATAAAAATATTTGTTGGAAGACGTTGGATTATATTTTAGTTTGTATTTATTAATGCTACATTTCTGTTTTAATTTTCACTTGTTGGAAGACTTGTGATATTACTTTATAATATTTAATCATTTATTTAGTTAGCATTTGTTTTTTTTTTACTTAATTAATTACTCCGTTGTGCAGCTAATACGCCTGACTCCGTTTAGTGACTGCGACTTAAACTAGTTACGAGCTAAGTATTTTGGAAGACTTATTTAGTGATTTGTTGCTTTCGGTTTTAGTGGTTCAACTTGCTACATTTTAGCACTTATTTAATTCAATCCGTTTAAGCCGTTGATTCTTTTTGGTGTTGCAATGAAAAGCCGCTAACGGCAACGGCTAAATGCATTTAAATGTTTTCTTTTTTCAACACTTGAGGGATTTCCCTCACATTTTCAACTGTTTTTCTGGTTTTCCTCCATTTTGGTTGAATACGTGTGTGTTTTTATGTATCGTCTATTGATTTTTCCAACGCCACAAGCTGCGTTCTTTGGCCACTTTGTGGCTGCGGCTTTGCAGCCCAAATGTTGCAAACACACTCATGTTGTCACTGTGCAGCATTTAACAGTATTTTTGTTTAATATATTATTTAAAATTGTGTTTTGTTATAGTTCATTTTTGTTGCTGATTTTCCTGAGCGCGTCTGCCAAGCGAAATCATCTTCTGCGTGTGCTTTGGCTTTGGAAGACTTGACGTGACTGAAAATCTTTGCAGCAGCAATTTTTCTCTACAACTTTTGGGATTCGACTGTTTTGATTGGAGGCGCTGGTAGTGGGAGGGTGCGGTGGTGGGTGGATTGTGGGGTAGTAGTAACGCATGCTGTGCGCAGCCGGGAGGCGCATGTGGCCAGTGCTGGCATTTCAGCTCCTCTATAGCTAGTTTGCTAATAACCTGAACAAAGTTTGGCTGGAAATCTAACTTAATTTAAATAGGAAATCATCATAGAACTGCTAAATTTTTCCTGCTTTCATATTTGTCACAATGTTTATGATCATTACAAGCTGATAAAGCATTCTTTCAAATCATGGTCTTTCGCCTACAAACAGACAAAACTAAACCTAAAAAAGTATTTTAATAGCAGCCTGAATAACAAAATACATGTAGCATTATTTTCGTTATAACAAAAATGGCATTTTACTTTTCTTTCTGCTCTATTGCTCCATTGCACTTATGTTTCTTACAGTTCATACAGTTTATTTAGCTAATTCCAGCTACTTTGATCAACTCTGAGCAGTTATGCTGCCACATATGCACCGCTGACAGCTGGCAAAGATTTGAAGCGTTTATTGATTTGTCAATGCTGCCTGGCGCCCAATTTGTATGTTATTTAAATATTACATAATGCTAACAAGAGCAGCTAACTTATTTGTATAAGAGTGTGTTTAAGTTTAGTTAGAGTTACTTACGCTACGCGTCCAAATTCATCCTTTGCCAAATCGGTTTTTCCTTGTCCCATTAATTTCTGACGATACGAGTCCACTTGGATTTTGATTTCCTCCTCAGTGCGTCTAAAATTGAAGTGATAAATTTATTAATTAATTAAGTTAAGTTAAATAAAATATAGTATATAAGTTTTTAGTGTCTTTAACTACCTATCTAACTAAATATTTACACGCAGCAGTTTCCACTTTTTCAACAGCAATTAAAATTAATAACTTGTACTACATTAAGTGTGCTTTAGTTTGTTTTAACTTTTCTATACTTTTTTTTGTACGTGAAAGAGCTTGAAATAAAAACTTTGGTCCGCTGCGTGGCTAGCTGCGGATGTGCTCTATTGAAATAATCTCTACAACTGAAATGCAGTTTTTCACCACCGTTTTGGTTAGGTCCAACGCGGGCTTGGCTCAGGTGGGTGGGGGGTGGTGGGGTGTTAGGGTGTGGTGGGGTACGGTGTGGTCACTAACCAAGGGTTGGTGGTGGTTTTGCCTAAGCGCGTGTGCGTGCGTTTCACACTCTCAGTGCTCAGCTACCAGGCGCCGAGTGTAAACACATCGACAGCAGCAGTGACAACAACAAAATGTAAATAGTAGCACGCTACTGCAGAACATTAACTGCATGTGCGGACCCGGTGTTATATAACAGTCACAGTCCTATTACATTACATACCGAAACTAAGATTTGAGACTGCACTGTTATATTTAGCACTGACTTGTCCTTACCCTTGTTTCTCCAATATTTCCTCGAATTCAATGCACTTGACCTCGATCTTTCGCTTGCGATCGTGATCGAGTATTTCTTTGTTGGGCGGACGATTGAGTTGTGCGTCTAATTTCTTGGTATCGTCTTCGGCACGATAGTCCTTGTCCTTTTTGCCTGGACGCACAAACGCCCAATTCCGTTGCACATGTCCATTGGTGCCGGAGCCGCGCGGCGTGGTCAATCCAATGCCGTTGTACATGTTGATCCACCGGCTATTTGCTCCTTTTCGCTTGTTAGCTCAGTTGCGTTAAACGTTTTCGTAAATAGAATGCATTTAGCGTCGTCAAACGTTTGCAAAAAAAAACTAATCGCAGCTGCTACTCCGCCAAATGTGCAGTTTGACAAACACAAGAGAAAATCGATTTTGTTTGCAAATGTCGAGTCGCCGCCAATGCAATCCTGCGTATATCGATATACTTTTTGACATTCACAGCGCATGTGTCGGTATTTTTGCACATCGAATTGAGTTATCGATAGCTCTTAGAGCAAATTGTAAACAAAACGAGAGCAAAGTTTGTTCCGTTTGTTGAAGTGAATTTTAAAGTGCTTAAAAATATGGATACGGATGCGAAGGAAGCTATTGATAATGCTGAGGAGCCCAGCAAAGTAGTTTTCAAGAAAAAGTCGCGAAAAAACCTGCGCCAGAGAAAGAATTCCGATGATGGCGATCAAGAGGAACAGTAAGTAGCTTAAATGTTTTGTTTTCGGTTAAAATCTTAAATTGATTTGTTACCAGGCTGACACTTGACGATATCAAGGAACGGCAACGGCTTCGACAGCGTCCCAATGGCGTCAGTCTTGTGGGCCTAGCGCTGGGCAAAAAGGTAGCACCGGAGGAGGAGCTCGCCATCAAAGATCCGTATAATGTAAAAATGGGTGGATTAGTCAACATGCAGACACTGAAATCGGGAAAAATGAAGGAAGCTGATGATGCCTACGATGTGGGCATTGGTACACAGTTCTCGGCCGAAACAAATAAACGCGACGAAGACGAGGAAATGATGAAATACATTGAGCAGGAGCTGCAAAAGCGCAAAGGCGGTGCATCCGATGAGAAGGGAGGTGATGATGACTCCGATGCCCATAAATATTTAACGCCCGAAGATGCAGCACTCTACGCACTGCCTGATCATTTGCGACAATCCTCATCCCATCGCTCAGAGGAAATGTTGTCCAACCAGATGCTAAACGGCATACCCGAGGTGGATCTTGGCATACAGGCCAAGATACGCAACATTGAGGCGACGGAGGATGCCAAACAGAAACTGCTGCAAGATGCCAAGAACAAAAAGGATGGACCCTCGCAGTTTGTGCCCACCAACATGGCCGTCAACTTCATGCAACACAATCGCTGTAAGCCCAAGTGGATTAACTGCGTCTACAACAATTCTAAAACATTCTTTGTTTTGCAGTTAACATTGAAGAAAGCAATGAGCAGCGCCGACGGAAACGCGAGGAAAGAGAGGGACAGAATAAACCCGCGCATCATCAGACCAATCCCAATGGTGTCAAGCGCGCCACAGACGACTATCACTATGATAAGTTTAGAAAACAGTTTCGCAGATATTAAAAATAAAAAGTACAAATATTTCAGTAGTAAAAACAAAGTCTTTATTATAAAATAGCTAAAGGGAAATGGAAAAAATGTTGAAGGCAGCGGCTCCAGTCTTGGATTCCAAACAAATTCCGGCAGCTGAAATGAGACGAAATTATAAATCCATTAGTTTAATGTTGTAAAAAAACAAGTTTCCTATCGATATGCTAAAGAATTTAATAAAGTTCAGTGAGAGACAAGTTAATTTCATAGCAACGCATGACTGAAGCTCAATGAGATTCCTACTCGAAAATATCATCATAAAGAACATTAACTTAATAGAAATAAAAGTTCAATTTACACACCTTTGAGATAAGACTAGTTTAAAATACTCCAGACTCCTTTGACATGCTGAAAAGTAGGGAATAAAAACATTTTATTAGTAATGGAACTTAATAAGCAACTTAAACTTAATATGGTAAATTGGTTCAGTGAGAGATTAACTTAATTTCATAGCAACGCATGACTGAAGCTCAATGAGATTCCTACTCGATAATATCATCAGATAAAATGAGAAAAATAAATTTAAATAAATAAAATACACACCTTTTGAAGAAAAAACACTTAACTAACTGCTGACTGAAAATGAAATGAAAGAAAAAATAGATTATTATAAAAAAGAAATAAGTGTTTAAACATTAATTTACCTCTTCCAAAAGTGTTGCGGTTTTGTATGACTGAAAATAGCTGAAAAAGAAATAGAAAAGCAATATGGATAGCAGGAGAGCAAACAAATTCTCATTGTATGGTTTTTTGAGTGTTTTTTGTTTGTTTATTATACCCAGACAACATTGAAGAAACGTTCATCTTCGCTCTAATCGTGTCAGCTTATTATTAAAACTCTATTGTGTTTAATTGGTATTAAAAACGCGATAGACGTTCCCAGTTTGCATGTTTATATGATGCCGATCTTGTTGGCGATATCAAGAGCATCGTAGTCACGCGCCAGGCGCACATAAGCCTTCTTCTGACCATCGGGTCTGATCAGAATGTTAACCTTAGCCACCTTGATGTCGTAGAGCTTACGGACCGCGGCACGAACGTGGTTCTTGTTGGCGCGCAGATGTGTGAGGAAGACCAAAGTGTTGTTATCCTCAATCTTCTTCATTGCTGCTTCCGTGGTCAATGGATACTTAATGATGTTGTAGGCATCCATACGGTTCCTGGTGGGCACCGATTTCCTTGGGTATTTGGGGTTGCGGGGCAACTTCAACGTTGTTGGACGACGGAAGTGCACATTGGTGCGAATCTTGCGTGTGCGCGTTCCAAAAGCACCCTTGATGATCTATTTGACATGTAAAAATATGGATGATTAAACAACATGTTACTGTTCCCGCTCTTGTGTTTAGCTCACCTTGGTCTGCACCTTCTTGGCGTTCAACAAAGCAACAGCCTTAGCCTTGGCTGTACCCTTGGTGGGCTTGGCGCCAGCCTTAGCAGCGGGCTTCTTGCCCTTAGCAGCAGCACGTGCCTTCGCTGAAAGCTTGGCGAGCACAGACTGGGGCTTCTTGCCAGCGGCGACCTTCTTGCCAAGGGTCTTAGCCTTGGGCTTGGCCACGGTCTTCTTCACGGCGGGCTTCTTGGTAGCGGCAGCAGCGGCTGGCTTCTTGGCAGCACCAGCGGCGGCAGCGGGCTTCTTGGCGGGTGCAGCAGCCTTCTTGGGTGCAGCAGCAGCAGGCTTAGCTGCAGCTGGTGCCTCCTTCTTGGCAGCAGCAGGAGCCGCGGCAGCAGGCTTCTTCTGCTCTGGCTTCTTATCGCCAGGCTTCGCTATAATTATACAAAATCACACACGGAATTGCGCTTAGTAAACAGAGCTGCAAAAAAGTTGGGTTATACACGAACAAGCAATGCTGCAGCAAGCGACGCAAACACAGCACTCATTATTTATTTATTTTGACTAACAATTCCATATTAAATTTGAATAAAATGCTTAGTCGGCTTGAATTTCAACAGTTTGTTCTTTGGCACGCACGTTAAATATTTTTATCCAATGGGGAGTCGCAGCCACACCGCACGTGGCGTAAACATGGCGACACATTTTCAATTATTTTCGCCATAAATTTTACGTTAAACATAGTTTTGCACATTTCTTCTGTTGGCGCTTGCTTTAGCCTTGCTTTTGGTGATAAATCCACAAATTTTTAATGTATTTTTATATGAAAAATCCTTACCGGATTTCTCGGTTGGCTTTTTAGGTGGCATTTCTACGAGAAAAAGAAATGAAAAGGAGAACTAAGGGGCATTGTCAAATCAGCGGAAGCCAAATTTGACAGCAGTGTGGCCACACATTTCTGTGAGTGGCAACGCCAAATAGCGTTCAGTGGTAATATGGTGGCAGCTTTTTAGCTACTTATGGCAACGCTGTGTATAATTGATAAATAGAACAACACTGTTTTTTAAATAAAAAAGTTTTATTGGTGCGTAATTGTTGTGAATTAAAATTTAAGCAAAACTTGTAAACTAAAGCGCATATCAGCAGGCACAACCACTTTTTTGCTTTCCAGAGCGGCTGCTAAAGTAGCTGCGTAAATCTAAAAAAGTAAAACTATTAAATAAAGTGTTTTTGTTAAAATTAAAGTGTTTTACCAAATGTTTGCGATTTGACCGTAGTTTGTGCCGTTTGTTGCGGTGTTGTTGTTGTTGTGCTTAATATTTTTAACTGTTGCTGCATGGCAGTTTCGAAGGCCAATGCAGCCAAACGTTGGAAAAACTCTGTGACTTTGTAACCAGAACGCGCCGAAACCGACCAATATTCAGCTTGCAATTCGGCAGCTGCCACACCCGCCACCCGCTCCATTCGCATGAACTCCTCCTTGGTCTAAGACAAGAACAACAATTTAATTAAATGTAAGCTGCATAAATGATTACGCTCACCAGAAGATCTGCTTTTGTGCCCACGAGGAATATCAACGGCTTCTGCGTCGTGTTATAGTTGAGAGCATTTGTCAGCCAGCGCTTGGCAGAGTCAAGTGAATCGCGCTTAGTCATGTCAAAGGTGGCAACTATGACTACAGTGGGTGAGTGGGAGAAGGCAACAGGTTAATAAGAGTGACCGACTTTGAAATACCCTTTTAGTTATTTTAAATTAATAAAAGATCAATTTAAACATAAAGTCAAATGAAAACAAATAATAAAGGGTGTATGCTTTGCTCTAACCACTCGCATTGCGATAATATGCGCCCGCTATGCATTTGAAGCGCTCCTGACCCGCCGTGTCCCACCTGCAGTCAAAAATAATAGCTTTAAATTTTCCTTTTTCTAGTTTCGACTCCATACTCACATCTCCAGGCTGAAATTGTGACCGAGTATATTGAAATTCTCCAACTCAAAGTCAACGCCGATTGTGGCCTTATAATTTGACTGAAACTTGTCGTAGCAAAACCTTTGACATGGCAATAAACAGAAAATGGGTCAAAACAAGCAACAGGCACGCAGGGAGCTAGGCAAATTCTCTTACCGATTAACGATCGCCGTTTTGCCGACGGCACAGTCACCCACAAAGATGACCTTGCAGGGTCGCAGTTTTGGCTTGCGTGGCATTTCCAACTGATAGCGGAGCTGTGGTGCAAAATCCTTGTCCCGACTGTACGGCGTCTGGGCGGTGCTATAAGCAGGTGGCATGCGACGCAGATGGGTCCGTGGATCGTGCAGGGTCACGGTGGGCGGGGCAGGCAACAGCAGATTTTGACGCAGTAAATGTGGCATGTTTAACGTTGCAATTCCAACTGACAAAGCTTCAGGTGAAAACTCACAACGGAAAATGCTAAAAACGGGGAAAAACAATACCAAAACCACAGGCCTCGGCTCAGCTTGAACTTGGCTCTGCTTCGTGGCTATCAGGTGGCTCAAGGTATCAAGCTTAATGTGTAAATGCAAAACAGATGATAGTGGTGCCTCAAAATTGGAATAACTTAGCGATAACAATGTAAAAGAGCTTTAGGCAGGGAATTTCCATTAAGAAATCAGTTTATAGCCTTAAATACAAGTAGTCTGTAGACCTTGTCGTTGCTGAGTGTCGCATAAAGTTAACATATAGTTAACAGGCATTGCAATTGCCTTAAATTCTATAGAGTACATAAAACATATTAGTGTGTGCCAATGCAGACTGATCTGATTGCTCTGAAGGTCGCTAACCAAATGACACCAGGAAGCAGCAGCAAGCTTCTTTTATGCGCCAATAAATTAAGCAGTGTGCGTGAGAAGCAGAGCAGCCGAAAATAGAGAAAAGCGTAATTAACATAGTGTGAGTAAATTCACACTGCAGTCTGCAGGCGGCCGCGAACATTCACACTAACAGTGAAAACTACGAATTAACAGCGGCAGAGATCCTCTGAGCGCAATTAACTCACATACGTGAATTCTGTTAGTGCAGCGAACAAACACACAAACAGAATTAACAGTGGCAGAGCGTACAGACAGCATAGCAAAAGATAATAGAGAATTAACAGTGGCAGAGCTAGCTTAGAGCGCGTATGCTGTTAGTGGACAGTGTTTGCGTGCTCTGCTGGCGGCAGCGAACAAACACACAAACTGTAAATTAGAGCAACAGAGTTTTCTCTGAGTGCAATTAACATTATGTTCAAGAAAATAGTTGACCTTGAGAGTTTTCGTGTTCGGTGCTACTGTTAAATTCTGTACGCCTGTTATATCAGCGTGCTCTGTTATGTTGTTTTGTCAGCTCTATAGCTAACAGCATGTTAACTACAACCCTATGAACTGGTTTTGAATACCCACTTTTGAGTCTTAAAATCATGATAGTAAAAATTATATTTAATTTTTAAAAATTTATATTTTTAATTATTCTTAACAACATATTTTATATTGCTCTTCGTTTCACTGCATTGACATTAGCTTCTCGCCCCTCGGATATCCAAAGTGTCCCACGCTCTTGACCTGCTCCTTCAGAGCCGGCTCTAAGGACAGAGCCTTGTAGATGGCCCGCTTCAGCTGCCTGTACTGAAAGTGCGGGGGAAAGGGCATATCCTCAAAGGACAACATCAGGAGATTTCCCGCCTCATTGCCCACTGCCAAGGAGCGACCACAATGTGCAAAACTGTGAAAACTGGAGCTGAGAAAAGTGGAGTGGAAACTTGAATAAAACTGCACTCACCGGAAAGTCGTATAGCAAATCTTGGCATCAATTGTCGTCGATGAGACCGGCTTGAGTGTGCTGTAGCGTAGATCCCAAATGTCCACGGTGGTGTGACTGAGGGAGACTAAAATGGTCGAGTGCGTGCGACTCCAGCGGGCACAATGAACTGGCGAGAGATGGTGCTGCAATGTGATCACTGGCGATATAATTCCAGCTAACCAGATGCGAATGCACCTTGGAAAAAGATGATAAGATTGGGTAAAAAAAGGAAAAGGATTAAACCTTCAGTGATACTCCAATTTCTAGTAATCCCTTTTTTCTCTTCCGGTAACTCACCAATCGCTGCCACAGGTGAGATACAACTTTGGTGACCAGGGCGAGAAGTCCATGCAGACGGCGGGAGTTTCATGCACCTGGCGCAGCTGCAAATGCTGCAGCGGATAGTTGGTGGAGCACTTGTACATGGTGCCCTCGTCGGTAAGCACATAGTAAATGTCCGCTTGCACGGGATCGAGCACAAGCTCCAGGCACTGCGGATGCCGATTGGCCAATAGTGGCACCTGCTGTGCTGGACGCTGTGGAGGTATCCCCTCAAGCTCGCCCTCAGCACGCTGGAAACGCTGATGTTCGAAGCCTAAGAGATGCGGGCTATTGATCAGCTGATACTTGGTTATGGCCCCCGCCTGTGAAGCGGCCAAAAAGGGTGTGACATCCTCTTCCTCCCAGCCGCCCAGATCGCCATCACTGCGTTGAATCCACTGAATGGCCGTAACTGGTTCAAAGTGCCGCGAGCTGCTGCGCTGGGAGCGTGCTAATGGCGGAAGATCTGGCTGGGAAATATCCCGCACTTCGATGTCCCCATTATGCAGACCAATGGCCAACAGTTGTGGAGCCGCTGGCGAGAACTGAACGGTTACCACGGGTACCTTGTAGTCATAGCAACGCTCAGGGTTCACGGGATTCTTAATATTCCACACATAGACGTAGCCACAACGCGGCGGAGTTGACACCTGGGCAAAGGTATAGATGCCATAGGATACGGCCATGATGTCCCCGTTGCTGGGACAGAAGCTAATGGAGGTGACGGCCTGTCGTACACTCGGCACTGCCGATGGTGGACTGAGACGCCAGAGTAGCCGAAGGCGATACTTGAACTGCACGTCCTCGGCAAATGGATCGGGTGGCATCATGTTTCGGAAACGCCGCTGCTCCGGCTCAAACACGTTGCTGGCCAGGATGCGTTTGGTCAGCATAAGGGCCAGTCGAAAGCTGGGCAGGCTATTGATAGCCACAAACTGATCGATGCCGCCCACTTTGTAGGTAGTCACTTGCATCTCTTGCTCGCCCTGGACCTGTACCTTCTTTGTGGATGCCTCCAAATCCTTGTAGGTGTCAAACATCTCAAAATTGGACACATATGAGGCCACATGATCCGTGCACAGTCGTTCCGTGTTGACCAAACGGGATTTCTTAAGAGCCGTCATCGTCTGGGTGTCCGCATCGACTGTACGCCTTGATTTATCAGTGCCAGCCAAGAGCTCCGCGTAGCGTTGATTATCCGCCAGCACCTGACGACCCTCCTCGCTCTCCAGCTCTGCGGTCATGCTGGGACGCTCGAAGAGCACCACCAGCGGTGTCTTACGCAACAGTACCTTGATAAAGGGCGTAGATGGTGGTTTGCCAGACTTGCGTGCACTTCTACCAATTGGAGCGAATGTAATTCCCTCGGTTTTGGCAGCAGTTTTCTCCGCGCCCAACTGCAGCTTGTAGATATTGATCTGTGTGGATTGTAAACTATAGTGGGTTGGTACACGCCCCTTTTGAAACTTACGCCTAGAGCAATGTCATCGAGCGACGCTCTCATCACACACTTGGTGCGATATTCCGGAGTGCGCAGCTTCTGCAGCTGCAAAATATCCGATTCCGGCAATCCGGTCTTCATAATCGGATGATTCAGTATCATTTGACTTAGCTGCTGGAAGTCCTCCGATCTGTAATCCTGTCTAAATGCTCTGGACATGGCTAAGTTTTGCTGGTAAGTGACTTCTTCTCTTTAGGCAACAATTATTGACTTGACAACACCATGTTGCCTCAAAAAACAAAAACAAATCAAACCCAGCGACCGTTGTTATGTAGCAATGTTGCATTTTAAATATTCAGACTCGTAACAATTTTGAGGCACGCAAGCGCAAAGCAAACACTCAAAAGTTGAGTGTGCAAAGCAGGAAAATTCATAAATTACCACATACTTTTAAAAAAGAAAATTTACACTTAATAAATAATTTAAGTTTTCATAACTTTAGCAACATTTACAATTACGAAAAGTGAAAAATTTCTAATTAGTTAACCAGTTTAAATTTCTTGTGAAACAGCGATTTAAAATTGTTAGTGAAAATATTCGATTTTTTTTTATTGCTAGTTTTTTACAAAATTCTAAATAATGTTGCTTATGGTTTCATAACTCAAATGAAACTGCATAAATAATTTAATTGTTAGCAAAATTAAAATTTAAAAAAAAGACATAGATTTTTTGTACATAAAATTTAGTTGATTATGATGACTTGCATGCTTCGCAGAGTGCAGTCAAAAAGCTTAATTTTGTTGTGAACAATAAAAACTTCCGTGAGTTGAAGAACTAACACACACACACATGAAAATTCGTTGTTGCTGCTATGACCTGTCACACAAAAAAAAGAGATTCGTTTAAAATTTATATAGCAATTAGACGCGCAGAGTAAAGCAATTTAGCTGTGCCGCCACACAAGCACACAGCAGACACAGGTGTACATATGTATGTACATACATACAAACACACAACAATATGTGCACATAGAGCAATAGAAAGGGTCTTTAATTCCGCCACAAGTCGAAAAAGAAGTTGTCTTATGTTAATTTGCCTTTATGCTTCGCTACGCTGATTCGCTTAATGAACAGACACCACCGCGGTGTGCTGGTTGCGTCGCGGTCGCGGCTGACGTCGGCTGCGGCAGTGACTACGGCAGCGCAGCAAGTGCAATATGTCAAATAGACAGACAGCGAAATGCAGAAGATGAGAAGCTTTTCCGCATACACACACACGCACACGCCCTCACATACATTTGTATGCGGGCCAAAGAGTTGCATGTTGGTCAGCAGCCGCGAAAAAAAAATATAAAGTCGTCTTCGTTCACGATATAAACGCATCAAGCGTAAAGCAATAAATGTGCAAGCAAACAAAATGCAACAACAACAACAACAATAACAACAGCGACAGAAATCCGCTTTGCGTGCATTATGAACTTTGCACGGGCGAGAGAGCAAGCAAACAAGCAAAAAAAAATTGTTCGTCCGCTTGTTACACATTTGGGGGCAAAAACCAACAACAAGAACAACAACAATCGCAAATGGTGGACTTGGGCAGAGGACAGCGTGAAGTCAGCTGCGCTGCGCACAGTGCTTAAAAGTGCAAATAGTGGCAACACTGCAAGCTAAACAGCTGCAATGCAAATACATATAATTTTTTTTCAATTTATTCAATTTAAACTTAACACAGTGCAAAAGTTTTTTTATAACGCATTAAATGTACTGCAATCGTAACCAAAATAATTGCCGACAGTAATACACGTTTGTCTACAGAAATTGTGGCCAATAAATTGTGCTTAAATTACATTTTAATTTGTGCGCTCGCCGCACTGAGTATGTGCAGGCGACAAAGCTGTCACCTCACGGAGTACAGGCGACGAAGGTGTCAACAGACATGTCAGCATTAAATATTAATAGTCAAACCATTAACACGTTTACTGCGACATTTTTAATATCTAGAAAATAAGAAAATATAAAATCCATATATAAGCCTTTAATTGGTCGAATTTAACGATCATCTAATTGTCCACACCCTGAAAGGCTCGTAAAGTTTAACGGCTACAAGTTCATCTATGCAAAGCATATGCACACATTCTTCCGCTGTCTTGCGAGCACTGTATTTTAGTTTTTACGTTCATTCATATCGCTTTTACACCTGTTTTATGCTTCCACTGGCCCCAATGTGCGTTTGTTCGGCGCTGCCGGCGTAAACGCCAACGCCAAGCAGCGACGCGGCGTCGTCGTTGGGTGTAACATATTTTCTTTTTTCATTTTTTTTCTTCTTCAATATTTTGTGTTTTTTTTCGTTCGCTTTGGTTTTGTTCGAGCAACGCGGAGCGATACCGCCGCCGTTTTTAAGCCATGTTCACAAAACCGACTTTTATTCGTTAATTAACCGTCGTGAGGCGCAGACCGCGTGAAACCCGCTTAACGGAAGTCCACATACATATAGAGCGCAGCTTTTGCGGAAACTCCACAGTGAGGGCGCAAAAAGAGGTGACTTTAATTCTCAATTGCCACCACCTGTTGGTGCACGGCTTTTGGTGTCGCAAGTGTCGTACACTCTCTCTGTCGCGTTCGTCGTCGTTTGTCGTTGTCGCGTTTCACTCTTTCACTCGGCGTCAAAGTTGCATGTGGCACGTGCCTCAAAAACGATTTCTGCTCTCGGTGTGGCAAGTGTGGACGCCTGCGCCAGCAGCTCTGCTACAAAGTTAATTCGAAACTTTTTCGGTTTTTTATAATTTTATGCAAATTTCGGGAACTTTAATTAATTTGGTGTGTGCCAAATGTTAACAACATTTTGCAATAAGCCCAAAGCAAAAGCAACACCCGCATTCAAAGCAATCAGTGTGCTTGTCTTATCAGCATCATCAGCTTCATCTTCATCATTCTCATCATCATGTTGTTTTGGAAACGTCTCTGTCGACCCCAAGGCGAGCCACCAGCGATGACAACAACAACAGCCTCATCATCATCACCTTCTTCTGCTTCATCGTCAGCCCAACGCAGAGGTATGTTTTTTTTGCATAATTTTTTGTTCGTTTAAGTATTATACACAACCACGCCCCTTTTATTAAAAACGCCCACGCGGCGCCTAAAATACATACCTGTTAAATATGCACAAACACAAAACCAAATTCAAATATTACACAAGTCAGAACGCTGCTCGACTGTTATCAGCCCAGTTAGCGATCTTTGCAGGCAAGTGACAATGCTTAAAATACACTTGATCAGCGCTCACAAAATACACACACAATACAAGTACCTTGAGCTCTGTATAGACAGAAATGCACACAAATCCATTAGCTTTTGGTTTAGTTTTAGGAAACTGGGCTAAATGATTGTGAAAGAGGAAAAATTTATATTTCTTTAGTTTTAGTTTAAGTTTCAGTTTTGATTTTGATTTTGAAGTCGTCGTTGTTTTTTTTTTATCGCTGTACACGAAATCCGTGCGCCTCATTTGCATAATTTGCATCTTAAAATTGTTTCGGTTTCTGTTTTTATTGACTGGTTTATTGATTTCATTTTGTGATTTCGTTCGTTATTCGCAGCCCAAGAAAAAACTTCAGTTTGAGACCCTAGCGAAGCCCAACTTAAAGTTATTCCCCGTTCCGCCGGTCAACTTCTCCCCGTTCAGTTCAGTTCCGTCCGTAGTCACTCGTCTGAGACTGTCTCGCGCGGGGTTTTGTGCCGCATAATAAATTACTATCAAATTTTATCACCTACAAAAGATGTTGGGTGAGCAGACAAATGCGTGAAGCAGCTCATCCCATTCAGGCATAATGAATAATATCTTTTTATGTAAATATTGTTTGTTGTTTTTGTTGGTATTTTTCTTTAATTCTGATTATCCTGGGTGGCTTGCCAAAAAGATTTATGAATGAGTTTGCCATGTTTAACATAATTATGCATGCATATCTCTCAAGCATGCTTAAGATTTCAATCCAGAAGATCAATCTTAATAGAACTGGATTGCTTGACCAATTAATTATTTACAAGTGTAGGGCGACAGACTTTATAATCTGCAGCACTATAAATAAGTTACTGGACGAGCTGTGAAACAGGCTATAGATTTTTAGTTTAAGAGCTAAATATCATGACATATGTAAGTTATAGGTTCTTTTATGAATAGAATTTTGATTTGAAGAATTATTGCTGGTAGAGATTGTCACAAAATAAAATATGGAGTTCTATATTTTTATACTTAACTTAAAAACTTATTGAATTTTAGCTGTTTTAAGACCAACTGCTTATTAATAGTTTCCTTACTTTTAGTCTTCCATCTCCGTTCTTCAGACCCTTTCAAATGTCACTTTGTATTTAGCTCAAATTGGTCAGTGCAGACCACAGTGCCTCGTGGTTTCTTTTGGACTAACTGTCGCTGATTCCTTTGCCTTGCCACCTTCGCTAAAGGCCCTTTTTTCTCTTTTTTTATTTGATTTTTGGTCAAGATGACTTTGACTTGTGGTAATTTGATGTTAATGACACTCATCAGCAACGACACAAACAAACAGCGAAGCGGAGAAGCGACATCGACACCGCATAACCCTTCTACTTACCTTACCACTGTCTCTGCCCACCCTCGCTCTATCTCTGGTTCTACAGGGCACAGTTAATACGCTTCTAGTTGATCGCCGCAGCGTTCAGCGACATTTTTATGTTATTTTGTTGCCTCACTTTTCTCCTTCCTCCTCCTAATCGGCTTAGGTATGAGAGAGTTTTTCAATCTTTCGGTCTGTCCGTTCCTCTTGGGTCTTGGCGTTGACACTTTCGGCTAGGCATTCTTGTTATTAGTTCGTGTCTTGAGTCTTCTGTTTGTCTGTGTGGTAACGCCATCAAGTTGCATGTTTTATGTGCATCGTAAAGCGACTTCGTAACGATATGCGTATAAAAATGAGTTCAGCATTTTGTTGTGACATTTTTATGAGTTTCTCTTATTTTGTTCTCTCTCTTTCTCTCTCTCTCTCTGTTTCTCTTTCTTATCAAGGTTACAAAATACTTAGCTGTTGCCATGTAAAGTGATTTGATAAAGCTGCTTAAATAACCCAGAACAGAACTTGCTATCTGCAGCATCTTCTCTCTTTCTCCCACTTTCTCTATGCCTCTCTAACTTCCTAATTGATTAACTTTGTATATAAAACACTTTGTGCTCACTAACCGACTGACTGATCAGCGTATACACAAAGTTCATTTGAGTAGAAGACCGAAACTTATAAAATTTCTAATCGTTGTCAATCAAAGTTTGTAATAAAGCAGCTTTAACAACTGCACAAAGAACATACATAACTTGCTATCTACAGAATCTACCCTCTACCTTTCGCTCTCTCAATTTGTTTCTTTCTCCCTCTGTACTGGACTCCGCAAAATTGACCATAAATTACATGAAAGCAGAGAGGGAGAAGACAAAAATCGATCGCAATGCCAAAAGCTGCGCCTACACCATCATTATCAGCTTGTAAATAAAAAGACTTTATCAATCGTTAAGCCAGAGGCAACATATAAAAATCGCCAGAGAAGTGGACAGGGGGTGCAGGGAGGAAAGTAGAGGATAGGAGAGTAAAGAAGTGAGGTCAAATTGTGGCCTGGAACCAACTCTCTCACCTAATAACATAAAAGTTATCGAAATGCGAAAAGAGGAGAGTCACAGGCTGAGACACAGAGAAAGAGTGAGAGACAGACAGAGTACAAATATTTTTATTTATGATTTTACAGATCAGCATATTGCTCAATAATTTTTACCGATCCAGCCAACAAAATAACTTTCAAATTATGCCCCACCCCTCGCGTAAGCCAACCCTTCCCCTCTCATCCTGCGCATCTCCGCTCATTGCTGTATGCCTCCCAAAACTGCGCTTAAGTGCGCCAATTTTGAAATTATTGGCGGCTGCGTATGCAGATAATCGTGACCTGTTGCTCCAAACACACACACACACGAGCGCATAAAGCTGCTGTCCAGACCAGAGTCTGGCTTTAGCCTCCTCTTGGACTTCTACTGGGTGCAGGCCAATAACTCAAGACTGGCCAAATACCACAAAAACGACCAAGTAAATTGCTGTGCGAAAGTTCCTCTGTATATACCCAGTGTCTAGGGTGCAATAGTTTTGTTAAAGGTAGGCAAAATGCAGTACTATTCCCTTTAGTATCCAAGCTTATGAGTCAATTTAGTTATGTTCGCCATTATCTGCCAAGACAGTGCCATAGCAGCCATTAGCAACGTCTTAGAAGTCAGCTAGCCGAGCTGAATGGACTGTCTAGTCTAGAGGCCATTCTGTGCGGCACAGGGTAACTGAAAGTCGTGAAAAGCCTACTCAACTTTCCATTCTTAGTTTCAGTGTTTCTCTGGGGCATTTCAGCTGCTTTTAGTCTGTGATTTGTTTAGAGAACTCGTCTATCATGACACATTAATTTAATTACTCTATTTGGCATAGTTTTAAGGCCCAATCGCAGTAGGGTAGGGGAAGGGAATGGGGTAGCCGAGGCTGCCGTTGCAACTATTTGGGGCAGCGTTAATATTTTCCCATAAATTATGCGAGGAGCAGACAAAAATTACTTTAAAATTTATGGCGTTCCGTGTGGATCTGTGGAGTTGTTTCTCTCCCTGCGCTACCCCTTTTCTCCCCCGCTGCTAGCTGCTCTACCGCCCCTCGCTCACCTGGTTCGAATCCCTTCGTGTATCTTTACACGCTGATTTGGCCCTTTTTATTTTAGCGATTTATGTGCAGGCTGTGAGAACAGGTAAAGGTGCCTTATGCTGCATGCCACAAGCCGCAGCTCAGTGATATTCACAAATAACGTGTTTGTTGCTGTTGTTGGTGTTGTTGTATTTGCAAGTGGGCGGGCCAAATGGATCTGGAAAGTTCGCACGATTGATGATCGACTCAATGACTGACTGACGAATCCACCGATCGACGTATAGACGGACGGTCTGCGATGACGCCGTGCTGTCACCGCTTTGACATAGCCATTTATGTAATTACACTCCTCACACACATACAAACTCCCGGTACTCCTCACACTTTTGCCGACCATATCACAAAGCGATCGCGATCGTTTCGTTCCCCAGCTTGTAATTATTTTCTACTTAATCTTCATCACATGCTCAACATGTCGAAAACTTAAGCGAATTGACGCGTTGCATTCAACTTCAAAAGCTTCACAAAAAAAAGAGTTAAAAGAAAAGAAATTTCTTGTTGTTGGTAACACAGCGGGCGGTGTTGCATTCATTGGCTTATCGATGGGATCACACCTGCACAGGGTTGCCAGCACACGCCAGTGACCGCTAAAGTCGTGATTGCCATGCCAAATTTTAAATAGTTCAAGTTGGAAGTTTAAAAATAATTATAACTTAATGAATTATGTAATGTATAGAAGAATCTATTATAGTTCCCGGCATGATCTTTGTAATCTTATAAGTTATGTAATGCAGTTTAAAGCAGAAAGAACTAACAATGAGTTAATAGATTAGAGAAAACTCTATATAAAATTTAATATATTTGGGTACGAAATCCTGTAACTCATTTAAACCTATAAATATAGTAATTTATTGTAGGCAAGTTATGAACTTGCAGCCTGTTTCTACACCTACAAAGCATATGTGAGAACATTTGCTCACCAAAGTCACGTAATCGACAAATCACAGTGAATAATCACCGTGTCGTGATTTGTGCTCGCTTTATTCTTGTCTTCTTGTGATTTTGGCATCCCTGGGAACACCTTGAATGCGTCCAAAAGTGAAAATGAATGTGCGTGGCTAAAAGATCTACCAAAAAGAGTCTCCACCTGCGACAACGCGGCTTGCCACACACATAACTCCCTGCCGCACCGCTGTTTGCTCCACTGTGCACCGTGGTTGTTGTTGCCACCAATATCAGGTGTTTAAAGGTGTTTCACAAAACAGATGCAGATGAGCAGAAGGTAAACGTGCCTCGAGTATCTGTGGCAAGTCTCTTTACGTAGCCGATCTTCTCCCTCTTCATCTTGTGCTCTTTCTTCTGATTTTAATGCGTTGTTTTCAGATCGTTTTTTGTTATGGTTGTCCAGTCAACCTCTGACCGAATTTCAAAGCGATAATTATCGGCTGGCGTGCAAATATGCGGAAAGAATTCCCCCAACGCTTGTTATTGTTGTGATTGTTGTTGTTGTCTTTTGTTTTATGTTTTGACTGCTGTTCTTTGTGCATTTCGTTTCAACTTTAAATGGAACTAATTAAATTTAGCGCAGAAAGCGTTAAAGTTGTTGTCCTGTGAAGCAGAAGCATGCACGCAGCAGTTCAGCCACTTTTAGCGAGTTTTGAGCTAGATTTTAAACAAATTTGTAATGTCAAAGCTTAAAGCAGAGCATTTTTTGTGTGAACCCATAACAAAAGTTATTACAATTGTGTAAATATTATTAAAATATTTAGTTTACTAGACAGTTCAAAAATTTTTTGGCTAGATTTAGCCATTTTGTAATGCAAAAGCTTGAGATATAGCTTGCTTATCATCAAAACTTATTCAAAACCTTTTATAAATCAACTTTAAGTAATAAATCATTTTATTAGCACTTTCTATAGCTGTTTTTAGCCATTTTATTTAGTCATCTAGCTGTTTTAGCACATAAATTGAAGCCAACACTTTTACACGCACACGCATTCGTTAGGCTGGCCCATAATTGGAGTGCCACGCCCTCACATCGTATACTAGCTGAAAAGCAGCCCCTCAATTTGGGCCAACAACGTCTCCACTCGTCTCTCTTTTGCTCTTGTCTCTTGTTGTCTCTGTCTGTGCCCCTTGTGGCACTGGCACACTGATTTAGTGTCATATAAACCTGTAAGTGAAGATTATGTTACCAGAATTAATTGCAGCCAAGGTGAAGGTAACAGTCAGTTCCCTCACAACTGGAATTGGAAGCCAACGTCATACCGGCAGTTACCCTAGCACCCCTCTTACTTCTCCTCCTCCTCCTGCACACCATGCCCACCTGTACTACCTGCTGCTGGTCCCTCGTCACATGACGACAGCACGTGCTAAAGTTGCCTGAAGTTTTCGTTCAGTCTTTCGACTGACTTTTTGCTCGGTAATTTTGATAATTTAATTGAAAAACATCGACAGCTTTACCTTGTGACGAAGCCTTAAAAAAAAAAGCTCTGCCAATTGATTTTATGTACTTAATACCGTAGAGGGGAATTTTAAAAAGCACTTCGATTAAGTGTCGTTTGACACGACTTGGCTGCAGGTGTCATCAATTTATTTATTCTGCTGTGGGGTGGCTAAAATTAAGCACAACTTATGATTACAGGATATGAGTTTGCAAATTTCAACAGGAAATATTGATTTTCCTTACGGAAATGAACGAAATGGAATTTTAAATTGCAAAAAAAATGTTTTTAAAAAAGTGAACTCAGTAGCTAACTCAAATTTCAGCTTATAAATTGGTTGTTTTAATTTTCTTAGCTCATTCTGTAGCACAAAGAGATAAGTCTTTTGTGCACTTTTATTGGCATTTCTATCGAAGTCTTAAATGTAACAAATACTCGGGTTTTGTTATAAGAATATTTGCATATTTGACCGCTGCTTAAATATGTTTTCATCTTGGGAATGCACAGAATGTGTTTTTAGGCTTTAGATAAATACATATTTCATAGCAAATAAACTTTGAATATGCAGAGAACTCACGCAGTCATCCACTCACCCACTCGCACTCAAACCTCCACTCGTATGCACATTTCTAAACCAACTGCAGCTAAATAAATCTGGCAAATATTTGAATTTTATTTTAAAAGCTCAACTCGGCCAGAAACTAGCTTTAAATTCAATAAATTGTTGACAGGTGGCTAAAAAATTTAATGGAATGTCGAGTGGAAAATGATGAAAATGTTGAAAAATAAATGCTTGAAATGGGCCGGTAAAATATTGTTGGCGGCAGTCAATTTGGTTAACAACCCGGTAGGTAGATTAACGCTTCAGGGCAGCTAACTGCAGTTCTCTAAGTTCTGAAAGTCCTGTAAATACGGTAAGCCCGGTTAATGCTTCGTAATTATGCACCCCTGGCAGGATTCAGGGGCTGCAGCTAAATGGCTGCTGTTTCATTCATTCATGCTCCGGTTTTTTGGGTTACGTGTCGTGATAAACAATTACCAAACACCGCAAGCAAGGAGATTCCCCTCTCTCTTGATCCCCTCCCCTTCTCCTACACTTCACTCATATATTATGTAATCCTTTTCGAGCTGCCTGCGCAAAGTTTTGTAAGCAAAAATTGTTTAGATTCCTTTTTTGCAGCATGCATTTTGTATGCCTTTCTCTGTCCGTCTGTCTGTCCCTCCTTCTGCTGTCTGTTGCTGTCCCTTTTACGCTGTTGTCTTGTTTTTCCTACTTTTCTTTTTTTGATAATTTTGCTTGTTGGATTTGTGTTTCTGAGTGCTACCAGCTACAAGTACAGGAAGCATTGAGAAAAGCGGATTTCGTAGCATTTTTTATGAGCACAGATGTGCGTTCTGTTTCACTTCCTCTCTCTTGCTCTCTCGCTCTGTCTCTCTAAACCGCAGGCAAGCTGACCCCATGGAATTTATGAAACCACCCACAACTTGTAGATACTTATGCAAAGATACTTTTACTTCGCTGTTCAGTACTTGTAACTAGACAAAATAAGTATTATTGAAAATATTTATTTGCATTTAGAACTCTAGGTAAAAGTTGCTAGGATTTTACCTTTAAAGCTTACGCCAACCAAATAGAGTATCTACAGATACTTTTAATAACTGTATCTTAAAGATACTTGAGTATGCAGTTATATCACACGCAGTTATATCAACATATTTTGATTGGCAAAGCAAAGCAAAGCAAAATCACTTGAACTTTTACTCGTGACCTTCGATGGATTCGCGCCTGGCATTAACTATCAAGTTTTCGCTTTAAATGTAAATGCTTGCGAGGCCTTTGAAGTGGCGTCTAATCACCATTCAGCAGTGCAGGGGGGCACTCAACTCAGACCAGAAGTAGCAGTGAATACCCCTCCTTAGAAAGGGGGAAAACAAAAGCGAAGGCGTATAAAAAGAAACAAGCGCGTGCCTCACTGCGAAACTCCAAGTGAAGAAGGTGGGAGAAAGGGTAGACGAAGAGGAAGATGGAAGGTAAAAGGATGAGTAGGAAATGGCAACAGCAGAAGCAAAAAAGCTGATGAGAAACTTGAGCGTCAAGCAGGCAGAAGCTTTAAGCCGCTAAATTGTATCGGATTACAGCAAATTCCAAGCCATGAAGCTGAAATTCCTTACTCCCCATAGGCATGGGGGGACTTAACTCCGCCTTCAAGCCCTCCGCTCTTGGTTACCCCTTCTGTTGGGCTCCAGCAGTGTCTGTGTGTTGTGGTTCCCCTTTAGTTGCTGCTGCAGCTGGTATGTTAATGAAGGTGCTTCAGTTGTTGTCGTCCTGCTGCTCTGACTGCTCTGACTGCTCCTCAAAATGGCTACGGGGCATAGAATGCATTGAAACGGAGGCCTGCAAAAACCCGGAGATGACACACAAGTGCAGCTGAACCCGTGAACCCTCGCGTGGGAGTTGCAAGCAGGTTATGAATCTTAACACAGTTACAGTTACAGTTACAGTTGCACCTAGAAAAACAAAGAGCATTTAAACAGCCAGAGAGAGATGGCAAGAAAAAACCCGTCAAACTGGCAAAGACAATCAATCGAGTTGGTTAGTCTGCCCTCTAAGTTCCCCTCAGTTCACTCCCGAACTCTACTCCTTTGGAAAAATGTGAGCAGAACTCACAAAAATTGCACACAATTTGCCTAATTCGCGATCTGCGTTCTCCTGCTCTTCTCCTGCTTGAAAGCAACAGGATGAGCCGCGTTGCTGAAATTGCTGCGGTTTTTATACCCTGTAAGCAGCGGATAAATGGCTGATTGAAAAAGAATATGCATATAAAGACAGTATAAAAAGACACTTTGATTATTTTATCTCTTAATCGAAAACGAAAAATCTTAATAAATTTAAAAGTTATGAAGGTTTCTTGTTTAAGCCACAGTAAATGTTGAAAGAATTTAACTTATACTTATGGGTTAAGTTAAATTTCTTCATAGGCTTTTCAGCCGTAAAGGGTAACCGCTAGTCCTTCGCTGGTCTTTGTTTTATTTTTTGGCCTTAGCCACGGCAACTGCAATTATTGTTTGCGGCTTTTCAATTGCCTTGCCGAGCTACAGCTTCAGCTTCAACGTTAGCTGTATCTTCAGTTTTAGCTTTAGCTTGAGTTTTAGCTGCAAGTTCAGACTCAAAGTCAGTCATCATAAGGTGAGAATATAATAGCGCAATCGTGAGATGCGTGACTGCAATTGCCCCTACGCCTGCCACTAACTATGCACAGTGGGGCAAAACACTAGTTTTTTTGAAATGAAAAGAAATACTAAAAAATGCTTAAAAGTGAGTCATAAAGTCGCTTTCCACATTGTCTTTGGCATGTTTGTCGCTAGTGTTTTGGTACCACTGTGCCATGGCTGTGAGTAGCTGATCTCAGTCTGGTTTGCTGGGCCCAGGGCTCAGCTGATAAGCCAACCCAAACAAACAAATAATAATGCACGATTTGTGGGCCGAGGCACACAAAAAGCTAAGTTAAAGCAAAAAAGGCTAAAGAAATTTTGTTTAGCCTTTGATTGAGGAACGCGCGCGCCTTTAACTAATTGAGCTTCATTGTAAGAGGCGGGTTCCAAAACTTTTTCGTTTGCCGCAGACACGTTTCCTGAGACACCCCCTTTCTCCCCTAAGAACTGGAAGAAAGAAAGATGAAAATAGAGTTGGAGAAATGTGGAGAAACGTAGAGAAAGCGGCGAGAATATTTGAGAGTCTGTGGTTACCATTTAATTAAAAATGAAAAGTTCTTGTTAAGAAAAGGGTCTTCTCTCCTCGAGTTAAGCAGTTGCGGAAAATTAAAAGTTTTCCTTTCTATTTTCTGAATGTTGTGACATGTGAGAAACATTTGGCATTTTTCAGGCAGCCACACATAATTGTGTTCAACTTTTTTCAAGTTTCAAATGAGTTGGGAAAGTGTAAGGCAGTTCTTAAAACTGGAAAAAGCGCCCTCTATAAAACTGCTAGTTTGCATATGTGGGACGCGAGATGGCGCCACATTAAATAAATAAATAGCAAGTGCATAAAGGATCATTTGTGATGATGAAAATTATAATAAAAGTTATGAAAAAGTAACGAAAAAATGTGTAAAAAAAACAGATTACTACATCAAACGTGCCCTTAAGCTTTTTGTTTTAACAACTTTGTTTTTTGTTGGCCAGCTTCAGCTTCTTAACGTGGCTTAAAAACGCCAAGCTGCAGAGCCATAAAATCAAAATAAAAACTTTGTGCAGCGTGTGGAAAAAATGAGAATAACAAAATGAGAATCTGGCAATATTAAAGTAAAGTCTATTAAACTTTTTTCCGTCAAACACACGCACAGACACACATGAGTACACACACACTGAAACGCTGTTGTTGTGCAACTTTTGGCATGTATAAAACATATGATTTTTTGCTTGATGGCCCCGCGGGCCAATTTCCTGTCTAGAACAAATGGCAAACAATAGTGAGGAAGCGGAAACCCAGGACACAGGACCCGAACCCGAATCGGTACCCGTTTCCTGGTGCTGAATGCTGTAAAAGACGAAGGCGACGCTAATAAAATAAACCCGTGTAAACGTGCTCCTTTTTACTACCCGTACACTGTGCAAAAATTGTGTTAGAAAACAATAAAAAATACACAAGAAGTAAACACAACTTTTAAAACACAGAAAACTTATTTTTAAAGTTTTAAATAAAACTTAATGGTTTCTATAAATTTCCTGGAAACCCTTGTTGCCTTTGTCTTACACCTCAAGAACAAAGATTTTTCTCAGTGTAGCTCGTTGCCTTTGGCCTGTAAATTTGAACGCCTCGTGCAGACATAAATTGTGTGTTAAATACATTTTATGCGTTTCGCGCAAAATGCGAAAAAGGGGGAAAATGTGGGAAATGCGGAAATGCGCAAAGCTTCGTTACTAACTTTGTTGTGTGTGTGCGAGTGTGTGTGTGTGTGTGTGTGTGTATGAGTGTGTAAGTCAGTCGACTGCAAACGCAATCAAGGTCAGGACAAAACGGTGTCGTCTTTCCTTCCTCGGTTGTTGACGTTGCCCCGGGGCCAAGACAAGCCGAAACGCTTCATATGATGTATGTGGCAACAACATCAACGGTGGAGCGTACAACGTGGCGTATTAGAAACGCACGTATTACAGACAGAGCCGTACTCCTACACTCCTACACTCCACAACTTTGCTGCTGCTGCTGCTATGTTTGTAATCCTTTGGTTGCTCCTTTTGTAGTTGCCAAGGCGTAAGAGGGCGGCTAGAGGGAGCAGGGGAACCACTAGAGGTAGGAGTGAGGGCATACAGGAGGAGCAGCAGATGAGGTAGGAGAGTGAGTAGCAGCAGTCGTAGGAGATGATGAGATGGAGTTCAAGACGCAGCGCCAGCTGAGTATACACATGTTTGTGTCACATTTGGACTACATATTCTGCCAAAGTGTGTGTAGTGTGCGTGTGTGTGTCCGTGCTTGTGCGTGTGTGTCCGTGTGTGTGTTTGTTCACTTTACTCCTTGAGCTTGGCATTTCCTTTGTGAATTATAAAGAAATTTGTTGTTCTTCATGTTGTTGTTGTACGCAACGTTTTGTTCCGTGCTGCGTATATGAGTGGAAGGAGGAGTAGCAGGAATAGGGTGTGGCGTGGGGGCGTTAGCAACGCTGCAAATTTTAACTGCATACTTTTGGGGGACGAAAGTGAAATGACACTTGCTGCAAATTGAATTAAGCAAGAAAGAAAAATTACTGAACGTTGAGTCAAAGTTAAAAGCTTTTCAAGCACTTTAAAATGCCTTTAAAGCTTAAATCCCTCAGTATTTAACTCTCGGTGTTACTGGAAACTGTTATGTGATGTTTATTGCAGGATTAATCCAAATAAGTAGTTTAATCTAAAAAAAACCAGATTGCGCCTAGTCTCATTGCCCTTTTAGGGAGAACAACAAGTGTAGTTGCTTTTTAGACTCGCGAAGTTTGAAGAATTTGCCAGCCTTCCGTTTACTCCTCTTATTCGCCATCCCTCTCCGTTTCACCATTCTCCTCCGGGCGGAGCAACACTTGTTTGAATTCCATCCGCTGCTTGCTTAATGGCGTCTCAGTTGTTGACGCTGCCACACCCACTTTAACGCTTCATTCATTTTTTTTTATATTTTAAATTCCATTTTAATTTGTTGTGAAATTCGCTTCTATTACACTTTTTATTGCTGCTGCTTTAGTGCGCTTAATTACCAGCATTTCGAAGGTTGCCGTTGCCGTTGCCATTGCTGTTGCTGTTGTTGCCACAGCGATGTTGCTCCTGTTGCTGCAGTGTTTGCTGCCGAATTTGCTGCTGAGGCAGCTGCGGGTTTTCCGCCTCGAGGCTAAATGAAAAACGCACTGCAAATGATTTTCGCTTAATTCATATGATTTACAGTTGGTCGAAGCTGGCGAGCACTTTGAAGTGTCAATTGGAGGGAAGAGTGTGTGTGTGTGGGGGGCTGAAAGATACCCTTTAATCAAAATTAAATATTCTTTTATTTACGTTGTCTATACTAATTGCGGCAACTTAAAATACATTCAAATACTGGTAGCGATTATCTGTTATATCTTGGTTATAGGTTCTCTTTTTCCTCCTCTCTCACACACTCGGTGTTTATTGATCTTTTTGCTCTCGCCTTTAGGTGCACCTATAAATCTTCAGTGCCATGCGCCTGTTACTAATTCCTCGCTTTCCTATACATCATGTCCCCATTTCTCTCCAGTGAAACACATGACTTGAAATATATTCTCTCGATAGCTTCATATATTTCTTAGTTTCTTTGTGTTTCGCAGTCCTCTCGATGTCTCAAATTTCTTCTCCAATTTCTTACCTTTTTCTTTTCTTTTACTTTTATTTTCCCTCTTACTCTGCTCTCTCTAACTACTCCTCAAAATGTAGCTATCGTATCTTAAGTTTCCTTTCTCGTTGGTCTTTCTTTCTCACAGCTTTGTAATATACCCCTTTCAATATATTAATTGTTATAGGGTGTCAAAACTATTGAAAACAACAAAAGAATTCTCTTAATTTTTTTAGTTAGTTCAACTATAAACGCCACAGGATATTTGTTGTTGATGTTACTGTTATTTTTGCGGTTTGTCAGCCTCAAAACGTTTTATTTAAATGCAATTCAATTTGCGGCTGAACCCCTAGTAGTGTGTGGGAGTAGTGTGCGTGGGTGTGTGTGCACACTATAATTGCTTTAATGAAATATGCGTAAAGTATTTTATGAAAATTTAATTTGCATGTTTTATTCACATCCCAGCAAGCAATTCAATTTGTTAATAATTTTGAAATTGTTTATACAGTGAAATTGTTAACAGCAGGCAGCTCAACGGCTAATCAGTTGCATAAATAATGGGCTAGATAATACCTATGTACATAATTGATAAATTTAAAACAATAAAACAATTTCACAAATTAATTTTAATTTAAAAGTGGAAATTGTTTTGTTTTTTGCAGCTTTGAGTCAAAGTGAGTATTTTTTTTCAAAGAATTCTTTGAGTTTTTTGTTTTCTTTTGTTTTTTTTTTTTTTTGGTTCTTCTTTTTCTGGGTTTTGTGTGGCAACACTCAAAGTTGCAACTACTTAAGCTCACTTTGTGCAATTGCAACTTTGTTTGACACGGACACGGACAAAGACAACAACGGAATAATAGCCGTGGCATTAGTACAGATATACAGATAAAGATACAAACACAGATGCAGATACAAAGTAACGCAGATAGATTGCTAGATAGATGCCTTTGTGTCACTGCAATTGACAAAATAATCACTGGTACATGCTGCAGCTAAGCTAAGCTACAACAAGCTACACGCTTTTACAAGCAGCAACTACTAGCCGAAGACTGGCAGCGACTGAAAGTGACCCTGTAGTGAAAACCTTACCGAAATTTTAAAGCAAATTCCTTTTTCTTCTGCCTACAAAGATGCAACTACATGAGTTTTGTTGTGTATAAATTTGAGCGTAGTCTTTCCCTTTAAGTATACCCTCCCAAAAATATAACTACAGAGTCTAATCACTAAAGCGGCACACATATTTTCCCGCCTAAACGAAAAAAGGCAGCAAAGAACGTTGCAGCGGCAGCAGCAACAACAGCAACTGCAACAGCTACAAGCAACGTTGCTGGTTGCTGGCAACAAAAAGTAACAACAGCAGCAGCAACACACGCTCAGCAACATTTTCTCATGCGCACGTTTGTGGCATGCAGCAACATTCCCCCATTGGCAACATTTGGGATGATGATGATGCTGTTGTTGCTTTCGTTGTTGTATCTGCGAGATACATTTGTTGTTGATGCTCTTGGCGCTTCGTTCGGCTGCTGCTGCTGCGGCAACTTCGTCGTGTTGCAAGCTTCGTGTGTTGCCGCCGTTGCTGTTTTCATTATATTTTCCGTGCGATTTTTCAACAGTTTGCAAAAAAACAAAAACTGTGTTGTTCAGTCTGCGTTTGTTGTCGTTGGCGGTTGCTTCGCAGCGCGCAAAGCTTGAGATACATTCGTCATAGTAAAACCATAGCATCTACAGATACAATAAATTTACGCCTAAAGATACAAATGGCAGTATTCTTACGCCGGCTGATCCTGCGCCCGAACGTACGTTGAACTGCGACTTTTGTTTAATAACAAACAAAAAGTAAAGCAAATAAAAATACGAAATAAAAAAAAAATAAAAGGAAAATAATATAAAAATCGCATAAAAAGCAAAGAAAAAACGTGACGAAAAATAACGTATTTTTTTACCGGCAAAGTTGAGCCGGAGTGTGTGTGGAGTGTGTTGATGTGTGTGCTTGTGTTTGTGTGAGTGTGTGTAGGCGGAAGTCAACGTAGCCGCCATTGTTGTGCCACTGCGGAAGTGTGTTATTAGTGCGACGTCAAATTGTATTTACTTAAAATGTACTCGAAAAATGTTGAAATTCACAAAGTTATTTTGTTGTTGGTCTCAGCACAAAAGTAAATCAAATTAATTCAAATTTATGGCAGAAAAAAGCGAGTAAATATATCTACATACGAGTGTGTTTAACTGGCGTATGTGCTAGTGTGTGTGTGTGTGTGTGCTGTGCGGCAAGTTGTCAAAAGTTTTAATTGAAGAAAACTTATACGAAAGCTAAAGTTACACACATAAATGTTCGTTATGCTAATTGAATTACAACAGCGACTGTAACAACCAACTGCAAATCTCTGTCTGCAAAAGAAAAGCACACAAAAAGAGCAAGAAATCAGCAGAAAACCAGAAAGAAAGGTGTTGAAAAAGGTTTGTCAATTAAAAAGTAATTTCGCTTAAAACTTTAACACAAAAGTTGCTACCGCAAAACCGATTTAAAGCCAATCTAAGTGGCTATAATAACTAGAACAAAGTCTCACTTGTGATTAATGTGTTATGCTTAATTATTGGCTAAAAGAGTTTAGTGTTGGGTTGATTAAAAGTCAAAGAGGTGTTTTAATGTAAGCAGTAGCTTGAAATAAGTGTAAAGCGAATAGTTAAATAATTGAAGTCTTCAATTTAAGCTTTTAAAGTAGGTAGGTGTATAAATAATAGTATAAATTGATAACCTTGGCACTTTTCTAATAACATTAGCCTCAATTTCTACTAACCTTATAGCTGCAAACTAAAGTTTAAAGCCAAAAACTGTATAATTATAGATGTAGTAGCCTGAAAATAAACATTTTCAAAGGTCAGTTTTGCTGTGCTGATCGGTACGGTACTCTGGCGTTGCCAGAGTTAATGAAGTCTTAAAACTGGCGTACACAAAATTGACGCCAATAAACTTTATGAGCCAAAGGACTAGGAGTTTTAATTGTTGCTCACTCCTTAATAAAATATTAAAATAATTAATAAACTCTGTTTAGAACTCTGTAGTAAAAATGATGTTCATCTGATAAACATTTTTGATAGCACTTAAATTTTGGTGGTCTAATTGTCTTTCTCTCCTTTCGGGCAATTCGTCATTATTCAGAACGCGCTGATCATTAATAACTTTTTGATTGAGCAAAACTTGAACATTTCGAGCAGCATATTAAATGCAATAATCACTTAAACCTCATAAATATTTTCACTTTGTGCGTGGCCCAATAGAGCTCTTTTCCCCCCTTTGAAATCTACTCTTTTCCCCCCACTTGAAACACCCTGTTGTTGTGTTGTTTGCGCTGTCCTTGTACGTGGGGTCGCACACGCCGTCTGTCAGGCTGTCAATGTCATTTCAATGATTAAAACTTCAACGCAAATAAAAGCAAAAGGATGAGCCAACCGGACCAAGCTCCTGCTCCTGGTCTTCTCTTGCCTGCGCTGCTCTCAATCCTTTGGAACAGCTCAATCATCCACCGACGCACTTGTTCTCATCCTCACTTTTCATTTTACTTTATTCTTTTATTATACTTATTAGTGGGGGTGTTATAAAATTGTCTGGAGTCAGTTAGAAAATGCGTTGCTGAAGTCATATATGATTTTTGGGCATCATTTTCAAATGTTCGTCAGTATAAACAGCTGGTTAGCGCATAGCAGTCAGCTAGGCAAACAGTAGTTAGCACATAGCAGCCAGCTACGCACACAGCAGTCAGCTACCGTTGGGTCTGCCACGAGTGAAATTTGCAGCTAATTGAGAGCAAATTAAAGCAACGCACTGTACTAGTTCTGGGTACATTAAGGTCGAGTGAACTCGTCTGCACTTTTTTTTTTTTTTTTTTAATGAAAACATAAACATTTCTCTCTCTTTACTGTCTTTATTTTGTTTTTTTTATTCTTACCCCAAGTTTCTCTATTTGTGCTACCTTTCCCTTTTGCCGGTAATGCCCGCAGTTTGGCTTTGTTTTCTTTTGGCCGTGGCTTGTAATAAATTTTTAATTTCGCTTAATTGAAAATAGCTCGCTGGCAAGCGAGTAAGAGAGACAGAGAGAGCCAGAGGGAGGGAGAACGAGCGGCAGTGTATTGCTGGCAGCTGTTGTCGAGGATCTCGGGAGTTATTGAAAAAGTATCTCAACTAAATTTCATATTTACAAAAGGTCTTGGGGGCACCACCAAATTGCCAGTAGCAAGCAGAACCTTTTGTTTGGTAACTGTGGAACGCGGAATGTGGTACGTGGTACACGTGTGCCCGTTGGGACTAGGAGGGGGAACGAGAGGGACAGTTGAGAGGGTATGGTACTTGGACAACAGTCTGTTGTCTGTCTGGCAGTGCCACTTGAGAGGCAGCGAGTGCGACGAGGTGTTAAAAGCTGCTCACATATTTATATAGCTGTCTCTGCCATATATAGGCAAACATTTAGACAAACAACAACGGGGGATCGAGGGGAATGGGGAACTTAGAAGCAAACTGCAAATTGCAGTATTCGAAAAATGGGTCACAGTGTCTCATGAATGAACGAGCAGAAACACGGCTTGTGGCGCCTCAACACTGTTGTTCTGCTGCTGCTGCTGCTACTTGCAGCTTCTTCAGAAAGTGCCTGCCCAATTGAGGCTCCTAGGGGAGCAGGGGGAAGTGGGATGCTAGGGGACTATGCCATAAGCACGTCTATCTATGTTGCATGCAGTCGCTAACATATGTTTGTAGGTCTGCTCCCATTGTTCCATTGTGTTCTGTACGATGGCAAACGAGCGTTTAATTGCTGTAAATAAGTGTCAAGTTGTTGCCAAGACTCTTCGCACACACAATTTGCCATCTATCTAGCTGAGACTTCATGGGTTTTCTCCTAATCATCAAGACGACAACTTAATGCCAAGTTTAAACTTATGCAGATATTTTCATATGTCACTTTGGACTGAAATATTGCATGCGATAATTTTAGTTTCTAATTTTTTACAGACAGCTGGCAACGCTGTGGAAATAGTTAAGTGTTGGACAATGCTGGGAGAGATCATTATATATCAATGTAACTGAGCCTAAGAATAATTTTTAGCTGCAAAACTAAGCCAACTATCTACTTGTTTGTTAACTCTTCCGCAGCTCCTTTGCTTCTTAGTCAAGTATTTAGCTAACTGTGGCCCATAGTGCCACAAATGCCTCCTCCAATGTCCAATGTCCGCTGTCTGTTGTCTTCTTGTTTTCCCCTTATGAGGCCACTCTTGGCTCGTTAACATTTTTCCCACAGGCTGCCTGAAGACTGAAGGCTGGACTGGGCCAAAAAGACTGCATCTTATTTATTGCATATAAAGCGACACCTCTTAACCAGTTCCAAAGTTCTCAACAGCGTCATCAGCCGAGCAAAATGACGTCGTCAACGTCGCCTGGACAACGTTTTGGCATAAATTAAAAAAGGGCACTTTGTGTACAGACTTCCAGCATTGTCCAGTGCCACAAGAAGAGTGAGAGTGGTAGGGGGCGTGTGAGGGAGAGGAAACTCGGTCTGGTTCCTGTTTGCACTGCATTTTGTCGCACGTTGCCTGAAAGCGACGCCAATTTGTCTGAAATGTTTTGAATTCAAAGCGTTGACGAGCAGCAGCTGAGAGCGGGGTTAGTGTGCCAAGGGGGTGGTGTGGGAGAGAACTGCAGGGGTGTTGGTGTTTGTTGCTACTGCGGATATGATAGCGTTGATGCTGCTGCGAAAAGTGTGGCACATGTTTTAACTGCGGAATTTGCGTAAAGTGTGTTAGAGTGTGTAAGTGTGTGTGTGTATATAGCAGGGTGTGTGTTGTTTGTCTCTTTTATATTCAAACGAGCAAGTCTCTTACGAGTGCACAGTGAGTCAATCATCATCGCCATCGACATCTGCCAGCTTCCCTACACCTGCAACTCCTACACACCTGCCCCTCCCCCTCTCCCTTCACCTTCCCTCACACGGCCGTGTGAATTATGTGCAGATAAACTTGGCCAGTATTTTGGGGGCCAACTCGTTACCCACATTGTGTTGCAGCCTGAAAGCAAAACACCTGCTGCAGATGCCAAAGTCACACACATACACACAGTCGAGCACACATTGATCTTATCACCGCACACTCCCAAAAAAAAAGAGTGTGGCTCAAAAAATAAGCAAAACGAGCAGCGAAGAAAATAAATAAATAAGCAGAGCTACAGTAGAGTTTGCTAAGCATTAAGATACCCAGTACATGAATATTAAAGTTCATGTTTGGATAGATCAAAGCACAGTATGTGTTCTGTACTCCTACTGGGTACATACAACTTATAGTTATGTATGCTACATACTTGGCAACAGAATTATAATACTCTCTTAGCCCTTGGCTACTGGGAATGTAAGCGAATCTCGTCTCCAGTTGGAGGCGACTGCCGTGCTACACGTTGCACAGTGTCTGCGAATACTTCGTCTTATCTGCTGACTCCACGCTGGATGTGCTGCTGCCTTGGCCTTGGGCTTTAACTTCAGCTACAGCTACAGCTGCCTCAGCTTTGGCTTTAACTCCAACTCAGTCTGTCTAATTGTCTCTCTGTCTGTCTGTCTCTGATATTTCTTTTTTCATTCTTTGCCTTGACCATTTATTTACATACATTTCTGTGCGCTCGAGTCAAGGGCCGCAACTCGCCTCATTGTCTGGCCACGATGCGGATGCTGCTGAGGATGAGCTCAGCCTGGAGTGTCGGTTATAGGGTTGAGGTATTCCGGGGAAAGAGGGTCAGGAAAGATGTCGAGGATGTTGCTTGCTAATTTCACCTTTTCACAGATTTCGCGTGGCTCCTTGCTGCATTCGCACTGAGCTTCAATTTGTGTGTGGGTTGCTCAGGCTCAGGCTCAGACTAAGGCGAAACGATATCGTTGATTATACTCTAACTAAATGGGGTTCATTAGCTGGCAGAAAGAGTGCAGTGGAGTAGGGTAAATATGTTAATCCTCTGTCTACATTGAATGAAGCCTTCTTTCTTCACCTAGTTCTTTTAAAGCCTCTTTAAATATTCAATGCTTAAGTTGTTCAAATTTTATTAGAATCTAATTGACTATTCTTTATATTAATTTAAGGGATTTCCTATTGTTTCCTAGCCTTTTCTGTAGTGTATTGAACCGTCGTTGTCTTATGTTTTGCATTCCTTTCGGTGTTCCTTATTTTTTTTACCTTTTCGGTCTGGAACAGCTTGACTTGTGGGAGGCTCATGAAAAATTGAGCAAGTGCCGCACTTGCAATTTCAACAGCTCATCTGCCGCTGCGCAAAACAATTTGATTCTGTGGCAGCTGTCGAGTTTTTGGATTTTCTTGCCGCTTCGCTGCGAGAGGCGTGTTTCGTGGCATAAAACTCTGTGAGCTGCGAGTTGTTGCAATCCTTGTATCGTTGTTTTTACGAGTTCTTTGCTGCGAGTTCATATTATTTTTTATACACGTTTTTTAGGTTCACTTTTTGCTCTTTAATTTTGCAACTGTTGAGTGCTTAATTCTTAGATGTCAGCTCTGTAGACCTTGTACAACTGATAGCTTAGTAGGTGCTAAAGAAGTTGAACTTGGTTAGGAAAGGAAAGTATATTTTATAAGCTGTGTAGACATTGCCATTTCGTCTGTATGCTGATCAAGTTTTTGATTATTTTTTTAACTTTTTTGACAAATATTTTTCGTTTAGAAAATATTTGTTTTCCATTCGGAAATTTCCCTTGGTTTTCGCAAATGCTTATCAATTCTCAACAGCACTGTCATCACATCAAAATTCTCTATGTCTCTGCTGTGAAATTTCTCCCATTTGGATTTGCTGTCAGTTGCAAATCCTTCAGTGTTTCCAACCTAAACTTCAATGAAATGGAAGTTTTTGGCACAAAATTCCGCAACGCATTCGTTCGGAGGCAATTCAATTACTAAGCTCAGCACGAGATCTATTGCCTCATATTCCCTGCCCTCCCGCTTCCTCTTCCTCCTGTCCCCACCATTACCATGTCAATGACCAGGTGCAGAAGCAGCTCACCTGCACGTAGAGATGTGTCAGGTGAGAGGCAAATGATGACAAAGTCCCTGGATAAAGGTTGATGTGCACTTTTTATGCGGGTGTATGAACGCCCTGTGCCAGTCCCACACCCACTGCCTGTCACGGCTCTTCTTCCTCCTACCACCGCCCCAAACAGTTGACAGTCTTTTGCACTTGGATTTGTTGTTGATTTTGGTTCGTTGGGATTGAAAAAACATACAAAACGATTCATAGATTTCCGTTTTGCTACGCTCTGAAACAATGCCATTTTCATGTTGCACGTAAAACACAACAACAACAACTGCAACTACAACTACAATGGCAGCAGAAGGCACTTGCAGCGATAGGAGACTTAAGTGCAATTCCATTTTTTCCGATATTTCTGCCATTGGCGCCCTTTTAAGTGAACAAAAGGAAACAAGAATTACGACCAAGAAAATTACAAAATACAACCAGGAAAAGCAATGAAAAACAAACTGATAGCAGGAGACACACTTAAGTGCCTCGAGGATTGTTATCACCAGCAACTAGTCTCGTGATCTAAACGCTTTGGAATGCAGGAATATTTGTCAGATAAGACCAGAATTCTACTTCTCGTTGCGTATAAATAGTTGTTACAATTTTCAAATGAGACACAGTTCAATTGTGCAACTGAAACCCTCAAGATGGTAAGTTTCAGTGCATTCTCTGCCTGATCAGTTGTCTAACTTTTTGGTGTTCCCTGCAAAGCTTAACCAACGATTTGCGGTGCTACTGGTGATGTTGGTTGCCGTACAGGCAAATATCATTAAAAATCCCAAGGAGGTACAGCCTGAGCAGCCTAAGGTGGTCAACGAAGTATCTGCTGTTGTTGAGCAAGGTAATGAGATCCCCCAAGTACAGCAAGAAAAGCCGGAAGTACCAAAGCCGAAGGATCCTCAGCTGGTGCAGGAAATTAAACCAAAAGTTCCTGTTGTTGAAGCAGCTCCTGTTCAGGAGAAAGTTTCCAATGTGATTGCCAAGGAAGAAGCAGCTCCTGTGGAGCCGGTAAAGCAGTCCCAACCAAAGGATCCTCAGGTTCAGGCAGTTGAGTCAAAAGTTCCCAAATCAGAGGCGGCTCCTGTTGTGGATAAGGTTTCCAATGTAGTTGTTAAGGAAGAAAAGAAAACGCAGCCCAATGTGATCGCAGCTCCAGTTCAGCCAAAGCAGGAGAAGGTGGTGCAAAAGGTCGAAGCTGCTCCGGTTCATTCGAAGCAGGAAAAGCAGCCCAATGTGATTCAAAGTATTGAAGCAGCTGCTGTGCAAAAGGAGCAACCAAAGGGGGCCAATTTGGTCCCAAAACCTGTGCAGTTTAAGGTGCCTGTGAAACAGGAGAAACCCAAGGTTGAGCAACTCTCAGAAAAGACTGAGAAATTTGAGAAAACGGAAGAAGTTGTGGACAAATTGGAGGGTAGCGATAACAAGGTATTGAAACAGGCAGAACCCGAGAGCCGTGTTAAGGTGGGTAATTCAGATTATTTCTACATTGTCGATCCGGATACGTCTGGAGGTAGCACCACCACCGCAAAACCAGGAACTAAGCACAACCATACGCATACCCATGAACATTACTATTACAAGCCAGCTCTTCTACCTTTTCCTCCTCCGTTTGTAAGCTTTCTACCGGACGGAAGTTCAGGATCACATGGCAACAAATATCACAGCGGTGGAAGTGGAGGAAGCGGCAACAAGGGACACTACAACAGCACCAACTATTATCATAACAAGCACGGCTCCTCCAGCTCCTCAGGCTCCTCCTCTTCCAATGGTGACAAGGGTAGTTACCTAAGCCATCCTGGATTCTATCCACTTCCGCTGCTGCCCATACCCTTCTGGAAACCCAGCAGTGGTCAATCTTCCGGCCAGAAGTACAATACGTCCGCTTATACCGACGGAGAACACCTTTACCACTTCAAACCAACTTTCGAAGACAACTCGTACTCTCCGTTCTACATTAAGGAAAGACGTGCTCCTTCAGGTGCCGAGAAGCCTGAAAATCAACAAGGACTGGTGCTAATTGGACACATTTTCCTGCACATTAAGCCTCAGGGAGTCAAGTCAGAAGCTGAAGGTGTTCCCAAGCCAAGTTCAAGCGAAGAAACTGAAAATAATGAGAACAAATCGGAGAATCCAGATATAAAGATCGATGAACGTTTTGAGAACTCACAACTGTTATTGCAACCCGTGATTTATCCCCAAGCGAACAATCAGAAAAACAAGGAATCCGCCAACCCTTTGCCCAATCAAATCAATGAGATCTACAGGAGTCTACATCTGGTGCATCCCTCGAACCAACAACAAAGATCTGCTTCCTCCACTGAGGCCAGCGCTGATGGCGCCGTGCTCTTTGCCGTAGAGATTCCCAAGCCCATCTATCGCTTTTTCAAGTCCGTCTTCGGTGTCTTCTCCTACTAAAAATTGATTGACTTTGATAGCAGCGCAGACGATTTTAACAAACAGCAATGGCAGCAATGACAGCAAATAAGACAGCACTCTTTTCCTAGATTTAATTAGTACTTAAGTTGCAAGCATTCAATAAACATTTTCTCACAAATGTAAGAAGCTGAAGTTTGAAGAGAGAAGTGGAAGCTAAACTTAAAACATTGAAGCTTTTCCTACAGGAAGAAATAATTATTATTCAAAGTTATCCAACAGAAATTAAACTATCATTATCATACTTTTCATACTGCTGTCTGCATTTCTTACCACCCTCAAATCTTAATAGCTTTAATGTTCATTTCACATGCTCTTTTAGCCATTTTGTGCCATTTTGGAGAATTGCGGCACACATTCGGAGGCAAAGTGAATTACACAAATTTGTAAATTGCAGAAGTACATGAAAATTTGTTTGCAAATGAACTCGGTAACATTTTAATCAAAATCTGAATACACAAATCTGTCTGCCATTATGCAAAATCATATCATGTGCAAAATGCTGCTGTCCTTTTCTACTCTTTCTATACACTCCATCTCTTTCTCGCTCTCATCGCCAAAAAAGCAGCTGCAGTTGATGAAAACTTTTTCCTTTTTTTTGACTTGGCAGGTAGTTTGAGGCGCTTCTTGCTGGCATTTGGCATTTTAATGAATACATAATTAGTCTTTTTGCCAAGCATTCACCCTTAAACTTACACAAACACACACGCACACACACACACACACACGTGTGTGTGGGGGATGCTTTTGTGCACCTGCTTAAATCGTTGCATATATGAAATTTGCATGCCACATGCAACAGCACGTTTCAGTTTCAGCTCGCTCGTTATCTGGGTCCAGTTGATGCTCAACATTGCTTATTGGTTCATTTCATGCGCTGCTTCTTCTTGCACATCTCCAGCTGCTTCTTCTTCTCCATCATACAATATTGAGATAATGTTTGCAATGGGGATTTCAGGCTCTCATAATTGCCCGGCTTAACGGTTGCCTCATAAAGTTGCTGCAGAATTTCTGTTTGCATTTCACTCGGAAACAGTTTCTATGTAGAGAAAATTGCCATTTGCTGATAGCGTTTATTTAATATTTAATTGATTTTATGCCCAAGCGATTTTTCCATTAACCTGCCACACAATTCCAATTTCAATTGCGAGCCAAACGACTGTTGCAGGTGGATGCTTGCCACATTGTTGTGCGTCTGTGTGTGGGTTTTGCAAGCGGATTATCAGATAATTTCATTGCTTGACATAATTAATGAAACTGAAACAAAAGGGATGCCATTAAAATCCACAGTTTTTCTTATAATTTTCAAGTAGTAAAAATTTGATTAAGCCAAGTTGGTTAAAAGTAACTAAACAGTCTATAGGACACAGTTAGCTTGTTAGTTAAATCTGGATCAATATAACTTCTGTAGTTCACTGTTTGCCACACTGCGTGGCAGAACCACTAACCGCGCTCGAACCACTAAATAAACATTTTGCAGCAGCAGTCAGCCGCCAATATCCAGTGTTATCATCATCATTATCAGGTTGTTGCCAACATCATTACCGTCCTTTGGTCGTCACAGTGCCTATACGTAATTTGCGCTGGTTTTTGGCGACTGATTTGTGGCTTAATCCTTGTGTGTGTGTGCGGCACAAGTTTAAAGCGTGCAGAGAACGACTGAAAATAGAGTAAAAATAAAATAAAATTGAAGCTCGTAAGCCGCAACCTTTCAGGACATTTCTCGGGCAAAAGTTTATTACCCAAAGGAGCTGCGGAAGAAGCCCATAAATATATCATGAAATCAAAAACTTTCGCCTTCGCCTCCTGCTGAAACTTTTGCTTTGACAGAGCGTGTTCTCTTTGATTGGTGGTACACCCGTAAGTCCCTACTCCCTGTCCCGCTTATCTGGAAGTTCATCTTTACCCCCTTACGAGCAATCACTACAGGCTTGCGTGTAAACGTGCTGAGGAACAACAAGAAGTGGCAGTGGCAGAGGAAGCAGCAGGAGTAGTGGAAACAGCAGTAGTAGCTGAGTAATGCGCTTCCGTTTCCGGCTCTCCACATGCCTCATGCTGTGCCAGAGCACTTCTGCCTCAATCTACTCAATTCAATAAAAGTTGTGTCCATTTAATTTAAAATTCTCTCTCGTTCTCTCTCGGACAGCTCCTGCTCCCTTTCACTGTCTGTCCAGCTCTCGACCTGTGCGTCCTTTGCAAATTAATGGCGTTAAAATTAGTACCCTAGACAACCTCCACAGCTCCCCACAAATCCCCCGCAGTACTTCCTCCTTGCACCTGTTTAAACTTTTCCTTTTTGGTCTGTTTATTTGGTTGTCACTTTGTGGAAATTATGCCATCCCATTGGGCCCTGGACGCCGACACAAGCTTCTTATGTCGCTCCTTGCCGCTCTCCTCGCTTTCATCTTGTTATTGCGTATACGACACGTGTTACTGTAAGTGGCCAAAAGCAAACAAAAAACAACTTTGTTTATTGAGCCATTTTTAAAGTTTTTCATTTTGCCAATTTTAAGCAACTTTTTAACCTTTACTTTTATTTGAATTTTTGCAGCTCGCTCTGCTGGCTCTCGGGAACGACGCTTTTTTGGCATTCTACGCGCTGGCAAACGGAAAGACGGTAAGTGAAATACCAGAAGTTACTCTTTGAGCCTTAATGAAACCAATTAAGCAAAACGACCAGACATTCAAATTGTTCCAACAGCCATCGAAAATGAAATATCAATGGCTAGACAAAGGGTAAACAAGCTGGACAGGGTTGGATCGCTTTCTGGGGGTGTTCAATCCAATTACAAAATCCAACAAATACACTGAGAAAAAAGAAGCTTAAGTTTTCGACACATATTTCTAAATGAAACACTGTCTGCAATTTATACCAATTTTTTGTTAGTGTAGTGTATAAATGGCATGAACTTTAGATTAATGAACTTAAACTGAAAAGTATTTTAGGAGTACTTTTCGTTGAAGGAAACACAAATTGTAGAGGCATAACGGTACGAGCTTTGTGAGCCATTGTGTGCTTATCATCATTTTTTAAGTCTAGCATACCCCTTGCGTGCTCCTCGCTCTACAGAGTAAAACAATTTTGAGAATTTCATGGAAATGTGCCAATTCCGAGACCAAAACTGAGAGTTTGGAGCTCAAAAGCTGGAAAGCGGAGAGTAGAGAGCACAAAAGCCATTTACCTCAAAATCAATAGATTTATTTAGACCGCAGGCCAGGGTGAATTGAATGCGAATTGGCATACAGTGGACGAGTCACTAGACTGGTCAATGGTCAATCAATGGTCAAGCGGCAGGATACACAAATTGGGTTTACCATTTTACCATTTTGAAAGGCAATAAGCTCAAAGATCTATATAAAAAGTAACTTTATAGACAGCTTGTTTCTGTTTCTGTTTTGCCTACCTGCGCTTTTGATTTGGCCCAAAAAACGTTGTTAGCCCAGTGGGCAAATATGTGTGCACAATGGCTTAAAAAAAATGTTAATAACAGTTGCCATTGATGGACAAAGCCCAGAGCTCAACTCATCAGAGATGTCTCGACTTCGCCTCAGTCTCTGTCTTCGCCTCCGTTTCTCTCCCTGACTCTCTTTCCTCCTCTTTCTTCTATGCTGTCTCTGTTTGCTCGGACATAAGCAGCTCAGTGAATTCGTTCGCTCTCTTGGCCAGTGGATTATCGTGGCAGAAGATTGTTGTGGACTTAAATGTCATTACCGTCTAAATGCCTTTAAATAGCCACATTCATATCAGAGCCGAGTTAGCTGGCTCCACTGGCGCCAGCAACCGTTTTAGCCTTCCTTTCCATCTCCGTGGCTGGCCACCCGTGGGGCTGCCCAGTCACTCGGGCGACATGCCCCGCCCCCTGACACGCTGTCTGTCGCCTTCAATTAAACGCAAATTATATTTGTGCTCAACTCTTGCGAGTCGTACGCGACACTGCCACCTGTGAAGGCTGCTGTGATTTTCTTCCTCCTTCGTCCTCCTTTCCATCGCTTAACTGAGCGATCAATCCAACTTATGTCAACCGTAGCTGATGCTCTGCCTGATCCACTGCAAATGAAGTCCCCAAGCAGCATCAAGTCTCCTGCCGTTGACATTTTAAATTGATTATGGGTCACTTTTGTGCTGTGCACAACAACAGCAATGCGGTGTTTGCACGGTAGCTGACTCATCCGCACTTTGAGGCCTAATTAGGGTTAATTTTCTGTAGCTGTAAACCAGATAGCAGAGAACGAAGCGGAGTTAAATATTTGAAAGCCTTGGCAAATGTATTGATTATTGTTGACTTTAGGAAGTTTCTAGGATATCTTTTCGTAGTACATTCTCCACTGGTAATTCCTTGTCTCTGTAGTCTCCTATTGCTTCTCTTTCAACTAATAATCCAATTAGGTCCTATCGTAATGCTCTTAGCTTTTCTTTATAATATTTTTATTGAATGATTGCCAATGTACTCGATTGGTATACTTACTGTTACCAGGTTCTTTTCACTAATTTTCCTATCTATAACTGAACTTTTAATACCAATTTAAATTGCTTTCCAAACTGTTTCAAGATCTCAAATTAATCCTCTTAACTGTGTAACAACTCAGGCGTTTTTCGCTCATTATATTTGCCATTATTTGCCGAATTGTGTATTCTGAATACACGTATTCCTAACTGTTACAGTGCCTCTCAATTGTATGCGCATGCATTCATTGCCTTTTGTTACTTTTAATTGTCCACTAAAAATATGCGATGGCTTTTGGGGCCTTCAAGTCAAGAGCTATGCAAATATTTTATGTTGAGCTTCAAGTGCGCGACTGACCGCAGTCATGAGAGTGTCTACCTTCGACCTCCTCCCCAGTTACCGCCCCTTGTGTCTGCCTCCTCCCCAATTACAACGAATTTGGCAGTCGGTAGGAAAAAGAATACAAAGAAAATACACAGAGAAAGAGACTCGAAATCCGATTCGAATTTCGATTTCGACAACGACAACGACAACATGAAGACGACTTTATGCCTCTTCTGTGCTAGCCAGGCTTTGTGTGCCAGGAATTCTTTGGGCAAGGCAAGTGGATAGAAGATGATGTCGACATGGACTCAACAATTTTGTAATTACTTTGAGGCAGACAGCGACTTTGCGGAGGGAGCTGGAATTTTATAATTAATCGGCAACGCTTTTCACACGACTTTATTCACATCCAAGCATCCCTGACATCTATGAACTCATCCTGCTCCTCGGCATAGTCGGTTGACTCCGATTCCTCCTGATCATGGCGCGCATAATGATTGAACAGCATGTCCCGATGTGATGGCATCAATTTGCCACTCTCACAGCCATGTTTATCCTCATACGTGATCTCTCCGTGGTCCATGCCGTAACTGTGACCGTGACTGTGGCCAGAACTGTGACCGGGACTATGACCAGGACTGTGACCGTAGCCGCTATGTCCTTTGCCCTCATCGAAGCCCACCACCTTGTAGATAGTCTGCTTGATGCCACCGCCTCCGTTGGAACCATGCAACACCTTGTAGACGGTATGTGTGTGGTGGTGCGTCTTCACCTTCACAGGCACGTGAATCACGAGTCTCCGACTGGAGATGCGTCGTGCCTGCAACAGCGTTGCGGTGAGTAGCAGTAGTAATGCAAACAGGTTGCACGCTGTCAGGCGTTGGGCGGGAGGCTGGGAAGAAGATAGAAGAAATTAGAAAGATTCTTCTACCTTAAATAATTTACAGTTTAACTATAGTAATTAAATATTTATAGCTGGAAGCTAACATGCCATTAGCAGCGCTTAAAATTCTCAACTTGTTTATTGATTGCTACTTGAAAAACTTTCTTCACTTCAAACACAATTTCTGGCATAACTATTAGTCTTTAGTGTTCACACACTTTTTAAGCTGTTTTCACTCACTTGTGTCATTCTGTGCTTAAGGTTTTGCTGGATTAATCTTTTGGTTGAGCTGCACTGCTTGCGCTTGCCGCATACGCCACCGCTTGTGGCACGTTCACCATTCAGAGCACAACTGTCTCGGGAGGCGCACAACAATGAAGCTTTTATACCACTGTAATCAGAGTTGTAACGAGGTTCAGTGCACTATGGATATATCTTATGGAGTGTATTAGTTTATTACTAGTATTAGTATTATTATTTTTATCACATTTGATGTGGCCGCTGGTTGGTTTCATTTTGTTTTGTTTTCTGTTTTGTATTTTGCTGCAGCTTCCAATTCATACATTGCCTGCTGGCACATTTGCATGTGTTTAATTATTATTAACATGTTGCCGCTGTAATCTGGCCAAAAGGGAGGAAAGGAAAGAGGGTGGGAACTGCGGTTAATGCTGTGCACTCGTGCGCTCCAATCGACGCCAAAAAATTATTATTAAAGTCAAAAGAAAAGAAGATACGAAGTTTGTCTGCAAACACTACGAATAGATGATACTCCCTAAGGGCTCTATATGATGAAGATTAAGTTTATAAGAAAGTTGATAGTAAAATTTTGTCAGAAAACATACTAAACACGTAGTTTTTCTCTGTTAGCTTCAGTGATAGTTGCAAGATTACTACGTCAATAATCAGTTTTAGTCTAAATGCCTACAATAATATATAATTTAAGCATTCGTTACACACTCTGTATCAAAATAAAAGTACCCTCTTCAAAGTGTATCTGAAGTGGCAACAATTGAACAATTTGCGCCGCAGCTTCTCACCTGATCTGTGGTTAGCAGCGGTTGTCCCCACCCCGTTGGGCCCATATGGCAAAACGGAAGCAGTCTCCACCAGGCGCTCGTTGTGACTATGAATACACTCACACTCACATTCATATTCATATTCATTTGAAAAATGCCAATCACTCAAGCAATCCAAATGAATATCGAATGGCATCTCTTTCAGAAATTGCATTTTCATTTGCATTCGCATCAGTTTATGCAACTCGTCACGCGTAACGCGGAAGTGAAAAGCACCACAATATTAACATCAATATTACTTAATTTGATTGCTATTATTTAAAACTTATTGTAATTAATAAGTGTGTGTGCCACTTTTGTGACCGGTTTTACTTTTATTTTCAGTCTAAGATTATGACTTGACTCAGTTTCTGTAATAAGTGAAGAAACTGAAAGCTAAGTTTATATTTGAGTAATTACAGATCAATTTAAATGACATTAAAGTTGATCAAACAACGACTACTCAATACCTCTAGTTAATATGGGACTTAATTAGATTTCTTTGAATTCAGTTAAAGTTTATAGTTTAGTTTAGTAGAGTAATAAATACTCCAATTCCAAATTGCTATTTTCTTACTTCGGTTTAATTCGCGCACATGTGTTGGTTTTATGTGCATTTAATAATCCGGGACACGATTGTGCAGCCATAAAACTGGATGATATTCTCCACGCGCATCCTTTTAACAGGAGTCGTCTCTCCTACTCCTCCTCCAATGCTGTCTATACCTTTTCCAGCTCCCTGTAATCCCAGCTAATGAAACGTGGGTCCAAAAAAGTTGGACCGGATAAACTGCTGCACTTGGCAATAAGTAAACTCAACTCGAAATGCGTTCGTTCACTGGAACGTATACGTGCCCTCATGAATTCTATAACTTTATGGGCAATGAGCCCACTCTAATTGTCCCAAAACATGCTCAGCAGGGCAGCGGGGCTTGTAGGTTGGTTTAGGGTCAGGGGGTGGTAGCAACCTGCCTCAATGCCAAAATGTTTGTACGAAGGCGTAGTCATAATTTTGATCAAGTTTTATAAGCGGCAGAGCAGACATGGCTGCATGTGGCAACTAACAGCTGCAGGAGCCGTAAGTTCTTGTTGTTGTATGGGATTTGAAAGCCCTGTACTTTTAAATAAGTAAAGGAATATAAAGATTTTACATTGCTGAAATAATATGAGGTTTTCTGGCAAAAAATGGTATTTTTCTACAGGGTCTTTCTCTGTCGCCTACTCTGCAATTAGCGCCCCTACTAGTTGTTGTTGCTGTTGTTGCTTATGTTTAGCCATAAACTGCATGCGAAATTGCCAAAAAGCACACACACAAGCACAGAACGGAGGTGAATAAAAGCAGCAAAAAGTTGCTCATTTGCAGTATGGAGAAAGTGAGGAAGCGACAGGAGGGTAAATAGGGTAAGGTGGAGGGCAAGCAGCGGAATAGGCAGGATTTGTTGACTATAAAACGAGGCGCTGACAAGCCACAGTGAGGAGGCAACAAGCCCAAAAGCCAAGTGGCAAGTGGCAAGTAAAGCGGTCCGAAAACATAGACCTAAACCTGAACCTAAAGCTAAAGCTAAACCCAGAACTAAACCCGGCATAACCAGGCCGTAAATCCAGCAAACTGCGAGCAGTGCCACCGAATCTAGCCCCCACCCTCTTCCCACTCTCTGTAAGTTGTGGCCGCTTCCGCTGCTAAGCAAACTCGTAAATTTTAGGAAATTACAACATGAAAGTGCTCGAGAGGACAGCGAATGCGCCACGACTCTAAATTAAATAAAAATGCCAGGACCAAAGTGGGAGGGAGAGAGAGTGGGCGTGGTAGTGTTGGTAGTGCCAGTGTTGCTAGTGGTATTTGGTCAAAAGTTTTGTGCACCTGTTGGCCAAATTCTGTTGGCCGCGCACCAACTGCAATCACAAGTTGGCGTTAATTAAAGCTAGAGCACAAGAACAGGTGAGTGAGCCAGAAGGAAGAAGAGCTGAAGAAGAAAGGGCATCAAAATAGTCTATGGGGAATTGGAGGACGCGTGAGTGAGCGGAGATTTGTGTGGGAAAACAATATGTGTGTGCTTCTCTCTGTATGTGTGTGTAGGGGGTGTGGTGGAGACTTGGGGAAAAATCAGGACAAACTTTTGCCATGCGCTTCAGATTTATGCCAAACTAAAGCACTTGATGGCAAAGTAGTTGGCATTTAATGGCTGTATTATTGGACTTTACTCCAAAAAGTGCTCTAACAAATGGGATACGCTGCCTGGACAGCGCCAAGAGCGGAATGGTGGGAGGGGGAGTGGCTGCTTCGCTGGAACGGGAAGTTAAGTGGCTAAAACTTGAGCAAATTTGTGTGCTGAATTGGAACAATTGATTTATGCGGCAATTGGAGTCAAGTCGAAGTTAATATTACAGTGAAAAATATTGTTAAATATGTTTAAAACACATTAGTGATCGACTAGCACATACCCTGTAAGCAGTTGGGAAGCTTGGTAAAGAGTTGTTGCAGTGCCCTTTTGTTTAAAAAGCAGTTAACCATTGTTAACTTAACTTTAAAGACTTCTATAGTTTGTATAAAATATAAGAATCAGTAAGACACCCTTTAAATTGAAAGAAAGCGTGAAGTTTCACTACTTATTTTGCTACTAAACTATCGCAACTCAGCATACCCACCCCACATATTTTCTAATAATTACAGGGTATGCTAACCGCAATATTAATGGAATTTTTTAAGCCAGCAACGTTTATTGGTATCAACTGTTAGCTGGCTGCTTGGCTATGTGTCTATCCTAACTGAATCTTAGACATACTCATTTGGGCCTCAAGCGGTATCTGGAGCTTTATCTTGGCCACATCAGCAAGAGGGTCGGAGAGAGTAGAGAAGTGACCGCCGTTTGCCTGCAAGTAAAATTCTGCTCCTCTATGTTCTTGCTCTTCCTTTTTGCTGTGCACATCAGCTGCCCATCAAAGCCACCTGTGTGTGAGCCATGGTGTGGCACACATTGTGGGCCACCCAACCACCAGCCACCAAAGAGGAGCCGTGAATTCACTTGGCTGATTTCTGCGTTCTTCTTTTTCTTTGTCTTTTGCCCTGAAGTTTTTGGCGTCGCAATAAATTTCGATTACATAATTTGTAAATTGTTATAACCCGGTGAAATTACCATGAAATCGTTCACAAAGCATTACAAAATCTGCCACTTGAAGGAGGAAAACTCTTCTTTGAGTCGGGAAAAATCAGTTCCAGGCCCTGAATATTTCGAGTTGGCCATAAAGCTTTATGGTGTTTGACTGCGTTGCGCCGTGTTAGCCATGAAACGAGCCTAAATATCTATTTGTCTGCATTTCCTGCCTGCCTGCCTGGGTGGGCGGGGTACACAAAGGGGGCGTGGTTACGGCTCTGGTTACGCATCGTTGCATAGATGATTTTCGGCAAATGTGTCGATTAGTTTTAATGCCAATGAAAATTCTTTTTAAAAATCTTTTGCTACTCAAAACTGAATCTATACGAATACCAATTTTTCCACGTCTAATTAGCCATGGGACACGCCCAAATAAATTGAATAGGAGACTGCAGGCGGTAGGAGAAACTGTTTTCTTGTTCCACTGGCAAGCTTATCTAGCTACTGTTATCATAGACTTTGCTATGCTTCGTCTTCTTTGGGCCATAAATCAACAGCCAATTACAATAAAAATTTATCATGCACAATAAAAAATGCGTTCAAGACGCTGAAATAATTTACATGGCGCATTTTTCACGTTTTTTCTTCAACAATGAAATTTTAATAAAGCACGCGGCGTTTTTAAAGAAGGAGATAGGTAGAGGGAGAGGGAAAGAGCAGTGGCTATGTCGTCGTGTCACGACATGAGCGATAAGCTAGAGATGCGTGTGGGAGTTGACAAGATAGCGATGAATATTGGAGAGGGGAACCTTAAATTGAATTTAAGAAATTAAATACTTGTGTAAATTTGAATTGGTTAGGAAAACATAGAGTTATTATAGTTATTGCTTACGCATTTAAATTTATATTCCTCACCCGTGTCACTCACACATCTCCAATAGGTATTGCTCGTAAGGAACTTGGGAAATGGACTTGCTCTTGGCTCCCGAGTTCTTCGAGAGGGAACGACACTTGAAGACATATTTGTCGTAGAGGGCAAAGTGCACTCGGCACACCCATCCCTACTCCATATTCTAGGCCCTTATGCCTACTCCACCGCCCACGCATGCTGGGCAGCAAATGAAATGCGTTGTGCGCATTTCCGCTTCCGTTTCCGCTGCGCCGTTCGCTTGTTGTCCCAGGTTCGTTTTCGGCTTCGGTTCGACTTCCACTTTTTGCTGCTGAGTTCGAGTTTGGCTTGGTTTCTTCTGCTTCTGGTTCCCTTTTTGGTCTTTCCCAGCTGGCGTATTTCAATTTGCATGCCGCCCGCAGCACTCGCTGCCTTTTGCTTTGATGTTGCCTCGGTGTGCCTAAGCCCCCGACCACTCCCCGTTCCGCCCCTTTTGCCGCTTTTCATTGGTATGCTTCGCTTTGCATTTTTGTGTGCTCGCACTTGTCTATCTGCTTTTGGCTTCAACTGCTCCATGTCCTTTGACGCTTATCAAGCTCCGCTCTGCTCCAGCCATGCCTTCCCACTCCTCTACTCTACTTGTCACCGCATTTGTCTTTTGTTAACTTGATTTTGCGCCTTGGCCAACAAACTCGTCCATATGCACGTAAGTGCAGTGCTGAGAGTCCCTGCTCCAAGTTGGCCATTGAGCCTTCAATACGCACTTGCCAACGTTTCTCTTAGCAGGTCCTTGAGCTGCTCTTTCCTACTCCTCCACCTTCCATTTCTGGAACTTTCAGAGTTCTCCTTTTAAACTATTTACTTTCAGCTGTCTTTATTTTGCCTCTGCTTCATAATTATTTTAATAGTAATTTGGCAGCTTTTTCTTAACTTGGCTGTAACCAAGGTAAAGTCTGAGCTTTAATTGAATAATTATTTTACTTTCATTACCTGCGCACTTTCCCCTACTTAAACAGTGTTTTAACATTTCTTTTGCATTGCCAAATCCACTTGTCTTGGCCAACAACTAAGCCTAGATTCTAACTGCAATTTAAGCATAATTTACATATTTATTTTTGTGGCAAAAATTTGTTAGAAAAGTCATTAATAGAGGAGAGAAAAAAGAATACTCCCTCAAAAGGCGCTGGAGGTGTTTATGGGCCAGCCTTTTGGCCAAGTTAAAGAGCCTTAAGCCTTAACCCACAACATTTAAATTTATTAACGTCATAAAATCATAATTTTTGTGGAACGGGCCCAAAACGATGCCACAAATGGGCTCATAAATATTTAAAAGCGCTTAAAACACACACACAGACACAGGGACAGAGACAGACTGAGAAAACATAGAAAGCAAATGCCACAAAAAAAGAAACAACGTTTAAATTTTATTGCCATGGCCAGTAACTGCAACCTGGCAAGCATGAGTCACCCCACCTCCCTCTCCGCCTGGCCTAGACCCACACAGTCCTGCCTGTCGCTTGACGCAGTCAAATCAAGTCAATAAAAATGCAAATTGATTTTTGATCACATATCGCACCTATTTGAATTTTCTGTGTCTGTGGAGATGTCTTCGACCACCCAAAATGCAGCAACACATTAAAAAGGCATAAAATTGTCTTAAGTAGTTGCTCCTGTCCCCCCATCCCCCATGCCCTGTCACTCCACCTTTTCGCCCCTTTGCTAATTGAAAAGCTAAAAAACTCAAATTTGTGTAAATTATTTTCTACATAAATTTGCACATTTAATGTCAGCGGGGGTGCTCAGGTTGTTCAGTCTGTCAGGAGGGGTGTCCACTCCACTCTCGCTGTCAACAAGGATTGGAGCAGCACTAAGAAGACTGAAACTCAGTCCAACTGACAATCCGACAATCTGACAATCAAGCAACTTAATGCTGCATTTTATGAGCTTGTTGTTTAGCTTATTTTTATTGCTTTTCATGCTACGATCGTTAAATTTTTTCATGTGACTCGGCAGCATTTTAATTTACTGAGCGATTTCAACAGGTAACACAGGTGGGAAGAGGGAGAGAGCGGGGAGAAGAGCTACATAGAAAGCGAGAGTATTGATAGCAAATTCGTCAGATGAAATTCGAGTGCGTAACAACATACCCCGTAGTTGTCGGGCAAACTAAGCGAGTGGGTTGTTTACGCAAATAGGCAGAAATTACATTTAAGTGTGGCTTTTATATGAGTTTATGACGTATTTATCTGGCTTATATGCCTAGTTTTTTTAGTTTTCTTTAACGCCTTTGTTGGCCTTCTTTTAATTGAATTCTGAAAATTTCATAATGATCTAACAATAAATACAGAATTTATGCGTGCAAATATTTACTGGAGAGAAAGAAAATAGAAAAGTAAGAGAAAGGGAGCTGGAGTGGGGCTGTCGCTGGCTCATGGCTTATCTTGAGTTATTTAAATACCCTGCATAGAGGCGAAAGCAGTTGCTAGTGAGTCTAAAGTTTTTGCAGAGCTGACTAATACTCACCTACGATTACAGAGTAACTTCTAGTCAGACCGTGATAAGTAGCGCGTTCTAACCACTTTTTTATGAGTTTGCGTCTAGCGTCTTTGGACCGTTTGTTGCGCCGCATTTACAGTTTACAGTTGCTTGGCCTAGAGCGCAGTTCCGACTTGAGGTTGCCTAAGGTAGAGGAGCAGAGCGGTATGAACATAAAGGCGGAGGTGGAGTTGGAAGTGGGGTGTACGCTAGCAAGTAGCTGTTGGCTCTTGGGTAGTAGCTGCTGGCTAGTGGCATGACCATGTCCACTTGCTACATGCCATGTTTAGTTGCAATTAAAATGCTTTTATCTTATTAAAGCGAGGGAACCGCTGACGAAATCGGAGTCGGAATCTAAATCGACAATACGATTGCCATTTGTCAGTGGAGCTTATCCACTTTGGCTGATCTCGAGTTGTGTTTAAATCGAGTTCGACTGGAGTTCATAGTTTTGTTTTCCCAGAGAGTTCATTTGAGGTGTCAGCCACATTGTTGGCTGCTCCCAGTTCCCAGCTGGACTGACACGTTGCACGTTACCCGCTAATCACATGCAGGCAGCTTCCAATCAATTCCAAGCGCCTTTTATGCCACCGTGTGGCAGCGACACACAAACACACACACACACACACACTGACACGCACACACAAATCACAAACGACCGATTTGCACGCTTCGACATTTCTCGATTGAATTATTAACGCCGTGGCAACAACAGTTGTTAACTTGGCCAGCCTGTTGCCCGTTGCCTTTTGGCCATGGCAAGCAGCTTGTAAGTCGTTGCAAGCTTGGTGACGACAATGCCCCAGTGGCCATGTTTTGTTGCGCCTGCCGCCAGCCGACGAGCCATATTTGCAAACAAGTTGCAAAACAAATTTGTCAGACTTTTGACCATTTGTGGTGCCGCATGTGGCATGCGGTATGTATGTTGTAGGTTGCTGCATGTGGCATGCTGGATTTAGTTTGATGTGATTTTTGCAATTCAGTCTCACAACAACTCGTCATTAACTAATTTGGCAGCTCGTCTGCGTTTAATTAGAGGGTAACAACAACAACAACTGCTACAACAATTGCAACAGCTTGGCCAAAAAACACTTTCAATTTTCGATGGCTGTGTCGTGCCACGCCCACGCTCAGCTCACATATCACGTACAGGCCATTAAAGGTCTCAGCATCACGATCTCTCAATGATTCTTCTGTCGTCACTGCCCCCTTTAGTTGTAATCCTCGCACGATCTGCTGCCCCTCCCTTTCTTCTCTTTTTGATTAGCTCTGGTGGTGGTGGCTGCTGCTGCTGCCGACGCTGACTGACAGTCGTTGCCGCCCGCCTTGTAAAGGTCGTTGAAGCCATTCCCATTGCCATTGGCCGCAGCTTCAGGGCCTTGTCTTGTCCTTTCCGCGCTTCATCAGTTTTTGTTGCTTATTTTCTATACTTTATTATTACACAAAACAGGGTATATTAGCTGTACTACCTAATAAAAAAAAAACATTCGCAGCGAAAATTAATTTTCACACACAACTCTGTTTAAATGCAATTAATAGCATTGCCAACTATGCTAATGTGCTGCCATTGCAGCTTTTATAATAAATTAATTAAGTTGGCAACGCATTAATTCCACTGAGTGTATCAGCGAGTGGCAACCACATAGGCTACTGTGAGTGCTGCCACCTGTCTTAAAACTCTGTTAGAGTAAGAAGAGTTCGATTCAATGTAAACGCAAAGCCAAGAGATCACTTTATATATCCACCGTTTTTTTGGAAACGTTGTGCAAATGGAATGGGCGAACGGAACAGAAAGCGGGCGTAGCAGAGTGAGTAAGGGAAAGGGCGATAGTAGGGATAGAAAGAGAGTGGGAATAAGAAGTGGTATATACTATTTTTGGTATGTTTTTGTTGTTTTTGAGAAATACCGTCACGTTTTAACATTTTACTACTCACTTGTGGCACGTTGTTGCCATTGAGCATATCAGTTTGTGGAATTTTATTGGCCACGCTTCTTGCGTATCTCTTTCGGCTGAACTTCAGCTGCCAACTGCCAGCTTCTTCTTCCTCTTCTCATCCAGCCTCTCGTTGCTGTTCTTGCTGCCTTCTCATCTCTCTTGGCTTTTGGCATTTTCAAGCGCACTGATCTTGGCCTTGATAGCGCATATAAATGTGGCCAGAAACTATGCGGCCGTAAGCCAAGCAACAGCAAGAAGTCAGAACTGCGACTTGACGTTTATATTGGCAAATATTTTAAATATCTTTTTTTCCTTTCCAGTGGGGGTGTCTCGTTTGCTATTTCTTTTTTTTCTTTTTCTCTTATTGTCCTTTGGCCTGGAATGGCATTTTGGCCATTCCATTGGAATTTTTATGAGCTCTTGTCAGGCTTTGGGAACTCCTCATTAATGCGTTCTTCTTAATTTCTATATTTATCACCAGCAGCACCGCCCCCTACCTACCAGCCACAGCATGCCGACGATGTTGCCTCTGCCACATTGGCAGCATCTGCCCCAATTGGCTACCGGGATGCGAGTAATCTGCTAGAGAACGATTACGTTTTGGATACCACAGTTGACTTGGCCAGCCCTCGACTCAACGCTCGTTCACCGCCGCCCGTTTACTATCCCTTGCCGCTGACACCGCCGCCGGGTTACACAGAGCGTCCAGCGGCGCCACCACCTCCGCCACCCCCACCAGCAACACGCGCACAGCAGCCATTGGCAGAGGCGTCAGCCGCCACAGCGGCAGCGCGACAACAAGCGCGGCGTCGACGGCGACTGAGGGAGTTGCAGGAGCAACGACAGCAACAATTTGTCAGCAGCACCAATAGCAGCAGCAGCGATCAAAGCAGCGACTGCGATTTAGGCGGAAGCGCAGTCGGCAGACGACGCCATCGTCGACGCAGGCGCAGCTCACGTGGACTGCCTGGTAAGTTGACTATTAATGACCCTATACTTATTGTAAATCAATTAGAAGCAATGCTATCAGATACTGAAATGTCTGATATAATCAACAAGTTGTATATCATTACGGCCCAGCCAGTTTATTAGTGGTCTAAGACAAAGTTCGTGGTCTTAATCTTCATCTTCGGATGACCAAATCATCTGCGCCTCCTGCTCAGCCAAATATTCCTTGATCCTCTGCAGTAACGGCAGATCGTCCTCCAGATGATTCGGTTGTATGTAACATTTACTGACGCAACCGGCAATTGGGCAACGAATGCTCAAATTGTCCTTGATGGCCAACATTACAGAGTCCCGATCGTAGTGATGACCGCACTTGATGTTACGCAAGGGATGCTGCATTAGACCCTTGGTCCATGGATCATACATGGAGCAAGCAGTATCAGCAGCTTCCAAAATCTCTACCACCACATCGTCATCATCATTATTATTAGCAGCATTGGAAGTGTTCATGTTGTTACAGATTTCTGCCTTGAATTCTTTGTACTCGACTGTCACTTTGGCGTTAGTGCGTTTGTTTTCCTCTGCTTTGGATAGTTCCTCGTACTTCGACTCAAAGTCCTCCAATGTGTTGCTCGTGGCTGAAGCATTTTCCAATATTTGATCAAGTCGCTTTTGTTTGGTTTTCATCTGAATGAGATTTTCACCCAACTCCAAATGATTTTTGAGCATTTCATCATTGAGCTTTTTAAGCTCCTCCTGGAACTTGTCGCCAGTTCCCTCAAATGATTTCATGAACAGCGCGTTCTCAATGAGCAGTTTCTTCACACTGTTCACTTCATTGACAAAGTCCATGGCGTAATTTAGAATCAAATCTGGAATTAATTGAGAAGGAATGTAGTCAAGCCGACAATTTATAGCTTTAGTGACGCCGTTTGTAATAAACGATAATCGATTATCGACATTCATTTTGTGATCGATAGTGATCGAATGAAGAGTAACTTAAAATACCTAAGGTATGCAAATAAGTAACTTTTTTGACTCGTGATTTACTTGAGTAGCTTTGCGCAAAGTATCGATACCAACACCGCCATTTTGTTTCATACGCTTTCGACTCAATAGTAATTTTCAAATATGTGCTCTCGTTCTAGATGCTTATTGCCCCGATCTGCTGCACGCCTGTGCTCTGATCCTGCACCAGCAGCAGCCCGGCAGCAGCGACAGTTCCGTGGGCAACTTTACAGCGACGCCGCCTCCAACTGGACACGCCCATTCCCTTTCATTTTCACAGTCCCAATCGCAATCCCATTCAGTTGGCCAATACGAGTATAGCTCGGATTATGTGGAAATTGATGAGTTACTGCCGCTGGCTTTAGGAGGCGGAGGGCGGGCCAAGAGCACACCACAACTGCAGCATGCTGTAGACCTGGACGACAGTATAGCGATGGGTCAGAACCTGAGCCTGCGACGTCCGCGCATCTCACTGACCTGGGTGCTAAGGGAGCAGCACCAGCAGCAGCAACAGCAGCCGCCCACACCGCAATCACAGCAGCCGCTTGAGCCGGATAATTCCAACGAGCAGGAGAAGCAATCCCTGAAACTGCACACGGAGGCGGTGTCAGTGCAGCAGCAGCGCACGGAACCCGTGCCCACACAGCTGGATGTTACCAAGAAGCGTTATCGGGTTAAGCAACTGCCTGGCGGTGGTACCACTGATCCACTCAATGGCTATGCCACCACGCCCACCGCCCATCAGGCACCAGCCAACGGGCATTTGGCCCATCAGAAGTTCTTTAGCAATCAGAATTTGCTGGACTACAAGGACAAGACACGTAGTAGTGGAGGTGCCCCCGTTCCTGCCGCATCCACCAAAGAGCTGCTCTTCGTCTGCACGCCACAGCGAGCGCCCAAGAGCGATATTCACAGCGAGGCGTTGCTGCTCGCGCGCAAACGCAATGAGATTCGCAAGAAGCTTGCGAATCGCTTGCAACAGGCTCGAGCCGCTGCCTCTTGCAACGCATCGCAGGCAGCAACGGGTACGGGTAATGGAACAACAACTACATCTACGACTGCGGATGCACTAAAGTGCACCTACTCGGAGCCTAGTCTTGTGGCAGTGTCGGAGGGCGCCGGCGTTGGAGGCTGTGGAGCACCGCAACAGCACCGTCGCCATCGGCACCGTAAGCGTCGGGAAAGGGAACGCAATCGTGTGCAGAGATTTGGCTATGAGATTCACAATGTGGATGAGTTTTTGTCACGCTGTTCACTGGCTGCTCCTGGCAACATTCCCGTTGTACTGGCCACCGCCAGCACGCTCTATCAGACGCGACCCGGTGGCTATCAGCTGGAGATTCCTTTGCCGCTGGGCATGGTGGTCAATGCTGTGTTCAAGAACCAGAACTGGCTCTACGTGCAGACACCGCACGCCGAAGAGGGTTACGTGGGCTATGCCTGCTGTTTGCCTCTGGGCATCCTGCCATCGACCTCGAGGGGGTCCAAGCATACTCCCTGCTGGGAGTCCAATGCTGACATCTTTCCACGTCCCTGCGGAAACATGACCGACTCGGAGAAGGAGATACGATTACGTGGCGGCACACGTTCCGATGGCGCACGCACTCCCAGGAGTTCCAAGCCAGCAGAGGAGCTGCTGCCGCACAACAACAACAATAATAACAACAACAACAACAGCAAGAGTCTTGTGGTCAATGGTGGAGGAGGAGTGGGAGGTGGCAGCTTGTCAGGCTCACTGTACGGAGAGCAGCATGTGGACAAGTTGTACCTGCGAGCAGCCTCACAACCAAAGCTCGTGGAGAAGGCCTACGCACAGCTCCGCTCCACCAAGCAGCTTGGACTCTCCACAGGCTCTGGCTCGGCTTCCGTGCGCAGTGCCTCCAACGATGAGTACGTGACGCTGCAGCAACGGCCGACAGCGAAGCAGAACTCACAGAAGTATCTGCATCAAGTGCAAGCACAGACCGTGCGACGTTTGTCCAACGTTTCGTACATCACCAATGGCCACAATGGCCAGCATTTGCATCCAAAGAGCTTGCCACAGGCACAGCAGCAGCAACAACAGCAGCAGCAGCTACAACAGCTGAGCGTGCTGCGGCGGCAACAACAGAATGGACTCCGCCAAACTCTAGTCGCCATCAACTCGGACTACATCACGGAGAGCATTGTCGTTCACAAGGGTGAAATAGTGACGCTCTGCGAGTGTCGCGAGTCCAAGGATCAGCGTCAGTGGTTCTATGTAAAGACGCGCGATGGTCGCGAGGGCTTCATACCAGCCGAGGTGGCCGGTCACGGTTATCTCTAGTGGTTGCCCTGTCCCCTCCTCCAACCAGTCATCAACGGATTAATCTTAATTATCACTTTACACATAATTGTATCGAAATAAGCAATATATCATCATGTTTAATTCGTAATTCTTTGTTTCACATTCCAAGCTCTGATTAGTTATATGTGTACGCTTCTAGAATCTACATAGATGTAATCTGTGCTATTGGTGTATATCTAGCATTATAATTGCAACATAAATCAAAGAAAACACATGGAAACGATAAACTATTTATACAAACAATTACTGTACTTGATGCTTCGACTAAATAATTTAAATATATTATACAATAAACGTATTACAAACAATCACATTGGCTTTTTTTTCATTTCATTTATTAGTTTTAAAATTTTTGCGCAACAAGTTTCGCTTTGTGAGCGTTTGTTTGCCAGGCCAAATACCAGGGGAACAGAATTTATTAGTAGGCAGCTGCAGCTGATGCAAACTGCAAATATGGTGCATATATTCAGGCGGTTGTTTTAATATTTAAATTTACCTTGTAACGAATTTCCTGCATACTTTCAGGTGCTGCTTTTTATAAGAGAAGTGCTGCCAAATTTTCAATGTTTACAAATCGTAAACAGTGCTGCCAAACCAATGCGTGAGAAGTGCTACCCATCTAAAAATCGACTATCGATATATGAAACAAGGTTGCATTTCGATTACGCGGAATAATTTGAATTTTATTATATATAAGAATGTCTTTCAAAGACAACAAATGAGCAATATTTTTAACTACAATTTAATGTCAATAACAATTTTGCAACACTCCAAATTTTACCTATTTTAAATTTAGTTTTTACCTTTTTAATCAAAATGTTTTGGCCAATTAGTTATTATCATTTGAAAAACAAGTTGTATCATTAATTTGACTTGCTTACTTTCGATACTTGGCAAATATTAACATGTTTTGTTTTTCTTTTTGTTATACAAATATATTGCTTATTAAAATATAATTATTATATGCTTAAATATCTGATATGAATAGATTAATATGTATGTTTGTATATGTAATGCGTTATTCAAAATTATTGCTAGTTCAGCAATGAGCTAAAAGGTAACGCGAATTTTGAACAATATTTCTATACAATCAACAGCACAATTTGTTATCAAAAGGAAGAGGTTCTTAAGTCTAAATGTATATGTAGTATATGATATGATGTAGTATGACGTATATGACAATTTTCATGAATAAACTGAGAAACAATGAATATAAAAATTTACAAAAGTTGGGACCGGTCTTCTTTTGAAAGAAACTAATGCGACAATGGGTTGTAAAGGGCCCTAAAAAGTAAATTTACAATCGTTTGAGCAAAAAATGCGTTGTACACATGAGAAATGCGAACAGTTACAAGTTTTTGAAAGTTTTTGGAGAATAGGGCACTGCACAGACGAACACTACACAAACTATACAAACTAAATATGTAATAAATTATGCTAATAACTTTGCGTACAAATTATAATCATATTTAAATTATTATCATTTTAAATCGATAAATAATATCGTAGCTGACTCTGCTCTGGCACAACGCTTATTTTCTCAATGCCTCTGGACTCGAGCTGGGCGATGCCGTTGATGTCGCATCCAGATTGGTATTGTCGAAACTTTCATGCTGTGGCTCCGGCTCCGTTGGCGGCTCCGGTTTCTCCAACAGCACCGTCATGTTCTTCAAATTGCTTGGCTTCTCCTCATCGTGATTAATATTCAGCATCGTATCGTTCATGCGGTGGTAATGTGGCTTTTGCGATGTGCTGGGTCGCGAATAATCCAGATGATCATACTCATCTGTAGAAGGAAATAAAAATGGATCAGTAAACAATTGACTACAGATTGTGACACACATAAACAAATGATTGAGGCACTGTGAGGACAAGCTACAACAGACACTGAACTATTGCTTACCCTCCGGAAATAATATCTTGCTATATATTTTCACTATTAACCAGTATGAGGCATTGTATATGGGAATATAATAGTTTGCAGCATTACAATCGTTAGTGGCGCTTTTTATGGAACGGTGAAGCGAACAACTTACCGGGATCTTTGTAGCCCTCCTTCTGTTTGATCTCATCATAGACATGCTCCTCCTTCAGCGTGTCCCCAATGGCATTGTAAACATTCGGATTTGTCATATCAGCATTAAGGTTTTTATTCAGCAACTCGTGATTATACTGAAGGGAATAGCTGCCCACTGCAAATATTACACGAGGATTAGTACTAAAAGCTTTTTAAGTGGTTGCGCAACTCACCTCTGCTGCTGGCATTAGAGTCATCACCGTAGTCGGTGCACAGTGAACCATTTTGGTTAAAGTTGTTCATCTTAGGTCGCATGTGGTTGGGTAAAAGACGCGTCTCCGCCTGCATGCCATAGACGGGATTATCAAAGTTGTGATTCGCTGGTGGCCAGCCCCCATTAGCTCCTCCATTCGTGTCGTGCGTGTAGTGCACGTGGGCAATCTCAGTCTTCAGATTGGATACACGACGTCGGTAATAGAGAAACACTGCACATATGATGGCCAAGCAAATGGTTAACAGAGCCATGCTCAAAGCGAAGCCTGCATTGTTGGCTGTGAAATTGGAAAAGGAAATGAATTAATAAGAATCAAGAATTGTTGTATTTGCCACTGCTACTCACAATCCCGAGCGGGTTCCGCGATGCGTTGCTCGGCAATCAACTGATCACAGTTTTCGCCCGTGTAGCCGCTGCGACAGACGCAGCCCTGGGCCGCATGGCACTGGAAATTCGATGAGGGGCAGGAGCAGGAATGCATGCAGTACTCGCCGTAGAAGCCCTCGGGACAAATGTAGGTACAGTGATCACCCATCCAACCGGGTAGACAAATACAGTGTCCATCGTTCTTGCGGCAGTTCACATGATTCTGACAGCGACAGCGCTGGCTGCAGCCCTGGCCGTAAGTGTCCTTCGGACAGGTCTGATTGCAGTTGGCACCCGTCCAGCCGGGCAAACAGGTACACTGTCCATTCTCATGGTTGCATTCGCCCTGGTACTCGCAGTTGCACTTGAGACGACAGTTGGGACCATACAGACCCTGTGGACAGGCGTGCTCACAGGTGAGTCCCAGATATCCTGGTCGGCAGACCACTTCGCCGGTTATATGATCACAGGTGGAGTTACCTAAGGGTTGAGGAAAGCAAAGCATTAGAAATAAGGGGGACAAAAGGTTGAAAAGAAGGATAGTAGCTACCGTGAGAGGAGGTCGGACAGCGTTCCATGCACTCCATGCCGTAGAAGCCATCGGGACAGGGCTTAGCACAGTCCTCGCCGGTCCAGCCGGGCGCACAGATGCAGTTACCCGTATCCGAGTCGCAAGATGAGTTGTTCAGGCATCTGCAAACTTGATCACAATTTTCACCATAGAAACCGCTCGAACAGTTCGTCTCGCAATTAACGCCTTGGGTTCGTTTAGGGACACAAAAAAGGAGCAAAGGAAACACACGAGTGCAAAATGAAGAGACACAAATTAAGATAAAAACGTTAACAAACAAATGGGTTTCAAATGAAATTAAATGAAATGAAGAGCAAACGGGGTGAGTGGAAAAGAGGGAGAGTATAAAGTAGAGAGAGAAGAGATGCAAGTGAGAGAGTGTGTGTGTGTGTGTTTGCGGGTGACTGTGTGAGTGCCTAGACACGAGAGTCGTAGGAAAATGTAGGAGGAAAAGTTGATGCGAGGGATTCGATGAGAGCTGTGTGTTGGAGAGCAGAATGAGACTCTGCTCAACAGAAGAATGAGAATGAAGAGCGACTGAAGCAAGCTCTGTTTGGATGGGTATGTGTGGGGAGTAGTGTCTGTGTGAGCGAGAGAGATTGTATTATGATTGTACTACTCCTCCTCCTCCTCCTCCTTGGTTTATACCTCTCCAGCCCTGCTTGCAGAGGCAGCGTCCCGTTGTCGCCTCACAGGCAATAGTGTTGTACTTGTCGCACTGGCACTTCTGTTCACAGTTATGTCCAAAGGTTCCCGTCTCGCACTTCTGGTCACACCGCTCCCCCGTCCAGCCTGGAGCACAGGTGCAGCTGCCGTTGATGGGATTACAGGAGGCATTGTTCTGGCACTCGCAGGTGCGTCGACAGCCGTCGCCGTAATGATTGAGATCACAGGGTCTATCACACTTGTTGTTCCGCCAGCCGGGGGCACAGAGACACTGTCCTGTCTCTGGAGCACACTTGGCTCCATTCTGGCAGTCACACTTGAAGGCACAGTCCTGGCCATAGGTGCCTAGGTAGCAGCTCTCGTCGCACTTGCTGCCCCGAAAGCCCGGAGCACACAAACAGGTGCCATTGATGGGCGAGCACTTGGCTCCGTTGCGGCAATCACAGTTTTGTTCACAATTCACGCCGTACTTGAGGAAGGCGCAGGGACGGTTGCACTGATCGCTGCTCCAGCCGATGCTGCACTGACAGCTCCCCGTCTCCGGGTGACACAGATCCGTGTGGTCCATGTCACACTCGCAGGTCTTGTTGCAGTCCACTCCGTACTTGTTTCGTGGACAAATGCGTGTCTCGCAGCGCTTGCCTGACCAGCCTGGGGCACAGAAACATAATCCAGTTCGAGTACAGGCGGCGTCGTTCATGCAATTGCATTCCTGGGTGCAGTTGACTCCGTAGGTGTTTGGTCGACACTCGTCCATGCAGACCTCGCCCATGAAACCCGGAGGACACTCGCAGCGTCCGGTGATGTGGTGACAGGGCGCATCATTCAGGCAATGACAGTGGAGCTCACAGTTGGGCCCATGACTGCCTGTGGGACACTTGTTGGCACACACATCGCCAGTCCAGCCGGCGGTGCACTCGCAGGCTCCAGACTGAGGATCACAGCGTCCATCGTTCTGGCAGCGACACTCCTCCTCGCACTGGACACCGTGTTTACCGTCCGGACAGCGCATGTCGCATCTGATGGATCGGATTAGGGTTTTTTTTAGAAGAGCGGATTCAGTTGGTTGGGGGATTGAGTTGGAAGCCACTTACAATGGACCCGTATAGCCGGGTGCACAGGAACACTTGCCCGAGATGTGGTCACAGCTGCCGCCGTTCTCACAGCGACACTCCTCCGCACACTTCTCGCCATAGTATCCGTCGGGACAGATGTCCTCGCACTTATTGCCCCTATACCCCTTGGCACACTCACAGTTGCCTGTGAAGGGCTCGCAGGTCGCGTTATTAAAGCAATCGCACTTCAGCTTACAGTCAATGCCATAGAAACCCGGCGAACAATCTGCCGGAAAGTAGCGTTAACTAATTGTTTAAACTCTGCTTTGGACGTACACACGCAGGGGGGGTTAAAGCTCAGGGATTACGGTAGTTAGTGAACGGTTAGACAGTTAGTCGCGCCCTTAAGCCCAGAAAGCCCAAAAGGTGTGAGTTCTACGGTTTCTATTTGCCGTGGAGTGAAGCCGATGCCGAAGTTAAAACATTTCAGGGGCCTTAGCCAAGTGTGTGTGAGAGAGTGTAGAGTAAGTAGTGTGTGTGTGTGTGGGTGGTTGGGTGTGTGGGTGCTTTTGAAAGTAATTAGCAAATCAAAAACTGCAGTTTACAGGTAGAACAAGTGATTAGTAACCAACAAAAAGCTTAAAAACCAAAAACTTAAGTTGTGCCAACCGAAAAGCTTCGACAAAGCCGAAGTTTGGATACACTTGCAGAGTTGTACATCTTTCAAAACTATGGGCATTCAATTCATTTAATTATATTCATATAAACTGCCTCAAGACGCGTTCTAATGGTTAAAATCTGTGATTAAGTCTCTGCCAAAATCTAAACGGACTTTGAGCAACTTTGAGTACAGTTTAGGGTAAGCTAGCATTACCGTTTGTAGCTTTCAGATACAACACAGTTGGCTTAAGCGAACAGTACAGCAAGAAATATTGGACAAACAGTTTCGTTAAATACTTTAAGACTACTAAGAAGAGCAAATATTTGCTACCGATTTGGGGAAACATTTACACTTGTTTGTTTCATTGTAAAAATAAACTAAACTCTGAGTTTAGGGACAAGTACTATTTAATAAAATGTAGCTATTATTAAAATCCTAAATGCTTATTGCTATTAGCTAAGATTAAACTGTTTTTATCAGCAGATTTCTCGGTTATTCCCATTACTTCTACTTGTATCAGACCTGGGGATTTTTTAATGTAACTCTGCAAGAGCATATTTTGAATTAGAATTTGAGCATTAGCCATGTAACTAAGCTCAATCGGGGTCACTGGCCAGGCCCGTAGACACCCAAGGCGTTTCATTGCACACAAACACACAAAAGAACAAATTAGGAGCTTAGACATAAATACTAGAAATATATTAGCAAAATCACGAACTTATGTTGCAGACAGGTCCTCCATATCCTTCCGTACACTTGCACTTCTCCGGAGCGACGCACTCGCCATGCTGACATGGCTGGCTGCAGTGTGGCACACAGTTCCTGCCACTGCGGACATAGCCATCTGTTGAGTGAAGAATTAGAAGTAATTAGACAGGCGTTTGGATGGCTTGGAGAACTAAGAACTCACCACAACAGTCTCGCACAATGCGAGCTTTGGTCAAAGTTTGAGTTTTGTTTACAACACGATGTTTGATGCGATAGGTGGGACAACTGGGCGGGATGTTGAGGCACCAGGTGGAACCGCGCTCCTGGAATGTCTGCAGCTCCGTTATGACCACATCCACAGTGTAGCTGCGAAGTAGGAATCAGAATTAGTTCTACTGCAGTAATAAATTTTACTGATTTTACTTACTTGTCTCGCTTCTTGCAGACATTGGGTCCTTCGGGCTCATCCTGATTCAGCTCTATGATCTCCGCCTGCGTTTGGGCCAAAATCACCAGCAGCAGCGATAACGCGAATATCCACTTTAGATTTATCATTCTTGGCAGCATTTTGGTTTGTTTCCCAGTCTCTCGTTTTTGGAATCTGTGGCATCCACAGCTCAGCACATCACAGCGAACTGAGTCTTTGTTTGAACACAGTGTGCCCTTTATGTGTGGAAACCTCAGTTGTGCCTGCTCCTCTGATGACTCAATTCGCGTTTAATCGCACAATTAAACTGCCAGCAAACACACAATAAAACAAGCTTCAAACTGCAACAGAAAGAAAGAAAGAGATCAGTAAATAAATAAACAAAACTTAAAATGTGATAAACATTATGTGTTTCATTGTAGGGAATTTCCAGTTGTTGATTTGTACCAAACGAACGTTTAGCTGGAGCTTGAAAAGTTATCAACAATTAGCCTCGGGCTAGTATTGTATTAAATACTCTACTAAATCAATTTAGGACTTCAAGTCTAAGCCCTTAGACCACACTTTCAACTTTAAAGCTACGATGATCAGTCAAAGAAGTGTTTACACACAAATATTTCAGTTTGGTAGGCTTTGAATTGATAACTATCTGAAATTGAAGGCAAATTAGACGACAGACGTGACATTTCAAAACGTAGCTAAATTCCAACACAGCCGGACTTTCGGAATCATATATAAAAGTGCCAGCAAAAGTAACGAATTAACAACAACAACAAAAAGGTGACCATCCACTGGCAGAAGTAACTGTTAACTGTTGACACAAGTATTTCTTTAGAGTTTCACTGTACCTAGTGCAATGAATCAAATAATGCAGAAACAGCGTTCACCCTACACTGGAGGCGGCTTCAATGTGCATCAGCTGAAGAATAATAATTTTGGCAAGACCGATGGCCTAAACGGCATGCCGTTTCTGGTGCAGTTGGCCAAGGAGACACAGCGACCCATTCAGCGTTTGGACAGGTGCGTAAAGGGAGTATTCACTGTACTTGGCTATAGATAAATTCAATTCCTTTGCAGTCCCCCGCTGTCGTCTCAGCCGTTTACCAAATTGGGAGCTGGACATGAGCGTGGACTGCGCAGTGGCACGCCTCGCAGCTATGCCACCGAAAGCATAAACAGCAACAGCGTCAACAACAACATAAACATGTGTAATCTTAACAACAATTTGAACGGCATTAATCATGGCTACGAGGGAGAGATTCCCATCTTACCCTTGGGTCAAAACTACAACAATTCCACTGATGATTTTAACCACAACCTTCCACACCTGGAAACAACGTCGCCACCTTGGGATTCACTCGATACACTAGCCCAACTGGATCATCTGGAATCTGTGGGGCAGCTGCAGGAAACGTCAGCCGATTTGATGCACCACGGCAGCGGTGAGACGGACTCCGACTCCGAGTACTGTCAGCACAGGAAGGATTTCGGTATCAGCTGCCGGGGACGGGTATATTGGCGTGGTGCCTTCGAGTGCCTAAAGGCCAGGATGCCGGCACAGCGGCAGGAGCGCATGGAGATGACACTGCGGGAATGTAATGCGCATTCCGTGCTTGATCATGTGCTCCTGCTGCTGCAGCTCTTCCGCATCCTATTCTTTGGCGCTCTGGGCCTGGGACTGCGTATGGGCATCAATTTTGGGCAGACCAGCTATCGCCTGTGGCGCTGCAAGTTCCAGCTGCGTGGCATTGTCCGTCAGTTCCTCTGGCGCATGGCCAATGCCAAGGGGAATGATGTGCTACTCTTTCTGGGCATTATGCTCATAACGCCTTGGATTTTTCTTCTAAGTCTTGTCGGGTTTATTGTTTCCACTTTGTTTCATTTTAAGACTGGTCTGGGCGCATCCTGGCGTCAGATGCGACTCCAGGTCATGCGCTAATTGATCTGTAAGGACTCGGGGGCTGGGAGGATCATAGATAGGGAGGGATAGGGGGGGCAGACAAAGCGACACACACACACAAAAGCACTCTAGTTTTAAAATTCCAAAAGTATCCAACATCCATGCGAATTGTGCAGCGCTTTTTACAGGGTAACTCCCAGACAAACAACTCACAAAGTTACAAAAGAATGTATAAATATTTTATGTTGCGCCAACGAACAAATAATAAAATGCTATAAAAATATATGATAAAAACTAAGCAGCCTAGAGATAAATTATTTAAAGTCCATGCTAGTAGTTACACTATAACTTCCGCTTTAGTCACCGAATCGGAAACGTTTTTGGGAAAATTTTACAAGATAAAGTTTTGAACACAAGGAATTTGGAAATATAATCTGAGTACTTTATAATATAATGGAATTAAATATATCTAAGAATACAACTCAATCTAAAATATTTGCAAATTCAGCATAGCTGTAACATATTTAGTTGTTTTGTTTCATAAAACTTCTGTATTCTATAAATGAGTTAGAGCTTTTCATGACTTTTAACTTACGCATTAAATGAATGTTGTATCTTATTTCATTTAAATAAAATTATAAAATTATTTGTGGTATGTAACTAAGTTTCACTAATGTTAAATACTGATTTGAAATATACTTCAGCCTACTCAAACCAATGCCCGAGTATATAAACTTGTTCACACGCACAAATTTGCAAACGAATCGGAACGCAACGTGCAATTAAATTGTTTATTGCACAGACTATAGTATGTGAAAGTGTATGTGTAAGAGTACATATGTATGTGTACATGTATGGTTCACGATCTCTGTTTATTTTTATAATAAATATGCAGAACAACAAAAGCATTTCCGCTGCTCATCAGCAGTGTGGGCCTGAAACTAAACCCTCTGCACACCCCACACTCTTATAGATCACTCTTATATCTATATAATATATATATGTATATATATGCATGTTCCGTTTTGAGTTCCAAGTTCCATGCTCAAGTGCCTTCATTTCACTTTCAATTGCGCTGCACTTTAAACCCCATAAAGCATTCAAAAATACTACAATATCGTGTACCATAATATCGCACAGTGTGCGTCATTTATTTATTATAAAAATTGTTTAATGCTAATTGGGTTCAGGCTGTAGCGAATTTTGAGCTTTGCTTAAACGAGTTTGAGTTAATCACAATCCAAAGTTAAAATCCAAAATCTTTTTAGATTCGCTACGAATCTCAAGGCTGAAGAAGTTAATTCTGGAAGATGATAAGCTCTGAAGGGCACTAAGAAGGGCCTCAATTTACAAAGCAATAACTCTATGATGAAACTGAAATACAAGTCGTGTTAAATGTGTCAAGAGTACGTGTGAATATTGGCCCAAATGAAGGCTAATGATCAGGATACAGTTACAAATGACCCAATGACAAACACGGAGATTACAAAACAATGAACCCAATTATAATTGGATAGAAATGCATCTAGATACTTTGATTCGGGAAATCTTCTAGCTTTGTCTTTTATTGTAAATTTGAAACCAATTTTTGCAGTTTAGGCTAATTGTTGGAGAGTCTGCTTGTTAGTAATGCCCTGTAATTTGTGACTAGCAAGCAGAGCACTTTAATACCCATGTCGTCATGTGGAAAGTATTACTGTAATTATTAGCGAACATTTGTTGTAGACCAGCTGGAAAATACCTGTAATTAGACAAGCTACGTGACTAGCGGGCACACAACAGACTACTCTATATAGTATTTGGCATCTAGATTATTCATAATCGGACAATAAATCGGCGTATTAAATTATAGCACGACAACTGGAAGAATGTGTTTCAAATCGCGTGCCGCGTGAAATTCTGGGTAAATAATTCTAGGAATGTCAGCAAAGGAAAGGGAATAAAGGGAACAATTAGCCACGACCTTGACCATGGTTAAATTAAGGCAACAACTTGTCTAGTCTTGCTGGCTAAACTTTAATATTATTTGTTGTAGTTTTTAAATGACTGGTAATGGCTTAAAATACGTGATAAAGATTACATTATCTGCTTTTCCAAATATCCCCTTTTATATCTCTCTCTCTCCCCCCTATCTCTTAGTCTCCCTCTGCGACCTTTTCACTCCTTAACACTCGAGTGTTAGTTTACCCCTTAGATTATGACTGATAACACAGGGCTGATAAGATGACCACTCAAATGAGTAATTTATGTCTATCCAAAAGATACAGTCGCACACACACACGTAGCTCTGTTTTCATATTTATGTATAACTAACATGATTACAGAGCCGGAGATGCCTAATACGGTCAGGGCCCAACACTTTATTGTGTGAATAGTCGCAAATTTGCCAATCTGCTGTATAATATATGGAAAAGTTGAAATAAATTCACAGATTCAACAAAATTTAGTGTGTCCAACTAGACAATGCGCTACAGCAGCTGAATGATTAATTGTAGGGTATAAGCAAACGAAGTAAAAAGTTACTGGAGAATGAGTTAACTTAATTGAAGTTGAAATTAAAAAATATTTCTGAAATTTACTTTAAAATTAGTTCATTTAACAACTATAAGCTACTAAAAACTATATTTTCTTCGTGATTCACACACTGAACGACCTACAGTCGAAACAGACAGAGGTCTTAGGCTATAACCCAATTCCCCATCATTTCCTTATATTTCTGCTTGTAAGTGTATCAACACTTCGACTTGGTTTCACTGCATTGATTGAGTTTACAGTAAAGTTGTTTTCCTGGTCTCCATTCAACACACAAACTACACATGTATAAAAAATAAATCTGTATATAGTAAACTATATAGTATATTGTACACATTTGTGTATTTACAATTTGTTAATTTAATGAGCTAAATGAAAATGAAAAAATGACACGCGTGAGTCACACAAACGTTAAACAGAAAGCAGAAAGCAGAGAGAAAAACTAGCCGGCATCTCAGCTATCGCATCTGTATTGTATCTGTATCTCAACAGGCGTAGTTGAAGGTGTAGTGGTGACTGTAGTTCATATGGGATTGTAATGTTTATTGAATGGAAATTCATATACTGAGGTAGTTTAGTCATTCATTGAACAATCGAAACATCTGGTTTTGTTTCTCAATTAATGGAGACGGAGAAAAGTTGCCATTCATGAGGGCACAATTATTAGTATTAATAATTTATGCATGACCACTGTGCGTGCGTTTGTCACACTGTAAACACGCGAAATACTCACACTCACACTCACTCCTGAGCCCTGGACTTTTCCTGTTTCCGTGAGTGTTTGAATTCAAGTCTTATCAATATAAACAGTGAACATATAAACAATTTGTTGAGGTAATGAACCACACTGTCACTGTCCGTCTGTAGGGAATATATATACACTTCGATAGATAATGATATAGTAAATTCTTGGAAATCATAAAGTTTATGGTCTCAAAAACAGATGACAATCTTTCTAAACACTTTGTATTATATGTAAAATTCTGATTTTCCAGTTGGCATTGAAATAGTTTGCGATTTATGACTAATTCTCTGGCAGAATTCAGCTCCTGTTGAACTGAAATCAATCTACAACTGTTGTCTGTAATTTCTATGCTCTTTAATGTGATTATATTCATATTTACTTGAACTGTTCCACAATCATGCGCAGGGAAAACGATGATTAATGCTGAGTGTAAACAGAATTACGAGAACTGGGAAGAATGGGACTAAATCTGTATCTTTTGATGGTTTTCTTCAGCTTTTTCTTTCCTCCACTCGCGCTGTAATCTGGCGTGGGTGTATCGTTCTCGAGTAGAACAATATAGTATATATATAGATATATATGTATTCTCTTATGTACATTACACATAAGTGATATTCAATCGCTTTAAATGGCGCAGTTAAGTGCCGCTAAACAAAGGAAGTCGAGACGAGTACATGACTTTTCAGCTGAGTTTGAGTTTGAAGGAACTTAAGTCGCACTTTGGATCAATCCAATCACAAGTTTTTGTTCCATTTCAAAGCGCAATATTATTAAATCAGCCATAGCTATAATAATAAACAATTTAATGAAAAACAAACAAATCGGTTAAAACAAATGGCATTTTGCTGCCTCATTTGTTATGCGAAATCTAGCAACAATTTGTTTGTTTTACGAATACTTTCTAAATAAAAATGATCTAATTTCAATTTCTTAGCCTTTAACAATTTTTTGAATTCTTCACTTTTATTTTGATATTTTTGCACTTATTTTCTGCACTTTAAAAGCATATTCAAACACAATTCTGATGATGTGCGACAAATTTGAAGCGTTCACATGTCTTTGGAACTTTGGACTGCTCCAAGTCCCATATTGTGCAAACGTCGGCCAATGCATGGAATGAAAAATGATATCCAACTCGATATCTGGTTCTCTTGGCACATTATAAAATACCCTCAAATGAAATATCGATTCTAAAAATGTTGGGTAATCAACAAACAGAAGTTTGAAAGGTTTCCACAGCCACTTTTTAATAGGAATGCAATTGCTTTTTATAGCTAAGAGCCAAGTCAAAGAGGAGAGTAGAGAAAAGATAGAAAAACAGTGGAATGTTATGTAATCTGTGTGTCATAAAAGAGGAAAATAATTTTCTCCTAAAGAGACAGATAACAGACAAGTTGTGTTTTGTCCCTCTCTCCCCAGAGTTCCTTCTTTTTTTTTCGGTGGGCATCACGTAATGAAAAATCATGTCTAGCTGCATCAACAGAAGGTTCTTTGTCTTCTGTTAACACTGTGCTACAGCTCCTCCTCGCGTGCATTATCAATAAAGCTGAGTAATTACTCTTTTAAAGGTATGCGAGTGAGTTTGTCATCTTTAACGGGTGTGTTCTGTAGCAACTCCCATTGTGGAGGATTTGCTGAGTTTACATAAATTGTGTACAGCAATCACTCTGTTTCATACACACACAGGTTATTGTACTTTATAGTGATGATCATTGTCAATGTCATATGTTAATAATAATATTTAACTATGTGGCAAGTTGAGCGTTAAATCATTTTTATATTGCAAGTGTGAAAAACAACTGCCACCTTCAGTTGCAATGAGAAACAGCTGCCACATTTCACCTACACACAAATACATTTGTTATAATAATATTAAGTTCTGTTTTAAATCTTTTACGGGAATTCCCCAATTTGAAAAAGTATTCCAATTAGCCTGTGGCATCGTAAAAGCACTCACACATACACATATATACATACATACAATATTTGAACAGTTGCCAATCTGATAAGAACTGAAAGACTCGAGCAAAACACATAGAAAATTGCATATTGAAATTTAAGTAACTTGCTAGTAAATGAAAATGAAATTCTCACACTGGGACGACTGGTAAATGGTTGTGTATTCCAGTATGCCAATTGAATCAGACTCGACTGTAGCTGTAGCTTAACGCAGCTGTTAATAATCCTAAGCTCTGACACCCCCCGAACAACCCTGTACTAACAAACACCAAGAACGACACACATACCTAAGTACATACATACATATATCTATGTGTATGCATGTATGTAAGTATCTCAATGCATATTTGCTGATTCAAAGAAAACAAGCGACGACTAAAGTCAGCGGCGCAGTGTGTGAGTTCTTTATGTCTAAATGTTTACCACATGGCAGAGGCTTCAATTTTGCTAGACAGTCAGTCAATTGAGCACTACACATGCACACAAACACACACACAGAGCTGCAAACACACTTCCCGCTGCTGTTAATCTAACAGATGTATGCGGGTAGCCTGATTGTTATGAGATTGAAATACAGCGAAAAAGAGAGAGACAGAAAGGAGAGAGAGAGCGATTGAGATAGAATGTAGCTGAGTTGAAATTTTGTTTTGCTTTTTTTTGCCAATCGAAATTTTTTCGCCCTGACTCGCATAAATCGCCACTTTCTACACAAAGTAAAGAACTGGAGACAATAATAATAAGCGTAAAAGGGAATGAGACGAACCGCTAAAGCCAAAACAGGTTTAACAGTCTTTTTAACGCGCTCAAAATAAGAACGCTAATTGACACGCACACATGCACACACGAGCCATAAACAAACACACACACACACACACACATAAATGCACAGTCGTATAAATACACTTGCACAACGAAAGACACTCAAAAGCCCAAAGCTAACTGGAACTTTCGTAAGATAAAAAGAAAACAAGAAGACAAGCAAGAAAGCACTATTACGACAACAGAGTCCCAAATTATACGCCATTTGCTATTTTTGGCCAAAGAAATGCATTAATTTACATTTTGTTTACCTTTATATATATTTTTCTCCAGCCAATTAATTCTCAATTGTTCTCACTCAAAACAGACAAGATAAGTGCACTCAATTTACACTCAAACTTCTGCATGAAATACGATTTCGTTTGCTACGCATTTGATAAATTAATACATTTTACTCAAAAACTTGTATTTGTTATTTATTTTGGCACTGATTTACTTATATATGCGTATATGCACTTGAAAATGGTACGAAATGCAATTTGCTGTTACCGAACCGAACTCGATGCGTTTTGTGTACGCAGCAATATTTATAAATAAAAATTGTTGACCACTTTATTGCTTCACCGACCGTCACGCACTCTAGCACTGTAAAAGAGGAACTGTTCGCTGGCTTGGCTTACTCAGTAAACTAACAGCGCTAGCAACAGAAAACGTTAACGCGCACTTGAAAATAGCGTTGCCACTACTTAAAAAAAAGGTCCACAGCATATTACAACACAACTACTTTTTAAGCTAACCACACTTTTATAAAGTATAGCTAGCTTCGGGTTGCTTAATAAATAAATTTATTCATTTTCATTCACAGTAAAAATGAAAATCGACAAGTGAACATAAAATCCTTACTGGAAGTTTGCCTGGGTGACTGGTTTATCTCCAAATACTGGTGACTGTCGTGTTGATGGGACATTATGCTTAACAGAAAACTGATGAACCGGTTAACAGAATGTTAAGCACAATTACTCCTCCGCTTTACAGAAAACTCCACATGTCAGCGAGCTTTGCAGAGTTGCTTGTCAAATGTTACCGATCAATGTGCAAAAGGTAAGTACTCCGAAACTTACAAAGCAACTTGAAGATCATTTTATTCGTGTAATTCCCAGAAAGAAGTCGGTATCGGGTTATTGATAAAAATTGCCAAAATGGCTCATAGTCGTGACACGCGCTTTACGTTTGGCGAGGGTATTGAGTATGTGTTAAACAAAATAGCCTTCCCTGAAAATACGCGAATTACTTTTAACGAAGATGCGCAAGTTCTGGAAAATTCATTCGTGAACGCCGTTTCGAGCTACGACCCAATGTTCCGGGCGGCATTTAAGGGACTCAGCCTGGGTGGCAGCTACTTAGACGGCATCAAGATCGATTTACCCGAAGAGTTCGACATGCACGTTAAAATTCAATTGGAATGCATAATTGTACCAGTTTGTGTGCCGAATCGACCCGGATTCGTTTTCCTGCGAGCGTCTAGTGACGAAAGCGCTTGTGTGCGGCACTTCGAAAACGAAGGGTATTTCATCAGTCGAATTGCCGTGCAAACTTGGTTTCGAAACAGCATTACGGCCGTAATGCCGAAGTTACAGAAAATACCTTGCAAAGATGGACGAGTCTACAGAATGGAATATACGGCGCACGGCACAGGTGTCGCCCACACATTAGTGGCCACCGAACTGAATAACCGTGCACGAAAGATCTTCTTTGATTTTGTGCCGGTTTTCGCTTTTCCACCCAACAAGTGGCCACAGGAGCTAAAAAGACCCCAGCACGATGGACAGAATTGGTTTGCAGTGCCTCGAAAGTATTTCGATACGGCGCAAACCCAGGATTCCAGGTCCTTTATCCTCTGCGCTCCGCACTGGGAGCGCTTGGTGCTACACAAGAAGATGAATCTCAAAAATTCACTGCGTCTGATGAAGGCGCTGCGCAACGCCAACAAGTTGAATGGACTTGTCAGCTACTTTCTCAAGTCCATCTATCTGAATGCAGTGGACAAACGGAAGATTGTAAGCTGGAATCAGTCACCTGGACGCATTCTTATAAGGGTAAGTCGTACTGTACTGTCGTACTGTCGTTTAGTTCAATTTGATTACCTAATTTTGCTTTACTTGTATGCGCATAGATGCTGATCAATCTAATGCACGCGGTGCGGCTCAACAATCTGCCATTCCACTTGGCTCCAGATCATAATAATCTGGATAGACTAACCGATAAGTGCCGACGGGAATATGTGCGTGTTCTGAATAAAATTGTGCGCAAATTGATCAAACGCCGTGATGCGAATTACCTCACTGAAGACGATCTTTTGAACATTTTTGGCGTCGAAGTCAACGAAGATTGATCGAATTAATTGACATTATTTTGTTACATTATTACATTTTATTACTTGAATATGTTTTCATTTATTATTATTAAGATAATTATTAAGTTTTAATTTGTTTATTGTTTATTGCTTTGCACATTTTGTTATCGTCAAGCATTTACGTTAGAATTTAGGCAAACAAAACTGTCTCTCTAGATTTCAATTTCAATTAAATATGGCAGCATTCCCAATACTCATTTTCTTGTATTACAGCGTTACATAATACACCCCTCTCTATCTGTCTCTCTCACACACTAGTGTTATCCCTTTCTAGCTCACTAAGATTAAAAAGAACATACTAACTAGCAAGCAACTTGCAGCAGGTACGTTGAGGCCTTGTTAATAAACCGTTTAAAACTATTGCCTAGACATTAAGATATAGACATGATTACGAGCGAGGATTGCTCGATAAGTTGTAAGCGGTAACTTATCGAGCAGCCCTCGTTGTGGTTATAAACGAGAATTGCTCAGTTGGTTGATTAACAACAACATCGATCCCCGATCAGCGATCAGCTTGTCAATCGCGTCGCATCTAATGATCATGCTGTGTGCAATTAACTCATCAAGCGGCCCTCGTTAGGGTAAAATTGATTAACTTGTTTGCCGTCTGTGTGTCTATGTGTGTGTGTGTGTGTGTGTTTTTGGCGCTCTCTCCCGATCTCTTAGTAGCGCTGACTCTCTCGATCCGAGTACTTTCCACTGAGCTTGCTGACCGAATAGCGATCGGAGTACGCGTCGTATTTGTCCGCCTTGTAGTTGATCTCCTGCGGCGTATACCCTATGTTTTTCTGCCAGTGTCGCGTCCAGTAGAGATCCTCGTTGCGCACCTGCGATGGTGTCTTGACGTCCCGACACACGTACACGCAGTAGATCATGCAGCCGATTAGCGTGAGGAAGCCAAAGATCAGAAAGATAATGCCCAATACCCTGTAGAAAGTAATGGGTGAGTCAATAATCAACTATAAATTACCCACTAGTCCCCAACCTACCAGACATAGACGGGCTCGTAGAACTGCACCACAATGACAAAGCCGAGGGTGACCAGGATGAGGCCCAGATTGAGCAGCAGCATCAGACAGCAGACACCCTTGACGTTGGGACAGAAGGGATTCGGTGCCGACATGGTCTCCACCTTGGCGCCACGCCTAGTGGTCGAGCGTCCACTACGGCCGGTCTTGGCGGTGCTGGCCACCGAGTAGACACTGCGTGGAGCACCTCGAGAGACCGGGCGATGACTGTAGCGGCTGAGAAATGGGGGAAGGGATTAATCTTTATAGTCTAGCAGCAGTAATGGATTGTCTACCTGATCTCCGAGGGCGCCTTGTAGGCTGCACTAGTGACATAAATGTCGCTGCCCGCGTCTCCAGCCTGGTCGTAGCTCAGCGCTGAGGGAGCACGCGGTGGCAGGCGTGTGGGCGGTGGTCCGCTAAGCGAACGTGGTCCTCCATTGTCGGGTGTGCTGGACAAGCCCATCTGACTGTGGCTATAACTATGCTGCAGGTGCTGTTGCTGATGGCCATTTCCGTTTCCGATCACCGAACGGGATTTCCTCGACGAATTGTAGTGACCCTGGGACTGGGGAGAAATGCGTTCATGGGCCAGCGTGTATTCCGAGTGCCCACGATGCGAATGCGACTCCTCTCCATCCGTGGAGTAGCCACGATTCGAGTGCACGTACGGAGGATCAGGAGTGAGACGTCCGTGTGTGGCCACGTAATGGCCGCCCTTTAATCTGTAAAGAGGGGTAAAGGGTAAGTATCACTTCTTTCCTCTACTGAAACTGTCAACATGTCCCTAAGAAAGAGTCCTTAAGATACCTTTATCCTTAAGAGACCTTTATCCTATCTAAGTAAACTAATCACCCTGGACTATCGTTTCGAATAGATTCCCATGCTCCTTTTTCTTTCGTAATGGACTGCACGCTGATCAGTCAGTCAGTCGCTGAGTTTGCTACTAAAACTCAACAAAAGACTAAAAATTCTTTAAGCTTTTAAAACTTTTCAACTTTTGTTTTCAACCTTTTGAAGAAAAACCCAAAATCCCAAATTATTCTAGAATTATTTCTATTTTTCTCTGCACACTCTTTTGTCTGCTTTGCTTTCTATTCTCTTACTTTTTCACGCGTCTTTCGTGCATTCTTCTGTAGCTTTGTCTGCGTTTTTGGGTCTCTCAGCGTCGTGCTCCTCTTTCAGTTTGTGGGCTATACAAATGGGTGTATCTGGGTGTGTGTAGAAGTGTGTGAGTGTGTTTGTGTGGACCGATGTTTTGTCACTAGAAAGTCCCACGAGTGTTGCGGCTGCCTGCAAAAAAAGAGAAGAAAGAAGAAGAACAAAACGTTACAGATTTGTTGCAATTAACTTGCCACGAAGCTTGTTGCAAATTAGTAGCACTCACAGTCAGTTTGCAACTTTTAATTAGTGTCTAAAAGTTATGATTGCATCTATAAATGTGTGATGAGTGTGTGTGAGTGTGTGCTTCGTGGGTGCTACTGAGCTACAGTTAAACCACTTTATGATGAACACGCAATTTCATTTGTAGCGATCTGTGAGCGAGTTAACACTTCAAATCGTCGGAAATACTCTAAAATGGCTTTAAAACACTTTGACATCAATTGATTGCTTATATACCCTATAAAAATTAGTTGTTAGGGGCATGTTAAGATGAGGAATGGAATTTGTTGTAGGAAATAACGCAGATCTTAGAATACATTTTAACACTTTCCCTAAGTAGCAAAACTTTTGGTTTATTCAGTAAATACGCTTCCTGCTCCTTTTACAGGGTATTCGACAGTCATGTCGCTTTGCTATTTCGCATCTTTTGTTGACAATTTTGCCAGCTAAGCCGCCAAAAGTATTTAGGAGTCAGCGCTTCTGCTTAATCTCAAGTGGAGCTAATGGTAGTGGCCAGTTCCCAACCCAAACAAAACGAACACGAGTAAACAAGAAGCGAAGCGATCGGTGGGGGATGGAGATGGTGATGGGGAAGAGCTGACCACTTGATAAAGCCAAGCCACGCCTCAGCACAAATGTCAGCTTTAGTTTATTTATACTACTTTGAGTTGGCTTTTATTATTATTATTTTTATTATTATTAAGCGAGTGTGAAGTGGCGTGTAGAATCTGAATCGGTATGGGAATGGGAATGGGTATCGAATGGGAATTGCTTTTACAGTTCGTTGCACCATGGGCAGCACCAGCAAGTATCCTGACGTGCCACATTTTGGTTGCAAGCTACACGCTGCATGCTGCACCCACTCGAATATCATTCAAGTTCATGGCATGCAAATTGAAGTTGCAACTGCAATTTGTCACTTGGTCACGTAGCTTTAGCTTTACCGTTACTTTTACTGTTACCACTACCTTTGGCGTCACCTTTACCTTTACCTCTACCTCTACCTCTGTCTCTGTCTTTGCCCTCTGTTATTTGCGCACTGTCCCCTGACCCTTCCCCTTTGTGTGCTACACTTTATCCTTTGGCCTTGTCAACTCTCGAGGCATGCTGACAATGACACACTCCACATTCGCATTCGCAAGGACATTCACGCTCTACACCTCCACCCCTTCTCTTGCTACTCCCCGTCCTTCCTGCTCTCAACAGTTCTTTACCTTTACGCAATTAACTTTAACTGCTGATAGAACTGTAAAATCAAAGAGTTTTCATAGGTAAACTTGATTCGCAGATAGTTCAATGGAAATCGTATACTAACATAATAAATTTTATGTATAAAAATGTTGCGTATTTTTAATAATTTTTCAGAACTAAAACAAATTTCGAACTAAACTTAGTTCCCAACTCTATTTTTCCTCTGTTCTACTTCTACTTCTATGTACAGTGTATAAAAGAGTTCCCCACACCCTTTAAAGTGCTCTTTAATTCTCCCACCTCTATTCCCCAGCGACACAGCTCTTTCCTCTTCCCTGCTTCGCTTTATTAATCAATCTTTTATAAATACAGGGTATAATGCAGTCCCCCATGTGTGGCTATACTCAATTTTAATGAATACCATTATCGCCCGACTGTTGTTGCTGTTGTTGATAAGAAATTGAGTTATTGACTCGATTAGGCCAATTAAAGGGTGTCGTTGGCCAAAGCCGCCGCCTCATTGTCTATGCGGGGAGCATGAATGGAACTGGAACTGGAACTAGTACTGGAGTTGGAGCTGAAACTGGTCAGCCTACTTAAAATTATTCGTCGTTATATTGTTTTTGCCTGGCGGTAAATCGCGATACAATTGTCAGTTGGGAACCGAGAACTGAGAATTGGGAGCTGAAAATTGCGAAAGGGACTTGGGATGCCGAGAGTAAATGTTTCAAGTTCGTTTGCATTGATTTTAGCGCCTAGGGAGACGCAAACACACACACACCCTACACACACTGCTGGCTAGTCTGTCTGATGGGCGAGGGACATTTATGGTATGGGCGTGGCCTTTCATTGTCAAATGAAAAATCGAATTCAGTGCCTTTTGGCAGGCGTGTGTGGTCGTCATTGGGAATATGAGTCTGGTTGCTATGACGCTCCCTTTTCTCCGAAACTTTGATTCCTCCGACGTTTCGTTTCCTCCTCTGTTTGCTTTGTCCCTTCTTCACTTGGTCGCTACGATTTCGAACTCCTCTGATTGTTCGATTCCTTTGACGCTCCCCACTCCTCTGACGTTTCGTTTCCTCTACCGCTTTGACTCCTCCGTCCGATGCTTCCCTTACCCACGCTTCTTCCCTTACCCCTTTCCTCCAAGTAGCGCTTTCCTTCTTGGCTTCGTTTCCTCTTAACTCTTCTCTGCTCCCTTTGCTCCCAACACTCTCTGACCATTTCTATCACTTGCCGCGCATCAAAAGCCTTTTTGCAACTCCCAAAGCGTTTCTTCCCCTCCATCCCCTATGCCCTACGTGCCTCCTACTCCACCCACTCGATTTGTTTATGCGGTTTGGGGTTCGGTTTGTTGTGTTAGGCTTCAATTCGCCTTGGAGCACGGAGTATGGTGCATGGATCACTTCTTTTTATTCCCATCTTCTTGGCCTTTTTGCCTGCTAGTGTGTTTGTGTGTGGGAGTGTGTGTGTGTGTGTGTTTTTGTTTTGTGGCCAGTGTAAATATAAATGGAATGCCATTAAAATGTTTTTGCTCTCATATTTACCTTGGCGCGTCGAGCGTTCAGCGTACACAATTCAGCGCATAAAGCCTTGGCATGTGTTATATGTTATAACCTTTAACGCTGCATAAACAGCATAAATAAGCCGTAAAGCATTCGGAATCGGTTAAAAGGAATTTATGCTGCCAGCTGTCCAGGTAGCGATGAGTACCTCGTAAAGCATATGGGTTATATTTAACATGGATTTCCCATTTCCCTACCCATTCCACACTCCATTTTCCAGCTCATCCCCACTACTGCCTACCTTCTCTCTCCATTGTCCCACCCTAAGTGAGTCGTCTTGCCAGATTTCACAACTTTCGCTCTCGAAACGGCACCTGAGCTTCCGGTCCGTAGCCAACAATGGGTTAAGCCCAAGAAAACAACAACGGAAGTCGTTTCGAAAAAGCCAACACCAAAAAATCCAACTCGAAACAATAAAAACAAAAACAAAAGCAAAAACGAGAAGTTAATTTGTAGCAATTTGCATTATATGGCCAAGTGGGAAAAAAGCCAAGTTAACAATCAAAACGATACCGACAACACAATAACCTGGCCACAAAAATGCATTCCATTGACGTGTAGTCCAGTTTTGTGGTCAAGTGTCATAGAGGTTGACTGAAGAGGCCTTTCAAACACTGCGGAGACTTCGAAGACTTTGGAAGCCTCTTTTATGTTGTTTGGGGCGCGGTTTAGAAAGTTATAGCCCCTTCCCCTCCCGCCTCCCCTTTGTCCGCCCCGCCCGCTGTGGTCTGCTCCTGCTGCAACTCTGTTGTATTGCCACAAATTTATGGGCGGCCCAGTTAACCCACATAAACTGGTGCAAGGCATTCACTCGCCACTTGGCAACGTGCAGCGCCTTTCACATGCCAGCGAAACGAGCCAACAATGCACAGAACTTGGCCAAATGCAGTTGCCAATATTGACCCAAAAAAAAAAGAAGTAAAGCCATGATGGTTTTGGCCAAATTCGATTAAACTTTGCATAAATCATAAATAAATTGACTACAAACAGGCAACCAAATTCAAATTGATTGCATTTCATTAAAGCTGATCATATTTTGAGCTGAGGAACGTTTGGGAATGAAACACTAGTCGAGTACGAATTAAGGGAGTATCAGTTGAACATTTAAGAACGATTCTATATGCAGATAGGTACCATATATATGCGGAACGAATGGAAATGAAACATTTATGAAAACTAAAACTCTTTAAATGCTAGGAACGATTGGGATATAAAACATTTATATAAAGTATGACTTATTTCATGCCCAGCAAACCTAATTTGTAAGAGCTCAGATAGCTTAAAACTTATAATTGCTTTTAAAATCTATTAAAATTGTCAACAAGTTGTCGCTTTAAAATCTCATCTAACGATTTCACTTCCGCACATTCCAAACGGAATCACATTTCGGAACAGACCCGCGAGTCTAGACAATAAATTTTCATTAAAGAATCGTCGGAACGAGTTGGAATGCAACAGTTAACGACGCTCTTGTTCTTAGCCTGCTTTTTTCCCAATAACATTTGATGGCAACATTTAAAGCTTCTACATGATTCCGAGTCTTGGGTAAGACTCCGCTTGGAGGCGGGGAGTGGGAGGTGGCGTTGCTTCTGCCATTAAATTGTGGATGTGGCTCTGGGAAGACGCTAAGTAGCTGACTGTGCGTTAATCGCTTTTAATTGCTAAATTACGCGCTGCATGCCCAGCACTACATTGTCCAGAGACAGAGTCAGAGTCAGAGCCAGAGTTAGAGCCAGAGCCGAGTTGCGGGTTAAGGGCTCTAAGAGTAGCCCAAGAGTGCGTTAGTATTTTATATTTCTGCTCTGTCCTCGTTCTGCCTGTGTTTGTGCTGTTGTTAACACACACACCGCATGCCCTCCATTCCGCGTTCCCGCAGGAGTCTCGTTGGATCGGCATGGCCAACACTAATGCGTGTAATTAGCCGCAAAAAAGCGGCAAGACCACTTAACTGATTTATTAAAACGTTTTTCCATTAAATTTTTAACCCTGCAGGCTATTAAAAACACTCACACAACCCCAACAAACACCACACAGACAGAAGTCTGTTCTAGCGTATTGGGGCAAAGAGGCCGCAACTTTGAAAAATGAGCAGCGTTTAAAATTGTTCTGACCGCTGCACAGTGGTTTGAGGCCTAAGAAAGGTAGTGAATTAAAATTGATTTAATTAGAGTTTTAAGAAGGTTTTAAGCTTAAGTTCTGTTTAAGAAATTTAATATTCGCCAGGGATTACTTCAGTTCCCCCAATTTAATGCACTTTTCAAACTGTTTTGCCACACTGTGCACAAGTTTTCACAACTGTGACGTCCCAGTGCCAGTGTCAAGCCAGATTCAAATAACGTGGTCAGCTGGCAAAATATTTGGACAACAACAACATGAACACTTTCTAGCCATTAATGATCGCTCACGTCGTTGTTTCGGCTAATCTGTTTTGGGCTAAAAGCAACAACAACGTAAAGAAGAAGAAGAAGAACAGGAAAAACAGCCAAGCAGCAAATTGTTAACGGTAAGAGCCACAAAAAAATTAATAAGCGCCAAGTGCGCCCAAAGGCTACAAAGGGCGATGAAAGTGCGATATATAAAACATATTCACACACACTCGCACACACACACACCACACACCCCCCACTTGTGTGTGAGTCTTGTGTATTTGGTTTATTAATTTCTGGCGTTTTTCTTTATGATTGCAAGCCATTAAAATCAATGCTTGGCCAAAAAGAATTGGCCAAAGCCAAAAGGTCTGCTTACAATTGCTGTTGCTCAGTTGTTGTTGTTGCTGTTGTTGTTATTGTGGGTAAACAATATTAAATCTCAACACTCGTGCAGAGAAAGTTGGCTTTACGGCCAAAAAGCCGCAGTGTTTTGCCTGCCCCTCCCCCTCTCACCACCGCCACACCGCCCACTCTTTTGATTCCCTTTTTGCCTTGATCTTTTTTCTGTTTCTGTTTTCATTTTCTGTTTTTTTTTTGCTTTTTGCAAACTCACTCAAAGCTAAACCTTTTTAGCGGATTTTGCTGCCATTTGGCTGTATTCTATTCGTACTTGCAACTTCTGTGGCAACTCGCAAATGAAGCCGTTGACAGCTGCCCCAGCTGTTGCCACAAACCGAGTATTGAATTTGTTCAACATATATACAAATAGACAAATGTATATAGGCAAATACAGTTATTGTGAGTGCCCTGGGACGACTACGTCACGTTTGCCACATTAATTTCAATCAGTCCGCGCTTTTGGGCCACATTGAAGGCCCTTTTTGGCCAAGTGAAGCAACATCAAAGACGCTACAGTCGAGTAGACTCCAGTTTTGGGGTAAGTCTATTTTTAAGACCCTCGACTTGGGTATGTCAAAGAGAGCTGTCCAAATGTAGACCCTAAAATGTAAAGGACGGGTGTAATCGACTAGAAAGTACGCAGCATAAAGCACTTACTACTGAGTGGTGCATGTAGTACCGCTTTTGACAGTTCAGTCTAAGCTTAGTTGAGTGTTCTCGCCGGCCAAATACTCTGTAGACAGAATTGTAGATAAAGAATGAGGTACCTCCATTTTTCTATGCATTTTAACTTTACTTCCATAGATAATTAGCTCTTTAAAATCAGCTTTTTGAGTAAATTATGCTATATTCCTTTCAGTTGACCCAATTTTGGGTCATGGAGTTACAATCTGCATTACGTAGATGCTGTGTCGCATTATGTTGCGCCTTGGGGCATAAACAGATAGAGCTAGCGATAGCGATAGAAAGACAGAGATACGGATCTTTCCGAGTGTTTCACTTAGTCGCACACAACAAAAACAACAGCACTAACTGTAACTGGCGGCGGCAAATGGTTCTAAGTAGCACTACTCCCTGCGCCTACCCCTCCCTAGACCAGCTCTTAGCCAACACGGTCTGAATGGCAATAGCAACCGGCGGCAGCAAAGAGGCAGTCAAAACAATGCGCGAAGAACGTAAACCTGTTCGCCAGTCAAAGCATCGCCAAATATTTATGGCCACATTTAGGTGGAGCGGTAAGGCGTTGAGAGGAGGCGTGTTTGTTGGTAAGACGGGGGAGGGAAGTGGTGAAGGAGGAACGCCAGCACCGTTATAACTTTTGTTTTTTTCGGTACGAGTAACTCAGCAATGAGCAAGTGCTTAAAACCAGCTACTACAATAACTTAGCCCAGCACCAACCGAATGTGTTCGACTGCTGAATGCCCTGTAGCTAGGCAGTTGGGCAGAGGGTAAAACTGAGCAACTTAAACTTAGGTCTTAACAATAACTAAATGATCAATAAATTATAATGTTGTCTACATTTCAAGTAAGCCATGAATGAATGATGAGTAAATGCAGTGGACTTTCCTACTGTGTCTATAACACCCGTCTTTACACACACAGGGTACCCACAATTGTAGTAGAAGTGTTTATGAGGCTGCCAAATGCACGCAGACATGCACAGACATGTATGAATGGCTGTGTTTACCTATTTGAAATTTGTAGTTCTATTAAGCTTTTAATAGCTGTGAATGTGTGTGTGTGTGTGTTTGATATGAGCATAAATTTTAATTGCACAATCTAACGGCACATTGGCAATGCCAACTGGCCACATTTCCCAACACTGTGCACTTGACGCGCCACCAACAACAACAGCAACAACAGCAATAGCAACCACAAAAATATCCATTCAGTGCCGTCGCTGCACATATGCAAACTCATGCAGTTAACGTCCAACTTCCACATCCACATCCATGGCAACTAACTTGGCCAATTCCAATTGCCAGATCCGCGTACCGCAAGTTGTAAGTTGCGGCTATTTCATGAGTTTCCCACGCTCGTTGTCTGTTGGCTTTCGGCTTCAGCTTCAGATACGACTTCGGCTTTTGCAGCTGCTCAACGCGGCTCCAGAGTTAAGGGGGAGTAGAGAGGAGAGCAGTTTGGATTGCTGCCCAGTTGGAAGCCAATGCGAGTATTCTAATCCGCTAGATAATTCCATTAATTAATAGTGCTTGCTTTTATTTACTCTGTTCTGAGCACAGAGCACAATGAGTTGGCTACAAATTCGATTCGATAAAGTTTGAACAGTGGAATGAAAGGAATTATCTTGATCTTTAAAGCGGATCGTACTCAAAGTAATTCTAAATTTCACAAGCATTGAAAACTTTCTAAACAACAGAACTCGCCTATTTATAAAATAATCAAAATATGCACAGCTTTCGATGCTCAAACTTCTAGTTAATAGCTCAATCCAACTCTAATTAAAAGCCAGTAACTATTCAGTCGAATAGGAATGTTCTGAAGTTAGTATCATGTGTGGATTAATTTGTATTCTGCTCTACACTTAAAACAATGTACACTATTGATTGCGAAAACAAACATAAATTAATTACAGTGTGTCGTACTACTGAATTTTGATTCCTTTGGCATTTGAAATGTGGAATTTAATTGGCTGGCAATGACACGAGACATTAATTGCGTGTTTAAATCATCATCGATGACAAGACGAGTCTCTATATCTCTATCTGTATTCTCTATCTCTCTCTGTCTCTGTCTTAACTGCATCTCCATCTCTGTCTTTGAGGTATTTCAATTGCATTGACTGCAAATTATGGCCAAGTCAGAGCAGCATCCAAATGTCAAATGAAAGTTACGACGAATCAGTTTTAAATGCTCTTAGTAATTATGCAGTACGTGCGAGGGTTGCTCAAGAAGTAAGCTGACATCAAGGCGTTAAATCAAGTGATTTGCATAAGTTATCGACTGACCCTCGTGCATTTCTATGGCTTTTTGTGCACGATTACACAAGTCGATAAACATGTGTTTGTATTTATCGAATACACATGACTGAGAGCAGTGATTAGCATTGATTGATTTGTGCTTTTTTCATTTCTTTGCTTCTCTTCTGTTTGCTTACTTAAGATTTGCATATATCGTGTCTTTTTTAACGTTTCACGATCGTTTTTACGTGTCCAATAAACGATAATGCGCATACGCAGCGTTGTGCAAACCAGTCTTAAACAAACTTTAAGCCATTTTGTTGTTATGCAACTTTCGCTTTTATGTGAAGTTCGAGTTCGAGCTGGAGTTGGAGTTGCAGTTGGAGAAGATGTACGTGACCCCAGACCAGACCCAGACCAGATGCGGCCGGGAATCTATATAACATTTGAGGTTATGCTCTTGGGGCGAGCGTGTAAACAGTTATGTTCAATTGTCTGACCCCAAAAACAAGCAAAACTGAAAAGCAACAAATTTTAAGGCTATCAAAACATTGTCATCAACCAAAAAAACAGAAATAACGCAATCAAATAAAAAGGAATAGAAGACTAAATTGTTGCCGCTAGCAGTTGGTTTGTGAATTTGTACACTGCGAGAAATTAGGGGTTCTTAAAAACAGATTTAGTTATGATATCACCACTTAAACATTGATCTTCAACAACTTGTTGTATAACAATTATGATTGAAGTTCTTAAACTCTTGGCAAGTACCAGACTTTTTCTCTCTGTGTACTTGTTTTAGGCATTACTTACTCTTAGTCTATTGTATGGCTTAGTCGGACAAAGTATGGCGTGCGCCAAGCATCGCTGCCTTTTATCATGCACAAAAAAAGAGCAGAAAAAACTGGCCAGCGGTGGTGCTGCGCTGCTGTGCTGCTATTTTTGCTGTGGTTGCTTTGCTGCCTGGCTCTGGCTTTTGCCTTTGTAGTTGTGGAGCCGCAGACTCCGAAAAAATCCCAAAAAGCCTGTTCTGTTATGCACAGTGGGCTGCGCGCTAAGAAATTGTGAGGTAACCGTTACAACGACAGCAACAACAGTAACAACCGCAACGACAACAACAACAGCAACAAGAAGAAACCTCAAACTGAAGCGTCTTTCTTTAATGCGTCTATTGTCTTTTAGATTGTATATTAAATTATGATAATATCTCAAGACATTTCGTTTGGACTGCATTATAAATAGATTAGCTAAGATGCAATCGCACTCTAATATACCCTGTACGATGAGTGGAAAGCAGGTATAATGGCTTAAAAGTAGTGAAAGAAAGCAGCTTAATAACTGATTAAATTATAGCCTTAAATTCACTACATATAAGGTATAGAAAGCCAACTAACATTTATAATAATATTTAAAATATTTTTAGCTTTAAAATTAATTGTTTTTCCACTAAAAAACTGTAGCAAAAATGCGCTATTTTTTACCCAGTGATTAATAACATGATACTGTTATACATAGCGCTCTTTAATTAATAGCAAAATACATTTAAACTAGTTTGGAGCCTTTGGTTTTTGGCCAGTAATATATAGGAAGAGTTTATTATTTTGTTGGCCAATTAATTTGGATTTACTTACTTAGTTTGTGGCTTATGCAGGAAAACTGAATTTGCGGTTGGCCAAATATGAAACAGGCAACAGTTGACAATTATCAATAGACAAATGGCCTGGACCAGCTGCCCAATTGGGCTCAAACAACATGTGCAATTGGCCAAAAGTCGTTGTCGTTGTCATTGCGGTTAGAGGCAAAACTAATGATAATTTCCTGCACTTAAGTTGAGTTTTTTGTATTTTAGTTGCGGATTGCATGAAACAGCTGTTGGATTTCCGCTGCGCTGACAAATCTTGGCCAAAATGACATAAGCAGCGAATGAGAAGCAGAAATAGAAACAGAAACGGAGACAACACAAAATAAAACCGAATCATGCTCATAAAAGGCGACAAAAATACAAAAAAATACAAAAAAATAAGCAAAAACTTTGACTCGTCTTGGCCTTTTCACGGTCAACCGCCGAAATCCATTGAGAATTTTTTTGGGTTGGAGTTTTAAGCGCCCACGCACTCAATTTCTGTTTCAGTTTCTGCTTCAGTTCAGAGTTCAAGAGAGTGACAGAAGTGACCTTATCAATGGAGCAGCAACTGTAGATAGTTTTGGTCTTAGTTTGCCATTGATACTACTTGGCACTTAATCAAAAGTTTAAGTTTAAGCCAACTAAAATTGATGGCCAATAAATGCGCAAATATACATGAACAATGCTGTCAATTTAGCTCGTTTATTGCTAGATTTGCTTACTCCATAAAGTTTTATTATTATTGGTTCTGACATCTGTAAACTGATTTTGTCAGCTTTTGCACAAATTCAAAAACTTTTAAAACACATTCATAAAGAATTATCAAATTTATTGTGTGTTTTAAATTAATTGTAAAACTCTTTTATCGAAAATCCTATACCAAAAATGTAATATTTTGTTTAGCTTTGTTTTATAACAGCTTTGTATAGGTTTTGTTTATAAAGTTAGCAATTTTAGCGCTTGAATAAATTCTGGCAGCACTGAATTGAATGTGTGTGTGTGTGTGTTTGGGATGTGTTTACTGTGTGTAAGTGTGTGTATAAGTGCGCGATTGTGGGCTAAAAAACTGGCTTACCTTCTCTGCTCATTGTTGTACAGTCAACTGATGTTGTTGTTGTTGTTATTGCTGCTGCTGCTATTGTTTTCGCCTTTATTTATTGTTAACGCTTTTGCCAGCGACAACGACAGGTTGTTAGTATTTCGTTGTGGTTGTTGTTGCACACATTTCATTTACACTGTAAACTCATTCAAAGAGACTGTTGCACAAAAAAAAGGCAAATAAATGCATATCAATAAATATTTATGAATTATATACTATATATCAATGACGTCGCTGCTTATGCAAATGGCTGAGTCTATATGTGAGTGTGTGTTGGTGTCGCTGTGTGTGTGTGTGGAATCTTGAGCTTATACTAGTTCTGGCCAAAACGCCAGCCAACACACATGTGTGTGATATAATCGCTTGGCATGAATGGAAAAAGGCGTTGCAAATTTTCACACAACATTTACAGGCAGCAAATGGGCAGAGGGAGAGAGGAGAGTGCGAGGGAATGAGAGAGAGAGGGAGGGCGGGCAGTAGAGACCCAACTCAAGTCGACACAGCCAAATCGGCCATAATCTTGGCTAAAGCTAATAATAGCAGCAGGTTTTTGGCTTGGCTCAAGCTGAGTTATGCGCCTACACACACACATACACACCAGTGCTCTCACACACATCTAAACTCAGACACAGAGTCAGACTCAGTCTGCTAAAGGGCAACGCATGTTAGAAATATTTGCTGTATATAGCCGTATTATACACTTTGCAGCACTTAACAACACTTTTTCACACTTTTCTCATTTTTTGCGTACTCCAGCAAACAGATTTTGAATGACACTCACGTAATCTGCTAAAAATAGTTGAATTTTTATTGCGCGTTTGCTGCTGTTGTTGTTGTATTTTATTCGACTTGTAGTTGTTGTTGTTTCTGTTGTTGATTTTTCAAAGGCTTACAATTAAGGCGCCTTGGCGTAGCGAACGCGTCGCGCTTTCAACTCGAACTGATCGTCGCAATCGCAGGCACACCGTTCGGCACCTGTGTTTGATCTAAAACCGAACTAAAGTGAACTAAAAAAAACAGAGTTGTAAAACTGGTTTCAAACATTGAGAGCGCTTTACTAAAGAGAGCGCGGACGCGAGTGTTTGTTAGAGAGCGAGCAAGTGAGAGCGCGCTTTTTGCGCTCTTTGCACTTTGCACTTTTCGGCTGCATTTTGTAGTCAAACCGCATTTAATAACCGTTAACCGAAAGTTCTGCGTCACGTGTGCAGAGGTTAAGTAATAATAAGTGGGAGAGGGAGAGCAAGCGGTAGCCCTTTACGCTTGCTTGAACGACCAAGGGGAGTGGGAGAGAGTGGTACATTCCGGAACACGGCCACTTCATTAGACGCTCTGCTTGTCAGCGTTGCATTCGACCAGCTGGCGCACGTGACTGCGCATTTTTGCACTGCAGTTGGCGAGTGGAGTTGGGCTTAGGTGAGGCTGGAACAGGGAAGTGTCTGCCTAATTTGCAACTGTGCTGCGGCAAAGTCATTATGAATGGCGACATAGTGTAGCATCGATAATGAGCGCAGGCTTGTGTGTGGATTTGTTTGTGTAGAGGTGCCAAAAACTGTTTATGAGCACTCTACACTACACACAGTAAGAAAACACTTTTGTCTAGGCACCACAAAAAAAAAACTGAACTGTTTAGTGTTTCGCTGTCAGCCCACAACTAAAACAGATTATGACAAGTGTTCATTGGGATAAATTTCGCACAAAAGCAATCATACAGAGTTGTTGTTGTCGATCTCAAGCGAAGAGAGATAAGAAGAGGAATACAAAAAGTGGTTTGGGTATTCTGCATTGCCGAAACACAAAGACACACACATGCAAGCTTGGCTGCTCCAATATTAGAAGCAATCACACACAAGCACAAATTGAACCAGAGAGAGCAATAGTGTAAGCGTCTCAGCCTTAAATACTGGACTCACTTGCATTTTATTTAAAGAGAGCTCTCAGTGATATGAATGTATGTAAATACTTGCAGCAGTTGTGCTGCAGGCAACCGAATAAAAATTCACATTTAAATTTATGCGAACAGCTCGCGGGCAGCACAAAAAAATACATATGAAAAAAAAACGTAAGGACAGAGAGTCAGAGAGTAGAAGAGTCTAAAGAGAGAGCGAATGTAGTTTACAGTTCCAGCAGCGGGCAGTTGCTACAAATGCAGCTGCTTAAATTATTCTATTGTGCAGATAAAAAAACTTTAGCATAAAATGTTTCTGTTGGAATAGTTAACACAAAAATATTATAGTTACTATTTAATCTGCGTGTAAGTAAGAGTGCATTGTAAAGTTCCAGCTAAACGCAAGATTATTTTGGACTGCAGCTGACTCTTTTGCTCTTTGTTATATAGTTTGTGTGCGTGTTGCTTTAATTTCAATTGCAAGTTTTATTCCTGGAGACTCTTTAATGTCGTAGGTGTGTGCGTTTGAGAGTCGCAGTTTCTTGTGGGTGTTTGTGCAATTGTCATTGTCACATTCAGGCCCACACAACTTGCCAAGATCTTAAACATTTTTTGTGTGTGGCATGCCGCAAGTGGCACGTTGTCTGCACATTACCCCGCAAATGGCGTCCTGTTTGGTTTGTGGAATGCAACGCAGAACCCAGAGCACAGAACTCAGCATTGTTTTGTTTATAGAAAGCATTTCTCATCTTTTTTGTGCTCTCCTTTTGAAAGTCGTAAAAAACTTTGTCGACGCCGCTGTCGACGCCGCTGCCTGTGCTGTGCAGTCATAAAAGTTGCATAAAAACTGCAGTGATTTCTCTTTAACAATATGCTTCCTTTTAGTTACAACTTTGGGAACAAGCAAACGCATTAACTTTGAACTTTGTGAAGGCGCCAAATGGCAAATCATTTTCCACGTCTGTTGCAAGTAACAAACTCAACTTTGACATGGACATGCCACACGGGCGTGTGTGTCTGTGTGTGTGTCGGTGTGTGTGTGCTTGTGGCATATGCCTGGCACTGGATTTAATTTAGATAAAAGCTTTAGCTTTGCACGCTCTTGGCCAGATAATACACTGAAATCAATTCCATAAACACTTGCCACAACCTTTGCCAGCGACGACAATTTATTTTCATGGCCTCAATATGAGGCGGATATTGATGCCATATAAGGCAAGGGGGTGGGGCACAAAACACTTAAGCTCGGTTAAATTTTATACTCGATTCTTGGGTGCAAAGGTTGCAGCTAATTTTTTAGTTCCGCTTTTAATACACTTACCAAAGGAGTTTCGTAGCTGGCAAGCAAGAAAAACATTTGTCTGAGTGACAGATAGTTGTAGGGGCCAAGTGGAGAGAGGTGCAGAGCTGAAATGTTTATTATCCTACGCAATTAAACCTAGTTTTTAAGTTAGTACACTAGAGTACAAGAGAATTTCAGTGCCAATAGCCTATAATTTTAATTACCTTTCTCACTGATCGTCGTAGATGCCAAACGGAAGTGTTGCGAAGCTAAAATTCAAACACAATATAAGCTCAATTTGGAGGTCAAATGAATATTTCCATGGGCTTATGATTGAATTAAACTTAAGGGCTACTTACCGCAGTTTAATGTTAGCCATAAATCCAGTTTTGGGCACGAAATGCCAAAAAAAAGGTTCATTGCGGTAAGTGAAAAACTCTTTTAAATATTCATTGACATTTATTGATTGAATTTGATAAGGTTTTATCTTTTTGCAGCATTTGTTTTTGGTTTTTTCGCCAAGTTTTGCACATACATTAAATACATGTATTTTAGTTAAATTTTATTTAGTTGCTTTGATTATGTTTGTTGTTTGTTCACTTGTTTTTAAGTACAGCGAATTTGTTTTTGTGTAGAACCATTTAATTGGAGTGTTTTTTATTATTATTTTTATAGGAACCTGAACGTGGCTCTTTAGGAGTTTTGTTATTTAACATGTAAAGCACACATTTAAAATAAACTCTCTCTAATAATTGTTAATTGTTTTTGTTGTTTCGGCGGTAAATGGTTGCTCTTGTCTCTTGGCTTACGAGTAAAAAACATAAAACATATATAACATTTACAAAACTGTTCAAAGTTTTGCAATTTTTTGATGAATACAAAACTCGGAACAGTTCAAATTTTGGTGTGTTTATGTGTGTGTAAAGTTTTGTATAAATGCCCTGCTTATAGTGGGTTTTAATCCATATCTAAATCATGAATAATCAAAAATAGTTGCAGTTTGTAGTTGTTGTTGTTTCTGCTTGTATATAGCATTCATATGTCTTTGTATATATATGTATATGTATAAGTATCGTAGGAGGGCTCTTTGTAGGTTCATTTGTTGCATATAGTATATGTATATATATATATATATTTGTAACCAGCATATAACAATTCTTTCTATATATTTATAATTCTCTTCTCTTTTTTGCTTGCTTTTGGCCATGAATTTTCATTTCAATTTCCATTTTCATTTCTTTTCTGTTTCTGTTTCTAGTTTGGGTTGTAAATGCCTTTGGTCTCTTGGTTTTGGCCAATTTTGCATTTGCTGTTTCGGGTTTTAGCTTGTAGTTCTTTTGTTTAAACATTATTTATGTACTTTATTTATTTGTAGCTAGTGCTCTTTAAATTTAGCATATTTGATTTATATAGCTTATAATCTTTTGTAGGAAATTATCTAAGGTTCACATATGTATCTTTTGGGTTAACGCTTAGAACAGCAAACACTTGCCTATTTTTTACTTTATGCTTACGATTTTCTTAACTAAAAAACATTTCACTGGAAGAGAGTTTAGCTTGAAGTTTTTGTTGTGAAAAGAGGAAGTGAAAGCCAACTTAAAGTGTGCTTTATTTAGTATAGATTGGTAGCAAATAGATCAGATCAGTTAGTAAAAAGGGTATCACATATCAAAACCTTTCATTTGTGTAGCTACGATGTTGCAGGGTTGCGCCATCTGTAGCAATGCGTGACAACTCTAGAAGATGAAAGTCGAAAAGCAAACAATTTGGTGCCAAAGTTTAACAAAAACATTTTGTTAGTTTTATAGCTTAACTACTAGGTTTATGCTTTATATATATATATATATGTGTATATATTTTATGTAATACTCATTCTTTAGTGATTAGTTTTAATCAAATTGCAGCGCATCTTTTGAGTGTAAATATTAAAAATATTTATTTGTTTTTGTTTGTTTGTAATTTGACTTGGATTTTGTTTGTGCAATTTTATAATGTATTGTTTTAAGTAAATTTAAATATATATCTTTCTATTTTTAATCATTTTTTAGCGCCACCCTTTTTTCTTTAAAATTGTTCTCAGATGCCTTGCGAAAGGTATAAAAAAGTTGTTGCTACAGTTTTACAGTTAAGAATTACAGTTAACAGTTAACGTTGCTTATTATTCATTCAGTTATCATTTATATATATAACATATATCATAGATAGCATTGTGTATATAGTACAAAATTTACAAATCGAAGCGACAAAACTTCAGTTTTTATTTCTTTTTTTTTCCTTTCTAAATCATAAAATTTGAAACTTGAGTTTTTTTTGGTAGAATAGTTTTTGGATTTAGAAGCCTCAAGTTTTAGTGTACAAAGCAAAACAGTTAAAGGCTTACTTTAGGCACTCACTGTGCACAACAGTGTGTGTGTGTAGGTGTGTGTACAAGCGATTTTTTAATAAATTTATACAAAATCTGTGCTCAGAAAATAGTTTACAAATATTCTTTAGGCTTAGTTACACTGTCTCTTGGGCGTGATTTGTTTATACTCTTTGTATACACGTGTGTGTGGGAGAGAGTGTGTGTGTGGAGAGTATGTAGTATGAGTGTGTATAGTTCTGTTTCTTTTTGGTTTTATATAGAAGCTCGGAGTTACGCATATTTTGATTGTTTCAAAGATTCATTCACTCACTGTTGCAATTAAATTTTCTTTTCTTTTCTTTCTTTTAATTTTTTTCATTTGTAGCTTAAATTGACCCAAAAAAGTAGATTTTATGTATTGTTTAAAATATTTGCAAATGTTTTTTATACTTTATTAGGTTTGAGGCTGTAGAAATCAGAGTTTATTTTTAAAAATGTCGGGCACAAATAAATCAATTTTTAGCGATGAAATTAAGAGTTTAAGTAAAAATATATAACGACATTTGTTTATTGAAACTATTAAGAAGATAACTTTGGATAGACTTCAAGATTATATTATTATTTCCATTCAAATCAAGTAACTTCTCTATAAAACTTTAAAAACGGAAAATTATTTTAAAATTGAAGAAGTCTTTTATGTGCCAAATAAAGCCTTTTCCTGTATTTATTGAAAACTTTTGCAAATATTTTCTTCGATTTACCGAAGTCCCCTTCATTTCTTTGTGTGTTTGTTGTAAGTCGTGTTGGTTTCTGAGTAAAAGTCTTCAAAACGCAGCTGGGTGCTAGAAATATTTATAGTTGATCGGTTTGCGCTACAAATTAATATATTTATATTAATATTTTTAATGCTTAATTGTGGCAATTTCAGCAATAACTACGCTACTACTTAGATAGTCCCTAATTTGTAAGTGTGTGTGTGTGTGTGTGTTGCGGGTGTGTCTGTGTGTGTTAATCTTAATTTTTGTTGATTTTCTTGGGCTTCGATGTGGGTCAGTTTCGAATTTGGCCCGTAACTTGTTACATTATGCACCATTTGAATTTCCATTTCAATTTCAAAACATTTACAAAAACAGGGTAGGTGGGGAGCAGGAGAGGGATTAGCAGGATATACAATTCATGGGAGGATTAGGATTGTTTTAAACGTTAGACAATTACATTACATAATACATACACAACAATTAAGTAGATTACAATGCCGAATTCGTAACTTTGTGTGTTTTTCTTACTAATTTTTTTTGTTTTGTTTTTTTCTCCTTTTTCTTTGTTTCTGTTAATTACTTTTTACACATTTCGTAGTCGAGTCCAATGCAATTTGATTGCCAGTTTTGGTTAGGGGGGGTTGGAGGAGGGAGTGACGTTTTTCAAACGATGCTCACCTGGACTTAGAATCAATTGATGAAACGGGCTTTCTGTTTGCGCACAAAGTCCTGTGCCTGTTTGTCATTGATGCGCAGCTCAAGGATTTGCAAAATTGGATTGCCTGCAAAAAACGCCAACGAAAAAACGAGTGTCAATATTGGGCTAAAGGCAGAATGGAGAAGGATTGGAGTTGGGTAAGGGGTTTTACATACATTTATCCTTTTGCTGCATCAACGGCAACTCAATCTGCTTGAGCCCATGAAAGTTATCCACGCTGGTGCTGTAATCCGCCACGCCGGGTATATTGCCCAGCGCCAAATAGGCCTCCCCGCCAAAGTCATTGGCCGTGAGCACATCGTGATCCATCACCGTAAAGCAAATCATCGCTCCCTCGCTGAGGCACTGCTCCAAGGTCACCGAAAATTCAAAGCATTCATCGAATATGGGATTTAAAGTCCGCTGCAAAATGGAAATGGCAAAGAGATTTTGGTGTTGGTGGTGGCACTATCGTTATCGCCGATATCTTCCTAACTATCGTACCCCCATTAAGGCTCAAACTGCCTTCACTAGCTGTAAGTATTAAATAAAGACACTTCCACTCACCTTGTGCACATTTGTCTGCTGTTCCATGCAGTGCAGAAAGATGCGACGTGGCAGCAACTCGATGACCACAAAGGGATCACTGAAGCCATTCGGATCGAGGGGCACTACATCCCGGGCATGCAGCACCTCCACACAAAGCGAGTCGTGATTGAAGTAGGCGCGCACGGCCAACGAACCATAAGGACCCGGAGTGACGGCCACCAGCTGTTCCCTCAAGCGATTCAGATAGAACATGTCAATCAGACGATCCGTGTCGGTTTTGTGGAACTGCAAACGTTGCTCAATGCGCCAGAAATCCTCCGTGTGCAGACACTCCAGTAGCAGTCCCTGTCCCTCGGCATGAAAGAAGTCCACCAGCAGCTGCAGTGCCTCATACAAACGCTTGTGAAAGTGTGTGGGTTTGTCGGTCTCATCGCCAGTCTCCATTTGTCGGGACATCTCGCCCAGCACCGTCTTCCAGATGAAACGCAGTGAACGATTAAAGTTCTTGGTGAGCAGTGCGCTATTCAAAGCCGCCAAATGACAATCCAGATACTCCAGGAGCGGCACAATGGCCTGATTGGCGGGCAGAGAGTCCGGTGACCAGGCCAAATGGAAGACGGCCTTCTGCAGGGACATTTGCATCAGTGGCGCCAGTTTGGACAGTATGCGCTCGCAGCGATTCTCCATGTGGGTCAGACTGGACTCCAGCAGATTGTCCGCCGACTCCTCCAGGGGCTGTTCGTCAGAGCGGAACTCGGCGAGTGTGCGACGCACATACTCCACATTGTTGACCGTGACGCACATGTCATCGGAGCAGCGGAACGGTCCCTGCTGCTCGTAGTAGCCACTGTCCGCTAGGGTCGTGTGGATGAGATCACAATAGTGCATGGCCGCCGAGCAGACGACATCGATGAGCTGGGATTCCAACATTATAGCCGTATCCTCATCCGGCCAATTGATGACCTTCCAGAACTCCTTAATGTTCAGCAACGTGCTGGCCGTGTCCACCGAGGAGCTACTGTACCGCACAATCCGTTCTCCCTCACAAATCGCATCCATGCGTATAGCAGCCCGTATTCTCTGCAATGCCTTCGCCTTGCTGATCATCATCCAGCGCTCGAATGTGGGTATAAACCACTCGTGGCTGTTGCTCAATGCCAGCGGCTTCTCCGGCGGCTGTGGCTGTGCGGACAAATGTCGCTTCAGTTGACAGAATTCCTGCAGTGCCAGGAATAGCTCAAAGGGTTTTGTGTCCACAGGTTCGGCGTCTCCCTCGAGCACCGCATACTGCGATAGATTCATGCGCACACCTGGCACCTGGCCAGCTGCCATCCTGGAGTACACCTCCTCGCCCACCATAGCGTCGTACTGTTTGTAGATGATGCTGAAGTACTGGATGCCATTCGTGCTGCATGCAACGAAACAGAATACAAAATCAGGCAATGCGATTAGGGAGCAACAACAGTTACAACACTCGAAGAAATAAATGCAGGATTTGGTTATAAAAAGAAGGAATTAAACTATCAGAAACTTGAACAAATTTTACTTAAATTTGACAAAAGAACTTGAAATATCTTGGTGCTAAAATTTGTTGCTTTAGTGAAGGGTTTTGTGCTTAAATACTAGACCACAATTTTGAGCTGCATCTTCTTTTTATCAGTGAACAGCTGCAGCAAGTTTTTTACAGAGAAAGGCAGAGAATAGGAGAGAAAGACACTTGCCTGTAAGCTGAAAATCGATTGAGGTTTCCTTTTTGAAAACTGCGCAAATGCCACAATTAGCCAAAGGATTTTAAACTAAATTTACTAAAGCCACTCTCAATGGTCGACATGACTTCAAATGGCCCATCAACGTCCGTGGGCGGGAAAGGGAGAGGAGTTAACCGAAAGGAGGCCAAGGAACGTGAGGGCATTTTTATGACAGCGCAATTAATTTGGAGCTTATGTGTTTAAGCCACTTGATGTGCTCATTATGGAACCTTTAATGGCCACGTTAACGGGCAAATATGCGACTGATTAGATGGTTGACAGGAAACCCAGCCAGTGTTGGGCAGCGTGCAAACTAGAGCAATCAAAGATGGAAATGGAGAGTGACATTTTAATTTGAATTATTTTGGGAGCTACCATTACAGATTTGGAATATTTTTGATGATTTAATCAAATACTTTATGTAAATAATAATTTAATTTTGTTTTAAATTGCAAAATTTGTCTCGTTTTAGCACTTTTATTGGTTTCCAGCTTTTTAAAGAGATTCTTGACGCCATGTTCTTCAAAATTTTAACTAAAACTCAAAGTTTTACACCTCTTATCCCCACCCAATTAAAACTGTTCGGCAAATGTCAAAGCTGCTTTGCTATGAAACTTGTTGATTGTAGCCAAATCTGATAGGATTACGTTCGAGTGCGTTACAAATCAGCTAACCAATGATTCAAAAGCATTATAGCTGGGCCACAACCAACGAACTGACCAACTGATTAGTGGCCACTATAAAACTTGACAAATTTTCAAATGCGAGTACTATTTCAAAAGGACCAACATCTCGGTAGGGTTACAATCAATTGGGTCAGCATTTCAAGTACTGCAGCGCCACATGAGGCGGTTTAAGGGGGTAGAGTGGGACAGCAAAAAAGAGATAAAGGAGATAGAGAGAGAGAGAGAGAGAGAGAGAAAGATAGCACGCTTTTGGGTTAAGCTCAATGTTCGCTGTTTGTTTTGTTAAACTGTTTGTGCATTTTCTTCACCGAACCAGCGTGTGTTTATAGACCACGTACTCTGAAAAAAGAAGAGGATGTATAAGCACATCGAATCACATCGAATTTGAAAGCTAGAACAGGGACCTTAGCCGTCTATACGCTCAATTGCAGACCTGTTTACTACTACTTTTTGCTATGGAACGCGTGCTGGCCATATTTAATTCAACGCAGAGTTAGACACACCAGAGCAAAGCAAAATAGAATAGGAGAGTATCGGAGAGGAGTACAGAAAAGAGATTGAATGTAATCATGGGCCGTTTACTCACTTGTCGAAGAGGGCATGATAGTAGGTCTGGCCCAGCTGGATGTCGGCGGTTAATGTTGTTACAAAATTCGATAATGGATTGGGCAAACACTGCGATTCCCGCAGCACATTCTGTCCCCACATGATGGAGCCCTTTCGCAGCGCATTCACCACCTCTCCCCTCACTCCCTTATTAAACGGACAAACAGCTCGAAAGGCTCGCATGGAGCCGAGCAGACCCAGACAGCGCAGCAGGAACTCCAGGCGTATGAGCGAGGGGGGATTCAAGGCCGGAAAGATGTCCCGATGCCGGCGTATCTGATTCAATGAGCGCTCCACAAAGCCATTCATGGCCTCGGCAAGCCATTGCTCCAGATCGCGTGTGAGTGCCTCCTGATTGGGTTGATTCCATTGCTTCTCCACGTCGCTCAGCAGGCGATGCAGGAACTTGGGGTCCAACGGTGTCGAGCGATTCAGTCGAGCAGCTGCCACGTATCTACATGAGTGCACGAAAAAATTGAGCACAAAATTAGAGACAATTCAATGTTATCGATAGTTGCATTAGGGATAGTCTTGAAAGCAGAAAATAGTCTTTAAGGTCTTTAAGGGTAGACAAGAAAGATAGTAGGAAGTACCGAAAAGAATTCACTCACCTGGCCATAGCGCACTGCAGATCGCTCAGTTCCGACTGCACGGCCAGCTGATGGAGTATAGTAAGCGCTGGGCCCGGCAAGTCCCCGCACCAGGTCCACGATGGCTCATGTGTGGTGACCTCGTGCTGCATGAACACCATTTGAAGCTGCTCGATCTTGCGCAGCTGCTGCTCGTTGTTCTCCTCGGCGACATTGCCGCGATCTTCACGCGTCGAGAGCCACAGCTTGAGGCGTATGCGTCCCTGGACTGTGCTGCGATGACTGCGTGCCTCCAGCTTAAACCAGGCATCCAAACCCGTCGAGGGTATATCTGAAATGGGTATGTTCACCGAGCCGAGGAAATCATCCTGGGAGCCCTGACGTGCCGACTGACAGACTTGCTTGAAAAATCGCCCCAAACCGCGAACACCGCGCACTTCGTTCAGTCGCGAGACGGCGTCCATGACGCAACTCTCGTCATCGTGGTCCCAAATGTCCAAATGGAAGGTGTCCGTGTTGATGTCATCGATGTCGCTAATTGTGGAGAGACAGAGACGTAATGTAAATAAATCGTATCATTAACTAACCAGACAGAGCTTCAAGCTCATTAATTTGTCTAATTAGCCTGGGCGCTGGTAAGTATGCTACACTTTCTTGTTGTTCATATGCCCAAATTCTTGTTTTTCTTTTTCGAAAGTGTTTCTATTTTTGTGCGCTACCATTTGCAGCTGCTGTTTTATTTTATAGCCAATACACAAAGCAATTTTTATATTTATGGTCGCTAGACTCCCAACACATGTTTCGGGTCGCATTCTTGAAAAAATATATTGTATATTTCAACTAGAATTTGGTTTAAAGCACATTTCATTGCAATTGCAGCATAAATTTCACAACGATTTCGATTGCGATACGAATTTCAATTGTTATTGTCAATTTTATGTTGCAATTAAAATTGTTTCTGTGTGTATGAGAGCAGAGAGCTCGTAAATTACAGCAGATACACAATGACAACAAGGACAACAACGCAAAGATCGTGTCTCAATGATAAATTTTGAAACATTTGTCATTGCGGACGTAAATGAAGTCTCCGAGGGCCTATGTGCTTTTAAATCGCATTCCAAAGTGCTTCAAATAAGGCGAAAAAAGAAAGTAAATGTAATTGAATAATTTGATGCAAATTCCGCCATTGAACTCGGTTCGATTTGCCAGATAATGGACACGTGATTGCATTTAAATGCTCGCACAATTGTTCAATTGTCCGCAAAGTGATAAAAGTGCCAGGAGGGGCGAGAAATGACATCCTTAAGCGTTGGGATTTATGTTCAATTTGCTGCATAACTTAAGTTTTTTAAGACATTTCGTTTAGTTGAACGCTTGTTTTTAAATTATATGAATGGCTTTTCTACTTAGTAATTGAGTCAATTGTTATGACACTCGAGCTAGTGACGAAAGCAGTTGTTTCTACGACGCACGAAATTATGAAAGTTTTCTTTTTGTTTGCTATTAAATGACCCGAATCCTTAGCAAACAAAAAGTTCAATTCTCTATTGATTTGACAGCACTTACAATTTGAATTTCTCATTCCATTTGGGGCTAAGTGTGTGTGGCTTAATGCTCGTGGCCTTGATCAGCTTGGCCGGCACTGGACCGCCCAGAGAGTCGCGCTGCTCCCGTCGACCCGTCGCCTCGCGCCGCTTAAAGCTCAAGCGAAAGCTGTGCTTGCGATGCGGTGGCGAGTCCGTGGCACTATTATCAAAGCCACCGCTCATATCGGCGGAGAGGGCGCGCGGTGTCGGCGGCAGCGGCAGCGGCGACACGGGCGGACCACCATCCGGCTGTATGCCCAGCATGCAGTAGGGATCCGAGAAGCCTGCAAAGAAAAGGAGAAGAGATAAAGTGAATCACTTTAATAATGCAATGGGGAAAAAGTGCTGGTGTCACATTAATGAAATGCGAGTGACATTAAATGCCAATTAATGGCAGCTGCAGGCGAGCACTGCACAACAGCAGCAGCAGTAGCGCCGTCTGTGGCAGCCCATGTGCGGTGGCACACATGCCGTATGATTAACATTTCATTTGCATAAAGTGTCGCTCAATTATTAAGTGCCTGTGATTTACACACGCACTCCCACACACACACACACAACAACATTACAGACAGATAGGCAGCACTATTTAATGACAGCTCTGGCGCTGCTTAGCGGCTTTTATTGGCCATTAAAAGGCTATTTTTAAAGGCAGGAAAAGATGGAAAACCTTTTTAGTTCAAATTTGAATGCACTATCAATAGAAAATTTAAGCTTTTAACATTTATGTAGTTCTCCACAACGCTGGTTAAATTTTGTTAAAGCCATTGAAGCTTGAAGTTGAAGGATACATCTGAAAACATTCGCTAGCTATTCCACACCCACACACACCCACACAAACACAGTCACTTAGCGACAGGAATAAGCAAAACAGAGAAATAATAATCGATTTAATGGGCGTTTCGTATTTAATTCGGACTTCAGATTGAGTTTTGGTTTCTTTTGGGATTTTGGAAGCATTTTCGAGTTGTTGTTGTTACTACTTCATGCTTGACCTGAAATAGCTGCGATTGCTGCTAATGAAAATTGAACCTAAGATGCTGGCTATCTCAGCACTGGCAACGACGACGGCAACGGCTTATTTGCCAATTGAGAATGTTCTTTCCCCACAGCCAAAACACAAAAGCGACTTCCACTCATCAGCCACGTTTCATTGGCAACGAATTGTAGTTGTTGCTGTTGCTGTTGTTGTAGTGGTGTTGCCACACAGCACACAACAGACAACAGCCGTCAGCAGTACATTTAGCAGATGGTAGCATGAAGTTTTCAGACTGACTGGCAGGACCTTCGAACAGCGAGTGCACTGAGAACTGAGCACACAGAACACACACACACACACACACACAGTTGAGGCACTCAACGTATTCCTTACACATCCTTGAGCACATTAAAATGCGAAATTGCGTTGCCTTCGATGCCGTCGATGGCGTTGGGGTTGTTGTTGCTCTTCGAGCATAATGAACAAAATGGGAAGCATTAAATTGCAAATTTATTGAACGAGCTGAGGAACAGAGTCGATGACTTTGCTATCGGCTTCCAGTCGATTCGTAAGACGGAGTAAGTCGCAGGAGGTAAGGAGTGGGGAGGCAAAGGTCGTTGCTGCCTTAACGGTAGTTGGGGCTAGCTGGGGGCGGAAACCGAAATAAAAAGTTAAGGAAAAACATGAAGTTGTGGCAAGAGGTGCGTATAAACTAAGCAACTGTAAAAGACCCTGTAGTTTGTCTTTGACATAAAGCAATTCGTTATACAAAGTTCTTTCTTTGGCAAACTTGAAATACCCCGCGTTATATTTAACTACAGGGTCTAAAAAGTTAAATATGCGTGCACGAGACACACTCACGCACAAATTCATAATGCAATTATGGAGGCAGCCGCAAAATCAATTTGTAAACTAAGAACAAAATATTTACACAGAAGTCTTGACAGATTGCTACATTGGCAGTGGAACAGGAAGCGGAGAGGAGGAAGGAGAAGTAGGAAGGAAGGAAGGAAGTGAGAGGAGTGTGTAGTAGTGGGCTGTAAACTCTTGACAACATGTGGTGGCTTCAACTTACCATTGGCATCCTTTGCCTCGAGGCCATCCGCCTCAATGACGACCGCCGAGAGGACGATTATCTTTGGTTTATCCTCGGCGGAGGCGTGCAGCAGGCGATAATGACGATCCGGATTGACACCAAAGGCGCGCTGGGCATGCAGATACATTTCATCCTTATAATGCGCAAACTGCAAGTGACAGAAAGAGAATGGACGAGTGTGTGTGAGTGAAAGATGTGTCTGCACAAATTACGTATACGCCGCATATTGCTGCCGCTTTCGCTCCTCTGGCAAACATTTAATTTAATTTTATTTAATTATTTTGTCATTTATTTGTAAGCCAATTTTTTTGTCGAGCGGCAAACAAACAAAATTGTAATATCATCAGCTTCATCGGGAGCAGCAGCAACAACAACACAAATTAGCATATTTTCACAGTATAAAGAACAGGAGCACAATTTTTTTTTTTGTGTTTTTTATTGGCTTCTGAAATTTGTTGTGCTTTGTTTGCTTTTTGACGTCGCCTCCAACAAAACAAAAACAGAAAAAAAAAGCAACACATATTTATCAAAATTGTTTCGTCTCTTTGTGCGTTATTTTTTTGTATTTTTTTATTGATTTATCTTGTCGAATTCATAAGGCTACCAAAACTGACTTGCTGATTTCCACACGCTTCGCAAGGCGCTTTCATCAGCTGCCACTCCCACTTGCACGCCCTCCCCTTTCTAAAAAAAAACTGCTTTGGCTTATTATTTTAATTTGATTGCTTTTGCACTGCAGTCGCCTAGGCAGCGTCCATCTAAATTATTAAGAATTTGCTTTGCCAGCTGCTTCAGAGTTTCCCTGCTGCTTTTCCCTACCCGCCTACCCCTCCTTTCAATTTTTCCCCACTCAAAATTCATTTGTTTGCATTTTTTTGTGCTTCCTTTGTAGTATTTGAGCATGCCATAGTCCAGCACATATTCTGTTTAAATATAGACGTAACTTGCTTTGTTACCGCTTCCTTTTTGTATTTGTCTAAGCTGGAACTAGTTCATTGCCAAGGGAATAAATCAATAGAATAATTATAGCATCTATTGTTCAGTTAGCCATGGCTAACAGCATAACAAATCAAATAAACTTTCATGTACCAAAAAAAAACAAGGGAAATGAATAATAAGCGCTTGTTTTCCATTGGGTAAGTTTTGGAGTTTTCCCACAAATGTTTTTTGGTTTCTTTTCCCAAAAGATGCTTTAGTTCGTTTAAATTTAGACAGTTACACATGAAATTTAAACACAAGTATAAAATCTCTTCTTTTCCATGCCATTTAGAAACCGTTAGACTCGGGAATCATTGTCCTCTTTCAGTTGTAAGTTTTCCTGATTTCAGTAAGATATTCACGACTAATTTCATGTACTGTCTGTCTCCCAATGTGTTAAATGGAGAAAATGTCAAATTTTAAGCTTAAAGGCTTTGAGAAACTTTTCTTCCTCCTATATAGCTTATTTGCCAGTTTATCCCTTTGTTCTTGATGTATGTGTTGTTATGTTAAGCGTATTTATTTATCCATTAGTTTCTATTAAAAGCATTAACCCAGTTGCAACCACCTCACATTTATTTGTAATTATTTTCCATTAAAAGGAAAGCACAAAATAGCAGAAGGCAAGAAACTAAAGTCCAGAGAAGCAGGGAAAGAAGTGGAAGCATTTGATAAGCCGCCTGCTGAGCCGTTCCGGGACGGAATAAATAACTTTAGTGACTCAACTCGTCTCGAGTCGACTTTCTTGACTATGTTAGGGCCAAAGGACCCGCGAGACTTGACCAGCTTCAAACTCAATCACAGCAGGACTAACGTTATTTTGCTGCTGTTGAAACTTTTATTATGCGTTCTCACTCTTCTCCTCTCTCTTCCTCTTACTCCCTCTCTAGCTTTCTCTCCTTGACCTTTCCCCTGTCGCTGTTTTGCCACTGATGCCATGTACAGTTGGCTCAAGTTTCATTAGTTGTGCAATTTTCTTACTGTTAAATTAAAAACGATAATTGAAAAATGAAGCTAGTGAGAAAGGAGATGAAGAGGGAGAGTAGGGGCAGGAAAACAGCTGTGATGCCTTTGAAAACTTGTGAAAATATTGGAAAACTACAATCGAAATGAAATACGGCAATGAAAACACTTTTATAATTGCATTTTCTGACCACTAAAGAGAGGAAGGAGGTGGAAGAGTGAGCTAAGACTGCCTGTCTCTTTCTGGACATCTTGGCCCAAATCCATTTGAGGCTTAAGCATTTTAGCCTTCGTAGCAACCGGTATTAATCATTTAAATTGCACAACATTTTAGAAGGCTAAACGCATGTGATTAACTAGACCCTTCAATCATCTATCATCGCTGGGTCTACCCGAAAGGCACACACACACACACCACACACATATACACCCCAACACTCACACACACATACACAAAACAAATATGCTCGTTAATTTTCAGCTAAAATACAGTTTGTATAATTTCCAACTATTTGCATAACCTTAATCAAAGATTCATATGATTTTACAGACCTCAGCACCACCACATTCCATTTCCTTCCGTTTCTAAGTCCTTCAGCCAACTACCCTACGCCCACTCCGCCTCCCACAAGCCCATATTGATTTGTGTGTAGCGTTCTTACCTGTCCACCGGGCGCAGGTGCTCCCACCGTGTTGGCAATTGTATGCAGCACCTCAACGTAGAGCTTCTCCTTCTCATCCTGACGGTCAATGGACTCCTCGGGCGCTGGTGGATCACGTTCATTTTCTGGATTAGCCTCGGCACGTGATTCGGCCGCACGCGTTGCCGACATGCGACGATTTTCCCGTTTCCAGCCCAGTGATGTAAAATTCTCAAAATACGAGCCATCCGTTTCCTGTACACTAAAAGTGGGAGAGAACAAGAGTAGGGGAAGGTAAGTATTCATGAGTTAGAGGTGAGTTTGCTTAGGCACGAGCTGAAACGATAGCTTTCTTATAGACGGGTATAGTAAGCTATAAAGACATCTTAAAACCAACTCTAGACTGAACCGTCGCGACACGAGTTTAACTATCTAGTCACGAGGCAGCTTAACTCTCCCATCTCTAGTCTAGAGCATGTTCATATGAGCACACTTCATTTTATTAAATAATCTATTGACTCCTCGTTGCCATTCACACTGCTGTAGCTATCTCTATCTCTCAGCTTCTCCCTCTACCTCCTGTTCTTTCTAGCAGGCACTCTGTCAGGCAGCGCCTCTCTAATTGGCACTGTCAATATGCTCTACAGCCTAAGTATCAAGTATTCCATTTTCGCATTTCCATTTCATATTGTCAAACCTTTTTCAACATTGATGAGGGTCGAGTTCATTTTATTTTATTTTATTTTTTGGCCAATATGCCATGTCGTCTGTCTTGTGATGCTAATTGTGTACAAATATACATATTAAGCAGGCACAAGTTGTTATTGAAAACTCGCTCTCGGCCTCTCTCTCTGTGTGTGTGTGTGGCTCGATTAAAATTTGATATTAATCATACGCCCAATGCGTCAGCATAGAACTCGCTGCTGTTTGTCTAAATCTGTTGATGTTGTGCCTAATCATTTGATTTGCATGTCACACACACACAAAGAAATAAACACACTGTCACACCCACGCACAGTGTCACCATTCCTCTTTCAAAGCAGAAAAACTTTTCACACTCAGCACAAAATGGTCCATGCGACTAAGCCGCTTAACTTGGTTGCCAGCTTTTTGGCGCAGTTTTTTAACGTTTATAACGTGGCTAGAAAAATAATAAAAAATAACAGCTGCTGCGGTTTTTATTGGCACGTCGAAGACTTAATGCTCTTACGGTGTATTGTCGACCATTTGAGAGGATTAAAAAGACAATTTCTAATCAATTAAGAGTGGACTTTATGGGAGATGTCTTAAAGTTTTTAAGCACAGGCTGTTTAATGCCCAATTTCGGCTTTATTATATAGTATTATCATGCGACTACCTAAACCTATACTACCCGCTAGTAGGGTATGCTTAGCTGTTATAAATTTTGCTGCTACTTAGACTGTCTCAAAATGTGGCCAACACTTTTCTGTCCACCATTTTATTTTGAGTGTCCTGCAAAATGCTAAGTGCAGTAGTCGAAAGGGAGCGTGGTGTCAGAACTATTCATTGCTAGCAACTTGCTCAAAGTTTGACTTATTTTATACCCTCTAGAAAGCAGAGTATGCTACGTTTGGGTAGAATTATAAATTGACAAATTATCATAGAGTATTGGGTAGCCCACCAAATTCTTTTTTGTGTTTTTTTTTATAGTTGCTGTTAAAAAATTTAATTTGAAACTTTTTGCTTTATGATTTCAACGTCCTTGTCGACGTCGTTGTCGCTTACTCAATTTCAGTTTAAATTTCTTAACGATTTTCTTTGCGTATTTTCATTTTACTTTCGAGTTTGGGTTTGAGTTTTGGTTTCTGTTTCTGTTTTCATCGTCGTCTTCGGCTTCGTCTTTGTTTTTGTTTTTTTTTTTTCGGTTTTGCCCACACAAAACTTTTGCCTTGGCAAACTTTTTGTCGCTGTTTTTTTTTTATTATTTATTTATTATTTATTTTGTATTTATCTTGTCGCAATATTCAAGTGTAGGTAAACAGATCCAGAGAGCTTGAACTTTCTTCTCTTTTCATTCATTAGTTTGCCAATTATTTATTATTTTTCAAAATATTTTCTTCAGGATTTTCTGTCACAGAAATTTGTGGCAAATAAATTGCCAACTAATGCGAGTTTGGCATTTAAATTTGTTTGCTCTCCGTTTTTTGAATTTAATTACTCGTCACATTTTCATTTTCATTTCAATTTTCATTTTTGTTTGCTTAATTTTATTTTATAATGAATTTTTGATTCTATCTGCTTTTTTATTAAATGCCTGCGGTTTAAGTAATTCAAACTTTTTGACTAATTAATTGAATAAATCATGATGTTAATTGTTAAAGCGAAGTTATTAGATGAATTTGTGTACAGTTTTAAATGGTCAGTTTGAATGGCATTAGCTAAGCGGCAGCCTCTCTAGGCGATTCTCACTGTTGAGAGCAAGTCGGTTAACAGAAAGCTAGAGAACATTCTCGAAAGCAACTGGTTAACAGTTAGTGAGGGTTTTTGCAACCACTCTAATAGATTCTCATCTGTTAACGGTATGTTATTTGGAAGCATGAAAGCACATCAGCTATTAAACAATTTCACTTAATCGACGGTTAAATTTGTTTAAATTTATGAAATTAATTAATACATAAGTTTCAGCGAACAGCAATTTAACCGAGGGTAAGTTGACGGATTGATTTCAGCCAAAAACTCCGCCCACATAATTATGTGCACTAAATATTGTGCTTAATTAAAAGATGCTCAGTTACAGCCAGCTTTTTTGTAATCTTTGTAGCTCATCAAAAAGCACCATTAAGAGGCTGCAACTTAAGACGGACTCAAGGTAGTGTTGAAGCAGCTCAGTGCAGCGGTGAATGCATATATTTCTTAAAGCAACACCTCAGAAAATCTCATTTCATGCTTAATTAAATGTAACCTCTAGACCAAACGCTCATTATGCGCACATTTTCAGGTTAAACTGAAGCCGCATTATGCAGAGCAGGCAAGCAGGGACAAGGAGAGAAAGTGGGAGAGCAGAAGACAAGGACGAGCACGTTGAAGCAGACTAAGCTGCTTGCACCGTGTTGCAAGTCAGAGCTTGTAGCACCCACTGTTGCCACAGCAAGCTTCAGTGTACCCTGTCTCTCACGTACCTTCTCTTCGTCTCTAACTCTTACACTGTCTCTAGCTGTCTTGGCCAAAAAGTTTTGCCTGGCGCCCGCATCTGAAACTGCCAATGTTGCATGGACTTAGGCGTCTGTGCCGAAACTTTTCTCTTGCGCAAAATAACAGTGCTCTGCGGGTGGCAAAAAAAGAGAGCGAACAAAAAAAAAACACGCAAAGAACTTTGGTAATTACATAATTATGAAGGTCGTACTTAAAAGTGAGTAAGAGAGTGAGAGAAACACAGCGCATTGAGAACAAATGTTCGACAAGAGCAATTGAAGTACATTAATTAATTGGTAAATAATTCATTTTACATTTCCCAGCCCTGATTATTTATGGCCCAAAGCCCAAGGGACGCACATTAGGCCTAAAAGTGTAGATTAAGTCGCTACTTCATTTAAAGCAGCTCATCAGCAAAAATCATTCATCATCATTATCATTATTATAGGTATCATTATTAGCAGATGTTGTCTATTGTGAACTTTCCACTTACCCAGAATTTGAACGCGGATCGACTTCGGGCCAACTGAGACGACGCTTGCAGAATGCCAATGGCGGTCGTGGTGGCGGATCCGGTTGATGCAATGGCGAATTCCGGCTACGAAACGAACCAGTACGCGGCGGTGCCAAACACTCCAATGCCCTTGACTGACGACGCGAATTGATGGGCGTATTCCCGGCTGACGTTGAGTTGCCAGCCGCAGCGCTGCTTCCTGGCAGTGGCACTACCTTGGGATACCCTGTGGAAGCATCGAGATGGGAAATGAAATGCACTTAATGACGCAGCTATTTTAGAGCTAACAAGTGGGTTGAGAGTGCTCGACTTTAAAGCACTTGTCAAGGGGGCAGTAGTTTTGAAGTAGTTTAAAAATGTATGAAATTATTAAATGGAATTCCAAACACAAAAGCAATAAAAATGTTGAAGTATTTATTATAAAATTACTCAAATTAACTAAATAAAAGCAAAACATGTACAAAATCTTCAAACCAATTAAATTACGCTTTAAATTGATTTATTTAATAATCTTCAAATAGATTTATTTGTTGCACAAAATGTTTTTAAGTCTTTGTGAGACCTAGAAATAAATTGAAGACAATAAGTTTTTGTTTTAATGAAAACTTTGACACTTCAGAAAGACTTTTCTTTGATTGCTATACCCTGCGAAAGGGTATGATGAGTAAGCATAAGCTTTAAACAGATTCACGGCGAAGCCGATAAGAACTAGAAATGCTATTATACTCTTTGCACTGGTTTCAACATAGATAAGCCAACGGTAAAAAACTCTCTTTCTTGTTATTGTAATTATGTACTTGGTATGTTAAATAAAAGCAGAATGAAATAAAATTTGAACTTTTGAATTGAATCGCAGAAAGAATTTAAAAGTTGAAAAGCTTAAGAAAAATGAAGTTTGGCAAAAGTTGCGTATAAGTCAAATTACGTTTTCATGTTGTTTGCTAAATCATTTACGCTGCCCCCGCCCGCGTCCCGGCCCCCCCTATTCGCATTACATTTCATTTTTTATGCGCTCTTCTTTTAAGAGAAACTCATGCAATTGTGATAAACAACTAGACGACGGTCGTAACTTTTGATACAATGGCAACTACTTAGCACTGAAGCGAATGTTAATGGATTAGGGGCAACTGCAATTTAGTGGTGATGAGCGGAGGAACAGCAGTAGGAAGTAGCAAGGAAACAACAGCAAACAAGCAGAGAGATAGACAGATAGAGAGAGAGGAGTGGTAGAGAGGGTGTGCAAAGTCAATGTAATGTGGTCAATGTGGCGTAAGCCAAGAGGGGGGTGAAATGTAGGAAAACTGGACTTAAATATGCTGGAGAAGCGGTGCTCTGGGCCACATGGAACCGCAACCTTGACATGCATTCGTGCGGCTGCTGTTGCTGTTACTGCTGCTGCTATTCCTGTTATTGCTGCCAGCGACAAGGACATTGTTAACTTGGCTATAAGGACACACTGTGCTGCCGCTCCATTCGTCGTCTAACCATTGCTGCGGCTTCGTCAACAGAGCTTTTTAGCCAAAACCAGCTGCTTATGCAAATGTCAGCCAAAAAATTGTAAGACTCTAGAGTGAGTCGACTATAAAAGACCCGGCACATATGTGGAGTGTGGCTTACCAGCCGAACAACCTCTAGTTAGGAAAATTCTATATGAAATCAGCTCCAAGATTTCCCAAGCTGCGACTGCCCTACCATAAAACAAATATACCCTTTATATTTTATATTCTACAGAGACTAAAATACATAAGAAATTCGAAATAACTTGCGCAATTTTTCAGTTGAACGCAAACTCAAAGCGAACCACAGACGCAAGTAAAAAATAGCTGATTCTAGTAGAAGAGAAGTTCAAATACACACACATTTCTACACACACTGACACTCTCCTACACACACATCTGGCCACACGTACGGCACACACTCCATCACTGGCAAACACGCGTACACGTTTGGCGGTTTTAGAGCAGCCACGCCTTTAGTACGCCCCAAACTGCTTGTTCGTGGCTGATACAACAAGATAAGCCAATTTCAATTTGATTCAAATGCTGCCGACATTTGTAAATCAAAAGCCGAAGCCAAAGCGAAAGTCAAAGTCGAAGCCAGAAGCCAAGAACCAAATGCCATGATACCCAAAGCAACAAATGGGAATTTCTATTTGCAACTGCGACAGGACACTGTGGACACACTCAAGGAGTCAGCGGTTTTGTGGCATGCAACGAAAACGGCAGCGTTGTGTCTTGACTTCCAAATGTGTTTGCATTTGCCAGCAACAACAACAGCAAAAACCACAGCTAGAACTGCAGCCATAAAGCAGGCACATCCCAGTAGGACCTCATATGCATGTTGATTGCTTTAGCGTCGCAAAGCCTGTTGTTTGTGTCTTTTCTGCTACACTTATACACCGGATTTGCTGGAATTCTACTTCGAAACTCTTGCCAATTTGCAGCATATGCAAAAACTTTGCTTGTTTTCTTGTTTGCTTGTCAAATTTGCCGTGTTTCGATATGAATGGATTCAAATAAACTTTTACTGTCTTTTTTGTGAATTTTTGTGGCATGTCGATGACACAGCTATCGGTTACACATTGCTTTTATGGTGTACCCAGAGGGCTATGGATTTCAAATAGAAATTGCAGAAAGCCAAGTAAAAGAGTAAAAATAATTTATAACCACCATTTTTAGGTAAAATTCACTAACTATAGAAGTCTGAAACATCTGGAGACCCCCTGCAGCTATAAGGTATTAAAACATTTGCAGACAACTGTCGGCCACAGAGTATTCTACAGTCTTGTATACTTAACTCTTGCCTTTCTCACTTGTTACTTTACCCATGCATATAGCGTAGTTTATGTTAACATATAGTTTTTGCAATTTTACATTGTTTTTGTTTATTTATGACCTTTGTGTGCAGCTGTTGCGATTCGATTTCATTTTGAAAATCTCGCACAACATGGCGTATGCGCCATGTACAATTTCGAGCACAAAAAGCAAATAATGTACAACATTTGTATAGCTGTGCTGTAACTGGAACTCACACACACACACGCACATACTATGCACACCCATACACGCAACATAACGGTTCAGTAAATAATTGAAAAATGAAATGCAAATCAAATTTCAAGTTGTGTGTTTTAAATCAAAGTTTTACGCAGATGTAACTTTCGTTTTGGCTTTGCACTTATTAAATTAGCTGTTCATTCTGTCAAATTTGCTTTTTTAAAAATATATTACATTATATTTTGATTTATTGTGGCATATTTGTTATGTTATTTCATCATTTGAATAATCTACAATTCAATTTATTAGCCTTTTAAATAACTAATAACAAATATTCGACAGTAAATAAAATTTAAGCCCATAATATTAAGAACTGAGAGCTTAAATTGCCATTAAAAAGCCGTTGTTTCACACCACACCACTGCTAACAGTAATTAAGGTTTAAATTGCTTAAAGTTCCGCAAAAACTAATCCGTCTAGAAACTAATTATGAGCTTTATTAATTCCGTATTTAATTAGTCTTTGGCAACGTGTTAAAATTGCTTTTTTCCATGGACATTCATCAAATATAATAAGTGTCTTTAGTTGGTCATGGAGTTTCATTAATCTTGACACTGTTTGGTGGCTGCCACACATGCCCCCAAGGCCATTTATCAAACACAAGTGTGGGCGTGTATTTTTTTAGCCCATCTGTCAAAGGACAAGCAAGGGCTTCTGTTTTCTTGACTGAATTTCATTGGGAAACACAAACTGGGCACAAAACAGTCGAGCACTCCGAATTGACACACAGATTAAAGGCAGGAAAAAACGTGGAAATGAGACAAAAATAGAAACTTACCTAGTAATGGATTAGTGGCATTCGGATTGCCGATTACAACACCGCCCGAGGGATAATTGCTCCCACCAGTTGTTGCTGCCACGCCTGCGGTGGGCTGTGTGGGTGCCCCATAGACATTGCCACTGGCACCACCCAAACCGCTGCCAATACTCGCCTGCTGCTGCAGCGGTGCATGTGCGTGTTGCTGCTGTTGTTGTTGTTGCTGCTGCTGCTGTGGTTGTTGCAACTGTTGTTGCTGCTGTTGCTGTGGCAGCAACTGTTGTTGTTGCGCCCCTGACACGCCTGCGGCATTTGGCTGCTGTTCACTCGACTCCTGACGCGACAGCGAAAAGCGACGATTGCCGAGTCCCAAACTGGATATGCCACTTGTTACATATTGTTGCATAGAGCTTAGGAAACTCATGGCGGCATTTGTTCCAACTCTTTTGCTCTCGCTTTTTAACACTCAGCGCCGCTCGCTTAATTGGCTTAAATTGTTGCTCCTTTGTCGTTGTTGGTATTGTGAAATTAATCACTTGGAAACTTGGCAAATGCAAAGCTCTGGATTTGCTTTCAAATTCGTTATGTTTTGTAATTATAAAATGGAACTGCTGTTGATGTTGCTGTTGCTGTTGTTGCCGCTTTAATTGCCCCAATGCTGTGTGCCGTTGAGCTCTGCAAGCAGTAGAAGATAAAGTCTAATAAGTTTTTGGAGGCAAAAGGGCTTGAGATATTTTGTTTTCTTGTTGTTTGTTATTTTTAGGCTTAATTGAAATTCTGGCCAGGCTTAAATCGATGCCAGGCAGTTATATATAATACCTGAGCGCCAGCTTTAAGGCAATTAGTCTACTCACACACACAGGCTAACACACAAACGCCAAGGCCTTGGCCTTGCAAGGCATGCAAAGCATCCGGTTTAGCTATTTTTGTAGCATACTTTTAAGCGCTTGCTTCAATTTCTTTGGGTGGGAAACGATGAAGAATTTTATTCGCCGAGTTTATTTATCTTTGATTAAGTTGTCGTCGCTTTATTTATATTGAACCAACACCTGCTGTTAGTGCAAATAATTTTAAGCAATAAAACAAAAAGGATTACAGCATTGCGTTTATTTTATTTATCGATTTATTTTGCGTTAGTTTTAGATTTTTTATATCGAAGTTATGAACATTTAAGTTCTTTTTTATGAAGTATTTAAAGTGTATGGTTAAAGGGGAAAGGGGAAAAAATATAGATACTCTGAAGCAGGGAGAATAGATAGAAAGATATAGTCGTGTATTTATAATAAATTTTCTTGTCAGGTTTTGAAGTTAGCTTCCAAAAACTATTATATTTCACACATTTTAAAGTCTTCTAAATAGTTTCTGTTTGTAAAATTAATGTTAAACCAGTCATTTATCTTGCCTTACTCGGAAGAGCAATCAATGATTAAATACTCTGCACTGCAATGACAGCAAATCTTTAACTTGTCTTGGAAAAAACCTTTTCATACTTTACTTGCAGTATTTTTTTGACACTGCTCTTAATTAATTTTGTTTGATTGACAGGGAACAGGATAAAAAAGGATGTCAGTGAGTCAGGTGTAACGGCCACTTGGTCCTTTTTTCCATTTTCTTGGCCACTTCTTTCTATCTATCTCTGTCGAACTTAATTAACGTTTAATCAACTGCGTTCAGTGAAGCATTCTCTGCGGTTCGCTCAGTTAATGCTTCTAATCGATCTGCATGAATAATGTTCGCACAGGAATGCGAAACACCTTGATGCCTGCGATTTTGGCCATAAAATTCATGTCTAACAGCTGTGACCAGTGCTCAATAATCACAATTATTATATGGCCATAATAAATACAGCAGCCAGCTGGAAATTGCTTAATTAATTGCCAACAACAGCTACTAAACGAGCTAAATAGAACGCAGTTCTCCAACACCTTTCACAGATAAATCGAAACGTGACTGGATTAGCATTTGCCAACTGCAAAACAAACACAGTGCAACAAGTTCTGGGAATTGTACAATAATTTCAGAGTTTGATTATTTGTGCATTTTATAGAAACGAGAATTGATTGCGGAGTATTCTTGGTAGAATTAAATCTGATTTTTATAGAGAAATGCAGCTAATTGGTCATAATAACTAACCATCGTATTTGGCTTTTATTTCGTGCAAATTTGAGAAAGAGAAACAGTTTTTAAAACAAATAAAGTACTTAATCTTCAATTTAAAAGAAAAACATTAATTTTTAAGTATTTTTTGGGCTGCTTTTATTGTGCTGGAATACCCTCAACACAATTGAAAAAGCAATCAACGTAGCCGCATTAAAACTAATCCTTGAAAAAACATGTTTTTAATAGACATGATTGAATATTACAAATTGTGCAATTTAACTTGTATTAAAATATTAATAGACTGTGAAGCGAGCAACGAAGCATACTACACTGGAAGAAAAAATGGAGATTAGAAGTAATTTGATTAAAAAATTGAAAATTTTAATTTAATTACTGCAAATAATCTCAAACAAAAAACAAACCAAGTTCAAATATAGATGCTTTAAGACTGTGAGTTTGAGCACTAGAAACTAGACTTTTGTTTAAGTGTAGCTGTACATAATATGCATGTTTATATGTGTTGAATTTACTGCCTAGCAGAAGCGTTGACAATAGTTGGCATTAATACCCTGTTGATTGGCTTTAAATGCCATAATAGCAGGCACAGCCGCAGGGGCAGGAGATGAATGTGGCAAGTAGCAGCAACTGTTGTGGCCATTGTTGCAGCCATTGTTATAATGGCAGCAAAACAATTCGGCAACAACAAGGCCGGAAAATTGTAGGCCCTTACGGTGAGTACAAGTGTGTGTGTGTGGGTGTGTTGTTAGTACATGTGAGTGTGTTTGGATGTAATCAGTGTATTATATTTGCCTGCAAGGTCAGCAAGTATGCGTTTTGAGCCCATTTTGCAGCTGATTGTTGCATAATTAGCGGAAATCCCAAAGAAAAAATAATAATGGAAACAATTTGGGTTAACTATTCATGTGCTTGCTTTTGTTGCAATTATTGTAGTCATAGTTGTTGTTGTTTTTGGAAAATGCCAAAAATAAATCAGACAACGCGGAAAAAGTTGATTTATACGCGGCACGTAAATTTGCCATTAAGGCGCAGATAAATGTATTACAATTAAATGAAATGGAAGCGAACAGAGGAGAAAGGAGGAGCGAAGCACGACAGGACAAAGGGATGAGAGGACAATAGCAACAGCTGTAGACACGCCCACTCATATGTGTAAAGGCGCGTGGATGTGTAGGAGTGTGTGTGCTACACTTGAGCTCGACTTTAATTAAGATTAATTGAGAGCCGGCCAAGTCAAATAAGTAAGCAACTTACAAATGAGTTAAACCGACCGACCAATACGCTGTATCGATAGAGAACAGTACTCGAAAAAGGATTATGTGAGAGACGAAGCGCGTACAGGCTGCCTTCTATGTGCTAGTTATAACTCTATTTTATTAATGACTCTTTTTTCAATGAATCTTAAAATAACGTTTTACAACACACTCTATTTCCCTCCAAACAAATTTTGATAATAATTAATATACTCTATCCACTGGGTATAACAAGCGGGCGGAGCAACAAGCCGAAAACGCAAACAGGAAACGGAAACTTTAAGACAGCAACGCGCGAGTTAAGCGAGCGTGTATGTGCACGAGTGTGTGTGGGTGTGTGTGATTCGGGGCTGTGGCTAGAGAGTGCTAATGAATGCCATTAAGCACAAACAACAACGGGAACAACCCAAGTCGAATGACAAACTAAACCCGCTTCAATATATTTAGTAGTTTTTATTAATGATCATACGACATGGTGTGGCATGTGGCATGTTGCCTTCCACTTGCCACAGGAGAGTTAACTGAATGAAAGGCGCATCTTTCCCCAGACTAACTTTCGTATTAAGTCAATGTAATTTACGTTTTTTTCTTCCTTCTGCCGTTTCGAAATGAACTAAGCTGCCAGCTGAGTTCTGAGTTACCAGCAGCTTTTCTGCCTCCCCTGCCTAACTCTGTTTTATTTTTCCATTATATTATTTTATTTTTGTGACACAATTTTCACACATTTTCCGGACAGCATTTTGTATGCATATCTTGGCAAACAAACACATACACGCACATACAGTCAAATGTGTGTGTGAGGTGCGGGTTTGCCACAAAAATGCCTGTTGATAAAAGCGAATGGCAATCATAAAAGAAATCAAGTCGCATTTGGCAACAAGTCGAAGCTTTTATATGCTTACCCAAAGAGTCTGGAATTGTTTGAAAATATGGGCAGCAAAAATGAACGGAAGCAAATTTTAAAAAATAACCAAAAGTAGAAGAAACTATGAAAATTGTGAAACATTTGCATATACGTTTGTATATGGGAAATGGAAATTAATTGGATAATTTTGTGCAGTTACAAATTGGAAAAAAGAAATGAAAATTTTGGCCAACAAACTATGTTGAAATGGTAAGCTTTTCATTCCATAAACGGTACATTATTACTGTCATATGAAATTACTCGTAGCCTCTAAAAATATGCTTTAAATTTGGAAATTACTCATCACCCATGAACATGCAACCAAATTTTAATTAAGTCAGGACAAATATTACCATAAGCAGTAGTTTAAACTACTAAAAATTGCAGTAACAGTTACAGACTTACAGCAACAACTTTTAGTGACTTTGTTAAGAGAAACCACAGTAAAACTTTAACTTTCCTTCAGAGCATATTTTCGAGCTGATAAAACTAAGAATTTCCTTATTGAAACTGCCTGCTTATTCCTCTTTTTGAAGTCTCTTTGAATACTTCCATCTAGTTGAAAAAATATTATTACCCTTGTTTGCAAAGTGTATGAAAAAAGCCGCAGCGCGTAAAAAAGGAATGTGCACGATGCGGCAAAGCTAAAAATAAGCGCGTTCTGCTTTGGAGGAATCGAATCCCAGTGTCTCCCACCAGACGTCCCCTATGCACACCCCTATACGCGCACACACACACGCACACACACCATTTTGAAAAAAGCAATTGTAAGGTAATTTCAAAGGCAAAATTATTATGTCGCTTTATGTCAATTTTTTTCTTCTTTTTTTGTGTGCATGCCAAGGATGAATGTGTAGCGCTTTAGTGGGCGTGTCTGTGCTGTATTTGGGGGCGGTTGAAAATGACAAAGCATGCTGTGCGTGTGTATGCGTGTGTGTGTGGCATAAAATTTATTTTCACTTCTGTAGCAGCAGTTTGATATGTGGCTTTAAAATGAAATGAGCCACATTGTGGCAGATTCGACAAAGAACAACCAAAAATAAAAAAAAACTGAGCAAACAGACAAACAGCCAAACAGACACAGGTCGAAAGCGAGCTTAACAAATGTGCGGCGTTCAAATGTCTTATTTAGCTACCGTTTTGTCGGAGGCTGTGCAAATGGGCGTGGCCCTCCATATAAATTACCTTACGCACGAGCTGTCTCTGCGACCAGACGACAACAAAAACGAGAGCAAGATAAACGAGTCGCGATAACAGTAGGCAATTGGGGCTAATATGATTTAGTTGTGGCGAGAGTAGCACAAAATACAATGAAAAACATAGCACTAGGTACAAATTTAACAGCTAACAATAGCGGCTATAACAGTTACCAGCCAAGGTAACAGAGATAACTGAAGCGACAGCAAAACTAACTACATTCACAGTGGCCATTAGTTAGCTAGGAAGGTAATAAATGGAAAAGTTACGACCGGAATAGTAACAACGGCAGTTGATAACTATAAAAGTAGTGAGCAGAAATATAGGAAGTGCTGCGGATGGGCTGGAAAAAACAGGTGTAATTGTAAGAGGAGCCAAATAAGGACTATAGCAAGTAGTAAATACTTTACAGGAAGAGAAGTAACATTAGCAGAAAGAATCGCCACATTAACAGCTGTAGAAGTTAACTGCTTAAGAGCACTAACAACTAGTAACACTAACAGTTACTCTGTTGCTAACAGCAATACTTTCACTAACAGTCATTGTAACATTAACAGCAAAAGTGCACTTAATCAACACTGTTGAACAACTGCAAATTTTGAAGTTACGTAAGAGTTTTTCAGCTCCTCTGTTAACAGCAGTAACCACTTAATTGATTTTAACGTTGCCAAACATGTTAATTGAACTTTCGAGCAGCTAAAAGTACCTCCAATGCAGGCCTTGAAGCCACAGCCTCTACTTGAAGCCACACAGACTCTCTACACACTGTAGTTATAGTGCTGTCAGCAGCTGCAATTTTAAGCCATTATCATCATCATCATAAATCACAAAGTGCAGCACATGCATCACTTTCCACACTTTTCACATACATACACACAGTGCTGCACGCTGTGAAGCGGAAAGCAAAAAGGAGATGAAGAAGTAGAAGGCGGAGCTGAAACTGTGAGATGATTTCAACACTGTCAAATGCAATAAAACAGCGCCACAAGCAGATCCTTTTGTTTGCCACTGGAAGATGTCCAATAAACAACAGCAGCAACAATGGAGTGTGCCACAAGGCAACAAGGAGTGAGCAGAGCAGAGCGGCTTGAACCAAGGATAATGTTGCTTGACCATGCAAACTGCCGAACCGAAGTTCTCTTTGATAAATGCGCTCAAGAGTCACCTGACTGCAGCAGCACAAGCAGCAGTTGGCCAGCAAATTGCTTAATTTGTTAAGGCCATACACACGCAAACACAAGCGCACACCCACACACATGGGGTATACATGGCGTATACGCAATGCAGCACAAATTCAATTAAGTTGACTCGACGGCTAACTCGACAGATGCTTTTTTTTGCTGCTTTTATTAATTGCATAAGAAAATGTCAAAAGAGTGTGGAAGTGTGTGCATGTGTGTGTGTGCGTATGTGTAGGTGTGTAGGTGGTGTAGTAGTGTGTGCAGCAAATCCGTTTTAATAAATTGCAAAAACAGCGGAAAGTGAAAATCTTGAACATACTTTCTCAGACTTTGCTTTAAGTTCTCGTCATTTTCTTTTTGCGGGGGAGTTTGAAAACAAGCAGGAAAATGCTTCTAATTAGCAGTTGGCAAAGTGAAAAGCATAAGCAATGTGAATTGCACTCAAGAAAATTATGTGAGGAAATCTTTAGAATGCACGAATTTCAAATGTCTTAGTTATTTCCACCAACTTGTAGTAAACTTTCAGCTTTTGCCTTGCAGCAAAACTCTTCAAATTTTGCATAGAATATGTTTGAATAAAATTTATAGAAGCGCTTGAAAGAGAGTTCAAGGTGTTGAATGGGGTAAGTGTGTGTGTGGGTGCGTTAAGTGTGTGTGTGTGACTGAGTTGAGTTTTCTAGGAAAGCATTTCGTTGCTTGGATTGCATTCTATATTCCGGATTACTCCATTTCATATTTTTGCTGCTACAAAGTACATATGTTTCATACATTATAAACAACTTTTTGCATTATGCTTAAAGTAAAAATTTTTAACAGTTGTACATGATCTTTTTAAATATGTTGTTATACATCTTATTTTAACCCAACAATAATTTTGATTTTAATTAAGGAACAGCGAGGCAAAGCTAGTTTAATTAATTCTTTTTATTTTTTTAAAACACATTTAATTTCTACAATTTCCATTCAAGTTTTCTGTATTTAACATAATCTACACCCCATTATTTTTATGTCTTTTGTCTTTGAGGTGCTTATTATGTTCTCTACGATGTCTTCTATGCTCCCTACTCTATGCTTTCCCAATTAAATGGCGTAGTTTAATTAAATATGTTGAATACACTAATCAAATTTCTGTGGCACAAGCAAATACCAATTAAAACTATCAAATTACGGAACGCTTTCGTTGTAGGCTAATTACGAGCAGTCCTTGAAGGCATATTGCTCAAATAACCAGGCCTAAAAGCGGTAGTTGGAGTGTGAGTGTGAGCTTATGTGTAACACTCGCCCATATGAGTGTGGGTGTGCTTGTATCTGTCTGTGTGCGTTTGCGGTTGCCCCAAAAAATGCTTTGGCATTGAGTGGCGCGTGTGTCACAGGAAATTGGAGAATTTCATTGGGCGTCAGACCAAACACACACTATACACTCACTCACACCCACAACACACACACACACACACACACACACATTGAGCGACATAGACACATGCATAATTAATGTACTGTGCGCACTAATTGTCAAGTATGCGAAACCGCAGATACACGAACCCTTGAGGCAATTTCCATCGAAACAGCATGAGAAATCGCACTCAAATCGTGTCTATTAGTTGCAACAATTTCAAAAGAGGCTTTGACAATCATTTTGTCCTTTTTGTTGTTGTTCCTTTTGTTAATAGCAATTTGCTGACCAAGTGGTATTAATTACAAATGCACAGCATGCCTTTGAGTCCACTAACTGAATCGATAGTCTATTCAGTTGCAATACAAAACAACCTTTTTGTTTTGCATAATAAAACTGACAAGTTAACAGTAAAAGTCAACCCAAAAATAAAAGCTGTATCTGTTTATACACTAGAATTCATGCTGTCTTTTGCACAGCTTCGCAGTGAGACAAAAAATGAAGCCGGTAAAAGCTAAAAACTTTATGAACTTCAAAGCAGTTTCATTTTTCGTTGGTTAACTTCAAAGTAGTCAAATTTTCTAGCTTTTATAATATTTCTATATATAACTTGAGTCAGTTTCCTTTATGAACTCAAACAGTCAAATTTCTAACACCAGATCTAGCTTTAAATGCAGCCATTTTCTTTTTACGAGCTTCAGAGAGCTTCGAGCTTCGTTTTGTTCACAAAACTCAAACGGTTTTCTATTCGTTTTTACATTTTTCTAGCTGTTTTTAAAGATTCTTTCGTTTCATAAACAGCCAGAAAGTACTGCCAGTTTTGCCGCCAACGTCTCTGCTTTGAACTTGAGAGTCACCTTGCGTTTTGATGCGTTTCTTGACGCCAATCAAGCGACGGGATGCCCAGAATGGATTTCAACCTCAGCCAGATTGCTTAGATTTCAAGTGGGGGTTGTTTTGAGTACACTAGGAGGGGGACTTGGGGGGTTAACTGTGGAATCTGAATAGTGGCGCTTTGTTTGGCTTTGTCATGTCAAACAACAAAGATGCCAAGAGACGTTGGTTGTTTGTTGCTTGTGTCGTTTTTGTTGTTGTTCCTGACAACTTGCACTCTTGCTTAACATTGTTGCAAATTACATGAAAATTCAAACGGCTGAATGCACAACAAGGGTGTATGAGCGAGTGTGTATGTAGTGTGTGGTGTGTGGTTAATGGAGAGGGTTAAGCTGGGTTGCCGTTGCTGTTGCCGTTGCCGTTGCCAGACGTTCAAAGTTTCCAAGTGACTGGCTCGTTTAAAGTTCATTTTACGGTCTCAACAAAAGGCCATAATAAAAATTCATTTTTCATTTCATTTTCTACAGTTTTTCATCGTTTTCTTCTCTTTTTTTTGCACCCAACTGTTGACGCCGTTTTGGCATTGGCCTTTCTGTTGACGGCCAAGTTAATTGTTTGCTCTCATTGCGCTTTGTCGAGCATCCACTTTCTGCTGGCAATTAAAGGCGCGTTCAGCTTATTTACAGCACACAATACACTGAGCGAAAAGGGGGAAGCACACATGTGTTTGAATGATTCATCTCTTTTCATGCATGCACTCCCGCTTGCAATTAAAATATGTGTATTTTTTTCTCATTTTGAGCTATTGTTTGCTTAAATGTCATGTAATTAAAAAGCGTTTTTATATTTTTAGCCGACTTTTTGGCACCTGGAGGTTAATAAAACTACTAAAAAAAACTTTAACTATAAAATTCTGTGAGTTTAAAAAAAACAGTTGTATTCTTTAGTAAAATATTTACATAATGCAAAAGTCACTTAAACTGAAAGTAATAAAGTTAACTTTTAAGTCTTTAAAAGACTCCTTAAAATCTTGTTTCATTTTAGGGAAATTTATCAAATTAAATTATATTTTAAAGCTTTGTTAAGCTCCCTTCTTAGAACGCGAAGCCTTTTAACAAACTCGCTTAAATTTCCAGCTGTTTCAATGCCAAAACAATTCAATTCCTGTTTCTAATTATAAAACAGAAAATTGCCGTGAGCCTTGATTGAAAATAAGTCTTAAACAACAAAGTTAAATTTATGTTTAGCACAAAAGAGCACGAGGAATGCGAATTTAAGCACATCAAGTTGAGCTCACCCTGAGGCGATGACAAACCAGGTGCAAATCTTGCATGTTCCAAAACAACAATGGATCAGGATTTGCAGGTTTTTTCATAAATAAACCAAACAACAGCTTGTCAGACTTTTGAAGTATATATATAGGGAGTATATGGTATATATATATATAATAAGTATGTGCATATTTTATGTATTTTTATTTAGCATATATGTGAGTGAAAGCGGCGACCGAGCTGTCAACAAAACGTTAAGCAGGATTATTACTGTCAACGCATTGCGCTTTTGTTTTAAAGGCGACAACACAACAACAACAACAATTACACAAGTGTCAACAACAACAATATAAAGAAGAGCTAAGACCTTTACACACTTTGCATATGCCTTTAATATCATCTTAGGAGCATAAAAATAGCAAAAGTCGAAGGTTAAGACAAAAGCACGAGTCTAAAGCAGACACAGACATGCCAAAGAGGGCAGCAGGTGGGCGTGGCAGACAGACTGCTTATAAGCAGCATGTAGTAAGTAGATACAAGTAGCTCTCGTCTTGACAGCTTTGTTTTTTTCTTACTTTTTTTTTCTTTATTCGCACATTCTGCTGTGGCAGGCGGCACACACAGCCTCCGGCACAGAAAACGCGCTACATTTCTTTTCTTTTTGCATACCCTGGCAAAAGGGTGTTATTGCTTTGTCATCACATGTAAAAAACTGCAAATGAGGTGCAGTAAGGTCTTAAAATGTTGTAGACTGTAAGAAATCGGTAATAAACACCATTAGTTTCTTAAGAAATCGTTTTAAAATTCGTTCTAGTATTTTCTTAAGCAATATTGCATAAAATCGAACAAAGAAATCAGACTCTAAATGAATGAAAAGCTTAGCTAGAGTATCAAGTTTTCAGCATACCAAAGTTAAGCTAACTTTCCTAAATTTTCCCTTCCTATCCCACGAGAGTAACTTTTGCTTAAAACGGATGCAGGAAAGAAGGCAGCTGAACACTTGGCATTGTCAGGCAACATGAAAGTTTTTAATTAAAATAACCGAGCAATAAAACAGCGCAAAATAAAATTGTTGCAAATATATAATCACCAACGGGGACGGGAACGGGGAGTAGACCTGCCATGATGACAAAAGACTGTGGAAATTAGCAATGATGAGACCGCTTCAGAGACACAGCACAAACACTCCCACTCACATCACGTATACGCCGCATGTGCAACTGAGAATCGAGCTAGCAAACAGTCTTGTTAATAGCTTTTGGTCAAAGGGCAAAGAGCAATTAGAATTTTTAAGCACAACGGTTCCCTCAGGCGTAAACCCATCCCCACGGCAGTTATAGTTCAAAGCAGAAGCCATGAACTTTGACCCGTTATACAGAACGGAAAATACACTACAAATTGGCACAATTTTAATGCTCGTGACAGTGACAATTGCGGGAGCCACCAAAAGGAACAACAACAACGATAGCTCATTAAAATATCATAAATCAAGCTGCAAGCTGCATAATGAGACTCTGCTGGCAAAAATTTATTATTAAAAAAAAAGCGAGGGAAACAAACGACTAAAGAAATTTCACAGCTTGTCGGAAAAAAAGAAACTGGGAAGTGGCAACAACAAAAAATGCGTAAAAAATGATGGGAGAGCGAGCTTTACATTCCAGATTGATTGATGACATGGCGTCAATTTGCTTGAGCGGCGCCTCAAAGTATGCAAAGCGAAATTGTGCATGTGAATCCAACCCAAAAATGGCAGAAAGGCGGCACCATCATCAGACCCAAGAGCAAGAGCAAGAGCAAAACGCAGGCCCACAGTGTGTGAGGACAATGAAAAAGACATTAAAATGCGGTCAGTCCCTGAGTTGTGGCCTCAGTTCACCACACTTCCCCCACCTCTGCCAGCTGTGGTTTTGTTCGTGGGCGTTACAAACAACTTGTGGGAACGTTCACTGTACTAGTCTGTATTGTCCTACCCAGAGCTCGAGTTGAGAGTTTGCCAGTTTCCAGCTCTCGGTTCCCATAAGCCCAACAGCATAGCAGCATCTCAACATGAATAACAAATAGATTTCTTTATGCGAATAGATGAGAAAATTTGTCATAGTTGATTGACCGAAAAATTGCACAATGTTTGCTGCTTCTTCTTTCATAAACGAATTTAGCAAATTTTTAAAAAGCTCCAACGTATGCACAGCTGAATAGCGCTAATTGGAGAGAAAATAGCACAGCAAATACTGGCATATATAAAAGAATATAAACTAAATTTATTTCAAGTGCAGGTTTAACTTTGTTTTGGGGAATCAACAGAGAGAGTTTTCACTGTAGATGTTTGTTCAATATCAATTTAAATGGAGGAAAAAAGTGTATAAATTGTGATGCTATTTTATGTGCTTGTTTGCAAACCCTTTACTATCATAACATTTTTTAAAAGACCAAAATAAAAACTATAAAACTTTAGAGGTAAAATATTCATGGCGTTTCACGCTGTCCTTCAATCAGCTCGATAAGCCGTTTAAAAAAAAAATAAACTTCTACGTTCTTTCATTGTGTTAAACTGCATTTCATCCGACAGCCTTTGAAAATGTAAAAGCTGCACGATTAATCGATTTGGCGCATAAAGCTCCACAAAATGTAGGGCAACAAAGGGTTAATTCAAGCGTTGTGCATGCCATGCATAGGAATCTTTATGGGTTTAGACCAAACGCCAACTGTATGCCGCTATGGAGTTGCGCCAGGCGTTGACAGGCGGTTAAAAAATATTAATAAAACGCAGGTTGATTCAATCAGCTGCCTGGACACGTCGCTTGCTGAATGATTAATGCAGTATTTGATTTTGTTGTTATAGTTGTTGTCGCCGAGGGCTGTCACATGAATTATGCATAATTGCTGTCACTGTCAACCAGAAGGCGTTAGTTCCCCTTCAGCTGTTACCAGCCTGTCATTTATGCCAACTCAAACGGACGACCAAAAAACATTTCCGGCAAAAAACATGTGCTCGAATGTGTGTGAATACGACTGTGTGTTGGTGTGTGTTATGACATTTAACGTTTGTGTGCTGCCAAGTGCGACACTTGCCAAAATTTAAGTTAGTTTCAGGCATATTGTCGCCGCATAAAATTAAATTTTCATTTTCAAAAAACCAGCCAAAAGAAAGTAAAATTTTTGCATATACGAACCACAGACAAGCCTCATTAAGTGCGCCAGAGTTTTGCCTTGCTGACACGTTCTATTTTGATCCAGCAGCTACATATTTTTGTTGTCGTTCTCGTATGTTTCTTGTTATTCCTTGCACGTTTCGTGTTTTTTTTTGGTGTGGCAACTGAAAAGATAAAAACCGAGACACATAAAATACTTATATAGAAAAATCTTCCCGCCAGCAATTACTTTCGAGTGATGCTTTTCTAATTTAGAGCTTAATTTGTGTGGATTTTAGGCACAACAACAATCGCAATAACAACAACAGCAACAAGGAGCAGTATGTTTACTGTTTTTCTTCCATTTTTCTTGTTTTTTTTTTTTCTATTTTTGGGGGTAAGGTCATAAAATGGCGGCTAGGCAGGTACAACAACAGCAACAACAATTTGCAACACTTTATGCGCGCCCAAGCAGCCGCCAAGTCACGTTACGTATACGCCCCCTTGGCATGTACATAAATTTAATGCTCCAAATGCTCGACGGGTCTACATTTTTATGAACGTGTACGAGTGTGTGTGTGACACTGTGTGTGTGTGTATTTTGGGTCCACATTTTTGTAAGAGACACACAGACAGACACTGACACAGTGTCGCAGTCGCATTCAACGTCCTTTTAACATTTCCGGCCAAGAGTTGCATGAGTATCCGTTTCCGTTTTGTTGATTTTACGCACTTAACTTCTCCACGTTGCTCTACCCACGCTTTCCGTTCCCTCTTTTCCATCTTCCCTCAATTTGTATCCGTATCTATACCAACTAAATTAGATGGCACTCTGCCACATTTGGCAACTGGCAGCTTCGTTTTTTATGCCATTAATTGCCATGGCTTTTGGGCTTCTGTCGCTGCTTCTACTTTTACTTCTGCTGCTGCTTTAGCTTCTCCTTTTACTTCTCCTGCTCCTTTCGCTTTTTCTTGTTCAAGGACCTGCCAGTTGCACGCTTGATTGCTCGCCCGTAAACCATTTCCTCGCTGCGGGGAAGATTAAAGGGGCATTTTGGACTGGACAGGTGAACGACGCAGCACATTTGTGGATTGGTCATTTGACTAAAGCAATTGGTTGTAAGCAGACGTTCAATGTCTGCGAAAGTGCTACGCACAGTGAGGCAAACGCAGTTAAAAGCTAAGTTAACAAAAATAGCTATTAAATGACTTTCTTTTCTTTTTAAAATACTTTTACTTTTAATTTAAGCTATAATAGTATTTCCCACTCTTTATTACTGCTTTAAAATGCTCAAATGTTTGACCCAATGAGAATTGTGTTCAAATTTAACATTTAAATTATTTATTTATTACTGAATTGCGTGAGGCTCTAGGCATAAACTGATTTGAAACTTAAACCATACTAATTGTATTTGATTTCATAATTCATTACATTTTGCACACATATTTTAATCAACATAATTTGATTCTATCTCTGAAAAGCTGACCAGACAATTTGAGTCAGCCTTTAAAATTCATTTGCCAGACAAGACAACACAACAAAAACTACGCTCTGTTAATCCTTGTCCAGTCCAACATATAAGCATGTCCACCCTCGTTCCATTTGCGAGGGTTGTCAAGTCAACTGTGGGGACAGCTTTGAATTGACAGCACAAAGTCAAATCAAAGCCACAGAGTAGAGTGGACAAAGCACGGTGAAGGACTAGGGACGGGAAGGGAGGTAGAGAGATAACAAATGTCTGTCAACAGTTGTTGTTGTGTTTGTTGTTGCTGCACAAAGAGCGCTTTGAATTTCATGGCTTACACAAAAATTTACTAGACATAACTATAAAAATCTACTCAAAGCAGTCTGCAAATTTATTTTAAAATATTTGAATAGCATTACATAGTAAAAGTCCCTTTAAGAAAGTCAAATACTCAATGCTATAAAATAGCTAAAATGGCAACACTGTTGCAAAATGGTCAACAGGCAACAAGCAATTGCTGCCGATGAGCGTCGTTTTCAGTCCGAGAAGTGCAGTCACAATGCGAATGGAAATGTGCAGCAAAGCGAGCACAGTGCTCTGCAGGCGTGGCAGGCATGACAAAGAGCCCTCCACCCCTAAGGGCGGGTAGGGAGTGTTGCACAAAGTGAAACTTGAAATGACAAAACTGTCAAAGTGTCGCTTCTGTAGGAGCGACTCACTCAAAATGTCGTTTGTCTAACTGCCTTTTGGTAGTAGCAAGTTGCCACCTGCCGCCTGCCATTTGCCACATGCCACTTGCCACACAGCTGCCACAGCACAGTGGGTCATCATTTGGTTGCCCAGCTAAATGCCAAGTTTAGTGAGCAGTATTTTAGCTAAAAGCTTTTGTTAATGGCAGCGTCAATATTTTTCATGCTTTAATCAAAAAAGAGGAAAGGAAAAAAAGTAGAAAAAATGTGGTAAAAAGGGAAAACGAGAGAAGCAGAGAATGAAGCCGTCAGGCAAAAGGGAAATGAGAAAAACGATGCTACAAATAAATACCGAAAAAACATAGTTTGCATTTTGACGAATGGCATACACCACAAACACACACCGCACACACAGCGCTTACACTTTACATGATATGTGGCCAAAAGCCACGTAAATTCATTTGCCACAGGGCAGATGAGGGAGATAGAGCGAGAATGACAGCGCGATAAAAAGAGAGCGAAAAAGAAATGAATTACTAACCCTTTTTAATACCCTGTGTGGGGGGTATAACAAATTTGTTGAACAGCAGAAAACAATTTCGACCAGTGTTACAGTGTTGTTCTTTCTCTTTCTCCCTCTCCCTCTCGCTTTTTATCTGTTTCTCTCCCACTTAGTACATGTACTGTACAGGGTAAACTACGCTTGGTTAGACTCCAACGAACATTTCATGTTTTTGGCACACATATTGCCACAAGCTGACAAACTGACCCCCTGCCTCTTGCCCTTTTGCCCCTGGGCAGCAAATACTCCCACTCTTCCCGCTCCATACCTTCATTGTCACTTTTGATATCTGTTACTACATACACACTGCATGGTACTCGACAGTTGAATGTTTTGCCTTTTTGCTAAACTGTTTGCCTCCTGCTGCCTTTCCATTTACACAATATCAATTTTACACGTAAACTCATACAGAGATGCATACATAGCTTGTTACTGTGTGTGTGTGTTTTGGTATTTTTTGGTATTTTGCACACGTAGAACATCAACGCATAAATACAAAACATGCAACGTGTGAGGCAGAAATCGAAGAATCGCATGGCATCCACAGTGGCCTTGCTTGCTTGATTGATTGTCTGATTGACTGATTGAGTGATCGATTGAACTTCTGGCCTTTGGCAATCCCAAGCATACTTCAAGAGATTTTCACTTTTTACATTTTAATTAGCATTTCCACAGTTTGCTTTTCAACGCTCAACGCTCATGAATGAATTTTCCAATTTCCCTTTTAATTGCTCTTAGCACACACAGCTTAACATTTTATTTTGTTTCGTTTTGTTTTGCATGTGAAAATTCCTGGAAAATCTCATAAATAATACCAGAAATTTTTAAGTACAAAAAGAAACAAATATTTCACAGGAATTTGATATGTTTTCTATCGGATCAATAATTAAATTATTTTCATTCATCAATTTTATTATTTCTCGGAATGATTACAAACAAAATTGTTCTGTTATGCAAATTTCCATGACAACTTTGCACAAAAAAATGTAGAAGAATAAAAGAATTAATGTTATTGATATATTTGCACAAATAATTATAACATTAAGTTGGCTAATTTATTTGTTTACTTCGAGCTATTCAAATTATTTAATAATTGCCAATTATGGACTTAATAAAATTTGTTTACAGGTTTACAGAGTTTAAATTTGGTTTTTGATTGGCTTAAATACTCTTTATTATTGTTATGTGCTTAATTAAAGAGAATTTCCAAATAAATATGCAACAATTGTTTGATTTTATTGCCCTAATATCAGTTAAAATAAAGAAAATGTTGTTTATGGAGAAACAACTTTAAAATGTAATTTCTTAACAGTTGCCAGCAAGTTTCAGCTGCTTAAACCAATATTTTGCGACTGTTTCGTTGTCCGCTTTTTAGTATGCTGTAAAGGGATTTTCTTTTCATTTTCCGAGCACGCCTTTTGCATATGTGAAAATTCAATTTGTTATAATTTGAAAATTTCATTTGACGTTATGGAAATGCGAGCGATAAGCTGCAGACGATGAAGGCAAAACAAAAATATAAAACCTACTCGTTTTGACAAAAAAAAAAAATAAAAAACACACACACACACTACAGCCTAGAGGTGTGGCAGTGCGGCTGTATGGCAGAGGCGCGACAAAAACCAATTTGTGGCAGCTTAAATGTCAATACGACATTTTTGTGGGTTATTGCAAACGGTTGAGCTCTTCAAATAGGAGTTGCTGCTGTTGTTGTTGTTGTTGCTAGTGTTATAGTCTACATATGCTAAGCACAAGGTGACGCTATAAATAGCCAAACACGTCTTGGCCATTTTTAGCCTTAGGCCGGCAATTTAGGGGCGTGTCAACGTGGCCAACGCCTACGCTACGCACCAAACAAAATAAAAGTTCTGTTTGTGCAGCTAAAAACAAATTGCAAACAATAAACAGAGAGAAAAGCTGCCAACCTACAACAAAATACACATGTCTCACATAAACAAACACACACGAACACCCACATACATATATCAGCACACCCACGCACACACACATTCACTGAGCAGAAAAACAACTAGTTTCAGGCAGTGTTGCGACATCAAATTGTGGCTAAAATAGCAAACTTAATCAAACAAATGTACTGAAATAATTTAAAGCAAAATAAGACTAACTTTTTACATGTGTTTAAGTTGTAATAAAATATTTATACTCATTGAATAATTTATAATAGAAATATTTGTTCAACATTTATTATGTTTTCCAGCAACTTTTCAGTTCTTTATTTTTACTTTTTTCTGCTTCTAGCTATAAATAAGCCAAACTGCCAACACTGCCTACAGGTGTCGAAAATTGTCAATGAAAATGTGTGTATTTTAGGTCGATTCTTGTGCCGTTTTCCTTCACTCAACTGTCAGTTTGTTTTGCTGTCCATTGATTGTTTTACCTACATTGAGTTGAGTTGAATTTGTTCGTCCGTCAGTCTGTACGTCCATATGTCTGTCTGTGCTTATGTCCATCAGTCCTTACGTTCATCTGTCTGCTTGTCGTTTTTTGTCCCTTTGTTAATGGCTGCTTTGTCATTGATCCACACACTCGCACAAAAAACAAGAGAGAACCTTGTTGCTTTGTTCCTTTCAATTGTCTGAAATTTCATTTTACTTTTGCTTTCGATTTCATTTCATGTCAAATAATCATCAGTTTTTTGTTTTGTTCATCTTACTTTTAACTGATTATCATAACTGTCAAAACAACAATCGTTTCACTTTGATTTTTGCGTAAAAAGGTGCAATCGGGCGTATGATTAATATTCGTATATAAACAAATCAAATCATATTAAAGACTTAAAGTTTAGCGCTTTTAAGGCATTTTTATAGAGACAGAACTCGCAGAGTGTTTTATCTGGCGTAGCACATTAAGATATGAGATTGTTATTATTATTATTATGTCAGACGGAGAACAACAACAGCAATAATAACAAAAACAACAAGAAGAACAATAATAATGCATGCCCAGCTCAATAACTCAATCAGTTAAGGCAGACCAGGCGAGCCGAGGCGGCTTTTAGGCCTACAATACAACCAATAAAATGTTATTTTTTCTCTCTTCTTTTTTGGCTCACACGTATTTGTTACAAAATCGATGAATCAAAGTAAATTACCAGAAATAAATGAGATAAAATATGTGTACACATGAGAGTGAGTGTGTGTTGTGGATGAACTACCTGTACGGGTCAGTTGAGTGGGAGAGAGGGGGGATCAGCTTTTGATTTAGCCAAGTTAAGCGAGTGGCAAACTTATGTGTTGACCTGCAAAGCAACAACGCGACATTATGAGCGCCAGTCAAAAGTACAGAAAGTGCCACGTACACACACACACACACACTCACACACTCACACACACTCTATCGCTCTTTCTTACACACACACTTAATAGACGAAATTGAAAAAGTTTGTATATGGCTGACTTCCGTTTCAGCTGCGCTGAGTGCGCCAACTAATTTAATAAGGCAACGCGACATGGCCACTTTTTACAGCACACACACACACACACACTCACACCTATACACACACAGGCTTAACACACGCCATGCCCAGAAACTCAAGCTAGTTCGCGTTTTGGCCTTTTGTTTGGCCATTTTCCAACAAAACTTTTCGGTCTAAGTAATCATATAAATATTTGTTTGTAAATGTGTTAGCCAACTTCTATCTATACATATATCATTGTATGTGTTTGTGTGCGTCTCTGTGTGTGCCTAGCCAACTTTTTCGTGTTGCGTGTTTATTAAAAACTTGCCGCATTTTATTTAGTTTGTATTTATTTTTTGAGCAGCATGTCATGTGAGTAATATAGCATTTTCTTTTGTCTGCCAAATAAACTGTAAATTCACATGTGTGTGGCAGATAGATAAACAAGAAAGAAAAGTACAGTCGAGCGCGCCCGACCGTATAATACTCTCTGCATTTTCCCGATTAAATTATTAAAATCGGTATCCAGATATTACAATGAATAGTACTTGCATTAAAACACGTTGAAACAAAAACAATCTAAGCATAATCAAACACACATCTGTTTGTTTGTTGCGAATACACATACGTTTGACAATATATGATGCATGCATGTATGTATGTGTGTATTCGGCGCAGCCAGCGACCGCGGGCAGCGCTGCCGCCACACAGGCAGCAAAAACGTTCGAGCATGTGCTTGTGTGTTTCTGTCTCGCTTGCACCAATGGGTTGATATTGCGTTCAATTAACAATATTGTAACGCTTCTAGTTTTCTTGTTTATAGTCCGATTTTAATGCGCCTTTCAGGATAGTTTAATATAGTTAGTCTCCACACCAGTTATAAACTACAATACTGTACGATACGGAAAAACGGCATTGAAGCTTGAAAACTATTTTATAAATTGTGGGAAAAGTGGGCGTGGCAGTCCAAATTTATAGATGGCAATGCAACTATGCTGTCGCTAGGAACTCCCGTACAAGAATTGGTGATCCTAGGTGCCATAGTTACTGAGATATTTGCCGAAAACACCAATTTTTCACGAGGTGTGTCCAGTTTTTTGCTTTTTTGTGGGCGAATGGGGCGTGGCATCGAAAAAAAAAAAGATTCTTGTATTGACTGACTAAATATCTGATCGTTTGACACCAAGCTCGAACTTGTAGCTCTTACCATCTCTGAAATCTGTTTGTTCATACGGACAGACGGACAGACAGACAGACAGACAGACAGACAGACAGACAGACAGACAGACAGACAGACGGACAGACGGACAGACGGACATGGCTATATCGACTCGGCTTGTGATGCTGATCAATAATATATATACTTTATGGGGTCTGCCACGCCTCCTTCTGCCTGTTACATACTTTTGCACAAACCCAATATACTCTTGCAGAGAGTATAAAAAGTCAGATAAATAGAAAACACTTTAAGGCCCTTAAAGTTAAGCTACACAGAGTAAAGCACAAAATTCTCTTTCAAATGGAAAAATTTATGACCTAGAAATTAGTTACGGCTGCGCTACGCACAGAATTCCCAAACAGCTTAAGTAGCAAATTAGCTGTGATTAAGGTAGAAGAAAAACCTGTCAACATAAGCTCTAATTTAGTTCAAATTGTTGAGCTTAGTGATTTAGTAAGTAATTGTACTTTTGGTATTTATTGTTGATAATTATTATTAACTATTTAAGTAATTCTTTTATTCCCATTTAATTTGTATCCCCAATAAGTATGCTGTAATTTACCACCATAAACTTGTCACACTTTCAGTCAAATTTAAATTACTGTTTGCAGACTAGCCACGCCCACTCATACGCCCCTAAGACAGGTGCGCTGTCACAACGAAACAGTGTGACAATTCACATACAATCCACATTCAATCCACTTGCAATCCACTTATGCACACATCATTATCATCAGCAGCAGCAGCTCGACTTTCAAAGCCTTGACTGCGATGGATTGCTTCAGGTCGCTCTGTTGCTGTTGTTTAATTTATCGTACAGTCGGCAAATATGTTTACTTTTTCCCCCATTCTCTCTGTTCACTCACCAATCTCGCGATTGTGGCCACGCCCCCGTCTGCAAGTGGTGGCGCTAGCGATAATAAAGCCATTAAATTGCAAAGCTGGTTGAGAGCGAAGGAGACAAGAACTGTCAACGTCCATGTGGCTTGAGTGTCTGCTCGAGTGGATTTTCAGCTGGCTCGCCTTGACGGCTATTGTGGTTTGCATACGCAACAAAAACAACAACAATGGTAACAAGATTAACAACAACAACCCTTGGCCATATTAACCATGCTTTGAACCACACTGAAGCTAAAAGGTTTTCCACCAGCTGTTTACCTTGTTTACATTCACTACCTGGCTGACACACCTGCCAGCCCCGACTTCGTCCCACTCTCTGCCTTCTGACCAACCACTTCCCACTCACTTTTGCTAACTAGGTCAATGTGCGTTGAACTGATTAGCGTTTTGCCTGACCAAACTTTAGTCGTGAAACTATTCAAACTTCCTCCGCAGCTTAAGTCCTTAAAGCCATATGCTGCCGTACAAATAAAAATGTTTAGGCAGCAGAGCTCGGAATGGCCAAAAGCATAAATTGCTTGGACCAAACTAAATCGATAATCTAACGCTGCCTAAGCGACGTATACGTAATATATTTTCATATATATATTTCTTTTTTTGCTTTTACGCCAACTTCGTTGCTGTTGTTGGGTGCGTAATTTATGCCACGCCCCTGCCATAACACAGCCAATAATATAGAAAATTATTATCGCAAATATTCGCATCATACGCGCATTTTCTCTCTCTGATTTTCCACGTGCTTTCCAACTCCTGCTACGCTATGTCACTGCCTCTCCCCTCTCTCTGCCACGCACTTTGGCTGTCTCTTTCTTATTCGTTCGGCTTATGTTTTTTTTTATTCTTTTGCTTTTTTTATGTCCGTTTGCGTCAAGGTTTTCATAAATTTTAAATGAAAATGTTTATGTTTATATTTATATTTATGACTCCGCCCGTAGGCTCATTAGTAAGCCCAACTTGATGTCTTTATCTGCAGCGACAACAACAACGAAAACAACACAAACAACAATCGAAAATGTTGCAAATTTTATGTTTGTTTTCCAACTGTCATTTTGCTATTTATTTTTTCACAGATTTTACACAGATTCCTTTTTTTGTTGGCCTTTTTCAGGCATTTTTTTTTATTTTGCATGTCAAGTTGGCAACTTCATTTGGCGTTTATTGACAGCGACAACAGGCAAACAATGCAGAGCAAACGCTAACGACAACAGACAACAACAAACAACAGCGACTACAACGACTACAAACAGCTATAACAACAGTAACAACAACAACAACAAAAACACCGAGCTGTAACTTTTTATCAAGTTATTAACTTATCTAATTCGATTATGGGCGCTGTGCCAGAAGGCGCCTCCAGGACCAGAAAACAGAGAAGGGAACAAAACTCAGAGCAGAGACACGGGCATAGACTCCGAACGTTGTTGCTGACGTTTACATAGCGAACAATTCAATTAGAGATGTGCCACAACAACAACTAAAGGAGCTCTAAAAACAGTCTATCAAAAACGCTGGACTACAACAAAATCACATTAAACGAGTGTTAAGCCTCTAGGCCAACTGTCCATCTGTCTGTCTGTCTGCCTGTCTATCCATGATAGTCTATCACTCTGCCAGTTTAGCTCTCTATCTGCCTCGCTCTCCATCTCTCAGACTCTGCTGTCTCTTTTTGTGAGACTTGTGCGTCTCTTTCTACCTCTATGTATTTTTAATAGCAAATGCTTATTTGCTGTTTTTCTGCAAATCTTCTTTATGGGTCGTTGTACTCTCTTTTTCTGAACCGCTATTTTCTCTCTCTATTTACCAGGTCAATATATCTGTCTAGCTCTCTCACCTCTTCAATCTGTCTCCGAGTCATTGTTTCACTCTTATTCCAAATTGTTTCTGCTTTAGTATATCTCTTCATATGAATTCCAACTTAGAAACCGTTCATCTTCTTTTATCTTGGCTGTCTAATTATATCTCTAATCAGCAGAAAAACTCGAATATTTCTGCCTTAATATTACAATTTATCATGCAGTTTTCACTAACTTTATTTGCTTAGGTTTTGCTAAAGCTGATTTTTTCTCTTTAGTTCTCGCACTAAAACAAGCTAATAACTGGTTGTGCTTAAATTCTCTAATCTTGAAAATTTATTTCTTAAAGCTTCACTATTTCTCTTATACTTCAATTCAGAAATATTTACAGCTCTGTCTTTATCTACATTAAATCAACTTTATTTTTCACACTTTCTTTATTTCAAGGACAACTTTTTTCTCGCTTTGATTTGTCTGTTTATCTTACCAATTATATCTTGTCGCTTATCTCTTTACGTTCTCCCCTTTCTCCAACTTTATCTCTGCTTTAATGCACTTCTCTCGTTCGCTTTTTGATTGACTTTATTTCCCAATGGCCTCAAATTGCAAAAGACTTTTTATTGACAACTTGCATCATAAGTTGAAAGCTCGCAAAAATATATATATATAGTATATTTATTGGTATGAAGTTGGCAGTTGTTGTTGCTTTCTAGCAATTCATCATTCATAGTTTTCGTATTACAGTTAGTACTATCGCAACTAGCGTATTTCCGTTTTAGCGTTTCCATTTTCCGTTTCCGCTGCTGCCATTTTTCGCTTTCGCTTTTTACTTTCTCCTTTTTCCCGTCACTTAAATTGTTTTTACTTTCATTCTGTGTGTTTTTATTGTTGTTATCGGCAACAGCAGCGGCAGCAGCAGCAAAACGCCGAGTGCACATTCAGCTCGGGCTTTCGTTTTTGGCCAAAAACTCGCTTGAGGCCCAACAGAGGCAAATTTGGTCATTTGTTTTGGCTGTCGCTTTTGTGAGTTTCATGTAAAGTTTTTATCCTTTATAAAATGCGATATTGTTGCCTACTTGTACGTGACTGACAGTTGGCAAATTTCCAACAAGATTGCGTTTGGGATGGGCCAAGCAGGCATATTTACCCTGTACATACCCTGTCAAAAGCTTAAACTTGCTTTTGTGTTGTGTTTTATGGTAGTACAGGGTATCTGAATGTTCTTTTCTTTTATTTGCATTTTGAGCTGTAATTTTTGGTATTTGTTTGCGCTTTGTTTGGTAATTGATTTGCGAAATGCAAAGAACAACAAAAAAATATTACGACATGAAAATGAGATGCTGACCCAAGTACGCAAGTACCCGAGAACCCTCAGAAAGCCCAGCTTTAGTCCCAGTTCCCCCTTTCTGCCCCACACCCTACTAGCTGACCGGTGTGTCAGTCCTGCTGAGTTTTCCAATCAAAGTTGTCGTTGTTCGACGTTATTGAAAGAAGCTTAATGCCCAAATAAGCTGTCCATTATTCAGCAGCATGTACGTACTGCAAGAGGGCAGTAACAGCAGCAGTAGAGTGAGAAAGGAGCTGAGTTAGGGAAGCAGGGGGTAGTAATATAGAAGGAAACATACAAAACTTTTTTGGGGCACGCGGAGGAGCAGAAGAAAGGAATCCAAGAGCAAAGCATTCAAATGCGCACGAAATGCAGAGACGTGTACTTTGTGGGCTGCATAAGACTGGGAGGGACAAAGGAGGCGTGGCTGAGTCGAGGGTGAAAGGGAATTCATCTTCTCATGCATTATGCGCATTGTTTGGCATCTGACAAAAGCAACTTTTCTGCTCATGTTGCCTAAAAAAGTGTGTGTGTGTGTGTGTGTGTGTGTGTGTGTATATTTGCTTTTGAAAAACCAATAGACAACATAATGTTTCCATGAGGAAAACTCGGGCAAAACTGTGTGGGTAAACTCACAACAGAGAGGACGTCGCAAAACAGCATCGAATAAATCACGTACGCATATTTACTTGCTGTGGGCGGCTACATGCGCATGGGCGTGGCATTGCGTTGAATAGTACGTGTAGCTGCATAATCATTATCGATGAGGCTGAACAGCTTGTGACCAACTTTGGCTTAAATACAAATCTACATCACACGTTAGTTAGAATATGAAAATGGAGAAAGAGACAGTTGGCGCAGGTAAGTACTGCTAATGGTTTTCAGAGTGGACAAAGCCATAAACTGCAAAGCATTTAAGAAAAGGAAACCATCGTGGGGGAAATTTCAATTATTTCCATCTTTTTTGATTAGTTTTAAATTAGATTGTTAATAAGGTTATTAATTTTTGACCAACAAAGCTTTTGTCATGTCTTAAATACAAATTATAGTCTGTTTCTCTGATGTATGTATAATATATAATGATTAAACAACATCTCGTCTTAAATTTACTATATATTAGGCACTTTATCCCTGTTTAAATTCCCATGCAGTTCTTGAGTTGTTCCCAAATACTTTTACCTAAAAAACAAACTCAAAAACTTTATTTAATTTAATTAAACTTATTTATCCTTAGCTAACACTTTTATTAAATTTAAGTAAATAATATTGTTATTGCTTTCATTTGCCTTTTCAGCTTTGCAAGCTTTCTAATATTTTTGTTTGCTTTAAGGATTATCACATTACGTATACGGCATGTGTATAAGTATTCCAGCACTTTAAGCTGTTGCTTAAGCCGTTAAAAGCGTCTATCTCTCTCGCTCTCACGCTCACAAGAATTTTGCCTTAAAGGCGTCTGCTGAGGCTCATGCAAAATGCAAAAACAATGGCTGAATAAGTTACAAGTCAGAGCCAACGGCATTTACAAAACTTTCAGTTGGCCCAAAGCGAAGATGTTGTGCATTGGGAACTGGTAACTGGGCACAGATGAGTCGAGCAGCGCGAGTGTAGTGCTTAAACTTGTTTTGGACTCTGCAGTAGGAGCAGCAGCTGACAATGACAACGACAAGGGGAACAGCAAAGCCAAGAGTTAACTAAACGCTTGACAGTTGCAACCAAACTCAAGAAGAATCCTTAACCAAGACAGGCAACAGTCGCGACGCATCCGTTCTCCTGTCTAAGTCATCCTGTCAACACTCCTCTACTCTCCTCTGCTTTCTAGCTTCTATAACTTTTGCGTCACTGGCGGTGACAGTTTTCTGGGCAACTTGCAGCTGTCTGTCTATTTGCGTGTCCTGTCCGCTTGCCATGCTACCCTTTGACTATTGCCTTATATCCGCCCGCCATTGCCACAGCACTTCCTGTTTACAATTTAAACTAATAAGCAGCGCCACAAGGCAAAAGTTGTAGTCAAAGCCAAGCCATCACAACGTACAAAATCTTTCATTTTCTATCGTTCGTTCAATAAATCGAAATTGACACATTCGCATATCCTTATCGTATAGTTTACTTGTAGGCAAATATTGTCTATGCCCATCCACAAATAGCAAAAACACAACAACTTACAACAAGGCAAAGGCATTAATATTTACCAACATCCTTCCGTTTTGAAACTGTTACTTTGTTAGCATAACGACAACTATCAATGCAGACTACAAATATTAAGTATACGCTGTGTTTACTCTGATGAGAGACAAAAACTATTAGTTTTGTTGAGTAAAAGGTAAGTTTGGGGTATTGTGAGCATAGCAAATACACAAACTATTAAAAGAGCTATATTTTATGTGAGTTTCAGCCTCGTAGCTCATTCCATTGCAAAGGAAACTTTCAAAACTTTCCTTTTAAATTTAAGTTATTTTATAGTGCAGTTAACAGTTTAGTTACTGACGCAGTAGACTTCAAAAATCCAACTCATATTTTTATCTACTCAATTATTAGGCATTCCTTCTCTTATTTATTAGCTATATTAACGAACAGAGTTTTTGCAACGCCGCATTATTGAAATTCCACGTAAATAGTTGTTGTAGAATTTGCTCTTCCTTTTACGACTATTTTCCAAATTTCTTCCATGCTCCGACTCAATTAACTTGGAAAATTTGCAGAAAACTTGCGAAAGGCTGCGATGCGCACCAAATATTTGCAGATACTCAAAAAATGTGAAGAGCACTTCTGCTGGAAAAGCGCAATCAAAATGTCAGCATAACAATAAATTAGAGGGAGCATCGGCAAAAGAGATAGACGGAAGGAGAGAGACAGAGAGAGAGAGCAAGTCAAGAAGTTGGCAACTTAAGCGCAAGCCCAAAAGTATGCAATAATAATCTTAGTCCTTTTAGCCCTAAGAACTTGCTAGGCAGTTAAATACACTAACTAGGGGCAGTTAAATATTTCTTAACCACTACGATGGACTAAGAGAAAAACCGTTTAGCATTTGAATCAGTAAAAATAAATATACAGTAAAGTGGTGTTAGTGTGAAAGCATGTTTTCGCTAGTGAATACAAGAGTATGCAAACTTCGACTCCACAAAGTTGCAAATACTTTTCTCTCACTTTTTCTAAAGAACTTGCGAGCATTATTTTTAATAATTATTATGCAGAGACTGTCAGACTGTCAGCTGAGTGGCTGAGTGTGTGTAGTAAGGGCTCTTTCAAGTGGGAACGTGGCGGTAAAGGGTGAGCACAGCAGCCAGCTTTTTAGCGGCGCAATGTTTACGTTATCTCATTTAACACTTGAGCAACTTTCTACACACAAGCACACGCGCATTGTGTCGCTTTTTTTGTGCGTGTGTGGATGTCTAACTGTCTCTCTCACTCCTTCCCTCTGTATCTCATTCTTTGTCTGTCTGATTGTGAGTGCGTCCAAGCATCGCATTTGCACATTAACAGTGTGAAAAATTATGATTGAGCTATAAAACAGTCAGCTGCGCTCGCTAACCTGGCTCACAACTGGGACTTGGCCAAGTTCAGCTAATACCACCACACACACAGGGATATGTACACACATGTGTGTGTGTATGTGCTACAGTTGGGTGAAAGTTTTTGGGCACAGGAACTTTAGAAGCTGAGAACGAGGCCAGGATATGACTTGAGGGCAACTTTAAGTAACTTAGGACAACAGACAAGGAAATTTGCACTTTGTCTTTGTTTCCTGCTAGCTGCTGACTCACAACTTTAACAGCTGCTACGGCCAAACTAATGAGGCCCTTTGCCATGCTCACTAGCCTTATGTGCCTCCCTGTGCATATGTGGAAAAGTTATATAGGCTTTGAGTTCCCCAGAGAATCGCAATTAGCCAAGCAGTAGCTGCAGTTGGCTGTGGAGTAGTACTACTGGGCGGTAGAGTGGTGGGTGGTGCGATTGTGGTGTCGTTAACATTATCAATATTAAATGAGCCAAAGGCTCGAGTGGCTCAACAGAGTTGCAGGTCGTTTCAATTGACTTGTTGGCCATTAATAATAAACGTGGCCATATAAATCAATCATGCGACAAGCTGATAAACATCAATCGCCAAATAAATCCACAGCTAAACCTAACTGTAAATACATATTTACTACTCGTACATAACGCTCAGTGTACTCTCTATATTCTCAATCCAAATGCGATAGGTGCACATAAATTCATAAATACGTTAAAGACAATAAGCACAAAGCAATTTAGGAGCTTGCTTTAGGGAGCATTTATTGGATTTTATGCTGCTTTTGCCGCTTGCCACTTGCCACTTACCACATGTTACTTGGCGCTCAGTTAAGGCTCGCTGCTATTTATAGACTTGGTGCGCGACGCAACAGTTGGAACGACGTCTATTTATAGACAATGAGTTGGCGGAAAAGCTTTATCCCTCGACAACAACAATAGAAAACGACAGCGACAACAAAACTTTCTGAAGAGATATTTGAACTTGCATGAAAAGCTACATATAATTCCAGTCAAAAGCTGCAAATGGCAAGTGGTAAGTTGCATGTGGAATGTGGCATGCTGCAAACCTCCAATTGCTCTTTAAGCCAAGCGAAATTTCTACATTTTCAAGTTGCTGCATATAAAATGCATAGAACGCAATTTCCACTGTTTCCACAGTTTCCACTTAAAATTTCTCCCAAAGGCAAATGCAATTTTTGCGCTCCAACAAAACATTTTTATTTGCGCTTTATTGACTCTATTTTGATACCCTGGAAAGAGCGGTGCGTAGAGTTTTTCCATTGGACATTTTAGGTAACTTCACCTTTTATCTTAACTTTTAGGCAATGAAACAAAATTTAAAACATTTATCTGTTGATGCATGCATTTTATAATTTTACTCTTCTTAATACCCTTTAATTTACCATTTCCTTTTATTTGCTTCGAACGACCAGTTTCTCTTACAGTTTCTCAACTTTTCTTAAGTAAACTTATTAAACAATTTATTATTTAAAGTAGCTAATCGAAAGAATTTTGTACATAAACTTGAAGATTCTTTCCGCTTCTTAATTCTACTCTAGAACATATGAAGACTGCAATTGCTGCACATTTCTATGGACAACTTAAAACAAATGTTTCATCTTAGAAATGAGCAAATATTGTTTCCACTTTTCTCTCCCCTCGTTTTGTACAGCTTTTCTTCCATTCGAAATAGTTGCAATTTGGCTTATTGTGTTTGTCTCCTTTCGCAGCTTAAAAAGGGGAAGTTTCCTCGGAAAACTTGCAAGCTGTCAATTCAAATACGTCGTCGGGAAAAAGTATGTTTTTCTTTTACTTTTACTTTGTGTTGTAAAAAATATGCTATGATTGTTGAATTTTAATTGTTGAACGCTTTTAATGTCGCATTTTCTGCCCTCTCTCTCTCTCTCTTTCCACTCTTTCTCATTTATTGCGCAAAAAGACACTTAACGCAACGAAGTATGGAATGCCTTTAGCATTTCAATTGTTTGGCCTCTAAGCAGAAGTGTGTGCTGTCTGCCTCTCTCTCTAGCCCCGCTCCCAACACTCTTGTCACCCCTCAGTTCACACTTAACATAACCCATTTCGTCGCCTGTTTTTTGCGCACAATTACGCAACAACAAGCACAACAATAAAAAATATATATATATAAAGTAAAGAATGCGTTTGTCAACAGCTGACAGACTAGCTTATATCCTATAAACCAATCAACTAATCTAATTTTCTTTTTAAGACAGTTGCTTGTTGCTCAATTGTAGTCTAGCATAGCTCCAAATCTCATTTGTATTTTTACAGGGTATCAGTAGAAAAGAATGAAACGCTCGCATAGCCGTAATCAGAAAGACGTAAAAATTTTCAACAAGCAGGTAACGAAAATATTTGAAATTGCTTTTTGCTTTTGCCATAACCTTTTCACTTTGGTTTCCACTTGCTTTGCTCCCTTGCCACTTGTCATACCTGGTAGGCCCTTCCCTCTTCCACTCCCTTTCACCTGGCACACCTGTTCGCCTTTGCTTTTGGCATTCCGTCTGCTCTAATGGCATAAATTTAGGGAACCGTAGCTACTTGTATTTGTAGAGAATTTCGCCCACAGCTCTTAACGACGAACAAAGTAGACGAATCTCCTGACATTTTTTCTTCATTTATTTATTTATTTCTTTATGCCGCGTGTTAAGGGTATAACAAATTTGTTTAATTTATGCAACAGGCAGCAGTTCCAGGAATAAGTCTAGAATTTCGGAGTAGAAGCGAAACTTAAACACAACAGAAGTGGGATCACCCCGGATATTTTTAAACCATTCATTTACAGCTACTTTCCAGCTTCGTTGGGGGGCAGGGTATTTAGTAGCCGGTTCTGTTCGACTACTTCTTTCTTTACTTGTTTTATTTTATTTTTTATTGTTTACTTTTTGCTTTGGTGTAGAGCGTCACGTTGCTTGATAAGGTTAATTGCCCATTTCTTTGGTTGTTGTTAAATTTCTGCTTATGATTCACTGATTTCCTCAGCCTTTTTTTACCATGTGCGCTACGAATTTTGATTTCTAAATGTCCTCCCACACAGCAGGCGATAAGGATATGAGAACGTATGTGACACAGGTCAACACAGCGGGAAGTCACAACAACAACGACAACGACTACAATGAATGACAGAATATATTTTAGATACGAATGTGTATTTGGTATTTGTATTACTTTTTTGTTACTGTTGTTGTTGTTGTCAGTGACAGCACTTAGGACAGGACATCAAATACGTAGCTTGTCCTGCTTTCCTGCAGCGAGCTATGAATGTATTCAATTTCATCTCATTATAGTACTGAGGCCAACGGCATTTCTGCTCTTATTCAACTATAAATATATAATGGGGACAATGAAATGAATATGTTCAATTCAAGGACATAAAATGCTCATCAGATTAGCCAAAACATTCCATACACATAACGAGAGCACTTTGATTGAATCTCCGATTACAATCGTTTCCTGTTTGAATATTCATAAGCATTTCATCACCATCGCGTGGAATTTCCTAAGCTAAATGTGATCTGATTGACAGATTGCCATCGTTTAGCTATTGTTAAAGTCAATGAATTCATAGAGATTTTTCTCTGTACTCTAAACTGATTAGTTCAACCACTTTTGTTTTGATTTGTTCATAGTTTTCAGAGTTCTCCAACAGTAACCTATACTAATTACTGTCACAAATTCAAAGCTACGTTCCAAAAAACACACAGGCAAACTTAAAGTTACTTGCTAAAAGTCTTTTATTTCTAATTTAATTACTTTTGTGTTGTTTTTTATACGGAATTTGTCACCTTACAAACACCTTTACACCCAGCTCTAATTACCTTTTTTGGACACCTACATTTAAGTTAACTTTTCACTCTTAATGCCATTTTGCTTACGTTATAGACATAGTTTTGGCAACAGTCTTCACATTTCTCTTAACTCAAATTTCCCAACTATTTGGCACATAACACCCAGAAGGCAAAAAACTTTTCCCCATGTTCAACTATTTCCATACGCTTTTATTGTTGTTTCTGCCTCATGAGTGTATAGTTGTGTGTGTGTGTGTTTGTTGTTTGCCCTGTGGCTGACACATTTACCAGCTGACCACTGAAACCACAACAAACAAATGCAATAAAAATAAATATAAAAATAATTATGACTAGAAAAGTTGGACAACAAAAAGAACTGGAAAAAACCAACAAATTTCCGAAAAATATCCATCATAATTTTTGTTTATTTTGGTTTTTTTCTACATCCGGTCTTGACTCAAATTATACTACAAGTTGTAACAATAACAAAAAACAGAAGTCAAAACCATGACAAAGGCGACACTTGAAAGTGGTTTTAATAAAATGTCTTTGAAGTTGCCCATTTAAAGGAACTGCTCCACTTGCTCCCTGCTCCTTGCGCTGCCCCTGGCAAAGAGGCGGACTGGTCGAAGCCAAGAAGCGGAAGCAAAACGAAAATTATGATAAGGACACAACATAAAAACAGAGAGAAAGAAAAGAATAACTATACAGCACTGAAGAGCATTCATTGAGTTCTACTACTGCTTCTCTTCCTCCTCTCTCCTTTTCGCCCACTCTCCTCTTGAGTGGCTGAGCAGTCATTAAAATGGAACTCGCGCAAATTATGCAGTCCAAAAACAACGACAGCGGCAAAAAACACACACAATTTGAAAACTGCCACTGACATGAAAAAAAAAAAATATAAATAAGGTTTAGGAAAGGGTTTCCGAATGAAAGTTATGGCGGCGAGGGAAGCAAAAAGGCGTAGTAGGGTCAGAAACAGGGAAGGCAGACAAAATATGTCGCCGATGTTAAGTGCTTCATTTAATTAACAAAGTTGACATGAAAGCTTGGCCTTCCATTGGGAAAACCCGCACCTTTCGCTTGCCAATGGCTTTGGCTTCAACTCTTCTTTTGTATACCCTGTGAAATAAGTTTAATTTAGTTTTGCACAGCAACAGAAAGCTATGAATTTTAAATGCTACATAGATTACTTAATTAATTTATTGCCAAGATTGATAAATAATGCAATTTATAAACTCAACCCTAGAAAAAAACTCCTGTTACTTCTTTTAGTTATACAATTATAGGGTATCTTTTGGAAAAAAAACTTTTGTATAGTGCTTTCTTTGCCTTTGTTGTTTGAGCTGCTTTTCTTTGCTTTTAATTGTTTGTGTGTCAGTCAGTCAAACAGAACACGTGGCGTAAACACATTACTCATACGCCAGGTGTGTCATAAGCAACTAAATAAGTGAACTCTTCTTTGCCTTCCATAATTTGATTAGAAATTCAAAAGTTGTGACTTTCGATTTTGCAACGTAATGAAATTTTCTGCAACTTCTACACGTACTCATACTTGCTGTTTGGAGCTTATTAGTTCTTGTTTGTAGTTGAAGTTAATTACAAAACAACAAACTGAAAGTAGATTGCGGAAGGAGGATGGTAGCATAGGTCACATATTGAATTGCGTAGTTTAATTAATAGCTGGACAGCGTCCTCCCTAACTCACTCTTGCACTAACTCCCTCTCGTTCTTTTATCTAACGCATATGTATCTGTTGCTCAACATGTGCTGTATCTTATAGCTACATACGCTGGCAACAGCTGCGCATTTCTCAGCCAAACGTCGGATAAAGTGCGAATGATAAAAACAGGAATGGAGAGCATAGTCGAGTTTACTAGACTGTTAAATACCAGTAAAGTTATTAGCTGACTTTTACGAAGAATTCTACTGCTGCTAGGTGCCTGCTCTGATTCGCTCAGCTTTTGCTTCAGACCTGTGGCTCTGGCTTTTTGGTACAAACTTACTGCACGTCTAGCTCTGTCTGTTGCTTGCTCTTAATAAACCTATTACACTCTTGACACAGGGTATACTAAATTGAAGGCAACAAATCGCACGGCATACACATATGCGTAGTTAAAGTTATCAGCGTCACTTTTATATATTAATGTATATACGCTTTCTCTGTCTGACCTCTTCCTCTTCCCGTCAGCGTCTTTCTTTTTTGTGCCTTGTCATTATATAAGGCCCAGATAGTCGTAAACGCATCGGCCCCTTTATAGTAAACAACGCCATTATTTGCTTTTCATCACTTGCACAAATATGCCACAGAGATTTTGGCTTTTTTTATGTTTGCTTGTTTGTTGTCTTTAACAATATTGACACAAATATGGCAAATGAATACATAAAGCAAATTGCTTAAGTGACCATGGAAATGGCCCCAAAATGAAGTCTCAATGGAGAGTTGGAGATCTCGTTAAAGGTTGTTACTTTCAACAATAAAATACACCAAATGGAAATCGATAAGTAAATATTTGTCGAACATTTGTTTGAAAAAAAAGGATACAATGTTGACTCATAAATTCAAATAATTAGGCCACAAAAATAAGCTTAGTATTTCTAGCGAAAATAATTAAATTAAAGTAAACAAATAAATTTATTTGTGTATAATTTATTCATTTATTTAAAAAATCACAGAGAATTTGGTCCAACACACAAAAAAATCAAAAACAAACTTTCATTGGATTGTAATTAATGTTGTTTACACACAAATAATGAATGACAAATGTAGATATCATAATTAAAAATATGATAGAAAATATTCTACGCATTTGTAATGAGCCAGGTGTAAAAGCAGCACTCACCTGTGTTTATTTGCCTCCTTAATTCAGCTGCACAAATAAAATAATATTTTATTCATTGCATTCGATTTGTGTAAATTATGCAAATAGTTTTGGTTTTTTTTTTTTTCCCGTTTGCCTTTATAATTATTTAAACTATATTGAATTATTTATTTATGTTATGTTGTAATATTTTTTTTATATATTTTCTTGCTGGTTTTTATTGTCGACGGCGGCAGGAGAGAGAACATTCAAAAGCAAACTTAATGTGGCATGCCGAACCTGAACCGATCGTAAAACCAATGGGTTATAGTACTGTAGTGTGTTTGAGTGGCATGTGCAACAGTTTCCGTTGGTCTTTGGCAACAAAAAAAAACAAAAACAAAACCAGAAGCAGCAAAAAAACGACGCTGGCAAAATGGGTTTTTATTTTACGGCCATGGTAATAAAAGGACAGCAGAAAAATTAAATTGCAAGCCGCGCAACAGTTTGCAATTATGTGCGAAATGCAGGATGTGCGGATACAGGACACAGGACACGGCACAGTGGGAAACAGGATATGCTACTAGCTCCACACATGCCACAATTTGCTTTTAATTGTTTTTGTCTACTCGACGCGCCTTCCCGCCCGCGCCACGCCCCTTGTCGCCTCGTTTTTAATTTCAATTTTTATTTACAATTAAATTCATTTCAATTTGGCTTAGTTTCAATTTGAATTCACGTTCATTCACGTAGCGCGCACTTTAAACTCAGCAACGTATATTCAATGGCCATTCATTTAGTCACTTATTCACACAGACGCACTCACATACACACACACACTCGTGGAGAAAGGTGTGTGTGTGTGTGTATTTGTGACTCTTAAACACTGACTGCTGACTCCTATATCTGCAACTGCTGCTGCTGCGTTGTTTGCAACCTTCTGCGACGCCTGCCAACTGCGAACTGAATTGCTCCAGTTTCGTGTTACACCTTATAAAGAGCTGGTGCCTGTCTCCCGTGCTCCCGTGTTATCCTTGCGGACGAGTCCTGCCTGCGACTGGTTGACTGTTTTGTAGCCGTAACTGTCTGCCTGTCTGCGTTCCAGCTGCTTGTGCCCGTTGCTTTGATAAGAACCTGCTCTAGTGTGTGTGTTTGTGTGTGCGTATGTGTAAGTGTGCTTTACGAGAGAGCGAAAACAAAAAGAGAGAAAGTGCGAGAGCGTTAGTCTGTCAACTGGAAGGACTTTTGAGAGAGAACGAATTTGGCGATGTTTCTCCGCGAAGCTTTGACCAGCCGTTAGACAACAGATTTGAATTCTGATTTTGGTTTATAATTTTTGAGTTACTTTTTGAAATTATTCTTCAACTAATTTTCAATAAAAATAGATTTTTTTATATTAAACTACAAATTTACAGCAAAAATCAAAAATTGCATCTGAATTATTTTTGAATTACTTTGATGTTTAATGGATTCAAATTTTCCTTTCATTTAAAATAAATAAATTTTAAACATTCCTAAATTTTTTATGCTTTGTTTTATCTCAAATATCATTTTTTTAAATATCTGTTTTTGGTACTAAAAATCATTGTAATAAATAAAAATTATTTCATTTAAAAACTTTAACCAAATTTTAGACATTATTGTATTATTACAAGTGCTCAATATTCACATTTTATTAACTTGGCCAAACTTCACAGTAACTCGCTGTCTCTCTCTGTCTTTACTTATCTCCTCCTCTCGCTCGCTCTCTCTCTCTCTCTCATCGTTCTACGCATTAGCTATTTAGTTTCTGGGTGTGAGCTTTCATGAATGAACACCCTCCTGTTGCATTTGTTTTTATTGCACAAAATGTAGGTGAAAATCAACCCCATGTTTCCCCCTACTCCGCTAGCCCCACTCAGACGCCTACCCCCAACCACCCAATCGCCTGGCCATGAAGTTCAAGATGAAGGTTATGCAGCAACAGAGCAACACCAACAAAAAACTCCACGTAAAGTTTGAGACCAAATAAAAGCTTTCGCTCTCATGCGCGCTTGCTCTCTCGCTCTTCGTTTTGTCTCTTAGTTGTAATTACTTTGCCGCTCTCAGCGGGTTTCTCTCTCTCATACACTTTTCCTCTCTCTCACACTCTGTCCTGTAGCTGAAACATCGCCGTGTGCTAACATGTTGCTGTCAAATGGCGTCGATTTGTTTTGTTTTCTGCGCTATCGCGCCCTCAAAATTATGCTACACATTTTTTCCCCATTTGATTTCTTGTCCAACTGCATAGCTGGTACGCCCCCTTCCCTTGCCTTCCCTTTGATTCTACACATTTCTCATCTGCGTACAATTTGTGCTATTTCTTAGCATTCCTTTGCCCATTTGACTGTTGTTGTTCGTATCTCCGCCCGTCTTGTGACCCAATTTCGAGCCCTCACGTACACGGCGCTCAGCAAAAGTAGCAGCTAAAGCAGCAGCAGGACCAGCAATCGGAACATCATCTCGAGCAGTCAGAAGCAAAGCTGAGAGCATGCCTGGCATTAAAGGCATTTCGTGTGCCCACAGATTTTACAGTCATTCCTTGCGCCTGATTGGCTTTGTACTTGTGCTTTTTGTTGGCTATCACATTTTAGAGGGGGATTTGAACTGAGGGGGGTGTAGTGAGAGTAACAGAAGCTGATAGCAGGCTAAAGTTCACATATTTGCATAGTGCATGAGGGCGTACTACGTGGCGTATGCTTGATGCCTGGCTAGGCTACTGCCTAGCTGCCAATTACTTGTCAACATGTCGCGCTCCAGCAGCCAACCAACTAACTGTGATTGATTGAGCGAACGTGGTGTATGTTTGCAAGTTTGTGTATGTGAGTATTAGAGTTGTCAAAAACATCGATGATTAAATCGATGTATCGATGGTCTAATAAAACGTTGAACAACACAAAGTTTTAAAAAAAAATATTGGAAAGTCTAGCATTATTGTGTATGTGTGTGTGTGTGTGTGTGTGCGTGTCTGTGCTTTGGACTGTTTCTCTGTAAGTCCAAAAATGCAGCTAGACTGCCTGGCAACCCGAGCATTTTGCGAGGCCCTAGAAATTGAGCCAAGCTTTAACTAAGAAACCCTTTACACTATAGTCCTCCCTCTCCCCCTCGCTCTCACTGACTCTATATTCCTTCTTCTTGCTGCCTTATCAATGTGCAGCCATGCACAACAGCTAACTAGTATTCCTTGGCTTCTTTTTGCTCCCCAATTTGCCACCACCTCCGTTTTTGGACTGTGCAAATGATAAAAGTTTTGGGAGCTTGTCGCTATCTTTTCTTAATTTGACTTGGTCCAGTTGCCAACTTGGCATGTCAATGATGTGAACTTTAGAACTTTGATTGGAGAGCGAGAAAGATAGTGTTACAGTTAGAGGGAGTGAGTGATATAGCAACAAATAAAGTAGTTGAAAAGCAAAGTACGTTAGACGATACTATATTTAGCATTCTTTTAGATGCCAGCAATCCAATGGCAAAAATTGGACGAAATACTAATTGGAAACAGAGAAATGGGGGTAAAAGGGAGAGGGGGAGAGAGTGATACAGAAATGAGGAAGTACAAATATAAAAGAACACACCTGACAGGCAAAACGACAAGAGGTTTTACACAAAATCTCTTCAAATTTTATTTTAAGACAACTGCAAGTCAGTCTAAATTAAGAAATAAAAGCGAAAGAGTTTATGAAAATAACAAACTCGCTTAAAACTTCTTTTAAATAATGTTAATTTAAGGAAATTCGGCACTGCTTTAATACCGCACTTAAACTTAAAGCAAACGGAAACGTAATTGAGAACAGAGAATTCTCCTACCTCCCGGTCTACCTCCCTCGTTCTCTTGCTCATCAGAATGGCATTTGAGTTACCCTTGGGATTTATTAGGAACATAATTCCGCCGGTGAATGCAAGTTAATACCACGGGTAAAGCAGAAACACCTTTTACCTGGAATACAGTAATTGTGCTTAACTGCGTTTTATGCCTCAGTTTCAGTTTCATTTGGCCTGCACAAAAACAATGCACTAGAGCTAAGAGCTGCAACTAAAGCTACAATAATCTCTTTGCCTCCACCCAAAGGGACTAGAATGCAAATGAAATGGGGCTCTAGCAGAAGCTACGGTTACAGCTGAAATGTCAGCTATTTATAAGCCCAACGCACGAGACAGATTCAGAGTCAGATTCCGAACCAGAAACAAAGACAAAGCAAATGCCGGGGGCGACATCAGCAACAAATTGAGAGGAACTTGAATTCCTGTCGAGCGATACAAATCACAGTGACTAATTATGCCTCGAAATTGGAACCTTTGGCTAGCGAAATCTAATCACTCGTGGACTGAGAAAACAAACCGTCAATAAGGTTAGACACGCAATGAGTGGAAACGGTCGTAATTAAAACAAAGAAAAAAGTGAAGCGGAAACGGCTAAATAACACTTCGTGTGTCGTTGCGACTATTGCCATTATCAACAATATGTGTAGCAGGGGGACACATAAATAAACCAGGTCAAAACTTTAAACGCTTTTAGCGGCACTAGAGATGTGCAAGTTTTGGAAAGTACTTAAAACAGGGAATCAAAAGTTTGTTAAAGGAATGACAGACTAAACTTTTGCCCAGGGTTAGTAGCTAAACCCCAAGTACGGCGAACTTTTGTCACTAGTGTGGACTGCTGGCAATTGCTTGTTTCAATATATTTTAATTACAATTCATACTTTTCCCCTCGCATGTCATCTCTAGTGCGACACAGTAAAAAGTGTAGCATACTTTTCAGCGCGAGCATTTAATGTGTGTGCGATAAAACGTCTCGATAGGCTAGTCCAGGTAACAGACTGCCACGCCTCTGTTACCACGGCGGGGCTGTACAAATAACTTTGTTATTGTTGTTGTGGTTTATTTGTCGCTTTTTTTTTGCCAACGTCTCGTTTGCGGCGTCCTTCAAGGGTGTGACCGCATTTGCACCTGAGGTCGGTCACGAAGCAGCCGCGCGCTGCTTTTGTTGTCTGTGGCGCAGTTTAATTAAAGTTTTCTACAAATTTTCGTTGCCTTTTATTATTGCTTTATTTTCGAAACCAATTCCCTTTCCTATTAACCGCCGTGACAGTCTCTGACACCGTTTAGAGACTAAAGCGCACAGCTTGCTGCAGACACTTTAATGCCAACAGTTTCGAGGGACAGAGAGAACAAAAGCAGTGAGCATATAGCTTAAAGATTGTCTAGTTTAATGTTTCAGCAATTCCAATCCAATATTTTAAAAGGGAATTTTCATAAAACTGGCACGTAAATCACTTAAGCGGTCAAACACCCATCAAAAGGAAATTTCGATTGTTAATCGATAAGGTTTTGACCAACTTGAGAGAGTTCAAAACTTTGCAAAAATTGAAACGGGTCTCTGAAGCAATAGACTGTAAAATTAGTGGGAGTATATTAATTTAAGGCAGTCAATACTGACCAATGAACTCTGTAATCGTGGCGTATGCGTGTTATTATGTTTTATATTGTGCAACGCTTGCAACATGTGCCTGCATTTGGAACGTGCAATCAATATAATTTTCATTAATTTACAAAAAGGACGAAAGCAAAATGAAAAGAACCCAAACTCCATTTATTATTAAGCTTTTTGTGCTTTGTTCTCACCGTGTCTGGCAAGTTTTGTCACGTAAATCAATTAGGCAAAGGTTCGAATTCGAGTTTAACTTATTGGATGACAGAGAAAAGTCTCGACTCAGGTTTTACCAGACAACCGAAAATGTAACCAAAAAAGTGTGAAGACAAAAGCGATAAGAAGAGTGCTTAATATATCGTACATATACATATATCTCGTTCTATGTCAATGTAGAGATTGTAAAACAGTCTTAAAGTTGCTTAAACCATAATTCTAATTTATGCCAAAACGACACACCTCGAAAGTTGAGCCCACAAGGTCAGAGCTAATAAAATTGTATTTGGCCTTTATCGAGGTCTGGCGGCCGAGTTTTGCAAAATTCAGCTTATTTATAGCTAGATTTGCTATTTGTATTGGTGTCTTTAGCTTTAAGTCAAAGTCTTAACACTTATGTACTTTTAAGACATGTTTGTCTTTAGCTATTTCTAGCCAGATGTGCCTTTAAATTCTGCCCACACAAAACTCAACTATCTCTAACCAAACACACACCGTTGTCCACTTTCCAATTTGCAGCGAGCAGGCGTCTGTCTGGGCGGGATTGCGTGATGTGACTTGTCTATTACCCACACCTGGAACCCACACAATAATGATCGATGCGTTGACGATGGCAGGCAGAAATTATGACCATTGATATTGAGAACACGCCAATGCCAACAGCCAACGCTAACACCATTGCCAACACAGTGCTTTTGGCCAACTCGTCAAGCAGTTTATGCGAGTCCTCCACGTTGTCAGTTTGCATGGGAATTGGTAATTTTCATTAAATTTATTGACTAATTGCATTTGAACTAACTAATGAAAGCGCTCAAATGCCAAATAAAATGGCAAATTTATCAAAAAACAAATAAATAGGGCTTACATGACTGTTACATACCCTGTAGGTATTCTGAGCAGGGTAGATGAGGCCAACTGTCTGCAGTGACTTCATCTTTCACTTTTTCTGCCTAACAAACTTGTCACACCCTTCCTACAGGGTATTAAAACAACGACTGACCAACACGTCGCATGAGTAATAACAAAATCAATGTAGCAACGTGCCAGAAATTATTATTGAAATGTTAATTTCAAAATTGCTTAGCGACATTGATGGAACAGTTTTGGAACAATGCAAAAGAGTTTGAATCTTATCTAATCTAAATTAATGAAAAGTTTTTAATACTTTTTGCAGTGAAAAGTTGCAAGTTGTTGTTCATTTTACCGATAATTGGCCAACTTTCCCATTAAACGCTGCCAATATTTTTATTACAGAATTATTTAGTTGGCTTTAAAATAATTAGCTTAATTAAACCCTTTTATGTACCTATATTTTTTAGTGTAAGCACTTTTGTTCAACTTGTGCTTGTAGCTTATTATGTGTATTATAAATATTGGCCAAAAGTTATGGCCAACTAATTAGCTCGTAGCAAAAAAGTGGCAGGAAGAAAAGCTTTCACGTTTTGTGCCTGTCTTTGCCTTGAAAGGAAATCCTGTCTACTCTTGTTTGCCTTTCAATGCAAGAGCACATACACGATGTGTATCTATATGTAAGTGTGTGTTTGTGTGTGTGTGTATTGTTTGCTTGCGTTGTGTATCCTACATAATCGCAAGCGCAAGCAGCACAAAAGGCAAACACGGAAACAACTTGTTGCAACTACAACAACAACAGCAAATAATTGTATATGTTTGTGATTGGGTGTGTGTGTGCACAACATCCAACACCGGTGATGAGAGCAAGCTCTCAGCATACGTTATAAATAATTTATATTGTTTGCACATCAGGTGTAAAAACGACATTCTTAGCTCAAGTGAATTGCTCACTCTCCACGGCCATGAAAACTGAACTCAATTATTTATTTAAAAGGCTTGAAATATCATTTCGGGCCCCTTAACTAAATCATAAGTAATCAGTCCTTGAGCTTTTTACCAAAAACTCCACATGTATTAGCCCTTAACCCTGACCCACTGAATAACTTACTAGTAGAAAGTTAGAATTCAAATAGAAATGCTTAAGTTTGGCATATAAAATAAGTTAAAGTAAAGTAAGGTATGAAAAAGGCTTAGTAATAAAAGCTATTAGTCCTTGTGTAACATCTCTGAAACGTTTTAAACATCAATGTTTTTGCCCAGCTCTAAAACAGCGGGAGTTTTTAATTTATGGTATATGAGCGGTTTAAGTAGAGGATAACTCATTGTCAAGAACTCTCAACAGCAGCAATGGCATTAAATGGACCCGCAGGAGGCCACTTACCCAAGGACAATAAAGTCCATAAGCACTTTCGCATATTGCAAATACATAATACAAAAAGCGCAATTGTAACATGAACAAAACATACGTGTAAATGGCGCACAAACAAAGAAACAATGCCAAACAAACAACAAATAAACAAATGGAAAACGTTTCGCATCCGTTCGCGGTAAATGGTAAAAGGGACAAGGAGTGGCTTGTGCGGGAGAGCGCAAAGTTTTGCCTGTGATAATTGAAATGCCGAGTGTCAATGGCGTTTCCGCTAAGCGCTGGCAATCAGACATAGGCACGGCCACGCCCACATGCAGTCCACTTGGGACAAAGCCCCAAGCAAATTCAAGGACAGCGAAACATTTCAAAAACACAAAGAATTAAAAACCCTTTTGTTTTACAAATTGATGTCCATTATCTGAGATAAGCATGAAAAACGGACCCATTTTTTAAATAAATTTAATTTTTGCTCTCCGAGATCAAATGATCGAGCTTGAGCAATCGACATTTATTACTTATTGGCAGCGAGTGGAAAGCGCTGTTTACCAACAGCTACTATCGATATGCAGTTATTTCGAAGCTATCGCACATCTAACCGCCCGCTCATCCCTAAAGTGTAACATATATATGTACCTATCTCTCTCACACACGTGTTGCTTACAATAGTAAATAAAAGTGTTTAGTTTAAAAAATGCAGCGATTTCTGCAAATATTTGGTCAACAGAAATGCAAAATTATTGGCATGATTCACGTGGACGCGCTGCCAGGTGAGCCAAAGCATTGGCAGCACGATTTAATCTAATGCAAAACACTCCAAGGCACGCCACAGTATGCCGGCAAATGGGAACAAACCATCGAGAAGGTCGCGCTCGAGGCGCAGCTTTACAAGGAGCACAGGCTGGTATGTAGGCAGAGGTAATAAAGAGCTGACACTAATGAAAATACTCCTACTCTCCCAGGATGCTGTACTTATAGAGAATATGCATGACATACCTTATGTTCAGGATAAGCAGATAGGTCCCGAAATTGTAGCCTGCATGACGCACGTATCGCAGATTGTGCGCTCTATTCTGCCCAAGGAGACACCCTGCGGCGTGCAGATTCTTGCCAGTGGCAATAAACATGCTTTAGCCGTTGCCAAAGCCAGTCAATTGCAATTTATACGCGCCGAGGGCTTCGTTTTTGCCCATGTCGCCGACGAAGGTTTCACGAACGCGTGCGCGGGTGAATTGCTGCGTTACCGAAAGCAAATCGATGCCGAGGACGTTTTGGTGCTCACCGACCTTAAGAAGAAGCACAGTTCACATGCCATCACCAAAGATGTTAGCTTATTGGAAACCGCAAAAGCAGCACAATTTTTCCTTACCGACGGCATTATCATAACAGGCGTTGCCACTGGCGAAGCGGCGAGTCCGAAAGATCTAGCGGAACTTTCTGGCAAATTGAAAGTCCCGTTACTTATTGGTTCTGGCGTCACCAAAGACAACGTTGATCAATATTTTAACAAGGCAGAGGCGGTTATTATAGGCTCTCACTTTAAGCACAACGGCAACTGGCAGGAGGCTATTGACGAAAAGGCCGTAGAGAGTTTTATGAGCAGCATAAATAATCTGCGACAGTCTGATGAGTAAATTGTTATATTTTAAATTCTAATAAAAAGAATGCAACAAGTTTAAACGCTGCCGGCAATGGCGTATGTGAAGAAAAAAAACACTGTCGCAATTAAAAAAGTATCGATGTTGTGTGGCGTACATCGATAGTTTCATTTTTGAACGCAAATAGATTTTGAATTTAGCCTAAAATGAACAGTTTTTTATTGCATAAAAGAAGCCGCCACTCTATTATTAACAATTTCTTTACCGGGTGAAAATGCAACAGGTTATTAAATCTTACAATCGACATGCCGCCACGGGGCTTCGATTGGCATATCGATTGACGTCGCCGTGACACGCACCAGCGATAGGCTTGTTATTTGACATTTAAACGGACAATTTGTCAATATTTAAAATGGAGCGCTTTTTCAAAATTTTCGGTCCACAAAAGTGTTCCGTCATTGGTATGGTGCACGTGGATGCGCTGCCAGGTGAGTCCTTACCAGAAAGGCATAAGTAGATCATTCTGGTACATCTTCTACCTCGCAAGGCATACCACGTTACGCCGGCAATTGGTAGCAGACTATACAAGAGGTCGCATCTGTACGCTACGGGATCGGGACAAGATCGCATGTTATTAATTAAGCATGTTTTTATTGTGTAAATAAATGAATGTAAATGAAATTGTTGTGATTCAGTGGTGCAATTCTAGAAGAGATTGGCAAAGAAGTCATAGATGCGCTCACGCAAGGATGTGGTTGGACTCTTGACGGCATCAGTCGAGCTGCTACTGGGGAATACGAATGGTTTCTGCTCGTACGCATCCAGCGTATCATCGAATTTGACCCGCTTCTTCTGCGGCTCATCCTGCGATGGCTTCGAAGTCTGTGCTGGCGTTGTCCAGCCACCGCTCTTCTGGCTACCACCGCTGGAACGCAGTGGGTAGAGTATATCCCGAAAGTTGCCATCACCCAGCTCCGCGTCGAACAGATCCTCACGCTTCAGAGCTGTCGGTATGGTGTTGTCCACGTTGTGTGCACGAAAATACGACTTGGAGTCGGAGTAACGACTGGCAAAGCCATAACTAGGATCAGAATCGTTGGTGCTGCCCACTGGTTTGCTGCGCTTGAGTATGCTCTTCACATTGGTCACCTTGTCACCGGTAGCAATCTTTTTGTACAGCTTGGAAATGCGATTCTCCTTTTGCGCTGTTGTGCTCGACGAGCGACGCAGCTGCACTGTGGAAGCTATCGGGGGAGGCGGTGGTGCTGGACGCTTGATAACCGTAGAGGGGGCGGAGGTCACCGTGGCTGTCCTTGGTTGACTGTCAGGAAACTTGCGTTTGCGCTGAAAGCAATGACTTTGCAAGCTGGCAGAGACATCGGCCTCCTCCTCGGAATCGGTGGAACGGTTCTTGTTACGAAAGACTGTATCGTAATCCTGCAGAGAAACAAATAATTATGTTGTGATCTGAGGCCCAATCCATTATATACTCACGCATTTGCGCTTCTGTGGACTCAGGACATAATCCGCGCCGAATTTCTTCATATCCTTCTTGCGTATGGGCGTCCTCTTGCTGGAATCCTTGCGCAGTGTCTTCCTGCACTGCACGTGCAGATCAATGGCATCGCGTATGAATCCTACCCAGGTGCGGGACAGCTGCAGATCATCGCTGCCAAAGATAATGCCATCACTCTGACAAGTTAGCTTGAAATTTCCTGGCAACATTTCATAAACTTTGCACTTCTTGAGCGGAAAGATGCAGCAGCATTCGAGTGAGTTCTCCACTTGTGTGTTTGGCGTACGCTCCTTGATCACCTTGCAGTACATGAAGATGTCCGACATGAGCACGCAGTAACGCTTGATCTGCTGTCCCTTGTGGGTGATCTTGAATAGCATTCCCTCCTTGATCACCCGCCGTGAGGGCTTTACGATGTTTGGCGTGCGATTCACCAGCGAATTCTGCAAGTGGATCAAATACTGTGTAATCTCCTGCTCCTCCACGCAGGAGTTTATGTGCGAGGCGGTGGCCTCAATCTCCTTAACAGATTCTGCAAGAAAACAAGTTAAAGACCATGAATTTTAGTGTGGGTTCCACTCACCTTTAAGTAACTTGTAATCGGCATCCGCTGGACTTGTGTAGAGCAGCACCTGCTCCAGCAGCAGCTTGTAGCGTGGCACACGCTGTATGGGCACAATCATCAAGGAGTTGAGTTTGCGCTGCACCTCCGGACGACTCTCAGTCTCTTCCAGAAATTTACGAAATACCGGATTTTTACTAATCAAGTCCTGCAGTATAAATAGGGCACCGCGATAGTCAAAGGCGTACACGGAGTACAGCTTAAAGAATGGAGCCATTTTTAGAAAAGCCTGAGCCACATTCTCCATATTGGCCTCCAGTTCGCGCAGGAACTCGCCGTTCAGATTGTGTATCATCTCGATCTGGCCAAAGAGCGCCGTATGATTGGAGGCATCGATGATGGCCTGTTCCTTCAGTGGACGCACAAAGAAATTCATCAGTAATTCCAACTGCTCCAAATAGGACTTCTCTGATGAGATGATCTCCTGCACGGCTTGCAGACGGAATCCCATGCGTTTACCTGCCTCCGGATTAGGTGAACCAATTGGACTGCTCGAGTTGCTGTCCAGCATGGAGCAAACTGCAAACGAACAAGATTTGAATTTTGAGACTCCCCTGGCAACAACTTTGAGGCTTCTTTACCTTTCTTACGCGACTTGGCCGTGAGCAAGTTGCGCTCCTGCAAAACTTGTCGCAGTTCGCGACTGAAACTTAATGGCGTACGCGGTGTGTTGCACACGCTTTGGGCGTGGCTCTTTTGTCTTGGCGTAAACATTTTCTCGTAAATTTTGCGATCGAAGAAAATGAAAGGCAACGCGACGCCAACTGCTACACCTGCTGGCGGCTGGGTTTGAAAACGGCCATTCACAACGAACAGCTGCGATCGACAATGAAAGGTATCGGAGCAGCTTACAGCAGCCCTGCGCGTGAGTATCGATAGGTTTTCTAGTTCATAAAATTCCGTTATGCGAGCAACAAGTCCCTGCTCTTGCTAATGCAGCCCTAGTTCGAGAGTGACTGCATCAACAACAAATATATTTTTATACGTGGTCGTGTTTGAACTTGTTTTTTTTTATTATTTGAATGCAGCACACAAAATGCACGCCAAGCTGAGTGAAATGGAGCTGCGCATAGCAGCAGGCCTAAACCAACAGATTGGCAAAGATGCCAACCTGCTGCATAGAGCCTCACTGCTAGTGGACGACTACAAAGATAAATTGAAGACTTTGAGCCAAACCGTGAGTGCAAAAATTACACTTCAATCATAAAAACAAAGCATATCAGCGTCTCAGTATTTGCCGAACAGCTCAACTATGAAGACGTGCAGAATGTGTCCTGCTACAAGTCAGCCTTCCACTGTCAGCAGCAGGTCTGTGACAGCATCGACTTTGAGCTGGAGAAGCTTTCACAATTTGGAGCAAAGCTGCAGCTTAAACTTGCAGAGTGCCAGCCAGCACTGGAGGGCGTAGCGGAGGATCTGCAGCAGGTGCGGCAGCTGCAGACAACCACACAGTATCTGCGCCTAGTGCAGGACATACAGGAGATCAGTGCAGCGCTAGGAAATGCCATCAAGGGCAAGGATGAAGCCAAGTTGGTGAACATCTATCTGACGCTCTACGAGGGTAACGACAGTGAGCACAGTGTGGTGGGACGTCTGCATGCCATCAAGGCGCCCACACTGAAATCCTTTGCCAACAGCACAGCCATTTATTGGCATAAGCTGCTCATGCAGCGTCTGTCCACAGAATTCGAGGCAGTGCTCAAGAACTTACGCTGGGCACACATGGAGCAGCAGCCACTCAACTACTCACCCAGTCGGGACACTGCCAAGGCACAGCTGCTGGCGGAGTACATGTTTCTCATTAAATCCCCAGCGGAGCAACAGGCGTCACTGATTAGCATCACGCCCAGCATTGTGTGTCAACCCATCAGTCCAGTGGTGCAGCTGCTACTGGCTCCCTATCGTCAACGTTTCATGTTTCACTTCACTGGCACCAGGCAGACGAATCGTTTGGACAAACCCGAGTGGTTCTACACACAGATCCTCAACTGGGGCAAGCAAACCCATTTCTTTGTGGGCAACACCTTCCAACCAAGCGCCATGAAGGCCGGTAAGCTGGATTACAATCTGCGGGTGAGTTTAACTATGGAAAAGCTGATTTAGTGCTAACAGACTATAATCCTTAGCTGGAGTTTGTGCGCGGTCTGGTGCAGCTGAGCATAGAGAAACTGGCGGTGGACATTGAACAAATCGCACAGGATGAGAATCTTTTTGCTCATCTGGTGGATGAGACCTTGGCCTTTGAGGCCGAGCTGTGCGAGACATTTGGTTATCCCGCCAGCTTTCCCAGCGCCATCTCCGTGCTCACACAGCCCAAGTATCTGCTGCGCTGGATAGCGCTAGAGGAGCAGTGTAAGCGCGTCCAGAAATCAAGCAAATGCAATCAAACTAAACTTAATCTCTTGCCCAGTTTGTGCTGACAAGATGGATGACATACTGCTGGCTGAGGCGCCCTTCCAGCTCATTGATCCCATTACATACGAGGATGATCTGAAGATACCACGCTGTGCGGATCAGTTCATGCGCCTGCTGGAGGCCATTAAGGATCGCTATTATGGCTTAATTCAACCAGGACATCAGCTTCAATTCCTGCAGCTGCAACTGGGCTTAATTGACAGCTTCCGTCGGCGTCTGGTGCAGCTGCACAGCATTGGTGCCGTGCCCAGTCTGGCCGTGCTGAATGCCATCAACTATCTGATCATGGTGCTCCGGGAATGGGGCGAAAATGTCCACTACTTACATCTACACGCAGCGCGGGCCGGACCCAATGCCAGCGAGATAAACTCCGTGTTTGAGCACGCGGTATCCGAACTGGAGCACTGGACACGAGAGTTAATGAAGAATCTGGCAAGCAAAGCGGTCAACGAGATGAAGGCAAAGTCTATGAATTATCGTCACGACTGCTGGTCCAGCATGCCAGAACAGAACAGCAAAGAGCCGTTCATACTCTCGCCAAGCGGTGGTGAAATGTTCCAAGTGCTGGTCACTTTGCTGCACAATCTGGAGCGTGAAATGTCTGCGAATCTGTTCAATCACACGCTGCGTCTGATAGCAAAGCAAATCGACGAATTCATGCTAGAGAACATGGTGATGAATACGCGTTTTTCCACAGCTGGAGCAGCACAATTTAACTACGATATGACGCTGCTCTTCGCACTCTTCGGCCAGCACACGAGACGACCCGAACTGCTCTTCAAGCGGTGAGTCATCCACTCTTCTACTGACCGCTGGGCCAAACCATTGCTAATCTGATAAATTTATTTATTTTCACAGAATTCATGACGCTTGCAAATTGCTGACGGCAGCGCGAGGAACAGCTTTGCTGCTGCTGGAAACGCTGCGTGGCAGTGGCCAGACGGCGGAGGAGAAAGCAAAGCCGCTGCATGAACTACGCGTGCTCAGCCTGGACAGCAGGCAGTGCATCGAGGTGTTGGAGCGACGAACAGACATTAAAATGTTTTAGGCCAAAACAAAATAAAGCAAACGTTGTCACTTTGTAAATGAACCAAATTGTGCTTTAAAATAGCTGAACGAAGCAGTTTTGACACTTTCTTTGTTAAGTTAGTCATGCTTTGTGTTGTTTACTATCATAAATTATTGTTTTTGAGCAGCAAGACGGTTTTCAGTTGGAGTAAAAGCTGATGAATCAGTTAGTGGTACATGTTTCAGCTTCGCAGCTCTTGATTATTAGTGGCCACATTGATCAGGCAGTGAAAGAGTAGCAGAAAGAGTCTTATAGCTTGTTCAAAATGGTCTGAGCTTGGTTGTATACAATTTTCAGGTCTGTAACTCATTCCATTTAGTAGCCACGACGATCAGTCAGTTAGAAATATTTAGACTCTTAGCTAATCTTTCTTTAAACAGCCAATTAAAGCAGTAAATCGGATATAATTATGAAGTTTTTCCTTTGCAACCGATCTACCCTATAGCTACTATATGTTACAATAGCCCCATATCGCAAAATGGAGTAGAAACAACTGCAAAAGACCCAGTTCTATCAATAATTTAAAATCTTTTCTTTTTAATGGAATATCAGTGATAAATTTATTGATTATAAAACATTTTTTTATTGCTGCCTAAATAGTTAGTTATTCGTTTTGGGCATTTGTTTAACATTTAAAATTTATAAAACATTTACTACATTTAAATTTACAGTTTAGACCAAAATAAAGTTTCAAAACATTAAATAACGTTGTTCACGTATTAATAATTAATAAATTGCTCTAAAAATACATAGCGTTAAATTAAAAATATATTTATACATATATATATGTGCTTGTGTTGTGTGTATGTGTATGGTGTGTGCGGGATGTGTGTGTGTGTGTGTGTAAACAAAGAATTCCATTTAGTAAATACCAATTTGCGACTAAATATGCGCACATCACATTATAATCAATAATCAAATGATTAATCAACCAACAGATATATGTATATATATATATATAAGGAGCCAACATCGTTGGGTTTCCATTCATGAGCCAAGAAGGCGCCCGCATTTGAGATTATCTCGGTTCGTGGTCAGAGCTGCGGGAGCTGTAGATACAATGGGACCAATTTGTAGTTGTGGTACGCCCCTTGAAACTTTCTCTTCCTCCTCCCTTCGTGACTCTCTATTCAAAGTGCTGATACGTTAACGTGTTGACATAGTTAGCCCGCTGGGCAGGAGACATATTGAGATTGCCACGATGCTTCTTGTCGTAGCCCCAGATCACACAGCTGCAAATTAACGCAATGGTTAGCCAACCAATGAAGAACAACTGCACCCACGTATGATCGTCTTTGCTCTTGTCGGCTATGATGCCAGCAAGGATTGTGATCACAGCCAGGCCGAGATTCTGTACGGACTGACAGAAGCCGTAGGCTGTGCCCAGCTGATACTCGGGAATGATAAGTGCGATCAGTGGCCAAAGACTGGCGGCAAGCATGGAATAGGATAGACCCATGATGATCATGCCCACATATGGATTCAGTTGAGTGAATGTAAGCAGCAAGTGTGCTCCTATCGTTGTGGTTGTGGCCGTGAACACCCATGACACATTCCTGCCCACTTTATCGATGATGTAGCCAAAAATGGGCGATGATATAGCTGCAATCAGATACACCAACGAATCCACCGTATTCGCCTGCGACTCCGTGTAATGGAATCGATCCATAAAGAACTTCTGGCCGAGGGCAATGAACGGAAAGATGGCCACATAGTAGGCCACACAAATGACGGAGACCATCCAGAACGGTGCCTTGAAGGTGAACACATCGGTCAGCTTGGGTATCACACCGGATGGATTGTTGTTGCGCTGCAGTATACGCTCCGCTCGCTTGTCCATGCAGCCCAAGATGAGGGCACACACCATGGACATGACACAGGTGAGCGTTGCCAGCAGCAGGACTACACCAAGTGCCTGATGTCCCTGGTAGAACTTTGACACATAGTCGTAAACGGGTTGCATGACCCAAAAGTTGACGGTACTTCCAAAACGAGCCACCGACAGCTGCAGACCAAATACCATGTTCAGTTCCTTGCCCTTGAACCACATTACCGCATAGCTGTTCTGTGCCACCGCCAAGGATTCGGCGCCAATGCCGAAAATAAAACGTCCAAGTATCAACAGCCAAAAGGCGTTAAATATGCCGCCGCAGGCAAAGAGCAGCTGACCCACCAGCAAGATTAGCATATAGATAATCGTGCCCAGACGTATACCAAACAGACGATCGATCAGGAAGCCGCCCAAGAAGCAAAGCACCACATTTGGCCACGAGTAGATCGAATAGATAAGCGTGAATTGCGTCGAATTCAGATCCAAATCCCGTTTAAAGACCGTCTGTAGGGCACCGGGATTATCGTAACAGAAGTATGATCCAAAACCGAGCAGGCACATAAAGATTAGCGCCAGAAAGCGATGCCCTCTGCTCGAAGGCACACAACAACCGCTCGATGGCAATGCCAACTCATTGTCCTGGCGTCCACGACTGCCGCCTACTGAATTCTCTTCCTCCGCTGTGGGTGACACCTCCTCGTGGTCCACAATACGCTCTTCATCCTCGCGAGCCATGACTTAAGGGCTCCACAGTCGTTAATGCACTGATCGCGCTCGTTTCGTTTATCCGTTTTATGACCCACAGAACAAAGGGCGAGTTTTCAATTGATATCGAGTTTGTTTTCGTACTTTTTCTTCTGTTTTCTGCGGAATAAAATAAATAAAAGGAATGCAAAATGCCGTTGTATCTGGTTGCACACACACACAAACACATATGTATACACGGACGCACCCACACCAAAGCAATTCTATCGTTCCACTTCAGTGTTGACATTTCAGCTCTTTTTTCTAACTGCTTTTAGCTACTAGCCCAGCTGTTTTCATACATGCAGTCAAAGCTGCTGCCTCAGCAACAAATTATGAAATTATTTTATTATCAAAACAATTATTTAGATTAGCAAAAAAATAGTTAATGCACCAATTTAAAATTATTCATTTACTCATTATCTGCAATCAAAATGGGCTTTTTTTATTGTTGTTTATCTGTGTTTAGTCCACGAATTTCGGACAACACTGTTCTTTATGTCAGTGTGTGAGTGGTAGAGTGCTTGTTTTTAACTCTTTTGTCTGCTTTTATATTGTTATCTCATTCGTTTTTGTTTACTGTACTCTGAGCTCTTTGTCTATCATCATTTCAAAGTTGATTATGCATGTGTGTTTGCTTGTGTGTCTGCATATTAGTTTTACGCGTTAGTTTGTTATTGCTTTTGAGTGCTTATCACTGTTTCACAGTCTAGTTGCAATTGAACTTACAGATCTTTTAATATTGTATACAACGCACTTTATTGAGAGCAGCACCTGATCGTTGTTAGCGTACAAATAAAACTAAATTTCAATTTTGATTTCTCTCCTTTACTTTGCGCTAATTAACGTTAATTGCGTATGACACGGTGATGACACGAGACAAAATACAACTATCGAAAGGTAGATATCGATTATTGGCGTAGTTAACATGGCAGGGCTGAATAATAAATTCCAGAATTTTGTCAAATTAAATTGCTTACAAATAGGTTTTAATTGTTATAGAGCGCCAAATGTGTTTTGAATTTAGTTGTTTTATAAAACAGATAATTATTTTGTGTTAACCAGCTAATGTTTACATTGTGAAATAGTGTTGGTTAGTTTTGCTGCCCTGGTCGGCGGCATTCGCATGTTGTGTTTAGATTTGTTCTGCCTGCCATACATAAAATGTATTTAATTATATAATCAAAATAAAGAAACATTTGGAAGTTTTCGGTAATGGAATCGATTGATACTAGCAAGCGCAAACCAAGACGCACTCAAGGCACACCCTCATTTAAATATCGCAATCGTTTCGCTTATGCTTTGCTTGCCGCCGGAACGCTCATCTTTGGAATTTGGAGGTAAGCAACGAAATTAACTACATAAAAATGAATAAAACCTATTGCTGTACTTAGCTTAACGCCCATGCAACGCATTGCCAACGAGAGAATCACAAAATCTCTCGTTACACAAACTGAGCAGGAGAAGGATCGTCGGGCGTTGTTTGACTTTGCGGCCCCGCGACCAGGAGCCTTTATCCGAGAAGCTATCAAGGAGGCAGAGGAGCTGCAAAAGGAGCGCTGAGATGGATAGAGAGACGCGGCGGGCAAACTTCAAGAAACTACAACAACCCGCAACCACAAAGCTGCGGTAGGTAATAGCCTAAAGATTATAGTCCAACTGATGTTGACCAATAAAATGTTGTAATCCGTGGAAATAACCTTTGTTTTCTTTGTTTTCTAAAGCACCACAAGAAGTGGCAAGGCAGTGACAGCCACTACAACGCTCTCCGAGTACTTTAATTCCCAGGAAACACAAATAGCTTCACAGGAAGCAGAACAGAGGCCTGTGCTGCCAGAGAACCCAGCCAAGGATGAGCCCTGTGGAGAGCCAAAGAACAAAAAGTGTCGTGAAAGGCAGGACACTAAGCCCGCCACCCAGGCCAAGCCGAAGAAGGCGCCTAAACTCAAGTCTGGAACTGCGACACGTCGAGGGCGCGGAACTGGACGTGGCCGGAGTAAACAGCAGTCAAGCATTAGTGATTTCCTGCGGAATGAACAACTCTTTGCGGAGGTCACTGCCCAGCACTGCCTGGCGGATAATTTCAGTCCAGATGACATTGAAATGGCGCTGGCGTTGTCCAAATCCGAGGCAGAGAAATATGGCGTCTTGCGACTAGAGGATACATTGGATAGGGAACAGCAGGAGAACGAAGTGATCAATCTGCTGGATAATAAGGCCAATGATTCCACTGAGAATGTACGCAGGAAGTTGCAGAAGTATGGCTTTCGGACAGCAGCCAAGGAGGGTGAGTTCAAAGACTCAATCTAATCTCCGAAAGAAATTTTAAAACGATTCCTTTTAGATTACCAAATGCTTTCCATTGGTGTCATACCGAGCACAGGAGGAAAGCGTGGTAAGCGCTGTAAATGGGCCAACAAATTCACGGCGCTCACACTGCGTGTTCCGGAGGAGCAGCTCAAGAAACGGGACAACAAGGTGGCTGCTCTAATGGCTCAACAGGTGCGCACAAAGCTGCCCACGGCACAAGAGCTACAAATTCCACCCTGGGAACTAATCAGCACACGCCTGGAAGCGCTGAAACCAACTGCTCGGATTACTCATGAGCCTGGCGAGGATTCCTTAACGAACCTCAGTGCTTATTATGTGGAAGAACTCTTCGAAGTCAGTAAAACGCCAGCGCATCATTTGCTGAAGAGCTTTGGGGCCATACAAGGCAGAGACTTGTCCCCAAAGCGACCTAGTCAAGCGAGTCTGCTCCGCCAGCAGCGACTGGAAAAGGTCTACGCAGAGCTGGAGGCGCATTTTAGTGGAGTAGAAGTAGCAGCAGTGACCAGTGCAGAGCAGGCGGAGTTGGATGAACTGGAACTGCTGGTAGCCGACAACATGGTTGAGGAGACGGAAAAGTCTTTAAGCGTGCAGTCTAGTCCAACGAAGGAGCCGCCGGACAAGCGTGCCAGAATGAACGAGGAGGTGGAGGAGATAATGATTGAGGAAGGGGAGCATGTGGAATCTAGTAACTTAGGTATACAACGGAGCAGGATAACAGAGGAAGTAAGTAGCTCAGCTGCACACCTGGAGGGGATTACAGAGGAGAAGGAGAACGTGGAACTGAGGACTTCAACCCTACAGCTGGATAGGATCACCGAGGAGAAGGAGCATCTGGAACTGAGGACTTCAACCCTACGTCTGGAAAGGATCACCGAAGAAAAGGAGAATTTGCCAACAAGTAGCCCAGCTCCACAGCTGGGGAGCATCACGGCGGAGGAGAATCCTCAGACAAGTAACAATTCCCTACAGCCGGCCCACCGAGTGAATACCGAGTATAGGAAAGTTCTGCCCCAATGTAGCTCATCTATTCCCACACAAACAAGGCGTTGCCCTTCACCCGACTTGTTCGCCGATTCCGATGGGTCAGAGGAGGAGTTGATAATCCCCGCGAGCCTCGGCGTTGTTCCAAACTTTTCGCTTAGCGTCTACAAGAACACCACCAGCAAGGACATTAACTGCTACGAAATCTACTCCAGTGATGAAGGTAAACAAAAGCAAATTCTAGAAATTGTCCGCCAAAAGTAACGAATTTTCCACGTTTCCATTAGTGAAGATGCAGCCAGAGATAACAGTGGAGCAACAGGCAACTAAAAGTGATTCTCCACAGTTCTTAGAGAGTTTTGTGGATCTCACACAGGAGCAGGATTCACCCGAGCTGTCGCTAAAGGAAAACTCGGAAAATTCGCTGTTGGAGCAGCCAATCTTTGACTTGAATGATGATGTGGATGAACTTCACTGCACGCTGTCCCAGCTTATAGACAAGAAAGTTGAGAATTGTGTAATCGCTGACGAGTTGTTATCCAAATACGCCTACAAGACGGAGGAGCAGCAGGATCAGGAGAAGATGAGTTCAAATCTCAGTTCCTTAAGTTTAAACAAAAGCGGTTCCAGCGCTTCATCATTCCAAATGCCAAGTGATAGTGCAACTGGCTTCAAGGACACCACTACAACTTCCGCAACATTCCTATCTGTTTCCAAGGAGCATTCACCAAATTTACCACGCAGTTTCAGCCTCACACAAACTCCAAATTTGGAGCACAGCTTCAAGAGTCCCTTGAGCCGCAAGAGCAATTCCTTCACGGATAAATCCCTTAGAGACATTCATAAGAGTCCCCTAAGCCGGCAGAGAAACAACTCCCAGACCGATGCCAGCATTGATTTGACTCAGGACAGCGGGGAGGAGGATGAGCCAGAGGAGGATGGTGTACTGCTCTCCGATGACGAAATCAATTACTCCATTTGGCAGGCGGACAAGACGCAGCGTAACCAGGAGCAGGCACTCCAGGATGAAGTCTGCATTTCTCCACTAACGAAAAGGAAAACGATGCCATATTTTCAGACCCTCGAGGATTTGGATGCTTATCTGGACACGTCGCCCAAGCAAAACGAATTGAGTCGGGAGCGTGCCCAGTTTGGTATCATGGATGCAGTACCATCGCAACTATTTACGCTCTCCCAGCTGCCTAGCGAGACGGCTGAGGCATCACCAGTGCACATAGACTGGACGGAGGCATCCTTCCTAGACACACCCACGGAGCTGCCCATGAAGCGCTACTCCTCCAACAGTCACAAGTTTAAGGAGCTTTTGGATGGAGTTCAAAACGTTCCTCAGGCAGCCGATGATCTGGATGAATTTGATCGACTGGTGTTTCAGAATGCTGCATCAGAGGCAGCGCTGGACACGGTGCCAAGTGGAATGGATCGCTTGTTACTGGGTGAGATTAACGTGGACAGTTTACCGGAGTTGGCGCCGCCAGCACTGCCGTCAAATCCGCCGGTGTTGCCTGACAAGCCGGAGCAACTGGAGGTCAATGGACAATTGTACACAGTGCGCGTCTGCACGTCACCCAAGCCAGACTACCGGCACATGTCGGAGGCGGAGTTACTGCAGCATTTGTACAAATACGGAGTAAAGCCGTTGAAGCGTAAACACGCCGTAAAACTGCTGGAATTCATTTATAGTCAAACGCATCCTGTTATGCTGCCACTAGAGGAAGCTCAGGGGCTTAAGGAGTCTCAGGCACAGATGGAATCTCAGCCAGCAAAGGGATCGCAGGCACGGAAGGAATCCAAGGCACTGCCCCGCTCCAAGTCAACGCCTGTGGTCACCGGCAAGAGCAAGACAAAGCCTACTCTTCCCACAGATTGCCCATTGCCCAGCACTTCCAGCGTGGAATCCGCATTAACGTACAAGTTCCGTGATGGCAGTGGCCACGAGCTCCTCCGTTTCTCTGCTGCTGTGCCGCCAGCGCTCTGCGACGACTTCGAGTGCTATGTGCTCCAAACGAATGTGACCAAGAAGACGCCACAGCCCCTGCTCCCGCTACACATTGCCTGGCACAACCTGATCTGCGCCAATCCGAGTCTGCATGAGAGTGTGCTCATGTTTGAGCCCATCGATCTACAGGAGATCTATCAGTATTTAAAGCAGATGGGTCATCGCTATGATCCAAAGGATCTCAAGTGCTTCTTTGACCGACGTTGCATTATATTCCGTTATGAGCTGGCTCCGCCTACTGCCCAAAACCGTCACGTGCGCAAGAAACCCAAAAAACCGAGCTCCAAGTTTTAAAAACAAAAGACTTCACCTTATACTTAAAAATTGTAATTTTTCCAAACATTGTTATTAGCCATTTATTTTTGGCCTTTTGTAATTATGAAACGGTGAATTTTTCACTTAGAAATACACAAATTTATTTCGTTAACCGTTTAAAAATTATTCAAAACTTGATCGATGGTAGTTTCCAAAATGTGGTCAATATTGGGTGAAGGAATGGGTTCGTCCAGCATAAAAATTTCATTTCTCATATATTTGTCTATATACTCGAAGCGTCGTTTGCCGGAATGCTTCCGCTTGAGGTAATTCTCACATTTCTCCGCAATTCTCTCGGATAGTTCGTCGATATTCTCATCTTCGTATGTAGGATCCGTTAGAAATTTTGAGCATTTTAGAAACGTTTGCAGGCAATTCATTTTTCTGTTGTGAATTTCAAGTGAAAGTTATTAATTGTCAAAAACTACTACATTAAACTAAATTTACACACTGAAAAAACAATGTTCTTTTTCAAAAAGAGCTTTCAAAAAAAGATCGTTATTAAATTCCTGTGATTAAAAGTGGGAAATAAAATACTGGTGGCATCGATAAGAGTGGCAAATGCATCTATCGTGTTTTGTAACTATCGCGATATCGATGTATCGATTTATCGACGTGCTCACATCCCCACTGAAATCGTGAGCAATTTTTTGTTTCAATACCAAAAACCTGAAGCTCTGAACTGAAGCAAAGCCTGCCTAAATCAATTTTTGTGCAATCTCAGAAAACAACAAATCTAAATAACAACAAGTGTCTGCCAAGTGATTTGTTAAATTGTTATTAAGATTACGGAAAACAAAAAGCAAGCTTGGTGCTGTGTGCGTAACGGTGTGTGTGTGTGAGGAAACAAAGTGATAGAGAGAGGGAGAGTGAGTGCATAATTTACAGTTGGCCTTCCCCACACAGGGCACAAGCAACAACAAAGGCAGGCATCGGTAGACGACGACCCACACACGCTTACGCACACACACACTTTCACGCGCTCACGCATACGCACACAACAAGAATATATATGCGCATAGATTGTGCGATACCTGAACGTGAGTGCCAGTGCGTTTGTCACCAAAAAATTAACAATCAAACAAGAAAAAAAACAGGCTATAAGAAGAAGCAGCAGCAGCTTCACACACTCCCGCGCGCTTAAATAACAATAACAACAACAATTAACAAATGGGACTGCTTCTGTCACGATTATGGCGAATGTTTGGCAACGAGGAGCACAAACTGGTAATGGTTGGCCTCGACAATGCGGGCAAAACAACAATACTGTATCAGTTTCTAATGAACGAAGTCGTTCACACCAGTCCCACGATCGGCTCAAATGTTGAGGAAGTCGTCTGGCGGAATATACACTTCCTCGTCTGGGATTTGGGTGGTCAGCAGAGTTTACGCGCCGCCTGGAGCACCTACTATACAAATACGGAGCTGGTCATAATGGTCATCGATTCAACGGATCGTGAACGCTTAGCGGTCACGAGAGACGAACTCTATCGTATGCTCCAGCACGAGGATCTGAGTAAAGCCAGTCTACTGGTCTATGCCAACAAGCAGGATCTTAAGGGTTCCATGTCGGCGGCAGAAATATCTCGACAATTGGATCTGACATCCATTAAGAAACATCAGTGGCACATACAAGCATGTTGTGCGCTGACCGGCGAGGGACTATATCAGGGATTAGAATGGATCGTTCAGCGCATCAAGAATAAATGACAGACAGACAGCAGACACAATCAGATCGATCGATCCGATGGCGCTAGTTTATAGTTAATGAATTAATTTTAGACAAATAAATCAATTTTTATATAGACGTGTAAAGACATCTGATTTTGAAAGCGTTTTGCGTTTTCCGAAAAGTTTGTTAAACGATGAAAGCGATAAAAACGAGCCAAGCCAATTTTTAAACAGTGCTTTTTAGTTATAAACTTATGCCTTTTGTGAGTCCCCCCAGAACCCCTCAAAAACCCTTTCCTCAAAAGAAAAAAAAAAATATGATTATGTACTATATATGTGTATTAAGATAATGCTAATGTTATGATCTAAGAAGCAGCCAATTAATAACTTCCAAATAAATTTTATAAAATAAACAAAGTTTTATTTTGTCAAAAATTGTTTCAAAGTTTACAAATACAGAATTGGACGTATATATTTACTGTTATTCTGAACTGAACAATGGATTTATAATAATTGACATCGTTAAATGTGTGAGATTGAGATTGTTTTTGTTTTTCTTTATCTTTTTTGTACTCTAGCCACCAAAATAAAAAATTATACAATAAAAATAAACGAAGATTACATATATATTAAATACAAGTTTATATATGCTACTATAAATATGATTATGTGTTTGTAAAGTGTATAAATTATGATGACGAACCACAAAATTAACACTTTTCTTTAGGATTAATAAACTATAAATACTAAAATTATAGCCACATGAAAGTTGATCACAAAATAAGAATAGGAAATAAAAAAATAAATGACAAATATAAAATATATCAGTTAAATAACGTTAAGAGAGATGTCTTATGTTAGATTGCACGAGCTGCTGCAGCTCTTGAGGGGCTTCCCCTGTCCCAGCTGCACAGTGCTCTCATCCATGGCTTGAACATTACTCGTGTCGTGTTGTCGCTGAAAGAGAAAGACGTGAATGAGTAAAGTAAAACAGTTTTGGTAATAGGTTGCTTAACATTTAAAAGGTAAGGTCATTAATACTGGGTATATTACAGTCTGTTAAGCTCTTCTACCTTCAATTCAGTGGCCAGACAGCGGAAGGCATCTTCGACATTGGTATTCTCCTTGGCAGAAGTTTCCATAACAAAAAGAATTTCAGGTATATATTGACACATTTGGCGCGCCTCCTCAAAGTCCACCTCGCGCTCCTCCTCAAGGTCACACTTGTTGCCTATCAAAATGATAAGCACATTGGAAGCCGTATATCTGCGCACCTCTTCAATCCATTTCTGCAGATTAGCGAATGTTGATCGCTTTGTGATGTCATAAACTGTAAAACAAGCAACAAAAAATTTGTATGCCAACAATTTTTGTGGTAATTGGTGTCATTTCTACCACTGTCATGACTGATAAGACTCCAGAACGAATGAGGCCTGCTGTTAAAATCAGTGCAACGACAATAAAATGTGTCGAATGGACATTAAATGTGAGAGAACGACTGTAAGAGACCCTGTAGTCAACTTATATTATCTTTCGCAAGCGATTTTACAGTTTTTATAGTTTCTACATACTTCGCACAACTTCAAATACAGGGTCCTACTTAAGCGCATGCCTTCTTATCATCAAACAGACCATGACAGTGGCACAAAGGTTACGATAACGTCCTAATTCGTTAGCATGACAAACTAGGTATGGGCGTTAACAAAAACTGGGGTTTACTCACCTATTATGACGCCATTGTTGGCTCGATAATAGCTCTGTGTAATGGTACGGAATCGCTCTTGCCCAGCCGTATCCCAGATTTGTAACTACAACAACAACATTTAATCAGCTGTTCAACGCAATAAAAAAAAAATGCTTCATACCTTGACTTGTTTGCCCTCCACTTCAATGGTTTTCATTGAGAAATCCACACCAATGGTATTCCCGTGCCGCTCCACATAGTTGCCGGTCTTGAAACGTTGTAGAATTGATGTTTTGCCCGTGCAACAATCTCCGATTAGCACGATTTTAAATAGAAAATCAAAATTCTCCTCATTCGGCAGTGCCATTAATGTTTGTGGATTACGCGCCGTCATTTTTGTTGTTATTGCTCTTTTCCAGCCACTAGAGAGCTGCGCCTCCTGCCCACGGTGGTGCTGCTGCTGGCGACTGTGGTGCAAATTAGTTTTTGCTTTGCATGGAAACTGTTCAATTTTATAATCGAATTGTATGATAGCAAATGGCAAATGCGTTGCACAAAGACTCTGTTGTTGTGTGCTCTGTACACATTGCCACAAAGGGTATCTTCACGCGTTAGTATCACACAGTCAAGTACGTTGCTAAACAACTAAAGTATTGGTTAGCTATATGCACACATATTATTAATCACTTTTTGTATAAACTCAAGTTGCTTGCATTGTTTTTAATTGGCTTAAATTATTACTGTACTTGACTTTTGACACCATAGGGTATTTTGGCGTCTGCAACAGCTGTGCGCTTGGTCCGCGATGTTTGCAGGTGTGTGTCAGCAAACGGCGTTATGCAGCACTGCCCAAACAAACGTTTGTCAGCACCAATTTTGTTTGGCGCGCATTTAAAAAACATAAAGTAAAAATTATGCTTGTAAGTTGAATAAAAAACATGTTTACAGTTTTTTGTTTTTAATAATTATGTGCTTAATAAAAATTAATTATAGCTATCAATACTTACAATTATGGGCATATTATTATCATATTTTTATGTGCACGATTGTGTGCTGTTATCAGTTTTTTAATTATTTTCTTGGCATCGCGTTCGTGATAGTCATACAAAGATTGTTATTATTAGCATAAGAAATGTCTGTGTATACTTAATGTAGACGACGTTATATATAATTATTTATATATACATAAAGCGGGTGCCGTGTTTAATTTAAACTGAGATTTGCAGCTATGTCTCAAATGACTTGTAGACGCGCCTCAGCTCAATTGTTAGTTTATTTCAATTGAAATTGAAATTCTTTCTGTGGTTTGTAAAAGCTCGGCTCCCCAACGAAGGAAAGCTTCACCGGCTTTGCTTTCAAGAAGCCTCAAAAGTTTTCACTCGCTGCAATAAATACTACTGCCGGTATTACACCTATTTCATTAAAAGTTTCCTCTCGTGCCGGCAAACATCTGAGTTTAAAACTAAAACCAGAATGTCCAAGTTGGTGCTCTATGGCATGGACATAAGTCCCCCAGTACATGCCTGTCTGCTGACTCTGCGTGCTCTCGAGCTGGAGTTTGATTACGTTGAAATTAATCTGGCTGCCGGGGAGCAACACAACGAGGAGTTCCTTCAGAAGAATCCGCAGCATACTGTGCCACTGCTAGACGATGGAGGTGCTCTCATCTGGGACTCCCATGCCATCTGCTGCTATCTGGTGGACAAGTATGCCAAATCGGATGAGCTGTATCCCAAAGATCTGGTGAAACGTGCCCAGATCAATCAACGCTTGTACTTTGATGCCAGTATACTCTTCATGGCCTTGAAAAACATTTGCACGCCCTTCTTCCGCCAGAATTTAACCATTGTGCCGCAGGAAAAGATCGACAACGTACGCGATGGCTATGATCATCTAGAGACTTTCCTGGGAGACAATCCCTATGTGAGTGGAGATTCTCTAACCATCGCTGACTTCTGCTGTGCCGCTACAGCCTCCTCGCTGCCTGCGTTCCTGGCGCTGCAGCCGGAGAAGTATCCTAAAATTACCGCCTGGCTGGAGCGCTTGAGTGAGCTGCCCTATTACCAGGAGGCCAATACCGATGGCGTTGAGAAATATTTCGCCCTTTTCAAAGATGCGCTGACAATTGTGTAAACATAAAACTAAACAAACATTCAAAAGCAGTTTGCTCATTTTATTAAAATACAAATATATTTTATCGATAACTTATTGTACTCACATTTATCGTTTGTTATGCTTCATTGCCCAACATTGTTTTAAGCTGTTTGCTAGAACACGCCGCCTTTTAATGTATTGGCCGTTAAAATTAAAATTTCTTTTTTAAACTTTTCACAATTGAATAAAGATTATTTTTTATTTAACTGTGTATTTGTAAATTTAATAATAACAAAGTGTGTGAAAACTCCCAACTGACGTGCTTATACGGTATTTTCTGTATCGGTTGTCATTTTATTTGTAATATAGCAGAGACAAACAATACAAGTGTTTGATTGTACCTACAGTCAGTCTAGTAACTATTTTGACAAAGAAAAAAAGGCGAAACAACGCTATTTCCCAAAAGTTATAACATGTGAAGGGATAAATGGTTTAGTAAAAGAAATAAACATTTCAAATAAAATAGTTATTTTTCTTTACAAAACACTTACTTGAGTCACTGTATAGCAACGAGAGCTTTGTGATAAGCGTGTGAGATTTTTATCCGTATGTTTATAAATGTACACAGAACAAAATTAGTGGAGACTTTTTCTTAACAGTAATTAGAACAGTTCAGAAATTGTTTTATTTTCTTTGTAAACTTTAAAAATAAATTATTAAGTACAGAACTGAACACACATTTTTTAGTAAGAGTGTTTTTGCAGTGTACATTACATAAACAAAACTATTGTTTGTTTATGTCAATCAGTGCAAGTGATAATTGAGCTGACAAAAGCTTTGTTTATTAGAAAAAAGCTCGCTTTTCGTTCTGGGTGATTAGAGAACTTATATACAAACGATCACAACGCCCAAATTCAGTCCAAGTTTGTTCTCCACAGTGATCACAAGTTTAGTTCGCAAGCATGTCTAAGATTGTTTTGTATGGCGTGGACATAAGTCCTCCAGTTCGCGCCTGTCTCTTGACCTTGAAGGCCCTTGAGCTGCCATTCGAGTTCAAAGAAGTCGATTTATTCTCTCGCGAACAACAAAAGGAGGAGTTCATAAAGATGAATCCCCAGCACACTGTGCCGCTTCTGGACGATGGAGGTGTGTTCATCTGGGATTCCCATGCCATCTGCTGCTACCTGGTTGACAAGTATGCCAAATCGGATGAACTGTATCCCAAGGATTTGGTCAAACGTGCGCACATCAACCAACGATTGTACTTTGATGCCAGCGTGTTCTTCATGTCCCTGAGGAACATAAGTGTGCCTTATTTCTATAAGAATGTGAATTTGGTGCCCCAGGAGAAGATCGACAATGTTTACGACGGCTACGTGCACTTGGAGAATTTTCTGGCAGATAATCTCTATGTGACTGGCAATACCATGAACATAGCTGACTTTTGTTGTGCGGCTACGGCCTCCTCGCTGCCCGCTGTCTGTCCAATGGACCCCAAGAAGTTTCCAAAAATCGCAGCTTGGCTTGGACGCATGGAGAAGCTGCCGTATTACAAGGAGGCCAACAAGGATGGCGCCGAGAAGTACATTAAGATGCTTAGCAATGTGCTGACAATTGTTTAAGTACAAACAAATTATATATAAAACCAATTCTAAAGCTTAACTAATAAACACAATTCAAATTCATAACTTCTGCTTATAAATTCTCGACTGTTATCGATAACACTCGCTAGCTCAGCTGGCTTCTCGAAAATCAGCTTACCAACACTGTACGTGCCGCGCTGTCGCTTGCATTTGAATTTGTGGCCTGTGAACGTTTTGCAAATTTTTAAAGCTTTTTGTGATTGCGCAACATTGACTTTAAACGGATTGTGGTTTATTTAAATGAAGCAATAGCAAAAAAAAAGGAAAGCGATTGACGGGCTGAGAAATTATGTCAATTATTTGAATTAATAAAAACATCACGTACCTTGGGCACTGTGATAACGATTTATTGCATTTACATGAGGCTCAATAAATTTTCACCACGTACGCAATGATGGCGCCATTTAGTCAACCAAATTATCTTAATTATGCTGTAAATATTTACTATCTTTCTGCACAAATATGCAGATTTTCATTGGTGCAGTTTCGCCTATGCAATTTTTATGGCATTTCCTTAAACAGAACCTTGACCCAATTTTCTTTTAGTTTGTGTAGTTTATGTAGTCAATCAAAGTCTGGACTCACTTTTAAAACACAGCTTGCTACGAATCACGCACTGCACAAACATGTTCTAATGTCGAAAAGGAAAAACTGACCAACTGGATTGGAAAACCACATTCATATATAAATAGGAACTTGGTTTATACGCGCTGCCGCATTCATTACGCATGGAAAGTTTAAGTAGAAGCTCAAAGTTTTTTTTTCCTTTCTTTCTTTTCTTCCAGTCAGTCTAGTGAAACTAATTTGTCGTCTGAACTCTTGTAGCTATACTGTTGTTGGCGCCTACCTTGACGACTCGACCCAATTTGTGAGGACTATGAGTCAGACGGTGACTTCCTAGCACTACCAGCCAAAAGGCACTCGAATAGATCCATTGACCAAATAGCTATCGTTGTCTATTTATGACCAACAGGAAATCAAGCGGGAATACATGATTTCTTAAACACCACGAAGATTTAATACACTCAAAATTAACGATTTTAATAAAGCTGTATACAGCATACAAAAGCAGACTGCTATGTGAGTTCTAAGATCATGCTTTATTTAATCCCAAACTTTATTTAGTCGTATTTTCGTTCCGCCTTGTGGCAGAACTATAACACTCTCTGCTAGTGTATTAGCCAAACACACATTCAGATACGCACACACACTCAAACACACACACACACATGCTTTGTAGATAGCATCAAAGATTCCTGATGTCTTTCATACTGGTTTCGCTATGTTTTTTTTGGCTATGAGTAGCTTCTGCCAAAGTCTCGCCTGCCGATTTGCTGGCAGTTCCTCCGCCTCTTACAGCCACTCCCCGCTCACTACACGTCGCCGCTCCCCGATCACCACTCGTGTAAAGTTGGCGGGTTTCGTGGTCGTTGCTTTTATCGTTGGCCACAAAGCGTTGGTCACTTTAGTTGCATTTGAAACGTTTGCGCGCGCGGTTGTTTTTCTAGCTGCTTCCCGCCAACCAAAAAAAAACTTATAAAAAGCTAGTAAAACGTGCAACTTATAACGGTTATTCGTAGCTAAGGATAAATCGTGCGTTGGTGTCAAGAACAAAGGAAACAAAAGTGAAAAACGTGTTAAGAATTCCATGAGCCTAGACTAGAAAAGTGAGTTTAAAGTCAGGGCTTAAATTGGTTAACTTGGCCTAGACTAAACTAAAAGTGGGTCAAGGAGCAGAGTTCAAGCCGAGTAGCTACTTATGTAAGCCAGTCCCAAAAAAACAAAAGTTTGTGTGTGTAACGAAATTTGATTGAAACTTTGCCAATTGTTATGCTAACAACATTCAACGACTTTCTACGATTTTTGATTGATTTTTGTTGTTGTTGGTGCTGTTGCTGTGGATTTGTTGATTGGTTTTGATATCACATGCGCATCACGATTGCGCAGCACTTGCACTTTCATTTGTCGTTTGCCTTTCTGCCCAATTTATAGTTGTAATCTTCATTGCGGTTGCCTGCGAATTAACTATGCGGCGTCATGTCTCTAGGCGGCGTTGGCCGTAAAACAAAAGACTTAGGGCACGAACTTGCTGCTAGAGTGAGCGGTTACATGCACGCGTAGACTTCTGCACACACGCCCACACATGTCCACAGGATGTGCATGCCATCAATATCTAAATTCATCAAGCATTTTCATCGAAATTCCATTTTGATAAAATAAATTACTTCCTGAAGTTAAAAAGAAAAATATTTAAAAATATTAAAACATTTTTTCTGCTGCTAAATTATTAAAGCAGCTTTTTTTTCAATATTCCAAAAAGTCGCCAAATAAATATTGTTTTAAATACTTTTTTTGGAAACCTGTTAACCCAGAAATTGAAATTGAATTTCAATTTCGTTTTCATTCTCGTTTCGTTGTGTTCAATTAAAGAAATTTGTTTACTTTACAGTTTTGTTTTGTGTTGTCAAACAGGAAATGTTCCAATACATAAAGAGGCGTTTATATATTAACGGATATTTATGGTTATATATACATAGATACATTTGTAAGCCATTTTAGTGCAATTAAAGCCAAACTTGCACTAATTCGCCATAAAGTTTGCAAGACGCTTTTCACTCTTCCCAAATGCCACAAATGCTTATCTTGTTGTTGTTGTTGTTGTACTGACATGTGTTGCGTGTGTCTCGTTGTTGTTGTTGTTGTAGTTTTACAAGGCGTTAGTCGTTAGCAATTTGCTATAGAAATCAGAAATCAGAAACTATCCTTCAGTTGAGCCGCATTTGGTCAGCTGGCAACGAGAGATTCCACTTGACTTGCCTCCAATCTTGTCGTCTGCGTTGTAATTATACAAACGGCAACAACAACACCAATTACAACAACAACAATATTAACAACTCGTAGCAAACATTTGCTTTGACAGTGATATCAAAAGTGCGCCCTGGCAGCAATTTCAATTTTCTGATTCTCTGACACAATTTCTCTTTCATGTCAAATTTTGTGTTGCTCTTTTTTTTGCGGCTAATCATTGAGCAGCTGCTGCTGCCGCCTCTAGCCACGCCTCCCAGTCTAGTCTTGTCATCTGCCAAAAGTATTTGCATAAAATTCGCGCTGCTCTGAATCGAGCAATATTTTTGCACAACCCTTGCAGCAGAGGGGTGTTGCCAGTTTAGCTGATTTATAGCTAGATTTTAGCAGGTGATTCGGCATTTTAGCACTCTACCCTTTAAGAGCGTAAACTATGAGATGTTAGCTATCAAATGCCATAAAAAATGTTTTCATAATTTTAGCTTTAATAGCTACAATAGTGGTTTTTTAAAACTAGCTATTTTTAAGCAAAAAAATATATTTTTTTATATTTCTGCTAATAGTGTTAGTGTGTGGTTTCTTGTAGCTTTTTCTAGCCTTTTTGGCTCTAAAACCGCCTGATCGCTGCAGCTAGATAGCTAGCTTCTAGCTAGCATTTCATCAATATTGATGTTAGCCTACAGCTTAAGTCGTGTTATTTGAACCAGTTAATAGCCAACTGGTTACTTGGCCTGGTCAAGCGCTGGGAAAGTGCATTAGAATGCTTGTTGAAGAGGGAGGGGCAGGTGGGCGGTAGGCAGGGGGGAAGTCTCAGGGTGTTAGCAGGGAACTGGGTGGGCTGCTCGAATGACTGCAATCCTGTGCAACCGGCTGTCGAGTTGCATCATCAGCAAAACTGTGCCAATGCTACAGGAGCAAGTTGTCGTGCGTGTGTATTGGGTGTGAGTGTGGTAAAAGTGCGTCGTGAAATTGATTTGGCTACTAAATTCAGATGACTAGCCAAGCAGCAAAGTGTTTGATTTCAGGCCAAATCCGTCGCTTGGCAGAATGATAAATATATTAAGAAAATTCGAAAGCTTTCACTGCTTTCCAAGCGCTGAAAGTCAAGGATTAAAGCTACAAAGGAGTGCATTCAATCGGAAAACACCACAATCAATTGGTTACGCAGGTATAAAGCTGCCTGCTATGCTACTAAGACTGCCTAGCTGGCTGCTATGCGCGTAGTTAAAACTTAGGAAGTGAATAACTCTGTGGTTTATGCACCGATTTTTATGAAAATTTCAGGAAACTCTAATCTTTATTTAAATTTACCTATCATACCCCTGTCCTGGGTATACAACAAAAATTGAATTCGATTTTGTATTGCTTAAACTGCAGCATTGGCCAACTTGTAAGTCGAATGAGCTGTTAACGGTGCTTCTACGGCCAATTGGCTTTCATCCCGAAACGTGATTCGCTTTGGGGAATGCGAATGTGTTCTATGTGCGACAAGCTAGAAACCTGTTGCTGCCAGAGAATGTTTATGACTGTGCCTGGGACTGCGAGTGTGTTCTGCTGTTATACAACAGTTAAATAATTCCACAATTAATGTCTCCAAGAGTCATTTTGATAAATAAGCTAAACGCAAGTTTGTTGTCTTAGTCTTTTGATTCTGGGATCAAGTTTGTTGTCTAAGTGTTTGGTTTGGCTGCATTTTAAGACCCTGTACTCTCAAGTAGTACAGGGTTCTATTGGGTTTACCAGAAAAATATGTCTGTTCGTTGTTCGAACTTCTTTGTCTAAGGTACAGGGTCTTCTTCAGTCGATTTGCCTTACTTACCAGTTTCATACGCCTTTGCAGCATGCGTGTTGCCACTGATAGCTTGCTGTGGCCGTTGCTGCTGCTGTTGAGCTGTCTGCGATTAGCAGCCGCACTGAACGAGGCTCTGGCGGCACAGCTGACGGATGCGGATTTCTCTAGAGATGCGGAGACGGATTCCACTGCTCCGCATATACGCAAGAAGCGTCTTATTTGGATTACGGACGACGGCAGATTGGCATTGCCACCGGGCACTTCGCTGACGTTTACGCCAACGATTGCGATGCCATTGGTTCGACATCCGCCCGAGGGATTCTTCTCCAATCTGACGATCAGTTTCCCGGTGACAAGTGAGTAGCTGTCTCTTGTTTCCACAACAATTTAATCAATTTCCTGCTTTCAGTTGACTTTGACAAGCTCGGACTGACGGACAATCAAAATCCTCTGGGAGATTTACCCTTTTTCGCGCGCTCCTTTGGGCAGGGCGCGGGTCGCATGGTAGGCGACTACGTCTCCCGTTATCTACATGTCCAGCGACGCAAGCGTGATCTCAGCGAGCAACGCAGCAGCGCACAGCAACAGCAGCAGCAACCATTTAAGGTGCATGAGGAGCTCTTGGATTATCCGCAGCTGCCAGCGGCTCTAAAACACATTTTTCATGGCGGCGAACGCGTGCTGCTTTACGGCGTCGTCGAGGATTTTCTGGCCACTTTCGGAATGGACGGCAAGGCGTGTCTGCTGCGCACCATCTGCGAGATGCACTCCCGCAGCTTGGACAAGTTTGGTGTCTTTGGCGAGATGACTAAGCTGTTTCTAACGTGAGTGGGCGATTTGTTTGCTCGTGGGGGTAGAGAGAATGGGAGGTATTAGCTGCCAGACGGCTCGTAGGCAAGCACCTGCGATTTGAAAGCTAGACACCCAATTCATGGCAAGAACAGTCGATTTACGAGCTTAGTACTGCCTTCTGATGGCGCTTAAGTCGGCTAGAACGACTGTTACGTTTTCCAACAGTTACTTACTGTTATTTCTAAATTTTAGGGTTACCAAGTCGCCATTTTCGCAGCTCATACCGGAGTACGTGCGGGCACAACGTGTGGGCGAGGGCAAACAGGCGCCGGGGGAGTGTTTTCCCTACTATAAAGCGTGTCCCAAGAGCATCTTCAAGGCGCTGGCCAACAAGTATAGTGCGCCCTCAACAAGCACGACCAAAGGGACCACGACAACGACGACGGAGAGACCTGCAGGGGAGTATCAGGAGCAGCAAGCGGTGCTGCTGCCCAACAGCAAGGAGCAGGATCAGGAGCAGGAACGGGACAAAGAACAGGAGCAGCTTGATCGGAATGCAGTTTACATGTAGTGGAAATCGAAGGACCTCTTGTAGTTTAGGCGGCAACACGCATACGACCCGTTTGCCCAAAATGAGTGCACATTAAAAGTCATTAATAACTAATTAACTGCTAATAATAATAATAATAATGATAATTATTATTTATTGTATTTATTTGTAACTATTTATTGTTTAAACTTTAAGTCTTGTTGTTAACTTTTAGTGCAATTTTAATTTATATATGTATGTCTGTTATATACCCTGTAAATAAACTGTCGCACATGTGTTTGTGCAGAATTTGAAATGATATAGACAAAATAATAAGTTGCAGCTGACAAATGTTTTCTTCTCTTCTTCTTATTGCTGTTTTTCGTAAACATTCGCATTTGTTTATTGCACATACGCAGCGTGGGATGTGTGGCATTTTATGAAATGCGATCTCGCTTATCAAATGAGGCCAAACAAATGCTTCAAGTGATCCAGGTGTATGTAGTTCATGTAGTAAAAGGTGGACACATTGCGAGCAATCGCATCCAGCTTCAGTGCCTCCTGCATGCAGTGCTCCTGGCAGCTACCAAAGAGCAGCAACTTGTTCATCGCATCGTTGTACATGATGTTCGTGTGGATGTTGAGCAGCTGTAGAGAAAGGGACAGAGCTCTTTACTTATTTAGGGGACTCCCCGTTTATTAATTCAAAACCTTCCCCCTAAAATTACCTCAACAAAAAGAGTGGAAAGCGACAGGTTGCAATCACAGTTCATGCTGTAGCGTAGGCGAAAGAAATGCAGTCCCTTGATGACAAAAATGTCGGATACATCAGGTATATTGTTGCCTATGCCAATCTTGACTAGCAGACGCAAAACATTGCGATATTTGAACATGCGTTCGTCATGAATGAGCTGCATGCGGGGCACATAGGGGCAGAAGCTACGGTGATCCAACTGGGGATAGACCTGCAAAAGTGCCAGCCAATAGTACACGTTGCTGCAGTGCGACCAGGCAGGACCCGAAGGCACATACGTCGGCAGTGGAAAGTCAGTGAATTTGAACTGCAGAGCTGGCAGAAAGACGAACGAGATGATGCTGGGCATGCCCGCATCTCGTTTCTCGCATGCAAGAATTTCATGCACGAATCCCTGATCACCGATCTCATGCGTTCGATAGTTTAACTTGTACTGGACGCCACTGTCGCAGTAAATGGATTTCAGTTGGTTGATAGCGTCACGCAGATTGCCACGTAACAGTAGCTGCACATTCTCCGGATTCACGTAGTTCTTGGTGATCATGGGATGCGTGGAGGGAGCATAGAGATTTATGTAGCCAGGTTGAGCGGCATTAAAGATGGGAGTGACCGGAAAGGGCATGTGGAAGCGCAAATACTGCTCGAAGTCGACGGGAACATCGATCTTGGAGCCGCGATAGAATGTCGCCGTGGTCAGCAAATGCTCCAGCACGAATTTATAGATGAAATCCTTTTTGCACATGACTTCGCTGATTCGTTTGCAAATGTTTTCGGCATCCCCAATCCAGGCGCTGTCGGCATCATCGATTTCCATCAGATCGGAGACCCATTTAATGCCCTCCTGAAAGCAGGAATATCCCTCGGGCAGTATTAAGGGAGAGCTAGCTTCACTTTTCGCAATCTTCTGATCGCTCATACTGTTTTAATGGGCTCTTACAACCCAACGCGTTCGCTTAGCACTGAAAGTGAGTAAAAAAGAAAATAAGTTTCTGGCTGGTTAATTTGATATCATTTGTTTATACAAAGGGGAACCGCTAAAACAGTACACTATCGATATGTGCAACAAGAGCTTTAATTAACTCTAAACAACTTAATTAAGGGAAATTCTATTACGTTGTGCATTTAAATTTATCGATAAAGGGCTTTTGTTTTGGCGCGTAACTATGAAGCGCCTTGCAACACTGTTTTTCGCTTGAGTACATTCTGGTGGCGGCTAGTATCGATGGCTGAGGCATCGATAAGCTTGCGCACAGCTGATCGCTCGCTTGGTTTATCACGCGTACACGGACCAAAGGTGCTTTTTTGTTTTAGTACTATTTCGTTATTTACAAAGTTTTGCAGCAATACAAAATAGCGTATTAGAATAAATACGCAAATGTGTGAGCAGTGGCGGCAGTAAACAGTTATTCGCTTGTTGTAGGTAAGTTTGCTCGCGAACATAGCACGCACAAAACGTCAGCAAAGCCCGAACAACAAAAACAACGCCAAAAACCCGGCCAACGCCAATTAGAGCAAATACAACAACAAAAAGAGCGACAACAACAAAATTTCACTGAGTCAGAATCGGACCATTGTTTGATAATGATTGAATTTGTGTATTATCAAGCAAACGCCTCAGATGGTTTTTTGCCAGCCGGCATTCAAGTTGTTGTCGCCTGCGTAGACGTGGCGGAATATAAATCGCTAATCTTTGTGAAGTCTAAAAGTTTCACTTTTTGACAGGTAATTCCACACATAGTATTTTTTGGGCATGGATAACCTGGACAACAGCACGCCAGTTGGCGGCTCCACAGCCACAATTGTGCCCACATCGCCACCGGGTACGGATCCCACCGCCTGCAGTGACACCTCCGAGGAGGAAGAGTATTTGGATAACAGCATCGAGTTGCGTGGCTATTTGAGTAAATGGACCAACTATATTTATGGCTGGCAACCGCGTTACATTGTCCTCAAAGACGGCACACTCTCCTACTACAAATCGGAGTCCGAGTCCGATTTTGGCTGTCGTGGCGCCATCAGTTTGTTCAAGGCGACAATTAAGGTAAAAGGGCGCAAGTGCTTTTAATTGAACTAATCAAAAAGTAATGGGTGTGCGAGAGTGTGCAGTGCGTGTGTGTGTGTGTGCATGAGTGAGTGTGCGTGTGTGTGCGCGCATGCACAGTGAGTCGCGTAAGTGTTGTGTCCAAATAGTTTACATATTTGTTTACTAGTTTAGGCAGCCTGTACTTGAAGGAAGCACCAAGGGTGTATACGAGTGTTGTAAAAGGCATTAAAGACTGTTTTTCTCAGAGTCTATAACAGCTAGAATAAGTAGATGTAGCACTTACAGCTGACAGCTCAAGTTTATAGCCCTTCAAATCGAAAATCTAATGATATATACCTAATGAATCATTCATATATACTGATTATTTTATATATCCTATCAAACGACTATATCTTATAGTTGTCATAGAGAGTACAGCTTATAAGTACTTTTAAAATGTGAAAAACTACATTTTGTTGACTTAATTCACATAATTCCCAATTGTGTAGGAAGAATTAAAACAGCTCTTTATTGACATGATAAGAATACGCCTCATATAACTAACTTAACTGAATGAACATGAGTGTATATGGGCTAGAGAACAATTACAGGCTCTGTTCTAGTTGACTACAGTCTTTGTTTTTGGCTAATCATAGTTAAAGTCTATAAAAACGCAACTTGGCATCATTAGCAGCTAGAAATAGAATACGCCACTTTTATTGTTTGGTCAAATAATTACTTGACCGACTGTGTGGCTGTCTGGCCGTCCGACAATATGACCGTCTGACTGTCCAGCTGTCTATTGTCGACCCCAAACGAACCACAATCAATGCAGCGCAATCAATTAACTCTAGAATGTCGCCACTAACAGCAAATGGTGGTTGCAAACACACACACACCAGCACACAAGCACACACACTTACACTATAAATAAAAGTAAACTACATATTGAAGTCATCAACGTCCACACCCTGTGCTCCCCAACAAGGGGGGGCGTGTCTCAATTGCTTACACTTAATCTAATTTTTGTATGGTAAACAATGATGATTCACTGTTTTGCTTTTTGTTTTTTTACAGGCGCACGAATCCGATGAACTGCGTTTCGACGTCGTGGTCAATAATCTGAACAACTGGTGTCTGCGCGCCGAAACCAGTGAGGATCGCATGCACTGGGTGGAGGTACTGCAGCTGTACAAGGAGGGCACCGGCAGCACGGACAACACCTCTTTGCGTCGTCATGGCAGCACAATGTCCCTGCAATCGAATACCATATCGTTGGCCAGCGGTGGTAGCTTGAAGCGCACACTGCGTAATCTTCGCGAGAAAGTCGGTGAATTGGAGACGTTTAAAGATATACTCTTCGGGCAAATCGAGACACTGCAGCGCTACTTTGATGCCTGCTCAGAGCTCAACAAGAGCAACGCTCAGCCACTGGATCTGGGCGATGGTCTGAAACCCATTGATTTCAAGGTAGGCGTGGCTTAAAAACTTTTTCAAATGTGTACTTAAATGTTCCTGTTTTCAGGGCGAGTCCATCACCTTCAAAGCCACAACATCTGGTGTGCTGAGCACATTGCAGCACTGCCTGGAAATCATAGCCGAGAACGATGAATCATGGAAGCGTAAATTGGAGCGTGAAATTGATAAGCGTCGTCGTGCCGAGGAGCAGAATAAGTACGTCTGACCTTTCACATGCTTACAAATTCTGCTAAATTACTAATCGTCTCTGTCTGTCTTGCTGTCTGTTTTGTAGAAAGTTCAAGGACGAAATTGAAAAGCTAAAACGTTTATCATATCCCGGCCCAGATTTTGAGGTAAGTCTCACATTGGAAATCAAATATTTCACACGCTTTTGTTTTCTTTTCTTTTTTTTTGTTTCTCTGCGTTTCATGGTCGATTTTATTATGTTAATTGTAAAAACAAACAACTGGAGACGCGTCAAAAAAGCATTGACGTTTAGTCACTTGCAACACGCCCAGAGACGCCTCCACCAGCCACGCCCAGCTCTGTTTTTATAGCCCCAAAATAAACTGGAATGAGTTTGTTGATTGTGGATTACTGATTGTTGATTGTATTACAATTTCAGCGTAGACGCACTACAAGTGTGCCACATGCCGCGCTATTATTTAAACAATTTGTTGATTTGTGTACTGGTACTTTTACCGTACTCCTCCCCCTCTTCCCTCCATATAACTATTGTAGTTCTGTTTTGATTTCATGTCGTGTTCCTGATTTATATCACACGTTTTTTTTTTGGTTTAATTGTCGCTATTTTTATGGCATGTGTCCAGTTTGACCAATTGTTCTGTTGTTTACATCCCCAGGGTTTTAATTGGTCTGGCTTTAACTATAGCTTACCAGTCGATAAACATTTTTTTGTAATTGTTTAATATTTTATTTTTCACTTCCACTTCCTTCTCTACTAACTCCACTTGCAGGGCTTCTTTAGCTTCTTTTCCGTTTTGAAATCAGCGAGTTCGTTCACTTGATGACACTCAATTGTCTCATTGCACATTAGTGTTAAACCATTGGACACTTTAAGGTTGCTGAAGTTTTGCTTAGAGCCAATATTATAGTAGGTCATGTGTAGGTAACTTTGGCAAGTCTCTGCGTTTATTGGCAAATACCTTTACCCTAACTAACGAAGGGCATAACTGTGATTTGCTACTTAGTATGTGTTTTATTTTTAGGCTACTCATCTGCTCATTTCTGTGGGTGTATGTGGGTTTCTCGGAGCATAGTTTTTATAAAATATATTTCGTATTCCTTTACTTATCTTTATTCTTTGCTTTTGCGCTCAAGATCAGCAACAATCAAACTGTTGTTATCTTGTTTATGACTTTACACTTGTAAAATTTTATTAAAAATTTGATTTAACAGCGAAATGTTAAACCATTTACAACGTTTCTTATTTCTTCTTTTTTTGTAGTGCATAAATTATTTTTTTTTTTATTTCTGTTGACTTTTATTTTTATACATTTGAAGTGTTTTTGAAGTCAAAAAGTCGTTAATAAGTTTGATTTATTTTCAACATTCCTGTTAATTAAATGTTGCTTAGAAATTCATTAATAAACTAAGATCGTTAAGTTCTATTTTACCGCTACAGGAAGTTCCTTACCATTCCAATAAGTGGGGAAACTATTTTTATATATCCCCCAGTAAGAGCATCAATTATGCGCCTTTCCAGTTAACACACACGCAGCCCTTGTTTGATGTTGTCTCTAATGTGTAGCTTGGGCTGGTCAATGAGCTGCTTGGCTCATAGTTTATGGCTCGCAGCGTATAACTTATGGCTCAATTGTTTGCCTGTTGACCACATTTGTCAGTCGTCGGTCAGCGATCGCTACGCGCACACGTACTTCAAATCATAATAAATAAATTGGTTTTCGTTGCAAAGCGAAGAGCAACAAAAGTGTAATTGTGAAACTGTTGCTATCGTTGTTTTTAGCCATAGCAAACCGTTAAAGTGTAGTGTTTGTTGTTGTTACTTGTAGCACGTGCCTGCAAGTTGGCCAATTAAGTAAAGTTTGCAACTGAATTTGTCCAATTGTTATCGAAATAATGCCCTCAGTGCGCTTTCAATGGCGTTGCGGCTACAAGCTGCAACATGGCAAGAAAATTGTGGTATGTGCCCCAAAAAATAGTGGCAAGAGTGTTGGCGGTATAGCCATATTGTAGCTAGTTATGGCAATGTTAGAATGAAAGTAGTTGGATATTATTACTCAACTTAAGGCATTTCATTTTGTTGACTAAAAAAATGGTCAAAAAATATTTTAAACGATAATTTGCATAAGATTAATAATCATTTACTTTCTGATTTCTTTTTATGTTAAGCAATTTTATTGGTTTTATTAATGCAAACAAATTATTGCAGCTTATAAAATGTTGGCAGCTCTGCTAATAATTTGTAGAGCACACACACACACATTTAATCCGGCACAGTTGAACGGTCCCACACACACGCACACGTACTCTCTAAAACACGCTCTCTCATAAGCGCCCTTTCCCGCTTTCACACATACTCCTTCACGCTCTCACTCTCCCGCTCTTACGCACACTGCCACTAACAGATTGATTTATTACTTAAGTGCGTGTAATCCTTTGCTCTGCGAAGCTTTCAAGCTTTTGTTGTTGCGTGCTTTCACTAGCGCGCTCTCTGAATTACACACTCTCGCTCTGCTGCATTAACTCTCTCGCTCTCTTTGTGTTTTTGACTGCCTCGCTCTCTCTCTACGGATGCTGACGCTTTGTTGCTTTTTTGCGGCCCTAAGCAACAGTTTGTTTTGGGTGCTCGCGCCTGACGGAAGGATTCGTTGTGATTGTGTCGCATTAAGCAGCTGACCTCTTGACCTCACACACTTGCACAAGTGCGCTCGCTCTCTGTCACATTTTACACTCCCCGCTCTCTGTCTCTCATTCTCTGCTTAACTTTTGAGCGTGGTAAGAGTATGTGCTTATGAAATGCTACAATGACTTCATCGCTTCAATAGTTTGTGTTCCAAATTCTCTTCTCCCACAGCCTTTCGGGCACAATTTTTGTTTCTTAACTTTATCATTTGCATTATTTAATAAATTCCAAATTGATAAATATGACTATTTTCTATGCACGCGCCCGGCTTTAGAATTTATGAGCAGCAGACGAAATGAGATTTTGGTATGCAAGACACAGCGAAACACGCGCGCCTTTGTCTATATAGTATAAATCCTATATAGCAGTGTGATATGATATGAATTGTCGCCATTATGCTCAATCAATTAAACATGCCGGCGTTGTGTTCCAGCTTTAAGCCCGAAGCTGGTACTTTTTCTTGGCGTATACGGCGTTCAATTATACACATCACGTTTTGCGCATTTCTTCGGGTTTTGACCAAAGCGAAACGCAATTTCGTCATTCAAATTAATTGGGCCGAACCTTGGAAATGTTTGTACCGAGTATGTAGGGTATAATGGGTTGGTTAGCAGTATACGACAACTCCAAAGCATAAGGAATAGAAATATATATGTTTAAGCTACTTGTTCAAGAAGTTACTTGCAGACAAAGGGTATACTGCGGTCGAGTGAACTCGACTTTAGCCCACTTGTTTGTTTGTTTTGTTAAACTTGAAATACAAATCGCGCACATGTGTAGCTTACTAATCTATAAACTGTTTGTCTGTTGTTTTTCGCTGTTTCATTGCAGGAGGGACCACATTCCACATTGCCCGAGGATGAGTTCTTTGATGCTGTTGAAACGGGCCTGGAGAAAATCGAGGAGGATATGCAGCTACGGTTTAAACTGAGACTACAGTCGCAAATCTCACAAACACTGGTCAATGTGCCGCACGAGGCCGTTGCTGAGGGCGAGGAGGCACACGAGGTGTTTGGCACTGGGGCCGAGGCCAAAACTCACGCCCTTTGGCCTGAGGTATGCCGGAAATTGTTTCCATTCATTTGCGACGAGACTAATTCAATTCTATTTACAGATTGATCGCGTGTGCAAGGAACAGCTGCACTATGCACGCGAGGGTGTTGGCCAGGATGGCAATGGTTGGCAAATCTTTGCGGATGAGGGTGAAATAAAAATGTACAAACGCGAGGAGGAGGTCAATGGCATGGTAATGGATCCCCTAAAGGCCTATCACTCTGTAAAGGGTGTCACTGCGCGCGAAATGTGCCATTATTTCTTCATGCCAGAGTTTCGCAACGACTGGGAAAGTGAGTAAATGATTTACTTCCTTTAAAAGTTTTAAAACTAACGCTGAGTTCATTGACTTTTGCAGCTACGCTGGAGGATTGCACAATATTGGAGAAAATCTCAGCGGACACATTGCTCTTTCTGCAGACACACAAACGCATTTGGCCTGCCAGCCAACGTGATGCACAATTCTGGTCGCATATGCGCAAAATTACCGATGGCCTCGATCCAGACACACGGGACATGTGGCTGGTCTGTAATAACTCCACGGAGTATGCCAAACAGGAGGTGCGTTTGTCCAGGATTTGACTTCTTATACAAGTATTTAACTGACTTTCTTAACTCCCATTCACAGTCGAAGAATGGCAAGTGCGTGCGCATCTTTCTGACCGTTGTTTTAGCCTGCCAAACACTTTTGCCTGAAGATTATGTCAAGGGTCAACCGCTGAATCGCGATGATCTAACCTGCAAAATCACCTACTGTTCTGTGGGTGCGTATACTTATCTGTAATTTATCCTAACTGTATCAAACTAACTATTTTTCTTAATCAATTGTAGTTAATCCCGGTGGTTGGGCACCAGCGAGCGCCTTGCGTGCCGTTTATAAGCGTGAATATCCAAAGTTCTTGAAACGCTTCACTGGCTATGTGATAGATCAGTGCAAGGATAAACCGATTATGTTCTGATATTTTGCCATACGCAACAACAAAGCAATCAATCAATCAATCAACAACAGCAACAAGCATATGTTAATCGTCTAATTGTCGTTTTGTAATTACGTTTATAAGGCTGCTTAATGAACGGAGCGGAGTTGATTTCTTAACTTGTATCAAACATTTTTTATACACTGTTAATTGAGTTTTGTGGAACCCGCCTTCGTAGTACCCAACTCCCTATAATTACTACTACTACTATTACTAAATGTAAATGTGCTTTAAGTGAAATGTTAGAATTTTCTCCTCCTTTTTGTAAACCCAAGTAAACTTGTCTAGACTTAAGTTAATTGCTAAGTGATAAGAAATGAATCATTTGATGGCACTCTCAGCTCTCAATGTGTTGTAACTTTTAAATACTTCAAATGCTTTAAGATGCAACAATTGCAGCAAAGAAATGTGTTTTTTTTTATAATTTAGGATTGAGGAAATTATCGTAAATTAAATAATTAAGTTCTGTTCAGTTGGAAACTACTCTTTTGATCCTCTTTTATCATAAACTTTTTAAAGTGTCGAATGTAAATAAATGCGATTAATTGTTAACTAAACAAATAAAAGACCAAGTTTCTTTTTTGTATCATTCGGATATTTCATGTCATGTATTTCGACCACAAAATTTACATCAACTGTGCTGTATTTATGTTTTCTATATTGTTTATAATCATTTCTGTGTTATGTGTGTGTGTGTGGAATTTTACAAACGTTTTTCAAATTCTTACAACCAAGTTAATTTTCAGAACTTGTAAATGCCTAAAACTGTGCAGTCTGAAATGTTGTTTTGCATAGACAATGTCTCAAATAGATTGTTTAATTTTTTTTTATTTTAGTTTAGTTTAGTTTCTTTTTAAGTTCATGCTTTCTTTAAGTACTACAAACTTGTTGCCTTTAAATCGTTATTATTCTGTTAATGTTATTATAATGTTTAATGTATTTGTGTGTGTGTTTCTGTGTGTTTTGCATCATATTGTCATGTAGAATTGGTTTTGGGCTTTAGTTTCTATGGCAAAATAGTTTTGTATGGATGTCCGGTCTATAGTTTTTTGGCAAACAATCGGGTATGATAAGCTTCTTTAGCTGCTTTTCGGTTCGGTATTATTTTAGTGCTAACTGCTGGTACTATGAAAATGCATGCTGGCTTACGACTTTTGGCTTTCACTAAATATTCCACTAAATACTTGATGATTTGTATAAATGATGACATCATTATATATCGTTTCTTAACTATGTACAACAGTTTCATAAAGTTTAAATGTAAATTAATTAAATTCATTTAAATAACTAGCTAACATTTTACTTCTTCTTCTGCTTACAAACTGTTGCGGGGCTAAACAAAAAGAACTAAATTTGACTACAAATATAAAGTAATTTTTAATATTTTTTATATTATATATAAGTTTGTTTTTGTTTATTCATCGCTTAGCACAAAGGCCATATATATATAGTTTATACTAGTATTTAATTTATTTAGTTGTCATTCATGTATTATCTCGCTTGTCTTCTTTTATTGTGATTATGACTTTCGTTTTCTTTTTCTGTAGGCTCTGCAAGTCGAGTGTAACCGTTTCATGTATACCCTTTCTTTTATCTTTGAGTATGCAAAACATTTTAACTGCGGCCTGCCGCTGTTTTTAAATTAACTTTTCATTCTTTACATTAAATGCTTAAATAGTTTAATCATATAAGTATATTTAACTTAATGCTTGTTATTGTTTTAAGTTTAAAGTTTAGATTTTAAACTTATGAATTATGCAGTTTTTGTTTTTCAAGTCCAACTAAGCATAATCAGTGTGTAAATAAGTCTTATTGTTTATATTTATTTTACTTTATTTGCATTCATTTGGGCAAAATCAAAATGCGCTCGAAAAGTTTAAATTTTTAATACTTTTTGTTGTTGTAAATAGTTGAACGGCATACACATTAATTGTTTATTAAGTTTACTGCATTTTCCATTAATTATTTAATTAGTATTCGCTCGTTGGCTTGTGGTTTATTAACAATTTGTGTATTGTTAAGAAATGCAGCTCTGGCCGCCGGCTAGTTTTAAGTTCTGTGTGTGTGTGTGTGTGTGTATGGGTGTGTATCAGTGTGTGCGTGTCATATCTGTCTACATATTGTTTACCATATCTTATTTTTTTTTGTTTCGATTTTACAACAAATTTTACAATTTCGTTAAACGCTTTTCGTTTTATGTTTTTCTTTTTAACAGTTTGTGTATTTTTGTAACTTATTTATTTAAAATTTGGTTTAGTTATGCTTCGTTATAGATATATGTTTTGCTTAGACATTGATTTGGAATGCCTCCCGCTGTAGTTTCTGATTGGCACGCATACGTGGCGACGTTTGAGTCTTCGTCTTGTCGTTGGCATCCGAAAAACGCGCTGGTGGATTTATGTGGTCCTGATAGTTTGGTGGATAGTTGGATATGCTAAACGTACAGGGTTCTAATTATGTTTATAGCGACTAACAGTTATCATATTATATGCTGCTTTCACATACTCATCCCAGACTGTCCTTACCTAAATGTAGTCTCTTCATTATGGCTCGAATAGCCGCTCGAGCTGCGCACATGGCGTTTACCGCTCGTTCCCGGTTTCCCTGATTTGCGGGCGGCAAACGGTGGCTTCGACTTGCGGTTCATGCTAGTGGGCGTGGTCTCCGATGAGGAGGATGTCTCATCTTGTGTATCTAAGAAGATATTTAAAAAATGAGCTCCTACTTTGCGTATACGAAATCTCTTGCCTTACCACGTTGTGCGCGATATTTGGCCGAGTTAAGAGCGCGTGCAGACACATCATTGTCGGACTCGGAGCCGAGTGTGTCATATTCTGTAATTGGTATGTGAAGCGTTAGGATTTTCCTAACTTCGGAATCTGTTGAACCTGGATTGTCCGATTCTAAAAAGTTTAATACGATTCGATTCGATTTTGGTTTTTGGATGAAGTTTTGAATGTGAATGTTAGTTGTTTATATTGATTGAAGTAATGCGATAAGTTTAAAATATATATATGCATATTTAGTAGTGGAAAATCATAAATGGTTAGGTGGTTTGAAAAGCGACATCATGACATTTGTGAGCAAAACAATGAGCAAGAATTTTGCTTAAAGCTACAGTTCACTTTTAGTGCGGTCATCTCAAATGAAAACGATAATAAACAATGATAATAAAACACTTGTCTTTCTCTCTCTGTAGCTACCTTGGCTCTCCGAATGCGGATCACGTAGTCTGCCCACTTTTCGTCGCACTTTCGTGTACTCCGGCTCCTTGGACTGTGTTTGGAAAGTAGAAAAGGTTTATGTGTGGGAAAATATTACGCATACGCCGGGGCTTACGTGATAACTCTCTGGCTTGACATCGTGGTAGACAAAGGAGCCGCGCACCGAGTGATAGGGACCACTGTAGACATTGCCACTGTAGGAGCTCTCGCTGTAGGTCTGCTTATTTAGCTGAAATGTGGCGTAAGGACAAATGTCCTCGATATATTCGTTGCCTTCGGCCTTGCCAAAGCTCCCCGAATCATTGGAATTGGAGCCGCGTGGCGCCGAATTCGAGGGATTACAGCGCACGGCCAAATATTGTTGATCCCGGTTCTGTTTGTTCTGCAGATTCGCCAGCGACGGGGACTCGGACATCGAGGAACTCGCCAGGCGTGCCTGATTGCTGAGCTCTGCAAGAGATTTTATGTCAAATGTGGAGTTGCTTAACTTCTGTAAACTGTAATACTTAAGCTGTCACTTTATAACTTTTTTTAAGGATTGTTTGCCTTAGGACATGCCCTTCCAATACTCACTACGTTTACGCAGGAACAGAGCAGCGGCAATCAGCGCTAGGAGCATCAGCAAGGACAAACAAATGGGCAGCAGCAGCTTGAAGTTGGCATAAAATGGAAGATCGCTCATGTGGGACACAGGCGTGGACTGGTCACCATTATAGAGAACTGGAATAAGTTTAGGGGGATTAGTCGGTTTTGCTGTAGAGCAGGATACGAAGCACCTACCGCCCTGTGGGGAGAGCGTGGTAAAGTTGTATACCGATGTGGTGGACCCTGCATTGTTGTGAGCCGTAACTTTGATCTGATATTTGGTGCCGGGAACCAGATCGCTGACAGTATAAATGCGCTCGGTGGGAGCTATGTGATTGGAGATGACATTCCAGGTGGAGCGGCCATAGACACGGGATTTAATTATGAAGTAGAGAATGCCACAGCCGCCATCGCCCCAGGAGTCCAGCCAGCAGGTGACGCTCGTCGAGTTGTTGGTGATCATCTGGGAATGTTTCGGTTGCACGGGAGGATTACCCTTCGTATAGGAGTTGACAATGTCGCAGGGCAGTCCAGTGCCGATCTTATTGTAGGCGGTTATGTACAGCTGATACCGTGTGCCGCACCAGAGATTGCTCAGCAGATGCGAGTTCGTTTTGGCATCCACCTGCAGCTCCTCCCAGTCTCCATTTTCGCGCTTGTAGTTAATGACGTAACCGAGAATGGGACTGCCACCGTGACTACTGTCCAGCCACTCCAGATGCAGACTGTCCGGGTACGTGTTGACCACTGTGAGATTGGGTGACGCCGGTGGTACTTTCACCACAATATTGTAGACAATCTCATCCTTGCCCCAGGTGTTCTCCACACTGCAGGTGTAGTTGCCAGCATCGCTTGACTGACACTCGCGCATATAAAGCGTGCCATTCTTGGCTATGGTCTTGCGTGCACTCGTCTCCATGTTGTGACCATCCTGTCGCCAAATGGTTACCGGCGCAGGTGCGCCCACTTTGCGACAGGGCAGCTCCAGGTGCTCCTTCCAGGGCGTAACTATGCGCTGACTAAAGGATACAATGCGTGCTGGCACCTTATTGTTGGGTGGCACTGTTACCACCTGTGTCTTCTCGCCCTCGCCCATCTTGGTGGAGGCAGTTAGCCAGAACTGATATGTGGCCGACTCCTGGGTGCGCACCGTCTCGTGCATCTCCACGTAGGGTCCGAGCAGACGCTTGTGTGTGCCCTCCTCGCGTCCACCCTCCAGCATGGACATGTAAAAGGTGTAACCGGTCTGTGGAGGGGACAGGTAAACAAAGTGTCGGTTAATTGACGACAATTGGATAGGGTAGGGCACTAGGGATTGGGAGTGTCGTACTAAGGGTGATCTTTAATTCAAAGTTCTGCATAAATTTTAAGCTTTCAGCTCTCCACTCCAGTCCCAGTTCCAAAAGGTAACAACACAATTTTTTGGGTATTTTTTAACTACTTACGATGTCACCGTTGGGCAGGTCCGGGGGCAGCCAGGATATGATGATTTTTGTGCTCGATGCGGGTATTGCCTTGATTGCTTGAGGCGCCGAGGGCACTACGAAGAAGAAGCGCAAAGAGGCGAGGAGAAGAAAAGGAAGAAGAGAACAACAAACATATAAATAAAAGCAATTGCAATGAAAAAACGAAACGAAGCGAAGCTCAGAAATAAATAAAAAGCGCTGCATGAAATTGCAAACGAGGCAACGACGATGACGACGATGATGACGATGACGATGAAGGCGACTCGAGGAGTGTCGGTAGTGGGGCGGCCGTGCCTCGTTTGCGTTCATTGAACCGCTGCCACTTACCATCCTCATGGGTGCGGCAGTAAAATGGTTTGGTTTTCATCCCATCACCCACTTTGGTGTAAGCCAAAACCCAGACCGTATAGTTTGTATATTTGCGCAGATTCTCAATGGTGACGTATTGATTTGTTGACTTGACAACCTCCGGATCGGTTTCTGTCTCCAAACAAGCAACCAGAAACAAGTAAAAGAAACAAGAACAACAATTAGCAATTGATTGGCAAATGTAACATGAAGACGCTTAAAAAGACGTTGGCTAATTAAAAGGAGCCAAGCCAAAGAGTGCGTTTATTAGAGTGCAACTGGCACTTAAATAACGCCATTAAACTGTTACTTTAGTTAAAGCAATTAGTGAGTAAATAAGTAAGAGAAAAGTCTGCCAAGTGTTGGATTGGGAAAAAGTAGTTTATGAAACTTCTTACATAGAAAAGTAACTAAAATGCCTAAGGCTAATATTTAGCTGCTCCATTGCAAGACTTCCACTTTTCAAGCATACGCTGCGTATGTGTAATGTGATTTTAACAATTTGGCTCGTTCAAGTCTGCACACAAACATAGCCCCTTAGTTACTTTCGATAACTGGGCTTACAATAAACATTTTGTATATATTAAATAAATTTAAAAAAAAAAACACCTTACATTTTCGTGATAATATTTGCGTGCCCTTCAGCGGCTGCGAGTCGTGAGAGTCGCGAGTTGCGCGTCGAAAACGAATTGAAATTCCACAAGGCAAAAGTATTTGCGTTGTGCAGGTTAATGGGTTAATAGCATTGCATAATTGCGCTGAAATTCCCCATTCTCTGTTCATCATGCCCGCACTCTCTGCCCTTTGCCTACTTTTCCGCTACCCATTTCCATTTTCATTTCCATCTGGATTCGCAGCTCAAACTCAATCCTCAATGCCGCTAAAGTAATTTGCGAGCCAAACAATTCAGTATCCAGAGACACGCAGCGAGACAGTCAAACAGACGGACAGACGGAGGGGGAGGAGGCGTTTCAAATGGGCGTGGTGGTAGGGACTTACCGTAAAGCTCATCGACCGATATGTAAAACACTTTGTAGCCCTTGATTTTGCCATTTTGTCCGTCAATATCCGGCGGTGACCAGGTGATATAAATCGATGTGGAGCCGAGCACATCGCACTGCGGCGATTCTGGCGGCGATGAGGGCACTGCAAACAGCAAACGAGAGAAAAGGGTGGAAGATGGAGAGCGAGAGAAAAGAGGTTTATTAAACGTTCTCGCAGACTTCGACGACAGCGTGCTCCATGCCAGCTGCCACAGCTAGCAATGTCAGTACACAGAAAGAAATCTAGATTTCCGTTGATTATTTATAGTCAGAATTTGTATTAGAAATCCTTTCTATATCCCAAACTTTTACATTGAAAAAATGCAGATAAATTTAAGAAATTTTTAAACACTTCATGAACTTCGGTTTTCTTTCTGTGTACTTTCTGCCTTGCTTGCACGGGCAATTAACAAATCCAATCAATGTGCGCCAAGGGCGTGGCATATAGGCAATTCAGCTGGCCACTCCCACTTACCATCCTCCATTGTTTGCACTGCAATTTCCTTGCTGGGCGGCCCGCTGCCCTGGCTCGTGTAGGCCTGAACAATCACATGATATTGCGTAAACTTGTTGAGGTTCGCGAGCACCGTTTCACCGCCAAAATGAGAGCGCACCTCGACCGTTTTAAAGCTAAACCCTTGGGTGGGATTCACTTCCTTGTCCTCGGGCGTCAGTGACATTTGATAGCCCACATAGTAGCCCAGCAAAATGCCATTCCAGTGATCACGCTCGGGTGCATCCCATGTAACTGAGATCTCCGTTGAGGTCTTGGCCTCGGCACGCACCGTTAGTGGTGGACCCGAGGGCACCTCCTCCAGCGTGGTCACCTGCACTACCTCAGAGAACTCAGAGGCCCCCAGTTTGTTCTCCGCCGACATGCGAATGTGATAGGCTTTGGCAGGACGCAACTGCTGGATGTTGATCACGGTCTGAGCTCCGCTGATGTCTATGTGCTCCGCATTCTGCCAAATGTCTGAGAAGAGGAGTCGAAGCAGGAAGTTTATGTTGGAAAAAGGATAAACTCGCAGACCTAAACTGCTACTAACCTGAGATCTGCTTGTAGTAGATGTGATACTGCTCGATGGGACTGTTTCCAGCAAAGGGTTGACTCCAAGTCAACTGCAGACTGCGCGATTGCTGGGAATTGATGCGTAGATTCTTTGGCTGCTCCGGAACTTCCTGGACAATTAACTGAATGGACATTTCATCCTGTGGAAGAGTTTGTGTTTCATTAGTTAAACACTCGAAAAGACTGGAGAAGACTTTATTAAATTGACGCCACATTGCGACCAACAGACCGTTTTGCTGTTGGCCAATTCAAATTGCCATAAATTAGGGTTAACAACTGGCAACAGCTGAGGCGGCAATAAGGCGTCGTCATTGGCATTTGGGCCAAAACCACGTTAGCAGCCAACCAGACTGCCAATAAAGTCTCTGGCAGGGTGTGTGTGTGTGTCTGTGAGTGCTTGTGTAAGTGTGTGTGTGTCTGTGTGTGTGTGTGGTGTAGGGCTACGCATAACAGTTGGTGATCGATCACAGTTATAGTGACTGCATAATTCTGTTGCCAATTAGCAGCATCGAGCAGCTTTTCAAAAGCTTTAAGCCTGATTAATTTCGTTAACCATTTGCCATTAAGATGACTGAAAATTCGAGTTCGTTTGATTCCAAGTCATATAAGTTTTAATTAACACTTGTAGAACATTTATTTATACATAAGTACAAGCATATGAAACTGAACTGACTTTTTGTTAGTCTTTTTAATATATTTAAATAAATTTTTACTAAAATGTTTTGAACACTAGCTAAAATCTTCCTTTCAGTCTAGCTAACATTCAGCTACATCAAACTTATTATAATTAAAATAAAACTATACTTCAGAGAAAAAAAACTTTCTTTTGTGGTCAGCTTTCCTGATTTTATGTTTAACTCCCCTTTTTTGCTAACCGTTTTAAGTGAGACTTATTTTGGGTAATATTTAAAATTTCAGCTGACTTTCGCAGCGCTGATGGCAGTGCTCTCTGTGTATGTGTGTGTTCGGGTGTGTGTTTGTGGGGCAGAAAAGTGTCAGCATGCTCTTACTTACCTGTCCGAATGCGTTGTTGGCCTGACAGATATAAATGCCAGTATCCTGGCGATATGTGTGCGAAATGCCCAATTCGGAGACCATGCCATCGTCGAGCACTTGATCTCGTATTGTGTAGCTGTGTGCCAGTGTGTGTGTTTGTGATTTATATGCAAGTAAATGCATTTAAGAGATACAAGATACACACACGGCGACATGCAAACGACGATGGCGACGATACGTAAACGTATACACAGATACGAATACGTTTTGCGATAACGTATGCGTTTACGTACACACACAGTTACAGATGCAGATACGTGTACATGTACGGATACAGATACGGATACGGATACGTGTTTGCGCAACGTGAGCGACGCAATGCAATTTTATAACAATGTTTTCCACGTTGCAGTTGTTGTCGTTGTTGTTTGTTGACAAAGACGAAGACGAACGAGGCCAACACACACACACACACACACACACATACAGGCACAACAAGTGAAGTATGTGTTTGTGAGTGTGTGAGCAAATGGCATAAATAAATAAAACGCGTTCAGTTTGTTTTTTGGGCAGCAGTTAAAGAGAGAGGGAAAAAAAGGAAAGAAAAGCCGACAAAACACATACATTAAAATACTTACAAGTGGAAAATACTTAAATACTAAAATACTATTTAGTATTTGGCACACGAAACATAAATAAAATAGCTCGAGCAGCTTTTAGCAGTGCCTCAAACAAAATGCGAGTAGAAAATTGCAATTGGAAAATATGTTTGTCGGGGAAAAACCTTGACAAACTTTTCCACCCTATTTTTACTCAGTTAAAAGTGTTGAAGGGAAAGGCAGCCAGGATTTGCCACGCCCTCGTTCCACTCAGTTGCCTATTTCGCAAAGCTTTTTAATTAAATGCAATCGACTTGGAATTGATTTCAACAGTTATTTGCACACCCCGAGGCATTTCAATAGAAACATTGTGTAAATAAAACTGCACCAAAGATGTAAAGGAAAACAATATGCATAAATAAAACCGAATTTTAAAGCAAGTTTTGTTTCGTGTATTTTTGAATAGTTGCTAAAAAACGAACAGAAAATTTGTTAAAATCATTTTAGACACAAAATTAATAATTAAAATAAAATAAAATAGTATGCAAACATTAGCCAAATTATTGTTTGTTTCTATGCAACTGTCTCGGAGTGTATTTAATAATCTAAATATTATTTTATATTTACTCTACGTGTATTTCTTCCGATATACTTTTTATACCCTTGCAGAGGGTATATTGTTTTTGTCACGAAGTTTGTAACGCATTGAAGGAAGCGTTTCCGACCACATAAAGTATATATATTCTTGATCAGCGTCAACAGCCGAGTCGATATAGCCATGTCCGTCTGTCCGTCTGTCTGTCCGTCTGTTTCTATGCGAACTAGTCTCTCAGTTTTAAAGCTATCTTAATGAAATTTGGTACAGGCCTGTATTCTCTCTGCACGCAGTTCATATGTAAAAATCGGCCAGATCGGACCACTATATCATATAGCTCCCATAGGAACAATCGGTTGAAAATGCTTAGTATGAACATTTTCGGTGTCTATTGACCGATTTCAACGAAATTCACGCAGGATGTATTTCTTATTGTGTCCCATCTGTTGACCAAATTTCATCCAATTCGGACCACTATACCATATAGCTCCCATAGGAACAATCGGTTGAAAATGCTTAGTATGAACATTTTCGGTGTCTATTGACCGATTTCAACGAAATTCACGCAGAATGTAAATCTCATTGTGTCCATCCAAATCGGACTTCTATATCATATAGCTCCCATAGGAACAATCAGTTATTAAAACCAAAGTAATGCAATATTCATGACTGCAAGGGTATTTAATCTTCGGCGAGCCGAAGATAACCGTTTTTTCTTGTTATTTATCATTTAAATGCGTTTCTATACAGCTGACGCGGAGTGTACAGTCAGCAGCAGTGATAACTAGGACTTACCGTGAGTCCAGGGACTCATCGAGATACTGCTGCGTTGCCTGAATCTTCCATTTGAAGTCAATGGGATTGTCGCCCTGGACATTGCACTGGACATGAACCTGTTTGCCTTTAGCCACGGAGATTTGTTTCGTTTTGGTAGGAAAATGTGCGGGAACTGCAGAGAGTAGAACAAAAAGGCAATAATAACTGATAGACATCGTCAGAGGGAGACAGATAGAGACGCAAAGAGAGAGGGGGGAGATACACACCATTGACTTTGAGGAAAATCACTTTACTGACACCGGAGCCAATATTGTTTTTGGCCTCGCATAGAAAGTGTCCCTGTGACTCCTTGCTGATCTTCTTGAAGTAGATGGTGCCATTGGGAAATAGCTGCACCGTGGGCTCATACAGAAAGTCCTTGTACTCCCCGGGTGTGGGTCCAATGGCTTTCTTCCAGGTTATGGTAGGCTTGGGATAACCAGCAGATTGACAGTGTAGCAGAACATCTGTGCCGGATTGTGCACTCGAATCCTTGGGCTCCAGTATCCATTTGGGTGGCACATTCACCGTCAGTGGCACTGCGAATCTCTCCGTGCCTGCCACATTGCTGGCAATGCACGTGTAGTTACCCGAATGATCCGAGGCAATGTGCTCGATGACCAAACTGGCCGAGTACTCATCGATGCGACGAATGACCTCGTTGCTGCAAGATAGGTTGGGGAATGAGAGTTAGTTTGGCCAGGGGAAGTAACCAGTGGTGTGCTGGGAGCACTCCAGGCCATGCCTTACCCCGTGCCAATGAGCGGCTTGCCATTGCGCTCCCAGCGAAAGCTGACCGGTAAATCACCCTCCAGGATCTGGCAGGATATGGCCGCTCGCATGCCCTCGCGCAGCATATTCGTCATGGCTTGTATAGGCATAATTTTGGGCGGCACTGTAAATGATAAATACGAAATTTTGGCATCATTTGAATGATCTGTTTGTTACCAAAAAAAACTCAAATCCAACTCATTACAATTGCCAACTTGGCTTGAGCTGTAGCTTCAGTTAGCAGGCTGCCAGCTATTGTGTCTATGGGCTGGCTGGGAGGTGGTCTAGTGGGCGTGGCAGGCAGTCACATCAATGGTGGCTTAGCAACAGCCTGCCGCACTGATAGCAGCTGCACAGCAAATTATTATAAAGGGAGAGCAGGAAGAAAGGCAGGCAGAGAGACGGGGAGATAGACACAGAGACACAAAAGTCAATGACTTCATTGTGGCATGCCTGCAGCCTCCTACACCCCTCCACGTCCCCTTGGCCTGCCCCTTTGGTGCATGTGCTGGCAGCTGGAAATAGTTGCTGCTGTTTGCTGCATAGTTTTCAGTTGCCATTCTAATTGGAATAGTTTCATTCAGCAACAGCCACAGCCACAGCAGCAGCAACTTTTAAATTTCAATATTGGAAACGGAAAAGAGCAGTCGAGTACACCTGCATGTAATATACCCTGGAATGAGTGCTGCATTACAGTTAATACGGAGGCAATGATAAGCAGCATGCACTTATCTTGTAGTTGCGTATCAACCAGCTTTTGTAGGCGCATAGCAGTCAGTTATAACACGCTCTGCCTTACACTTTCATAACTTTTTTAACGATTTGGGATTTTCGGATTACAATACAAAATTATCTTCTAAATTTGAGTCAAAGCTTAGAAATAACTGTGAAAGTAGGTAGGTAGAAAGTAGGTAAATATTTTCGTATGCCTTTGTGGGCGCAAAAGGCAGGGTATTATAAAATTAACGTATCATCTCGCTATAACTACCCATAACCAACTCATAACTCCCAACAGCCGAGGGTATACCAAACAGCATATTACGCATACGCAGCGTACACGGAGCACGGCGCACGTCGCACGGTGCTCGGCGTATACTCACCCAGCACTTGTATCTCCACATTGCGCCTCGAGGTTTGTTTTTGCTTGTTCTGGGCCATGCACGTGTACGTTCCAGCGTCCTCCGATCTCTGTAGCTGCTCGATAATTAAGGTGCCATTGTTATAGGCACGCTGTCGTCGATTTATGGGCAACGTTTGGCCATCTTTATGCCCCATTAAAAGTAGCCAAATAAAGGCCAGAAGCAAAGAAGGAAAATGAGTAAGTGGACAGAAATAAACGAAAAGTTGCCGCAATTAATTTGCCAAAAAAAATCGCATGAAAACAAGTTGTGCAAATTTATGACCCGCTCTCGCATTTCTATTTTAATATTTGGTATTTTCTTTGCTTTCGTGATTTATTTCGATTAAAAACTGCAAATTATGAGCTTTTTTGTGGCATTTAAAAAATATTGTATTTATAACAAATTGAGTTGGCGGCAGAATTAAAGAATGCAATTGTTTAAAATATTAAAAAATAATTAAAAGTAAATAAAAGTGGACAAATTTATAGGCAAATTTATTTAAGCAATAGTTCAGTTTCCTAGGGACATACAAGCCAAAGAATTGTGTATATAAAATACCAAATTCCCTTACAAAAATAAGCATACCGTTTAACTATAACTTCAGTATTTACGCTTTTAAATCACAACAGTTGCACAGTCGCCTCAAAACAAATTTAAACTGCCGTAAAAACATATTCATATTTAATGCACAAATGTCAAAATGATTGTGCTTCATAAAATGAAAATAAAGTGGAAAAAAAATATATATAAATTTATATATAATAAAAATTGCGTTCATTTGGCAGTTTTTAATAATAATATGCATTGATATGCGCAATAACAAACACGAGATTTTTAATAACAAACACAGGCGAAAAGGCAAAGAAAACAATATTAAAAAAATGAAAAAATATTTAAAAAAAAAACATGAGATATAAGTAAATATTGGAGTCGTGTGTGTGCATGTCCGTGCATGTTCGTGCTGCTTACCCCGCTCCCAGTGTATTTTATCAATGGGATAACCAGCCACAGGACATTTAACAATCAAATCAGAGCCAGAGATTCCGGTTATTTTTGGCATTTCCCGTATGTAAGGCAATCCGTAGATGTTCACTTTAGCGCTATGTGAGACCCTGCGGCGATATATAAATTTATATATGTACGTGTATAGAGAGGTATGTAAAAAACATATACAAAAAGGACCATAACTAACGTTTAGTGGGGCATGCAACGCTCAGTTGCAAGACTCTGCCTGTCACGGTGTGTGTAAGTGTGCGTGTGTGTGTATTTGGGGGAGGAGTGTATGTGTGTTGTGGACCATTTGTATACAGTTGCCGCTGCTAAAAAGCCTGACTCGGCAAATTGTTTGGATTTTATGTCTTTTTTCTTTGCCAGCAAACAATGCGGCTTTATTGTGTAAATACCCTGTAGCAAAAAGCACGTGTAGGCTGGTTAGGCTAAGGCTATAAATAGCTGCTGACATAGTAGAAAGCAGGCTGATCAATGCTCAGTCAAAACAGAGCCTTTAGGAAGCTTCTTCAGTACAGTTTAGTTAAGCTTTGTAAGTAATTTAATGAAATTTTAAGTCCTTTGCTAGCCAATAGTTTAGCTATAATTTAAAGTTTAACTTCAAGACCAAACAAATAAATGTTGTACAGGGTAACTGCTGCGTCTGGCTGTCTCTTTTGACTCCACAGCACTAGTTTTTATGCTGCCAAGCTACAATTAAATTTATGATTTAGCATGGAAATGCTTTTTATGCCCCTATCAGAGCAGTCTTCCAACAGTCATGGACTGTGTGTGTCTCTGTGTGTGTATGGTGGTTAGTGTGTGTGTGTATTTTATTTATGAAACTATGGCCACTCACTTGCCAATCGCATTCTGTGCGGTGCAGGTGTATTCACCGCCATCCTCCTCCTTGACATTTGAAATATTCACATGGCTGATGACATCGTCGTGTATGGTAACATATTGACCCACTAAAAATCGTGAGCTGTCTGGTATCTGGTATAGATAAGTTAGATAAATAGTTGGAAAAAAGTAGGAGAGTGAGAAAAGTGATAAAAGGAAAGGAAAATGCATAAAATAGAGTTGAGAAAATGTGTCAATTAGTTGAGAATTTTTTCGTTCGAGAGAAAAAAAGCGATGAAAAATTCATGCAAAATCGAATTGATTGAAATTGCATAAAATTTACACCAGGCTTAAGGGGATAGACTGTTTGCTGGGTAGTAGGAGAGGGGTGAGGAAGACTCAAGGCAAACTGTGTGAGTCTAAAGAAAATGGAAATTTATGTAAATAAACGAAACAAATCCTTGAAAATGGCCAAAGCGAAACAGACCAAGAAGGAGTGAGAGCAAGAAAAGGAAAAAGCAAAGCAAAAATGCCAGCAGCATTTGAAAGGGGGCGTAAGAGTGTTAGGGGGGCGAGTGGGTGTGGTTGGAGTGGGTGGCGACTATGAAGTGAAAGGCAACGCGCTTTTGTAAACATTTATGCATGTTCTTTGGCACATCCTGCAGCTCGAACATCATCAGCAAATGCAGCAAACTCAATATGCAGCGTTGCTGGCGGTAACGGCAACGGCAACGGAAACGGAAACGCTGCCTGCATTTCCGCTGGCAGCTGCATGCAGTGGCTGCTGCTTTTGCTGCTGATGATGCTGCTAAGTAAGTGCTCAGCACGTGTGCGAAGCTCACCTGACTCCAAACACACTCTCTTTCCCCTTTTCACTCAAGAAAGCATAGCGACTGCTCGTATGTGTTTTGTGTGTGAAACTTACCGGAAATCCGTCCAAAGACCATGTAAATTGCGGCAGTGGATTTCCGGTGGCAACGCATTTCAATGATACCGTTGGTCCCGGCTGCAATGTTTGCTCCGAAAACCAATAAAGCAGTTCCGGCGACGCATCTAAAATGATAAGAGAGATAAGCGAAGTGCTTTAAAGCTACGACATTTACTTAAGCCGCTACCCAACCACGCCTCTGTGGGCTGCGCATTTCATTAATGAGAACGTTGTGAGGTGTGTGTTTGGGTTTGTGTGTATGTGTGTGGGTTGTGCGTGTGCGCTGCCTATAACAAAGCATCGAGCTGAATTTACCAGATAAGCCAGAATTGCCTTGAAAGTTTTCGTACCAAATTCTGGCTATTCAGGCATAATTTCTCTATCAAAGCTATAACCATTAAGCAAACCGATAGCTCGGTAATGTTTTCAAAAACAAAGCATCAAACATTTGTGCAGATTTTATAGAGTTTTTGGCTTTTAGAAAGACACAGTCGTGTGCTTTAAATAGTGACTTTATAGCAGGAAATTATAACGATATAGGATTTATTTTTAAGGAATTAGTTGTGTTTTAAAAGATTGTCTACACTCAGCAGCTAATTTAGTTAGTTGGCAATAGTTTGTTATTTTATATATTTACAATTTTGTATTGTTATGTAGACATGTCACTGCTTCGCACGTATTGAATTCTTATTGTAAAATATATTTCCCCGACATGCTTTAAATTTGTTTAGAGAGCTGTGTGCCTGTGATTCCACACAACAATGCTACTCCATAAATGCCGTATGCTTCTCCACTAAAATACATAATACAATTTTGCAGGGCTTAAGCCTGAGTAGAGGCAACCCGTAAGCTTATTGAATGGTCCATAAACTCGGCTCAGCTTCAAGTGTCGTTGGGAAAAAGGCTTATAACAAGAGCTTTTGGAGCTAAGGCAAAACTTGGCCATAATTTTAAATTTGTTAATAAATAAGCCAAGAGCTTTATGCTTTAAGCCACAAATCTTACAACAGCTGAGCGCGCAATTTAATCATATTTTTATATGACATAGAAAATAGGAGAATTGGAGATTTTTGATTTTCTTTGATACATTTTGCTGCAGTTTTGCTTACAATCGAATTGAGATTGGAAATATGCTATTGCAGCAGATTTCTTGATTTTCTTTTGCAACTTTTGCCTTTGGCTTTCACTTCAGCTAAGCGGAAAATGCATTTGACAAGCGACCAAATGTTATCCAGCTGATGAAAATTGTATCAATTTCCGCAGCTGCAAAAAAAGCAAAGGAAAAATAGAAGAACGTATAGAAGAAAATATCTTTGGCATCGACATTGCCAGTTATAAGCTGCCATATTTATTTGCTGTGGCTGCCACAACACACACACGCATACATAGAAGGCATACACACGCACACACATGCAGACGTTGACACAATTGCTGCCATATCCGGTCGCTTAATGGCGCTTCGTTCATTTTTGGTTGCGCGTCAGAAGCTTTTAACACCAGAGTGTATGTGTGTGTGTGTGTAAGGGCGCGTGTGTTTGTGTGTTAAGCATGCCAATAATATATCGAAATCAATTTCCGTTTGTGCCTAAAAGCAAATCAAAAACGTTGCCAAAGCGCGAATCTGTCTCTGTCGTTTGTCTCCCTCTCCCTCTCCCTCGCTCTCTTTCTGTCTCTTGCTGTGCCCCCAAGGCTGCTAAATGCTACAATGTGTTTGCTGCTCATTGTCTCCCGCCCTGTGCGTTGTGTGTTGTTTAGTGGCTGTGGCTAGGATTTTTAGTGCTGGTAATAAAATTAAGTTGTCAGCTCTGCGTTTTATGGCCTGCTTCGCTTTTGTCACTGTTGTTGCTGAAAAATGCCAGCAATTTGCTAAATTAGAAATTAATGAAATGCAATTATGACAAACATTTATTTGTCTGTGGTTCCTGTGGTCCTCACTCGAAGCAAAACTTTTCATGCTTTTGATTTGCAGCCGCAAATTAGGCGAGTGGGGAAAATTGAGGCTGTAGTGGGTTAAATGGGTGGATGTGACTGTGTGTGTGTGGCGTGTGTGAGTCTCATAAGTGTCCATTAATATGCTCATTAATTTCTGATTACAATCCGCCCCAAAGACAAAAATAAAGCAGCTCATTTGGTCTATTTATTGATATTTATGATATGCTCATAAAATATTACTAATACGCCCCCTCTTACCGCCCAGCTGTAACTCCGCTGTTGATTGAATTTGCTCCCACTCATTGGAAACAAAGCACTGATACATGCCTGGATCATCTTTCTGCACCTTCTTAATGATTAAGCGGGCTGGATCTGTAAGAATCTAAGAAAACCAAAAAAAGAAGCCTTGAGAATTAATACTGTTCCTTTGGCGGAGTGCCGACTGTACCTCCACGCGATTGTCGCGTAGTATGGGCTTGCCATCATGCAGCCAGTTGACATCGTGCACCGGATGGCCAGAGACAATGCATTGAAATTGCGCATCCTTGTCCACATCAACGGTCTGCACCTGCGGCTGCAGGTGTGCTGTCAATGGAGCTGAATATCGAATGGATTGAATCGGTTGGTTGGTTGCTTGATTGGTTGATGTGCACTCTAAGCAGCGTCTACTGTGGCCCAGCACTTACCTGTCACCGTGAGCGACACTTGAATAGTCTCCTCGCCAGCTGTGTTATTTACCCAGCACAGATATTTGCCACTGTCCTCGAGACGCGCCTGCAATGGCATAAATCAATGGCAATCACAATATTTGGCTTTCATTTCCATGCTGTCAACTGACAAGATAGGACAGACTGAATGCTTACCTTGGTTATTTTGAGCAGACCCGCGGAGACAATGGTAATGCGTTCGCTCAACTGCAATGGCAGCAACTGCTCGTTCTCCTCCTTGAACCAGCTAGAATAGATACAAACGATTGAATAAATGAATCAGTGAGTGAAAAAAATGTATCTTAATCGAATTATAATGACAATTGCATTGTCATTATCAATAATATGAAGTGCATCGTACTTCGTGCATCGCTGACGATTCAATTGCCTTTTGTTGTGCTCTGTTTGCATTCCACTGTGGCCTTTGATTGCCGTTGATTGTTGTTTGCTTTCAATAGGCTGTCAAATTGATTGCGACATGCCATCAAAAGGAACCACCAAAGTGGCCGGCACAGAAAAGCTCTCAGCATTGCATTCCGTTTGCTTCATTTCAAGTGCATTTCTCGTGAGCTGCATCTTAAAGCGCAGGCATAACTATATTCAGGTGTTTTAAGTAAAATTAATTTATCTTAACTTAGAGAAGTTTTCCAAACAAAGCACTGTTGCTATAACCAGCGCGCAAGTGAAGCAAAGACTTTAAAGCATACTTTCAGGCTGCTCTAATATTTTCATATGACAGGTAAAAGTATGCAATACTTTTTGATAAGTTTGCAATGCCCACGGCTCAATGGTAATGAATAATTCATAATTATTTGAACTTTGAATGATCATTACTTTTCGTATCTCACATAGTCTCATAATGTTTTTAAAAGCACAATTTAACGGATTTCCGCGGAAATCAGTTAAATTTCAAATGAGTTTTGAAGTTTCAAAACTTTGAAAAATGAACAGGTAAGTATCAATAATCAAAAAGCGAGAAATTAAATTATTTAACATCTGATCACAAGCATCTTATTTTATAGTTTTCAACTCAAACAACATGTGGAGTCTTGCTGTACGTTTCTATTCACCTGAGAATTCAACTGGTTATTTTTATATTCCAGCTGTAACATCAGGTGAACAGAACTTTCAGTAAGTTGCAAACTCACTTTCACTATTAAATCAAGGCCAAGTATTCACCCACGCATTTTATTTATTGTGCCCACAGAAAAAACTGTACTTTAATTTCTCTATTTTTCTTTGCTCCCTCGTTTGGTTGTTTGTTATCTGCCGCCAGCAGAATTCACCAACAACAGACTTTCCAAGAGATCGTGCTATGTTAAATCCGCTCTCCTGAGATAACGCTATGTTAATTGCGCTCAGAGGATAACAGCCGCTGTTCGTGTGAATGTTCGCGGACGTCAACAGCCGCCCTGTTAGCGTCCGCGAACAACCGCACAAACAGTTAACAGCACTCTCTCCTACATTATTCCTTAGCTCTGCTGTGTGTGTGAATGTTCGCGGTCGTCAGCGGCTGATCTGTTGGCGTCCGCGAACAACCACACAAACAGCGGACTCTGTAACTGCGATCTCTCCCTCTTTAAGCACTCTTCTTTCGGTGGCTCTGCTGTGTGTGTGAATGTTCGCGGTCGTCAGCGGCTGATCTATTGGCGTCCGCGAACAATCACACAAACAGTAACAGATTCTCTAACATGTCGCATACGCTCACGCACACAACCTTCGTAACATGTTATTAAATAAAATTACGTCGCTTGCGGGCGTTTCTGTTTGCCTGGTATTTCACCACGTAAAATCTTCATTTTTAGCCTTTCGCTTATGCGTTTTTGGGGTTTTTTAAAGGCCCAGCGATCTACACAGCTTACATTATAAGCAATTCCTGCTGAAATACCAGGCAATAAGAAATAGAAGTAGGTCGGAATGAAATAAATCATTTAATAACAATAACAGCTGCAGGAGCTAATCCTACTCCCTTTACTGTTATTGCACTCTTCCCTGTTAACTCTCTCCTTTCGTTAGCTCCGTTGTTTGTGTGATTGTTCGCGGTTGGTCTTTTGTCGTCCGCGAACAATCACACAAACATCAGACTGTGTAACTCTTCGCTCTGAGCGGGCTCTCCCGCTTAAAACTCTCTTTTCATATTCTTTGTTTTGATCATGCCGCCTGCTGCTAATTCTGGTCGCCTGGTATATTAGCTGAAAAAGCCTTAACTTTAAGCCATTCATTGTATTTACAGCCATCTACAGAACACACAACCAGCACAAATTTTGTCAGAAGTACCAAGCAAAGAGAAATAACAGTAGGTGGCTCTGCACAAAATTATTTTGCGTAAACAGGTCGCTCTCTGTTGTAAGTTCTCTACTTTCAGCTGTTTCTCTACCTTCTCTTTTCATTGTGCTCTGCGATGTACAGAGTTCAAGGTCAATCTATCTCTGCTACATTATTTTAACTGACGCTTTAAGCTGATTATGTTCCCCTGGTATTTCCACTAGTAAATTCTGTGTTTTTATTAATTTAACTTTCTTCACTCTGCGAATGTGTTGCATCTTACTGTGTTTTTCTTTTCGGCTGATAATTCAACTGGTATTTTTAATTTTCCAGCTGAATTTGCAGGCGAACAGAACTTTCAGTAGATCGCGATACACTAAATCAGTCATAATAGTCCCTTAAAGTTTATATCTAAGCCTCAAAATATTCCACATTGAAGGGTTAAACTTTATATATAACAACATAAACAGACAGAAACTTGATAGGAAAATCTATGAAGTTTTTAGAACTGACGGAAACTTGAAAGTTAAAAGAATAATAAAAATTATATTTCCTTTAATTTATTATGCTTAACTTAAGCTCATTGCTGCTTTGCACTGCAGCTATGAATTGTTGATTTTCATTATGGCAATTTGAATTGTTTTCCCAGGAAAAGCGCATACGACGTTCGTTTTATTGCCATTCCAATTGGAATTGAAATCTGAACTGGGGAAAACTGAAGTTTTCGCTTTATTATTTTCGCATACATATAAATATTTTTGTAATATTAATTCTGGGGAAAATATCAATTGGAGAAAAATCAACAGTGAAACGCGTGCCATAATCTGTTTGATGTTTGCTGGGGTGCCCCGTGCCCCACCCCCACCGCCAGCTACTCCACACCGCGTTGCAAATACTGTTGTATTTTTAATCAAGTTATTGATTTTAATTTGGCTTTAATTGCACTTGAGTGCGTTTCTCGTCTTGATGTCGATGATGGTATGTTGCATGCGGCATGTTGCACTGGCAACGTCTGGCATTTTCTTAATTAAAATCATGGAAAATCATGCGAACGCGTCAAGGACTCACGATTCGCAGGACACCGCAGAGCCATATGCTGAAATGTAATCGAAATATATGCTCAAGCGCTTAATGATATGGGCGTGGCTCCAAAGGCGTGCCAAGCATGTGCACAATGGACACGGCCGAGGAAACTATGCAATGAAAAATTATTTATACAAATACATACAAGTCCATGTGAGTTTCTATGCCAAAAAAGAGTGAACTGAGTGCCGAAAGTGGAAACGAAGCGCGACAGCGTCATGCAACATGCCAACTATTTAAACATTTATGGGTAGCAACAGCAACGCAACGGCTACAGCAGCGGGACTCCAGGATACGGATGTTGCACAAAACAATGCAGCAGGACGCAGACCTAGCTAGGGGGCGTAAGAGCGTAGGGAGAGGGTGGGGAGGGGAGCGAAGAGAGCAGGGCAAGAAAAGCTAGACAAAAGGAAAAGTCGCCGTTGTTGTCGCCTCGCTGACTCTCGATTGTGTGCTGGCATCATCTTGGTGCAGCTCGCTGAACAGTGGTGAGCATTACACACAAAAAAGCAAGCAGGACAGCTGGTAAACGAGTGCGTCGAATTCCAAATACCCTGTACTCAGCTGGAGTACATATACTCCGGCTGAGTGTCTGGTTTGGCCATTTTATCCAATAGTTTACCACACAGTTGATAGACTGCTGTAATTTTAGCAACAACAGGGTCCAAGTGCGCAAACAGCGGTGCAAGAGCGCATATCCTGGCGCACAGATTTTATGCATGCAGCAGCAAGGACACCGGCAGCAGCAGGACTACAATGACCCATTATGCTCGTACATTCGTACATCCTTTTTGGCCCTCAGCCCATAAAAAGCAATGCATGTTTTAGCACTTGATGATGAGCCAAGTTGCAACGTGTGGCATGTGGCAAGTGGCGAGTGTCTGTGCCGTGATCACTGATTACCTGTGTATGGCTCTCACTCCGTCTGTGTGTGTGTGTGTGCAGGGGCGTGGCAAGCAGCGTTAAAAGGGGGCAGGGGGCAGGGGGCGGCACATTCAGAAAGCAATTTGCCATTTTGGTCATAAACGTTGTTCATTTGATTGATTTGCGCTCGGAAAACAGGAAAAGCTGCAAAGCGGGAAAATGGAGAAATGTGAAAACAGGTTGCGCAAACGATGACTCCTGGGAAATCTTTCATAGCTGCTGACTCCTGGGACTGTCGGAGAGTCCCCTTGTCAGCCGGTAAGATAAATGTTGGCGCTCTCCACGATTGACACATACAAAATGAGAGCAACACACACACGCACACGGTGGCACACTCCTGCTTTTAAGCAAATATGTGTTATGAAGTCAAAAGTCAAAGTAATAGAACATGAATTGTGTGTGTGGTTTGTGTGTGTGTTAGGATATTGCCAATATTATATGGGCCATAAAATGACAAGTTGTGAGCTATCCTTCAGCTATCCGGCCATGAATAAAGAAATGGGCCATCAGTCAACTCACAAGCTGCTTTTTGGCTTAAAGCTGTTAGCATTGATAGCTTGTTCTGCTGGCCAAAAAAGCTAAAGCTTTGCTGGTTTGCGGCTAGAATTTCTTTAGTGTAACTCAAACAATTGTTGTAAAATCAAATTAAATTAACTAAAAGTGAGAAAAACTTATTAAAAGTTATTACACATCTGATGATGTTCAAACATGTTAGTCCACTTAAAATATGTTAATAGAAAAACCTTACTCTAAATGCTTGTCATTAACTCTAGTTTCAAATTAACCCAATTACTTATCGGCCACAATAATTTTATTGGCATCGTTATAAAAGTGTCAAAACTATTTAACGTTTACCGATCTAGCTGGGCAGAAATGTGCCACAAAGTGTGGCATGTTCAATGAGTGGTGGAAAGCACTAACAGCTGACATCTATTAGCAGTTGTTACTATGATTGCCAGACAGAGAGTGAGAGAGACAGGCTGCACCATTCAAGTTGACAGACTCGACATGGGGCCACGCAGGACACAGCCGGCAGGACTTTTTAGCTTTTCATGTCATTCACATATGACAATTTGCCCGACATTTTTATTATGTTTGTTTTTGCGTGTATTTTTTGAATACCCTAGGGTAGGGGTGACATAGGTTTGGTTAGAGTAAGCGGTGGGTAGAAAACAAAACTCTCATACGCATTTTAAAAATGTCTTGAGTTTAGTGTTTTAAAACGATAGAAAAAGTTTCATAACGATCGCTGGTTAAACCATAAAGTTATACACAAACTAAGCAAGCATAGCAGCCAGCTAGCGAAGCAGAAGTAAACGCATAGCTGCCAGCTATAGCACACGTGCGCACAGTAATCGCTAGCGCAGTCTACTGGAACAGGGTATATAACGGTCGGCTGCGCTTGACTGTTTTTTGCCTGCTATTTTTTTATTTTTCAGCATTTTTTGGGAGAAAGTGCTAAATATTTCACATTGTCATAAAATACGCGAGGCAGCGTACACGACTGCGGTGCGTTTCCCACCGCATCTGTCACGCCCCCTCAGCTGTTGTGCCTCCCTTGGCTTCAGAGCAGCTCTGACCTGTGCTATAACACACAAAAAAGCAAACCTGAGGCTGCTTTTGCTTTTGCTGCCGTTTCTGTTTGGGTAGAAGCTCCCCCACCTACTCCTCCCCCGTCTTGTTGTTGTGCTACTCACCGATATGTTGGCACCGGATGTCCTTGAGCAATGCACGGCAACGTTGTTTGGCCATTAAGGACGACATGCCGCATCGAATGCTTCTCCACATTAATGCGAGGCTGTACCATGCCCTTGGGCTCAGTTACAATAATGCGGCCGGGATATGTCGAAATTTGTATTTCACCTGTGAACACACACAAAAAAGGAAGAAGAAACCAGATATGTAATAAAGAAATTGCTAACGGTAAACATATGTGTTACACCTGCAAAAAAATGCCAGAAATTGAAGATAAATTTGCAATTTATTGATGGAATTTAAGTGCGTGAATTTCTGGCTGCATTTAAAGCAAATTTCAATGGATGTGTATGTAGCACATAAATCTATACATCACTATATATTTATATATCTACATTTGTTTACACTTTTCATTAATTAAAAGTAAAATGCAAAGCAATCAAGTTGATTGCGCCACATTTGGAGGAGAGCTCAATTCGGGAACAGGACACAGAAAAGAACTTATGTGCAGGACTCTCTGCATGGGCTTTATTATGCAAAAGCGTATTATGATGTTGTTATGAAATGCATAAACCATTTACAAGACGCACAGACTTATGACCTTGTATACTTTTACTAACTTATATGCTATGTACTACCAGTTACTGGTCAAGTCTGCCTTTTTGCTAAGCCAATTAGCTGCCTCAGTTGATGAAGTTTATTAAAGCTGCCAGAAATATTTCACCAGCCTGCACAAAAAAGGCCACTAACTTAAGCTGCTTTCAAATTTTAAATTCAAAGTAATAAGTACAGTTTAGACAAAAACTAATCGACTCTTACTACTTAATATTATTAATATTTAAACTCGACCTTCGTTGTGCGACTGCCTGTGGCGTGCTTTTTGTAATGCTGTGTTTATTGTTTACTCATATTTGGCTTTAATGGTAATGGCTTTAAATCATGTCGTCGCATTCATTTCTATTATTTCTGTTAACACAACATGACATCTAATCCAGGAGTGTGTTAAGTGGGCCACTCGGCCAACAAAATCTGTTTCGAATGGCAAACGCCCCCCAAATCGTGTGTTGTTTCACTCACTCCCTTATTAAATATAGCAAATGATAGCGGCCTCTCATTCTATTTGTCTATCTGTCTCACTGTCTGTCTCACTGGCTGCTCTGGCAATTTAATTTATAATTTTGCCAGAACATCATCATTATCTTCATCGTCATCATGAGCAGCAAGTACCTTTTCCTTCTCATATACTTCACCTCCCTCTCTCTGTCTCTCCTTCTCCGTCTCTTTCTCTGTCCTTGCCCTAACATTGCTCTATTGTGCATTAGCAGTCGTATTATTGTTAGCCGCCATTGTTGTTCCGCTTATTGTGCAAAATAAATGGATTTTTGGTTTAAATTGTAATTATGCGCTGCCAGCCAGCCAGCCAGCCAGGCAGTCAGCCAGCCACGCCCACGCCACACCAACAGTCGCCAGCCAAACGCCCACATTTATCATACTCGAACAAAACTGTTGCCTACTTTTGTGCGCTGCAGGTAAAGGCATAGCTTAAATTAAGCGTAGCAACAGTGCTGTCGCTTTAGCATAATTATAGCTATTTAGTTATAACAAAGCATAGAAAACATGCTAGAAAACTAGCTGATTTGAGCTAAGCAGTTAAAAGTAGTGGAAAGAGTGTTAATTAATAAATTGCAACGAACATTTTTAAGTTTCTGAAGAGTTTGTGATACTTTTAGTCAAAAAATGGCTATAGTCAATTCAATTATAGTCTTATAAATTAAATAAATTATAAATGAAACACTTTTTTTCTATGTAAAAGTGCTTTGAAATTAGTTTACTGCTTTTATTTCTATCGCTTCGATGCTTTTAGTAGTTTTAGTTTGTCAAACTAGCTTTTTTGCCCACAGCACTGCGTATCAGTGCCTGTATGCAGTTATCACTGTCTGCGTGTGTGTGAGTGTTTGCTAAATGAATTAGTTATGACCAACTATATACCTGGCGGCCAAAGCAGCTTCATGTTACACTTTTAATGAGTGCACTTTAAGCCATTTTTAATGTGTGTTGGTGTGTGTGTGCTGACCACTTGAATTGGCATTGTTTTAGCGGGTTTCTGTGCAAAGTGCACTGGTAATTAATATGCGGCGGCTCTTCCAACACGATACACTCTGCGGTAATATCCAATTTGGTATACGCGCCTGTGGTTTCTGGTCAAAACTTCGGGGCCCCAAAACACGAAATTTGATTAATCAAAATGTATTACACTTTTTCGGCCTGGAAAAATCGTTAAGCAATTCAATTTAAGTTGAGAGCAGCGAACGAAAAAAGAAAAGCGAATTAAACTTTCAAGAAGCAAGCAGAACAAAAGGAAAAGAGAGCCAGAGAGAGACAGACAAAGTTTGAGCGAGTGAGATGGGAAACTGGAGAAACTTTTATCGTATTGATTGATGATGTGAAATTTGCGCACAAAAGCTAATAGAAATTCAACTTAAGCGCATTTTCACACACAATAAACTTCAAATAAGCAAGCACAAAATATCTACAAAAGATCTCACGTATTGACTTGAGTTTGCTCTGACTCCCAGTCGCCCTCAAGTGTGTGTGTGTGTGTGTGTGTGTGTGTGTCCAGCTTGTGTGGCAAGTTGCAATTTCCCTTGGCGTATTTCTTGCTTTTTGCCTGGCGATTGAATGTCACGCATCATAAATTATGCACAACGCACAATGTTGACTTGGGGCAAAAACTAGCATAAACTACATGATTTTACTTATTACTCCACAAACAACAGCTACAACAACAACAACAACAACTGCAGACGGAAAACTTAAGCATATAGTTTGATGTTATTTTGGTTTAGCAAAATACTTTTTGCAGCCAATTAAATAAGACAATGGCAAAATTGTGAAAATAGAGACTCACATCGAATACAAAGAAAATAATCAAAGCATATTTTACGTATTCAGTTGCCATTAAATTCTAAATTAGCTCCAAATTTCCTAATAAATTCAATGGGAAATTGTTGTGTGTTAAAATAATGCGAGAAATTGCTTTGATTAAAAGCATAATTCTTTAGTTTGATAAAGGAAATTGAATTATGGCGGATTGGAATTGTAGACTTGTACGTTTTCTCAATCAACCGTATTGAAGACTTGAATATCTGTGGAATAAATCAGCTTTAACTAACAGAAACTGACTGAAACTACATACAACTTAAAGCTAATTAATTCTGATCTTTGCTTTCAAAACTCTTGTTTCATTTTAGTCTCAGCTGCTGTTAAAAAAACTAATTATAAAATATAACAAAACTTATAACACAATCCAACTCAAAGTCAACTCATACAAAAATCTCAATATTTGAGTTAAGTTTTTGGCTTATGACTGTAAAATACAAAGACACATTTGACCCACAAACACACGCTGTTTGCGCTTAGTTGCCAGTTGGCCACACAGTTTATATTTTTTTTTGTGAATTTCGGTAGCAGTTGAGCGCTGTGCAGATAATGTTTAAAAGTGTCAACTCCTATAATGAAATTAAACTTCAACTTTATATTCAGTTCATTGCAGTTTGCTAGCGAGTTGTGTTATTAGTGCACTTATGACCCAAGGACAACTTTCACATTGCAATCCCCCGAGCTGTGAATTAATTATTCAACTTAATTATATGCCAACAGTTGTTGCCACAACAGAGCAAGTTTCTCTCTCGAGAGAGGGGGCGGGGAAGAGTTAAGGTAGGGAGATGCAGTGAGGCATTGCTGACTGGACGATTAAGCTGAAAATGTGATTATCACGTACCTGTCAGTCTATTTACAGTACGGCATGTGTAGCTTTTGTACGCATCATTGGGTCCCGCATTATTTATGTACAATTCGCCATTCGATAGGACCGTGTACTTGCCGCCAATGTCCGTGTTTGGATACAGATGCATCCCTGGGTCCTGCACCCAGGCGGTGACCATTACAAATTCCGACATGTAGCTCGGCACCTGCCAATCGAAACACATGAAAAGATAAAGAGCAACAGGGAGAAAGATAGTGGCAGAGAGAGGGAGGGAGAAACAGAGTTGGAATATAAGCAAATTTGATCAGAAATTGAATTTAAGTTTTAAGTAAATTTTGTGGTTAGTGCAAAAGGCAGACACACAGCAGAGCTGTCAGCTTGGCTTATTTATAGCTAGATGGGGTAAACTTTTAAAAAGCCTATTAAAGTAAGCTACAGGCTTTAAGCTGGTAATTAAGCTTTCAATTTAAAATTGACTGTTTATTAAGTTTATTTTAAATCATATTTAGCTTTTTCTGGCGTTTTCCATTACTGTCAGCACTGCCACATATCAGGCACATGGAGGTCAGCAGTTCAGTTTCTACTTTCTACAAGGTTTTCTAAACTCACCTGACATTTCAGGACTGCCGTGTTGCCTGTCATCACGTATTCGTCGTGCACCTGGACCGTGTACTTTTGGTTGACAACTGAAACGAAAATGTGATATGCAAATTTATTAAATATTTTTAAACATATATTGCGCATACGCAACGTGCGCCGCAGCTGTCACAATAACGCAGCAATAATGAAAACAAAAAAACGCCAACAAATAACAAAGTTCAAGGCTATTAAAGCAAGGCAAACAATTATGTTGTGTGTGTGTGTTTTTATTAGCCAACAAAACGACAAGAACAACAACACAATATTTTTTAATTTTTATACTTTTTATTCTGCTCAGTTTGTTATTGCGCAGGATGATCATAAAAAAGGCTTAAAAACCTTTTTGACCTGGCCTTAAGCGCTGCCCTTTTGGCCCAACGGCAAAAATATGTTGCCCATTAAACAGGCTCGACGCCTCACGCCCCCTTCAGGCCCCTTTTCCACAACGAGGGTCTCCCACACAAAACATGTCCGGCATCATTGTGACACTTAACAAAAGTGTGACCGTTTGTCAGCCAGACGGCAGCAAAGGCAAAGGCAACGGCGACGACAGCCACGTTTATAAAAAAAATTGGATGTGGCAATTTGAGTTAAAGATTTTTTTATTTCCGTCTTTCCCGTGTCAACTCAGCGCTCAGAGAGCACAGAGAAATTAAGAATGACAAGGATTCTAAAACAGCAGAACAGCTGCCTGCACAGTGGTGTGTAATTCGAAAATTTACAACTTTAATTTAATAATAAAAAATGTATGTATGCTCAGTAATCATTACAATAAATTCAATTCTGATTGCACGAAATATTTGCCTAATTAACACACGAATTTTAAATTTTATTCAGCTTGAAAAAATTTACTGGGGATTGTTTTTCATAAGAGCTATAATTAGTTGGAATAAATAATTAACTTTCATCAAGAAACATAATTAAATATAATGCCAATTAAAAGCAATTAATGGTTTGCTTATAATTATGAAGAATTTATTTAATTTAATTGAATTTAAAAATAAATTACTTCAAAATAAATTATTTGCAAATAAATACAATTTTCAAATAAGTAAATTTCTTTTTTTTCTTTTAACACACACTGTGCAGTTTGACTACTGCTAACAGCATTAACCCCTACTTGCCACCACCTCCACCACTTAACACTGCTGATTCTGTCACTTCCTACTCCCACCCCCTCCGACCTCCCCTTGCTCTGCTTCCATTTGCTTCCATGCCTTTGGCAGTTACAAATTAATTAAGATGGACAAAGGCAATTTTCCGCACGCGTCACTTGAAAAGTGTTTTGGAAAATGAGTTTCGCTTTGCTGTACAACAATTCGTTGGGTTAATCTTCTTAAGACCAAGTGGAGAACTCTATCATACATGGTGTTATGTCCTTTTCGAAATGCAACTCACGATTCTCGGCTTTTGGGGTTTTTGGCCAAAACCAAAAAAAAAAAAAAAAACTTTAATATGCAAAAATTGGATAAAGTTTAATTTGAAAAGTTGTTGTTATTGTTTCGTGGGGCTTATTTTATTTTCATCAGTTTGGGTTCAGCATTTATTTTATTCTTTTTTTGTAGCTTTTGTTATTTTCTATGCAACAATAACAAATGAAAAACTGGGAAACTTTGTGACAACATTTTATATAATTCCTCTGACCGGCTGCGAGGGGCGGGCCTCGTATGGTGGGCGGGACAGCGGAAAGCGGAAAAGCGGCTGCTGTTTTCAGTTTGAGTTTAGTGCAATTTTGTTTTTTGTATCTTCATTATTTGTATTTGTTCAGTTCGGTTCAGGACTCAACTTCAGTTCCAAGCGCCGTTTATTTTTCCTTCTTTTCCCCATTTTCCGCACTTTTTTTATTTTGGTGCATAGTTTTGTATTTTGAGCAAAGTTTCTTCTTTATTTTTTGTGCTATTTTGCGCTTTCATGTTGCATTTTCCATGCAGAGTTTTGAACATTGTGTTGCATGGAAGGACAAGGACAGAACAGAACAAGACTGAACAGGGCAGGACACGACAGGACAGGCACAGGACAGCTGCCTAGCAAAACTAAGTATGAAAGCTAAGTTTATAGTCGACTCACAAAGTAACTGAGTAGAGAGACAGAAAGAGAGTGAAAGAGAGCGAGTTACACTTGGATGCTATGCGGAAATTCATTTCCGTTTAGTGCATGTGTGTGTATTCCTGTGTATGTGTGTTGTGGCAAACTTTTTGTTGCACAAATTTATGTTTATGATGTGCGCCGGCGGAAAGATGCTTTTGGTTTTGCGGCAGTCTTTGCCTGATTTGCAGTTATTGTGCCCAAAAGAACAAAACAAAAAGAGACAGGGAGAGGAAGAAAGAGAGACTATTAAATTATGACTGCAATTTGCATACAGAAATGCGAAAAGAGAGAGAGAGAGAGACAGAGACAGCTAGAAAGATCTGAGGGCAAACTGACAATGTGCATCCAACTAATTACGAACAAATTACACAGGTTTCATGCACAACGACAACGGCAGGTGAACTGGCTCAAAACTTTGTGGCTCAATCAAAAACTTGTGCCAAAGAATGTCTGTGTGTGTTATGGTTGTGTCTGCGTATGTGTGTGTGCGGCACAACTTTTGTGGCAACATCATTCATCAGCCTTGGCCTGTGGCCTGTGTGTGGTCACTGACAACAAGCAAAAGATCTTTGCTCTCTGTCTCGCTCGCTTGAACTCCCCTCTCCACACCCCGTTACTCTTACCCTCTTGCTGCTGTGTATGTGAAAATTTGTCAAGAGTTTTTGCCACGAAACTTTTTGCTAATTACGCGCACTTAGTTCAAGGAGTCAAGGATATGGCATCGCATCCTGCGAATTGCGAACTGCGAACTAAGCGCTGGCAATTAAATAACGCAACTAAGCTAAGTCCTCGCCAAATCGCCAAGGCGCCATATCTAAAAGTCAACTGCACACATTAGCTGAGAAATTAGTTGCGAGCGACAGGGACAAAAACAAAGAGAGCTAGAGAGAGTGAGGAGGGAGGGAGGGAGAGTGGGACAGGGGCAAAAATTCATCCCTTGGCAACTTTTGCAAATTAGGCAAAACGTTTTGCGGCAAATCTACGCGCTGTCAAATTGCTCAAGCGTAAAGCAAAAGGAAACAAGCAAGTAAAGTACAGTTGAGTGCACTCGACCGCAATAAACCCAGCATGAGCACAGCACACTTAAAAAATTGCTATGTGACTAAAAGCTGGTTGCTATGCACTTTCTGTCGCTCACTCTGCTACACTCTTTGAGCCATAACTTGTTTGCTCCTCAACTGATCTTTATAAAACTTATAGCAACGTTTAACAACACTGTACACCACTTAACTGTATAATAACTTTAATTTTTCCCCTATAAGTACCTATAAATATTAGCTGGCAATTACTAGCTTGTTAGTTAGTGGGCCCAACGGGCATGGCAGCCATTACCCACTGCTTTAAGTAGTCTACATGCCAAATTTGACTTTGGTAACCCCAAACAACTCTGAGTTTTTTGATTTAAAAGTTCGACTTGATTCTGTAGAATTCACAATTGTCTTTACTTTTCACAGAGCTATAACACCCTCGCCACAGCGCCTAAAAACCACACACATATAGAAAAACAAACAAAAAGAGACCGCAAATAAAATAAGCCAGGCAGACAAGGCGTATACGTAACGCTGAGAGTTGAGCTGCTGAATAATGACCGCCAGACGTTGAAGCTTTGCATGTAGTCCGGCTATATATACATTTGTCTTTCAATGTGTGTACAGGGGATGTGCAAAGGGGCGCGGGGAGTGGCATGAAGGGTCATGCCTTTGCTATCTTAGATCTTTTGCGGTGGCGACTCCAATGTTTGGTCGCTTTCAACTGTTTTCGTTTCTGACTCAACTTGTGTTAATTAAACGCACGCAGCAGACCAAAAGTCAAGTGCTTCCTTTGACCGAATATCTGCTCTATACACACATATATCTATTCATATATTTTATGGCCAACACACTAATTGTTTGTTTTTCTAGCTGAGATTTACGTAATTCGTGCCGTTGTTTAATGAGCCGCAAAATCTATGCGACATGCGATGCCAATCAAAGTGATTGGATTCGAGCACTCTCTCGACAATTCATTTAGCTCCACTGTTCATTAATGCACTTTAATAAAGTCCGCCTTGCCACCCCTCCCCCTCCCCGTCCCCTTCCTCCTTTCTTTATGCTTTGGGGCCTAATGAATGCGAAACTTTTGGCTAGCTCAAACTGAGCAAAAACAAGACCAAAGCTAAAGTTTCTTTGCGCTCGCAAAGTAGTTGGCCAAAAGTTTCCAGCTGAAAAGTCGATTTGAATTTTAAGTAAATTTTTTAGCTGCAGTTGAAATACGTTTTCTGCTCTCTTAAATACTTTCTTCATATCAAACTGCCATTTATTTCAGCTCAAGAGTTAGTGCTAACAAATAAACGTTGAAATTGAGTTCGGAAATGTTTTGCGTGTTTGGTCGACATAAATTACTTTTTGGCATATTAAACATATTTCCTGTAAATATTTAAGCTGATGCAGCAATTGATTTCACTAGCTTTAAGTAGTTGGCGAAATACAGGAGATTTGCTTAGAGATTTGTCGTAGATGCGACTTATTGCTTAGCCATTAGACTCGCTGTTTGGTAAGAGCAACTACCATAACCGAAAGTCAGAGTCAATTCTCGCGCTTGGGCGCCAAATTAGCGTCGACGTTTTTGGGCAGTAGTAATTAAAACTTGCGTTGCCTGCTTTTTAGGCGCTGCTTCAAGAAACTTTCCAATTAAGCCAAAAGTTTTAATAGGACGCGAAAACCGGAGTCATAGTCACAGCCGGTTAGAGAGAGCCAGTGACAGACTGAAAGAGTGGGGCAGAGAGAGGCGAAAACTCAGCTAAGCTAAGCGCAAATCAACTTTGCATGCGGCTATAATAAAATTTGTTGTAAATTAATTAAAAATTTCGTTTTTAACTTACCGCCGCGCACATGAACCTCCCGGCTGAGCACCGTGCCGACCATGTTGCGTAACTTGCATCTGTCAAAAGAGGGGAAGAGAACGTGGAGGAAATAATGTTGAGCAATAATTGTACCAAATATTAAGTATACGCAGCGTACCTGTAGACTGTGGCGTGCACTTCGTGTCGATATTTCTCGGCGGTAAAGGGATAAAACATCATGCTGCCATTTGACAGCTGGAATACCATATCCTGCTGCGGCGGTATGGGTGTCCATTCCACCTAAAAAGGGGCGTGGCAAGCGTTAAAAGTATTAGTATTTCAGTCTTTGTTTTTTTTTGTGTGCGGAAAAGCAAGTGGAAGGCAGTCAATTAACTTGGAAATGAGTGCGGACAGCATGGCATGCATAATTAAACGACCGAAAAGACGAAAGGCGAAAAGAAAATGGAAAATCTCTTTTGCGCTCAGTGCGCCACGCCCATATTTACCTCGGGTTGTGGGCTGCCGTGTCCAGAGCATTCTATCAGTCCGCCTGAATTGTTTGAGAATTCAACGCGATGCGGCGGTTCATGTAGAAATATCGGTCCTTGTAGATCTATACCATTTACTATATAGCTTGTCTCAGCTGCAAAGAAAGAGAGAGAGAAACCGCTGTTTAGAAAGAGACAGTGCAAGTTATTTAGATTTTAATTGAGCTGCCGAGTTTTGTGCGTTTTGCACGAGCGAGCAAAGTTAATTTCAATTTCTCGTTTAGCCACAAAAAGCGTATAACTTTAGAGCAGTTAACTGCCCTTCTTACCACGCCTCCCTTTAATAAAGTGGCAACAAACCTGAATGTTCTTGTTGCCAGCGGCTTGGCCTAAATTTTAATGAGCATTGTGGACCACAACAAAGGCACGCACAAAGCGAAAAGACAATTGCTTTTTACCTGTGGACATCGTTGTGGCTTTTCCCAATTCCCCTGCCCTCCCTCAAGGCCCCTGTTAAGCCTCTGTGTATGTGTGTGTGCGGTGTCTTCTCCTAATTGCTGAGACGCTGCCGTTGGGCAAGTATTGCATAATTTTTAAAGTTTTAAAGTCGCTTTTGATGCGGCTTTTATGCCTTATTTATTATTCAGTCTGTAGTCAAGGCAGCTCCCAGACAACCACACACACTGCTTGTGGGTGTGACTTCTCTCTGGCTGTGTGTTTGTGTGTGTCAAGTTATATTTGCATTGCGGTTGCCTGACAACTTGAGGCGTTTGCCTCACAGTGCAGTGACCTGTTTCTGTGCCACAAAAATTCGTGTAGAACAGACACATACAAAGGCGTATGAATAACTTAATAATTTTCACAAAAATATAATGAAAAATATGAGAGCATACTGAATATACTTTTGACAGCATTTCAGTTGGAGAAAGGTGTTTTTTTTTTCAATTTCGCTTTGTCTTTGCTACTTTACTAGAGATTTTACTTTATTTTTAAGTTGAAAAATTGTCTTAAAGTGACAATAAGAATCACCGATTTCTACTACTTAACTTTGTTACTAAATAATCAGTCACTTTAAAAAACTTTTACCACAATTTCGCCTTATGAAGGCCACTTCGCCACAAACCAAAACCTAAAAATTTCTAGAAGTTTCTGCAGTTATTAGCCAACTCGCTTTGTTTTCACTTCCATTATATATTTTCGGATGAAAATAGATGCCACATTTGGCGAACTGCCCGACATTTTATTGAAACTGAAGCGAAAGTACTTTAGCCTGTTTTGTGATCAAATATTCAATTTAAACTTCGGCGTATTTATAGCGTATACGCACTGTGCTGTTCTAAGTCATTTTTGACAACTGCCGCAAAGTATGCAGCACAAAAATTTGTAAGCAATTTTCAGGCCGCAGAAATAAAATGAAAAATTGTTGTGTCCAAAAAGGCAGTGGCCAGAAGATAACATTAGAATTGCCCCCACAAAAAATCCCCCCGGAAAGTGTTGCAAAAGTTTCAGTGTGTGCCACTTTCGTTGCGGTTCAGAGTGTGTGTGTGTGTTTGGGCACGCTGTCAACTGCAATTCCCAAAGGAAATGCGCCGAAAAAGGCAAAAATGTTTTCACACACAGAGCAAAAAGTAAAACGAGTGTTTGTTGCCACAAGTTGATGCCACAACGGGGCAGCACATTAAATTTGCAGTTTTTAGTTTTAAGTCACTTAAGATAAACTTCTTTCTCTATCTCTCACTGTCTCTCTCACTCGCTCTCGTTACATTTTTTGTGCTTTTCTTTTCCTTTTTTTGCATTATTGCAACTTTTACGGTGAGCTCTTCAAAAGTTTGCACAAACTGCTGCAACCAGAGATTTGTGAGACGACGCAGTCTAATGAAAATTAAATTTGCCAAAGTTTCAAGCGAGGCACAATAGGTGCGCCAGAGGGAGCGTACAGAGGGGAGTGGTGCAAACATTGAAGCTTAGAACTGTAAAGCTGCCAGGCTAATTGGGAGACGCAGCCGAGGAAGCAAAACCTGGTTAAATGTGGCAGCGAGTCAGACATTTATCAGCACAAACAAAGGCGCGTCGACTGGCGAACAATGGAAACGAGACGACTCCGATGCCATCCAAAATGTGGCATGACAACGTGCCCCATATTTGTGAAAGCGGAGCCAGCTAGTGACAGGCAGTGTTGCCGGGTAATGGGCTAAAGCCAGCTAGATTGAGGGCAAAGAAACCGGTATGGAAATTTAAGTGTCACATTGAGTAAATTTTGGTCTAGCATAATAGCTAAAAGGTAGCTATAAATCCGCTAAAATTACAGCACTGATGTGCAGAATAATGATGTTGGTAATATAAGAGGTGGCAGCAACGGCAATGGCAACGGCAGGAGCAGCAAACTGCGTGGCACTGACAATGCCACGTCCTAAACGAAACACAATGACCGCCTGATAAACTTGATAAGACTGCTCTACCAATAACCCAGTCCCCCCCTGTGCCTCCCACGCCCCATGCCCTGCACGTGTTGTTGGCCTTTGTTGCTGCTGCCACTTCTCACATAATTGAATACATGCCGCTCCATTTGTCAGCGTTGTCAATCAAATTCTTGACGAGTAGCAGCAGCAGCAGCAGCAGGCAAAGGACAACACAGCCACGCCTACATTAACAGACAAAATCAATTACGCCCTACAAGGAAGCCAGAGAGTAGGGAGAGTTAGGTAAAGTGTAGAGAGAAAGCGAGTTATAGCGAGAGAGAGAGAGTGTGTAGAGTCTCTGCTAAGCGTTTCCAACGACAGTTTGCATCATTATCACGGATCATTAAAACGACGCTGGCCGGAAATGGCTGGCAAGAAGAAGCAACAGCCGCAGCGGCAGTTAAAGTACAAGAAGAAGAAGAAGAGGCAGCAAAAGCAGGAGAAATAACAGTTACGCTAGCAGGAAGAGGAAGAACAAGCAGCGACTGGCAGGCATCAATCGCCTCGTAGACAAAATGCAAATGAGCAACACTGGCTGCTTCTTCTTCTACTGCCTATCCACAGGAGGCAGGACTCTGGACTGAATACTCCCTCTCTCACCGCACTCTCGGACTGTGCTTTGTTCTGCGTCCATTGCAGCTGTAATAAATGGCAGTCCAGCGACTGGCAAAGCAAAGTCCTCGCGTAATTAAGACGCAAAATCTGTGAAAGAAAAGCAGCCAAGAGGCGAATCTATAATTTCCTTTTGCAGTGGCTTTAACATGTGAAATGCAGCACTTAAAGATACCCTGTAGCCAGTACAAGTTAGTGGAAATAGAAATACTTCGTTGGCCAGTGTTTTTAGCTTCAGCAGACCTTTTTCTACTTTAAAGCTAAACCATTTTCAGCAACAATTTTACTGGCACCTGACAACCGTTAACACTCAACTATAATACTCCATTTAAAGCACCTACAATTTGTGCTGGGTACGCTGAGAAAAACTGTAAATAATGACGAGTCGAGTGACTTCAAAGCGTGCACTAAATCAAAAACGCTTAAGAGCCCAACCTTATGGGGGACTATAAAAAGCAGCAGCTAGCAAGTTTGCTAAAAGCTGACAAAGTTTTCTCGTGCGGCATTTAAATGAAAACGCAATTTCCCAGCTGAAAAAAGGAAAAGCGAAAAGAAACAACAGGCAACGAGGAAGAAGAAGAGGAACACGTTGAAGCTCATTTGCATATTGGAACGTGAGTGAAAGATGTGCAGAGAGTTTCTAAGCTTCGCATAGAGGCGAGACGTTGTGGGCGTGGTAGTCGAGTTAGAGACTGACAAATACATATAAACAGCAAGCAGGAGATGAGTTTTGGGCAAAGCGTCGCAATTCGATTGACAGCGGCCCCTAAAAGTAGGCAACGTATTTTTTATTCGTTGGATTTTAAAGCTCGGAAAACTTCAGACACCGTCCCACGTCCCGCCCCCAACCACGCCTCTAATCGCCCTGCCGCCCACTGTGTTGGGTTTCAAGTGCACGCATTTTTCTGCTTAAAAGCCTCGACTAATGCGAGGCGTCTGCTCCCAAAGCTTGCCACATGCCACGCCCACCCACCCACACACCCACCTTGCCACCTCGGTTGTAACATCTGTTTGTGCGCAACAAAGCATAACGGTATTGCTCGTCTGTGTGTGTGTGCAAAGTGTATTTGCTCAGGTTATATCACGAACCACGCTACTTGGCCTCGTTGACTTCATTCAGCTGTTGCCGCTTCGACAAGCAAAAACATGTACGCAAAGTCAGTTAAAGCAGCTAGACTTTAAGTTACCCAGCAGCCCGATGTTTTTATACTTAGGAGTGCATGGAAATCAGTCCTTTCTTCGCACCTATTTCCACCATATTATTGGAATGTTTTTGGAATGAGTTGTCCGAGTCTTTTCGCTTCCCCTTACACTTAATTACAGGGTATAAGCTTAGCATACTTTCTGTGGCTTTTTGCTTTGAACTAACACATTTTTAATGCTGCACTTCAAATTCGTTATTGACTTGCTGAAGCAATTGTAATTGCTCTTTTTGTTGTTGTCGTCGCTGTGTGGTTATTTTTATTTGCTTTGCGCACAAAAGTATGCAATTAAATTGCAGCTGCAAGTAGTGAGAGAGACAGAGAGGAAATTGTAGAAGCAGAAAGCAGCACGGCAAAAAGGGGAAAAAAGTGAAAAGCATTTCAATTAATGTTGCAGATGTTGTTGCAGTAACTGCAGTAACTGCCACTGCCGCTGCTGCTGTTGTTGCCTCGTTAATGAGCGACAACTTTAAAAAGTCACAACAGCAATGGCAAAGACAAAGGCGCTGCGTCACGTTGAGTTTGTGTCGAGTTGCGAGTTGAGTTTTTTCTCTTCTTTTTATTTTGTGCCATAAAACTGAATTATTGAAAAGCACACGTTTCACTTTTGTTTGTGTTGTTGCACACGTTGTTGCAGCTCAAAGAAACGAAGTCAACAGCAGCAACAACAACAACAACAAGTACAATGAGAAAAGTTTACAAGCCAAGGGAAGCGACAAGGAAACTCATAAAACTTTCTGCTGCTGGCGTGCACCAACACTTCATGGCACAAAGCAGTGACAGCGGCAGCAGCAACAAATGCAGCAACAACTACAGCACCAGCTAACGGGATCAAATGTTAATTGCAGCTTTTGAGCAGACGCAAGACATAATTAGAGATCCTTATTGTCTAATGCATCATGGCATTTAGCAACCGAATATGCCCAGCAGCAGTAGCAACAGCAACACGACAGCAACAGCAAAAGCAAAAGCAGCAACAACTGTGTGCAACTCGTTGCTGCAATGTGGCAACAACGCATCAAGTTCAACAACACGCCCTCGAAATGTGAACGACCTCGAATGTCACGTTGCAAATGCGGCAAAAATCTGCGGGTGGGCGTGGCATTTCATCACAGCAGGCTAACCAAGATTATGCAGACGTCGCCTGGACAGGCAGACAGACAGACAGACGGTGAAACAAAACGCAGCTGAGGCAAGTAAACAGAGAGTCAGAGCTTGCAGCTGCTGTTGCTGCCTTTTGTATGCTGTCCAAGGCAGCGACAGCATGCAGCGCATAATCAGCCTCATCATCAGCAACAACATGCAACAACAGCAGCAGCAGCAACAGCAACAGAGACCCAAAGAAAGCCCTCCACTGTCACAGTCAGCAAAGTGAAAGACACAAAGAGCCTGTGGCTGCCACACAAGGAGGCAGCTAGTCCTCCATCCAGCAGTGTGGCACTGTCGTTGATCTTTTGCTGATAACTTTGGCTTTTTGAGTTGCACAAAAAAAAACCGAAAAACAAAAAAGCGACCAGAACCAACAACATGGCTTGTTAGTTGGCAAAAGTGGACAAAAGTACTGCCATTGCTACCAGGAAGTGCCACTGCCTTGTGGCATGCGCTACGTATTGGGGCAGCCTTGTGTTCTTGCAGGCGACAGCGTACAAAAGACATGCCAAAAGAAACGAGAAGCACACCACACGAAAAAACAGAAGCAGGAAAAAAACGCAGCTTAATTATTTCTTTAGCCAGGCACAAAAAAGGACTCACACACACAGTGCTTCGACGGGATCAGTCAGCAAATGTTGTTGCATGTTGTGCTCTGTATGTGCAGCAAACACCTTGAATGCGAGTGAAGCAATTAGTAAATTGCTCAAATGACAACTCCATTCATTACTTTTCCTGTAACAAGTTTAAGCCTTGGTATGTTTTTTTTTTTGGTTCCAAGCGGACGTTGCAGTTGAATTAACAATAAATGAGACGCGCAAATGAGTTGGCTTACAGAATGCAGCATACTTTTAAGCGCAACTCATTTTTTGAATAAATATATAGCATACTTCTTAGGGCAGTTCAATTTACTATTGGGCTTTAAAATGGTCACTCTATCTTTAAATTTAGCAGGCTATATTGCCCATAAAAATCGTATTTACAACACCATACTTTGCAACAAAAACTCTAAATGGATTTTTAATCTTTAGCATTTTATTTACATTTTGTTTACATAAAAATGTAAATTGTTTCACTCAGCATTATGCAGCAAATTGTTTTATAACTATAGAAAAAGGCAGCGCAAAGCCTGAAATTAATCTAATAAAGTACTTTCCAAAGCTTTCAAGGGGGCTTATGAATAAATGAAAGCATTGCATTAAAATGCTTACTCATAAAAGTGCTTAAAATAGATTAAAATAAAAAAAAAAAAAAAAACTGTAAAATGCATTTACGTAAAATTTGTGCTGTTGTTTAATAAGTAGATAAAATATTGATGGGATTCTAGTATGAATGCTGCATATTGGATTGTCATGGTTGTGACAAGGAAAAGATGGAAACGTTTGGAAATAGGACAAACAGAAGGGAACAGGGGGGCACAAGGACACTAGAGGACATGGGTCAGGGGTTGTCTGTGCTGTGACTCACCTCGTATGATGTACAGGATCAGGACGGCCTTAAAAAGGCTGTGTAAATCCATTTTTTATGAGCACTAATGCTTTCCATTACATTTTTTATGTGTGTGTTTTTAAACGCCGAATTTCGCAGAGTTTTTTGTTTGTTGTAATTGTTTTTCTTTCGTTTTTTGTTGTTTTTGTTTTCGGTTTTTTTATTTTTGTTTATTTATTTGTTTGTTTTACGCGCTGTTTCATTTCGTACTTTTTGCAGCTTTTTTTTTGTTTCTGTTTTCTCGCTCCACACACAGATTTCAGGAGCTGTGATTGTAACTGTTAATGGTATTGTTGTTTGTTGTTGTTGTAATTGTTATTGTTGTTTATTTATGGTAGGTATTACGCGCTTGGCAAAATCATTAACATTTGAAAAACCCAAAGCTACTGAAATTGCCAAAAATAAAAAAATCAAATGCAATTTAACAGCACGTTGACCTCAGTGCTGTCACTTTAGCTAGTTTAAAGCTACATTCGACATTTAAATAATAAAAAGATTGTTTGCAACATATTTTGTGTGGAAAATTCAACGAGTTTTATTTGCAGATTAAAAAGTAATCGGATTTTTAGCTTTTTTTGACAGCCATCAATCTAGCCAGCTAGCTGGAAGTGGAAGCTGCCAGAAAATAGCTGCATGTAGTGCATAAATTTTCGCTTTAAAGCCAAGTTAAGGTCTTTGACAACGCTTTTGATTTCACTTGACGACAGTCAGTCAACTGCGATTCTCATGTCAGCGGGGATATTAATCATGTCAAGTCAACGACACACGCACAACCACTTGTACACACACACACACACAGACTCGTAGAGTCGCTGAGTTGTAGAAAAGATAAACGAGGCAAAAGGCAAAAGAAGCGTCCCCTTCAGCAGCAATAAATATGTACTCGCATGTATGTTGTATGGAGTAGTAAATGTGCATGTATAGTATACATATATCTATCATATATATATATATGTTTTTCATTTTCCATTTTTCTTTTTTCTTTTTCCTTTTCCTGGTTGGCTTTTGCGCCCCCTTTGAGCGCATTTTTATGCGCGCCGGCAAAAATTATGCATCAGCGCGAAATTGGAGCGCCATAAGTTGAGCTCAAGTGAAGTGATATCAGGCTCCCTCCCCCTCTTCAAGCCCCCTACCGCCTACAGCCACGCCCTCGGCCTACTGTCAGCAACAACAAGCTTAAGCTTGCGCCTAAGCATATCTGAATATGCTGAAAATATTACAAAACACGTAAGAGACTGTCTCTGTCACTCCAACTGTCTCCCTACCTCGCTCTCTCTTTGTCCCTCTACATCGCCCCATCGCTCTTTTATACTGTTGAAAATCGCTTGACATGACATTAACTTGCCCTGTGACCAGAGCACCGCCCACTGCCCCCAAATGAGGAGTAGGGGAACAGTCCCAAAGGTAACGTCTTTGCATGTTGTAAAAACTAAAGCAAAAATGCGGCACGAAAACGAAACTATGCAAAAGGGACAGTCGCTTGATAAGAAGCAACAGCCAAAAAAAAGAAGCAGAGCAAAGCAAGAATCAAAAAATGAAGCAAGGAATATGCAGTGGGGTAAACTAGACCGAAATATACCCAGTGAGAGTAGACTATACTATTTGGCACTACTCGGTTAACATAATTTTATTTTAAAGAGGTCGAAAGTGGGATGGAACCTACCAATAAAGCGCTACTAGTTCTTCCTACTCTTCTGTTACACACCTTTAACAAACCGTTCATACCCTTTAACACACACTATAAAAAAGAAAAAAACAAAAGAACAGGAAAATGGAAAGCAGCAGTAAAACTGTCAATAACGATAAAGTGAAGTCAGTGAGTGGAAATCGAGGCAGCAAATGATGCGAAGTGAAGGAACGGGGACGAAGAAGTGAAGAGGAGAGAGTAGAGAAGAGAGAACTTTGGGGAACTGTTAACTGGCAGTAAGAGAGCCCGAAAAAGCGTCACAAAACACAGCAACAACAAAATGCCGTTTAAGCAACATGAAAATTATGCCCAGTGCGAATATCAGCAGCAAACTGTGTGTTGGTTGTGTGGAAATCTTGATGCTTTTCCTTTCTGCTTTGTCTCTTTTTTTCGTCTCATTTTATTATACTTTTTGGTGTGTAAAAAATCATGACTTGGCAATTATGCGGCAAATGTGCGCACTGGGCGCACACAAAAGACACACAAAGATAGAGTGAGTGAGTAAGTGAGAGAGAGGGGGAAGTGTAGGGAAAGAGATGCAGAGTGAGGTCCAACGAGCTAAAATATTACGCATACGCCGCAGTGCGCTGCCAACGTTTGCTAAATTGCTGGCAATTAGTTTAAAGTGCGACAAAAGAAAATAACTCGGTGGAGAGCTAGAAAATTGCATGCCTAAGCAGCCTTGCCAATGCAATTTGAGTCAAGCAAGGCGTAAAATTTATGGAAAACGCGACCAGCAGCAAGAGGCGTTTTCAAAAGCGACAAAATTTGTGGTTTTGCATATGAAAAGCGCTTAAAACTTGTAAATAAAATTGAATTTTTATTGTGTTGTAATTTGTGTAATTTAAATAAATAGCAGTTGGCTTCACTCAAAAGCGACAAAGTGTAAGAATAACAAAAAGATTGAACCATTGCACGAAGTATTTAATTTTTGTCGTAATTAAAGCGTTTTTGTAGCTTGGAATGCAACTAGCAGCTGGACTAAAGTAACTTGAGACTAGGCTGTCTGGCCATAGCCATTGATTTTGAGCTCTTTGACGGCTTACTTGTCCCTAAAGTGGTTAGTTCTAAGGCTTTTGCCAACCACTTCAAGTTTCTACTCGTATTTCGCCTTTGCAAGCGACGCGAAGCGACGTTTCTGAATGTCGAATTCACTTAGCTTGAAAAAGGGCTTAAACACTCGAGAGTCGGCTTCGATATATTTATATTACACTTAGCGCTGTCTCCGGCGTTAGGGGCGTGCAACGGAAGTGGGGCGTGGCTTGTCAGCAGCAATTTGTGCTTAAAGTGCCCAATGCCAAAAAGGAAGTTTCCGTCGAAAGAGCAAAGACTAGACAAGCCAGAGACACACACGGGGACGATGGCAGAGGAAAAGCTGGAGAAGAGAGAGGGAGTAGAAGAATGCAATTTATAGACTTCAACACTCAAGAGTTTCACCCCAGCTCCTTATTCTTTCCTTCCGCTTTTACTTCTGCCAAATACGTGATTTATTTTAATAGATAATCATTACGCCATCGATTTGGATCATGTCTGTGGCAGTGAAGCTCCTACAGCTTGTTGCATGTGGCAAGCGTGCGCTGCTCGTACGTGCGTCAATAAATCAAAAGCAAATGGCTTTTAGTTTATTGTTTTTGCGTGGCCAAATAGAGAAAAGTGGCCAGTGGCACATTGCGCATACGCCGCGTGGCAGCACAAACGAATAAAAACAAAAAGCAGAAAACTGAAAGCACAAAAAAATGGCAAAACCGGTGAAACCAAATAGAAAACTAAAACCTGCCACATGCCGTTGCACGTTTCACGCTGCATTCCGTACGCCATTCGCCGTATGCTGTACACGGTTCATTCACATGGCAACCGTTGCGCGTACTCGTATTTAAATTGTGCCATTATGCACTCCAGCATCAGCAGCAGCAGTGGCAGCGGGGGCTAGGGTGTACCTAGAACCTAGAGGACCCTCCACTCACACTAATGACTTTTTATGGCAGCTCTCTGGCAGTGCTGACAGCATTTAAGCGGCTAAAAGGGCTAGTTTGATTAAGGTTAAGACTTGGAAAACCTCAAAAATATTTTAAAAAAGGGAAAGAAAAGAATGGCTTTACTTTTAGCATTCCCCAGTCAAAAACAAGTTTATATTTTCTTTAAAAAACCTGCCTTTCCCGCTTCTCAGCCAAAACATCAGATTTTTCTTCACTACAAACAGCCAAAACTAGCCAGTTATTGGCTAAAATGATAGCACTGCTCTCCCGCTCTATCTCTCTCTCTCTCGCTGTCCGTCTCTTTCTATGAAGGAGGCTGGTGTGAAAGGGTTGGCCGCAAAAAATCAATACAATACATGGCCACTGAGCCTGCATCGCCAGTAACCGGGCTAAAAACAAAGGCCAGAAAACCAAGCAGAAGCGGCGCAAAGGCGCAGGGATTTGTCAAAAGGTGGGCGGGGCAGCAGGAGGCGGCTGTCTGTTGCATTGTAACACTGGCCGACCGAGACCAGTAGACAGTCTGTCTATCTGTCTGCCTGTCTGTCTGACTGGCCACAAACAAATGCAGCGACGAGACAAAACACTAAAAAAGAAAATCAATAGAAACAACAACAACCAGAACAACCGAAACAACTACAAATGAGCGCAAAAGCGAGAAATTTACTCAAACTGTGAACTGAGAGAAACCAAAACCGAAACAACAATGCTAAAGAAATTATATGCATTAAAAATATGCAAAAAGAAAGAAACTAAAAATACCCTGTACATATTTTTTTAAAGTAGGCCTAGCTCAACTACAGGCAGAGATAAATTATTAAATACTAACTAATATTTAAATAGCTTTGAAATTACTTTTCTTTTATCTTACACTACCCATTCGTTTTAACTATCTTTCCCTGAAGAGTTACCCTGAAGTTATTTAAAGTAATATCTTAAATAACAGTCGAATCAGTTGGAAATAAAGTTAAGCTCAAACTGAAACTATGTCAAGTCTTAAAGCAATCTATAAAAGCATAAAAAACACTTTTAACATAAGAAGATGATGCGCTGGAGTCCCACACAATTGACAGATACTTAAACTGGTCGCTGACTGAAAGTTGACTGCTTTCCGCTCGAACATGCTTAACTTTATGTTACCCTTTAGTGTCATTTTAATGCTTACAGGGTATAAAAAATATGCACAAAACAGGCAGCAGACGAGACTCGGGACGCTTGTTGTTGTTGTTGCTTGAAGTGCACATAAAAATCATTTAAAAACAGCAGCGACGCCAGCGTCGCAGTCAGATAGCAGCAGCAGAAAAAGCGGTGGAGAGGGGCAAAAAAGGGGCGAAAGGGCAGAGCAGGACAACAGGCAACTGCAGCTGGCACAGCACTAAGGTGAGTTGCTCTCGACTTGCTTGTTGTTGTTGCTGTGATTCGTTGGTTAAAAAAAATGAGTTCAGCGTCGCCGCCGCATAACACACAAAATGGGTCTAAAGTCATAAACTTTTTGCACATAGCAGCTGATGCCAACGTCGAGTTCTTGTTGTTATTTTTGTTGTTGCTCAGTGATTTTTCCTTGCCTTTGGCTTTTACTACGCCACACTCTGCTGGGCTTTTGTTTTGTTATTTTTACTCTTTTTTTTTTTTATACGTATGACTAACGAGCAAAATATTGGGTTAAGTCAAATGGGTGTAAATGCTGGCAACGTGAGGTAAAGGGGGAAAGTAAAACATGGGGGTGTGCCAGTCGTATGAAACAGTCTATTGCCAAATATGTTGTGAAGAAGTTCTGGCAAAACAATAGCCAAGTTTCAGCACTGAGCTGACATAATAAGCAAGTGCTTATGTGAAACTAAATACAGCGAATCAAACAATGGAAAATCTTGATGGATAGCTTTACTACAAGGGGGGAAAACTAAGGGATTTGTGCAGGAAATTTATTACACAACACAAGTAGCATAAAAATAAAGAGATATTGCTATGATTTCATATATATGGGAAGCCAGAAAAACTTTCATTTGCGAAAAGAAATAATTGGAAAATGGATTTGATGAAAGCTGAAAGCTGTGAGTTTCAGCAAGAGAATAGTGAAATTAGCGTTAGCAGACAGCCTTTAAATACAAAGCTTAAATTTCATTTAAACCTAAACTTTTTAAACAATTCAGTTACACATTTAATGTCTCCTTTTCTCAGCTTTATACCAGCTATAAAAGCGGGTTCCCGCCAGCCTTAAATTTCACACTTTTACAGGTGTTTTTGCCCACTTAATCAAACGCGATATTTAAACGCCTTCTGCTGCCAAAACAAACGTCTTTCACTTTAGACCTTTTCTGACATTTAACCAAGAAGCTCTTTTCGCTTTGCTTCACGCTACCCACTCGCTGGCCCCTTCCACTCCCCTTTTACCGCTACTTCCCGTGGGTCGCACATCAATCATGTCCTTAGACAGACATAAACATAAATGCGAGGCACGCTGCAGTAAAATTTTCGAATTGCGAGAAGCTTTTCCGCTGAAAGTGTCACACGCCAATCACAAAATGTTTGCCAACTGTGCTCAGCTCGTTACGAGCACTAAACTATATACAATATATATACTATATATACCATTATGCCGATAAGTTGTATATATTTTATATATAAACAAGCATATCTTGGTATACAGAGGTCAATTTGGTTTGGAGCTTGACGCGTGTCTTGCTTTTCGGAGTCAGTTTGACAGGGGCCTAAAAACATCTTCCAAAAACTAATAGGAAAGCTGTAGTTGAGCTGATCGAATTGATAATGCCCAGTTTTTAGAGATTTGTGACCAGAGTAATGTTTAAGACGAATCGAATTGTTTAAAAAAGATATCTTATTCATAATTACGTACCGAAACGGTCAAAATAGGGATCTTTGATCTACTGTACGACAGGAAGCAGCTAGAACAGGTATTTTTAAACACAATTCGCATAATTTTTCAAAGCACCCTAAGCCACACGAGAAAGAACGTCCCACGATTCCTTTCCCAAATTCGTTAAAGCTGCTCTACTTGTCGTTGGTTTGGGCTTGGCCTTTGGGCTTGGAGTACTTAAGAGGAGAGGAAGGTAGCGAAGGAACTGGAAAACTGCAAACGTACTTTTTCACTGGCATTTTCCGACCGCATATTTAGCCGACGGGGCGAAAGTGATTTCTTAATTTGTTACAACCAACTTGGCAGCCAGCGAATGTCTCCGCTGCTGCAGCATCCCCCAGGCCCCCCCCGCTTACCACATTCTCCCCTTCCGTTGCTACCCTTTTAGCTGCAAAGTTGCACGAACTTTCTTTCCGAGTCGAAGTTTCCTTTTCAAGCGTCGTAGTCTGATGTACGTGACTTTTGCGGCAAATGATGGATTAGGGTCGTCGCTTTTACACACACCCAAACACACACACTCTCCAGCTCCAAAAAAAAGTGAAACCTGCTGCTCGAGTTTTGCTGCAGCAGCAGCAGCAGCATCGGGAGCGAGCTAATTAATGACAAAAGCAAACGCTTGAAAATTGCGCATACGCAACGTAAAGCGCTCATATACACACAATGCGTATACGCAATGTCAGCCGCTGCAGCTGTTGCCGAATCAACAAAAAGGCTACAACAACTATAGCTCTACCTCTCTCTCGCTCTCTCACTGTGTGCGGTATATAAGCTGCTGCGTACTATGCACGGTACGAGCAAAAATTTAAATAAACCAATCCATTTATCGTTCGTTGCCGGCTGCTGTGAAAGTTGTTGTTGTTGCTACTATTACTACGACGAAAACTACTACGCACAAGAGCGGCCATTTTGTGCATGTGTATGTGTGTGTGAGTGTGTGTGGTCACTTCCGCATGAAATACGAGCGATTTTTACTACACATCAGCAACAGCAGCCGCCGCCTGATGCCTCAATGCGACACACATGTCCGAGTGTGTCCAGCAGCCCGAGTGTGTGTGTGTGTGTGTATGCGGCAATCGATAAATTTTGTGTGTGCAGCATCGTGTGCAGCAACAATAACTACTGTATATAACACTGCATACAAGTACGACTGAGTAAATGCCGGCAGACAGATTTATAGTTTGTCAAAATATAGAGTTGCATATAGTTCTCCAAACTCTGCAACTCGTTCATAAAATCAATATGCTGCTCTCTCACTCCCACTACACTCCCACACTCTCCTGCTCTTTTTCTCTTCACTTTTGCCGGCCGGTATAAGCATTATTTATGAGCGAGTCTACAGCTGAAATAAGCCTAGTGCTTAAAATCCAAAAGGAAAACTGCAGAAAGTTGCGAAAAACTTTGAGCTCCGTTTGTAGAAATGATAAAGCAACTTTTTGTGTTGAACATGTAAGCAAATTGTATTTAAACTAAAGGATTTTAGTGCCAGAATTGGCCAAATTAGCTAAGGTAGAGATTAAATTAGTAACTGGCTTTCTCTCTGAAAAGTATAGGGATTAGATCAATGGTTAAGTAACTTTCAGTCACAGTCTCTAGCTCACCAAAATAAGCTCCCATTTATGACTCTACTTCTGCTACCCAATGAAAACTTTTGCTAATTGCAGTAAATAAGTCACTTGGCAACTTCGTGACTTCTAATTGCTTGGAAAACTCAGACAGCAAATGAATAAAAAATTTCAAATTCTATGCAGCATTTGCACAAAAAATATTGTCTAAAATAAAATGAAAGCAGCAAAAATGTCAAACAATTAAGCAGCAATTACAGAAAAGGTTGCCAGCAGAGGTACGCAAGGAGCAAAGAGTGGCACAAGGCAAGTGGCAAGAGGCATGTGGTGGGGGCTAAGGGGTTTATAGGATATGGGGTACAGAGCTTGAAGCAGAAGGCAGGAAGCTAAGGCTACGTGAAAGCGTCGCGTTAAACGTGTCTTCCAATTTGCTACGAACTCTGGGCCAAAAAGGGGGATGGAACAAGGCACTTAATGGGCAACACACGCTCAACGCTCAACTCTGGGGCGGATTCAACAATAAGGATGTCAGATTACATATGCTAGAAGTGCCTCACACACACACGCAGACACACACCAACACTGAGCGCTGTACATGCTTTATTGATGAGGACGCAACGTGGAGATGAGATGTGTATGGAAAAAGTTGCTTGAAGCAAAGCCTAGCAAATGTTTATTTAAAGCACTCTCAAATGCAACGTATTTTGTTAAATTTAAGTACGAGTAACTTTGGTAGACGCGGATTTATGACAGCAGAAGTTTTCACAAGTAAAGAACCTTGAACAAGCAAAACAATCATCAAAAACTTATTTTCCCCAGCAAACTATATAAATATCTTTCGGAAACTAAACAAAACGCAAGCAGTTTCTATAAAATCTGTTGATTTCTTGAGCTTTTCATATTTCAAACATCGCTAGACTCACTTCAAAAACTTTACTAAAGCCAAAAAGTTTTACAGATACAGTTAAAAATGGATTGAGTAAATTTAAAGTAACTTTAAACAAAGTTCCATTAAAAAATAATAAAAATGTATTTTAAAGAACAAAATTAGCACTCAAAGCTTGCTGTTAATAAAAGATAATCGCAAATAACTTCCATATGCTTCTACATAACCTCAAATTAAATATATCATAAGCAAATAAATTCACCATAAGCAAAAATTCATGAATAATTCCGTTTGAAATCAACGACTTCACATTCAACTAGTGGAAAACGGCTTCAAACACAAACTTCAATCCTCTCTTTATGTCTCTTTTATCCACTCGAAACTTCAATTTTCTAAACTTCAATGGCATCATTTCCTTTAGCTATATCACAATGTCATATCACTTGAAAGTTTACCCAAACAACTTCAAAATAAACTCATTAGGGAACTCCAACACACACATACGCTTAAAGGCACACACACTCAGCCATACAACCGTAGAGCTTTAGTATCAGAGTATTTAAAGTATTTTTGTAGTATGTTTTTAGGTATTTTTAATACTTGCCATCAAGCAAACAAATTTGCATGCAATTTAGTCAATAACACTCTGCGTTAAAAAGAGATGGAAACACAAAGGAGAGATGAAGCTCAGCAACAAAGTTGTTGTTGTTATATTATAACAGTTGTTGTTCTTGCGCTTTAGCCAGGACTTGGCTTGATTTTTGCACATTGTTGCAATTCAATTTATTTTCAATTTGCGCGCATGCAACGCGGCAGGTGGATATGTTGGTGGACGGGGGAGACATCGAGTGGGCGGACAGAAGGAGTAAGAAACTCTTGTCTAGCACCTTTCATTAGACACAACTTTATCAGCGAAATTTGCGCGAATGTTTTTATTGTTGTTGTTATTGTTGTTTTTGTCTTGTTGCCGGGCGCACGTTGTTTTACACTGCAGTTTCTCGTAGTATCTACACCAAAGCACACACGCACACACACACACAAACGCCAACACACTCAAGCGTAGTGCAAGCAAAGCATGTACATGGAAATAACTCCGTTATTTACACAGCGCGCACGTTGCCGTTGCCGCTTCTGTTGTTATTGTTTTTGTACGTATACACACACATAACTGTTTTTTTTGTTTTTGTTGTACTTGCAGTTTCCTTGCTATTGCAGTTTGCCACCTTGCACGCTCTTTCGTACACAACTTGCAGTGCAACGGCGCCGACGCGCTCTCTTAGTAAATAGCCAAAGAGTCTCTTTCACACACTCGCATACATACCAGCATACTCACACACACACTAAAACACTACCGTTACTGTGGGAGAGGGAGCGAAAGTCTCGACTCCCGCTCAATGTGAAGAGTGCAGAGCCAAGCACAACCGCACGCGAGGAACGTCAAACAGCAACTGAATTCACATTGTGCTGTCCCAAAGCTGAGATGCCGCGTCTCGACATGCTGCTGCCGATGCTTCTGCCGCTGCCACTGTCGCTGCTTTTGTGGATGCTGTTATCAAGTGCGCAGAAGCCACGTGTGGTATGCATTGTGTAGTAGTAAAATGTTGTAGTATTCTAATGCTTTATAAATTTCATTCATTTCTTTCGTGCGCTGCTTCGTTTGTTTCTTTCAAAGTTTTCCGTTCACTGGCAACGCTGACAATTGTTGATCTTCTGGCTGGCTGGCTGATCTGGCAACGTCAGCTGTTTAAGCTGTCACAAATAAAGGCACTTTACAATACTGAACTTTTACAATTGAAAATTGCAAAATGTCGCTTGTAAATTTTGTAGACACCATGGACACAATAGCCTTAACGATCAATCAGAACTCGGAGCAGCATCATCGTTTTGGCTGTGATGCCGAGTTAATTGTAGAAACGATTGTGGGCCGCTTGAAAGAAATCGATTCCGTGTTTCAGGACTACTTAACACAGCTGCGCCAATCGGGTAAGAAGAAACGTTATTTTTGTTAACGCGTTTTGTGCTTAAGTTGTTTTTTGCAGCATCTTTTGTTAACAAAATTGAACTTGATTTGCCGCTGTCCTTTGAGGTGTTTCTGCCACTGCGTTTGCCGTTCGCCTTAACTGCCGTTTTCAATGAAAGCCACCGCAGCGTTCAATTGAGCAAGCGGAAAACTTCGCATCCGTTTTTCTTTGCCAATTTAGTAAATGCCAAGTGCATGAACATACTGCTCCAGCGCGATCTGGAACTAGCAATCAGTCAGATCAAGGGCGTGAAGGGCTTTTGGAATACCAAATATGACATCACATACTCAGCGCTCAGCTACAATCGCGCACCCTTCGCCCATCGCGTGGTGGCCCAGGAACGTGACGTCGCAGCTCGTGTCATACACTTTGATTTCATACTGGCGCTGGAATTCGATGGCGCCGAAACGCCATTACCCCCATACTACCAAGCTCCCATTAGATGCAATTGGTTGGCTTATGGCCTGGTGTCCGTTAAAGGCGAATGCGACTCCTCCAGTTGGGGCATCCTCGTACCCAAGTGGCGCGGTGCCGAGAAGAGTGTGCTGCTGCGTTGCCAGAACATGTTATTGCTGCTGTATCGCCTGCTGTACGTGCAGCGCTGCCACTGCCTCGCTGTGCCCTTCCTGGTAAAGTTTTGCTTCTTTATGACCACCGTGGATCGCGGTGAGAGCTACAAGAACATGAGTGTGGCTCAGCTGATGATAACAGTAAGTTTATTTTTGCCTGTGTGTATAAACAATAACTGTGTGAGCTTTGTGAGCCACTAAGTTTAGGCAAGGCAGTAGTAACAGTTTTAAGCATCTAAAGAATTTTTGAATATTTTATTAGACTATTTAATCTTTGCTTCGTTTTCTTGCTAGACTCTGGGCCATCAAGTCTTTCGCAATTTCTGTAAGCTGATTGTGGCATCCACCGTGGGAGATCCTTTGTCCAATATTACCAATTCAATGTCGCTGCGGGAGCAACAGGTGCGTGTCAAGGGCATATTTGCCATTATGGCCAAAGGACTCAAGCTGAATGTGATAAGCACAGCATTTATAGCGAAATTCTTTGATATCAATTACGAGGAGTTGCTTAAGCAGCAGGAACAGAAAGAAGGAGAGGAGAAAGAGGTCGAACAGCCGCCGAAACAGGACTTGATTGAGGCATCAGCAAACCGCAAGCGACCACTCTCAATTTAAACATTCTAAAGTTAAATGACGCATAAATATGTGCTCAGTGTTCAGTACTTTAGTTGTTGCCCCTTTGTTTATTTTTTTTTTTTTTTTTTTTTGTAATCTTTTTGTTTTTTTGGTGCATGCCACATCAAGAAATTTGAGTTAACTGTAAATTGGCCAGAGTCATTTGGGGAAGGGACAACAAAAGTCTCTTGAAATCTCAGTAATAGCGCAACTTTTGTGCCCAAAAATAAGTGGCACTGTCTACACACACACACCCTACACTCACACACACACACTCACGCAGATATGGACTGGGAAAGAGACAAAAGTTAATAAAAGCCAACTAAAAACTAAAGCTCTATGTTGGAATACGTGTCCTTGTTTTGCCCAGGCCCTTTAGCTATAGTTTAGTGTTTGTGTGTGCATGGGAAAGTTAAATTGCAAATAGCTTGGGTAACCCCTCCAACCGCCCCCTGGCACACCCCCTTTCACCCTTCGAAGGAGTATGCGACGCCAGCGGCGACATGAAATTTTAGAAAATTTTCCTGTTATTGTTGGCAACACAAAAAACGTCTAAAGGAGCGCAAAAAATACAGACAGACACAAACTCGGTAGGAAAAAAAGGATTTAGAGTTGCCACCTGCACTGCTTACTTGTTCCACTGTTTGAAAAAGTTGTATGCTCTCGAAGCTTTTGACGTCTCATTGTTGTCAACTTTTAACTAGTTTTTTCTTCACTTTCCGTTTGTTTTGCTTGCTTTTTTCAAATTATTTATATTTTTAAATGCAAATGTACAAAGTACACTATTGTTTAACACAAGACTTGCTAATGTAACAACAATTAAAAACAGAATTTTATTTTATTGTACCTAAAGAGGTACTTTTTGGTATGCAATAAATTTCGTAAATCTAATTGAGTTTACTTGCCAAATGCGTCTAATTGCATTTGGTAAACTGTTGTAAAATATTGAAAAATGATAACCAAATGAACGTGTTAATTTGCAGACCAAGCTGCCAATTTGATTGGCAATCGGGAAAATATTTTATTGCATTACGCAAAATGAATTTCATTTGCAGCCTCAAGTTAAAGCAACGCATTTAGTTTGGAATCATAAATTGATATTGGAATGCCAATAAATAAGTTCAAATGCAGTTTGAGAAATGCAGAAAATAAAATGGAAAATAAATGTGAATTTGAATTTGAGTATGAAGTGAATTTAATAAACAAGCATAAAAATATAAACGGCTCAAACGAACTGATTGAAAGCAAGGACTTGAACTTTAATCAAAATCAAGAGCTTGGAATTCAATGCAAAATAAAAGGAGCAAAGAGCATTCTCCTCTCTTCTCTTCTCTCCTTTTCAGTTGCAATTCACATTTTCAATTGAAATTAAACTATATGTACATGAACTTAGTACAAACACTGTATTTAGTTTATTTGTACAGTTACTTAACTTCAATACACTAAGACTAACTCAGAAAAGTTGTTACAAAAGAAGATTAAAACATATTTTCTTAAGAGTTTTAAACAAACGGTGTGAGATTTGTTAGCCAGCTAAGCTAGACAAAATGATATAAATTTAATAACACTTTTATAGAGCTTCAAAACGAGCTCCTTCAAATAACTACAAGGTATTACGAAGTCAAGCACGTTCATTCAATATTTCTTAGCTTTTTAGCTGCTTTGCGTCTAATATAAAAAAAAAGGTGAAAGGTGAAAAATAAAAAAGGTGAAAGCCCAGAAAAATTGCAGCTTTGGGCGCTGACCTCGGATGATGTGATTCCCTCAAGGATACCGAGAATTCTTAAAATTTACTCAAAAATATAAATGTATTTGCTTGTTTAAGGGGAGAAAAGTGCTGCCAACTGGTAGTCGGATAAAGTCCAGAGGAAAAACTCCAAAATAAGGAGAAGGTTGGACAGAGGAAGAAGGAGGAGCAGCATCTTTAATCAAAAAATAATTATGAGCGTCGTGGGAGTTGGCGTTGGCAATGAAATTACATTTGAATTATGATGAAAAGTGGGCGGTGGGCGGTGGGCAGTGAGTAGCGGGACACAGCTAAAAAATGAAAAACCCGCGCGACCCCGCTCTCTTCCTCCCTCGCAGCCATTGACAAGTTGTGCAGCAAATGAGCTAAGCGAAAGCAAAGTAAAATTTGAGTGAGACGAAAGACAGCGAAAGATAGAGCAAATAAAAGACAATAACAAAATACAAACAACAACAACTACAGAAACAATTTACACAGCAAACAGAGCGCTGAAAATTGCAGAGACACAACCACAAGGACGAAAAGTTTATGCGAAAAAACAGACAATTAATTTGTTTTGCGAGGACAGACTGGCAGTGAAAGAGATAGCAGGTTGGAGTTGGAGAGAGAGGGAGAAGGCTAGACTCCAGTGCTGACAGAGTTTGAACCAGTTTAAGCAGAAAATAGCTGAAAAAGGCAACAAAAATTAACTAAATAAATCTAAATATTTAAAAAACAAACCTTTGACTAGTTTATAAATTTTTAAAGCAGTTTTTCGGTTCAGTTTATTATTTTTGTTTATGTTCAAGTTTACAGATTAAATTTAGATTTACATCCCAAGTCACATTACCATTAATGCCCAAATCTAGCTGAAAACCAGCTAAACTACCAAGCCTTAGCTGGACATGGGACTTGGTGCACAGAGGCAAACAATTTCGTGCTTGTTGGCAAAGAAAATTTACGTGCCAAAGACAAGTCGCTGGACAAACAAACAGAAACAAACACTGAGGCCAAGCAGCAAGTGGAAAAGGGGGCAGAAAAAAAGAGCTCGGGGGGAAAATGTAGCCAGGGAAATGGTCAAACATTTTACGCTTTTTGTTTAATTAAAATAGCAACAGGAAGAGCCAAAGAGAGACTGAGAGAGGGAGAGGGGCAGACAGATAGAGAGAGCCTTGGACCTTTTGCGTGCTCAGCGCTTTTTCAATTAAGCTTGCAGTGCATTTAATAAAGTGAACGCAAAACATTTGTTTTGCAGCGCCTTAACTCAACGGAAGCGGAAACGGAAGTTGTCGCCACCGCAGCAACAACAATAACAACAGCAGCCACAGCAACGGCACTTAACTTTTATGCAACTAACAAATTGATTAACTATTTGACAACAAGTGGTGCCAAGACAGAGCAGTGGAAACTAACTGCTTCTCTTACCTGTTTGACGCCAAAGGAATTTCGTTTCTATATTAAAACGGAAAACGGAAAATAGAAAAGAAAACGTGACGGGGTGTGCGTGTGTGTGTTTGTGTGTGTGTGTGTGTGTGTCACGTTCATGTCATTTGTTGAATGCCACTTCATAATTCAATAAAACAATAAAGGAGCCAAATCCAAACAAATTACAACAATCACATCAAATACGTATACGTAATATATATTTACTACTTAGTACAAGAATGTGTGCCAGCAAGAGGGGCGTGTCCAACATATTTTCATAAACTGCTCACAAATTTGCTATGCATGGCATAAACACAAAAGCCCACGACACACACGGAACCACGGGCACGCCCACAAGGAGACAGATGGGCGGACAGAGGGACAGCCAAGCGGACAGGATACGAGCAGAAAATGCGCGCGCGACATGACAGCAAAAATGGCCAAAATTATGGCGCAAAGGATAATCGCAATAAACCGAGCTAGCCGAGAAGGGTAGGAGCGGCAGAAGGGGGCGTGGCAGTGGGGATACAAAGTGGCAGATGTGAAGAATGAACGTGCAACGTAGTCGCACTTACATGAAGCCGCGTCTAAGGACACCGCCAGCGACGTGCTGGGCTTAAGGAAGTGCTGCCAAGTTGGCTGCTTTAAAGCTAGTTTGGTGAGTGAACTACAACTAGTACAACTAGCTTAGCTTATCTTTTACTTTTGCCCCTTGTGTAGCCATTTCTAGCAACTATTAAACACTGACAACACTTGACGCAGGAAGTAGCAATGCGACCATGACCACGAGCACCATGTATCCATGTCCCGTTGGGCGCCACAAAGGAAATCCTTAGCTTCTTTATGCAATGATTTATTCGGGTTACAAGTTACATTTACAGTTACACGTTACATGTTTCACATTTCGATATATAAAATATTCAAATTGTATATATATATATATATTCTACATACATATATATGAATATATACCAGTTTAAACTGAGCACGGCATGAATTGGAGGGAAGGGTGAGAGACACGATCGTATTATGCTTACTTCTAGCCGGTAATTGAGATAGAACCAAGCATCTACGACGGTGACAAAAGCCTTTGTTTTAAGTCCGTTTAAACCTAAATTATGCCTCGCTTCAATTCTTCGTTTGACTGCAAATGGGTTTACATTTTGTAGATGGCATTCACATTGGGTCCAGCCTGTATCATTGCATCCTTGTGCACCTGATACTGCAGCTCCACCCCGCTCAACTGCAGCAGTTGCTTCATCTTCAGCCCAATGGCCAGTATGGCGGGCTCATTGCGAGCATCCTTGGTCCACAGCGCTGCAAAGGCAGTTGGTTTGTCACTAAAGGGCTAAAAGGAGATTTGTACGTGTCATACTTACATATCTTGCTGGCTTTGTTGCGCACATTAATGACAGCGCCACAAATCTGATCCGAGTACTCAAAGCACTCGCCAATTGTGCACAGCAGCTGGAGGGGGAAATAGGTTAGCCCGTAAGAATAAGAGTATATTCATAATTTTTAAGAAACTTCCCAGAAATACTCACCAAATCGTGCCACAACTTGTCGACCAAATCCTTGGAGTCCTTGTCCAAAAACATAACCCAGCGACCGCCGTTCTTGTTGACATCGTCCTCCCACATGGGACTGAAAGACAAAAAATGGAAGCCAATTAGCTGACTATAAAGTAAAGAGCGAAAGAACTGACCGTATACCGTGCTTAAAGACCATATAGTCATTGAATACCGTCAGATCCGATGGCGGCTTGATAAAGTAGTACACACTGTAAATAGGGAGAAGAATTCTGTAGTTAAACGGTAGGAGTAAGAGGGCATTTCTAGCTCACCTAAAGAAATCCTCTACCGTATTGAAGCTGGTGACATCGCTTAGCATGTCGGACCAGGACTTGGTGCGATCGTTCTTCCAGTGCCAGAGCGTCCAGGTGTGCTCCAGTGGATGCTTGACGCACAGATCGTAGTCAATCGAGCTTAGAACACGATTGAGAGACGGCTGAAATTCTGCAGCGACTTCAGCCGCAGCAGCAGCCGTGGCAGCTGCAGCAGTTGCAGCGATTTGATCGCCATGCCCCACAGCGACGTTGCTAGCATATAGATCCTGTCCCGATTCGGCCATTTCGGTGCCATTGTAACTATCGTGGCCCATTGTTGTCCGACGATGAGTTACTTTCAGATATTTTTGCAATATTATGCCTATTTCGGTTGAATTGTTTCTATTTGATATTATTTTTATATTTTTTTAATACTTTTTTTTACCACGTTTCAAAACTTTTTACGAAAATAACGTATGAGTATAAAGAATGTGAGACTATTCTTGTGTTGCTCGGACGAGTTTAAGAGAATAATGAGAAACATACAATTCTGCAAATCATTTAAAAAAAATCTCTAGCAAGTGACAATAAAATTGCGCCTACTGAAAAGTTTACAAACAAAATGTCGCGACGGCGTTGCCAGACTGTTGGAGTTGAGAAATTAAACACTGGCTGGATAGCGTTGCCACTTAGGTGCACTACATTCAGTGTGAATGCCAAATGCCGTTTGGGAATAGCGCAAAAAATGGGAAATGAATAAAATACATTTTTCGAATTAAACAAATTCTGCTCAATAAATAATCCAGGTCAAGCGCTTATCAAACTTCTGTGCGTCTTGAAAATCGGTCAAGTTATGACCAAATTGTGATTGAGTGAAATTCCATTTAAAATCGATGTTATTATAAGAAAATGTACAATTTAAAGCCAATTCAACTGAAGCCGTTGACTGCACTTGGGTCTATCAATTGAGATGTCACGCTAATAAAATAAAATGCTAGCGAGCCAAACGATAAATGCACGAAAATAATAAAATGTGACTCAAATGAGGGAAACGCGATAGAGCAAAGGAGAAAAAAGAAAAGAAAGAAAAGCGGAAAGAAAAAAGCCAAAGAAAAAGTCGAAGCCAAAGCTCTTGGCTGTCTGCCTCAGTTGAGTTAAGGAGTTGCTCCAGTTGCCAACACACTCGCTCTACCCCTGTCTCTTTCTAACACACCAGCTATCTCTTTCTGGCTCAAGACGTGTGCGAGTGTGTGCAACAGTTTGCTAGCAGTCAATAATCGAAATCGACTTGGGCTTGTGGCAATAAAAATTTGTCTTCGCCGCTTAAGTTTTGCGCCTTGTTGCACAGACAGCAGAGGATGACAAGCAGGCAGGGAGGGGGTGGTGGTCTGGTTCTTGCCACCCTTTCGTTGCCACTGATAATAAAATATGTGAGTTCTTGCCACGCTAGCTGCCTGGGTAAGTAGCTCTGGGCCCTTGTAATGTGCACCATTTGTTGCTCCTTCTTCGACTGCGGTGTAAAAAGTGCCACCAGAATTACTGTGTGGCTTTTTGTACAACTCTTGGCTCTTGGCTCGGTGAGTTATGTTAGCCAAGTTGCTAGAAAAGTGTGGACTTGCCTGCTTCATTCAAGTTTCGTTCCTTTTTTTACCAGCTTCCATTTACTTAAAAATTCCATTTATTTTAGCTCGTAAGCAGCTGCTTCCCACTCCAAATCGCATGCATTTTAAGACAGCTCAGAAGTGAGCTGATTAACGCAATTGAACACGTCCAAAATGGCCAAAAGTCACGAAGCAGCTTACACAAAAATTCCAAAAAAATATTTGCCAAATAAAATGTTATGAATTTTTGCACACCTTTTGTTAAATCCAACACAAATGCTTACTTAAGCGCCAAAAAAAGGAAATAGAAAAAGGCAAATTCGACTTTTGTTTCCAGCTGCCTGACTGCTCTGCGTATACGTAATATATTTACAGCGCTTTGCACTTTGCTGCTACAGCTACAGCTACAGCTGCATAACATGGGTCAGTAAATCTTTTAAAATATTGTAATGTTACTGGCAATAGAAAGCGCAAAAAAATGAGGAACGCCAGCCAAAAGTAAGCAAAGCTAAGTGAAAGAGCAGCAGCGAAGTAAGAGGATGGACAGGGACAGAGGATGAAGAACAGGGGAGCATGACAAAGTAGAAGACGAAGCGTATAGCAGCAGCTGAAGCGCTTTGAGTGATGTGCAGTAAAAACGCCCACGGAATGCGAACAAAGAGCGTTGTAGGACAACACGATGAGCAACAATTTTCAAGAAATGAAAATGATTTGAGACATCAGATGGGGTCCTTGCTCTTGCTTGTGCTCCCTATTCCTAGACCTATTACTATTGCTTTCTCTTAGCTATGCTCTCGCTGCTCCATGGCCTGCATCTTTTTCAGTTAATTTTTTGGCTCCACCTTGTTCTACGCTATTCTTCTATTACTCCTGCTACTCTTCAATAACGTGCTACTGCTCCTACTGCCTCTAGTGCTACTTTCTATCTAGTTTTCGTCGTTTTCATTTATTGTTGTGTTTTAACTTGTTTTGGTCCTTCATTTCTTCCGTGCTCCTACGCCCTGTAGCTCTTTAGCTTCCTCGATTTCTCATACTCTTTCCTTCCTATTTTCCCCTGCCTGCCACCTTCTCCTGTTTCAACTATTTCTTCAACAGCTTCTTAAGCTTCCTTCTTCTACTGCTCCTGTTTTGGCTGTTTCCTGATGATGGAGTTGATTTTTTTAACAACAAAATTGCTTGATTGTCTCTCTAATTCTCTCCTGACCTTCCCCAACCATTTCTCCCCTTTAATCTCTCCTTTCTCCCATTAAGTCAAGCTGGCAATGATGTACGATACTTTCTGCACCTGAACGCCAGATCAGCTGCAGACTTAGGAGAAGAGGATGTGGGGCTGGTGAAAAGCGAGCGTAGCTGTCACATAAAACAATAAGAAGCCAAGGTGCTGAGGCAGCCAAAAATACAAAACGAGCGTCCAAGCAACACATGGAGAGCTGAAGAGCTGAAAAGCAGAAGACATAAAGTCTTTGGCTTGAAAGCCCGACAAAAGCAAACGACGACACATCCGGGAAAATCCAGTGGCCGCCGAGTGCCTTAAGGCCAGCCGACAAAGACAAAAGCAACAGCTTCCTGGGACTTGCCACCTGCCAACTGCCTCATGCGGCATGCCACATGCTGCAAATGCCAACTGGTAGCTGGCAACAGCCACTAGTCGGCTGTCAGCAACTTATCTTGGCAAAAATATTGTGCTAAATGCTTTTGTGCTTGTCTTAAGCAGGAGACGGAAGATGGAGAGAGATAGGGACTTAGGACTGAAGACGGATGGCGTCTGCTTGGCCCAAACCAAAAGGCCAGGTGAAAGTCATTTCACGCTGTTGTAGCGCAAAAGATTAAAATAATAGCAGCGCGTAAATTAAACAGGCAGCCAAAGACACCGCAAATACCGCAACCAACGCAGCACCGCATCAACGAACCACCGCAACAACAGCAACAAAGACGCACCAATCACACAGACTCTTCACTTACACAGTGACATTTCTCATTCTTTTGTCTTTCCTTTGTGTGCGAGTGTGTAAATGTGTGTGTGTGTGTGGTCTGGCACTAAGACCATAAGACGCTTAGCTGCTAGAAGGCATGGGCAATACTTACGTCATTCGCACCATCTGACGTGCTACAAGCAACAACAGCAACGACAATAGCAACAGCGACGACGGCAGCAACATCGCGTTGTCAGCACTTCATTTTGAGCCAACATGCCGCGTGCTTTACTTAATGCGACTGTCAAGGGGCGGTGAGGGAGGTAGGATGCGGTGCCAAAGGGTTGGAGAGATGTGGTGTAGCACTGAGCACCTTGCAATTGCACTTCTTTATGGGTATTATGACAGACAGGCGACAAAAGCTACAACTATGAACTCGACTACCAAATCGAAGTTACGACTGTCTACGAATGTCTAGCAAAACAACTATACACATATTATTATTGACTAACTTGTCGCCTGACAGTAGCCATTTCTCATAAGTATGATGAGTGGCAGGCGACAAAAGCTAATAAGAAGAAAGCTAAGAGAAGAATCTTAAACTAAAGCTGTGATAGCGAAATGTCCCGAATTCCGTTTGCGCAAAACGTATTCGACAACTTTGCCGCCTGCACCATCTGTGCACACACACAAAGGATCAGGCATTATGCTCCGTCTGCTCGTGCGTTGCAACTAGAGGGTTGCTGTTGCTGTTGTCGTTGAAGGGTTGGAGGTTTTTGGCTACGCGCGCGCTCACCGTTAAGCTTCTTCTGCACAGAAAGACAGGCTAGCAGCTTGCCTCGTGCCACTCCTCTTGCCTCCTGTCTCCTGCCTCCTCTTTGTGGCTTGTCTTTTTTGCGACTTGTTCATCTTCTTCGTCTTCCTCTTCTTCTTCTTGGTTTCATGTGCGCTTAATGCTTTATGTTTTGCCAGCTTTTAGGTGCTTTGTTGCTGCTGCTGCTACTACAGTTGTTGTTACTGATGTTGCTCCTGTTGATGTTGCAGGTACTTTGCTTTTGTTCGATGAAACGTAAAAATAGCAACAAGCAACGAAAACTCATTTTTAGACAATGCCACATAATTCCAACGGATGCGGATAACGAACGTTATTCCTTTGTTGCTGTTGTTGTAATGAGGTTGCTGCTGTTGTTGGTTGTTGTTGTTGTTGTAGCTGCTGCTGTTGTTTGCCATTTCAATGCGTCTTTTTACTTGCTTCAAAGCAACCGCAAGAAGTTGCTTACGCGCTGTCAGTTTTTATAATGAATCTTGGGTGGCTTCCTTTTCCCATCCCTCTTTCCTTCCACTCCACTCCCCTAACACCACCAATAGGTCTTAGCCCCCGCCGACAACATCCGCCTGGGGCTCCCTTTGGGTTTACTTTCTCGGCACAAATTTGCGTATTTCGTGCAGTTCAATGGGAGACGCCACACACACGGCCATAACTTTCGAACCCTTGCCGCACACACACCCCCACACACACACCCTCACACACATATGCCAGCCTGTTGCTGATGTGCGCTGTTATAGCTGGTCATTTACGCCCATTTAGCCACATTTAACAAAGTCAACAATAAAGTCAAAAAGTTCGGTTGTTGCCAAAAAGCTGAAGTTTTGTGGGCCAAACGATAATTACCAAAAAGTTTTCTACACTCCCATACAGCCCACGCCGTACTGCCTATTGCCCTGCCTAGCCCACCTGCAGTCCTTGATGAGGCAACTTGAGCCGCTTAGAAAGATCTCATACATCATTAAATCATTATTCGAATTTGGATGTTTGAGATGTTGACGTATTCGGGTTTCAAGCCTCATTAGGAGCAACAGCAACAACAACAACTGTGGATGTTAGGCTGGCAACAGCAGGTGTCAATTTTCATTTACTACCTGTGTCTCCGCTGTCAGTTCGCCTTCGTTTGCGGTTCCTGCCAATGAGTTTTCCTCGAAATGTCGACACATTCGGAACTTTAATTGAGCACAAATTAAGTCAGAAGCTTAGTTAATAATTAATTGCCAAAAGTTGTGCATTATTATTATTTTAGGCTATAGACTAAAGTATAGTGGTAAGAAGGTGTGCTAAATTTAGTACTTGATTCTAAAAGTCATGGTAGCTATGGGATATAGTTATGCGATCTGAATCAAACTCAGTGAGGGTAGTCATAACTATAGCTAGCTATAGTATTTAGAACTAAGTGTACTCAATTCATCATTCTCTTGTGCATGTAGCTCATAATTCGCGGTCTATGCGGTAATCACCAGCGGCAGTTACATTTGTATATATAAAGTTATATATCAGATAGCTGCGAAGCCTGTGGGCAGACCGACAGTCAGTGGTCTCTAATTAATATGCAAAGCGGCAGTTGGCAGTTGGCTCGACTTTGGAACTATTTTGGAATCCAGTTGAAGTGCTTTAAGAGACGCTAATGAAGCCACTGAAATATTTCTGTGAGCGAACGCTCTGAATGCAAAACAAGGCCAACAGAGACAGTCAAGCATGGCTATAACCAACGACTCAAACATTTCTATTCAAATATTTGCAAATTGTACAAAAAATCCCATCATTATTATTTGCTATAACTTTTGCTGTGATTAAAACTGTGCGGTGAGTTTCAGTGACACTTAAATTTTATTTTATTTCGTTAACAAAATCACAAAGAGGAAGAGTTGCGAATAAATGCGGTGCCATGTTGGCTAAGAACACGGCGCACTATTCCCGTGGACTGCGTTCAGTCACGTTTAGGGGCGTGCCACGTATGGAGCGGCGAAGGGGGCGGTGTAGGCCAGAGGAGCTGCGGCAGCGTAGCGAGTGTAGGGAGCGGTGTAGGCAGCGGCGAACGGAGCAGCAATTGGTGCGGAGTAGGCAGCGGCAACTGGAGCGGTGTAGGCGGCGGTGGCAATGGGTGCGGTGTAGGCGGCGGTGTAGGCAGCTGGGAAGGCGGCGCTGTGGGCAACCTGGTGAGCGGAGTAGCTGGAGGCATAGGGTGCCACGTAGGCAGCGCTTCCAACCACAGCAGCAGCAGGTGCGGTGTAGGCCAAAGGAGCGGCGGCCAAAATACCCGGCTTGGCGGAAGCCACAGCCACAACAGCGAAGAAGCAGACGGCGAACTGTGGATGCAAAAAGATGTGGAGGTGTTAGCAGGAAAGTTAAAACTCTGGAGCAGTAGAAATCGACTTGGGAGTGGGAAACAGACTTGGTAGCTCAGCTAGGAACTGACGGAGGAGCTGCCTACTGAGCCGGCTACTGAAATAACCTAGGAGCTCAGTAGGCGCCTCGATAGGTTCCGAAGTGAGCTAACTTCTGTTATCCCTCCAAGAAGCAGGAACTTAAGTCACCAAATGCTTTGACTACTTACGAATTTGAACATGTTGAGTGTTGATTGGTTTTGGATTTGCAGTTGTCAGCTAGTGAATGACCAGTTGATTTGTGATGCCAAATTGCTGGCAATCCGTCGCTTTTATAGCTATGGCCAACACTTGCACTTTTTGTTGCTTCGATTGTTGTCTTTTGGCCCTCTCGATATTCGGCTCAAAGCGGTAGCTAAAGTCGCTTATGCACTCCGATCACGTGCGCGACGGTTGCCAAGTCAACGACTGGGAACAGAGACAAAGACAAAGACAACGACAATGCTGTCCATGTTGCGCATGCGCAATTCTTGGGCAGAAAACTCAATTGGCCTGGTCTTAATGGTCTTAGCCAAGTGAGTGTGCGTGCGTGCTTGGCGTCCGTTACTTTTGCCTCGATTTCAGCTGTGCGTTTGTCCATGACCTTGAGCTGCAGTTGTAAATGGGATTAATGTGCGTGTGTGGGTGTGTGTGTGTGTGTTGGGGGCATTACCACTCTGAAAACGGTAGCTCATTAAATCCCTGATTAACACGATAAAGTGTCAAATAAATCGAATTGTTTTATTTTTATTGATTTGTTCCACTAACGTGGCCAAAGTATTTCATAAGAATGCAGCAAGTTTTCATGGCATTTGTGTTGGACTTCATAAATTAGAAGAAAGATAGTTTAATTTCTATTTACAGCTTAATAGAGTTTAAATTATTTGATGATTTCTGCACTAAATAAGTTTTAAGTAATTTGGAAATGACTTTTAAATTAATTTACTGGTTATTTAAGAAATTTCTATCACTTATAACTTTAAAACTGTTATTTTTTAAATTATTACTTAACTTTAAGCTCAAAGGAAATGTTATTTTATAAATTTAAGGTCTTAGAATATTTTATTTATATTTTTTTTTTTCATTCTTTAAGTTAATTTCGTTCAGCTTTCAACTATTAAGAAGTCTTATTAAATTCTAATCACTTTGTATTAACTTATACTAGCTTTGTCTATTTAATTTATATGGTGAAGTAACCATTTAATATAAAGGCGCATAAGCCTTGATTTTTCCATCTATTGCATAATTCTCACTTCTTATCGACTTGATTAATTTTGTGCTCCATATGCTCGTAATGCGTTCATAATTGTCACTCCCCCTCCAAGTCTGCGAGCTTTTCTCTCCTTCACTCTCCCCTATTCCCCGCTGTTCCACACTTTCCCCCGTTTGCCGGTTAGCTGCGCTTAAAATCTTATTGATAAACAGTTGCCCAACCACAAATCAGTGAAAAATTAATTAACAAATGTCATAAATGGGTGGAAAAAAAAGAGAGTTCAACACAGGGAAAATGACGTGCTGTCAGGGAAGGTAGTGTAGGGGTGAGCTGAAGGCTGGGGGAGTTGGAAAAGTGGAAAATGCAACGCTTAAATCCTCACTAATTAGAAGTATCGAGTGTGCGCTTGCTGAGTGGAGCATATCAAGGTGTTTACAATGCCAAACAAACTCACACACAAACACACACACTGAGACACCCATAGGCACACACACACACTCAGGGGCATATACACACACTCCAAAAAGTGTTGAAGCGTGAATTTTGCTTAAAAATGCCAATTACGCGATTTTGCCAGGCCAAGGGGAGTGGGTGTAAGAGCTTGTGTGGGTGAAGCTAAGGGTTGATGCTAGGGTGTGTGTTTGAGTTATTGTCGCTGCAGAATTTGTCTGGCTTCCTTTACATTACACTGCCTTCCTTCCCACCCTCTCCCATTCTCTCTCTCTCTCTCTCTACCTTTCCCCACATCTTCCTCTGAAGTGTTTGGCTTTGCGTTTCGCCTACTAAATGCACAATCATGACGCACAGCTACATCATATTTTTTGACTTGTTGGGGTAGTGGGGAGACTGCCCCTTACTGCATGGGCGTGGCACTTGCTGCAACGCTTTTCATTGTCAAGTTTGACGGCGATGTTGCCACATATTGGTTAATCCGTCTAAAAGCTTTGATGCAACATCCTTGAACGGTGGAAGCAGCTGCCACAACAACTCGCAATTCTCAAGTGACCCATGCTGCCTGGCAACATATCAAAGAAGTCGCTGGCAGAGGCTCCTCTCTACCCCCTCATTGGGGGCATGGCTAAGTGGCAGCGAGTAATTAAAAAGAAATGTGCACAAAAAGGTGCAAAGAAAAATGCTCGCTCCGTTTGCCTGCCACAAAGACTGGCCCCTCGCTCCAACCACTGCACCTAACGGTAGTCATACCAATCCGGCAGTGCTTCCCACCTACTCTTCTTCCTCATCCTACCAAGTTAGAAACTGCGAAGCTGCGTAAAATATGCGCCACTTTAGCCTTACGAACTGAGTTTATTGCCATAATAAAGGCGTCTCGCTGTGGGCGTGGCAGCAGCTGTGCGAGCGCGTTAATGCGTCGTTCAAGTGCCGTAAAACGTGAGCACACACACACACACACACCCATACACCTATACTCACACACACTCCCTGACAGCTCCTTGCATCGAGTCTATTATAAATTTTGTTTTGAATTTGTCTAGAAATGCGTGCGACATTTGACGGCGGCTGCTGCCTTTAAGTGGTTTCAGCAAATTATTCATGACAAAGTGCCACGAAATCCACACACAAATGGCCAGAGGGTGGGAGAGGGGTAGAGAGAGGGTGGCGAAGCGAAGGGCCGTAACCCTAGGGGGTTGCATGATTGCCAATCACTACGTGCAGCGCTCGAAATCAGGGCTGCAAAAAGACTTAATTTCTTAATTGAGCTTAAAATAAATTAGCTTTAAATTTAAAATTCTTAAAAATATTTCTTCACAATTTTAAGTGGTTTTTAGAATAAATGATGGTGCCTGTAGGGGTTTCAGACTAATTTACCATAGATTAAATTTTGAATCTAGCTTAAAAATTCCACTTTTCACCCTACATAGCTTTTTCAGTATTAACTGCTTTCTAACATAAGTTTTTAATTACCTCTAGTTGTATTCTACTATCTAACTAACTTGTAAAAATCGCACAACTTAATTTAGTTAAACAATTTCCCCAGCACTTCAATTAATTTCGCTTGAAACTTTGCATCCCTGGAGCCGCTGCTTTCCGTGTTCCGTGCTTTCATTCCGAGCGAGGTGTGTGTGTGTGCGTATGTGTGTATTTCAAACTTTTGTAATTTATAATTGGTTTATGGCTTTATGTGGAGCGTCTTGGGAAGTCGCATTTCAATTGCTTTTTGCGCAAAAACCTAATCAAATTACCAATAAAATAAAAAACTTAATAAAAGCGGTCGCAGCACGTGCCAAATTCGCTTTACAAGCGACGACAACAATAAAATTAATATCAAACGAATTAAAATAAAATAAGAAAATGTTGAGTAAAAAATAAGTTGTGCCAATAACCGTTGTCAAACAAAAAACAGTGTCAGGCAAAAGTTAACGGCGATGTCCGCTGCATTTGTAAGCGGGGCCTTCAGCTCTGAGCCCTTGGGATGCGTCATGCCCCTTGCAGCGTTTTCTGTTGCTGTTTCAGTTTTCAGCTTTTGTAGAGTATAAAAGCGAGTCAGTTGCCCAAACTGAGTATCAAACAACGCTCCAAGCTTCAAGTGTCTACACACAAATCAAAAAACCAAAACAACCGCAATCAACATGAAATTCGTAAGTAGTCAAAGCAGTTGGAAAAAGTTTCTGCTCCTCGGGGCTAAGTCAACTTCTGGTTTAACCATTAGTTCGGCTACGAGGTTAGCTGCTCCTTAGGGTGCTCCTAGGACAGCTTGCCAAATTTATACCGCTTCTCAATCGGAGGACTGTTTTTGCTCCCAGCTGAGCCCATAGTCCACTCCTCAGTCAACATCTAATTCAGCTCTTAAATTCATTCCTTAGACCACTCCTGAATCTGTTCCTAAGATAACTCCTAAGTCCAATCCTTAGCTTCTTAGTCCGTTCCTACATCAAATCCAATCCTTCCTCCTCCTACAGCGTGTCTCCTCACACCTTATCCAACTCCAACTTACTTTGCTAACATCTTTTTGCATCCACAGTTCGCCGTCTGCTTCTTCGCTGTTGTGGCTGTGGCTTCCGCCAAGCCGGGTATTTTGGCCGCCGCTCCTTTGGCCTACACCGCACCTGCTGCTGCTGTGGTTGGAAGCGCTGCCTACGTGGCACCTTACGCCTCTAGCTACTCCGCTCACCAGGTTGCCCACAGCGCCGCCTTCCCAGCTGCCTACACCGCCGCCTACACCGCACCCATTGCCACCGCCGCCTACACCGCTCCAGTTGCCGCTGCCTACTCCGCACCAATTGCCGCTCCCTTCGCCGCTGCCTACACCGCTCCAGTTGCTGCCGCCTACACTCGCTACGCAGCCGCTGCTCCTCTAGCCTACACCGCTCCTTTGGCTGCTCCAGTGGCCACTCCCTTGGCAGCTGCTCCCGTGCTGCTGAAGAAGTAAAGCGCAAATAGTGTGTGACCATTTGTTGAGAATTTCTGTGTAAATAAAGATTTCTAGATATGCTTGAGTAAAAGAAAACTACAGTAAATTAGTTGAGGCGAAATGAACTCGCAGCAGCGGGACGATAACAGTGAGGGCTTTAAGTTAATGCCCGTCCGCTTGGCTGTATGCTTCACTGTACTTTGCATGGCAACAATTTGTGGCAGCGGGCAGTTTCAAGAGTTTTGGCCTTATCGAAATGCAAGCATCTGTGGAGCAGTCACCATGGCAGCCCCAGCCGCCCTGTCTCACCTGTTTACCTGGTAGAAGTTTCTCCTTTTGCTCGGATTCAACTTTCTATTTAAAAAGGGATTTCTTTTATATGAAATATGCTTTCTTTCAGCGCTTCCTGCTCCAGCGGCAGTCAAGTTTTCTGCTTGACTTTGTCTACTTGCCTCGCTGCGCGTCGAAAGCGTTGAGTGTGCACCAGAAAGAGTGGAAAGCCCAGAGGAGGATTTTGGAGGAGCTGCTTATCATAACTTTGCCATCGTTCCACCACTCTCTCCCAATCCCCATTTACCTGTCCCTCCCTCACTCAGGTAGTAAACGCCAAGTAGTTGTAAAGTTTTTGCATCGTAAGCGGAAAAGTCTTGTAAAAAATAGCGGTAAGTCTCAGTTGAGCGTCGCGGGGATTCACCGGAGTGACTGCTTCACATTTTCACAACTTCTCGCAACAGATAGCGTCCAAATTTAATGACCTTTTATTCAATAAAAACTGCGTCAAGCTCGCAAAACTTTCACGAAAAGCTGCATTGTAATGCATTTGTGCACTTTGCCAGCTCGTATACCCTGCAGATAACAAGCGCAGGGTATGAATAACACAATAGACAACTAAAGTTATGCGAGTTACAGAGTTACGGAATTACACCAAGAAACAAGTAGGGGAAACTTGAACTTCCTTTGATTTAGGGCCAACTAGAGCTCGAAGTACGTCTGGCTGATCAGCGTGGCTACCAAGTGCAAAGAGTTGCGAAACTAGCTAAAGCTGAGTGACAGTTCAACGTAAAAACCAAACTATACGAGCAACAATTTATACACAAAATAAGTCTTTAAAATCAAGCCCAAAAAAAGCAATTAAAATGGCAACAAAATTCAAAAATAAACTAAAAACAATTTTAGCCTAATGAGAAATGTGAACAAATGTTTGTCTGTGTAGAATAAAGCTGGCAAAAAGCAATAAAATTGAGTAAATAAAATTGGTATTCACTTTATATAATTTTGAAGATTTTTCACGTCAAGCAGACGAACAGTGAGACACAAACACACGCAGTCATAGACAGGCACACACACGCACACACATGTGCCTGAAAAGATTCGGTTTGGAAATAAACACAATCATGTGCAAACGTGTTTTCAAATGGATTACATGAATAAAAGATTTATACACGTTGGGTAAATCAGTAGCGGGTTACCAAGAAACACACACACACCCACACACACCGGCAGACAGCAAGACAGACGTAGAGACAGGCAGCCAGATAGACAGAAAGAACCCGAAAGACATCTTGTAAGCTGTCTCTCTACCTTTCTCTCCCACTCTTCCTGTCCTTCTCTGTCTTGCTGTGCCTTTGTGTTGCCAGCAGGGAAGTTGTACAGGTGAAAATATGCGCACATGTAAGCAAATTTCAAAAGGGCCCAAAAAAAATTCCACCGCCATGGCCCACAGATACTTGGATACACAGCCACAGATACATTTACACAGCTTCACACTTACGTATACCTTTGACTTTTCTTTTATTGATTTGTTTATAATTCTATGTGTGTTGATTTCATAAATATTTTTTTCACATTTTTCACACGAAAAGCGTTTACATTTAATCAATTTAGCCGAGCAAAACACAGAACAGCACAGTATATACACAGTAACAACAACTTCCGCAGCAGCAGCAACAGGCGACTCAGCGTCTTAGATAAGTGTAGTAGGGATACGTGGCGTATGAGCCATAATACACGGGCGTATACGTATACGCCGCATAGGCTGGATAATAGGCAGCTCCCAGAGTTGCTACTGGCGCCAAGGCGGCACCAGGTGTGGCATACCCCACCGGTGTTGTGGCCCACAAATGTGGCTTAGCCAGGCTTTCAGCACAAAGCAATGTTAACCAGAGCAGGATTGTGAACTGAAAAGAGATATTGTCAACATTGAAATAAAAGAAATCGGAAAACAGACTCACCAGCAGGGATTTAATCAGCATTTTAAATAAATATATCACTATGGGTACTTTTCCTGTGTCCAATTCGACTTCCTTTCCCTGTGATATCCAGAATTTGATTGACAAACTGTTCGACCGTGTCAATCATATTTATAGCCTTTCACGGTATCCGTCTCTGTCTGTGTCCCCAGCTGACGTCAGTCTGCGAAGAGCGTGAGAGAGTCATTAATATGTCTCCTGTTCACTGTGTGGAGCGCAATAAAGCGAATAAATTATATTGTAATGCCATTTCAAATTGCTGAATTAAAGAATCAGCGAAAAGGCGACAACAATTATGGCAAACAAAATACTCTAACAGTCAACGGTTTGTTGGGCTTCAACGGATTGCTGTTTATAGGCAGCAAAAATTTAAACAAAATCATAAATTAGAAAACTTGAAAGTCTTCGCTTTAATCACTGGGGAATTACAAGTTTAATTAGTTTTAGCTGAGTTCAAAAGTTTTCCCAGAGTAGTTTATGTCTTCTTCTTCGCACTTCAAAGTTAGTAAGAATTCTAAGAAATAACCAATTTAACTAAACGTATTTAAGCTCAGTTTTACCCGCTTTGTAGCTTGACCAACAGACCAGCAGAATCATTGTATCTTCTACACTTTAGTCTAGAATTTGCAGTCAAAAGAAATACATATTATTTTATCGGTTACCTTCTTTGGACTGTCATTCATTACATTCAGAGCCCACCTTCTTCCTCTATACCTACTCTCTTGCCCAGTCTCTTTCTCTATCTCCCTCCATCTCTTTCTAGGCCCGTCTGGCATTTGCTGCTCGTCGGTTGCCTTTATGCATAAGATATTTGCGTTTATTTAGACGTTGTAAAAATTATAATTATGTGTGCGTGCTTCCCATGCACAATACACGTATATATAGTCAAGCCAAACTGAAAAGAAGACCATATTTTGCTGATCATTTCCATTAGATAAGCGCCGAGAGGGTGACGACGGCAAAAGGCGTTGTCCAAAGTCACAAAATTCGCAAATTGAACAAACACTATGAAAACGATGATGATGTTAGCTGAAGCTACAGTAACTACAGACAGAGAGACCCATAGACAAAGAGAGAGAGAAGGAGTAAGGGAGAGAGGGAGATAACAATACTGTTGAGCAACATGTTTCACAAGTCATAAATAATTAATTTATGCCATCACAGACGGAGGAGCTGAGCTGAGCTAAGAACATTGTGTGCAAAATGCCTAAATATAGACCATAAATTTGCATAGTCGAGAGCTGATGAAGCCATTTGCCAATACAGATGCACGTACACACTGTACAGTAAACACACAGTATACTAAACTAATTCAAAGTTTAAGTGGAATTTGATTTAGTGCGTGAGCTATAAAAAAAATTACAATTAACTTTAAGTAGTATTAAAAAGGGTATAAGAGTTTATTACATTTGCTTGGGAGTATTTTATATATATTCCTGATCTACAACCAACTCTAGCAGGCACTGTACTTAAGCATAATTGTGCGACTTTGCGGCAGTTTATTTGAATGCTGTGGCAAGTTCATTGACCACTCGCCAAAGCGCTCGCTTGACCACGCCCCACTCCACCAGTCGCCCACAATTACAATTGCAGCAGCAACAACAACAAGTGCTCCTGGCGACAGTTTTGTTTCATTCCGTTGCTTTTTCTTTTATGTTTTGCTTTTTTCCTTTCGCTTTTCGCTTTTTTTTGTTGCGCTGCTAATTCTAGCTGCTTACAAAATGGCGGCGCTACATGCAGCTGGCAGCCATTTTATTACCATTTTTTTTATTACTTTTTGTGCATTGTTTTTAGTCTTTATTGTTGTTGTTTTGTGAGCTGCACTGGACAAGCGTTGCATAATTAACAATTAGTAGCTGCTGTTAACGACCCAATTGTTTATTTACTTTTTCCTCTTTTTTTCTTACTTTCCCCCACTCGTTGAATATTTAAATTAATTAATGAGCAACTGGCTTGTAAATGTTATTACAGATGCAATTAAAACAATCGTATTTAATAATTCTGGTAGAACTTATAAAACAATTCCTTTGTCAGCTGCAGGTAGTGATCTTCCATGCCGTCTAATAAGCATTCGAGCTTTGTAGTATTCAACCTGTTAGTTTTCGCATAGGAGCAGACTTTTCGCACGCACTTTGTGTACGCTATGCGCATACGATGCGAAAGAATTTGCCACTTTTGACTGAGACTTCCACGTTCTAAAAGCTTTTGCAGCAGCTGAAGAGAGGCATAATTTCTCATCAGATTCCTTCGATAATAATACCAACTCCGCACGTTGAGCATTCGGATGAAGTAGATCTGGTGACTGGTGACCCATCCTCTTAGACTACCCAAGCGACGTAGTGCTACGTAGATTGCTAGATTCAATCCTCGTCCTTGGTATGAAACAAACTCAGTGCTTTGCTTCTGATCCTGCGAAAAGTCCGAGGAAAACATATCAACTACTGGATTTCCTACTGGGTCTTGCGAAATGCCAGATATACTTGAAATTGTACTAGTCTGGTTAGATTTCGTGGGGAAAACGCGAGAAATGGTACTAGCATCAATAGCAGTAGAGGATTTGATGATATTACCCTTGGCAAACCCACTACTACCACCATTACCATAAGGCAAACAAGCATTTGTAGGAATGCCCATCACAAAATTACTTAACATATCACTAGTATGGTAAGTTTGAGACACGGCCGTAGTATCAAATGTCGAGGAAGCTTTAGTACTTTTCGGAGAAAAACCACCAGAATTAATACCAAAGTCATAAGTAGAGGAAGTTTTAGAAGCATTATCCTTCGGAAAACTACTGGAAATAATACCAGAACCAACTAAAACGCAAGTGCTAGTGGTATTTTCCTTGGGAAAACTACTGGAAATAATACCATCGTCATAAACTGCAGAAGAATTGATGGTATTATTCTGTACTACCGATAGTTTCGACTCAGAGTCTTCCGTATTACTTGAATGGTTGTTGTGGGAGTTGTACGTGATCCAAGAGTTCGAAGTAGCGCCGGAAGGTATATAAGTGGTAACTTGTCGGCAAGGTGCCAGATACGACAAAGAGTTTGAATCGCCTGAAGCGCGACTGGGAGTACTGAACATCTTTAACCTGTCTGTAAGGGAGCCATTCTTGGACACCACTGACGAGGACTCCTCTGAGGAAATGTAGATGTCACTGCCAGAGGAAATACACTCTTGGGTGTCATTGGTGCGCTTCAGGAACGGCAATCCCTTGTAGGAATCCAAGACCTCATTCAGATCCTTGCCACAGTTGCGCATATCGGTAAAAGGAAATTGCAAGTACCCAAACTCATTTAAATGTCCATACATGAGGAGCACCAAACAGTTTCGAGAGAGTTTCTGCTCTTTGGGAGCTTTCCTGTAGATTTGCATCCAAAAGTTGATGAGTATCTGATCCGATTTACAGGCAATCCTCTTGAAGGAACTGTCAAATTCGATTAGCTGTTGCTCAAAATGACGATCCAAACGTTCTTCGCTGGGTTCCTCCATTTTTCTTAAAATAAAATTGTTACTTTAGTAGTAGTTTGTTGAAATTTAGAGTAGAGCTTACCTGGTTGTGTGTGAAGCCTTGGGGCCCTAATTGGTTTTCCCTTTAACTGTACGCCAAGGACAATGGGGCTCGACGGTAGGTTATAAAGAGTGGGATTATGATGCCTGCGGGAGCTGTCCCTAAGCATTTTACGACCGCGCACATCTTTCGCAACCGCAGCTCCTCCGACCCCTACGCTGGGTCTCAAGTGGAGCACCGAGCAACGAGTACCGAGTACACGACGATGTGCACCTTGAAGTGCCAGTCCCAACGCCACGTCATTTACAACAAGAACAACAGAGAGGGGGAGTCTGCCACACTACAGGCAACAAAGCATGCGGTTTTCCTTAGAGTTGCCACAATTTTAGGGGCTAAAGATCTAACGAAACTAAAAAAGCTAAAAAGATTATTAAGTATTTTAATGATTGAAGAACTATATACTATATACTATATTCCTCAACCCGAAATAGCTAGAACTCTTACTTTTTTACACCAACTTTTATAGCTTTTCGTTTCTTAAAATAGCTACATTTATAGATTTAAGGTTCTAGCTAATTCTAGCTAGAAACCCGCTAAACTGCCAGCACTGTCTTGCCTCGCCACGCAAATTTTCATTAGCGTTGCGCGCGTATAAATTAGGAAAATGAAGCAGCAGCAGCAGAAGCAGCTGCCACTTGAGTGCATCAGGATGAGGCTCTTAGTCTTCCACACCTCCCCTCCCACCCACTAGACTCTAAGCCCACTACAATCGCTGGGTGGCATAACCACAAGAACAACAACGACGCCAAGCGACGCTATGAAGTGTAGGTGCTGCGGTTTTGCGGCTTTTCTGCCAGCTCTAAAGTTGTGTTGCGGCCTGCATAAATTTATATTGTTAAAAAATACATGAGCTAGAAAAAAAGCACGCGCGACCTGTCCAAAAAAACCTGAGAATAACAGCGTTCAAGGCAATAAAAGCGACTTGACATGCACTTGAAGGCAAACACAAACAAGTGACTGCAAGTAACAGTTATTTGGTATTTTTAAGTTATCAAATTATATTAAAAGCTAAAAGTTAACTGAAATTATCTGGCAACGCTGGCAGCTTCATATTTTACTGCGTTTATATAAGTTTTTGTTTAGATGCACCCACGTAAATAAAACTAAATAGTTTTCTATTGGTTTGTTTATAAAATTTAATAAACGAATAAAGCTTATTTTGTTGGGTGGCAACACTGGTTGGATATGACTGCCTTTCACAGCACTGTTTTAGTTATCTTTTTGGCAGCTGGCAACGCTGGCACTTTGAAGCCTTTGCGCACGCGTTTTCTTTTAAACAAAACTGTTTGGAAATGGATCTCGAGTTAATGCACAAATATAGTAAAATTCGTGTGAATGGCACGCTTTATGTTACTACGCGGCAATCCGTGACTCCAGAGCGTGAAAAGGAGCTGGAATGCGGAGCTGGTGAGGTAAAAAATAATAGGTATTTTAAAGAAGAACAAACATTTATTGTGTGCTCAAATTTACAGTTGTTCCTCACGGGCATTCAAAGGCAATTCACTGCCGAACAAGTGATGAAAGTGGCCAATCAGCTGGGAGAGGTGTACCAGCTTCGCTTCAAAATTGATTTCTCCGGTCGAAGTCGGGGCTTTGCCTATTTACAGTACATAGATGATTATCACTTGCAGACCATGATGGAGTTGTAAGTATAAAGAATGAAGCTATGTACAAAAAGTAAACAAATGCACAGAAAGTGTGTGTAGAAAGCAGACAGAACTTGTTCTACTCCAATAAGTTAAGTTTTTCTTCACTTCTCTCTTTTCAGTTTAAAGTTACACTTCGAACTAGCAGGGACTTACATAAACGTCATCGAATCAAAGAACATTAAAAAACTGCTGCTCAATAATGTGGAGCACCTGACACCGATGCAGGTGTACCATAAGCTGCGTCAAATGTGTCGCTATGTTAAGCTGAGTGTACACGAGTTTCGACCACAGCGCTACGTCTATATAATACTCTATCGGAACAACGATGATGCCGCTAAGGCCCATCACGCCTTTCGCACTCAAATACATAAGTTCGGAGCTAAAGCATTTGTCGAATGGATGGACAAGGGATCAATAGATCAATCAAACCGCGAACTGAGTTGCTGTGTGCAGTTGCAGTGGTGGGAATATTTGGACCAGCAGCAGGAGGCAAACTTCTGTTGCTTTAAGATCTAAGTGCAATAAAAAAGAAACAGAGGAAATTATATTAAATATACACATATGAAAGTTATAACTAAAACATTTCTACTATAATTATAGCTTTTTGCACTTTTGTGATAATAAATACAACAACGAGACATTGTTTGTGTTGACTTCCTGACAGCGCGCAACCTCTTGACTTCATTAACAGACAGGAGTGGCAGGATAACAAAGCACCAAGGAGCCCTCTTGCTGTTCAGACCCTGTACATTAAAGAGCAAAGGGGTGCTTGGATTTTCTAAGCAAAATTTGCATAACTTTGAGATGGAGGTTGAAATTTTAAAGCATAAGTGGACATATCGTTGTCCTTTGTTATAATTTTGTAAAAAATCTAATCTGCCACAGAATTTAAAGTTGTAAAGTCAACATTAGGTAAGGAATACTTTCGTTTATTTTATTAACAGGGTCTTTTATATTCCGTACACTCCTTCGTAGTCTTTCTCACTTGTTTTCATATGCAAATTAATACAGCAGTTGTTGTTGTCGTCTGTCTTGAGTGCAAGCTGCCACATGCTACTTGCCACCTGCCACCAGATTGTGCGATGTGAGTACCTTGCGGCATAATGCAATTAAATGAGTGCATTAAGCCGCAGCTGTAGCTGAACTGTAGCTGTAGCTGCAGGTGCAATGATCGACCTGCACAGTGTACACTACACTACACAACACTGCTCATCCCGAAAAGCCTCAAACTACCCACTCCACGCACACTGCCCCGCCCAAATGTGGCAGGCAGCAACATCCATCAAGGCGACAAGTGCAGCGCAGTTCTAATGCGATTGCCGCAGCAAACGGCGGATGTTGTGCCAAAAGCGGAAACGGATGCTGTCGTCCCTGTCGCCGCTGTCGCTATCCTGCTTCAGCTCTCACATCGTTAGCCTTCACTGACATTGCAATTAAATTAGAGACTGAAAGCGAATGATGAAGAGTAAAATACAGAGAAAAAAAGCTGAAACGCAGAGCGTTTAAAAAGCAGCAACGACAGCGGCTAAAGCAGTTAATAAATATTCATTAAATGTTGGCCAAGTTAAGAGCAGACAAAGCAGACAAGTGCTTTTGGGCCTATTCTTCTCATCCGCCAGCGATTTGCATTAATTTGTTAATTCAAGCGCAACCCTAACACAGCTCTCAAAATGCCATTAAAATTTCAAAGTCTGCCTCCAAGTTGGGAAAAGTACTTATGTATATAACTGTTGTGTGTGTGTGGGTGTGTATGTGCGATATGCGTCTGCTGCTGCTGCAATTACTGGGCTTAAATTTGGCTTTTTATTTGCTTCAGCCAAATGTTAATCCGGCTAAGCAAAGCGACGTTGGAACTCCGGATTCAGGACTCCAAAGTTAGCGACCTATTTGAAAAGCTGGTGGAGCAAAAGGCAACCGGGTTATTGAGGCAAGTGCCAATATTTGTTTAACAAACTCTCTCAGTCCCTTTACTTTCCCTCCACCACACACACACACACACAGGTAGACAGCGACATAGTTTGTTTTCCCCTGTATCTGTGTGTCTGTTTGAGTCTTTAAGGCGACTCTTGGCTGGAATTTGGGTCAGAGATTATGCCTGGCATTTGGCTTGGCTTTTTCCAGCGGAAAACGAAAGCGAAAGTTATGCACATATTTCGTTGAGGCTTTAAGCCAACATTCAACTAGCCTTTTAGCCCCTTTTTGTGTATGTTGCCCTTACCTTTACTTATTTTTTTTATCTCCTCTACATCCGTTTTCCTGTTTCCTTTTTGGCCTAACCACAGCAAAGGGCATTCGAGATGCGTTGTGTTTCTGTGGCTTTCCAACTGCACTTAGCTTTGCTTTTTTTCTTCTCTCCTTTTTTTTTGGATGATTTTTTAAGCAAACCGTCTTGTTACCAGTTTGCTAGCTGGCATTAACAACATATGCGTCATGCATATGCAACATGCCACATATATCACTTTGTTGATTCGTCCCGTGGTTGGCAGCAGTGGCAGCTGTGGCAACATGCAGCGTTGTACCAACTAATCAGCGACTAACTGTTCCAAACGCAATTTAAGTTGCATGAAAAAATTCATTGCATACTTTTAGTTGCTGCGAAAAATTCAAGTACTTGAAGCAAAGAATTTCTAACTTTAAGCTAATGCAAATGTTTAAAAAGGGAGAATATTAAAAAATGTTTACTTTCTATTTAAAATCTTGTATTATAATTAAAGCTACGAAAAAAGCTTTAACTTCTACACAAACTACTCTCGAAACTTTAGGCACTTTCATTAACTTAAAGAAAATGTTTAAATTAGAATTTCATACCTTCGTCTGCTAAACCACTTTAAGCCTTCAATTTACGAAGACATGCCAGAAATGACAAAAATAATTACTATTTTAAAGCTTTACAAATTATATTAAAACACCACAACAATTTCCAGCAAAGATTATACAACAAAATAAGCTTGAAAATATTAAATAAATAACTTGCTGAGCAAAAATTGCTCTGATATGCAGTAAAATGATAAATTTTTAAGCTACGACAAAATAGTTAAGTTGAGAAATTGGAAAATTCTGCAAGAATCTGATGAACTGAGCAAAAGTTCATTTAAAATTTAAATAGGTTGAAAAAAGTTTAACCCCTGGCGGCGCTTGGGGGTCAATTTCGACTCCACTGTCATATTTTATTAATGAATTCAATTTTTACCACCAACAAAAATATATACATTTTTACATATATATTTATATATACTGCCACGCCCTTTAGGAAAGGGGGCGCATAAATTGATAATGACTGTAGGCAAGCCGAAAAGTTGTGGCAACATTTTTTTTTATTGACTTTTGACAGCAAGCGGGCGGTGGGGCGTGTCAAAGGTAGGAGCGGCAGTGTAGGACGAGGTCTAAGTTTAATCGCCATGGCTAATGCGTAAGGGACTTGTTTTCTAAATTAATGAAAAAAGTTGTGGGCGCAGTTGTGGAAAACCGTTGACTTTGACATAAAGCACAGCAACAACAACAACCACAGGAAGCATAACAACGACAATGTTTATGTATATTTGATGGTACGCTTAGTGTTAGCACTCGGTCTACTTGACGGCAACAGTGTGAAATCCTTGAGGTATTATTAAAAAATTCTTCTTTGCTGTCCTCTAAAAAGCGAGCAGTTGTTGTTGTGCCCTGTATCGAGGGTATAACAGGCAGCAGAGCACACTTTTAAGCACAAAAACTCTACAGCTTACTCCATTTGAGGAATATTAACAGCGAGTTGTTAAATTTGGCAAGCAGACTGCCTTTAGACAGTAAAGCTTTACTTTAAAATACTACTATTGGGTATACACAAGTCGGGTATGCCCGGCTCTACAGTTGCTGCTGCTCTTGTTACTCCCCAAATGAGTTTATGAGCATGTCATGTTTGTTGTCCTTGTCTTTGCTCTGTTTATATTGCATATTAAATAAATTTCGGCAGCAACAACAATTCCAATCTCCCTCCCACTCGCTCTGTCTCTTTCGCTCTCTGTATACCTATCTCTGTCTCATATGCTGTTTGTAACTTTGCTTGTTGACAATAAAATAACATTTTGCACTCACTTATCCAGCTGGTTCTGCTTCTCAAGAGTTTTAATGAAAAAACTTTTCATGTGCGTGAGTAAGAGACAAAAAGAGAGAAAGAGAGAGTATAAGAAAATTGGCCTGTAATAGAGTTGTATGTGCTAAATGCGCTCGCTCTCTTTGAACTCAACATACTACTCGACTGCTTTGGGGTTCATTAAAACGCATGCCAATAAACACAATAAAAACACTTCATCATTGCTTGAATTTCTTGTGCAAACTTGCTGTCTTCGTTTCAACTAACTATGTGCGCTCACTACGTGGTCATCATCATCAAAATGCGCATACACTGTAAGAAAATGAGGTACTTCAAGTATTACCAAAACTAAATTGGTATATTTAAGTGCAATTCATGTTTGTATTCCAGTCAAAATCATGGACTTCTGGCATTGTTTAGACTTTGCCCAATTCTTTTCAGTGCACACATACATATTTATATTGATATTGAGCATACGCAACGTGAGCCACTCGCACTCGCAGGCACGTCACAAACTGAAGCTGCTCTTGTTGCTGGAGCAGCTGCTGTTGCTGTGACTCTAGTTGTTGTTGCTGTTGTTGCATAGCTGTTGCTTGGTTGATTGTCTGTTGCTCCGGAGCACAGTTTTAGTTACGGCTATTGGAAATCAATCAATAAAACTCGCAGCGAAGTCAATCGTAAGGAATTTAATATGCCCTGTAGACAGCCCAAAGCGTCAAGTGGGTATATACAGCCAAACAAAAGTATAATAAAAGTCTTGAACTGACATTTCTAAGTAATTTTAGGTCTAAGTAAAATATTGAAACCTTTTTAATGCGTATATGCCGTACTACATCTTATAGGTTATTTGCTAGTCAATAGCTAACTGTTTAAATAAATCCCTTAAAGATCTACAACAAATTTTAACACACGTCAGTCACAAGAACAGGGTATCATTGAGTCAAAACGAGGTCTGCTTTAGCGGTAATTAAATTTATGGGGTAAAATACTCTACAAAACGACAACAAGTCACTTTTAAAAGTACTTTAGGCCTCATTTCAGGGTGTTTGCTAGTCGTTACCAGTACTCCTTTGTTTATGTACACCTATGCGCACATATATATGTACAAAGTGCGCTTATATATCGTTGCTATGTTGGATGTTCAAATGCTATGCGCAATATTGAAGCAGCTGCTCATACTTTGGCTAACATTCCAATTGAAAGTCAAACAGACAGAAGGACAGACTAACAGACGAATGGACGGACAAACAGACAGACTGAGAGAGAGACGGACATTCACTCAAACTGACTGACAAATCGATTATTTGCAAAGCGAAAAACACAGCATTAAACGAAACGAAATCAAATCAAATCCAATCCAATTAAATAAAATAAAATATTTTTATATACATACAACGAAAAGTTGAAGTAAATTCCAGTGAAAAAATTCTCATAAATTTCTACTATATTTGTGGTAATAGACTTAGTTAAGTTAGTCTAAAAAGAGAGCTTCCAATTGCAATTCTACAAAATCCTTCTGGCCTAAGTATCTTTATTAATTAAATTGTAGCTCAAAACACACACATAACTATGTGCTACTTTATTAGCTCAATTTACTACAATTTTAGATAACCTTTTGTATGCAGCAGTCACCGCAGCGGATGCGGCTAAAAGCTAAAAACCTGTGGTCGAAAATGATGTATGAATTTTATAGATAATTGAAACTAAAATCAAGCTAAGCTATAGAGTCAAAATTTGGCTGTTTTTCGACCGTCTTAGCATCGAAAACTCCACACAAAAAATAGTTCCAAAAATGTTCTACTCAAAACGCAACAAAATGCTGCATAGACTCACTTGGCCTGGCCAAGATGCTGTGCACACTTCTAGCATGCTGTCGTTTCCTGTGGCTAGTCGACCCCTCTTCCCCTCTGGTGCTTCTGCTGCTGCGGTAGCCATTATTTCCTGTATTTAATTGCACTACTCTCAGCTGCGGTTTTCTGCTACATTTGTTGCAACATGTACCACGCCAGGACACGACGATAATGTACTTTGACCAACCGAGTCATAGCTACAGCCACGCCCCAATCCTCCTATTTCCCCCAACGCATCTCCCTCAACTCACCTCAGCACGTCTCAAATTCAACTTTGAGTTTTCTTTTTGGTTACTCGTTTTTTTTTTCTTGTTGCACTTTTTGATATGCTTGTTGACCACTTAAAAAAGGGGCTGGAGGCGGTCTAGTGGGCGTGTCCCTTGGAGTACAGCCATCGAATGATTTATACTTTAATAAGCGTGCTGAGGACAACTAGAGAAATTAGATGTGCCCACAAGCGACAAACCTTTCACAGCGACAGCATCGCTAGTGCTGACGTTCTAGCTAGTTTCAGCTAGAAATTGGACTCAATTTATATAAGTTGGAAATCCAGTTATTTTAATGATAGAAATTTTAAAGGAAATTAATTATATTCTTAGATTTTTGAGCTGTTTTAGCCGTTTATAGTGTAGGCAACACTGTTTCCCTTCTTAGCGATTTCTGCTTGATGCGCACGAAAGGAATTTGCACAATTTATGAGTAGGAAAAATAAAAAGGAAAAAAAATAAAAAGAACGAGCAAAAAAATTCCAAAGCAACGGGGCAAAGAAATTAAACAGCATGGCCAAGGATATTGCCTTGCCTTTGGCTCGGCTTATCGGCAGAAAAACAGAGATAGAAGTAGAAAGAGAGCGAGTGTGTGCGAGTGCTCAAAGTATTTGCGGCATTTTCAGCCATTATGTTGGCCAGAAAGGTGCGAAAGTTCTCTGCGTATGTGTATGTGTGGAGCAGCAGCAAATACCATTTGACCCCGATGAAGAAGCTTCTTCGACCTATTCACAATCCAATTCAAAAGCGAAACGTTATCCTTTTTCCTCGGCTGCTTATATGCAACACACTCGCAAACCTCACGGCAAATGCCAATGTGAATGCTAAATGAACCTTAACATAGCTCAACGCTATTCCCAATTCTCTAAACACTTCAATTTCGCTTCAAAAAATCACATAAATTATGCACTTCATGTGCTCCAAAAAGTATGCTACAGAAATTGCAGCTTAACTTTAGACTAAAGTAGAATTCGGAACGGGTTGGAAAAAAGTTGATTTCAGGTGAGTTTTATAATTATCAAGTACGCTAAGGATTTACGAATTGATTAGCAGGAAATTATCAACATTTGTAGTTATATTTAAAACAAACACTTTGAGTCCACTTTGAAAACACGTCAGTAAACAGATTATTAAAATTGTCAATCCTAATAAATAAAACATTTCGAAAATGAGCCAAATAAACGAGGACTCTCTGGATCGTCACTTTGCGTCACAGCTACAAATGGTTAGCGATGTGTTTATACGAAGCATTTGTCCATCCCATCACGACATAATCCACTGCTGGCTAATGGTGTTCTACAAGGCACACACGGCAGACAAATACGCCCGTAATTGTCTGATGGTGTTAATGCATAGCCAGCTAAAGAATATGGGAGAGTTGGGTAAACCCTTTACAGACTTGAACAATACAAAGCTCACACTGGAGGAGGTGCTATGCATGTACGAAAGCGACACGGTCAGCGAGACAGGCACGCAAAGGCAGAAACTGGAGCAAACAGAGGAGGAAAATCACTCCGATTCGGAGATGAATTTTACCAGCTATGGGGACGACAGCAATCCTTCATGCTCCGAGAAGAAATCAAGCTGCAACTATAGCCAAGATAAATCTGACTACGAACTGCAATCGGAGAAGAATCAACAATTGCTCGAGGAGGTTAAGATGCTGCATGCACGCACCGTGCAGAATGAACAGCAGTACAAAAATAGCGATTGCCACTGGCAGAAGAAGCTACAGCTTCACTGTAATCAGTCACTGCTGCAGAAAGTAGAGCGGAGTTCACGCCAGGCCATACGACGCCTCAAGGATTGGACACCCAATGGGGGACCTCTAAGCTTTCTGCTCCACAGTCTGCAGAATGTACTCGGCAATGAGCCGGAGACGCGTCGTGTGCTCTCGGATTTGGATCAGAAGCTCGAATCGGAGCTAGAAAACATGCTGGAACTTGCGGGTGAACGGCGGGAGAAGAATGTGCGCATACTCTACGATCAATTGTTCAAGCAGCAACAGGATCTACTTCAAGCCAAGCAGGCACTGCTCCAGCAAGAGCAACAGGCTCTTGCCGAGGCACGACAGCAGCTCCTCACTCAGCAGCAGACACACTTCTACCAGGAGAAGGTGACCCAAACCAAGGCAATCAGTGAGCCGAGAAAACCAAACACTTGCAACTGCTCCAACTGCCAGGACCTACTCTCGCCTTCGATCTCGTGCTCATCTCTGCTGGTGCACACTCACAGCAAGAAGGAGCTCAAAAGTAAGCACAAAATGTAGAGGCTCAACGGACGACAGCTTAAAACACCAGGAAGTTCGTATTAATCCATTATATTTTCATATTTTGTTAAAAATTTGTAGTTTATAAAGTTAATTCGAGTTTTGTTTGCAAATTACCTAACTGGCACAGGGTATACTGCGGGTGCGTGTACTTCTCGTTTGGCCATTAGTAATTATTAAAAATAAATAATTTCTGAGTTTTTTAGTCACATGTGGGTAGTTGTGTGCGCAAGGACCTGTCAATTGCCAACAACTGGACTTTGGCAAACTTTTAATGTAGTTTTAATTTGCTCGTAATCACTGGAAACTTGCCCAAGACTAAACAAAAACAACAACAACATCTATAACTTGGCTGGCAAAGTTGGCGTGAACATTTCTTCTGGACTCGGTGAAAATTCTACGCACTTGCAGTCTTTCCTTTGCTTTGTGGGCAGAAAGCAGTGCATCGTTCGTGCTGAGACAACAACAGCTTTGCTCGTAATTAGTTTTTAAGCGCTCTATGTGTGTGTGTGTGTGTGTGTATGGGTGTGCGAGTGTGTGGTTGGCATTAGATATGACAGCATGCAGTTAAGCACTTCTTAACGACAATGCCGCCTGTGCGGCTGCCGATAATGGTGCAATTGATTTTCTTGGCAAAGTTTCGCAAAGTGCTGCTGGGATTATAGTTAACCGCAGTTGATTCAGCCAAATTGAAATTCTATATACAGTGTGGTCCCTGAAAGTATGCTGCACACAATTAATATCGATTGTAAACTGCTGATTTATATCGTGCACTCGAAAGTATGCAACACTTTAAATAAAGACTTCATTTTCACAACAAATTCAAATAACTAAACAATGCCACTAAATACATAAACATTCAATTGCAATTCATGGAATTTTATACGCCTAAAATGCACCACAGAACATGCCATTTAATTGTGTATATTAACATAGACTCTGCTCTCAAAATATATATATTATTTACTTTGCAACTCAAACAATTATATCGCCCGCTTCAGTGCACTAAAAATGTTAAATTCCATTTAAACCTTTCTTTTGACTTATTTTTCTGCTTTGAACTGAATTGAAGCTGCATTTACAACCACCTGCAACAGATTACCTCAATTGTTGGCAAAAGAACAGGCAAAATTAAGCACAAGTTTTTTCGATTGCACTTTCATTTATCTCTCATTTGCTGCTGCTGGTAAAATAGTTTCGAAACATTTTAGAAAATTTGATAAAGCTGAGTATTTTGTAATAAGTGCTCAGATGATGGTTGCCTGAAGTTTATGCAAGCGAACGATTCATTCATTTTTCAACCAGAAATCAGAAGAAAAAAAAAGCCCATAAAGTTGCGGCTGCAAAAAAGTTGCAAAAAGAAAATGCAGCTGCAACATCGTCTTGCCTTGCTCCTTTCTTGCTGCTACCCTCTTTCCTTTATGCTGGCATCCTTCGCATGACAATAGCTCAAAATGTGTAGCACCAAATGTCGAAGGACTGCGGAAAACCATGAAGATGGTGAAAAACGAGTGCGGAAAAAGTAAGTGTGCGAAAAAAGTTTTCTTTTTGGCTTTAATGATGCGCAGAGACAGCAAAACTTTGGGCCCTGATAGCGGAAAGAGGAAATGCGGGATTGGGTGGGGTAAAAAGCGTTGCAACAATAAAATTTCAGTTGTGACAAGGAAAAGAAAATTGGGAGGAAAAGTGCGGCAACATTAGCGACATAAAATTAATGACAAATTTGTGAGCTTACGGAGAAATGCATTGTTCCCCAAAACAATTTCTGGCTATTAAACATAAAATGCTCGACAGCGGCAAAATATGACAAAAGTGAAAAGTCGCCAAAGCCAGCGATGGGGAAAATTTATGAGCATAGCAGAGCTCAGAGCGTAGAGCGCAGAACACAGCAGAGCAGCAAGACCCAAGCAATTATGGCCAAGACTTAGTTGCCTTTTTCGGGTTGGTAGCTGACAATACAAACAAGGAGTACGGGAGGGACCAAAACGAATGTATAGGAGCAGGAACACCGACAGCAGTTCGCAGTTCCCAGTTCCAGCTGTGGCCAGCAGAGGACCACAACTTGCGTTTTGCTGTTAAAATGCTCGACACAAGTTGCATTTTTGCAAAGGAGAAAGCGAAGTGCACTACATAACCATTATACAGCAAAGGAGCAGGAGCAAGAGGAGGAGTAGAAGTCGAAGAATAGGAGCCAAAGAAGGAGTCTAGCATGAGTGGCGAGCATAGAAACAGGAGCAAAAGTAGGATAGGGAGAAGGAACCAGAGCTGGAGTAAGAATTGTAGTAGTACTAGGTGAATCTGTAGGAATCAAAGGAGCAGAAGAAGCAGGAACGATAGTAGGAACCATAGTAGGAGCAGGAGCCAGAAGTATATGACAGCATAGAGATTGCAACGGAACCAGTGAAGCTGAAAATGCAATACTTGTTGTGTGTTTATCACACTATGCACAACTCAGAGGCGGCAACGACGCTTAATGGCTTCCTGCTGCCATTATAGCCACTGCGGCCAACAACTTGGCTTGGCCAGTTTTCTTAGTACTCCCTCCACCTACTTTATTCATCCAACACAGTTCGTCCTCTATGTTCCAAGCTCCATTTTCCATATTCTTAACTCTCACCTCCTTTGCGTCCTCCAAGAGTCACGACACTGCGGAGACTAATAAAGCGCACTATCTGTGTAACATCGGCTCCAAGCATGCCTCCTTTGCTGTCCCCCAAGGTTGTTAAGAAATACATTCACCATATTTTTCCGTATATTAGTATTGCAATTACATTGTCGCCTCTTTGTGGGCAAAGTGTCGCTTGGCAAAGGTTTCGCCGACAATGAGTGGAAATACCAAGCTAGCCTCGGCATAAACCTTAACTGGCGTGGCTTCCTTGCGTATCTTGCCCCAGGAGACAGCTTCATCCGGTCGTGCACCGCTATCACTGCCATCGAACTCAGATGCCGTATTGACGAACACAGAGTAATCCGCACCGTTTCGCATTAGATTTGCATTGCAAATATGATGCTTAATAATGCCACCGCCTACGATGATCATGCCACTGTTGACAGCCTTCACAGCCATGGTATTGAGACGCCGCAGATCCGATAAGATGTCCACAACCAAGCCAGGCTGTCGGAAGGAATGAAAGTACATCATGTCGCCCAGGCTGCCATCGGTGAGGGCTGGACAATAAACAGGTATTTGGTTCTTGGCTGCCCAGTAGTATATGGAACTAGGATTATCAATGCGTTCGCCTAATCTTTGAATGATTCGGGATGGCGACCAAACGACGTTCTTGCTGCGTTGCTCCTCCAGCATTTCATCCAGCAGCGGCATTAGCCAATCCTCAAACTTGCAGTAATTGTCATTGGGCACCAATAGATTTCCAATACGATTTATGCCACGTTCACGCAAATCTTTCCCACTTAGCTCAAAGGAGCCCATAAATGTGGGAGCCAAGCACTTGATGAAATCCTCTTCCACGCCACCGGCCGTTGTCACAATACAGTCGATCATACGATGCTCGGCCAGAAAGCGCAGTGTCTCCCTCATGCCAGAGGACACTAAATTCGAGGTGTAACCAAGAAAGATGGTGCACTTACTACGTCGCCTGATGAATTCATCTGTTTCGTGTACATCCTGCTGCTCAGCATCCAGCGGCTGAGCCCTGCAATCTAACTGTCGATGTTTAGTACACTTAGAAACCTCAGTCTAAAGCAAATCTTACCATTTTATTGATTTCCTTGATGGCCAGTCCGAGATTGGTGGCCTGGAAGCCGGTGTGAACATACGACTCAAACAGCTTGCTGTAATCGACGCCTTGATTAAAGTCATAGCCGTGGACCTGCGGTGTGTCCTCGGGTATGCGTTCACTGCGTTTTAACACAGCGTCTTTGGCGATTTCAGGTTCTGCCGACATTTTAATTATGATAAACACAAAAGTTTGCTTTTAGCGCGGTTTACGCTAAATGTGCCAATCAGCTGTTTTTGGTCTATCGAACACATATCGTTTACAACTGTGCTTGCGATATATCGATAGTGTATTTATTTAGTATTTTTTGTCGAACCGATAGCTATCGGAAGTGACATCGATTAGTTTGGACTGTGAATGACAGCTCAGTGAAATTGAAGCTATAAAGAAGCAGCAGCACTAGAAGTGAAGAAGAAGCTTGGCACTTGAAACAAGTAAACCCAAATTTTAAGGTATGTCAAAATTAGAACAATATAAAAAATATAAACTTATGAACAGTCACTAATAAAAATAAATATATAAAAAAGCATTATTGTATCCACAAGAGCTGAATCGAAACAAGCAAAAGGCACAAATTGCAGAAAAACGCCTTTTTGGAGTGGACAACCGTAGACAACAACGACGACGCAGCAAACGCTAAGTCAAAGGCAAATCAACACAAATAAAATACCAAAATGATTAAACTCTTCTCGCTGAAGCAACAAAAAAAGGATGGCGACCAATCGGCTCGCGGGGGACAGCAAAAGAAGGCCTCTGCCGCCCAGCTGCGCATACAAAAAGGTACATTTTCCAACTAACATTTTGCGCCCATGAAAGTTTACTTAATTATTATTTTTACACCAATTATATATTTATTATATGTTTTATATAGATATTAACGAACTCAATCTGCCAAAGACATGTGCAGTGGAGTTCCCCGATACCGATGACTTGCTCAATTTCAAATTGATCATCTCACCCGACGAGGGCTTCTACAGAGATGGACGCTTCGTGTTCAACTTTCGCGTTGGCTCCAATTACCCACACGAGCCACCGAAGGTGAAATGTGGCACACAGGTTTATCATCCTAACATCGATCTGGACGGCAATGTTTGTTTAAACATTTTGCGTGAGGACTGGAATCCTGTGCTGACCATCAATTCCATTGTCTATGGCTTGCAGTTTCTCTTTTTGGTAAAGTTTGCTTGCGCCCTACATCTTTGAGTGTATTAGTAGCCTTTAAGATAGTGACAGCTAAAAAACGTTTGAAGTTTGTGACAGCTGCATTTTTGCGCAGTGTCCCAAGGTTTGACATGTCCGCGACTGATTAACAGCAAAGAAGACGTCAATATAGCCATATTGCATTTTCTGACAGTAGCCAGAGCTAACAATTTGGTTAAGAGATATAAATTTAACTCGTTTATTAGTCTTCCTTCTTGCCAACTAATAAATATTTCTCAAACTTACAGGAACCCAATCCGGAGGATCCACTCAATAAGGAAGCTGCCGATGTGCTGCAAAGCAATCGACGCCAGTTTGAATACAATGTTAAGAAGGCAATGCGTGGCGGTTGCGTTGGCGAAACCTTCTTTGAATGCTGCCTCAAGTGATATAGAAAATCAAAAGTCTTTAATTTAAGAAACACTGCGTCTGCCCGCTGTCTGCTGCCTGCCAACAACAACAACAATAACAACAAGAACACGATGATTAAGAAGATGCAAGCGAACAGTCAACGCGATTTTAATAATTATACGCAACAACAACAACACGTACACTAAACCACAACAACAAGAACAACAAAAACACGTACACTAAACCACAACAACAGCAATAACTAAACAAACAATTGGAACAACAATTACAAGAACAACCCCGAGGAGCAACAATAAATTATTGTAATAAAAACAACTGCATACCGAAACAAAAAAAAAAACAATATTGGAAACAAGTCCAAAATTTTTTTATCAACAAAAAAAGAAGCCTTGCAGCTTTAACTATAAAAATTTAATGTTTGTAACGCATTTGCGCAAAAAGAAAATTTGTGTAAAAAAGCTTTTCTCGGAAAATTGCTAATTTCCGCTCCCACAAAATACCCTTTGATCCTCGGACACACGTACACAAATTACCTTAATTATATATACATAATTAGAGATTTGAAGCAATTTGGGTTGGAGTTTAAGAACAAATATAGTAGAGACAAGAATTGTAATCTTGTTTGTAATATAAGTTCAGTTTTAGTATTAACCAATGAAACTTATTTCTTTTTGGGATGCGTTGGATTAGCTGCTGGGTGAGCTAGGGAATGAACTGAATTGAAATATAGAAGAAAAATCAATTTTTTGTCAGCAGAGGAAAGAATTCTATGCTACGCCTTGAGGATTAATGGTATTTACTGGATCTGCTATGAAAACTAATGATATTTACTGCTAATTTACATTCGTATGTAATTATCACTCATCGTTTGTACTGGACGATGAGCAGTGAAGCCCAAGGCATATAAAGACGTCATATTCTACAGACAAGAGTTTAATAATTCCACTTATTAATTCTTCCTTTTTAATACAAATTATGCTTAAGTAAATATCAAGTCAATGCCGCTGCTTGCTTGAATCCTCGTTCCCTTATAGATGAATGCTATTCCGCGCCAGCTGCATATTCCGCCAGAGACACAGATCAGCTACTGCCGCCTGGCGTCCACTTTGAATGCGTAAATCGTAGAGGCGACTGATGAGGCCAACACGTATGTCGTCCGTGGCCAGAACCTTGAGCAGCTGCTGCATCAAATTGCCGGGCAGTAGACGTAGCACAGGGGCAACTCTATCGCCGCCACACTCGACGAGCAACGAGATGAACTGATAAACAAAAATCGCTTTGGGTGAGAGTTCATCGCCACTGACAAATTGTAAGAAGACGCGGAAGATATGCTTAACACTGGACTGCAGTGGCTCCTTGAGATTGAGAGGCGTGGCACGTAACTCAGCGCTGGCCGTGCTGCTCAGCAAGGAGCTAGCGGAGGCGGAGGTGGCCAAAGCTGCGCCAACAGCGGCTTCACCAAAATCATTGGAATTGTCGCTACCATCGCCGAGCACTTTGCGTACCTTGGCCGCATTGGATTCCTCCTCATCGTGAGAGCGAGAACGCTTCTTGAAGGCAGCAGCAGCTGCGGCAGCCGAACTCCTGGTCTCCAGGCACGAGATGATGCAGTAGACGCTGAGCCGCGCCAGCACCAGTGACTGAGGTTCATTGATATCCTCGCTGCAAAAGAATAGAAGCGTTTAATATACAAGCTGAGCATAGGGAAAAGTATGAGCACTTACTCTTGCCGGCGTAGTATGAGTGGCGCCACCACATACTGAAGGAGAGCCTCGGTGGAGCGCTCAATGTCCAGATGCATCACAGCAAACACAATGTCCATGCACTTGGCCATGTCCCGCATATACTTGCAGCTAATCAACTGCTCCACGAGCTGGGTAACCAGCCAGGAAGCACCGCCAGCCAGCAGCAAGGATTCCAGCGTCTGTGCCGCACGCACTGGCAGATGCCCAGCCTCGGAGACAATACGCCAGCAATCCCGAAACTGTTCGATGAGTGGCGTATGCGAAATCAGACGAGATTTGGTATTTGGAGTAGGATGATCATGTTGCATTTTGCGTATGATCTGATAGGACAGGGCCAGACGTTCCTTGGCATTCTCCTGGCTGGACAGCTCCTCGCTGGTAAGCGGTGCCAGGAACTGTTGTATCATATTGAGAGGCTTCAGCAGCTCCGTCTCACGCACCGAGTACATATAGGCGCAGAGGAACGAAGTGGCACAGACTGAGAAGCTAAATAGACGGCGCTTAATATTGTCCAGTATGCTCTTGACATCCGCTGAGGAGAGAGTCTCTTGCTCCCAGGCAATGAGCACATGATGCAGCACACCTGGCAGATTTAAACAGATGTCCTGCCAGGTCAGATTACTGGGCTTCAATTGTGCCGTCTCCGGTTTGCTCAAGCTCAAGAGCAGCTCATCCACAATGCTGTCATCGCAGAGCGCTAGTATCTGCCGAGGGTTCTTTAGTTTATTACGCTCCATCATGCACTCCCGCACCCACTTCTCAAAAAAGGAATCACCACGCTCCGGCAGCACAACCTACAGAGGATTCGATTGGAGTTATCGGTAATTATATTATTAGGGGCTTCACTTACATCAGAGCCATACGTTTGCACAATGCTGGTGAGCATGAGAAATGAGACATCGAACAACGTGGAACGTATTATGGTTTTGCCCAGCTCACCCGGCATCGGTTTCGAGTTCTCATTACATTGAATCAAACGCGAGACGAAAGTCTTAAGACGCCCCTCGACGGTAGCCACCGACAGGATTAACTCAAAGCTGTTGCCGACCGGCACCTGGCACAACACATTCACCATGTCCTGCACCTTGTTGGTGCACAGTGTCTTCAGTACGCCGGACAGTGGCACCTCCGCGCGTTTGATGAAATTTATGTTGGATGGCGTCTGTTGGCCATTGTCGCACTTCTTCAGCAACTGTGAAGCGGCCTCACTGCAAAGGAATTAATTTATAGGTTTTACAGTTGGACTGTAATTTTCTACAAACTCACCGTTGACTTGCGAACTTCTTCACATGGACATCATTGACCAACTGCTGCTTGGTCCAGTCGTTAAGCAGGAATTCAATGATATTGCACGAGCACTTGGTGTCCATGAAGTCCAGTAGCAGATTATCCTCGATCAGCAGCTCTAGAGCCTCGACCAGCTCGGGTATGTAGTCGGTGACAGGCAGCGCTGGCTCGCCTGGAACACGCTGGAGTACATGAAGTTGCTTGATGATGTGCGGCATTTTGAAGAACATAAAGGCGCCCCACATGGTGTCCGGACTGGTGTCGGCCACATTGCACAGTGTGAGGAAACCAGCGCGTATGATCTCATAGAAGAGACGCGTGTTTGTGTAGCCTTTGAGGCGTTGCAGCATTTGCAGCTCGGCCACGTAGTAAGATGTGTCCTTGCAAGGATTTAGCAGCACCTCTACTGCCAGCAAAGGCTGGACACAGCAGGAGATCTTCTCAGCCGTTGGAGGGGGATTCAGGGATTGCAAATCCAAGTGCTGGGCTTCAATGTAGGCCAACTGTTTCAACTGCTGCTCTGCTGTAGCGGTACTAAGTGTCAGATTCGAGTTGGTCAGGGATGCCTTAATGTTGGCATAGAGATCACGTGTTCTGCCCACCGTTTCCAACTCCTCCTGGCTGCCCACATACAGCATGCCCAGCAGGAACTGTTGCTGCGTCAGACGCTCTATGAGTTCACAGCTCTGGTCCAGCATATAGGACTGTTCGGCGCTCATTTCACCACGCATCTCGTACTGCTGCACGGTGCGCGCGAAAATCTGCATAATCCAGTGGACCAACTGCACCATGGCACCAGGCAACAGCGCCTCCTCCGACTTAATGCTGTAACGAAGTGCAATTTATTTAGCCAAGGAAGCGAAGCAACAAAGTTTACTGCAACTTACCGGCAGGTGATGCCATCTATGATGCTGACCAGAAACTCCAGCAGGGCGGTGACACAATAGACACGACCCAAATTGTCATACTTGGCTATGCAGCGCAGAACGGCAGCATGGGACACCAGATGGGCGCACAGCGAATGTTTTAGATAGTTTAGCACCAGCTGCAAAAATTGAAAACAAGGGATCGGTAAGAGCTGGCAAGGATTAAAGAAGAAGAGCGCATACTAACCGGATTGGCTGTGGAGCCAATTACCGCCTGCTGTTGCAGGCAGTCCGCTAGATTGTAGACATCGCCACTGACGCCACGGGGCAGCACCTGAAAGCATAAATAAAGCATATTATTAAACCGACTGTAGAATACCCTGTGTACATGCGAGAGCAAGGTTATACTACATCTAAACTATAGTTTCAGATCCGATTTAACAAAGTGTCTCTCGTTTGAGTTGTCATTACAATTGAAATAGAAATTATTTATGAAAAATTCAGGCTCAGATAACGCACTACAGACAAAATAGCTAGAACAATCTTAAATATTTTTTTTTTTTTAACAATATAGACACAACGGACACGATAGTGTACACTAAGAATTAGTTCTTGTAGTTAACTCACTTATTTGTTTTTTTTTTATAAGCGTGTTACGCGATGTTACGTTTAAATTTACAACGCTTCCAGGGTTATTTAATGAGTAGCGTTAGGAGCCAATTTCGAAGACGTCCCATACATATTCTAGAGCGAGCGCTTCATTTTGAAAAGGAGGAACAAGCTGGAGGAGGTGGAGGTGGCGGTGTCAACTGTTCGCTATGGAAGCGTCTGCTCAGTCAGTATCAGTTTCGTACCAAGAAGGAAGTCTATTATCCGGATCGTAAGACGGAAATGAGACGACCGAGTGCGCCGCCCAAGCCGATGAGTGTTATGAAGCCATCGAAGCAATATCAACATCGTGGTCTGCCCAAGGACTATTACTACAAGGTGCTGGGCGTGAATAAGCATGCGACCATTCAGCAGATCCGTAGTGCATTCTATGTTTTAGCCAAACGCTATCATCCGGACTCAACGCACTCCGAGGAGAAGCTGAAGCATTTCCAGGAGCTGTCCAATGCCTACAACATACTGACGGACGAGACAAAACGGCTGGAGTATGATCAACTGGGTGGCATTAAGGATGAGCAGGCATTTCTAGAACAGGCCGGCAATCCCATGAGCTTGGACCGCAAATATGAAGGAAACACTCATAATCACGAAGGTAAGTTTGATCTACCAGAAACATTTCTCGTTTGACCTTTCTAACCTCCTACACTGGCAGAAATTAAAAAGTTAACTGGCAACGAATTTGATCTGACGCTAAATTTTGTGGAAGCCACCGTAGGCTGTAAGAAGCGGGTGGATTTGCGTTATCTACGCAAATGCGACTCCTGCAAAGGCAAGTCCCAGCTGATGGCAAACAGAGATGTGGGCAAGGAGCCGTGCCGTCGCTGCAACGGTACCGGCAAGGTCACCAACAAAACGGTGACCTTTACTGCCGTCAACACTTGTTCTCAGTGCAAGGGCAAGCGATATATCAATCGAAATGATTGCGAGACCTGTGACAACCGTGGGTACATCGTTGCCAATGTGGAAGTGCTGATCAACGTTCCATCTGGGTCGCAGTCCGGCGATATCATTTCCATTGAGAATCCCAATACCAAGCAGCGTGTCAATTATAATCTGAAGGTGCCATCCAGTGATTATTTCCGACGTGTCGGCAGTGATATCTATACGGACAAGTATCTAAATATTTCGGATGCAATTTTAGGCGGCAATTTTCAGGTCCGTGGTCTTTACGAGAATGTCGAGGTGCGCGTTGAGGCAGGTACACAATCGCACACACAGGTAGTGCTACGTAACAAGGGTGTACGGTCTCGCGATGCCGTTGGCGATCACATTATCACGCTGAAGGTGCGAATTCCACGCAATTTGTCTATGAAGCAGCGACAGCTTGTGCTCGCCTTGGCTCAGGCTGAGGAGCCGGTTTTCGAGTGCCAAAAGAATATTGCTAAGCTCTGATTCTACAATGTGGTTAGTGCTTTCAGCGAGATGGTGGTTTCACGTAAAATTCTCAATGTATATACGATCATAGTTTAGTTTTAAAATAAAGTTCTTTGACTGCAAAGGTTTAAAATAAAATTTTCACCTTTTTTATGTTAATGCCCCACTGTGAGTCGGACCAACGTTCACGCCACGCCACGTTAATGAGCTGAAGGATTTTGTTGTTCTCCTTCATGGCGCTTCTAACGTTCACGTCACCTTCACTTTAATTAATATGCAAAGTGTGCTATAAACAGTTATTATTACAAATAAACAAAATAGTTTCACTGTTTATACTTCTTTTCGCTAGCGTTGTGTTTTCAATCGTTATCGATATGTCGTCGATTCCTTTCGCTATCACTAAGTACTCGATACTTTAGTACTTCGCAATGTTTGGCTCTGCATTAACTACTCGATACTTTAGTGTTGCGAAATGCAATGCACTATTTGCGCGCGTAGTTCAAATTTTCCAAAAAGTGGAAGTAAATCGCATATATTGTTTATTGAATACAATAAAGTAGCGTATGATTTTATTTTTGTTGTAAACTGCTTTAAATATTAAGTTCTAAAATGTTTGACTTTGTACAAAATATATATTTACTACATATGTATGCCGAAAAATTGTTCCTCCATTGCCGCACTTCAAAATTTGATGTTTTCACTCAATCTTGTATTAGTTTTGATATATACTTGTGTTATTTAATTAAAAAATGTTAGATTAAACTTGTTTCGTGCTGATTATATGAGAATCTGTAATTATCTAATTAACTAAAACAAGAAAAGTATTAATTTATCGGTGGATTGTCAAGGGATTAAACCGAAAATAAAGCATGCACAAAAAATGTACAAAGGCAATTTATTTATTATAAGAACTTGAATTCAATATGAAAGAAATTAAATGTATATTTAAAAATTAAAAAAAATATAACAGCTAACTTAAGATTGTATGACAAAAAGCATTTATCTATTATCAAATGGCAGCGCCACAGAACTTAAAAATTAATGTAGAGTTGCTTCTTGAGGAAGATTTTTCACTCAATTAATTGTTTGTTTGTGTGTGGTGTGTGTGTATGTGTTTTAACTTTTTCTGCTTATAAACCGAGGAAGAGTTGTCATCATTGATAAAGTTTAAAAGCTAAGTCTAAGACCTATTTCAATTATTTATATATATATATAATTTTTTTTTGCCAGCTGCATGAGCCAAAATTTTAATAATCACTTTAGCATCGTCGTCCTTTTAGTACTTTGAGGAGTGAGTTGTGTGTGTATGTATGTCTGTGTGTGTTTGTATTATTCATCTCTAGTTTTCCTTGCCACTTTATCCATTTCCTACTGAGTGAGTTTTCCATTGCACCTAATTGGAGGCGGATGAACCAGCTGGCTCATCGCCCTTGACAGCCGAAGCGTAGCTAGCATTGGAGGAGCTCCCTGGCTTATCCGTAGCTCCTTTGCCCTCGCCACCAGCTCCACTACCACTGCCACTACCTCCAGCTGCAGCAGCGGTAGCATTTGGAACACCAGCAGCACCGCCAATGCAAACATTACTGTTCAGACCTAAGGCATGAGGGGAATCGACTAAATAAATTGTTTTGATTTAGTAATTTGTGTGCTTTATCAATAGGCACCTTTGACATCCATGGCATAGTTATCGTCCAGACGCAGATCATGCCGCTTTATCAACTGGCATTCTGCACCCTCAATCGAGGGTATGGAATACACATACAAGTATCCATCCTGGGAAGCAATCAATAGTCTGTAAAGGATACAAAACGACTTAAAAACTCTGAAGATTTGAAAGGGAAAAACAAAGTCTCACCTGAGTTGCTTTTGTATCGTGGTTATGGCGCACATACGCCGTACACCCGCCTCGGGCAACGTGACCGAAGCAAATGCACGTCCTTGACTAAACACATCAGTCACCTGCGTGGGCAAGTAGCTGGTGACGGTTTTGCTCAAGAATCTAAAAAACGAGTAACTTGCATGAGAGAATAGACATGATGAGTTTGGTGGTTGGTGGTATTTGGTGGTTTTTTGGTGGAGTGGATTGAAATGAAAGAAAAGAAAAATAGATAAATGTCAAGTGCCAACAACAACAAAGGAAAAACAATAGAAAAGTGGTTTTCCTCGGCACGCCAAGGATCGTATACACTTGCAGCCAAGATGGACATTGTTTAATCAGCCTAAAACACCCGCTGCAAGGGCATAAAAACACGAGATGCAATGCATGAGTGAATATGGAGCATGTAGAGAGTTTGTGTTTGCATGTTTGTGTGTGTGTGTGAAACCGTAACCATTTAGACTATCCAACACCCATATTGCTTACCCCATCCAATCATCGCTCGATTGCTTGCCATGATCATTGTGCTCCGCAGCACTGCGATCTAAACGGAATATGTGCACCGTCTCCGTGTTGGAGCTGGACACCAAGTACTCGGCACAAGTGCTGAACGATAGTGAGACAATGGAGACGCAACGTTTGAGTCCACGACGCAGCTCAAAGAGACGACTGCCGTCCTGAGAGCTAAAGACACGTATTACGGTGCCCCGCTCACTGGCAGTGGCAATCTCTGTGCCCGATGGACTGAATGCGATGGCAGCCAGCGGAGTATCATGTGCGGGTATCATTGTCTTGGCATGCAAATTAATGGCATCGAAGATCTGCACCTCGCCAGAGGTAACGCTGCCCGGATAGGCGAGATAGCAATGCTCCGATGAGGAGGAGAGTGCACACAAGCCCAGCTGATTACAGGGTGTATCCCGTATAGTGTGCACCACCTTCATGTCCTGAATGTTGTGTATGTACAGTGATTCCTCCAGGCAAACAATCAAACGTTCACGATTCAACTTCACCGCCAATATTGTATTCGAGTACGAGTAATTGCAGATTTCGCTTTGTTTCTTAAAATGACACACTTTCAGTTTACGGGGCGCTCGCTGCGAGACAATGGCCACCAAGGAGCTCTCGAAGAGTCGCTCGATCAGGAACAGATCATCGCTCTTTGTGTGATAGATCTTGTCCAGCGTGGAGTCCACAGATCCCAGGCTATATAGACTGTAGCTGCCGCTAGTGGCAACGGCCAGCGAGCTAAATATATGCAAAAAACATAGATAATTAAATGAAACGAGTTCAAAGGTAAATCATGCTGCGAGTGCCGTAGTTTCATTCCATTTAATTTTTTTTCAAATTAAATGTTTTGTCAAAACAATTGCAACACTAAATGTCCACACTTACGTTATGTTTTGATTAAAATTAACAAACACCTCGCCTGCGTCCACATCGGGTCGCCCTAGCAGGCTCATCATTGTGTGTCGTTATAGCGTGTGTGGCCTGTAGAAAGTAAAACTTTGTTTTAGTGGGAGGAGTCAGTCCAAACAAAGACATCGGTATTGGACACAGTATTAAACGTTGTGGGACGTGTAATAACTTTTAAAAACATGCTGCGCCAGGGCTGGACAAGCATATGCTTCGATTGCGTATTAGAGTACGAAAACGCAAACAAAGCAGAAGAGATACACATATGGAAAAGGTGGGATTTGGCTCACACACAGTGTGTGCACTGATAAACGCAACAACAACAAACTGAACGCCCACGTATACCCAACGAAACTTACTTCTGTGCGAACGCAAAACACAATTTACGTATTTTTAAAGCTTTGTGCAATCGCTGTGCCAAACTTTTACAATGAAAGATATTGTGAAAACACTCTATTTAAAGCTATTATTCTAAAAATTATTTCTATCGCGCAGTAAATTGTTTTTGCTATGTTTTGCACTAAGGATGGGACTTTGTTTTCATTTTCATTTGGTTATCGATATGCGATAGCTGGCCAGTGATGAGTTCTTAAAGAATCGAAAAGTGTGGCAGTATCGATATCAGACAAATGTATATATGTATATTTATTTTATTGTGCTGAAATTCTGTAAATATTTAGCGTAAACAGATAAATGAGACAAATAAAGAAATACGTATCTTTCGTTTAATTTGCACATGGTACTTAGAGACTAACAAAGTAGAGCAATGATTATTTCGCGTGTGAATACAGTCGACACCAGTTAGCTAAATAAATGTAAAAAAAGGAAATTTTTTAGGCTTTAGACTGCAATATGCATAAGAGTTATAAATGTAAACAGCTTGACGAACCCCAACTAAGCACTGTATGTCCAATTACTGAATAAATGTGAAACAGTAAAAGATGCAGACAGACTGCTCGCAGACAACAAAAGCAATAACAAAGTGCTCGAACTAAAATAAATGCATATATGCATGTGTGTATATGTATGTATGTATGTGTTATGTATCAAAATGTGTTGACTGTATTCTGATTGGATTGACTGGAATATAATTGATTGTACTACCACTGATAATATTCATAATTATCGCGATCTTTACAAATCTTTATGTAAGTAGAACGAAGTGTGTTGAATTTATTATCAAACACACACCCACCTTGTCTTTTGTGATAAGAATATAAATGAAAACGTGCATTTCAGCCTTGTTTGTTGTAGTTGTTGTTGCTTCTGCTTCCGCTCTCGCCATCGTCGTAGCCTTGCACTATATACGTACATACACGCACTTAAATATAGTAGGGTTTTGAAAGCTGTAGGCCATGTTTCTAATCAGGCTGTTTGGTCGTGATTTGTGGAATTTATTTGATAAACATTGTACGCATAGTACTGTTATCGCGGTATTGTACTTTTCCAGCACATCAAGTGTGTCTGTTCCAATTGGCCGAGCCAAAACAGACACCATGAGAGAAAGCGAAAGGGAGATGGGTAGAGTGGGAGTGCAAGGGACAAGCAAATAGATTGAAAGAGGAGCAAGCAAAAATCTAACTGTTAAATTAATGCTCGTGTTGTTGTTGCTGCTGCTGCTGCTTGCTTTTAATTGCATTTTTTTTGTTGTTATTTACATTCATTAATAAGCAGCAGCGCTGTCGGCGTTGTCGTCGCTGCCGCTAATCATATTACCGCTTTTATCATTCGTGTGTACTTTTGACATTTAAAACACAATCACAAACCGATTTCAAGCGCAATGATTGTGAATTTGTGACAATCTTTTACTTAAAAAAGCTTTTTCTTTTAATCATTCCCCGCAGCTCAAACTCGCTCTCGAATATGTCCGACGGCGTGAGTGTGCTACACATTAAACAGGAGGTGGACACTTCATCCGCGGGCGGTGCCAGTAACTCGTGCTGCAGTCCCAGCTCCAAGGCAACAACAGCGGCAACAACAACCACAACTGGTGGCCACAACAATTCCAGCAATAGCAACAGCGGCATGAAGTCATCTCCTTCAGTGTCACCAGAGCGTCAACTCTGCAGCTCCACCACTTCCCTCTCCTGCGATCTGCACAATGTCTCGTTGAGCAACGATGGCGACAGCAGCAACAAGGGTGGCGGTGGTGGCGTAGGAAGCGGTGGCCATAATAGTGGTGGCGGCGGAGGAGGAGGTGGTAGTAATCACTCCAACAGCGTTAATGCCAATGCGAGCAGTGGTTCGGTGCGGGATGAGCTGCGTCGTCTGTGCCTGGTGTGCGGCGACACTGCTTCCGGCTTTCACTACGGCGTCGCCAGCTGCGAGGCCTGCAAAGCGTTCTTCAAGCGCACCATTCAAGGCAACATTGAGTACACGTGTCCGGCTAATAACGAGTGCGAGATCAACAAGCGGAGGCGTAAGGCATGTCAGGCTTGTCGCTTCCAGAAGTGCCTGCTTATGGGCATGCTCAAGGTGGGTATCCAAAGATTGCATCGAGACATTCCCCTATTAACACTTTAATTCCTTTTCAGGAGGGCGTTCGTCTGGATCGCGTGCGTGGTGGTCGTCAGAAATACAGACGCAATCCGGTGTCCAACTCGTATCAGACCATGCAGATGCTTTACCAATCCAGCACAACATCCCTATGTGAGATTAAAATACTGGACGTGCTCAATTCCTACGAGCCGGATGCACTAAGCGTTCAGCAGCAGCAACAACAACAGCAGCAGCAACAACCGCATACGACCAGCTGCAATGATGAGGCCTCATCCTCCTCCGGCAGCGTGAAGCTTGAAAGCAGCAACAATAGCACCCCCAATGGCACATGCATTTTTCAAAACAACAACAACAATGATCCACATGAGATTCTTAGTGTGCTGAGTGATCTCTATGACAAGGAGCTGGTCAGTGTCATTGGCTGGGCCAAGCAGATACCAGGATTTATAGAGCTGCCACTCAACGATCAGATGAAGCTGCTCCAAGTGTCGTGGGCTGAAATTCTGACACTCCAATTAACCTTTCGTTCGTTGCCCTTCAATGGAAAACTGTGCTTTGCCACTGATGTGTGGATGGATGAGTTGCTGGCCAAGGAATGCGGCTATACGGAGTTCTACTATCACTGCGTACAGATAGCCCAGCGCATGGAACGCATCTCACCGCGTCGCGAGGAATACTATCTACTGAAGGCACTGCTCTTGTCCAACTGTGATATACTGCTGGATGATCAGAGTTCGTTGCGTGCCTTCCGGGACACTATACTTAACTCCCTCAACGATGTCGTCTATCTACTGCGTCACTCATCCGCCGTGTCCCATCAGCAGCAGCTGCTATTGCTGCTGCCCTCGCTGCGGCAGGCGGACGATATACTCCGGCGTTTCTGGCGCGGCATAGCACGCGATGAGCCCATAAATATGAAGAAATTATTCTTGGAAATGCTCGAACCGCTTGCCAGGTGAAGGAGCCTTTGGTGGATGTGTGTGTTTTGGAGCAGGGATTATCAAGGTGCAAATATAGATGGTTTAAGCAACAAACTAGTTACTAATCTTAGTGCGTAAGCAGATTCAAGGTTTAGCTCATAATTGTGTACATAGATTGTGTAATGTAATCTAGAATTGTGTGTGCGACGAGTGTGTGTGGAATTTGGAAACTATAACAAAAGTAAAACAAAAATTGTATTTGAAAAAGAGAAACTTAAAGATCCTTTTTAATGAACTACAAACTACAAAACTACCAAACTACAAGCTACGAAGGCCAAGTTGTTTAACACAATTTAACATAGTTGAACTTATTAACTAGTTTAGTTATGGATTGCACTAATTATATTACGTATATATAGTTCTATTTGTCTATATATGACCTGATCCTCGTGAAACTTAATCTTTTAGAGTGCTTAACTTAATTTGCAGGAAGTGGTTTGGATTCCTTTAATCTTTGTAGGATTATTAGCTCTATCGTTGGTCATATTTACATGTTTGCAGACTAGAGATATTATCAATTATATTTCTCTCACACACACATCGAATTGCCAGGCACACACAGGATGCTTTTGCATGTCATCTTGGTTACTATTCTTCTTTTTGGTTACAGCCGACTACGTTGCAGATCTGGTGATTCAAAGTATTTGCGCGAGTTCTCCTGGAAACGATCGCTTCGCGCGAGCTCATTGCGGAAGTAGGATATGGTCTGTAGTAGACCCGTTTCCAACGGAACCTTGGGCTCCCAGTTGAGCAGCTTCCGTGCCCTGGTTATATCCGGTTTGCGACGCTGCGGATCATCCTCCATTGCCTTGATTTGTTTCACCTCACTCGTTCCTCCCACCAATTGTTTAATAATCTTAGCAAACTCCTCGATGGTCTGCTCCACGGGATTGCCCAAATTCACGGGCTGCGTGTAATTGGAAGCCATCAGCGCTATCATGCCCTCCACCAGATCGGAGACATATTGAAACGATCGCGTCTGCTTGCCATTGCCATAAACCGTAATCGTCTCGTTCCGCAGTGCCTGCAGTATAAAATTGGACACTACGCGTCCATCGTTCATGTGCATCCGTGGTCCGTACGTGTTGAAGATTCTTGCCACACGCACTTGCACCTTTTCCTACAACATAAGCAAAGAAATTCTTATGTTTACTCAAGCAGAAAATATGCGGTTTGACATTGAAGTATCTAAGCAACGGCTTCGTTTTATGCATCGCTGCCAGTGTCGGATGATCTTACCTGCTTGGCGTATGCATAGCTGAGAGTTTCCGAGACACGTTTGCCCTCATCGTAACAGGCACGTGGTCCAATGGGATTCACATGACCCCAGTAGCTCTCCGGCTGTGGATGCACTTTGGGATCACCATAAACTTCTGATGTGCTGGCAATCAGGACTTTAGCCATCACACGTTTGGCTAAACCCAAGACATTGATTGTGCCCATTGTGTTGGTTTTTATCGTCTTGACGGGATTGTACATGTAGTGCGGTGGAGATGCCGGGGAAGCCAAGTGATAAATCTCATCGATTTCGATAAATAATGGATTGACAATGTCGTGATGGATGAGCTCGAAGTTCTCGTGTCCCAGCCAATGTTCCACATTGCGTTTGCGGCCAGTAAAAAAGTTATCGACCACTATAATCTCATGGCCCTGGATCATTAGATAGTCTACCAGATGGGAGCCCACAAAGCCGGCACCGCCCGTGATGAGGATACGTTTGCGATTCTTATAGTTGAGATATTTAACTTTGGGATATTTACGTGGCGTACTCGCCTGCAGGGAACGCACTTGCTCCTCCAATTGGGCCAATTGTTCCTTTGTCCTCAACAACTCTTGGCGCTGTTGCTGCAGCTGTGCGTTTTGTGCCTCGTAGGCAATGCGTAAATTTCGTTGCTCAACATTTTCGGTGGGTGGAAATTGACGCTGTTCCTCAATAGCGTTAGCCGAGATCTCGCTGGGAGTAACCAGTGATTTGTATAAATAAATTAGACCGAGTATTGTAATCGAAGCAGCGGCAACCATTCTGATACGTTTCTTGGTCGAGCTCATTGTGACGACAACAGCTCAGTATGACTACGACGACAGAAATTGTTGACACACACGCTCAACTCCACTGGCGCTGTTTATTCTTATCAGCATGTAAAAGTCAGACATCCACATTGCATTGTTATTCTCCTACATTTGTTTACTCAAGCAATGTCGTTTGTTATTTTCTGCTTAGAACATTGCTCAGCTGTTCAGCATCTCGATAGTGTCGATAGATTGTTATCGAATTTGAAAAGAACCTTTTCTTGAGTGTGACCATAATCTGGCATTATTTGGCCCATTTTGGGGTTCTTAAAATGTCAGTCTGGCAGCAACGGGCATTGAGTCAGCTGCTTGTCGTTTTGCGATTTCATTGCAATTATTTTTTTTGCTAACACATATATTTGTTCAATTGAGCATAAAAACGTAAGAAAAGCCGTCAGCGCAAACGAAAAGCAATGCCGAACGAAAACACACCAACTGCAAATCAAGAAGATGACAGCAATGAGCATGAGCTGCAACAGAAATCGAAAGAGGCAGCGCGAGCTACTGAAGAAATGCTGGCAAGCGCCGTTGCCGGCTTGAAGATGATGGGGCCAGGGTCAACTACGGACGCAACTGGAGACACAGAGGCTGCTGCTGGTGCTGATGAAGAAGATATAGCAAAATTGGCTAAAAACCTGCTTGAAAACAAGGCCGATTTAGCCTCGCAGTCGAGTAAGTATAACTATTGCCAAATTAGCTAAAGTTTAGCAAAAAAAAAAGCGCCGTGCTAAATGAGGTTATGTTTGGTTTTATGGTCAGGCCAGGAATTTGTATACAGTGCGCAAACAAAGTATTGTCACAGAGTATTTTTAATACAAAACTATTAAGTTTTCTTTGGTTAACTCTGTCAACCTTACTTTATTTTTAGCCACACAAGCGTTGTTCCAGGCCATGACCGATGCGATGGCCAATACCCGCCAGCAGGCCCAGAAATTTAAATTTTGGTCAACGCAACCGGTGCCAAAGCTAGACGAGAAGGTGACCACAAATGAATGCATTGAGCCAAATAAGGAGGTAACCGATATACGTGCCGATCCCTACACCTTGCCCAGCGGTTTCAAGTGGGTCACATTGGATTTGAACGATGCCAGTGACCTGAAAGAGCTCTACACGCTGCTAAATGAGAATTATGTGGAGGATGATGATGCCATGTTCCGTTTTGATTATCAGCCCGAGTTCTTGAAGTGGTCACTGCAGCCACCTGGCTGGAAGCGGGATTGGCACGTGGGTGTGCGTGTCGAGAAATCTGGCAAATTGGTTGGCTTCATTTCAGCCATTCCAAGTAAATTGCGTGCCTATGACAAGGTCCTCAAGGTGGTGGACATTAATTTCTTGTGTGTACACAAAAAACTACGCAGCAAGCGTGTTGCTCCGGTGCTAATACGTGAGATAACGCGCCGCGTTAATCTTACCGGCATTTTTCAAGCTGCATACACTGCGGGCGTGGTGCTGCCCACACCTGTGTCCACCTGTCGCTACTGGCATCGCTCGCTGAATCCCAAAAAGCTGGTCGATGTACGTTTCTCGCATCTGGCCAGAAACATGACGATGCAACGCACCGTTAAGCTATACAAACTGCCTGATCAGCCCAAGACAAAGGGCTATCGCCGCATCACCGCCAAAGATATGGACAAAGCGCACAAATTGGTCGAGGAATACCTCAAGAGATTCTCATTGTGTCCAGTGTTCAGCAAGGAGGAGTTTCGCCATTGGTTTACGCCCAAGGAGGGCATCATTGATTGCTTCATTGTGGCCGACGAGAAGGGCAATATCACCGATTTGACCAGTTACTACTGTCTGCCCTCATCTGTGATGCATCATCCGGTGCACAAGACTGTACGTGCCGCCTACTCATTCTACAATGTGTCCACGAAGACACCATGGTTGGACCTGATGAATGATGCCCTGATCTCGGCCCGCAATGTCCAAATGGATGTGTACAATGCCCTGGATCTAATGGAGAACAAGAAGTTCTTCATGCCCCTGAAATTTGGAGCTGGCGATGGTAATTTGCAGTACTATTTGTACAACTGGCGTTGTCCGGCCATGCAGCCCGAGGAAATTGCATTGATACTCATGTAGTCGAAAGATTTAAGCATTTGATCCCTTTCACCACCACATTCTAGAGGAACAGAAAAACGATTAAGAAACATAAAACAGTAAACTACACATTTTACGCACGCAAATCTTTAAATGTGGAAAGAACCGTCGCTCTTAAAACAAAACAAAAGTCTAACTTTAAAAAATTATTATTTAATTAAATACATTTGTGAGCACTTGTGAATAATTTCATGTGCGTATATGCTTTTTTGGCTCTGATATTTGCAACCTGTAATAATTCCTCGTTTAACGAATTCTAGTGTACTCTACACGCATACATTACATTTGTATTAAATTATTGTTTTTTCAAAAGGGCATATGAAATGCATTTTTTCAACGGCAGCGCCTAAGCTTGAATACTATTAAATGGAAGAAGACAAATAAAACGACTATTATTGAATTAAAACGCTATTAGCTTGGGATACAAACTTGAAAACTGTTAAATTCTTTCGAATTTTGCGCACTATCATCAATAATTGTAAACACTACAACTATCTGGCATCGCATGTATTACCGCTGTTCACAAAAAGCGCGCGCTCAGCAAAAAAAAACTTGGCGTGTTTTTTCTGTTGATTTAAAAAAGATAGAAAACAAACTGAAACATAATTAATAATTCTGTGTGATCTACGCCTTTTAAAATTCAATTACAGATTGGTCACTTGTGGAGTACATTTTAAATTGGCGGGTTTTATATTTGGTATTTTTAGGAAGTACAACTGTCTGGCAGCACCCGCATATTCACACGCAAAAAAAGCGCGCGCTCAGCAAAAAAAACAGGTGTGTTATGATTGTAGGTACTTTGTTTATCTGCTTAGTTTTGTTTAAATGTCGTAAGTGTTACAATGGACGAATCAATTTTTAAAGAGAAGTATCAAAAGTACAAATTGCGTGTCAAGCTATGGGAAAAAGAATTTAAGAAGAAGCACGGCCGTGTACCCTCCAAGGTAAGAATTCTAACCAGTTATTTCTTAAGGAGGTTCAGTTGATTCTTTTGTTGTAGTATGACATTAGGGAGGCTAGCCAGGAGATACGAGACTCCTACAAGATGTATTACAAGCTCAAGACATCGTTTCTCGAAGAGACGCTCAACGATGTCCTCTGCGAGGATGGATTCGATGTGCTGGAAATGACACAATCCGAGGATTTAGGCATCACCCTGCTGGACGATAACGTCCCAGGCGGACCACAATTGCCATTGGACATATCGGCTTTGGTGCAACAAAGCGCTAGTGACAATTTCTCCAACATACAGGAGCTGCCAACGCCACAAGCTTTAAGTAATCTCACCAATCGTGATGAGAATCATGTGATACGCAAGTTTGAGGCCGTCGAGGAGCTGCCACAGAACCAAAACGCCTGGGGCGCTAATGTCAGCAAGCAGCAACCAGCTCCAGTTGAGATCCCAGTCGCTGCGGAAGCTGCAAAGCCGCGTGCCCCCAGCATCAAGGCGAGTGTGACTAACAAACTATTTCAATCCTCGCGCAGCTTTGCCAAGCGTAATCCCCGCAAGCCCTTGTCGCGCAGCTCACTGCTACCCACCAGCACAGCAGCTGCCAACACCGACGAACTGGCGGAGCAGCTGCCAGATTTGGAAACAATACTTATACGCAAGGCGCAGGAGCACAAGGCAGCCGAAGCCCTAGCCCAAGCTGCCACGGAGCACGTCAAGGAGGTGATTAAAACGCATGTGGATGAGGGTTGGCTGGAGCGCAACACGGCGGAGAATGCGCTGGAGCAACAACCTAAAGCAGAGCCAAATAACAATGCCACAATGCCGGCCAAGAAACACAACTTTGGGTTGGCTAATCTAGATCTAAGCAAGCTAACGACCACGACAAAACTGGAGGAGATTAAGGCAGTGCCGGAACCAATCGAAGTGCCAGAGTCGAAACCGGAGCTAGTAGCCAAGGCAGCTGCTCCAGATACAGATTCCGATTCGGACTCGATTGTGGCCGAGAGTGAAGAGGAAGCGGAGCAGCCACAGTATCGTCAACTAGCAAAGCGTCGCAAAGTAATGCCCAGCAACGAATCCCCGCCAGAAGTAAGCACACAGACAGCTGTTAAGGAGACTACACCAAATCATAATCAGGAAGCAAGCGAAGAAGAGGATTTGAAAGACTTTTCGGCGGATGAAGAGCGCGATGCAACCTATGAGCCCAAGGTGAGCCAGAAGGCGAAGCGTGAACAAGCCACAGCCAAGCGGCGGGCAGCTAAGTCCGAGAAGAAACCAGCAGCCAGCAAGACCAAGTCCAAAACCATGACCAAGCCCAAGGTGGAGAAGGCAGTGAAGCCAACGAAGGCTCGACAGGCACGTGCTGTGCCCAAATCAAAGGGCAAGGCAAAAACGCTAGCCGAGGAAACGCCTGAGGCTGAGGAGGAGCCGGCCGAGGAGCAGCCACTAAACCCCGAAGATCTCAAGTATGTGCTGGCCCTTGAGTCCGGCGATATAACCTCTGTACCGCGTATAAAACTGGATGAACTGGAGCAAGCAGATCAAACTGCACAGCGTTATATTACCAACTTTGCACTGGGCACTTCCAGTGCTGCACCCACTCCTAGCCAGTTGGATGAGAAGCGTGCTGTGGCACGCAAGAAGCTGGAGGAGAAGATTGCCTCCGGCAAGCTCAACGAGAACTTTGTCACCATCAACATACAGAAGAAAAAGTTTGCACGCGGCAAGAAATCCATCAACTTTTCCAAATACAAGAAGACCCAATGGAGGCACAAGAAGCGCGTGGCAGCGCTGACTGGTCCCAACATGGACATGGGTGGCTGTGATGGCGGTGTGCTCACCTGCTTTCAATGCGGTGGCGTGGGTCACTTTGCCCAGCAGTGCAAGGTAAAGGGAGATACGCTTTTGCCGCTTAGCGCCCAGCTAGAAGAGGATCCATCGCCATTTCCCACACTGGAGGAGGCGGCACAGATGGCCACGCAGGGTGCACTGGCGGCACACAGTCGCAACATTGCCCGCCTGCCACAGGCAGCCAATGCAGCCATCTATCAGAGTAACAGCAGCAGCAGTGGCAGCAGCGACGAGGCCGAAACACCAGACAATCCTCTAGAGACCGTAGAAGCACACATGTCCAGTGATGATTCGGATATGGACTTTGAAGCTATTGATGCCGCGGTCGAGGCTGCACAGAGCGAAGTGCCAGCACAGATCTCACCCATTAAGAGCTATGTGGGCCACAAAATACCCGAGGAGTTCCTCAAGCAAGCTGGCTTGGATGCGAGCTCCGCCGGCGGAGCAGCCAAAACGCAGCACGGTGGTGTTCAGCCGTTGTATCAACTCAATGCAGATGGCAGTGTGAAGGAACTCACGTCCGAGGTCATTGAGGCACTGCACATGTTTGGACACAAGGATTTCCGAAAGGGTAATTGGTTGAACCATGTGACTTGGGTATATGAGATTTGTTGACGTTATTGACTCTTTTGCAGGTCAGGATCGTGCTGTGATGCGCATACTCAGTGGTCTATCCACACTGGTTACCCTAAGCACGGGCAGCGGCAAATCCTTGTGCTATCAGCTACCCGCTTACCTCTATAGCCGTCGGCAGGGAGCGATTACTCTAGTCATATCACCGCTGGTGTCCCTGATGGAGGATCAGGTAACGGGTGTGCCGCATTTCCTGCGTGCCCATTGCCTGCACACGAATCAGACCCCTCAGCAGCGTCTCAAGATCCAGCAAATGATTGCTAATGGAGAGATTGACATATTGCTTGTCTCGCCGGAGGCTGTGATCTCCGGGGAGCGTGCCACGGGATTTGGTGCCATTCTGAGGCAACTGCCTCCGATTGCCTTTGCCTGCATCGATGAGGCCCATTGCGTGTCCCAGTGGAGTCACAATTTTCGACCCAGCTACCTGATGATCTGCAAGGTGCTCAAGAAGAATCTGGGCGTCCAGACGGTGCTGGGGTTAACAGCAACAGCTACGTTACCCACACGCACAAGCATCATCAATCATTTGGGCATAACCGACGGGGAACGTGGCATCATAAGTGACATACCCTTGCCAGATAATCTCATGCTGTCCGTTTCCAAAGATGAGAATCGTGATGCGGCGTTGCTCCAGCTGCTCAACAGCGAGAGGTGAGTGGAAAAGGAAATGGAGAAGAGATAGGAATGGGTCAATGTAGGAGACAGAGGTGACAATAAAAGAACGAGGGTTTAGAGTAGGTTTGGGAAGAAGGGATGAAGGATAAGACAAAGAGTAGGATTAAAGCGAGTAGAAGTGGGATAGAAATAGTGGGATGTAAAGGAGGAGTCGAATTAACGCATATGAGTAGAATTGGAAATAGTTGAGGTGTTAGTACTGGAAGGACTAGGAGAGGCCGTAAATAGTAGGACCTAAAAGGTAGGAGTGAGGATGAGTTGGATTTTGAATAGCTGTAGAACTAGGAGACAATGTAAAAGTAAAATTAAGATTAATAACATAGTTATATTCGACCTATGTGATTCCATTCCAGATTCGAGTGCTGCCAGTCGATTATAATCTACTGCACGCGTCGCGACGAATGCGAACGCATCGCTGGCTTCATACGCACCTGCCTGCAGGACCGCAAATCCGCTGAGCCGACGGGAAAGAAGAAGCGCAAACGAGTCAACTGGCAGGCAGAGCCCTATCATGCCGGCATGCCCGCGTCCAGACGTCGCACCGTTCAGAACGCCTTTATGGCAAACGAACTGCGGATTGTGGTGGCCACCATAGCGTTTGGCATGGGTATCAACAAACCTGATATACGTGCCGTCATCCATTACAATATGCCAAGGAATTTCGAGAGCTATGTGCAGGAAATTGGACGCGCTGGACGCGATGGTCAGCCGGCACAATGTCATCTATTTCTGGACGCAAAGGGCGGGGATCAAAACGAGTTGCGGCGTCATGTGTATGCAAATTCCATAGATCGACATGTCATACGCAAGCTGCTGCAGCGCATCTTTGTGCCCTGCTGCTGTGACAAGCAAGTGGCCAAGCAGGTAGACCAGACTCCTCATGCTCTAATGGAAACTTCGGATGCGGCTGATTTCAGTGACTCGTCTGTGGGTCGGAAACACCTGTGTCCTGGCCATGAAATTGGTTTTTCTGTGGAGCAAACTGTGGAAGCACTGGACATACCAGCGGAGAATATATCAACGCTACTATGCTACATGGAATTGGATGCACGCTGGTGCATGAATGTACTCAGCTCGGCATACATCATGGCCAAGGTTATCTCCTACGGTGGACCCAAGTATCTCAAGTGAGTATTCAATCATTTATGGACCGTGCCCAACACTAATGATGCCTTCCCTACTAGACACGCTGCCAAAGAGTGTCCACCACTGGCCATGGCCATTGCTCTGCAGATTAAGAACAAAACCTTCAAAGAAGATGCCAACATTATAGAGTTCTCCGTGATTGATATTGCCGCCGGCATTGGCTGGAACAGTGGTGTGGTCAAGTATCAACTCAAAAATCTAGAATGGATGCAGAGTAAGCCAAAGCACGTAAAGAAATCAGCTCATTACAATTTAAATGATTTCCACTTCTAGTTAATGGTTTTCCTAAGCGCTCTCCCATCACGGTAAGCTTCTTTGATTTGGGTTTTCGACTCAAGGCACCCGGAGATTTCAGTGAAGCGGAAATCGATAATGCGCTGGACACGCTCTACTCCCGATCGGTGAAACAGGAGCGCACTCAGCTCATTCAGCTGCAGTATGTGGCTCATGGCCTTTCCGCTGTGGCATACAACTCGTGTGCTGCCTGCTGCAGTGCCGGTTTTCCACAGGATCGTTGCAGCCAACTGAAGGGTATTGTACGCAATTACTTCCGCAACGATTACCCACAGGATTTGCAGCTGGAAATTGAGGTTTTTTAAATCATTTTTTGATTTTCTTAATCAGATTAATAAAGCTCGCTTTCGATTTTTCAGCCAAGCAATGTGCCGGATGAGCATATAGTTGCCGACGTGCATGCACTGATCAACATGTATCCTGACAACACGTTTAGTGGACGCAACATTGCCCGGATTTTCCATGGCATTTCTAGTCCAAATTATCCGGCCGTTATGTGGGGACGTTGCAACTATTGGCGCGCTCACACCAAAGTCGATTTCAATCGCATTCTTAAACTGGCCAACACGGAGATCGTCAAGAGGCGCATGTGATAAATTACACACTCACACATATACATATTTGTTTTCCACTATTATAATTTAACCGGTTCTAACGCAATGTATTTTTCCTGTGCCCTTTCATTTCATCGTTTAATTTAAACTGCGCGCGCACTTTACTCGCTAAATTAATTAACGAATAACATCGAAACGATAGTTTGTCATCGATTTATTCAGCGACGGCATAGTTTAAACGCTCTGCTGAAGGCAACGAGTTGCACTAAGTGCATTTATTGCGAAAACGGGGATTACCACAAAATGATTTTGTTGTTACTTTACAAATATGCAAGTGCATGCACATCATTTACCTAGGTATAGATGAAAGCCGAGTCTATATCTTTGGAAAGCTTGAAAAAGGAGAGTGCAACATAATACTTTTTAGGTGACATACTTTATTATGAAAATGATGCAACAATACATTTATAATGAATGTTATATATTTGTCAGTTTGCTTGTATTATAGAAAAAGTTCAGTGATTGAAGTGTTTGAGTTCAGTTGATGCATCAGTATGCCAACGGTTTGCTTGCACTTGTCAACATCTTTTCTCATACGATCAAAATGATTGCAGCCTTCGGCCAAAAAGAACGGAAGATTACCGATCCTCAAATGCTCATACAATTCTGCCCACATAGCCATAAAGACTGTAGCTAGATCCAGTTGCCAGAAATGTTGCGGACGCTTATTCAATTGCAGAAGAATGACGGTTTTAAGCATATAGCTGGACAAGTGTGGTAATTCATTAGAGTATTTATCACGCAGACCCTTCATCAAGCGCAGAATGTTTTTCAAATTGTAGTTCCCCTTCATCATTTCACGCTCCCAATGTGGAGCACAGACCATAAAAGTGTAGTCGTTCTCTGGTCTCTTTTGCTGGGGCACTGCAAACCAGGGATACGATAGTAGCACTGATCTAGCAACTGGGGGAGTTGGTAATGGCCATTCGTTGTAATTGAACTCAAAGACAGGGACAAAGTCAAAGGAAATAAATCGAGATGAACTCCTAGCTTCAATAGTATGAGCACATCCATAGCCTTCTTGCACATATCTAAGGATATACTTTCTACCGTTAATCTTATATCCATTAAATCTCTCGAACACCTTTTTAAATGCACTACGTAGCCAGTCCTGCAAAGTTATGCGATTAACACGACCGTTTACTACGGCGGGATGAGAAGAATACCCTGCTGCGCGTATGAAAACGAATCCGTCACGTTGGTTATCTCTTTCCGGTTGGAGTTGGAATGGTAGTTTCAATTTTAAATGCATATCAAATTCATCGGGAGTCTTTAGCTTCACACGATCCAAATAGCTGCCTAAAAAACGCATAAAATGATTCATAAACGTTATAATACATAAAAAAAAAAAAAGTATATGCTTATCTGCCGCTTACCAGATAAGCTGAGGCCGTCATAGGCACTTTGAAATTGCGAATCCACTTTTTTTAAATCGTCCATAAGCTCATTGCAAATTTTAATCGCATCAGATGTATATGGTTCACGATCACTATCCTTAATAAGGAGTTCGTGAAGAACTCCTTGCAGTTGGGATGCTTTTGACATTGCAATACTTTCACTTTTATTAGTTATCCTTTAACTTTAAGACTTGAAGACTTAACTTGCTGGCTGATAATTCAGAATGGCTTGCGATTCGTGGAAGCACCGAAATTTATACGGTTGAGCATCTCGCTTTGCACTTAACGATAACTATTGGCATAACAATCGATAAAAAGGAAAATAGCTGCTCCCAACTCGTTAGAATAATTTTCAAGCCCTGGCCACACTGCTTTTCTTGTGGTGACATCTTCGGCGTAACAAACTTCGGTCACTCTGAACGGCATTATTTAGCTTTGCATATTTTGGTCACGCCGTCAGTTGTCTTGAAAATTTTAACAAAGTTGCATGTGCGCGAGGAGCCGCAATTCTGCTGTGACGGAAACCAAATATAAAATAAATAAATAAAATCGGTAATATGCAGCTTATAATAAAACCATTTAAGTCGTTTCGGAAAGTGCACGTGACAGTAGTAGTGTAAATTGAATAGCGAATATTATTATCAATATTATTGTCAACATAGTTTACGTGTGCTTGTGTGTGTGAAATATGTGTGTTAACGTGTAGCAATGTCATTTCGCTGTGCACTATTAGCAATACACACATAAAAACATATGTATGTATGCTCATAAATCAGGCGTGCCGTGCGCCAGCAGACCCCCGCCCCATCCCCAAAAGAGCAAGGGAATTTTGCGCGTGGCGTGCAGAATTAACAAAGATAACTGTGCATACTACGCGTTTCCTTAACGTATTCTTTTAATGCATCTCTATCTCTGTCTGTAATTCCTTCTCTTAATATCTCATATGCATTGTTTATTAAGTATTGTGCGCATAGCACAAATAATAATTTGCACGCGTTACACAAAGCAAATGACGTATCGATGTAAATTTATCGGCTCTTCTGTTCTATGTGCGCTTTATCACAACGCTTCCCTACACACACTCTCAAATACATACATATGTATGTTTGTATAAGTACGCTACCCCAATCACATATCACACACACACATACACGTTGATGAATTTATTGTTAAATGTTGATAAGTGTAAACATGTTCTAAATTAGCAATAATAACATAAATTTGTGTCTGTAGATAAAAAATTAAAAGCCGCATCTTCCTGCGGCCTACGGAAGCTCCCGATAAAAACTTAAATACTTTTGAAAAAAGATTCAAAAGCGCCGGCAACAAAAGCAGCTTTTAAATTCCGGTAAGTTCTATTTCGTTCCCTCTCGCTCTCCCTTACTCTTGCACTTGCTTTTTAAGTGAGCGCCCAAGTCTAATCAGAATCTCATTGAAAATCAGTGAAAGAATTTCAAAATTGATGCGTATGTATGTGTGCAGATGTGTGTATGCATACAAAACGCGGTAGGCAAAGGAAACGTGTGCGAACTTGTCAAGCTACTGTTGTTGTTGTTGTTTTGGGTCAGCGAACTGAGCACACACACACATACTACCACTCTCACACGCCCATTTTGGGCACAGGTAGAAATGACATTCACTTTGAGTGTAACTGTTGACATTTGTGAAAAACTTCTTGGTTTTTCCTTTATTCTTTCTGCCTACCGATTTTCTACCTAGACATGTTTATGTACATGCTTGCTGCATCTATTTGACTTCTGTAGCCGGCTAAAATAACCGGTTCCGGTACCCGATTCCCCCGATTTCGTTAATCGGAATCTCCAGTTCTCTTAGTCATTATGGTGACTTTTGTACCACCATGGCTATTTGAACAAATTAATTCTGAATCATTCCCCCGATTTGATGATGCAGCATTTATTCTCAGCTTTTTGTTAATTTTTTGTTTTATTCGCTGTAAATTTGCATTTCGTTTAGATTTTTTTAAACCTTTCAGTCGATCACGTTTTTTGCCAATAACATTTAATTTATTTTACTAAGTGTGTTTTGGCATATATTTTCATTTAAATTTTTTAATCAAATTAAATACAAATTTAGTAATTTTAATTGCTATATTTCTATTTACTTTATTTATTTTTTATATTTTATCTGTGTAACTTGTTGATGTGTATCTGATTAATCTACATTTAAATCTAGTCTTTTATCTATTAACATTTTCTACTGTCTTTCTCTGGCATTTAAGCACCCTCAGCGTCAGGTTTTTGCCATTTTCAATTATCGTTTAAAGGTCACGCTCCATATTGAAGCAACAACGGCAGCAGAGCCGCCCTCCCTACCGTTACGCTGCCTCCGTCCCTATTGCTTTGTCAATTATTTCCATGCAAAAAATCAATACAAGTTAATTAAATTTCGCTTCATTTTGTGTTTATTCATTAAAATATTGCTTTAAGTACATTCAATATTTGATTTATTGTATATATAGTAAGTGGAACTGGAACAAGAACCAGTATCAGAGCTAGAACTATAACTAGAACTTGCAGGTTTAACTGGGAACTGGAAAGTGGGTTATGTGTGTCGAGCGTTATAGATTTATGACTAGAACTTAACTGGGTTAGACTTTATTTCAGATTACTCTAATTAGTCTTTCGCGATAAGTCCAAACTTTGATAACGTCTATTTCTTATACCCTGTAAATGTCTCGATTTATATGAACATCATCTATAAATATCAGCAAATATCCAATTTTATTTATATTTAGTTTTCAAATTGTCTAGGTACTTGACTTGATTGATGTGTCAATAATTGATACATGCATGCTTATAACGTCTCACCTGGAAGTCTATCAGATACCCTGTAGTGTATATAAATCAACATGAATTTTTGATTTCCTATGAGCAGAGATTTTTTGTTTTTATAGCTTAAGTTTAAACAGACAACCCTGTCCACTCTGGCATAAAGTGCTGTCAACTTGTTTATTGTTACGGCGTTGCCAGATTGTGTAATCGTCAGTTAACTGTGTGGTCCAAATCAGAGCTCGTCCCCCACTTTAGCGAGTATGTAACTAGTCCAGCCCCCGCCATATTGGAAATTGGGTCAACAGGTCAGTCCAACTTCCACCTGCGTAACCCTTTTCACTGCTTGCAACTGTCACAGCATTTGCATAAATAAATCAAAAAGAAAACGAAGAAAGTACGGACTCACCTGACTCACTTAAGTCCAGGCCTCACTCGCTTAAGCTACCTCTCTCTTTCTCTCTCTCTCTCCCTCTGTGTCTCAATGCGTCTCCTTGCCAGTTGTGCTTTTCCGCACATTTCCCGGGGCTGTGGAAAAATCGGGTTAATTGTTCGCTTCAATTGTTTGTTGGCACAATTTCCGCGATTCTTGGGCTTGCAAAAATTGCACCTATTTCTTGGTAAAAATAATTATTTGACTTTATTTCTAGCATAATTACTGTAAATTACTTTTAGCCTAAATTATAGAGGTACAAAGTATTTCAAAGGATTCCTAGACTTTGCTTAGCACCTCCACGGTCCCTTGCTCAAGGTCTAATAGTTAACATGGAGCTTGGTAGCTGTTCTTCCTTGTCAAGTGTGCAATTAATTAGTTATGTGAAGTACACTTCTTACCTTCTCTTTCGCACACTCCCGCTGTCTTTTTCAAACTTCCTTATCTGCCTTGGATAAGGTTAAAAACATGAAAAACTCTTGTCGCCAGCAGTAATGGGTCAGTTTCCTAATTGTTCTTATCACAAGCGACGTGTGTGTGTGGCTGGAGTGGAAGGGGGAACGCTTGGGGACTAAAGTCCAAACAGTAGATGCCAAAAGTTCACACACACACACTCGTAGTTGAAACTCATATGCAGAATGGCCAATTAAGCAACATGACCTAGAATATTGTAACCCAATTTGTGGCCTCCATGCTCCTATCACACATGTATGTGTGTGTAAGACAGTGTGCATGTGTGTGTGTCTGTGTTTGCTGACTGCACTTGCAACATTTTGTACATTGAAGCATTTTCATGTGAGCTGCATGTTTAATTGCCGGAATAAATGCGTAGGCAAATCACGTGCTACACACACACACACACACATACATGTGCATAGCCATAGTTTAAGCTATAAATACATGCAAGTGTGTGTGTGTATGTGCTTACATTTGTATGAGTTTATGGAGCTTTATCCTTGTGCATAAAAAAGTCAAACTAAGCGGAAACTTATAGTCGCACATAAACAGAAGCTGCTGCACTAGATAACGCTATGTTACAGCTATGAGATGTACTAAACTGTTTAGTATATTTAAAAAAAAAAAAGGCTAAAAAGAGTTATTTTATTTTAATAGATTGTTACGCCCAAATTTCAGTCTCTAACCACTATTAACACCGTGACAAATTTAGGTCTAAACCTTCCTAGTCGAAGGCTGTTAATCAAGTACTCCAGATCAATTACAGTTCACATTACAATTGGGTTTAAAGTTTGACTGGATTTTCCCATGTCTGCTGTGGATCTGGTTCTATAACGACGATTAGCTTAGACGAAGCTTATCAATTAGTTAAAACACTCACGTGCTCTGAGAATGGTTTTCATTTGAATTTTTATTTTGTTTAGCTTTGACAGTGTGACATAACCATGAAATGAAACTAAATCGAAGAGGGGCAGCGTGGAGGGTAGGCAGAGGAAGAGGGGTAGAAAGAGGGGTATGGCGGGGAAGGTTATGTGAACCGAGGCAAATGCCAAAATGTGCCAAAGCGACTAAAAATCACAAAACAAAAACAAAGACGAACTACAAATATTCACTTTGATTTCATCAATGAATGGCCAGAGTAATAACCAATATACCCGCTTACTTCCCCTTAGCCGGTACTAAACCACCTGCTTCTCTTTCTCCCTAACACACTTGGGGCCAACTCCTGTTTTAGCTTGGTTCAAATCACTTTGGTTAGTTACTTTTGCTTGCCAAACACGTAATCATCAAATATTTTATAGCCCAACGTTCAGTGCTTGAACCCGTGTGGTGTTTGGCATAAAATAGCTAGAGTTATAATGACACTTGGCTAGAAATAGCTAAAGTGTTGAAAATAGAGTGATTAATTTCAAAAAAGTTTTTTGAACTTGATTTAATCAATAAAATTAATAAGTCTAACTAACTCTTAGTGCTGAGGTTTAGCTGCTTTAAAAGCTCTTTTTATAGTTCAAAGCAAAATTAGGTGAATTTAAGTTTTTAATTAAAAATTCGCTTATATTTTTACTATTTTTAAATTATGTAATAATTAAAAAACCTGTAACGATTTTATAAATATGCAAATCTACAGCCAATCAATGTCACAAACAGCCAAACCTCGTCATGTCGCTCCCTCACTCTCTCACCCTCTCTCTCTCTCTCTCTGTCTGTCTGCTCCCACTCTCTTAGCTGCTCTCTCTCTCTCTTTATTTCGCTTTTTTATTCTCCTACGCTTTTTGTGTTTTTTTCCATTATGTTTTATATTTATTTTCTCAATAATTTCTCTATGATTTTTGCTGTCATTGCCGAAAGGAAAAAAAAAACATTCGCGTCAGTTTTATTTATATACCCTATACATTAAAAGTGGTCTATAAACAGCGGCTATTTGTGCTTGTAACAAACAGAAAACAAGGCTAAAAATAGTTAACATTCGAATTAAGTTTACTAGCTGTTAGTGTCAGTGTTTTTACTTAAACTATAACTATAAAACTAATTTAGTTATACAGGGTAACTGCTAGTTGGGCTCAGCTGCACATTACAGACAGTTGAAAACGAAACTTGTGGTAAATAAAGGCCCTAACTCTATGACTTTTATCTAAAGTGAGTTTTTTTTGCTTAAGCTATGACTAAAAGTAATATATCTACATAAGTGTAGAGCCTAGTATTTGTTCTACTGATATATACCTATTAATAATACCCTTTTTTTCCCCTTCCCATTGGGCTTATCGCATAATTAACTCGGCAACAATGTAATCACATTGTATTCAAAGTTATTATTATGTGAAGTGCTATCTTTAGCTAAACCCAAACCCAAACCCGATAAGCATTTGCCTTTGCCGTTTTTAGCCCAGTTTTCAGTATGAATACAAAGACTTATCTGTTGCCTGAAATTCTCTACTCTCAGACCTTAAATGCTATGTGCTGTTAGAGTTTTTTACCAGGATCTAACCATATTTTATCTCAAACACCAAAGTATTTCCATTTTCCCATGAACTGGGCACAAAAGTGTCGAGCAGCTCGTTTAAACCGCTTGTAGGCATAAATTTTGCGCACGTTCAACTTTTCGCTTATCGGAACGAAAGGGAAAAACGGGCTCTGCAGATATTTATCTATTAGGCATATCACTAGCTGGCATCTGAATTGTTGTAAGTGTGATTAATGCCCAGTTGATGGCTGATAACAGCGCACACACTATACCAACCAAATATTTGTTGAGATAAGGTACACACACATACACATTACACTCACACACTTTGTAGAAAAAGCGGGACGAGTGCAGTTAATATACAAATTTTGGCGTCTCGTGTGCTGAAAACTGCTAGATAACAGCTTAGGAATGACTAAGTTTTTGAATAGTTAATGATTGAGTAAACTTGGCCAATTAGTGCGCAGAGTAAGAAGTCTAATAATTTTAACTGAATATTTAATTCTACTGTGCCAACTATTATTAGCATTTTTCTTCTATTTATAGGCAATACCTAATCAAAAGCTTAATAAAAATCAATTTGTTTGTTTGGGTCTGTTTGTAGCCAGTTTGGGGACAGCAGACTGATGTATTCGCCAAATCATGTGGAGTATGAAGCAGTTCCAATGCCAACGGCCTCATTTCCAGTCCATGGCCAATCAAGCGGTGGTTTGTTTTGGAGTAGGGGAAGAAAATTGGAGGGGAAAAACCTTTGTTTGGTTGCTTAGTCAACGGGACGATCGTCGTATACAAAGTAAATGCGAATATGCAAATTGTTTTCTTAGCTACTACTGTAACAAGTTTCGTACCCTTTTTCCCCCTGAGTTGGGGTGCATAACCCACTTCGCCCTCTTCCAGCCACACTCCTGCCCCCTTGACAACGAAATTTATACTCTGTTTATACGTTGTATTTCATTCGCTTCACTTGAATTTTGCTTTTTGCGTTATTGTTTATACAAAATACAACAAAAAAAAGAGGCGAAAACAAAAACAAAACAGAACAGAACTGAAGAAACTGCTGCTAGTGCAACGACAGAAGTTTGTTTCCAGCTAAAAATGTCCATAAGGGAGCGGAGTACTCTGGTATCCAAGTGCCTTAAAACGACTGCCAATATCAGTTTATAATTCAAAAGCAAAGCAGCCAGTGGCTTAGCTGCAGTCATTAAAATATACAACTTTAATTTCCAATTCCTAATCAAAATCATAGTAAAACTCGGCAAAGAGAATGCAGTTCTTTGCGTAAGTTGCAATCAAATTGAAACACTCCCTCCAGTGCCCCACCCATTGTAACTATAAAAAAGAAATCGAAAAATCCAACAAAACAATTAACAAATCTCCCCCTCGAGTGATTCTTCTATTGTAGGCGTGGCACTGACGCCCAGTGAAGCGTAGCTTAAATTGTTTTCCAATTTCAACATTTTTTGCTTTTTTGTTTGCTGATTCAATTAAATTCACTCCCATTTAACCCCATCAAACCCCAAGCAGCGACTAGTTTGGTACACTCCGAGTTAACTCAATTTGTTAACTAATTTTCGCAGCTAATAGAATTTGGCACAAAGGGTTTTTGTTGTGAAAGCTCAAAAGTTGATTGAACTCGAGGTGAGCAGACAAAAGGTCATGGATTTTAGTACTAAAAGCACTTTCTCCTGCCAGTAATTTTCAGTTTTAAACGGATTATGGGTTTACAGAGTTGATTGAGTTATTGATTGACAAGTTTGACATGTGCGGAATAAGTCCTTATTTATACTGTTTGGAGATTTACGCAGAAAACTGTTTAATTTTTATAAGTTTATAAATTCCCAACACTTAATAATTAAAATCCCTCTGCTTACAGTTTCTCCAAGATGTCCAAATATTCGGGCAAAAAATGTCGCCTGCTCTCGATGATGTGGTTGACGGCTTTCTTCTTCTTCGTGGAGATCATTGTGGGCTATGTGACCAACTCCATGGCCTTGGTCGCCGACAGTTTTCACATGCTGGGCGATATAGCCGCACTGGTCATATCATTCCTATCGGTTAAGGTGAGTTCTACATTTTGTTTAATAAATCTTAATTTAATTTCCTCTTTGCTTTTTAACCCCCAAACAGATGTCACCCAAGAAGTGGTCAAAGAACACCTTTGGCTGGGCACGTGCGGAAGTTTTGGGTGCACTCGTTAACGCAGTGTTCCTCGTAGCGCTCTGTTTCAGCATCACCATCGAGGCCTGCAAAAGGTGAGGCATCTGTACACACACACACACACGTACAGTCACACACAGACTGACACACGCTCGCCCACCTAGTAAACCATTCAACACATTTGCCTTGTCACCATTTCGTTGTTGCTTTTGTTATTCCCTTGTTATTTTTCAATTTTAAGTCACTTTTTTGTTAACATTTTTATTTGCCTTTTGGGATTGCTGTCATTTGCATGCCATGTGCATATCTTTTGCCACTTTACGATGCGCATTCCGTTTTCAAAACGTGCAAAGTTGTCTTCTCCCCACTACCCTTCCTTTGCCCCACCGAACACTTGTAGTTGTGATAAGCACGAAAAGCTTTTGGGATTGGCTCGGAATTACAAATTGATTGACATATTTCCTTCTCCATTCCACAGCTTTAGTTCTTATCTAATATAAAGCATATGTGGCTCATATAATGTGTACTTTACTCAGTGCTGACAATTTAATCCTTAACGTAAGAATTGCCAACTGATTGACGTGTTTCAAAAACTTTAAACTGTCGTAACTTGGCCAAAACTTAAAATCTGCTAATAGCCCTGTCAATGCTTTTTTATTCCTTACTTTAACTAACTTTCTAATTAACTTGTATGCCCACAGATTTATCGAAAAGGAGCAAATACACAATCCCGAATTGCTGCTGATTGTCGGTGTCTTGGGTCTGTTGGTCAACATGATTGGACTCTGTCTGCTCTACGGTAATCATCCTATATTAAACTACAGTTTATATTCATTATTAATCTGTACTTTACTTCTTGCAGAGCACGGAGGTCATCATGGACACTCACATGGCGGAGGTTTGACACGTAATCACAGCCGCCTCACGGAGCTGGCCAACATGGACGAGGGCGATGATGAGCAGCAGGATTATGCGTACGAGAAGCCAAAGGAGAAGCCAGTGGTAAAGAAGAGCAGTCATGGTCACAGTCATGATCCCGGACAGATGAACATGCGTGGCGCATTCCTGCATGTGCTTAGCGATGCACTTGGTAGCGTGATTGTAGTGGTCAGTGCGCTGGTCGTCTGGCTAACCGAATGGGAATATCGTCTCTATATCGATCCTGCTCTATCCATTGTCCTTGTGGCACTCATTCTGCACTCTGTGTGGCCACTGCTACGTGAATCTGCATTGATATTGCTGCAAACGGTGCCCACACACATTCAGGTGGATGCGATACAGAAGCGTCTGCTGGAGAAGGTCGATGGTGTGCTTGCCGTGCACGAGTTTCATGTCTGGCAATTGGCCGGAGATCGGATCATTGCCTCCGCGCATATACGGTGTCGCAATCTGTCTGAGTACATGAAGATAGCGGAAAAGGTGAAGGAATTCTTTCACAACGAGGGCATTCACTCGACCACCATACAGCCGGAATTCAGTGAGATCGAAGGCTGCAACATGTCCGATGGCACATCCAGCATTAATATGAGTGGCTCCGATTGCTGTGCCCTCGACTGTCCCACCACCGAGGAGGGCTGCGTGAAGGCCACCTGCTGTCAAAACAACAACAAATTGGTAACTGACATTTATGATTAAAAAAGTACTTTGTTTAACCAGCTCGACACTTTTGTAGAATCAGCTGCCTTCCCCCACAAATTCACCGTATTTGTGTCGTCAGCGGAATGCAGCACGTCAGGCGGGTGATGTGGAAGCTGGTTCCTTGCTGGAAGCTGGTAACCAAACGCTAAGCAATGGCACAACGGTGACAGCTGCAGCTGCTGGCGAGCCAGCGCCGAAGAATGAAATAGTCTGACAACATACACAGCAGCCAGCACAACAGCAACAACATCAAGTACACTTTGCCGCAAGCCCAAGCACAGCAACAACAACAACTGCAACAACAACACGTGATATATTGTACGAGCCAAGAACCAACAAACCAGCAACTTCCAAAGCCAACAACAACGATGCCAATCTCTCCTTAACCGCACAGCGCAGACGGGATCTCCAGCTGCGCGCCGAGCAGCAAACGTTGGAGCAGGTGAACCTCAACGTCGGTGCCTGCACCCGCAACGGTGACGAGGTGGCTCTTTAAGCAAAGCAACACACACAAACACATACCCACAAGGGACATGGACACACATCAAAGAGTGTGACTTGTTTTGGTTTATTTCATTAGTTTATTTTTTTTGTTAGTAGAATTTAGAAAGACATTTCAAATTGTTGTGTGTGTCGAGAAGATTTCTCAGAGTTCTTGTTTTGTTACGGCAAAAGTCTAGTTAATAGTGTGTCTGTCTGTCATGTGAATCCCCCGCCACACGCCACGCCCGCCACAGACACAAACGGCGCACTGTATTTTATATATAATATTATTATTATATTTTGTGCTAGTTTAATTGAAATCAAAAGAAAAGTGAAACAAAATCTTTAGAAATAATTCAAAAAATAGAGTGCAGTTCATATATATTGTACAATTATATGAAATGTTAATAGCGTTAACTGAAAAACAAACAAAAAAGAACAAGAAACAAGACACTAAAAAATATGTACGATTTTTTACATTTTGAAAAAGTTTATACGTGAAAAAGAAAACTAAAAGAAAAAGAGAAAACAAAAATAGATATATACATATAAATGTAATGTATTTAATAGTTATACATATATAGTTAATAATTAAAAATCGTGACCGTGTGAAGAAATGTTTTGGTGCGAAACTTTAGCAAAAGAAAAACAGATAAGAAAAATGTTGCAACTAAAAACAAAATTAATACCTAGTGTATTAACTAATATTATAAACTATAATGAAATGCATTCTGTATGTGTATTTGCAATTTTTAGACATTAGTTAATACTATTATTACTATTCTTAGTTGTTGTAATTATGCTAATTGTATGAATAAGGGTTTTACAGACTTTATGCAAAATTTTGACTCTTAGACAAAATGAAAAACCAATGAAAAACAAAAAATTTATCATAAATGCGAAATTTGCTGTATTATTTCACCATTCATTGTTTCGTATGTCGCTGTATATGTTTGTAAATGTATATATATATATGTGCATATATACATATAGTACGAGTATATGTATATCAGGCATAATCATTACAATTAAATGAAAACCAAAAAAATATATACACAAGAAAAAACTTATGCTGTGGTTTTGATACTGAAGTGTTGTGGTTTTCGGGTGGTGTCACTAAAAGGAAAGCAAGACCGTGATTAATAGTTGTATGATATATCTATAGAGACGATTTATCTGTTATTTTAGCTCTATTAAAAGATGGTTTCTAATGATTTATACCCATACTTAGCGTCCGCTTTGCAGGCATAAAAAAGACATCAAATTCGTTTTACATGCATAAATTATATTTTTAATTTTTGTTTTATTTACAAAGTATTTTTTTAAAGCTATTTACAAGTTTTAAAGAGGTATAAATATTTGCTAAAGCTTTTAAAATTGAAATGCGCCTAGTACATGTTTTAAATTACATGTGTAAAGTGTTTTAAAAAAAAATGGAAGTAATTACAAATTTAACAGTCTACTCTTGCTCCCCATCATCGATGCTGTGCATCTCTGAGAAGCGAAGCTGACGCTATAAGTTCTCATCAAGATTCTCTTCAGTGTTCTCCTCCACAATAGCCTCGTCCCAGGGACCATGAATGTTGAACTTGTAGCGTTGTTGCCTCACAAAGATGAACGGACATACAAAGTTAATGAACAGTGTGCTGCAGGCGTACAGATAGAGCACAGGTCTTGATATGAAATACAGTGATCCACAGCATATGATGAAGATGGGCACCATGCAGTAGGGATTCCAACGCGCCGCGGTCATAATGGGATACAGTACAAAGAAGATGGCCGCCTCAACGAGCAGCACAAAGGCGTGATACGATGTAGAGAGTCGTGAGGCCAAACAGATGGCACCAAAGATGGCTGCATTCAATGATATGGCCTTGGATACCATGGCTACGTCCAGTCCGTAGTCCGTGAACATCAGGTTGAAGAGCATCACAAAGAATGTCGTCGTATATATGGTATCCGTGCTAATGGCCTGCGTAAGCGTATGCAACATCGGTGAAAAGATGTAGCCAAAGAGGAGAACGGTGACCAAAGTCTTGGAATCTTCGCCAAGCAGCGCCATGGTAAGACTACTGCCCCGATAATACAAATAACCAATGGCTGTGATAATGCATGTGGGCACCAGAATGCTGGTCGGTGCCACCTTATCGCTGAGCATCACGTGGTAGAGTATTAAGAAGCCGGTGATGCAGGAGATTTGATTGTTCAATGCTGTGATGCCGCCAATCGCTTCACGCAGCGTGTAACGACGAACATTTAGATTTGTTTGTAAATCCTTGAGGAAGCTCACATCCGTATAGTTGTCCGGATACTCGCGGTTCGAATAGAGATTTTTCACCCAAGGTTTTCGCTTTCCGTGCGCTGTTTTAGACATTTTTTAATCAATTTGAAAAACATTTATTGACAGAATCTCGTTTGTTTACATCCTCGAACACCGAAAAAACAGCTGTCACTGTTATCGATAACAAACCAAAAATCGCTAAGAACTTATCGACACATCGCTGTTGGCAGCGCGCGCAATTCAAACTCCGTTAAATATTTGTTAAAATGTGTGCTATGTTTTATTTTTGCTTACGAGTTAGTTGTAAATAAGGCCACAATTAAGGCTGAGTTATTAGGGTTAACAAGGCAAAAATGCCCTATGTTAAAATCAGTTAAAATCCATGGGATTAGTTTTAAGACAAACAAACACTTAAGAAAGGCAACCATTTAAGGCGACCTATAGGTATTAGGGACAATCGTTAGATTATAAAAATGGGCACTGAAGAACGGCCACTGTCAACAACAATAAAGTAAAACATTCCAACAACTTTGTTATAAGTATACTCAAGATACATCTTCAGGACCAACCGCCTGTTAGCTTATGGAAGAGCTCCTCGTTCAGCGTCTGGTTGTTATCCTTTGAGCGCATTGACATGAAAATGTAGCCGCCAATGAATTCGTGGACCACTTTGCAGTCGGCCGAATGGCAAGAGAAAACAACGTTCTCGTCATGAAACTGAATCATCATGCATTTAATGCCCCAGTTGACATTCCAGGCTTTCATAGTATTGTAGCGCCAGGTCTTCAGATGATCCCCAGTGCTCAGATCCATGCGCATAATGCGATTTTGGGCCACGCCCAGCAGCTCCTCCTTGCGATGACCATCGAACTTGATGATAAAAAGCGAGACTCCAAAGTCTGGCAAAGATTGCCACGCCTGAATATACTTCAGCTTCGCCTCCATCAGTGGCAAATCCCGGACGTTGGCATGTGCTTCCAGTATGCGCTGCACGGCCTTATTGCTAGATAGCTTACGCAGCATTTTAGACGATAAATAGTCCACAGCATCCACGGAACGCGGATCAATGTTCACATGCACACCATGAACTGGACGCTGCATCTGGAGCAGAGAGACAATTCCATCAACTTCGCTCTCATAGCTGCTGTCGGCCAAGGAGCGCCCCTTGGAAGCCAGACGACAGGCGGCCAACCACTTGGCATATTGCTGCTCGTTCTCACAGCGCACCCAGACCTCACTGTTGGGACCATGACGATCGTCTGGAGAAACCTCGAGGCGTATGGCATATTTACCCGCGGTGATATTGACATCTGGTGTAACCTCGCATCCGCGCAAATTGATGCTAATTGTGGGTGCAGTGCGTCGTGAATCCTCTGCGCTCTTGTACAGATGCAAGTGCAAGTCACGATAGGTGAAATAGTAGCGCTTATAGCCCCTCAGCGTAAATCTCTGTGGCTTCAAGTAGCGCAAATAGTCGGAGAGTTCCGGCATGTGTGTAATATTAACTGGCTCATTGACTCTGCTGCCCTCCAGTGTAATCTGCAGCTCATTCAGAGCCGAATCAATGTCGTCATCGCCGTCGTCATTCTCTTGACTCGACGTCTCAATGCCGGAATCTACTGCAGGCAGTGGCTGCATATCCAGTTGATGATTCACCTGAAACTGGAGTGCCGCGAACATAAGGGTCTCCTGCTCTGTGCAGTCCAGTTCCTCGTTGAGTATGGACCACTTTGCCTGTTCGTATAGTTGATTGATGCGCACTTGATCGTACTTGGGATTCAGATCAAAGAACGTGTAGTATTTGAAGCGCAGACAGAGCGTATCGTACTCCCGTATGCCCTGCTCCATCAGAGATAGCGAGCTGTCCAGCCAGCCGACATTCATACGCGCCTTCTCCACCAGCGACTTGGGTCGCAGCAGCTGTGCTCGCACCTCCGAGCTGATGGTGGCCGGAGAACTGGCCAAACTTTCTTGAAAATCACCCAAACTCGATGAGGATGAATCATAGGTGCCATAACCAGGCTGACTTGGCTTCCAGTTGGCCTGTGGTGTGGGTGAACGTCGTCCAGCCACATTGTGCGGGGAAAGCGGTGCACAGAAGAACATGCCCGGGGACGAGGGCTTGTCCAGGCTGCTATTGCTACCAGCTGCATTGAATGACGAATTAATGGGCACAAAGGAGTTGGTATCCGCTGCTGGCTGCAGATATGTGGTGCCATCGGGTTCAGCAATTGGCACACGCTTTAGGTGTGGCAACTGGGCAAAGTTCTTCTTCAAATGCTCCGCTTCCAGGGGTTTGCACAGCGACAACTCCTCCGGATAGCGTATGTCCAGTTGTTTGCAGAGATTGACCACAGCGGCAAATGTCTTAACCGAGTAGTCCACACGGCAATCTAGGTACCGTAAATCTGGCAGCTGGACACGCAGCAGCTTGTGCATGGGCGTGAAATGGAGTAAACTATCCGCTTGAACACCACACTGGTCCAAAGTGGCGCGTGTCCGTGTCAACCAAACGTTCTTGGCGGGCCAGTAAAGGGCATGATCTGACCAATCTTTGGGATTCTCCGGATCTACTAACTGCAACATTATGCTGCCCAAGTGCTGATCGCCGCGCACGCGCATTGTCCGTTCCAGCGACAGATCTGTGATGAAGATGCGCAGATTCCAAGAGTTTTCCCCAACGTGAATCATTTTGGTGTTTTATTTATAGACAAGCAGCGTGAAGAGTGCCCTTATTTAACACAGCTGCAGCAGCATAAACGTCCTTGTGGCACAGCGCCTACGTGCGTTTTTTTTTTGTCTGCGTCTACAAACGAAACGAGAACGAAAAACGTAGTCGCAGCTGTTGCATTATTCTTAGATTTCAAGCAACTGCAATCATTTGGTGTACACACTTTAATGCGGGTACGTTACAAAAGATGTAACGTAATACTGCCGGATATGAGTAATTGCATTGATTGATTTTCACTTAAGAAATTGGAGCAATTAAAGAAAATGCATTGAAATAGAAAGCGGCCAGCCAGTAGAGCTGGAACTGAAATCGACTAAAGAATCGATACCTTAATTCAAATATAAGAATCGATTCAAATCGAGAAAAGAAGTTGGTACCAGATCTGGCAACCTTGACGCAACGAACAAACGTTTCAAATATCCTGAGTACTAGTATATCGTACATTATTTATTACTTTTTAGTCCTGAGTTTCTAAGTAACGGGACTCTGGGTGAAAAAATATGATCATGATATTATTGGCAAAATAAAATAATAATGCCCGCGATAATATTGGGTTTTTTAATCAGGGTTGATTTCAGTTCGATTCCAGTTTTCACCAGCTCACAATTCGCGGTTCATGGAGCTGTATTAGAGCACTTATCGATAAACAAGCCGGCGACTAGCATTTACCGTTACATTTGCAGTCTATTTTGTCATGGCAACGAAAACGCACAGCATAAATAATCAGCTCCCCTTTGAACACTTAACAAACTACAAAACAATAAACAAACAAAATTCTGTAACCACAGCAGCAACCCGACTATTTTCAGTTACAACTGAACTTTGCCGGCTTGCCAGCTCATCCAAACACAAAAATATTGTACATAAACTTCAGCAGTGAAAATATTTTTAAACATAATTTGTGAAAATAGGAAAAAAAACGCCAGCACACAATAAACATTGTGTAATATTGCTTTTAGCGAAATAAAATTCAATTTAGCACCAGTGTGTGCAATTTAAATGGTATCGCCGCGCAAATCCGCAACGTCGGTCAGTCAAGCACAACAACAGTGGGACAACAACATTATGTCGTAAGTGAATCACAAAGAAAATCGTGGATGAAAGTGAATCTTCAAGTCATCTATATGTTATTTGCAGTTTGCCAGCTAAGAGCTGTGAGAGCCTGTTCTCGGGCAGTTCCCGGGAATCGGCCAGTCAAATTTATCAACGCAAGCAGCCGCCACGGGTCCTCAAGAATGGAGGAGGCATGCGTCAGCCATCAATTGTGCCTAGCAACACGAACAGTGATATCCATCAGCGTGTGATGTCTGCACGTAATTTACGCGCCAAGACCTTTCAAAATCAACTGGCCGATGCCCAGGCAGAGATCGCCAATTTGGCCCATGAGAATCGTATGCTTCGCACAATGCACAATCGCCAATCGACGGCTTTAAACAAATATGAATCAACGGGAGCGGAACTACCTCAGCTCCTACACTCGCACGCCGAGGAGCTGCGCGTGTGGCAGACCAAGCACCGCAATGTGCAGGCTGCCAACAAAGAACTGGAGGCAAAGCTAAAGCAGAAAGAGGCACAGATTCTGACACTGAGTGATCAGAATCGTCACTTCAGTCAGCTCATCAGAGACAAGTAAGTGGGAGTGGTACTAAAAGTAATTTGGGCGTGACACAACTCCTTTTGGAAAATCTGTTTGCCTTGTCCCTCATCAAATATCCTTTTGCAGAAATTTGGACGAACGCCAGAAACTGCAGGATAAAGTACGTATGCTGGAACAGCGTCTGCAGGACAAGGATAATGATATGAAGCTTATGGCACGCAAAGTACAACTGGAATCAAAGAATTTCCGTCAACAGCTTCTCAATGAGCAAAAGAAGACCAAAGAGGTGATGCTGAAACTGGAGAAGGCACGTCTGGAAATCAGTGGCTATCGCAAGTTGGAGGAATTTGCAGTTAGTTTAATAATATCAGCAACCATTACTATTACTAAAGGCATCTCTTTTAGCCACAGATCGACAAGGCAAATCCCTTGGCCTCGGCACGACGCACCAAATTGAATGCCGTCGATGAGGCGGATAAGATTGATAAGCTGGAGAAGTCGCTGGAGTTGCTAGACAAAGCGATTGAGAAGAATAGTCAAAGTGAATTCAATGCACTTACTGATGTGCTTGAAACTGATTCCAATTTTGATTTTGAAAAGGATGATGGCGATGAAGAGAAAAGTATCACCTCTGATGCCATGGACAAGGATAAAGACAAGCTAAAACGTGGCAAATTGACACTGCCACCAGCTGCTATTCCTCCCAAGCCAATGAACAACAACTCGTCCAATCCATCGCGTCTGTCGCTCAGCCAGATGCTGAATCAGACCAAACCTAAGCCGAATCCACGTCTACGAAGCGGAGCTGCAATCACTGCAAGTAATATCCGTACCACTGCAGCAGTCAAACGTCGTGATGGCGATGGTATGTCTAAACTGAGTTCTGTCGACGGCAGAGGAGGTGTCGGCAAGCTACAGACCCTGACCAAAACCTTGGAATTTGACTATGACGATGATTCGGATCATGTAAATGACGACGATGATGATGTCGACGATGACGATATTGATGGAGAGGGTTTAATCAGTAAAATGTGCCATGATGATGAGGGAAGCGATGAGATTGACGAGATCAATCCAAATGAGGACGGGCCAGTCAATTATGCCACCTACTTGGATACCAAATGTGAACTATCTGAAATGCTCGAAATGGAGGACGAAGATGACGATGATGAGGATGACGACGACCAGTCACCCAAAGCAGATGCAATGGTAATCAATTTTCTTGATCTTTCTGCTGTGATCACTCACTTCTATCTTGATTTTTGCACAGATGAAAGTTACTAGCATGAAGGAGAACATGTCCAACATACGAAAGGTAATCTCTGATGATTACAAGGAGCGCGAGAACTTCTTAGACATTCATTGTCGCCCAGCCTCGGGCAATGATCCAGCCAAGAAGAAGCGTAACGCCATCACGGGTGGACCCATGGCCGGCAGCCGCAAGCAAACGTTACTGGCAGCCTTTAAGGTCATCGATGACAACAAGGACGATGATTAGCATTGACTTTTTCAACTCATTTTAGTTTAGTCCATATCCAAGCAGCGTTAAGTTATATTTTTTAATTGATTTCAAACTACAAAAGAAAAAAAAATTAAATATATAAATGCTCCGTGTGCCACAGTCGCTGCAGCAGCAACAATCGCTGGACAATTCTTCTGCTGTACTATGGATGGCGTTCCCATATCAGCGTTCCTGTCCAGTAGATTGCTGCCCCTGCAGCGTCCAAGGCTCGCTGATAAAAAACCAAAACCTAACTCTGATCAACAGACAGTAAATAATTGACATTTTGTAAATTTATTAGATTAATCGTAGTATCTATCAACTATTAGTTATTCTTTTTGCCCCGCATCTTGCTGATGGCCCTGGAAACCTTCTTCCTCAGCTGCTTTTGGTGCTGCATTTTGGAGGCTTCGTCCGCCCGCTTCTGGGCACGGAACTTCTTCATCCGCTGTTTGGTTTCGTTGCGATCCCGATTGCGCTTGTCCTTGTAGTTCGTCTCAATCATCTTCATCATTTTGGACACCTTCTGTTCGTAGGGCGACTGAACAACAGCCACACGCTGTAGTGCCTCCTTGGGATTCTCTGGTCCCAGCTTGGGCTTATCCTTGTAGGGCAAGGCACGTTGCAGGGCCTTTGGTATGACCAGCGGACGGAAGATCTTCGGTTTGCGTACAATCTCCTTGTACATGCTATCGGGTTGTGCCTCATTCTGGAGTGCACGCTCCCGTTTCAGCTGTCCCAGTGTTTTCATGCCTTGCCACTGGCTCTTCTGTTCCGGTGGCAGCAATAAGGAAGTTATTGGGGCATAGAAACGTGGCACATCCACGCGGAACCAGGTGCGACAGAAGACAATGTCGCTCAATAGAATCTTGTCCTCGAATGTGGCACGATATGATCCTTCGGGCGTGTGATGTGCCTTCTTGATCTGTCCACGTATACCGGATACAGTTTTAATTTTGGCTCCCTCGAACTTGGCCACCTCCAGCGAGGAGTGGAACATGTCTTTTACAAACGCCGTATTCTTGTAGATCTTGAACGGATGACCCACCAGCTTTAGCTTCTTCATGATCTGCGATGATTTGTCCAGTTCCGTAACACAACCAGTCGCTGCTATGCGGAATCCCAGACGCTTCATTTCCTCCTGATCCTGACGCACAGTTTGCAGTGCCAAGAAACCGGTATTCTGCGGCGTTATTGGACCCCAAAAGGTCATGCTGCAGGTGACATGATTCGGAGTATACTTCAGATAGCGTTGCCTAAAGTTGTCCTCAACCTTGGCAAAAATGGCAACGGTTTGGAAGCGACGCCAGCCCATAGAAATGATCAGAGGATCTCCAGTTTTGAGAATCTTCTTGTACCAGCGATGCTTCTTGACCTTGCAATTGACATAGCCCACATTCTCTTCGGTCATATTAAGGGCACCGACCAAGACCGGATAGCTGGCATCAAAATTCTCCACAAATTCCGCTGGCAGCGTTTTGAAACCCAATCGCACATAGAGACCAGCACGATAGCCTTCGATCTGGATGCGCAACTCATTGTCCAAGTGCGCGAATTCACTTTTGTTGAGGTCACTCTGTTTCTGTGCCTCTGCCTTAAGGTCCTCGTAGAAGGAGTGGTCGCCAGTGATGCGTCCGCCATCGTCTTCGCCCTTCTCGCCATGGTTATCATACTCGGCATCGAATTTGGCCTTCAGCTTTAACTTCTTGGCCATTAGCTCTGATTTGGTTAGATTCTCCTCTTCCACGCGTGTTAACTTTCTTTTTATTGCCTCCGACGCAGTGGGTGCTGCCTCGCCTTGCTTATCATCGTCTTCTGATGCTTTGGGTTTGCCACTGTGTTGTTCACCCGTTTCCAGATCCTCAAAGTCGCCATAGACTTCGCTATCCGCATCGCTCATGTCGTCTAGCTTAAGCAGATTTTCGGCATCCTCCGATGCCTTCCATTTGCCGGTGACAAAACAGTTTTTAATGCGCTCCTTGTTCTCATCGGACAACCAATCACGAGTGGTATCTGTGGAGTGTATAGTGTGGGTTAAACTGCAGGTGGCATCTGTAGGTTCCAGTCTAGCACTTACCTCCCTGATAGGCGAAGAAGCAGCGCTCCTCCCTGTCGCGTGTATCCTTATCGTATTGTATATCCTTCTGTTTCTTGGCCGCCACTCGGAACAGTCCTCCCAGTTCTTCCTCAGAGTCAGAGCCGTCGGCATTCTTCTGCTCCTGATCCTGCCCGCGTTCGCTCTGGTTGTAACCACCGTAAACGAGACGCATTAGATTCCTTGACTCGGAGTAACGTTGCAGGAATGCATCTTGTGCCTTCTGGGCCAGATTTGTTTTCCAGCTCATATTGTTTTCCATTATGCGAGCTTCCTCGTCTGATACGACTTCATCCTCATCCTCCATTTTTGCGGTCTCTGCTAAGCTTTGGTACTCCTCATCCTCTGAGGATGCATCTTCACTGTCCTGCTCCGCTGGTTCATCGTCATCGCTCTCCTCACCGCGCCAGTCATTAGCTGCAAACTCGTCGTCATTCTCCTCATCACTGGAGTCTGCGTCCATCCCAGAATCATCCGCACCGTCATCTTCTTCTTCGGTGGCAACTTCATCGATTTTGAAATCCTTGGATTTAATGGGTACACTGTCGGAGAATAGTCGGAATTCCTGTTCATCCAATTGTTCATCCATGGTGGTCTTCTTGTCAATCATTTTGGAGAGTAGTGCATCCTGCTCTGTAGCCTCTGCTGTCTTCTCCTTGTGCGAATGTGAGCCCTGAAGTTCAATGTAGACGGCATCCTTGTCGTAGACAATGCCACCAACTCCTGACATGGGGGCGTATAGCAGACGCTCCTTTTCCAACAGACTGCGCTTCTTTTCCGTGCCCGGCAGCGGACAGGGATCGGGTATTACGCTCAATTCATCGATACGTGCATCACCGAGACCAGCAATATGCACCAAATGCTCCTGCTTGAGCGGCACACCACGCACATAGCCATATAGGATGACTTCCCGATCACATTTGGGATTGCGACGTACTGTGTCGGTGTTGGTCACATCTTCCAGGCGATCCACCAGCAGATAACTATGGGCGCCGCGCCACTGCAATGGACGGAACTTCATTACGGATATAAAGCGTCCTAGATTCTTGATCTCATTACGCAAATACTCGCCGTGGAGCAGACCGGACAGATAGAAGAGCTTGGCACCATCGTAGACTTCCGTCCAGAAGCGATGTTTCAGTTCCTTCTTGCGCTTGCGCAGCTGCTTGGGGTTCTTGATCATGTCCAGATGAGTAAGCACACCCATTATCTTGGGCATGCCGTGCACCTGGCAGATGTTAAGGAACTCAAAGATTTCCATTTCAAAGCCAAAACTCGCATCGCAGAGCAACAGCACCAGATCAGCACACTTGGCTACATCAATCATTGAGTTGACATCATTGTTGCACTCCAACAGTGTTATGCGACGTTTCTTTGAGGTCACAATGGTAATGGGTCCCTTTATATCCGTCACATTTGTGCGAGTGAAGCTCTTGATCAAATCCTTGATCACCGTAGTCTTGCCCACTTTGGGTGGTCCGACAACAGCAATTAAAACCGGCGGCGGTTCATCAGGTGTCTGATCTACCACAGGCAGATGTTGTTTCTTGGCAGTAAGATCTTCTTTGCGGCGAAAATTTCGCTCCGCACGTTCAGCTGAGTTGATAGCGAACGCTTTGGGATTCCGTTGGCGCGCTGTCAGCTCGGGCTCCTTTTGATTGGAGTCTTTTTTGGACTTTTCCTTCTTTTTATCTGCCTTCACGCCGGATTGGCGGACACGATGCTGCTTGCGCTTGTCTTGCCCAACATCGTCAGCCATTATTTAAAACAGAAATTAAAAATTTCTGCAACTGTTTACGAACTGTTGCACGTGCTAGAGTTCAAAACTATCGATAGTGCAATCGATAATGTTGTTTTATGTTCGAACTGTTGCGATAGTGTGCCGATATTTATAATTTAATTTATAGTGTATTTGCAGTCAGCAACAAATCTCCTCCAGTTTTGAATAAAAATTTCAATAAAGTTATTTAATTAAATTAGAATCTACAAATAACCAAATACGAGTGGTATTTAAATACCAAACAGTTTTATTTCTTGACAGCAGTCTGGTCACACCGTATGAACATTTTAGTTTTGCGGGCTATACGGTCACTCCGTGCGCTGTGAAGCAATTTTTTCGCATTATTCATTTTTTTAGTTAAAACTTACAAAATGCTGCTGCGATTGGGCAAAGTGAAAACCTATTAAATAGGCTTGTGAGACAAAGCCATACACAAGCACATCCTCTTTTGCTAGCCACAAAAGCAGCGACAGGAGCAACTGCTATTCAACTCACACAAAAAAAGCTCAATACACTCGCCCTGGAACAACTACACACACTGGCAAGAAGAAGCAGCAGCAGCAAAGGCGGCGCGTAGTAAAAAATATAAAAAGACCAATAGGGAAACCAAAGCGAATTGTCGACATCAGGTAAATGGCAATAAAATGCAATACCATGTACAAATTTGTGTCGTGTGTAATTGCATACGTGAAAACAGCTTTAAGGCAACACTGAAGTTGAAAAGTGAGAAAGAAGGGGGCACTACTCGCTGTGGTGGGGGGCGTTTGTGGGTGGGTGGGATGGCAGCAGTGTCAATTTCTGGAGCCGCCTGTAACAACGAGATGTCTGCTAAAATTTCAATGCCACACACTTCTGGTGGCCTCCTCTGACCTTGTGCTGACTATCGATTACTTAAATTGCAAAAAAAAAAATTAAATGCCCAAAAATCAAAAAGTGTAGCAAAAAATATACATATATATTTACAGCAGTGGCAAAAAACCAAATCAAGTGAACCGCACCGAAGTGAAGGTTAAACATTTTCTTTTCTATGGCACACGGACGCCGTTCTTTGTTTGCAGCAGCAAAAACAACAATAAAATATTCAAGAAATTAAACAACAACAAAGACAACGACGACGACGACAACGTCGACGACTGCGATCAGAGTCCCAGAAGGCAGCAGCGTATACATTATTCTTTTGTTTCTTTTATACCCTGGCAAAAGGGTATTACAGTTATGTGCCAATATGTGTATATAGATTTGATCTATAGGGTGATATGAGTCAGTCAAAATTATTTACAGGGTATGCAATCTTCGGCTTGCCCCCTTTTTGTAATACATCTCTTTGTATCATATTGAATTATATACAAAGGAAAACAGAGAGAGCGTAATTAAATTTGTCAGTGGATTTTAACATTCTCTGTTCTTCTCTCTTGCCCTTCCCCACAGAGATTATGGAAAGTCCTTGTGAGTCGGAGAGTTCGTTGGACGGCGGCACAATGCTACCTCCCAGTCCCGTGTCCCGGGAGCAGCTACAGAAACGCATCGAATCGCTGACGCAGCAGAACAAGTGAGTTTTCCACATAAAAACAACAAAACTGAAAGAGGATTCATTGTTATTTGTTCCACAGAGTTCTTAAAGCGGAGCTGGATACGTCGAAGACAAAGTGCAAGGTGGTGCAGGAGGAGAATCGTTTCTTAAAGCAAGCCTCGGTTATAATTGTAAGTAGCTCTAATATTCCATATTTCCAATATAACTAATGGCATATGTTTGTGTGCGTAGCAAGCCAAGGCGGAACAGGAGGAAGAGTACATTTCCAACACATTGTTGAAGAAGATTCAGGCGCTTAAGAAGGAGAAGGAGACACTCGCACATCATTATGAGCGCGAGGAGGAATGCCTGACCAATGATTTGTCCCGCAAGCTGGATCAGTTGCGTCAGGAGAAATGTAAGCTGGAGCAGACACTGGAACAGGAGCAGGAGTGTTTGGTCAACAAGTTGATGCGCAAAATTGAGAAACTTCAGGCAGAAACGGACAATAAGCAGACGAATTTGGAGCAGCTGCGTCGTGAAATGGTTGAGCTGGAAAATACGTTGGAACAGGAACAGGAGGCGCTAGTCAATAAGCTGTGGAAGCGCATGGACAAACTGGAGACAGAGAAGCGTTCGCTGCAAATCAAATTGGATCAACCTGTTTCTGATCCAACAACGCCACGTGATATCACCAATAATGCCAATGGCGACACTGCCACCAATCTGAGTGCACACATCCAGACACTGCGTTCCGAGGTGCTACGTCTGCGTGCTAATCTCGCTACCGCCCAAAAGGAGGAGAAGTCCATACGCGAAGAGAACGCACGACTGCAGCGTAAACTCAAACAGGAAGTGGAGCGACGTGAGGCGCTGTGCCGCCATCTTTCCGAGTCGGAATCCTCGCTGGAAATGGACGAGGAGCGTTTCTACAACGAGAATCTAATGGCGGGTGGATCAACTGGTGCCGCTGCTGCTGCTGCCGCCGCAGCGGCTGTGAATGCTCAGCGACAGCGCACCATCAGTAGCCCCGTTTCGCACAGCCCCTCGAGCAGTCGTCCCCTCAGTCCCGGCACGGCGGGACAAAATCGCTGCTATGCCTGCGGGCAACTTGTGGTAAGAAGTCCACAACAAACTTATTACTTTGTGATAATACAATACTATTTCCTTTGCAGAATCGTCGTGCCAGCGAGAGATTTATCAAGCCAGCACTGCCTACACCCATGTTGGGATTGAATACTTCCGCTCCAAATGTGCTGACCACAACAAATCCATTGCTGGCCACAGGATCAGCTGCTGCTGCTGGCATTTATGCTCCAGGTGCTTCGGCTCAAGCTGGTGCCATGGGTGGAGCAGGTAGTTTTCTAACGAATCTAAGCAGCGAACGCTTGAGCTTGGGTGCGGCAACGGGAGTTGGTGCTGGAACGGGAACAGGTGTGGGAGTGGGATCGATAACTGGTTGTGGATTATTGCCACATCAGAACAATGCTGTCGGCGGTGCAGGCACTTTTCTAGCTGGCGGCATCTTATCATTGAATAATCAGCTAACAGGCGGTGGTGGTGGTGGAGGAGTCGGCGGTGGGGGTACATCAAGCAGCGCTTCATCCTCTTCGTCCAATCTAATGATGATGAACACTACAATGAATTCGTCCAGCGGCAATTTGTTACCAAGCAGCAGCAGCAACTCATCGCTTTCGGCATTCACGCCCACAAATCAGCCAAGTGCGGCTGCTCAAGCGTTCATACAGCCGGCGAGTCCCATGGATACATCCAGTTGCAAGGAATAGGACGGGTATAATTAACTCCCCATACACACACCCACACACCACACACACGCATACTCTGCACGACGCAAGCAAAAAACCAACCAGTTTAACGAAAGTATAAAACATTAAACACACCTATAACTGTAAGCTTCTCTCTCTCTCACATACTATCTCTTTCTCTGTCACACTCTCTATGAAAGCGGCTAAAAGTCGTTACATTTATTTCTAGTTACTTGATAACAAAATCTCCTTATAGTTATTGCAACAAACAAAAAAGAAAACAAAAGGGAAAGAAAAACAAATTACTTATAATTATATACTAACGGAATTTCTAGACCGCGCGATTTGCAAAAGAAGTTTATTGAATATTTAGCGCTATATTTAATTCATATAAGATTCGCATAATTTTTAACTTCTGTTTCGGGTTCCCAAACTAAAAAATGATGAAAACAATACAAAAACACAAAAACAAACAACGCATGTAAAACCATTTGCCCACGTTTAACTGGCATGTGGGCTTAAAAATTTTTGAAGTATATATATGTAAGTCAACAAATAAAGTTCAACAATTACAAATTATTTGGAATTAAAGCATTGCATTTTCAAATAAGCGGTTTGAATTATAATGTTATCGATAAGTTGGCGCGAAGCGTTAACATAAAGTCTGAAAAGCTCTTTAGAGCAATAACAGCTCATTCGAGCCGACACATGGGAAATTTTATTTCCCAAAATACTGGTGATTCTCTGAAAATAGTGGGACTTTAACTGATGGCCGGAACAACCGAAGAAGAATAATAACAGTTGTTGTTGTTTCGTCGTCGGAGCAGGAAGCAAAAGCACGACGAGCGCAGCGCGTGAAATGAGAAAATAACAAAGCTAAATACAATTGTTTGGAATACAGAAATCAACAAATGCTTCGTTATTACTGCGTGTGCTTAAACAAACTTGGAGAAGACATATACACAGTGTATGTTTAAGACAATAAATAAATCTCTGACCGCGACGGACGTGTGTTTTTTTCTTAGTGGGCGCGCGCAAAATCGTTAAATATTTTGATCAAAAAGTGCGAAAAAATAAATGCAAAATATATGTATATGTATTGAGTGCTTGTGAAATTGGCATAAACACACACACCTTAGGCCCCCTCATCACCATTTGTATATTTAATGATATCTGCGGAAAACGAGAAACACAAAAATAGCAATATTCAATCAAAAAGAACAGCGCGTGTGTTTATATGCGAGTGTGTGTGTGTGTGTGTGTGTGTAATTTGGCCAAGACAGGAAGAGATCATTTGCCATTCGCCAAAAGAGCGCAGCATCATAAGTATACGCGTGTGTGAGTGTATGCATATTTGCTGTGTATGTATGCGTAAAAGTAAATTGTAAACGGTAAATAAAAGAAAAAGAAAAGTGCAAAGCGAAAGTTTTGATTGTGTAAAAGAAAATCTTGAGTGCGTTTGTTTTGCTGTTGTTTTTTTAATTGTTGTTGTTGCTGGCATTTCGTGTGTTTGTGCGTGTTAGACAAATAACGGCATTTGCAAGTTGCCATTGCAACGTAAAGTTCACCCTTTCCCCTTCCCGCACTACCCCTTCACATGTACAGCGACAAGAGAAAGAGCAAGAGCAGTAATAGCAGCAGAAGCAGCAGAAAAACTAAAGGAAAGCGGAAAAACGGAAAAGCATGTGCAATTGTTTTAGTGGATTTACAATCATATTTGTTTGGCTGTCCAGATGTGTTTAATAAAAATAATAGCGATTGCGCCAGTTGTATATTATTATGGCCTTGTTGAATAAACTGTTCTTTCCGTCGGTACCAGCACCACCAACAGCAGCAACGGCAACAACATCACCCACGCCAACGTCGCAATTCGCTGCGCCTCAGCCCCAAACAACCCCATCAGCAACAGCAGCAGCAGCAACTACAACGCTAAATTATAGCCAAACAACAACAGTAGCGGAGGCGGCGGCATCACGTACACTACAACAACAGCAGCAGCAGCAACAACTACACGCCGCTGCCTCTGTCACTGGAAGTGCCGGCAATAATAGTTCGTCGTCCGCAAAAGCTACGCAAACGTCCAGAAATTATCTAAGGTAAGTGTTTGTTTGAATTTATTTGTTTGCCACTGTCTGTGTATGTGTGTGTGTGTGTGTTTGTGGGTTTGCGTGCACACACACCTATGTATATAACTGTATAATTGTTTTGGAGATCAGCACGTGTCGTGCTACTCGTGAAAAATTAGTATTCGTATCGTCTGGCTGGCCAAACTATTTACTCACGCTCACATCTCTGACGTCAGCCGGCAAAGTCTTAACAACTCTGTTCTGGCAGACACCTGGCATTAAGTCGCGCCGATAAAGGACGTCGCAGAACAAAGGCCCACAACCCCTGGACTGATAACTGCAGCTGCTGCTGACGCTGTTGCTGTTGCTGTCGCTGCTCTGCACATGCAGCTTACTTGTGCGCAAAAAAATACAAAACGTATAAATACACTCACACACACACAGACACGTATTTATTGTAAGTTTGTATAGGTAGTGGAAAGAAAGCATTTCCATTGTCGCCTAGCAGTCCCCTTTTGCGCTCTCTTTGTCAATTCGCGTCGGTCTTTATCTCTCTTCCTCTTTGTGTCTCGTACGCAAATTGGCAAACGTAAACGGGGACAATAAACCCAGCAAACATTTGGCAAATGATTCGATACTCGTCACGTACGCCAAAGGCAAAAAAAATTGCAATGCTGTGTGGGGTCCAAACTGCGTCTATAAGTGTGTGCGTGTGCATGTACAGACACTGTTGCTCTATTGGAAGTCAAAGTGCAAGTCAAAGGTGCGCCCTCCACAACCAAACAACACTAATACTAAACAGTGTTGTTGCTCTGCCCGCTTACTCTCAGTCTCTTTCCGTATCAACTTCCCTGTGTACGCCGCTCTCTGGCTGTTTGACTCGTTTTGTTCACTTCGTTTTGTTGGCGTTCGCTCTCGTTGTGTTGCTATCGCACTCACACTCATAGCACAACTTGTCGATCGGCAAAGCGACCGCAGCGAGGGGGGCACACTGTTGCCGTCTGTGTGCGTTTGTGTGCATGTATGTGGGTGAGACGGTGGCGGTGTCAGTGGACGTCAGGCGCAAATGTAAATAAAAACGAATCACATGACTTGCTAATCGGCGGCGTTCACAGTCGCTGGCTGCTCTCGTGATTATTATGTCATACACATTTTGTTTTTGCTTTTGCCAGTGCTCTGCGCTGTGACGTACTATCTGTGTGAGTGTGTGCGTATTAATACCCTTACAGTGGAGGATATGCCGAGTTGAATAATTCCTTTAATTACTGCGCTGTTAGGGTATTAACAGTTCGCTGTAGTTTTAAGTATGTTGCGATTGCAATACTATATTTATGCATTTGCTTTGTTTTTCTTCTGTTAATTCATTTAATTATTATTTATTACGAGAACTGTTTATTTGCGTATGTAGTATGCGTTTACATTGTTGATTTTTGACGCTTGCACTCTGTTGTCAACTGTTTTGATTGTTGTTGCTCTCTATTTGTTTGTTTGCACATCGGTTGTCTGTGTGTGTGTGTGTGTGTTTTGTGTTTGTGTGAGCTCGATCAACAACAATAACAATAATCAGAATATTAATAACAGCATTTTCAATTGTTCAATTACAATTTGCATTGTGCTATTCAGTTTCACAATGAGCGCGAATCGTTTGTTAAATCGATTAACGCGATCAACAAATATGTGAAGCCAAATACTAGTGAGGGAAGGAACCAGAAGGGGCGAGGAATGCTAGGGTGGGGGTGAGACGGGATGAGACTTTGGCCCCTCTCTTCTTTACCCTGTCAAATGGCCGATAAGGTATGAAAAATGGTCAACATTATTGCGGCTTTTGGCAGTTTCAAGTGATTATTGCCCAATACATGTATATTTCAAAGGTGTATACATATTTATGGCCACTACTGTCGCAGGCACACACACACTCCCTCTCTCTCTCTTTCGCTCGCTCGCAGCTGCTGTTCTGCTTCATTCAGCATCACGTGATAAAGTTTTCTCCCTCTTGCTAATTAATTGCGGGGTTTTTGCACTTTGCTAAATGTAAACTTTAAAAATTTGTTGCTCGTTGTTGTTGCTGCAGTTAAACTAACTGTTTTGAGGGCGGGGGAGTGTGTGAGTGTGTCTGTGGGTATTAAGCTTGTCTTAGGTCAGTTTTTGGCCCCTGTAAACCAAATAAATAAATTACTTGTTTGACTTTTTTCTTTGCGGACAGTTTAAATTAATTTATGAAATTGTTTATATTTGGCGACACGCTTGGGTAAATTTCCATCACGTTGAGCGCGTGTCTCCCTGTGTGTACGTGTGTGTTTGTTTGGGTGTGTGTGTGTGTGTGTTATCGTTCATTTCCATTTGGCTTGCTACTAAATACTTAAATAAATACTGTACTTTATTTTTTTTATCTTTGATCATTATCTTGTGCAAACATAATCATTATTATAACTGCACATAATTATGTTAACTTTAGTGTGGAGTGTGTCATGTGTCATGTCCGGCCCCCCTTCTCTCAGTCTCACTCCCTCCCTCCCCACACCGCTCCCCTTTTTTCCGCAGTGAATCATGGCCAAGTCGTGTCCATATTTAGACATTTGCTAGCCAAGTTTTGGTCACATGACAGACGAAACACTCGTATTCGCATTCAATATGCGAAATTTAAGAGTCAAACAAATAATAAACAAGAAACGAAAGTGCAGACGAGCCCACTCGACTGTAAAATACCCTGTGCTAGCATAGAGCTCTGCTGGACTTAGTGTGCATGCAAGCGAGCTGTCCTCTATAGTTGAAAGTTTACCTGTTTGCTATTGTGTCGAGCGTTTTACAACACTTCTTAATCTTTTTAGTGCTAGAGTGCCTTCGCCTGTTGTATACATCTAACAAACTGTTTATACCCTCTATACACGGTGCTCCAAAATTAAGTAAGTAAATAAATATTCAGAAAAAGGCAAAAAAAAGGCTAAATAAAACCAGACAGAGGCCGAGTCGCATCATGTGTTCCAACAGCGTTGAGTCCCTAACCCAAATAGCCTAGCCGTTTGACGCACACACCCCACACACACGGACACACACACTCAGATTTAGCTGGTGTGCCCAGTTATTAGCACGTGGTTAATAATTTCCGATAAATTTTCTGAGCGAAACGTCAACTTTCACACGAGTTGGTATGTGAGAAGAGGAAAAGAGAGGAATGATCGGATCAGAGACAACCAAAGCAGCACGTGGACTATATAAATATATAGCCGACAATGAAACACACAGTATATATATTTATAAGTTGTGTATATGCTGCAATTAGCACTCGATTGTGGAAATTTTATGCCAACAAATTCCTTTCTTTATCCAGTCTTTTATCTATTATTTTGGTTTATTTACTCTTCTTTATTTTGTGGGGTTGATCGTGTGAAATCGTTTGATTTGATTGCATATCGAATTCGCGTATAAATCAATCTTTTCCAGATGTTATAAATAATCAAAGTTTTTTAGATACTCGTGCCGTGTGCCAAAAATTGATTATGAATTGGAAATTCATTAGGTTGATTTTTCTTTGATAATTGTTTAAACAAATGGAACGATCGAGTGAACACACACACTCGATCGCATTTACACATCAATCAATTAGCGTGCTCTATTAATAATGCCACCCAAAATCCCTTGGGTCTTATGTGGTATTTACATGTATTTACAACATGTTTTCCATTAAGAGATCATCTAATTGGGCGCCCAAATGTCTGGTCGAATCACGCTTCGAAACCTTTTAGACCCCAAGTCGTGGGATTCTCCATTTAACGTGGCTTTATTTCCCCTTAACCCTATTACCTCCCGTATAAATTGTGGAATTTTGTGAACCTTGTGAGAGAGTCAGTAATATTTGCGTCGCAGCAGCCTCGTGCCTCAATGCAAACAGTCGGCAATCACCCTGTTTCATTATCAGCGGGTATATGAGTGCCCATATAGTAGATATAGTAGTAAATGCAGTATGTCTAGTATCTGAGCGTGTACATACAAGTTCATACTCGCGCCAATCCCCCAAGCACAGTCGCAGCTAATTAGTATGCTTGACTAGTTGGTATGCTAGACTACTGCATATAAAATGCATTAGTGCCAGTGTAGTCAGAGTTTAAATTTAGTTTTCGATATAATTTAGAAAACTACTAAGTCTTGGTCTTATAAAAGATTTTGCTGGTATTCAGCTATGTTTTCTATTTCAGAAATATACAATTTTACATTTAAAAGCTTTTTACTTATTTTTCCATTCTTTCAAATTTTAGTTAAAAGCAAACCCAAGTAAAATTTGTTATTTAACAATCAGCTTTTAGTTAAAACTTTTTTTTGACTATTGTATATTTTTCCTCAAAAAAAATAATAATATAATATATAATTAATATAATCTTTAAAGTTGTTACGCGCTTACCGCACATACCCCTTCATCTTTTACTACGTTTTACAGGGTACAATCACATTTAAATGCCAACGTTGTCGACTTTGCCACTGTGGCTTCATGTGTGAAGTCTCGTGGTCTGCCAAGTCATATGAGAGTGACTCGTTGTTGTTACTTTTTGTTGTTTTTGTTGCTCGTGGAACTGATAGCTGGACGCGTTGTCTACGCTCGTCGCTTGTCGTTGGTAATAATTATCAGTTAACAGAATTGCTTTTGCCTTTTTTTTTATTTATTTTGTTTGTTTTTTTTTTTCAACAAGCAACGTCAAATTAGACATAATGCCTCGAAAAGTAGCAAAAAACAATAACAAAAGTGTAGAAAGTGCTGCCTGTCCACGGTTCAGGTGTAAATAATGCTCTTAAGCTCCGTTCACGTCAAGTTTGACTTTTGTTTATGTTCATATATAATAGTTCCACTGTCTCCGCTCACTTCCCTACTTGGCCTAAACATAAATCAGTCATCACACAATCGTGGAATCGGTTTCATCTTGGTCCCGCCTTTTGGCAGTGTGATTAATTTCAATCAAATTTATTGCTGCAATTGCGAAATTGAAATCATAATCATAAATGTGCATATAATGGCGAAATCAGCTTACAAAGAAATCAAACTGAATTAAAAACATTCACTCAGATTTATTTACTAGCTCAGATAAAGCACTTTCTATGTTAACTAACTAAACGCTGTTAAAGGAAGCTTTGTTTAACAGCAGAGCTAAGTTAGCTTAGCATAAGTAGAAGTAAATTCTTAACAGAGCTATGTATTGTATTAATAATAAACTATGTTATTAGACCTGTCAACGCTTTTAACAGCAAATGTTAGCTACTTTTCTGTAGAGTATATTCTGGAATGCTTTTAAAACTTAACTATTTCCGTGTAATCTGGTTATGAATATCTTAAAATTCGTTGCACCTGTTAAAAATAATAATATGTTTAGAGCTCTTTTTAAGTGCTTTTCGTATGTAATTAGACATGATCAATTGAATAATTTGCACACCTTAATGCTATTGCTAATGAGTTAACACACGGTTTATGATTGTTATTAAAATTTATTAACTTACGCTTGAGTGTTAAGCGTCATTAAATGGATGCATTCATCATTCTTGAGCATTTCGTCAACTCTTTTTTTGTATACTCCGCACACTGATGACCGCTCCAACGTCTTGACTCACGTTCTATATCAGATGTATATATATAGATATATAATATATATATACAGTAGTTATATCGGTTTACTTGTGTATTTTGCCAATCCGAACGTCACATGATCAAAATCTAGACTCCCACACGAGCGTTTCGGTTGCTTAACTGGTTCTGACTTCTAATTTCCGTCCCTCGCTTTAACCCTGTACACGGAAGGTATATAAAGCTTGTTAAAAGTTTGTACAGAGGCTTTAAGAGTCTCTGCTGTCACTGGGTACTTTATGGTTGGATGTACTCCTATGTGCTCGCCATTCTTGTTTCATGTTGTCTTTTTATGTTTTTTGGTCTTAAATACTCATTGATTGTTTCGCCAAGGGGCGGAGACGGGAGGGGGTGTGGCGTTGAGGGCTGTGCTTCATTCATTGTTTGTGTTGATTTTAGCATTGCCTCAAGTGTCACTTGGCAATCAGTTGACGCTGTCGTCATTTGTTTCATTTGTTTGCCTGATACATTTCTCATGTTATTTTGGCTATTACCTGTTGTTGTGGCCCACTTGCCTGGGACCTGACAACTTTGGCAATTACCACAGCAACAACAGCAACAGCAACTACAACCACAGGCAACGCCTTTTGGCAATTTACTTTGAACTTGACATTCGATTATTTGCGCACTTCAATTCGCTTAATGTGAGGAGTGGGGAATGGGTTGAAGGTCGTTTGCTCTTTGCCTATTGATTTAGCACTTATCTATCCACAATACATGTATATTTGTATATATTAAGTATTTATTATATCTATATAAATGTATTTACTGTAGCTGCATCTCATGATAATGATAGTCACTTTGTTGTTGTTACCAAACAACAACAGAAAATAAAGCGAATGCTCAGTCGACGTCAGCGTCAACGTCGCTGCCTGCGGCTTGCGCCTTTTGCCGGCGGCTTGTTGTTGTCATTTTCATTGTCGTTCAACTGCTGCCTGCTGGTGCTGCTGTTGACGTCGACGTTGGCGTTTGGCTTTGGCAGCGACGCCATCGGTCGCCATCGTTGGGTTGGTTTGGTCATGTGACTTGTTGTATGAAGCAACTGGTTGTTGTTGCTTTTGTAGTTGTTGCTGTAGTTGTTGCTGTAGTTGTTGCTTTTTGTTGTAGTCGCTTTGGAAATCTGTTTTTATTTGCACGCTCTCTTTCGCACACACACTCAAAATACCACAAACACACACATTTGCGCTGTGTAATGCGATTAAAAGATGTTGCCGCTTGATTTGATTATGACTACAAATTACAGTCCATATATAAAGTTATATATAGTCTGTAAAATATATATTTGTTGAAATGTACTTGTTTTAGTTATTTCTGTATTTTGTTATAATAGCTTAATGTATATTAAATCCCAAAGGGCTAATCAGGCACTTAACATAATTTAAGTGCTTGGCTGATAAGCGAAATACAAAAAAACAATATCTTGAAACATATCAATCATGGTCGAAACGTGGGGAATGTTTCCTCTTCCTTTTCCCCTCTGCCGCTGTCGCTGCCTCTACCTCTGCTGCTTCATACTTGCCCCAATTGCCTTGGCCCAGCAAGCGAACGGCGCCTACAACAACAACAGCAGCGCAATCTGCTCAGAGTCTCTTTTATGTGTAGTGAGCACATACCTATACATGCATACATAACTTAATGTATTTGCTTAGTATTGTTTCTGCTTCTTCTTTTTTTATTATTGTTGCTCGCCTTTTGTTTTGCTTGCGTAGCGGAAAAAAAAAAGAAATATTAAATAAAGCATGTGATCCAAGCATATGCCAAGAGGCAGCAGGCAAAGATCAAAGCGCTCGACAGCAAAAGAGTGAGCGGGAAAGATAGACGCAGTGTAGTAGCTGGAAGAAAGCAGTGTGGAGAGACGACTGGAAGGTGCAAAGAAGAGTGCAAGAAATTAAGAGAGTGAGAGTGCAGGCTTGTGTGAGAGCGCAAGCTTAAGATGGCCTTGCTGAAAAACTAAATAAGTTGATGATGACAAATCTCTTTCCGCTCCTCTCTTAATAAGCTTACACAGGGTGTCTGGAGGGATCGGACAGGTGACCCTGTAAAAAGTAATACATCTTTATTCTGCAGCTTTGCGTCTGAGTTCGTTTACCAGCTGCAAGGTTAGAGGTATCAGTCTCAAACAGAGACGCCGTTGTATAACGGAACTCTAAAAAAGCTGGATGGCGTGACAAATGAAAGCTTACACTGGAAGTGGAAATGAAATTCCAATTGGAAATTGATTCCAGCTCAATGCATAGGGGAAATAGATGTGGGTGAAATAAATCACACTAGCTCTGCTATTACTCAGTTAACTTCTAGCTAAGTCAACACTTGGGTCTTGAATTTGAGCTTTAAATTTCTGTATTTACCGTTGGGTGATTCATAACTGTAATTCGAGATTGTTTCGTTTTCCGTTATGGTTTCCGGTAATGGAACTGATCCGTAACATAAGTTGTGCCATTTGAAAAGTGGAACATGCCTGACGATAACAAGTAAAACTACAAGTACAATGACTACACCGAATACGGAAATTCAAGAACATCGGATTGGATACGAGTAGTAGTACCTTTTTCACGTCTATTTCCCAGAAATAACGTTTTACTACTAAAAAAAAGTTAAAAATGGTTTATCTGCAAGTTGTGAAATTAATGCAAGTGGCGACAAAAAAATAAAAAAACAATAGAAAAAGAATTTTGGTATCAATGAACTCTATTTGGGTTTAACGATGTGGGCAAGTTGATAAAGCCGAGTATTTCATCATAATAATAATAATAATCAATCGCTTTCAATCAGTTAATATCACAACTAAGAAATAAAATTATTAATTACTTCCTCACTCCACCAACAACAAAATAAAAGTAAGTCAATATTTTTGGCAATCGTTCAGTAAGTTGATCTAAAGTTTTGATAGTCGTCAAAACTTGTATGACTAGGTCAGTGTGACAGGTCGATCGCTCAAAGAAGCGATCGGGGATCCGGTGTCAAAGTCCATGACGCCATTTTAAGTTTAACGGTGAACTTGGCACTCTCTACTTGAACTCTTTCACTCTCCCACTAGCGCCGTCTCGCTTTGACGCACTGTAATCCATCACAAAAGTGTCTGATTTGTTTTCGTTTTCCAAGCGAAATATTAACACATCACTCTTCTCGCTGACAAGTCAGTGGAAGTGTGTGTATGGTGTCTTTGTGGTGGTGAGTGTGGTGGGGTGCTAGAGGTGGCACATGTGATGCTCGTTGCGTCGCAGCTGGACTGAGGAATCATGTGAGTGCGCCTCAATTGAATGTGTTGTCTCTTTCCCTCTCTCTCCTGCTTCCACCCCACCACATACAGCATGCCCCACAATGAGGCAGCAGACTGGGTACTCGGGTTCTAGGTTTCTCAGCTCTTCGTAGTGTGGTGTTGTCGCCTATCTGCATAAATACATATACTATATCACTCAGATATATATTTATAAGTGTCTTCGTATATCGATAGAGTGAGCAGTATACATATAGCCCCGTAGTGCTGTCGATATTTCAGGCACTAAAGTAGCTAGTTTTGTTACTAATAAACGGAAGTGTAAACAAAGCTTGAGGTTTCTAAAATCAATTATTTTACCTGATAACATTTAATAAATTAATACTTTTATGCTCAATTATGTTTGACATTAAGGCAATAAATAGCTATTTTAACAACTGTTAGTTAGTTAAACTAGTGACTTAAATAGCTAGTTAGACAAAAAAGAAGGGTTCAAAACAAATGCTTAAAAAATTCTTCAGAAAACGAGCTTTTCAAACAATTATTTCGTTGGAAAAATGTTTTTATATTTAAATGATCTTTATGTTTACTTTAACACCTGAATACTTTTATCTTTAGCCTCTATAAAACTGCTAAACCTAGCCATAAATCAGCTAAGCTGGCAACACTACTCGCACACTCGCAGCTCGCAGCCCCGTCCATATTCATATGAGCTGTGTGTAGTCCAAAAAGACACTTTGTCTCCGTTGTTCAGTCGAGAGGAGAGAACGCAGCGGGACGATCCGATCCGAACCGATCCGTTCCGTTACGTACCGTTACGATCCGATGCAAATTCCCGATTACAATTCGTTCGGTTCGGTTCGTGTCGTTTGGTTTCGTTTCGTTTTCGTTTTCGTGTTCGATTCTAGTCGTAACGCCTTGAACTTCATTTGGCGTCTAGCATCGCGGCCATAAAGATATATGAAGTGTTTTTTGTTGGTTGAGTAGTGCTCGAAAGTGCTCAAAGGCGGTAAATGCAGTTACCGTTGTTGCCAACAGTTGTTAACACCTAAAAGTTACCGTTACCATTAGCGATTATATTATTAAAGTGACCGTTGCTTGTTGTGCCCGTTTATTGGGAAATACTTGGTGAAGCCTTTGCGTATCCGCATGCATACGACGCCGTTTAAATACACGTAAGCTCCTACCTACTAATTGTTATGGAGGGAGGGGGCTAGGGGGGCTGTGCTTGCGGTTAGACTCGTGATCCAGTCGAGCCCACTAACTAATCTATGTGTCTCACAGAAAATTCCCCTGGGCTCTTATCGCGGTATCATAAAACACAAAAATTAAGCAATAAAGCAAGCACTACCCCCGTCTCCACCGCCTACCCCTCCCCGCCCTACAATCCCCCCTTGGAACCACTTAAGTCAATCATAAAGCACAAATTTTCGTTAATTATAGCGCTAATTTGGGCAGTTTAGCGTTTTTTTGCTCAATTTAGCGCTACTTATTGTTAGACCCGATCCATTTATAAACCCCGGGGGCACTAAAAATAAATTAGAACCTCAAATCTGGGGGCATTACGACTCAAGTGGTTTTCGGGTGTGAATCCGATCAATCGATATTATAATCGATTTTACTAAGCATTTCAAAGATATAGAATTTATAGACTTGGTCTCTCGCTCGCGTCGTTTGTCGAGTCATCGGGCTAATGCCTAAGTTCAAACCGATAAGCACTTATACTAGCGGTAATTCGTGTTTAAACATCAACTTATCTAACGCCATAAAGAAGCGAAACTAAATTAAGGTAAACTGAAAAGAAAGCAAACCGAAATGTCTTTATTTAGGAGGGTTATCGGGGTCGTATTGCCGTGAGTAATCATCACGTGCCTTGTGTGGTTTCTAAATATAGAGAGACCCCTCTTTACTACCCCCACTCCCCCTGCCTCCCCTCTGCCGTCACTTTCGGCTTGACAATGGAGGAGACGTAGACTCTGTAATTGAATGACTTTGATGGGGATACACAGTCCAAAAACGATGAGCAATTGTTGTCGAGGAATTAGTCACACTCTGAGAAACTTTGATTAACATCTATGATATCATATATCATATCATATGATAGTCTGGTCGCCAGCTGCTTTATCTTTCAACAAAAGTGAATTTTCGTGAGAAATACTTGGAATGAAAGAACTTAGTTAATCATAGCATAGAATAATTTGTTTACTGCGTTTCTGGCATAACTTCTAATCTCTTAATATCTCTCAATAGATCGATTTAGTGTTATTCTTTCCAAACGAAATAATAATTTGTTTACTGGGTTTCTGGAATAACTTCTAATCACTTCCTATCTTTCAATAGATCGATAAAGTGATCATTTTTTCCATAGGATTATATTACTTTAACAACTTTAACTATTCTGAAACTTTGAGTCTATTGGGTATTTTATAGATATTTATATAGAACTTGCCTCAAATTTGAACATAATTATAGATAATTGTAGCTGTCTGAAGACTTTTAAGATTAAGATTTGGATTAAACTAAACGTTTTCCAATATTTGTTAAGAAATTAAAATGTTTTTGGATATATTGTTTAACACTTAGTAATCTGCTGATCTTGAACTCGATTATAATTGAATTTTGGGGATTTACTTTGAAGCTTAAACAAATATGCGAACTGGAATTCACAAGTCTCCCCCGTTCCCCTACCACTCTCTCCCTACCTCCCTACCTCCCTCCCTCCCTCTTTCATTTACACATGACTCATGACCTTAACAATGAGCTTAAAATCAAATTTGTTTCTTTCTTTGTTGGTTTATTCAAATTGTCTTTCGATTCGTTTCGATTTGTGGGGGTGTTGAGTGCCAACATTTTTTGCGTCATCTGCAGCGCACAAGCTGTCTCTTTCTCACACACACACACTCGAGTACTAACCAGCTGTCTCCTTCTCTCTTTCAGCCAATTCCCCTTCGATGCCAGCCAGGTGCGCGTTCTGCTCTACAGAGAGGACGACAGCCACGAGAGACGTCTGCTCTTCGATTCCCATGCACTGCAGAAGGTGACGCTCAAGGAATCCGGTGGCGTCACCGGGCGTGGCAAATTCCTCAAGAATGAAAAGTACACGTCTCTGCAGAACGGCAAGATTCAGGCCAAAGCACATTCCCACAGCAACAGCAGCAATCTGATCGAAGTTTGCCCCGAATATGGCTACAAGGTGAGTCTATAGATAGTGTTGGTGATCCTTCTGCTTCTTTACTAGCTCACTTCTAGACTAAACTTACCTCCCCAGTCGCTAATCGATCTTTATGCTCTCTTGTCCCTCCCCCAGCACAATCGTCCCTCGGGAGCGGACATCACTCCCATTGGCGAGATGGTCTTTGGCTCCTTGGCCATGTCTTTTTGCGGTACCGCCTTGAAGGTGCACTGGCTGCCTCAACCCGCTCGCATACTCTGCTCGCAGGTGTACCTGACGCCCACGGGTAGTAGCTCAGCTGCAGGCACAGGAGCTGGAGGACACTCTCCTTACTCGACGCTTTCCCTGGGCAGCCTCACACCGCGTAGCTCCATCTGCAGTGAGCACGGCTCGATGGATGGCCTCTCGATGAACTCCTTCTCGATGCCCTTCAGTGTGAGCGTTGGCAGACAGATGAGCCTCACGCCGCCACTGGATGTGCCTCAGATGCCGCAGGCAGATCAACACTCCTTGTCCATAGCGGACAGCGGACCACGTTTCTCCTCCACATACAGCAATGCCACCGACTCGGGCTATTCGGCGAGTGCCAGTGGGAGTGGGAGTGGCACTGGTGGTGCCTACTCTAGTGGGGATCAGTGGTCATATCAGTATTCCACGCGGAGCAGTCTGGGCAGCGTGCTCTCCGATCAATCCGCGGAGGCGATGCGCAAACTGAGCCTGGACGACTGGACCTTCTTTGCCAGCTCCCCGCATCTGGATGAGTTCGCCAGCGATGGCTGCCTCCAGCGACGAATCTCGCGTAATCTGCGCACCTCCTTCGAGTACGAGCATTCCAAAAATGATTTCATTGGCTTCCTCAGTGACAATCCCATCCAATCTGGCCCCACCTCGGGATCGGGCCAAGTCTCGGGCGGCAGCGAAGGAGGTGGCATGGCCCCGCCTCAATACCGTCGGGCTAGCTACTGTGCCAACGAGTCCCGCAGTAATCCCGAGATGGGCAGACGTCAGGCGAATCAGCGACGACGTCCCAAACTGGGACTCGCCGTCTGCATCACCATGAGCGAATCCTTTGAGGAGGAAATGGAGCTGTTCTGCAGTGAACACATTGCTCTGCTGGAGTCCATGCTGAGCCGACTGCGGGCGAGCACGGAGCATGCGTACATCAACCATAAGAACTTCCTGCCCATCATGTTCCAGGCGTGGCAGGATGCGCAGCAGTGGTTCAGTGATCTCTTCACGGCGCCCAGAATCAAGACACCTGTATGGCTGAGCATCACCACCAGTGGCAGCAAGTACTCCAAGACAGTGGCCGAGAGATTCATCAAGGAGCTGTGTGATCTGCTTAGCTTTGCCGACACCAAGGACTCCAACTTGTAAGACATGATCTGATCCTAAGAAACTTGCCCAAATCCTAACTAATCTTTGTTTTCCATCATTGTAGCTTCATTAGCACCATGTTGACGGGAATACTCACCTATCATCTGGGCTGGGTGGCCACCGTCTCGGCCTTCAATAGTTCCAGCTCCCGTGGAAGCACTGCCTCTGCCTCCTCGGCAGCCATTGAGCGTCGTGCGAAGCTGCAGCAGGTCTCCCAGAAGCATCCCTATAACGCGCTCTGGGCACAGCTGGGCGATCTGTATGGAGCCATTGGAATGCCACCAAAGCTGGCCAGGACCATCATCTATGGCACCGAGAAGATGTGGGTGGAGAAGCTGCTGAATGTGCTCACCTATTTCATCAGGTGCAGCGAGGTGAGGAGAACGGCCAAACGGGAGGACTTTAACAAGCAGCTTATTAACGAGCTGGTGGTAAGCCAGAGCAGTCAGAGCGGGCAGGATCGGCACAAGAGTCCGCCCACAATGAGGAGAAGAGCGGGAGTAGTCGTAGGAACAGGAGGAGGCGGAGGAAGTGGTGGCTTGGGTTTGACACGCACCACAACCTGCAAACAGAATTTAAATTCCATTGTGGACGATGCAAATGATGAGCTGAAACAGCAAATGGATCAAGAGGATCAGCTGCTCCATCAACAGCAGCTGCTGCAGCAGCAGGAGGAGGACGATGAGACACAGTTTGTGGGCGTGGTGACGCTCAAGAAGAACGAAATTCCCACTGTGCTGGCCTTTCGGGACTCGCACTTTGTGCAGCAGGAGCTGAGGATTGGTAACTATCTGATGGACACGGGCATCGAGAAGAAGTCACTGCTGGCCAAGCAGGCACAGCAGTATTTTCGCACTGGCAAGGATCGCAAGATACGTCTGACGGTGACGACCCCCGAGAACGTGGAGCTTCACATGGAGGAGGAGTCGAATGCCAGCACGGTGGGCACCGGTGGCAGCATTGATGACGGGGCTATCGAAGCCCTCGAATTCGATGAGACCAAAACGGATGAAACCAAAGCAAAGAAGAATTTCTTCTGGAACATTGTGCCCAGCGGTGGAGTCAAGGAGGGATTGAGTCTGGATGATCTGGCCAAGCTGCAGAAGGGCATCAAGATAATCAATCGCAAGCTGGAGCGACGCTGCAGCAGTTACTCCGTGGAGAGTGATGGCAGCGGCAAGGACGACTCCTCGCATGTGCCTGAACGTCGTGTCTCCCACTTGTCACTCTCGGATCTGATCACACAGAACAGCATGGGCAAGAGCGGACGCATGAATTGGGGCATTGAGCCCATCAAGGAGAACGTCAGTCTCGAGGAGCACATACACTTTGATCAGTGCAAGAATTTCATCGAACGGGAGCACGGAATCTGCAGGCAAACAACCACCACGACCACATCCACGGACAACGGGAATGGAGTGGTGTTCGTGCTGGGCGACAATGAGCCATTGATTAATCTCAAGAAGAGCCAGGAGGATCTCACCGATACCGCGGAGACAACAGAGGGGGAAGGAGTAGGCACAGATGTGAAGCCAGCACTGCTGTGTGCGCTGCATCAGCGCTCGCACGATGCCAAGAAGCACTCGGGCATGAAGTTCAACTTTGAGCAGTATCCACAGATTGCCACCAACTACATGAAGAGCAAGAATCTACACATGTCCAACTACGATCTGCTGATGGACAAGGCCAGCAAACTGGAGGCCAACGAGACGCTCAAGCCCAGCGACAGCACTGTGACCTTGCAGCAGCAGCAGCATGCGGAACTGGCCGCCAGCAGCAGCTCCATAGGAGCAGCAGGTACTGCGGGAACGGGCACAGCAGGAATTGTGACCAGCGATCGTTGTGTGGTCTGCAACAGTGGAGGAAGCCTAGGTGGAGGTATGGGCGGTGGAGTTGGCACTTATCAGACGCCTTCAAACGCCACCGAACTGGAGTTTGAAACGGATGAGGTGCATTGCTACAGCGAGAACAATCAGAGCAGCCAGCACAACAGCAGCAGCAGCAACAACAACAACAGCAACTCGAGCATGTTGCAGCCTGTGAATTCAGCCGCCTCCATAGACACACTCAAGTCCATGCCAGAGCCAATGGCCACGCCCAGCTACACCAGGCGGCAGCAGCCAAAGCGACTGCCCTCCCAGCGCAGCTCGGTCTCTTCAGTGGCCGCGAAGTGTGCAGCAGTGAACGAGACACAGCAGTTGCTAAAGCTGCCAGTGCCGGGCATTAAGGAGCTGCCACAGGAAGATGAACCCCCTGGGGATAAGCTGCGAGCTGGCTTTATTCCATCCTTGCTGCTGAGCGTTAGCGATCACTACGTATCCGATATGGTATTGCAGGTAAGTCAAACCCAACCGATAACTGATCAGATATTCAAAATTAACTTTATTTCTCGTGCTTCTCAGGGCACCTGTGCACCGCCCAAGAAGTGGGAAATGAATCTACGCGAGGATCTGGCGCTGGCCGCACGTTCCGCCTCGCTAATCTCACAGCCGGCGGAGAATATAGCCATTGTGGCCGACATGGACAAGTGGGATGTAAGGCTAATCTCATCGCAGCTACAGCAGTTTCCCTACGCCGGTGGACAAAGCTCACCAGTGGGCATGTCACAGTTGGTCTCCAGTATGCTGGAAACAGTACAGGCCATGCACGTGGGTGGCATACCCGCCTATGAGGTAAGCTCCATCAGCTACAAACTGAAAGCAATTAATAACAAATCTTTTCTTTGCAGTGTTTATCCTTCTTGGAGTCGAAGCTGCAGGAGATCTACTTGCAGTCGGAAACCTTGGCTGCCTTTTTGCTGGAAACAGATCCATGTCGCCTGAGTGACATCACAACGCCGCTGCAGCTGTCGGAGAATGATGTACCGCTGCTGCTCTCCGTTGCCTATATACACACGCCGAAGATCAGCCGGAAGTGCGGCATTAGCTTTAGATGACAGACGTCGTGGGAATCAAGCTGAGAACAGGACCAAAACAGGATCATTGCCAAAAGCATCGTAACATTTATTTCTCATCATCAACATCTCATCAAACTTCATCCAAAAACAAGCAAATACTCCAGCGAATTTTTCATTTCACTGATTTTTTTGTGATATATATAGTTAATATGAATCAGCTTAGTTTAAGTTAAAGCAGTCGGCAGCTAAAGTAGATAAAAACAACACTCACTTTAGTATTTAAAAAGCACACACACACACACACACACTCAAACTCAGACACATTTCATTTATTCACATATCCGCACTAACATTTAATATAATTACGATTATTATAAATTTGTTTATAATTTAGTGTAGCCCACTTAGATCGTCAGTCACATGAAGAAGTATTGTAAATTATTTGATTTAGATTTTAGTTAGCCTGATTGTGTGTGGACACTGTGAACATGCGGACAGTGCACAGTGGACACGACTTAGCAGCACTCCAAGTATATTCGCTATCAAAATTTTGATAATTGATAATACTACCATGCTCCTTTCCTCTAGTGTTTCAATTAGATTTAATAATTTATGACAGCAATAATCTAATAATCGATTTAATACTTAAAAGTAAGACAGACACATTATTTTGGGAGCATGAGATGAGAGCGCAGCTAATTAATTGTTAACATTCGAGAACTAATTATTACGATTAACTAGTAAATACATAAATATTATGTATATAGCAGTAAGTACATAAGCAATGGATTTGTATACGTATTTTTGAAAAAAAAGATAAATATAAAGATAACAACTAAAACAAAAATTAATGCAATTGTTTATTTATTTATATTTTGAATTTAACTGTCGGTTTTCTCTACGGCGTTCTTACATTTAAAAGTGGTGCATACTTTTCGGCTGCAGAATATAAATCGGGTGCGACTGCAGGTCGCGTATAGGAGAAAAAACCATTGCCTACTTTTAGGGGATGTCGAAATATTTTTTCACTTTGTTTTCGCTTTATTCGTCCTTGTGGCTGCATCCTGGCAAAAGGACACGCCTTCATATACTCCCAGAAATCAGTTCTATCGAATGGCATTCAAAAGTTTATTGATTTCCCACAAAAATTTTACAAATATTTTATAGGGTGAGGCCTTGAAAAATTGGCCAAAATACAGAAAAGACACCTTAACTCTGTCATTTCAAGGACTAAACGGATGTCCTTTGGTGCGAAGTTAGTCGTAGTCAACCCTTATTCGTTGATGAAGGAAAAAGGACGAAAGTCCTTACAGGAGCCAAAATAAAATGGCAATTTTGAAAACAGAAATGTATCGATAACTCGAAGGTCCTTTGAAGGATCTTGTCGTGACTTATCTCAAATGATAGCGCTTGGAAAGGACCATCGATGAGCCAAAAGACATGCAAATAGTCCTACTAGTTTTTGTGTTATCACGTGTTTTGTGTTTTTTGACCAAATTTCAAGCGATTTTTGGATGAAATTTTTGTCCACTTCCTTCAAACGAAAATATGTTTGCTATTTTTGATATAAATTTTTATTGAGTTTGTTTTTAAACATTTATATATATACAGTTATTTATGATATATAGTATTAAACTATAACTAACATATTTAGCTAACACGGATATTTGTTTATATTGCGACTGATATGGATACATTTGAAACCTTTATAGCTAATCCATATAAATTAAACAGGCAGCAAACGGTTTTTCCCATTACTTGTTGCTTGTTTTCTTGTTTTAAATTTAAACAAATAATTAATTAATTATCACATTTCCTAATTATTAAATATATGTATATATTTAGAGTTTAATTCTCTTTGAATGGACTACAATAATTGAATACTCGGAGACGATTGGAGATGGCTGCTGAGACTGTACTTGGCACGCAATCATTTGCCCTTCTGCGCCTCCAGGTAAGTCGCGGTGAAGGTGAGCAGGCGATAGCGCTGCTTAAGATTGCGAGCACGAACGTGGGACGAATTCAGCTCCTCGGTGTAGCTGCCGGGGAACCAGCCGACGGCTCCGTCCCTAATACGCTCGCCCTGGTACCAACCTGAGGAGAAGGGGGAAAAATGGATTAACTAGGAACAGAGAGCAGTTAGGGGATTCACTTACCGTCTGGCAGTTTGCGTGAAACGTTGACAACGTCGCCTAGCTCCAGCTGTAGCACATCTGGCTCATCAGATTCGTAGCTGTGCTTGGCTATAACCTGCGGACAGTCCCAGGACTCGTACAATTTCTCGCCAGGAGTTTCCGCCTCCGGAGGACGCATGGCCTCTAGCCAGCGCTGCTGATCCGACACAGATGGACACGACAACACCTGAAAAATACAGAAAATAAACTGGATTTAGCATAGTTTCATTAGGGTAACTCCCAGCTCCACTCACAAGTTCAATTGTCTTGCGTTCGTAGTTTTCCAGCATCGTGACCAGCATGAGATTTTTACTGGTTGGATCCTTGAGGTCTTTGGTGGGCAGCTGTGGCAAGGAGTCACCTGAAGCCAGAGTCAACATGCTCCGTGGACAGTAATCGAATACCGTAAAAGTGGATTCACCACGGCGCTTGCAGAGCACAAGCAGATCGGAGAAGAGGAAGGCGTAGATACTAGATTTGGTGAATCGCTTGCCAAACGTGAGCTTGGCATCATCGCCACGCCACACGAGATGAGTGAGTTCACCTCGCTTGACCAGATAACGGGGCTTTGCACCCTGCTTCGGCACGCCCACAGGCGCTATGGCCAGCGCACGTATGTGGGCAGGGAATTCCAGCTGCTTGGAGATGCGTTCCAGTTCATAGGCCTGCTCCCAGCGATTCGCTGCCTCATTGCACTGCGAGACAATCTTCTGCACCAGCGCCAGTGTCAGTTTCCAGCTCTCGTACTCATCCGAGTTATGCGGTGACTCCTTGCTGAACACCGCATCGATGAGCAGCGGCAAACGGGTGATTCTCTGCATGGGTAGCATGAGAAACGAGTGCAGATTCAAACCACAACAACTGGGATTGGCCTCCAACTTGTCCAGATGCTGCTGGAATGCACCATTCTTGGCCTCCTTGAGGCGTCGCAGCGTGCGATCCATTCTGCCCTGGTGCTCACAGAAGGTGATATACACCTGAAAGTGTCGCTCGGCAATTTCATAGATGCAGCGACTCAATCCCAACAACATGATGTTGTTCTGCCAGCAGCATTCCAGCTCCGTTAGCAAACGCTCGGAGCATTCGTGCACGGGTACAATGTACGAGAAGAGCGCCTTGCGATCACGGGAACTCAGCACGGTGTTGTCACAGAACGCCGGATTGTTCATGAAGTGGCGACGCAGCAGATTCAGTGACTTCAGGTAACTCGCCTCCGATGTCATTATCTCGAACTTGGCCTCCTGCAGTCCACGTTCCCGCGGTGTCAGCGTAGCTAAAGGGAACAAGGATTGGGATTAGATTGCTTAACTATTTTTACTTTCTTTTCGTCTCCACTTACGCAGTATGCAGGAGTGTATGACCTCGGGAATCTCGCTCCACAGCGTGCGGGATGGTCCATTTTTGGGTTCCACGAGCTGAAGGGCCGTCGGACGCGCTTTTAATGGAGGCGTGGACTTTGTCTTGGAGTGGGCGTGAAGTCCAATCTCCTCGTAACCATCCGTTGAGTTCTCCTGCGCCTCCAGATCACGTGTGATGGACTGCAAGTAGAGCAGAGTTTAAACACTACAATCGATTACAACAAAAACATTTGATTTACCTCCAATTTGGCAGCGCTGTAGACCTGATAGAGTGGCTCGTTGGAGAATAGACTGTGTGGCTGGAGATCATCTCCCAGTCCCGCCTCGTTACCCGTTGACACGCCTGAGCTGCCACTGGAACTCGCCACAGAGTTTCCGCTGGTCTGGTAGAGACCCGACTCGGCGTACCACGAACTGCCACCGCCGTTGGCACTTGGCGTGGGCGTGGCTAGTTCACCGTTAGGCGTTTGCTTGAAAACACCACACTCGGCGTACCAGGAAGTGGGTGGAGCAGCCCCATCCAGCGTGGATTGGTTGCTCACACTGTTGCGCTGCTCGGCGGAAGGCTGTGTAGAAGGCGGCGGAGGCGGTGGAGGCTCGTGGGGACGCACTCCGATGGTGGCACGACGTCTGGTGGCCTTTGCCTCCTTCTTGGCCTTCCGGGCGACTGTGGAGAACTTCTGGTGCTCGGCCGTAGGCAGCGGGGTTGGAATGTCACCCGAGGAAGCCTTCTCCGAGAAGCCCGAGTCGAGTTCCTGCTCCTGCAGCTGCTGCTGCTCCAGCTGTGCCGGCGGATCCTCAATGTAGAAGGTGCTCCGAGTGGGTGTCAGCGTGGACAACTGTTTGGTATCAAAGGATGAGCCCACAAGACTCTTTCGCAGCCTGGAACGCAGACTCTTGCCATTCTTCTGCTTGGGACGCAGTAGACTCGCAGTGGATGCCTGTTCCGGCTGACCTGGACTTAGATTCAGCTGCTTCTCGGAACTGCTGAGAGAGCGAGCGTTCTCGTAGACCTCCTGCTTCCTGCACTCCACGTAGAACTGTGTTCCTCCGTTGTTTCCCGCCTGCTGTGTATTCTCGTAGAGCTTCTGCTGACTGCCCTTCGGAGACTTTTTGTTGGAGATGAAATCTTTGAGTTTTCGCACGATGGCGTACACTTGATTCTGTTGCGTTGGGGGCTCCGGCAAACGATGGTTTCGCATGTCCACTCCGCTGTCATTGTGCTGTAAAGGGAGAGGGAAAGAAATTAGTAAGTAGTGGAGTTAGGCCCTGAATGATCCTGTCGCATCGCCTTGCTCTCTTCAGTCTTCCCCTTCTACTCACTATTTCACTTACGTGCTGCAAACGCTGCTCCTGCTCCGTGTGCTCATCGCTGTCGGACTCAAAGGAGTCGTAATCATCCGAGTGGATTACGTGTTGCCCCAACGCATGTGCCGACGCCGAGTGCTGTTTGCTGCGTCGCTGTGAGGCACGTGGCAAGTCCAGATTCCTCTTGTGATGCTGTCCCGGCAGCAACTGCGTCGAGTGCCTTTTGTTGCCCAGCGGCGACAGAGTTTCATAGTAGTGATCTGAGTCATCTAGGAAGCGAATGCGAAAGGAAAGTCAGTTAGTTTTAAGTTGCAAACGGGTATAATCAACCTTAAACGACTCTGCCTCACAGTCAATAAACGAACCTACAAAGGTGCTCACTACCATCACCACTTTATCAGCAGCATCGCAGTGGGAGACTCTTAGCGTGCTGTAGTGCGACTGCAGACGCCGCTGATGCAGCTGCTCCTTGTGGCTGCAACGCTGATTGATTATGGCAGCTGCTTCATTTTGATAAATTGGCTCCAATTCGCTTTGGGTTTGCGGCGAATTCGACTCGATTTCGGCGTTTAAATAGACGCTACTCGTTGGACCCGAGACACTCACCTCGCCCACGGCACGAGGACGCCGCTTGCGTGGCAGTGTGACCAGCTGCGCAGTGGGACTAAAGGCGTTCGGGGGGGCGGGAGCGCGTCTGTTTTGACTACGATTTGCATTTTGGTTGTTGGCCATCGTGGCACATTTCACGCACTAAACATTGGATGCTCTCCTATCGACTGCACACAGAAATCCAAAACTAACAATTGACTTTAAATTAAAGTTGTTGTTGTTGTGGTTGTTGTTATTGTTGTTTTGTTCAACTCTTGAACTCCATTTGCATGACAGCAGCAACTGCGTTTTTAATTGAAAGCAATTAAAAAACTGTCTGCGCATAACAAGTTGCTGCATTTTTTGTTATGACCATTAAGAAAGGCACATTAAAAACGAGGGTTGCTCTTAAATTCCAAAACAGCAACAATTAAAATTGAATTCGCCAGAAAACTTAAATTGTCAGCATCCTCAAACTTAATTTACGAAAACTTTCTGAAGATTTTGCATATTAATTTTTATTTCTTTTACAGTATTACGTTTGTAGCCTTATTTCTTTCAGTGTTCTCAAACTCTTCTACTCGATTCTCATTCTATCTTGAAAACAACACAGCATGAAATGAGTTTAGGATGTGTCGCAATTACATAATTTGCATAATTTCATATTAGATACATTTATATTTTTGATAATTTTATAGACGACCCTCGTTTGGCAAGCTAATTAAGCAAACTTTTCAAATGTCACAATATTTTTGCTGTTCGTAAACTCAATAAACTTTTAGCTCTGCTGGGTTTAAACCACTCGGCGTATGCGCGATTTTGATCAGCAGATTTTGGCATGCAAAATAGCACAAAATAATAATGAAATCACGCTTCAATGCAGAGCAACAACAACCAAATACATGACTAGAAAACAGCAGGTACATTTGTGTGCCTCTGATTAACACGAAAGGCGCCCGAAAAGAGCGTATAACTAGATAAAACCAGAGCACACACACACATACACACACACACTTTACGTTTACGCAGCGAAGCGAACCGGTTCACTGCATGATAATAAAACAGAGTTACATATGGTCCAGTGCTTGGCGCTTGCGTTCCACAAAGTGGATGCTAACTATCTCAACGAAAAGAATGTAAGCGAGCGGGAGAGAGAGAGAGAGAGAGAGCGTGGGGTACAAAGAGAGCAGTTGCTTTAGTGTGAGTGCGTGTGTGTGTTTATCTGTAACAAGATACTTTTGTGGCTTGTCGTTTGACCAAAGCGACACTTGTTGCGCGTGGGATGCTGGGTTTTTTTTTGTATTTGTTGTTTTGCAGGCAGTTTTGCCGCTTTTATGCCCACATTTAGTAATAATCCGCAAAAGTTCTGCCAAATTCTTTTTATAAGAAACTGACGCATGCCTAAAGGAAATAAACTTTGACATTACAACTTTTTTGTTATTAACTTTTCAGTTGTATAAACTCGTATTCATTTGTTTAAACAAAAAACTTGTTTTGAAAGTTTATTATCAATGTCATATAAATTGGTTGTCGAATTTTATGTCTAATACAATTTATATTTGACTTCAAGCCGAAGAATTTAGAGTTTAGTTAAAATTTCTTTAACTTCGTTGTGCAATACACAATTTTTCTCAATGTCTTGCCACATGCGGAAATTATGCTCGACATTATTACATTTTGGCTCTATTGTTTAGGCCTCTTTCAGCCAATTATTTATTGAGCTTTCGTGTGGGCCACGCACCGCATTTACCGCACACATAAACAAAGACAAAGTGTAGACTGTGGACTGTAGACAGCAGACAGTTCCCGGAGATACGCTGCTGACAAGAAACAGAAAGAGAATAAAATCCACACAGTCAATAATAAATTATAAGGTTGATTCTTTGTTATTGTTTTTGTATTTGTTTTTCATTACAAGAAATTGCAGCCTTGGCAAAGTGCAAACAAAATACAAAGCGAGCGTTCACTTATCCCCCCGATTTTTCTTTCTCTCCCACTCTCCTCTCTCTTTGTTGTGCCCAACCACACTCTCTTTTCTGGTCTATGCTCTCTTTGTGCTACGCTGCGATGCTTCCATTCAATTCCAATGCAATGCAGCTGAAGCGTTCGTTCAGCAGCCAATTGATTGATTGATCGATTGACGCATTTGAGGTTAAACGTATTAAGTGGCAAACGATGTCATTGTCTGACGCTCAAGTCAATGCTGATGAAAAACCACTTGGATTAATCAGTCACTTGAGTTCAAAAGTTGTTTTGCTTGATTTTCCTATTTGGAGCCATCAATTTTCGTTGCGGCTTTCCGCAATTGCGTGTCGTGCCCCATTGGGAATTTCTGTCGTTTTTTTTTTCATCATTGACACTTTCGCTTTTTTAACTTTTTACTCGCGTGCGCGTCAAAAAAAGAAGCAGAGTGGAAAGAGGAAAAAAGCGAACGCTTTAAGGCCGTTGGGTAAAAGTTGAACTAAAAAAAAAAAGAATTCAGCGCCGGGTTTTTTTTCACTGACTTGCGCCCAGAGACAATTTTCAAACTATTTCAAAACTAAACAATTGTAGTTTGAACATTTTACAGTTAGTTTCTGCTGCAGCTGAGCGTCGCTGCGCTGCCAACGTTCAGTGAACTTTCATGCAGCCATTTTGCACAGGTTTTATTAGTTGTTGTTGCTGCTTCCTCTATGGATTTTTTTATGGGATTATATTTTGTAGACTCCTCTTTTGGTTGCACTGCAACACTTATTGCACATGATTACATTTTGATTTGGTAATTTCGCGTTTTAAATTACCCAATACACTGCTAACTATCAACTATTATTTACTATTGTTATTATTTCTCTTATTTTATTTATGCGAAGTCATTGCATTATTTTTTTGCTGCTTGCTGTTTGACTTTTCGAATTTTCGAGTTCCTTAAGCTGTGTTTTTTTTTGTTAACTTTTTAACTTCTTCAAGGTTGTGCGCTTTAAACACCATATACTATATTTCTAGACTGGTTTTCGCTTAACCATTTCGTCATCATTCACAGCAGCAACAACAACAGCTACTAATACTACTACAACTGTAACAGTGAAACATAAAGCTGCGAGTTGTCGCTCGCTTGCGGCGGGCGTAGGGCACAAATGGCGGCATCGGTTTCAATTTCAATTTCGGTTTCAGTTTAAAGCTCGCAACGTCTCGCTGCCTTTACATACACAAACACAACAATAACAACAACAAGAAACATGTAAAAGCATGCAATAATTGAAAACTAGCTGCGCTGTGCTGCTCTTCTCTCAGTCGACGTCGACGTCGACGCTAACACTTTATGGGGTCGTTTGCTAATTTTGCATGCACCCCATGCACTTTGTTTTTCGTTTTCGTTATGCTTTTCTTTTATTTCACTTTTCACAGCACGTCCGAGTAGCACAACCAAATAAGCGCAGATAATAATTACAAAGATATGGCTATAGATGATTTACAATAATTTTTCACACATTAAATAAACGAAAATTTCGATTTGGGCGACGGGCCGACGGGGCGACTTTTCGACAGGCAGCGTCCGAGAGACGAACCGCACGTTAGCACTGACGCGCAGAGACTGTAGACAACTGTGCAGGCAGCTTAAAACTGAGAGGCGAAGAGAGAGAGACACAGTTGGAGAGCGACTGAACGAAACGAGTGTGACTGAGCAGTGATAGTTGTTATTGTTGTTGTTGTGGCTGCATGGAAGCCATGGAATTAAAATTGCACAGCAACAACAACAGTACAAGCATCTGGAGTCCAGTTTATGGCCATTGTTTACGCGAGCGCGCGCGCTCACTCGCTCTCAACATGTTATGGCCTTTTGTGGAACCTGTCGCTATGCAGTCGGAGTAGCCGTGGCAGAGGAGGCAGGCGCCAATTGCATTTTTTCAGTGTGTTATGTTAAATGTAAAATGTGCGCATAACGCTTACTCATTTGGTATGTGTGGGAATTGTTACTGTCGCTAGTCTTATTTGCATTGGGGCATAATGAAGGGGCAGTGCTGGTTTTTTTTTTGTAATCCGTTGTCTTGTTAATTTTTATTTAATGTCATTTCATTTTTTAATTGTTTACTTTTGACATTTCATTTCATTTGCCTTAAGCGCCTGAAGCCAACTTGAAGTTGTGCATATTTATCAACTGCTTATGGGCCACTCAAAATTTACTGTAATTAACATAATTAATGTGTCAAGTTTGTATGAATGAGTAAGCATTAGTGTGGATGGCAAGTGGAACGTAAGTTTAGCCAGTGCACCAACCATCAAGTAGTCAAGACAGCTGTAAGCTTAACTTGAAAGCTCAGCTGCGCAACAGCTTGAAAGATTGTGAAGCACATAGGAAATTGTTGTGTGCAGATGATTAAGTGAATTATAATGAGCAAATATTTAGCTAATCTATTGATATGGAGCAACAAAGACAAGCTGAGTAAATAATGAACACACATTGTCTAAACAAAGTCGCGTATTCTTCTGTGGAACCCACAAGAATTTGGATGGGAAAATCTATGAATTTGTCTGTTTATCTTTTGAGCACTCTTTGCGGTTTCGTTTTGGCCACAAATTGTATAACACACGTAGTCTTATGGAATAGGGTTAGATACCTTACCTTCGATGCAGCTCTTTGCCTTGTTTTGTTGCAGTCTTTTGTCTCTGATGCGTTTGGACCAATCGGGACTACGCACGCGATGCTGCTTGAATCTTTCCCGTACACTGTAATGGCAATTAACAAAAAATAATACCAAATCTGATTAAAAAATGGTTTTCAATAAGTATATACTTCATACTACAGGCAATTGATTTCTAGCGTCTTTAGGCCTGAAAGTCTCGATTCTAACTGTTTTGTTCAGTCCGTTTTCTCTTGAAGTTCTATCAGGTATTACGATCCGAGTGTGAATGGGGCACAAAAAAAGGGTGGGACTTGGTTGTCTCTTATCGCCCGATAACACAGATGGCAATTGTGGGTCAACGAGCTAATTAATGTGCATTGTGCAATTGTGTAATCACTTTTGTCACTTTAAACTCGGAAAACTCATTATTAACAATTTCATGTCACTACTTTCGATAGGGTGGGAACTTTAGGAAGTATCGCTGTTAATTATTGGAAAAATGTGTCAGTTTATTACCACAATTACTGCACAATCATTGTCACAAGAAGCTGTTAATTGTGATCTAACTGAAACTAATTGTGGCCAGAACGGCAAGGCTGTTTTGAAACTGTTTTTAGCATCAAATGACTGACATTTAATAATTATAAATGGTGTGGTGTGTAGTCTAGTGACTAAAGCTTGATAATTTATTTAAAGTTATTTTTTTATATAGCAGTTTATTATTATTACATTCCAGTTATTTTTATGTTTGAATCACAGTTTCTTTTTTATATAAAAATAAATGGAATATAATATTTATAAACTCGTATATAACTCAATTTTACAACAAACTTTAAAGTTGCAAAGGAAGCAGAAAAATGCTTTAGTTTCAAAGTCCTTTCTGTGTTTTATACCGATAGTTGTTCCGATAGTTTGACGAGGGTTTTCTTCATAATCCAAATGCTTTTACCGATATTAGCTCCAATAGTTTTGTGATACTAAACTGAAATGATATTTTATTGTACTTCTCAGAAGCTAATGTGAGTTTATCGGAAATACACTTCCTGAGCGCAAAGTACATAACAATTAGATTAAGTGCTTGAAATATACTCATTTACTGACTATTATATACACATTTTATATATAGAACTTTCTATATATAGTGATTGCTAATCTCATTGCGCTGATACGTATCTTATCAAGTAGACAATACAAATTGCAATCACTGTTAAATTTTCTTACTCGAAAGCACAAAATGAGGAGAAATCGGATTGTACTCAGTACTCAATGCTCAAATAAATTGTGGAATCAACCTCAATATCAGTAAACAATCATTTTAATTATTTACCCGATAAACCAAATAAAATGCAAGAGCTTAACACTTCTCTCTTACTCTTCTCCCTCTTTTTCTTTGACGTGTTTTGGAATCGTTACTCGTAAATCTTGCCTTGACCCGCTTTCTATATAACACGAGTATCTACGGTATTTCTGGTATTTCTTTTTGCATGTTGCAACCCTCGTTCTTGCCACTACCCTAATCCGCCTCCCTCTGGCGACTGCAGCGATTGGCGTCAACAAATTGAATTTATACATATATGTTGATGACAGGGCGCAGTAAAAGTTGGAAACAAACCGATAAGATAAGGAGGAACCCCAAACAAACTTATCTGCAATCTACGCAGAATTTTTACACTGGTAGAAAGTTGGCGTAGACTCTTAAGCTTTTAAGAATTAAACACTTAGAGCGCTCCCAAATTCGGAAAAGAATTAAAAGAACTAGTTTTCAAGAACATTTAGTTTGAGGTTCGATTTTTGAGCAGTGTAGCTTCCCTGCTACTCCAAACTGTCTCCCTTTCCCCCCTTAGATCTCTACTTACACAATAAACTGCGACTCGTTGGTGGCGTTCAAGGCGGCTTCTCCGTCGGATATGTCCACCCAGGCATCGCTGTTGTCACTGGAACCCGCGATCGAGGAGCGTTTATCACTGTGCTTGCTTCTGTCCCTATTTCTGTCCCGTCCACTGCCACTCCCACTGCCCGCACTGCTGCTGGTAAGGGAGGAACGACAACCGACACTGGCGCTGCCATAGATCACACCGGCAGCTAACGAGGATTCGTACAGACTGTTGGTCCTGTGATCCGAGGAGATGGTCAGCGAGGAGCCGCTGCTCGACAGCAGCACGCCACCACCAACTGCTCCATTACTAGCTCCATTTGGAGCGGCTTCTGTGATTGTTGTTGTGGCCTTGCTCTTGCGGTAGTTGGAAATGGATTCATAGCAATTGGAGCTCAGGGAAATGTCATCCGAGTGCTTCCTCAGCTTCGTTGTCGACATGGACTCGTAGCAACCCTTGATGGTGTCATAAATGTTCTCCTCCTCATCCTCCTCGTCCTCGGCAGGCGATCTCTTTGGCTTGGTGGGAGCTGGACGCAGTATGACTGGAGATTTGGGCAGAACTCGCTTTGGTTTGGGTAGCTCAGGCAGCTGATCTCGTGTATTACGTCCCAGTGTGCCTGTGCTGTTCAGAACGGGCGTAACAGGCTCCTCAGCAGTTATGGGCGTGGCAAAGGCTTCATAGTCATCGTTGTTGTTGTCGCTGGAGCACTTGTTGTTCGCCTCACAGGAGCCCGCAATGGACTCGTAGCCCTCGAGCCAATTTGGTTTCTTTGGCTTTGTGGCTTCGTCCAGCGTTTGGTAGATGTCCTCGGATCCGTTCTCCTTGACCTTGTTGGTTATCTTAAACAGGCTGGATGCCTGTGGCTCAGTCTTCATCTCCATTGTGGGCGTTATGGGCTCATACATGGACTCCACTTCCACCTCCTGTTCCCGGTTCAGCTCCAACTCCAAGTGAACTTTCGGCTGCGATTGTTGCTGCTCCAATTGCTTCTGTTCCATGATCATTTGCTCTCCCTCAATGGCATTCACCAGCGTCACATTGACGGCCTGATTGAGCAGCAATTGATTATTGGAGATTTGTTTGTTGGCCGCTTGATAAATGAACGAATTGTTGGGCAGTATTCGCTGCTCAAAGTCATCGTTTGCCGCCAACAGCAGTTCGGAGCCGGTGGCTGGAACTAATGGAACTTTTGCTTCAACCTTTTCCACTGCTGCTCCCGGTTCGGCGAGTATCTTAAGCTTCTGATCTAGCACTTCTAGGGCAGCGAGTATTTTGGCATCTGCTTCGACGCACGGCGAGGGCAGTGGTTCCACTTCTGCATCCTGTTCCAGCTCCATTACAGGCAGTTGTAGCTGCAACTTCTCCGCCTTCTTTTGCTCCTTTTCCGCTGTGGTTTTCTGTGGCGATTTCTTGCCACTTTTGGCAAATGGCAGAAAGCGCAACTTCTCATAGATCGTTGCATACTTGTGCTTACGTCGCTGCTGTCGCTCTGCTTCCGTTGGATCAAGCTCATCCAGACTATTATCGCTACCACCCGGCAGTTGACTCAGCTCTTGCGCTGATTCAGTGTGTGACGCTTGTGGCTTTGGTTTTATACCATCATCAACAACAGCAGCAGATGAAACACCTTTGTCCAGCTCACGATCCACAGTTGAAGTGAGCTTTTGTTGTTGCTGCTGCATTTGGTCCTCTTTTAACTGCTCCTCTGGCCTTAGCTCCACCTGCTGCTCCTCTTCCTGTGGTTGCTCCAGCAGCTTGCCATCCCTGTCCTTCTCCTGCATTTGCTGCTGCAATCTGCGCTTGCTTCTCATCTGCTTGCTCAAACTGAGCGTGCTGTGCTTGCCACTGTTCATGTGCTCATGATGCTTTCGCAGCAGTTGCTCCGTTTTCAAGGGCACCGCTGGCTTCTCCAGCTTCTCGAACTTCTTGATGTTGTGCTGCACCATGGAGCTGCGCAGCTGAGGTGACTCCTCATGCACCGCTTGCTGTTTCGGCTTCTCCACAATCTTGTAGACATGGGCGCCGCGTGCCAACCAGACGCCATTTTTGCGCTTCACTTGCTCCAGCAGCTTGGCGTCTTTCTGTATGATCTCATTGAACTGCTGGGTGAGTTGACGCACGAGACTGCCACCGTTGTTGACAGCAACACCAGACGCTCCCTCTGGCCCCGAGTGGGCGTAGGAGTGCGCGAGCGCGTGCGTGTGACTGGACATGCGGCGAGGCGTGTGATGTTGATGGAATGATTTGCCCGCATGCGTTTTGAAACTGTATTTGCGACGCGTTCCACTTGTTCCACAACTCGAGCGCGTCTGTGACGTCACAGTCGCTGTCGTCGTACTGGAATTTATGGAATTTATCGTTTGCAGCGATTCGTTGCTGCCGCTTGTCGCGCTGAGACTAACACAACGACTAATTGCCGCTGCTGTTCGCTCTGCGCTCACTGGCGTGCTGATAAGCAAACCTCCATTACCGCACCCTCTCTCCAGTTCTTTCCCATTTCCATTGCAAATATACTCATCCTGCTCTCTGCTCTCGTTGTCCGATAAGCAAGCTCTCTCCGCTTTGCACTTGACGACATCGGCGCGTTTTGGCCACTGCAAACGCTCGCCAGCTGCATTTCCCGCCTTCACAGCGGGAAAACTGCCAACTGGCTCATCTCCATTGTTGTTGTTGTTGTATTTTCTTAATTTATTCTGCATTTTGGCTTGTTCGGCGTTTTTGTATTTGTAGAAATTATCCTTATCCCTGCGTTGCAGCTGAGACGTCACGCACGTCTCGGGTAAATTGTGTAAACTCGCCGCGCGTTTTGAGCGCGTTTCCGGCGCGTTTGTCAGGCTGGGCCAATCGCGCGCGTTATTAAACGCGTTAACCAAACAACTAACGGATTTGTTTAGCTTGCGTAATGTGCCCAGCCCTTGTCCTGTCGCCGTATGGTACTGTTGTTGATGACCTTGCGAAGGTCGTTCCTCGCTGGCGCTGCTTATGCGTTTGCTCCACAGCAGACGCAATGTTTGAACACCGCGAAAATCGCGAAAGGCGCGCGTTTCACAACTGCAATCGTTTTGGTTGTTGTTCTTGTGGTTAGTTCGTTTATTATTATCGTTGTTATCGCTGTTATCGTTTGTTGTTTTATCGCTTACACTTGCACTTTTCACCAGCCAACCGAGTATTGTCTTTTCTTTACGCGGCGTCGACGTCGGCGTTGGCGTTGGCGTTGCTGCCACATTCCCATTGAGATCGCAGCGGGAAGCTGCAACTGAGTTCGCCATGGTCATGTCCGCTGTTTGCTGCAATGCCAAGATTACGCTTGTGATTATGGCCAACAACGGCCAATGGCCAAGTCAATGGGCAGCTGAAGCCTCGAGGCCTGCAATAATAAACAAACAAAAAATCAGAGAATGTGGAGGAGAAAGCGCATGAAATGCGTTCAGCAGCAGCAGCAACAACAACAACAACAAATAATACACTAAATTGAGTGGTAACATTTTTTTGAGATATGCAAATCAAGTCTACAGTGGCGAAAGGGGCTGCTGGCACTGGCTGAAGGCGTGGCCATCATAAACTATCTCAACGAGTCAAACAAGTTGGGGATTAACGACAGCAGTTTTCACTGGAAAATGCGACAAGTGTCATTGGCAAATCTGATTTATTTGGGTTACAGATAGCTTCAGCTTAGTTTAAGCCACTTTTGAGGAATGCCAAGCACTTGACAGCGACATTGCGGAATGCAGTTCAAACAGTTAACACGGCCATAGAAGTAACTGCTCTTTTAAGTCATTAGCTTAAAATATTTTCATTTCAAATATTTAAATTAGACACATTTAATGTTCCAGTTTTCAGATATTTTGGTTTAAAGTTAACGTGAAAGTTTGTTGACTATTTTTCTTAGTTTTTCTACATAATTTATATATTTGTAAGTTTCTTTATATAACTTTTTTACTTTTAGTTTGTGCCTCTCGAAAACTGCACAGAATTTGCTAGAAAACCACGGCGTATGAGCAATTTCCAAACTGCGCTCGACTTATGCCATATTTCTGTAGCTTTAACTGCGGCTTACCACAAGCACACACACACACACATGCGCACACGCACACTTGTCGTGTGGGCAACACTCAGCATACATTGCGTATGCGTGATATGCTTTTTTGACTGTTTTTGATGTTATCTCAGCTCAAAAAAAAAGTTAATAATAAAATGTTTTGCTTAGCCACCGCACACGTTGCTGAGAAGCCCCGCAAAAACCCCCCTCTGCCCCTACCACTGCCTACCCCTCCCTCTCTCTCTCCGCCCTTTTCACCAACCCGCTCACGTTTTTGTCACACACAAATGCCAATTATAATGAGCGATTGCATAAAAAATTGTTGAACATTTCTTTGCCAAATGGGGTTTTGAGCCAGCTGTTATAGCCGGGTCTTCTGTGTACCCCAACACTCCCCTGCTAGCCCTCTTGCTGTTAGCCACTCATTGTTGTTGCTGCTTTTTGTTAGCAATTGCGACGAAACGCTTTTGGCATAACAAAATAAATTTTACGCCATTGCAAATGGTATTTAAACAAAATATTAAATGCGAGACAAACACACACACACACTCACACAACCAACCAATGTAAATAAGAAGCTAAAAATGTTGATTACGCAAACGTCTTTAATTCAGTGCGTTTTGAGTTCAATTTTCAATTTTTGTGTTTATAGAAATTGTGTGTGATAATTGATAACGACCCGTGCAATGTTTATACTTCCGATTACATGTTTATTGAGTTTATCATCAAAATACGAGCGTTGAAATGCATTCAAAGCAACAACAACGGGAGTAACAACACAATTTGTATGCTTCCCAGGCATTACGAGAGATCTATAAATATTTAAACTCGCTATTCGCATGGGAATCTATTTAAAGCCACTCGAATTCGAATTCGAGCTCGAATCCTCCACTTAATTCTAATTAACACCAAAAATTAGCATGCAAATTGAGCAGAAATTGAATTTGGCTTATAAATCCTAAAGCGAAATTGATTTTTATTGCTGTCACTTTTTGATTAAAAAGTCATCAATGCCAACTGAGAAATACTACGAATAAAACGCGTCTAGCAGCTGAGAAACTAAGGCCACTGCTTGCTGGCTTGTTGGCCAGGTTAACAACACGCTGTGTGTGTTTTTTTGGCGTGGCCAATACAAAAAATACCGAGCATAAATAAAGTCAACAACAAAAAGGTAAACGAATGCTTTGCATATAAAAAAACACAAACTGAAGCCAAAAGGGGAAAATGTAAACAATACACGACAAATAAAGATATAGAAATATGTGAATAAAAAGTATTGTGACTGCTGTGACTACTGTGGAGAGATGATGGACTATAGAAATACCCTAGAGGTGTATTAGTTAGAGAAATGGTGTGAGCTTAGCAAACTAAATTCTAATCAGGTTTAGCAGTGCTCTTCCCAATTTAGACGCCACAACCACTGCACACACCCTACTTTACCACCTCTACAGGGTATTAATATATGTAGACGATCACAAAAGTTTTGCTAGACATCTTTATTGTAACTCTCACTGTTTGAATGCAATGCTGCACCTGCAGCTGTGACGTTTCTTGAGTAAATGCAAATGCATATCATTCATAAAGAAAACAGAGATAAAGAAAAACTCGGATGCCGTCCATAAACAGATGCCAGACGGCTGAATGCGCATTTACCATAAGAAAAGGTAATAAACTTGGTCATAATTCCAGTGAGGTTTTCACAGTTATCATTAACAAATTAAGCTGGAAGCTCGGCCAGTAGAAGACGGTCCAAGAGAAAGTGACAAAAGCAATGCCGCCAATATCCAATATCTGGCCAATGACTGATATCTGCGTATGGGCCAAGAAGAACTGACGATTAGACACGCAAAAACAAAGCGATAAGACAAGTGAATGCGGAAGACAAAACGATAAATGAAAATTATTCATAGTCCCCAAAGATACAGCAGAAATACTAGTATTAAAATTTCTATAAATTAAATCAAAGAAGAAAATTTATTGCCATTTATGCATAGCAAGAAGCCAGATTCAAAGCTCTTAAAAGCCAAAAACACAACAAAGACCCATTAGAAATGTGAAAGTTTTACTTTTCCTTTTCTGCGTTCAACTAATGAACTGTCTCCGACTAAGGTTTTGTGACAAGAGCTCAAGAAGCACTCTTAATGAGCCAACTAAAGTGGCCGATAATAAATTTTGACTACAGACTGCGGAAGAGCTGAGCCAAAAACTAGCGGAAGATCCTCCAAATGATCTCATTATAACTAAAAACTAATGAAAACTGAGTATTATAATTATGTCCATTTATAAAATGTATATGATAATAAAGCAATCAATCAGCAAATTATAGAACTGTGAATTTTGTCTTGCCTGTTGTGACGTTAACACAGTGTTAGCCCTAACAGCGCACGTTTGCAGCCCGTAAATAAAACTACAGTAATTAAAGTTTATAAAGTGCACAGTTTGAGACCCACTTAAAATGCACTATGTGCATTAGTTGTATTTCCCGCACTATATATTTTTATTAACTAGTTTTATTTATAACATTTTTACGACACACTTTTCACTCTCGCACTGCGACCTTTGACTGAAAACAATTTGTTGTCCTGCAAACTGCATTTGTTTTTGTTTGTGTCGCGTTTCCAAGGCAACGACAACCAATTGAATTGAATTCAACCACCCAAAACAGTTCTCGACCAACTGAAACTGGAAGTCCCCGCGATAAAGTCCAACTATAGCGAATGGCAACCCTTAAAAGTGGCGGAAATTCACCCTTGCATAGTCAATGCCATACATTGGGGCTGGTCAACGTGGCGTATGCGTTACGTATGTGTTAAACAAGCGTAAACAAATAAGCAAAGGGGGAAAGCTCACCAAACTTGCATGTACCCTGTGCTGTGTAGATTATATTAAAGTAAATGAAAGATGTATCTCGACTTCAATATCGATTCTGATCCAAAATATATGATCTTTATGCGGTCTGAGAAGCCTACTTTCATCAATTTTAACAATCCTATTATACCCTCCACAAGGGTATTAAACGAGAGGGTTAGGGAGCTGGGGTAACGGGTCTTGGGTCGATAGTTTTTCCTAATGCTGCCCACTTAGGTGAGAGGGCTTGTGCCTATTTGCATAAAGAGTCCAGCTGTCAGTCTGTCTGTCTGCCTCCCTCTCCCTTTCTTATTCTCTCTCTCTCTCTCTCTGCTTGTCTCTCTTTCCGTCCAGCTGTCCAAAGCTTCCTTTGTGCGAATTTGTAAAGTGCGTGCTTTGTATTGGTCGTGTGTTTGTCTGTGTTTGTGTTATGTGTTTATCGTTTGCTTTCCTTCGCCATCTCTTCTTTATTCTTTGGTCGCCTCTTCTGTTTGCATTTTCATTTTCGCCTAGTTTAAGGCAAATTCAATTTGCTAAATTGATGCATAGTCGTTCAGACTGTTAAATCAAACTGAGTGCTTACAGTGGGACAAGCCTACAAGGAACTTATGACAGATCACCATAAGCACTGCAACTAAAAAGCTTAACAAAAAATAGTTACAACATTTATTGAAAGCATTAGTGATTTTCTTTGTAACAGGCTTTACTCTGACCCACTGTGTACACATTATATATTTCGGGGGCCTATGATAAATAATATTCTACTATCAAATTTCATAACTCTAGCCATAAAAAAATCTAATCGATTTGGAAATTATTGGGCAATAATTAAAGTTATCTGTTATTTGGCAGGTTTCACTGTATTTACATTTAATTTATCTGCACTGATAAAAGCGCAGCACGTTAGTCATTTCGGCTGACTTTATCACAAACTCAGCTACTAATTACTCATACCTGTAGTTTATTACTACACACAGACACACAAACTTAGAACTGTCGAAAATAGTCAAAGCAAACTGACGAAGCTTTTTTCGTTGCTGCTGCTGCAATGCAAAAAAATCTGCACATGTACTTAGAACACATACACACACACATATGCATATTAACTGCATTCCAACTGCTGGAACAACATTCACACATACAGCGGCTGGAAAAGAACCGCAACAAATGCGAGTAGAAGAAACTAATGCGAAGGGGGAGGGAGAGGAGAGAGCGCATAAAGCACAGAGGCGTATAATTAGCGTGCAGCATTGGCAAAAGCTCCGCGACTTAGAATATAACACAAGCTCACACATAAGCAACGGTAGCATATGCCTCGTTTAACCGTAAGATGATCCGTAGTAGCTGCAAAATTGTAGGCCCAACATTGCTTGCCAACAATTAGCCATTGGTCAAAGGCAGCCACAGCCGCAGCGACTGCGCCAGAGGTCAGTTCTGAGGCCAAAAACAACAAAACAGAACATCCGATAAAATACAGCAAAAAACGTCAAAGCTAAGCAGTTTACAGTTAAAGCACAGTGCAAAAGCAAAAAAAAAAAAAATACAAGCAAAAGCCTCATTTCATTTAATTACCATTAAGACAAGTCACAGATATGTGTGCGTCTGTGTGTGTGTGGAAGACATTTACCATATATAATCCACAAACTATGTAGAAAATATCACACACACATACACTCAGAGGCATACACGAAAGCACAACACACAAACAAACGCATACACGCTCAAGGCGCTCAAATTGGAAGGCTTGGCAGGCAGGCAGCGCAGCCTGTTCTTGGTGAAATTTTTGCAGATGATGCTGCTGCTGCTGTTGTTGTTGCTGTAACTATTTATATGTGTGGGCTTAAGTGGTTTGGCTAGATTCTTGGCTAATTTCTTGTTGTTGCTTGTGGGCGTTTCACTTTTGCCAGCCACTTTCGTTTCACTTTACACTACAACGCACCTTCAATAATTTGCCAAAATTGTGTTTACATCGATTATTGCACATAATTTTTATATGATTTTTCTAGCACAAAGAACACAAATAACGGCAACATAAAATACATAGACAAGAGCTTTTAGCGCGCGCGCAGCTCTCAGTAGTAACAAAAACGGACGCGAGTGTGAGGGAGAAGAGCGTTGAGAGCGCCGCACTAATAAACGAAACGTCTATCTCCACGAACGACTGCAAAGCAACTGACAAGCCGAGTCGCTGCCGATGTGTCGTTTGGGCAGACTTCGACGACGCTACTACGAACGCCAGCGTCGACTGCAACTTCATTTCAATAGCGCAAGCAGCCGTCTGCGTCTGCGTCCGCATCTGCGGCTGCAACTCTTGCTGCTACTGCGTGTCTTGGTCTTTTAGTCTCGCGCGCCGTTTCGCATTCTTGTGCATTGCGCTGCATTTTGTTCTGATTCTTATAAGATTCTGCTTGTGCGCTGCATTTCTCCACAAGTATGCGACGGCGGCGTTGGCGTCGGCGCTGCGCTTGTCGTGCGACCCACAAATGCAGCGCCCAGTGGCGGATGCAAGTTGCAGGCAAGCTCAGTTGCAGTCGATTAAACAGCGCATGTTCTTTGTGGCATGCGCACAACACCACACAACTAGCGTTCATTGGCATTTGAAATGAGCGGCGCTTTAATTAGCTACATACAAATTTTAATTAAGTTGCTGTTGAGCCCTTTAATTGATTTCGAGGGTGTTCAACACATCAAAAGCTTTTGTTGTTTCCTCAATGTCTCACTTCAACACTCAATCAATGTGTTGTCTTTGCAGAGGTCTGTCTTTCCAATTGGAATGCCTGCACAACTAACATAAATCGTAAATCCCATTAGAGACGCGCACGGGAAACGAGTTTTTTCGGTTTGTGACGAAAGCGAACACCAAAAAACCCCTTAAACACACAAACACACACACACGCTAAGACAAAACAAATAAGAGATATAACACAAAAAATTCAATACCAGTTCGAGTCTCAAGTCGGCGCAAGTTCTTGCCAAGTTCAACCATCACACACACATACTCTCTCACACAAAAGAGAGACGGAACAAAAACAAAACACACAACTACAAAACTACACAAAGCAAACACAAAAAGTAAATTTATATATTTTGGTTTTTGCTTTTGCTTTTGTGTTTACGTTTTGTTTGCTGAGCTTTGTGGTGCGAGCGAGATATCAAGCTTGCCTTTTTTTCAGGGTGACCGTACAACCGCTCTAGCGCTGTTAAACTCATAATGGCGGCTAAAATATTGAAATGCATTTAACAGTTCGCTCCTTATCAGCGACATCAAACTGTGTTAATATGACAACAACAACTTCAAATACATTGCCACAAATTGTGGAATTCGCCGATAAAAAATAAAACGAGAGACAATGCCAAAAATTTCGCAAGCCCAAAAAAAAAACCAACTGCATACGACGACCCGTAAACCTGGTTTTCATTTTCATTCAATTCAATGCGCAAAAAAAATGAAGCAAACAACAACAATCCAAACATGGAGCTGACATCCACTACAACGAGCAACAGGTAGTGGTGAGTGGAGGTGAGGAGAGAGCAGTGGAGGAAGGCAACAGCATCTTCTGCGTCTCCGTCTATTTATGAGCCAAGCCCATGTGGCAAGCGGCAGTTTTTGTTGTTTGTTGTTTTTGCGACAACAAACCGCACTTGTTGCTGGAAACTCTGCGTCGCGACTCGTCTGTAATTTGCATTAAGTGTCTGCCACTTGTAGGCGCTTCACAGTTTGTGGGCCAACAGTGCCACGCCTCCCCACAGCTCGCGAAAGACAATGCACATTAATCACAGGTCTCAACATCCCAACCACATGTGCTGTTCACTCTCCAACCACTAATGTAAAGCTTTAATTACCGTTACAATTGGGCTGACGAAATCAGAGAAGCACATATTTAGAGCTTTCCCCCACCTCCTTCTACCTACAGACACTTGCAATTTGCTGCTGCTTCATGCACTCTCCTTCGCTCTCGCTCTCAATAACAGCAGATCGCATTTCACACGCTGTTATGTAACATTTCGACGAGCAAATACTCTGTCCACAAACTGTTATAATTTTACAGTCGTTAAATTTGAGTTATTTTTAGTGAATCTCTTTTGATATGCCCTTAAATTGAGTTACTTAATTTATTTAATTATTTTTGTTAAGTATTTTGATGACATTTTTTTTATTTATTTACTTTGCTGTAAGAGCATACAACTTTCGCTGTTCTGAACCAACTTTTTTGGCTAATTGTACAACTCATTTGGCATCGCTGTCATCGTCACAGCGTCTGCGATTTAGGGCGCTGCGCTCAGCAGCTGAAATTGTAGCGATTTTCTAGTGACTTTCCAAATTTCGCCTGCAATTCGCCAAAACAAAAACACAAATAAAAATTCATAAAAACAAAAAAGTGAACAACTTTTCACTATATGAAGCGACCTTGCTCCGGGGCTGTTTATGATCAATGTAAACGTGATTTGGGTTCAATTAGCAACCTGAATTTGCCACGTATTTAGCTGCAAGCATTCGCTGCTCGATTTGTCGCTGATTCGTGATTAATCGGGTGAAATAAATGGGTTAAATCAATAGTGAAGAAAGTTATAGTACTCGTGATTTTGTAGCACTTGTGAAAAAGAAGAAGGAACGAACGAAAACGAGTTGATCGACTGCTAAAAGCCCAGCGTAGACATTCGTAGATATTCGTTAGACTAAACCGACTTAAAGCAGTAATTTTTTCAAACCTTCTTCAAATTACTATTTTAGTTTTACACCTGAATCATCATCGATTTGAAATGACCTCATAGCTTCAATTAACACGTTGAATGAACTCTTCTGGGCCAGTTTTTTGTGGAATCTTCAGTCTTCGGGCGCCCACACGAGCTCTGAGTTGCCAAAATTTTATAGCATTGAACTATATAGAATGCTACGAACATGTTTAAGCGTGTCGCGGATGGCAGTGGTAGTACAATGAGAAATCATTGTCACACGATATGCGCGAAAAATGCCAAATGCATAACAATGAGAGGAGTTTCACAAATAAATTGGCAAGAAATGAGAATAACAACTGGGTTGATCATTATGATGATGATAATGCTCATGAAACATTGATATAGTACGTGATCAGCTGGCAATCGATTTACGATTACCAATTGTCGATTACCGATTAGTTATAGCCTTTTGAAGTCATACACAATTCAGAGGCTCAGAAATGTCACCAACTCAATAGTTTAAATTTTAAAGCGAACAATGACGTGTTTCATTTTCCACAAATACTTATAAATATATAGATTTCTATATGTATATTTCCAGGTAAAAACTGCTGATGTGAAATGTTTAAAACATTCAGACAAAGTTCAACGAAATGCAATTGCAATCAAATAAATAAAAAACTAAATTTGTTCAGAGCGAAACGAACACGTGAACAACTGGTAAATGGACTTTTCTGTAGCACTGTGAGTAGCGTTTCTTGACCGGTTTATTAAGCATTCCATTTCGGCCAGCGTGGACCACTTGACTTGGCTTTCTTCGCTGAGTCACAGCCACAGGAATGCCCCAAGAGCGTAAAAAGCACACACGATGGACTGAAATGTGTCAGCTGCTTGCAGCCTCCAAAGTCTTGGGGGGAGAGGGGACAGAACACTATCAAATCAATTGGAATGGGCGGGAAAAACCCTTGAGCACAGCGAGTTCTGAAAGTATTGGCTAAAAACAGTAATTTAAGCTTAAATAAAATTACTTAAAAATATAAGCCGTGTTTTTTGTAAATCGATGTCATGCTGCTTTTAGAACACACTGTAACTTTTTGTGTGACGCATATTATTATTTAGTATTTCCGATTTTATTTAGTTATGCAAACCACAATTCTTTTAAATAACACCATTCTATGACAGGTAATGCTACTTCAAAGCTTTAGGGTTTTGTATTAATATATTAAAAATTTAGTCTTTTTCTAAGAACAAAGTAAATGGGAGTTGGTCTATTATATAACTGTCAATTTGGAGAGTTAAATGGCTCAGTTCTTTTAAGATTAGGCTATTTTCTAGATAAGAGATTTAATGATCAACTTTTTATACAAAAATGTAAATATTTCTATTGAACACTTTGTAATCTTATGAAATTCTGATAACTATAACTAAATTATATGACAAAGTATCTTTTGTTGTAAGTTTAATTTATTACACTTCTAAATATAAAAGATAACACAGGTTGTTACCTAATATCTTTCACAAGCGAAATATTCACTTGTTTTTGCTAAGAAACTTAGACTATCTAGAAACTTTTGACTTACTAACTTTAATCTTAAGTTTGGTATACGAGTACGTGCAGTTTTGCAACTTTAGCTGACGTATTCGGCGAAAAATGCCGTCATAATTTTATTTTCAGTACAGAAAACTGCATTTTTAACTAAGAACTTTTTGTCAGAGTGTAGATGGGCGTTACTTGTATATCGTTTAGCATAAGATCAGTTTGGAAATCAAATTCAAATTCAAAATCTAACAAATTGGTAGTTGAGTCAAATCGAAACTGTCAGCACACCCACCTGAAAATTATGTGTTTGTATCTCTGAGAAACAATACAAAAAAATCTACAATTAGACGAGTCTTTGAACAAGTTGGAACACCCACGTCAAAATCAGTTTCAAAATCGTTATGCAAATCATGAGCATAAAGAAACTGAGCTCAAAACTTATTCGCAAATGAAAACTGAAAATGGAAAGTGTTGAGTTGAGTTGAGTAAATTATTACTGGATGTCGTACTACTTCTACTACTATCGTATTTATGTATATAATTAGCTCTACATAACTATATCATTATGCTTAATTTGCGAACGTGATAAAAGACAAGTGAAGACTGAAATGTGAAGACTCTGGACTGAAAACGGAAGCCCAACTCAAAATGTCTTTGCACAGCTGAGTTACATTGACATTAGCAGACACCAGCTGGAGGCCAGTTAAAGTTAACTATATAGTGGACTATGGCGGACTTACGTCAATGGGTTATGCATCCAATTCCACTCCCATTCCATTCCATCTGTACACATCTAGTCGTGCATTTATCATTATGTTTAACAAGACAGGAAGAAATTGTTGCTCGGAGTGTGCAAATTGTTTAGTACACTAGGCTACAAAGCAGCGGAAAGGCAAACATATTTTAAAACTCATGCATTTGTTTATTTATTGCTGTTTTATTACTGATCCAATACATTTACCTTAATGTCTGCTTAAACTCCCTTCTTTTTAATTATCTATTAATAAAAAATTTTTCAATATCATTTGTAAATTAAGTGCATAAGCTTTTTAATAGTGCACAGTAACACAATTTAATAGTTTTGAAACAGAAATTACTAATTTTTATTAAAGTAAATTTTATTTTCGAGCAAAAACTGCAGCATGAAACCTCTTTTAGACTGCATCCATATTTTGTATTACAGTGTACCATAAATTTTGCAAAAAGTCCCACTGTAAATTACTTATGACAACTGGCAAAAAGGCAGACAAGAGGCGTGGCAAAAAAGGAGGAGTATTATCAGGTACAAATACAGGTGTGAACACGCTGCTCGAAAGCGAAGGGACCGTATTACAAATATAACAGATACGATTCGGTCCACAATCTGCCACTGATCACAGAAAGCTGAACGAGCGAAAAGAGTAACATGAGCGGGAGAGAGACAGAGAGGGGATGGTGAGACGGAGAGCACAGCCCAACCTTTATTTGTCTTTAGCAGCTTTCTAACGGCAATAAAATTGCGAAAGAAGGGCACAAGAAGCAAAACAAACAAAACCAATAAATCAAGCAAGTTCGTTTTCGTTGTTTTTGGTGTTATTCCTTTTCACACTCACACACATACATATGCACACGCTGACGTGTGTGTGTTTGTGTACATGCACTTGGGTATATAACTGTAAACTGGGGATTACTCAAATATCAGTGCGTAATAAATGTCTTTAGCTGAGATTATTATTAATAGAGAATCACACATCTGAAAAACAAATACAATTTGCATGATTCACAGACATTTTCTCTGTGATACGACACAAAGTCAAAGCAAAGAAGGAACGAAATAAGTTGATAAAAAGCGTAATAAAGGAAATACGTATAATAAATATTATTCCGGGAATACTTCTGGCTGATAAACCGTAGCGCATTTATCAGTTCAATGCATTAAATACAACAAAAACAGCTAAACAAAAGCAACAAAAGCATGCAGTCCAGACTGTCGACTGTGAGAGACCCTGTACAAGTCAAACATGGGTATACTTACATTTTGGCGCTATTTTAAATTTTCTCTAAACACTTCACTGTAGCTGCTGATAATCCAATTTTATGCAGCGTTTTATATATTATGTAAAACACTTTAAATGCGCTGATTTCTTTGTTGTGGTTATTATATATGCCGAATTTCGCTTGCACTTTCCAAAAAGCCGGCAGAGTTGTCACCACGACACCACAAGCCAACAGCAGTTGCGGCTGCCGCTACGGCGCACTTGCCACATTTTGTGGCGCACCGCAACACTGACACACACACACACACACTCTTACTTTTTGTTTTGCGGCAATTCTTGTGTTTAATTGCTGGCGCAACACAAGCGATCGATCAAACAAACAACAAACGCGTCTTGCACAATGACAATTACTGTCGATAACAACAAAAGGCAAAATTGAAACCAAAACCAAATACACCACTACGAATTAGAAGACGAAGACGCAGACGCAGACGATTCCCAGCCGCGTTTTGCTGCCTTTATTGCTTTCTTACGTTCACACGTTCGCGGGTACAACAAGACTGAAAACCTAAAAGCTTGAGCTGTTAGCAGCAGCCAGCGGCGACACAGTGTGAGCTGCCCGAAGCTCGCGCTCTATTTTATTAAAGCTTTTAAACGCCGAGGAGGTCAGAGCGCACGAAGGCGCCAACGTATGCTAGTGTGTGTGTGTGGATTGTGTAAAGTGGAATGTATTGCATAAGGAAATGGGCCACAAACACAGGCAGCTGTCAATTGTGTCGTGAAGCTTTTATTGAAACGTTCTCTGTTGCCGAGGGTCAGTGCGCAGGCAGCTTAAGAGTGCGTACAGCGAAGGCGACGTCGGCAGAGAAAGCACTGTGGGCATTTCACGTGTTATTTCGGATGAAAACTTGGGATAAAACTTGACACTTAAAGCAATGCGCACCCAACTTAACTTTAATAATCAAAAATTAAATTTAGTCGATATTTCACATTGTCATTGGCACGTGGAATTTGACTGCTTACAACTTTGTATCAAAATATGGATAACGTGAGAAATCATTACATCGAATTTTCCAAATCAAAATAATTCTTTTAATATGATTTCAGGCATTGAAAGCTAAAGTTGATACCTGTTATCGTACGGCGGAGGACTTTGCGCGTTTGTATTACAACTCCGTGGACACTCGTCGTCATGTAAGTGACCAAAAATAAAAGTCGACAAAGTTTAATATTTTTGAAACTTCTGCAGCTAATGGGTCGCTTCTATTCGGAAAACGCTGTCTTCAGCTGGAACGGCAATGGCGTTACAGGCCGCGAAAACATAGCGCACAGTTTTCTGGAACTCAACACTTCCACTCACCAAATTTTGAACGTCGATGCTCAGCCCCTTTCGGACGATATCGTGGGAGCTCAAACGACCTATATGATCTTGGTCAGTGGCACAGTTAAATTTCATGGAAAATCTACCAAGAATTTTCAGCAGACCTTTATGATCACAGCCGAAAATAATATATGGAAAATCGTATCGGATTGCTATAGACTGCAGCAGGCAATATATGAATAATATTTAAATAGTTATACTATGCTACTACTTTGTTACTACCAAATAAAGCACTTGTCTAGGGCTTATTGCTCTTAACGGTAAATGACACACGCACTGGATGTGACCAATTTTGGCCAAGACGCGCAAAAAACTTGACTCGTCGCAATCAAGAATTCAAAACTCGTTATGGCCATAGATTTACTTACCTGCAAAGTCTTTCCCCCCACTCGCACTCTCTCCAGGTGTCTGCTAGTTAAGCGACTGTTTGTTTTTTATCGCCTAGAGCAGAAACAAGAAATGCTGCGGACATTAGAAAGTAAAGTTAAGTAAAGTAAAGCAAAAAAAAACGCTTAAAGATGTTCAATGAAATGGCTCTGATGATTGCCCCTTCTCGTCTTACCTTTCTGACCACATGTGGCCAGTTGAAAATTGGCCAAAAGTGAGCGTTTTACTTGTTGCCCAATTTGTGTGTTGTCCAAGTCTGGACAGGAAGGAAGAGCCAGCTGCAAGAGGATCGCTCCATAACAAGATGATGGGAAAGTGCTGCGCACCGAGAGAGAATACTAAATAGAATGACAGTGAAAATGGGGAAAACTCGGTGCGTCACTTCCTGTGGAAAATTGATAAACTAAACCAGTTTGTTGCGTGTCCAAAAAGTTAAGCTAATTTCAGAAAAACTGTGTCGGTTTTTAAATGAGTAATTAAGTTAGCCATTAAGTAGTTCAAATATGGGGAAAACTTACGGGTGTGAAAAGAAAATCTTTGGATTAAAATATAGATCATTTTAGACAAACTTTTACTAAGTTTACATGTTACTACTGTTGGTAAATTATAGCTACTTTTAGCTTTAATATGAAAACAAATGTTAGATGCTAAATTAAGTTCTTCTTTAGCCGTTTCTAGCTATGCTTCTTCATCACTACTAACTATAATAAGTAATTACAGTTGTAGTTGCTCTTATCTCATACTCACACATTAAGTAAGCTTTAATAATTCAGTCACTTTTTATGGTATGCTTAATTGTATATGTAGTATATATATTTTATTCATAATCCGCTTTATACACATACTCGTTTTGTTTTCCAACTTTTGCTCAATTTGTTAGTCAATTTTTATGTAAACACGCTACTTATTTTTAGTTCTTTTTTTTTTTGTGATTAGTATCTTAATTTGGATTAAAATTTTAAGTTGTTAACCGCCACACATGCTCTCTCATTAATCTTTGTTAGTAAAATAGTTAATTTTTTGTATTTTTCTTGGAAAACTGTGCCGTTTTCCATTATCACTCTACGTTCAATATCAAATATTGGTGCGAGAAAAGGGTGCAAAATTGTAAGTACTTGTAAGGCGGGGTTTCTTTCCCCGTCTTACATGTTCAAGTTTGTAGTTTGTAAGTTTAATAATTGAATTGTTAAGTTTAAGTTTGGATTGTGTAGTTTATAAGTTTAATGGAATGATTACATTTAAGTTTGTAGTTTATAAGGGCAATAATGAATTGTTACGTTTAAGTTAGAATCATCTGAATTAGTTTTAATTAGTTGTCGATAGGAGCGTAGGGATGCTGGCAGCGCCCTCTGTCGAGAGCGCGGGGAGCGGTCGGATGCAACCCTGCACGAAAGCTCTGTGGTGAGAAGAGAGCTTTCGTGGTGGAGTTGTATCAGGACAGCTTCCGCGCTGCTCGATCGAGAGTGCTGCCAGCACTTTGCGATCGAGAGCCGAAGAGAACGGACGTGAACAACAAGGAAAAGGCAGGAGATAACTGTAAGTACTAAAACAGTTAGGGCCAGTGCGACACAGAGAACAAACGGAGAATAAAGAGACAAGAAAGAAAGACCAAACGGCGTGTTGTTTCTCGCGAATTAAGTCTCATCCACCATATCCCTACTCCCACTCAATTCCGTTTCGTTGGAGAATAGTCGCGACTCTACGGCGCCCCTAGAGTCGCACTCACTTCTCACGAATCAACGCCGTCTTTCGCTGAGAACCATCGCGGCCTCTTGGTACCCTTGAGCCACGATTGGAAACTCGCAAGACGTTCTCTCACCCTGTATCCTACGACTCGCTGAGATCAACGGCGGCGCTCCCCGTTTAGATCTCGCGTTCGCATCGTCCCAATCCTATCAGCGCTCCTCGCCTGGGAACAGCGGCGGCCGCCAGAGTACCTCGGCGCCCCGTTTTGATCTCGCGGAGCGGCGCGTGGCACGGCTGAGAACAACGGCGGCGCTCCCCGTTTAGATCTCGCGTCTCGCCTCCCCCCCCTCCTTACGCAGTGCTCTCTCGCATGAGAACAGCGCTGGCTGCCAGAGCACCTCGGCGCCACGCTTCGATCTCGCAGAGCATCGCATTGGCTCGCTGAGAACGACGGCAGCGTCCCTGCCTCGATCTCGCGTCCCGCTCCCCCCCCTTTTCTCATACCAACACCCACCCCCAGACCGACCGTTATTCCCCGTCTGCAGCGTCTCCGCGAATGTTACAAATTTCTTGTAAGATTCGAGCCCTGGGCAGACTGAGATTTGTACCCCGGCTAGAACGCTTCTTTACAAGTGGCGCCCGAGCAGGGACCCTGGAGACGTAGGGGAGTGCTGCACCATTGCGAATTAAAACCCGCGAGTGCGCACTAACACTGGTCTGGGAGTTGGTGGTCGACTACCAGATTGCCTGCACGATCTGGTGATCTATGAGGAGGTAGAAAAGTTTGGATTTTTTTTTTGTCTGTAAGGAAAAATTTCGCGTTTTTCCTGACACGTGGCCGTCAGACGCGTACAGGTCGAGTGGTGTGCTAAAGAAAAAAAAAAAAAAGGAACATTAAAAAACACGCGCGCGGTGGCATAGCCCAATATACCCGACGATACCCTAGCTCTGGTGATATAGCGGCACACGCAAAACGGGAAAAGTGCGCGCTCAAAACCAGCAGCTAGGCGAGGGGTATATAAAACGGGCGGGGAAACATTTGTCGCACTTTCGACGCGCGCCGGTACCTGCTAGTGCAGACGCGCCAAGCATTGGCGGAATTTGGCATAGCGACAAACGCCGATTAGACAAAGCGCGCGCGACGTCAAGCCAACGGTTCGGTGGCGAGCGCGGCGACCCGTCCCCGCAAAAAGGGAACAGCGAGAATCGGGAATCAAGTGCATGCGTGTGACGTCACAGACGCGTGCCCGCTCACACACACATACATGCGTTTTGGTGGTGGGTTTGGCAGAGCACGAGTGTGAAAACGGTAACAAGTGCGTGACGTCACGACGCGCAGCGATAAATAGAAACTACAGTGGGCCGTAGGCCACGAAAAGCGAACGAAAATTACAGTGGGCCAAGGGCCGTGTAAAAGTGAACAAAAGTTACAGTGGGCCAAAGGCCATACGGAAGTGGACAAAAAAAAAAAAAAAAAAAAGCAAAGCGAACAAAAATTGCAGTGGGCCAAAGGCCGCAAAAAAGCGAATAAAAACTACAGTGGGCCAAAGGCCGTAGAAAAGTGGACAGAAATTACAGTGGGCCAAAGGCCGTAGAAAAGTGGACAAAAATTACAGTGGGCCACGGGCCGTATAAAAGTGGACAAATACTACAGTGGGAAAGTCTGACAGAGGAAAAAAAAAAAGTAAAGTACAGTGGGCCGGAGGCCCGATAGACAAAAAAAAAAAAAAAAAATAAAATTTTTTTTTTTTTTTTTTTGCCTTTGGAATTTGTTTTCCAAAGTCTGGTTCCGGTGCAATAAGAAGCGGGAGTGAAAATTCATTGAGGAATTCTCGCCGGATTGTCCTCAAGGAACTCACCGAGGAGTTCATCGAGGAACTCAGCGAGGAATCGCATAGTGTCGTCAAGGAGTTCAGCGAGGAATTTTCGACCGATTTCCTCAAGGAATTCGACGACGACGTCAGGAGTCAAGAAGGGAAAAATAATAGGAATTCCCTCTTTGGTGTCATTTTCAAGCGAAACCAGACATCCCGACCGAGATGGAACCAGGTGAGTCTCTCGAGATAACGTTGGGGGTACGATGGGTATATTACCGTCGCAAGGAGGAGTTAATGGCGATTGCCCAGGAATTCGGCCTCGACAGGGAGGGCCGAGTAGAGGAGTTAAGAAAGCGAGTGGCGTCGTTCATACAAGGCGGGGGCCACAGTAGGGAAGCCCGGAACAGACTCGCCGAGCTAGAGGCCCAATACGGGAAGCTCGTCGAACCCCCCACTGGTGAATTCGGCGGACGGCCGTTTCAAAAGTCCGAGCCGGACTTACGTAGGCCCCACCTGTATGAACAGCCCTCGCCAGCGTCGTGGAAACCACCACCGACGGTACGAAAGTGTCCGCCCGAGATACGGGTGGAAGAAGCGCCAATGATGGCATGCACACACGACGAAGAGGCACGGACACAAAGAGGAGTGGCTGACCAGGTGCGCAAATGGGGAGTCAGGTACGGCGGCCAAGAGGATCCGCTGGGATTTTTAGAAATCCTGGAGCAGCGGGCCGCGACGTACAGGATTGACATGGACCACATGCCCGCGGCCATGAGCGAAGTGATGGTCGACCAGGCAGCGAGCTGGTTTCTGACAAGCGGACTGTGGAACGCGTCGTGGTCAGCGTTCCGGACAGAGTTCCTAGATTTCTTCCTGCCCCCCATTATTTCGAGCGCCTGGAGGACCAGATACGCTCACACCGGCAGAGACACGGCGAAAAGTTCAAGGAATACCTGCTGAACTTACGAGTGCTAATGAGGCGCGCAGGGTACAGCGCGGCACAGGAATTGTATCGAGTATATGAGAACGCGGCCCCGGACTATCGGCTGCACGTGCGCAGGCACGACTTCGCAACATTGGCGCAGCTGACACAGATGGCCACCGAGTTCGAAAGCCTCCGCGAGCAGGATGCGGAATATTCTCGCGCAATGGCGAGAGGCAAGGATGAGCCAGCATTCGCAGGGGCGAGGGCAAGGCCACCAAACCCGTTTCGGCCCGAGACGGGGGACCGCGAACGGCAAGTCAGTCGACAGCAGCACGTCCAGCCGCGGCCCAGCTCGCGCCACCGCAAGGGGGAACAGTGCAAAGCAGTGGCGGCTTCGACCCACGACGGGCATGCCATAGGTGCGGGCAGAGCGGTCACTTCGCCCGAGAGTGTCCCAATGCGCAGGTACTGTTTTGTCGGCTTTGTGGGAAGCAAGGTCGAAATAGCAAAGAATGCTGCGAGCGGCCGATGTCGGGAAACGACCTGAGGCGCCCCTCAAGCCAGGAGGAGGCCCGCGCCGCGAACCCCAGCTCCAGGCAATAAGAGCACCAATGGTGGTAAAAGGAGGGAAGATCGTGGCGCGAGTGACGATCGGCGGCCACGAGACGACGGCCACAGTCGACACCGGAGCAACGCGCAGCTTCGTAAGCGAGGAGTGGCTACGGAAGCAGAATGTCAAAGGCGAGAGGCTCCCGGTGGAGGCGAAGGTACGATTGGCGGATGGGTCTTCCGTGGTGCTAAAGAAGGCACTCCTGGTGGACATCAGCCTTGGAGGGAAGACGGTGAAGACGGTGGTGCTGGGCATGCCCACCATGCTCGACAATGTCATCCTGGGGATGGACTTTTTGTGTGGCATGGGCACCACGATCCGTGTCGGGCTCGCGCAGCTGTCCATGGAGTTGGTCGCAAACGACGGCGCAAACCATCCGAAAGGGTGAGGACACCACCATCGACAGCCACGCCGACCGAAGGGGAGGCGAAGCCGCAACGACGAGGGAAGAGAAGGGGGAGCCGAGATGGTCAAGACGACTCACCAGGTGAAGCAGGTGAGAAACCAGCGGGTGAGTCGATACTGGAAACGAGAGGCGAAGCAATCAGGGCGCCAGGGGCCAGCGCTGAGGCCACCCCGGGAGCGCGGTTGATGGAAGAGGAAGAGGGAATGAAGAAGTCCCAGGCCGAGGACGCGGAATGGCCGCCCGACCTCGAGCCCGAGGTGAGTGAGTTCTTGGAGAGAGAGTTGAGGTTGTTCGAGGGATTGTCGGGGGTCTCACACATCGCGGAACACAGCATCCGGATGAGAGACACCAAGCCTTTGAAGCAACGCTACTTTCCAAAGAACCCGGCGATGCAGAAGGTGATTGACGAGCAGGTAGATGAGCTCATCCGAGCAGGTGCCATAGAGAAGTCGCGCAGTCCACACAGCGCTCCGATAGTCTTGGTAAGGAAAAAAGACTGGGGAGTGGCGGATGTGCGTGGACTACCGACAGCTCAATGCGCACTCCATACCGGATGCTTATCCAGTTCCTCGGATAAATCACATCCTTGAGAGGCTGCACCACGCCAAATACATATCGACGCTGGACTTGAAGCAAGGATACTGGCAGATCCCGATGGCTGCGGATAGCCGTGAATGCACAGCTTTCACCGTGCCGGGGAGAGGATTGTTCCAATGGCGGGTGATGCCATTCGGCTTGCATTCAGCAGGAGCAACCTTCCAGCGAGCCTTGGACACGGTCATAGGTCCAGAGATGGAGCCGCACGCCTTCGCGTACCTGGACGACATCGTGGTGACAGGAGCCACGAAAGAGCAGCACGTGGCGAATCTGAAGGAGGTATTCCGACGGTTGCGGGCGGCCAACTTGAGGTTGAACAGGAAGAAATGTCGGTTCTTCCAGAAGAGGCTGGCGTACTTAGGTCATGTGGTAAGCGGTGAAGGTATCTGTACAGATCCCGACAAGGTCGATGCGATCCGGAACCTTCAAGCTCCCCACAACCTAAAGACGCTGCGCCAATGCCTAGGGATGGCATCGTGGTACAGGAGGTTCGTACCGAACTTCGCCACACTGGTCGAACCGATGACATCCCTCCTCAGAAAAGGCCAGAAGTGGGCCTGGGGAGAGGCACAGGAGAAGGCGTTGCAGGAGTTGAAGGAGAAGTTGACGACAGCCCCGGTGTTGGCGTGTCCCGACTTCTCAGCAAAATTTTCGCTGCAGACCGATGCGAGCGACTACGGCATAGGAGCCGTATTGACGCAGGTGATAGACGAGGATGAAAGAGTGGTAGCGTACGCCAGTCGGAAGTTGCTGGCGGCGGAAAGGAACTACTCAGCAACGGAGAAGGAGTGCCTAGCGATAGTGTGGGCCATCAGAAAGATGCAGTGCTATCTGGAGGGCTATCGCTTCGAAGTGGTGACGGATCACTTGGCACTCAAATGGCTGAACTCCATAGAAAGTCCATCCGGGAGGATAGCGAGATGGGCCTTGGAGTTACAGCAGTTCCAGTTCGACATAAGGTACCGTAAGGGTAAGTTGAACGCGGTGGCTGACGCACTTTCCCGGCAGCCCCTGGATTCGTGCCAGCAGATGGCTGCCGAGGACCCCGAGTGCGGCTGGATAACCAAGATGCGGGACCGGATAAGGGCCCAGCCAGAGAAGTTCCCAGATTATGTCGAAGAAAACGGGCAGTTGTACAGGAATCTGGGACAGAGAACGGACAACGAGGATTACATTCCCTGGAAGTTATGCGTGCCCAAGGACCAGAGGAGAAGGGTGCTAGCGGAGTGCCACGACGCCCCGACCGCAGGACACCAAGGGGTGAGGAAAACGGCATCGAGATTGGCACAGCGGTACTACTGGCCGGGTATGTTCCGAGAAGCAACCAGGTACGTTAAATGTTGCGAATGTTGCCAGAAATACAAGACGGAGCAGAGGAAGCCGGCGGGACAGTTGCTGACGCGACAGGTGGCGGAGCCGATGACCATCATATGCGCAGATTTCGTCGGGCCCCTCCCTCGCTCGAGACGCGGCAACACAATGCTGCTGGTCTTCCACGACGCTTTCTCTAAGTGGGTGGAATTGGTCCCACTCAAAAGGGCGACCGCAGCATTGTTACAGCAAGCGTTTCGCGAGAGGATATTGGGCCATTTCGGTGTACCGAAGACCTTCGTCTGCGATAATGGAGTTCAGTTTAAGAGCACGGCATTCAGGAAGTACATGGAGTCCCTTTGGGGTGACTCTGCAGTATACGGCTCCCTACTGTCCTCAGGAAAACCCCACGGAAAGGACAAACAGAACAGTGAAGACGATGATAGCGCAGTTCATCGAGGGACACCAGAGCTCGTGGGACGAACTGCTACCCGAAATAGCGCTCGCGGTCAACTCCAGCGTGGCGGACTCGACAGGATTCAGCGCATCGTTCCTCGTGCAGGGTAGAGAACCTCGCCTCCCGGCAGCGCTATACCACGAGGTAACGCCAGGATCGGCCACGAACCCAGTGAGTCCGCAGGATAAGGAGAGGAAGCTACGAGGAGTGTTCGAGATAGTGCGGAACAACCTACAGAAGGCATCGATGGACCAAGGAAGGCACTATAACCTCAGGAGAAGGGAATGGCGACCCACGGTTGGAGCAGAAGTCATGGTAAGGCAGCACCAACTGTCCAATGCAGCGGAAGGGTTTGCGGCCAAACTCGCCCCGAAGTACGATGGGCCCTACAGGGTGGCTAGCTTCATCTCCCCCAACATCGTGCGTCTCACTCGCGAAGGTGAACGCAAGAAGCGGGTGGCCAACTTAAGCGCACTGAAACCCTATTTCCAGGACCCCGAAGACAGTGACGAAACCTTGGATTCCCCTGCAGGCCGCGAGCTCGCCAGGGAAAAGGGCGAGTGACGCAGGCCCAGGAGGTCAAAGAGGGGGGTTTCTCGGTAGGCACGTAAAGTATAAGCAATAGAATAAGAACAGATTGTACAATTAGAAATAAGAACTTTGTAACGGATAGCATAAGTCAGCCTGACAGTCGCACTGGCAGGAAGGTAGCAGGTAGGGTAGGACTAGTAATATCCATTCTATTTCTCTCTTCCACAACCGCAGTGTACAGAAAAAAAAAACACGATGGACGAAGACTGCATTTGGGTCATCAGGCCGAGGGATATCGCGTTGGTCGCGGCGACGGTCCGACTTTTAAGGAAGGAGGTGGACGAAGGCGGAAGGCGTGACAAGAGGACCCGTTTCCGGGTGGTCAGCGGCGCACGAGCGTTCTCCGTCACGATTACGGCCCGAGGAGCCGTAACTGTGACTCTGGTGGGGGGGGGGGGTGTAAGGCGGGGTTTCTTTCCCCGTCTTACATGTTCAAGTTTGTAGTTTGTAAGTTTAATAATTGAATTGTTAAGTTTAAGTTTGGATTGTGTAGTTTATAAGTTTAATGGAATGATTACATTTAAGTTTGTAGTTTATAAGGGCAATAATGAATTGTTACGTTTAAGTTAGAATCATCTGAATTAGTTTTAATTAGTTGTCGATAGGAGCGTAGGGATGCTGGCAGCGCCCTCTGTCGAGAGCGCGGGGAGCGGTCGGATGCAACCCTGCACGAAAGCTCTGTGGTGAGAAGAGAGCTTTCGTGGTGGAGTTGTATCAGGACAGCTTCCGCGCTGCTCGATCGAGAGTGCTGCCAGCACTTTGCGATCGAGAGCCGAAGAGAACGGACGTGAACAACAAGGAAAGGCAGGAGATAACTGTAAGTACTAAAACAGTTAGGGCCAGTGCGACACAGAGAACAAACGGAGAATAAAGAGACAAGAAAGAAAGACCAAACGGCGTGTTGTTTCTCGCGAATTAAGTCTCATCCACCATATCCCTACTCCCACTCAATTCCGTTTCGTTGGAGAATAGTCGCGACTCTACGGCGCCCCTAGAGTCGCACTCACTTCTCACGAATCAACGCCGTCTTTCGCTGAGAACCATCGCGGCCTCTTGGTACCCTTGAGCCACGATTGGAAACTCGCAAGACGTTCTCTCACCCTGTATCCTACGACTCGCTGAGATCAACGGCGGCGCTCCCCGTTTAGATCTCGCGTTCGCATCGTCCCAATCCTATCAGCGCTCCTCGCCTGGGAACAGCGGCGGCCGCCAGAGTACCTCGGCGCCCCGTTTTGATCTCGCGGAGCGGCGCGTGGCACGGCTGAGAACAACGGCGGCGCTCCCCCGTTTAGATCTCGCGTCTCGCCTCCCCCCTCCTTACGCAGCGCTCTCTCGCATGAGAACAGCGCTGGCTGCCAGAGCACCTCGGCGCCACGCTTCGATCTCGCAGAGCATCGCATTGGCTCGCTGAGAACGACGGCAGCGTCCCTGCCTCGATCTCGCGTCCCGCCCCCCCCTTTCTCATACCAACACCCACCCCCAGACCGACCGTTATTCCCCGTCTGCAGCGTCTCCGCGAATGTTACAAATTTCTTGTAAGATTCGAGCCCTGGGCAGACTGAGATTTGTACCCCGGCTAGAACGCTTCTTTACATACTATTATTAATAAATGATAGCACAAGTGCTGCAAATATGGTGCACACGATTTGTCAAATCATACATATACAGTATATATAGTATGTATATATCTCAATCCTTTTTTTTTTAAATCTAAGTACAGTAAAAATTACTTAAAGCATTTCCACATTACAAATTGTTGATACGCGTTGGAAACAATCAAAACATTCCCTGATAAAAAATAACATTATTGATCCGCCCATTCAATTTAATATATATAAAATATATATGTAAGTTGTTGGTTTGTTTGTTTGTATATATAAATGTTGCTCATCTTTTATTTAAACAGAAATAGTGTATAACTTAAGCAAAGGCAAACAAAAACACGCTAATGTTGCATTCATAAGTTGTTTAGCTTTTTTTTTTTTTAGCTTTTTTCTTTGTTGAGATAGTTAATTATATATAATACAATAAAATAAATATTAAGCATAAAAGTAAAATAAAATTACAAATGTGATTTATTCATTTGACCAAAAAAACTAAATTTTTTCTCTTTTTTTAGAAGATAAGTGTGTGAGTTTGTGTACTACTCGAGTGTTGAGTATGTGTGTGTATTGTTGTGGGTTTGTGTGTATTTTTAACACTTAACAATATCGTGTTCTTGTTGTTTTGTTGCTCAATTCAATTTCACTAAACTAATATTTAACATTTCATTACTTTCCACACATTATGCACTTTGTTTCTTTTTTTCTTATTTTTTCTTTAACAACTTTTCGTCAGCAAAATAATCGTATCAAAGATCGTACTTTATACATATATCCGCATACGTTTCTATTACAAAATATATATATACTCGTATAATCATAGTTAAATATTCATTTCTCAAAACATTATCTCCTCTCAATCCCCTTAAGTGGAAATCGCATCGTTCAACAGCGCATTCAGCTCCCGAATATGTTGGGCCTTCGATCCGGTGGCCGTTGAGGCGCCACAGGCACGTCCGACATAGCTGTGGATCAAGAACATATACGCATATTAGTAACACTTCACATAAGATTTTAAAGTATTCATAAAGTCAGTAGTACACATAACATGAAGGCTAAATTTGATTTGGTTAGAGAACGTGCACTACTCTATATATATTTCTATAGTCAGATATATATAATTGATTGTTCAGTTTAGTTTAGTTTAGCACATTTATGACGTATGTTCAATGAAATGATAAAACTTAATGAGTTAAAAGCCAGCGCAAAGTATTAGTAACATCTTTAGCCAAATGAAAATTAGAGGGAAATAAAGTAGCGTAATTCAAAAACCATAAAAAGGGGCAATACAAAGGGGAATCCCCCTAATAAAGTAAGAGTAGATAGTAGAAGTAGATATGATAACACACCAAACCCAAAACTGGAGATAACCGTTTCATAATTTATTAAGAAGTGGCTTAAATAGTTTCCACACACATCTTCTAGTTATATTTATTATATAACCTAGAAACGATCTTTTCGAGGTATAAAGCGAATAAATGAATACTCTGTGGAGATTGTAGTGTATATGAGTAGTGTGTGTGTGTCTGTTTTAAGGTTTATATTGCTCTGTTTTATACGACAATTTGTGTGAGCAAACGAATCGGGTTTTTGATAGAACTCTTTTAGTATTGCTGTGGTAGTTGGGGTTACGTAATATCAAAAAACAAGACAGAAATAAAAAACGCGCGTGCTTTGAACAAAAAAGAAAAACAACAAAGAAAGAAAGTTATTCTCTGGCAAGCCAAAGTTTTTATACCCTTGCAGAGACCTGGGTAGTTCCTAACTTTAAGCTAAGCTTAACTGGTACTTGTACAAAATATTTAAATGCCTGTTTAATTCAGATAGCTTTATAATCGATAGTAATCCTAGTACAATATTGTTCCTATGGTTTCCATGTGATAAATTCGCCCGAATTATACAAAGATAATAATAAGTCAAATAAGGACTCTTTATGATCCGAGCGGACCTTACTCATCTTTTCTCAGCATAGATCTAAATCTGATCTTTTCTCAGCATAGATCTAAATCTGATTAATAAAAAGAAGTCGGACAAAGGCTTATCTTATACAGATTGACCTATTCGGGCAGATCCAGACCATATATGTTGTTTAAAGGGTTTTTAAACCTACTTGAAAGCATAACAAACTAAAAATACCCTCTGCAACGGGTTCAACAAACAAGACAAAGAAATTAGTTGCAATAAGATTAGAAAAGTTAGACAGTATTAGACAGAGAGTGGGAGAGAGAGGGGAAGTTGTGGGAGCGTTAAATGAAAGAACGAGAACTAAACAAACAGAAAATGCAAATGAAAAGGAAAATTTTGTAGGGTAAGAAAGGAAAACAACGAGAAAAACAGTGTGTAACAAATTTACAAATATTAATTTAGAATTTTAGAGTTATTACAAAGAGTAGTAGTAAATTTAGGCAGAGAGAGAGAGAGAGAGACAGATATTTATTTAGAGATAGAGAAAGAGACAGGAGTAGTTCAAGTGACGCGCATCGAGTATGCAGAGAGTAGAGAGAGTATTACGAGTTTTGGGTTGCTTTGTTTATTGTTTTTGTTTTGTTTTTAGGTTGTTGTTTTTGTAGTTGGCCCTCTCACCTAATTTTACGTCCGGTTTTAGCATGTCGCACGCCCGGAGCGGCCGCAATGCCCGCGGGCCTATTGAAATCGTGGCGAACGTTCTTTAAATCGAAATGTTTGGCGGCATTAAAGTCGCCAGTTTTATCGGCAGCCTCAGTTTTATCACTGCCGCCGCTGCTGGCAAACATGCGACTTAGCCATGGTTTCGATTTATTATCGGAAGAATCGTTATCGGTATCGGTATCGGATTCATGATTAGTATTGGTAGTAGTAGTATTGGAGAACGTGGATTGTTCATCGCTTTGGCTGTAACAATAACACATACACAGAGAGAGAGAGAGAGAAAGAGAGATAGAGGGAAAAAGAGAGAGAGAGAGAGAGAGAGTGGACAATTGGATATTACAATTTACATTGTGTTTGTTTGCATTTTTTTGTAGTTTTTTTTGCCGATTAAACAAATCATAAGTATATATATGTATATATAGGGATAAGAATCGGGATATTCACGGGGAACATAACAAAAAACATTCTGTTTTCTTGCACTTTGTAAACAAAACATTAAAGTAAAATAATTAAACGGAAATCTTAATTGTTGTTTTAAAGGGGATAATCAACAAATGATCATTAAGAAGCCATGCAAATTATAATAATGACAGTGTGTGTGTGTGTGTGTGTCTGTCTGTGTGTGTTTTGTGTATGTAGAGCTAGGCAAGCATCGATTTATGAGGTATACTAAAAAAAAAATAATATTTTATAGGAAATACTCAATTAAATTATTATAAATTATTTTTTAAATATTCAAAAATTATTCTTTTATCTGAGGAAAGCTTTTGAAATCGATGTTTTCCTCGCTCTAGTAAAGCCAATTTTTAATAATGAACTGCAAATGCATTTCTTTGAATTTATTTTAGAGTTTTGGTGTTTTGGGAATGTCTTTTTGAGAGTGGAGTCAATTGTAGTTGAGCGTAGTGAGTGTGGGTGTTGCTGTGTGTGTGTGTACAGAAACATATATAGAGAAACAGGGAGAGAGAGTCAAAGTCTCTCCACTGTGATCTAAGACTAAAACTGCTCAGATAGAGATAGAGAAAAGAGAGAGAGAGTTTCGGACACGCTACAGTTCTTAAAACAATAATAATAAAATTAGTAAAAGCTGGAAATAACAAAGTATTAGCTAAAAGCGATGAAGAGTGCGTAGTGCGATGAGAGTGCAAAGAGATTAAAAACAAATGTAGAATTAAAGGCAAAGAAACCTAGAGAAACCAAATCAAATCAATGTACAAAAGAGAGATAGAAAACAGAGAGTTTAAAGAGTAAGAGAGTAAACTGCCCGAGTGCACAGTGAGAGACTAAATAATAAAAGTGCGGCGAGTGCAAACGGAGAGAACAAAACCAGAGAATAACCCAGAGATTTTATCCCTTCCCCCGAGAGAAAGTTTCTTCCAAAAATAGATTAAATAGATCTATAAATCATACCTGACATCACGGCTGTGATTCAGTGCGGTAAGGAAACGTGGCTGGACATACGACCAGCAGCCCTGGTTCTTGTGCTCCTCCTGTGTCCAGACGAGCTCAGCATTCTTGTACAGATTGGCCTGCTCCTTGACCAGGTCGAAGGGGAAAGGCGACACCTAAACAAGTACCAATTTATGTATAAACATGTCTATAGTTTTAGTTATTCCACCGATAACGCACCTGTTCCACACGCACGATAGCAATGTCCTTCTCCAGCTGCTTGTCAGCACGCGTCTTGGTCAGATCGTAGTAGACACGACCTGTGCAGAAAACAACCTTCTTCACATTGCTGGGATTCTCGCCAGCTGGTCCACGATCGGGGATGATGCGTTGGAATTCGCTGCCCTCGCTCATCTCGCTGAAGGGGCTCTTGGCCTCGGGGTGACGCAACAGAGATTTGGGTGTGCACAGGATCAAGGGCTTGCGGAAGGGCAAAGCGATCTGGCGACGCAAGATGTGATAATAATTCGCTGGCGTTGTGCAATTGGCCACAATCCAGTTGATGTCGTGCAGCTGACGGATGGCAAACTCATCCGACTCGGGTGGGAAATAGTCGGGATCATCAGAGCTCATCTGCAGGAAACGCTCAACGCGGCACGAGGAGTGCTCAGGGCCCATGCCCTCCATGCCATGGGGCAACAGCATGACCAGACCAGATTGACGCACCCATTTGGATTGACCGCTCGAGATGAATTGATCGATAATCGATTGAGCAGTGTTGCTAAAGTCACCGAATTGGGCTTCCCACAAGACCAGAGCATTGGGATTGGTCATGGAGTAACCATGTTCAAATCCAAGCACAGCGTATTCCGACAACGAGCTGTTCGATACGGAGTAAGGAGCCTGATCGGGGTACATGTGTTGCAGCGAGTTGTAGGTGGCCTTGTCCACCAGCTGATGGTGGAGCACATGATGACGATGCGAGAATGTGCCACGCTCCACATCCTGACCAGAAAGACGCACGTGAATGCCCTCCTTGAGCAGCGAGCCAAAGGCCATGGCCTCACCCAAAGCCCAATCAGCCATCTTCTCATCGACCATGGCCTTGCGAGCGGCCAGAACACGCATCAAACCCCTGTGAAGGAAAGCAGATTAGAGTTACAAAAGGAATCCATTGCAACCCCGTAAACAACTCACTTGTGGATCACAAATTCAGCGGCATTTGGTGGTGGGGATGAGAAACGGTTGCCAATGTGTATCAGAGTCTCCTCCTTGACGCCAGTGGGTGCCACCTTCAAGGGGTCCTTGCCCTCAAAGAAACCAGACCAGGGCGAGTCCAACCAGTCCTTGTACTTGACGTGTGTCTCCGTCTTGGCCAGCGCAAAGGCTTCCTCGCAAATGTTCTCGTACTTGGCAGCCACAGATTTAACTTCCTCACCGGTGACAGTTCCCTCGGCAATCAGTTTATCCGCATACAGATCCAAGCAGTTCTTGTGCTTGCGAATCTTCTGGTACATCAAGGGTTGTGTGAACATGGGCTCGTCGATCTCATTGTGACCATTGCGACGATAGCCGACCAAATCAATAACACAATCCTTGTGGAAAGTGGCACGCCACTCAGCGGCCACCTTGCAGACATGCATCACAGCCTCTGGATCATCAGCGTTCACATGGAAAATAGGAGCATTCACCACGCGTGCGACGTCCGTGCAGTAGGGAGAGGAGCGCGAGAAACGGGGATCGGTGGTGAAGCCAATTTGATTATTGGCCACCACATGAATAGTGCCGTGAGTGGTGTAATCGGGCAGATCCGACAAGTGCATCGTTTCGTAAACAACGCCCTGACCACAGAAGGCAGCGTCACCATGAATGAGAATGGACATGACCTTCTTGCCCTCCTGGTCGCCACGGTAGAACTGCTCGGCGCGTGTCTTGCCCTGCACAACAGGATCAACAGCCTCCAAATGCGAGGGATTGGCCACAACAGCGAGACGAATATTCTTGTTTGTCACACGGTTCAGGCGCTCAATGTATGTGCCCAGATGGTACTTGACATCGCCAGAGCCCTGTAAGCAAGTTCAGTATTAAGAAGAGATAAAGAATCGGTAGGTAATTGACTTACATCATCAGCAGCCTCCAGACCAGCAAACTGGGTAAAGATCTGGTTCAATGGCTTGCGGCAGACGTTGGCCAAGGTGTTGAGACGACCGCGATGTGGCATGCCCATGATGACAGACTCCACGCCCAGTTCAGTGGACACATCAATGATTTCCTTAAGAGCTGGAATCATGATCTCACAACCCTCCAAACCGAAACGCTTCTCCGACGAGTACTTCTTGGCCAAGAAGGCCTCAAAGCCAGTGGCACGGGTCAAACGGGCCAAGATCAAACGCTTCTCCTCTGGCGAAAAGTTGAGCACACCAGGAGTCTCAAAACGCTTGCGAATCCAGTTGCACTGCTCCAACGAGTTGATGAACATGAACTCCACACCAATTTTGTTGCAGTAAACATTCTCCAGACGATTCAGAATTTCCCTGCAAGAGTTTAAGTATTCTTTAGTTAGTTAAGTATTAATTTTAGTAATTAAATTACTTACTTCAAGGGCAACGAAGCCTCATCGCCGCCAATGAATGTGGTGCTGGGCAATTTGAACTGACGTTCCATATCCTGTTCGCCTGTTTATTATAGTTTTGAATATTAGTAAGTGTAGCCAATTAAATGCGTTAATTAGTTTTAGTAATGCTGATTAGTGTAGTTTATTTTTGTAGGCGGCAAATGGGTTTTAATTTTATATCTTTGGTTTGAAATTCGGAGTGTAATGATTGTTGTTCTGTACATTTTGTGCTGCTAAACATCTAAAAAAAAACATTAACATGCTGTTCGGTCGTAGACTTTTGATGATAACTGTAGGCACTGAAGGCATGCAAGTCTTGATTATAGTATATATATTTATAGTGTTCAATCTGTTCGTGTCTTTAACAAATTCACGTCATGCAAACGAAACTTAAATCAAGTTTACAGCTTAGAAATGATAAGATCAACTCTATATATAACACTGAACTGAGCAATATATAGTTATATAGCATAGTAATATGTATAAAAGTAGATATTTACTTGGCTCTATAGATCGGATATTGATTTTTCATATTTTATAAATTTTGATTATTTTTATAGATTTTTTTATTTTTATTTTTTGGAATGTGTGCATGAAAGTGGGAACAAGGTACAATTTTTTGGATTACTAAGTACAACATTCAGTATTGCTTTATATTATATATATTGGTATATATGTGGATAGTATGTGTGGTTGGAGCTGAGAAAAATATTAAACAGCGATATCAATTGAACGAAATACACGCCAATAAAATAATAATTTTGTACATTTGCAATGAAAAGCAGATAAAATTTAAGCGTATAATAAAATGAAAAATTCCAATAGCTTAAAATAAAATCAGTTGTTATCGGAAATATCGAAAATATATTTGGTTTATCGATTTTTTCCCAGCTCTAGTGACAGTTTTTTATTGTACAAGACGTAACAAAAAGACAACAGGTTAAAGAAATAAATCATAAACAAATAGAAATTATAATGAATTTTGGGTGTACGTGTTGTGGTGGCGTGTAGAGTGGAAAGGGGGCGAGGGGCGAGGGGCGAGAGGCGTGTGGGGGAGTCTCTCGCCCATCAATGGACACACAGTCTCCAAGCTTACTTACCGAAACTGAAATTAGCGTAAATGGATTTCGTCGAGGTGTTGCCAGGCAAATCTGGTGTATTAATTTCGAGTGGATCGAGATGAGCAACATTATGTCCTCGAATCTAAGGTGTGTGTCAGTAGTTTTATGTAGTACAGTGTAGTGTAGTTTGTAGTTGTTGTTGTTACACAGTAATATTAACAATGTTTGTGTTTGTTTTTGTTGTTGTTGGTATTGCACATTATACACATAATACAAGAGAGAGAATTTGGAATTTTTGTTTAACGTTTTTGTTTTTTTTTTTTTAGATTCAATTCGATTTTCATTTTTTTTTGAGGGGGGCGGTTAGAAAGCATATAAAAATAAATGAAGAAAAAAATAAGAGAAATTAATAAATAATATAGCATATATAAAAATAGTAATATAACAAATACAGAGATAGATTGAGAGAGACAGAGAGAAAGACATACAACAAAGTAAGAAGCAGAGCATTGGAGCGACAGAAACAAACGAGTTTTTTCGCTTTGGAAAACGGTAAACTAGAGAGTGCACTAGTACAACAGTTAGATTGATTAATTAATTTAAAGTTTTGCGAAAAGCCAAACACCGAGATTACTTACGAACTGAACTCAACTAACTTATTATTAGGTTTGATAAATTTAACTGGTAAGAATTAATCGATAAGTCCTCAATTAGCTGGTGCCTGTCATCAACTCCGAATTTCATGTTATATATCGATATACAGTATTTATCGACATATGTATGTAGTAAGTATATATAGTATTGTCAGATGTTTTTGGGTGGGTTAAATAGGCTTTAAAGGGCGCTGGGGGAGACTAGTTTGCGTGTGTGCTCATGAAATGCAGTGCAGAATTTTGTTGGGTTGTGCAAGAGGGGTAGGGGGGAGTAGGCGGGGACGGGGGCGTGTTACGATATGTTTTGTTGCAAAAAGAATTTACCAAACAAAAACCCAGAATGCTGTCGCAGCACATCTTCGTTAGCGCGACGTGCAAGACCGTCCTTGCAAACGGTTTTTTCGCGCGTCAAAATTCCCATCGGATCCAGATCAGATGCCAAATGACCACGTGACTATATACGATATACATTATATATATATGCAGACATACATATATACAGTATTCAATTATATATATATATGTGTGTAGTTTAGTTAGGATTAAACATAGTATTATGTTGTTCTGTTTTCAAGTTCAAGTTCAACTACCCGTAAAAAATATAGTGTACTAAATGCTATAGTTAAGTAATAAGCCAATTGTGGGTGCAAGTAAATAATGTGAATTAAGGTGACCGTATATGGTTCAACATAAAAACCCTATCATTAACTACAATTCCAAATGTTGATGCAACTAAAATAATGCTACTTGATGAATCCCAGGTATAAATTAAAGCTGTATGACTGACTGGGGCGTGGCAGGGCTAAAGGGGGCGGGACCGTAGGTCGTACTAAACAAAAAACACAAACTACTGGCTTCTGTGTGTGTGAGATTGAGATACTTTTCATTTTTCAAGTGCACACAAAATGAAATACAAAAGAAATTCAGGGCGAAATAGGCGGGCAGCTCTAAAAAAGATTTCATAAACATAAACATAAAACATTATTCAAGGAACCTAAATTGTTTACAAAAACAAAACAAACTAAATGTAAATTAAGGGAAAAACATTAACGAAAGAAATAACATAAAAGCGGTTTTTTTAAACGGTCTGCAATCTCAACTGATCCAACTCTATATAGTGGGACTGATCGAACCCTCCACAAAACGAGCATACCTGATAGCTGCGAATGATGGCCTGTACTGCCAGATGATCGTCAATGGTCTTGGAGTCTGGAGCAGCGCTGCTAACACCGCCGCCCAAATTCAATGACGTCAGTGGCATCATGTTCGCCTGCACAGGCGCCAAATTTGGTGGGCTCACATACGTGTTGCTGCGAAAGTACGCATCCCAGGACTGCAAAAAACACATAAAAACAAATTAGCAAACGTATTTTATGGTTAATTGTATTATAAAGTATAGTGTATAAATAAAACGTGTTTTCGTGCATTAAAAACAATTTAATTTGCACAATTTGATGTAGTATAAATGAGTAGTAGTAATATTCGCCTCTTGTCGCGACTTTTGTAAAGCAAAACCGCTAGTGACCAAAGTGATAGCTATAAATAAAACTAATACATTATAGCTTTGTAGTTATCAGCTGTTTAAATCAAGTCTTTTTAGATTACATTTAGACAGTTTAATCTGTTACAAGCGACTTCTTACGGACCTTACAAGCTTATCAGGCTTATTTTTAAACAAAAGAGTTTGCAATCTTGATAAAAATATATAAAGAAAGCTTTTTAAATATTTTAACAATTACCTAAGGTTGTTTTTACATTAATTTACATTACATTAACTGAGCTTTAAAGTTACACAAAAAAGTATTGTGCAATTTGGTATTAAAATCTGATTAAATATATACATAACACATATTTTCTGTTTAATGCATTTCAGATAGCAATAAGATACTCAAAATGTGTTAGGAGGCGCTTGACCTGTTGAATCCAAACACGTTTTATTTGCGTATATTAAAAGTAAGCTGAGGATAATGAACCCCTCGAGTTGCCCAGCCCTGGCCGGACTGCACACTTACGGTATGAACAGAGCTGGGATCACGGAGCCAGGCATTGTACATCTCCTCTACGTAGGAGGCGGTGCTGCCATTGGCAAAAGGTTCGGCGGCTGCTGAATTATACGTGCGCACCGCGGCAGCAGCGGTTGCCTTGACCAGCTAAAAAATAAACACAAATTAATGAATTTAATAAATAATTGTAAATAAATAAAAGTTTTGTTACCTTTTGACTGCTGCTGCTGTTTAGGAGCCATGTGGCAAAGTTTTTATGCGCCATCGGCGATAACGCCAGACTGAAGGCCGTGTGTGCTCTATGCATTTTGTACTTTTACAAAATAGTACTGAAAAATTCAGGAAAACAAAACAATAAGTTAGCAAACAATATGATGTAAATTAGTTGTGTAAATTTATAAATATAGACAAAGGTTTGTGCTAAGCAAATTTAGTTGATAAGAGCTCTACTTGTTCTCAGACTGATAGTTTAATTGTTGACAAACATGAATATTTATATAGTTTAAATTTTTGTATTTAATCAAGTGGCTGATAAGATGCTTGCAGTTATACAAGTCTGTATCTTTGAAGACGTCATGCTTTTAAGTAAAAACTCGGCAGTTGAGGTGATCGACTGTTGGATGCCTAATTCTCCACTGTTGGCTTAAAATGTTTCAAGTTTTAGAGTAGAAGTGATTGTATCGTTGTCGTATACCCCTAAAACAGTCACACAACCATAAGCTCCTACTTCCTTCCCTCCACTAGACCCAAATACGTAACAGTTTGCAACTAACGACGATTATGAAATATTAAAAACAAGTTAACAATTCAGCTGATTAACACAAGTACGCATATGTATCTTTGTACCTATAGACTAGACTCTAGACAGCTGACTAGACCCGACTCCCCCAGTTACCACAGCTCGAATCACACACACACGTGACACTTGCCAGCGATGACGTCAAATTGGTTGTTGCTGTTTTTGCTTGATATTTGGCTAGAAACTCATTTGCACAGTGGTGAAATGTTGTAGAAAATATATATACACTCATATAATTATTATCTATATACGTATGAATTTTTATTCCTATTTTTTTGTGCTGAATTCTTGACGTGTTTTTCGTTTGCTGCGCAATTGTCACACAACTTGACTTAATCGTTTTTTTTGTGTATATTTTTGCTTGTTAAACAATTTAACTCGTTGCCTTACATGGCTTGGGAGTATACTCTAGGCTGATTAAAGCTGATAAAATAAAACCAGCCCCTTAGGCATGATTGTACACATTTGTCTACATATATAGTATAGGGTAATCATGCCACGCATACAATTAATTTAATAATTAAATTTTGTGAGTGATAAGCAGAGCGCGTGCGAAACAATAATCGAAGCACACAAATTCCCTCGATTTTCTATGCAAATAAAGTCGAGTAATGCCTCCGATTCGCTAGGCAAATAGAAGGCGTGGTAAATTGGTCAAAATATGCACGTTAACAGGTCACATGCGCTTATCAGTTGCACTTGTTTCAATTTTGAAATACAGTAAAAGTCTGCCAAGTGTCTGGTTTTTTAAGTCTCTCGATTTTTATTGAAAGCCTTCAACCACTCGACTGTCTATATAGTTATGTGGGTTATACAGTCACTCATAAATTATAGCAACATGAAAACCGGTTTTGAGCGGTCACTAATTTGTTTCAAAAAACACATATTTGAAAGTGTTGCACACTATGACAAGCGCACTGCCTTTGATTACAACACCACTACACGAAATTGTAGTAGATAATTCGATTTAATTAGTTTGCCAACAAGCTATCTAACTAGCTGCATCCCTCTCTAATGTTTTTCCGCTTTTCTTTGCAATTTCACTTATTTTTTTCGTCTTTTGAGCGTCGACGTCGCTCTGCTTTGATTATGAAAACAGATTACATAAGCGAAAAAAGGCAAGCAAAAATTAATAACAAATGAAAACTCGCGTGAGAACAATATGCTGTCATATGAAATTGTTTAAAACAGATTGAGTAGAGTTTAAGAGCTAACTAATTAGCGTATAGTATATACTTTAAACAAAATTAGTTGCATTTACAATACTCGTTAGCTAATTTATGGATTGGCCAGTTTGTGGGAATTGTAAATTATTGGGAATTATGCACAACAAAGAAAAACACAATGCATAACAACTTTTGGAAAATACGTAAAGAGAATAACGAATAACGAACCGAATATATGTACTCGAATTGTGCACTCTATCTCACTCTCTCTCGTCACAACGTATCTGATGGATACGCGGCGTTCAACGTAACGGTTTGTTCGTGTTGAGTGCTGCGCGTCGACTGAACGTTGGGGCGACAGCGCAGCCGAAAGATTACCCCAAAGTGAAATAATGAAAAACAACAACGACAACAACAAAAATTATTTTTTTTCTCTTGCCTTTTAGAAATCGAATTCTTTTTTTTTTGTATTTGTTGTTTCGTTTGCGTCCGGAGCGCTTGAAAAATAAAACAACAAAAACAAAATGTGCGATAAAAAGGCACATGACAACGCAAAATGTATCTCATTAGATATAGATACACAGATAACTCCACCTATGCATGTGTACGTGTCTGTGTGTGCACTTAGCAAAAGGGGCCAAGCGCACGTTGATAAAAATTGCTTATCTTAGAGCGTCTGTATGTGTATTTGGGCTGCCAGAAATATGTTGTTTACAATTCATTTCAAAGTCCGCGCTCCTCAAATAAAACTCGACAAGATTCGTCACTGTCGTCGTCAGCTGCTGGCCCTTTTAAATTGCCGACGCCAGCGCCGACCAGCAACAAAGAATGCTTTAAATGAATCAGTGCACTGCCATGGGCATATCTCAAGTTACTAATCAATACGAAATTTCAAGTTCAAACATGCGCCAATAGGCAGAGCGTGCAAATTCCAACTGGAAATGGAAAGTCTACCAGTTGGTTTAGTCGAGACACAAACCCAACTGCAGTTGGTGCATGTGGAGACAGAGCAAACAGACGAGCCCCCAAAATGCCGCTAGTGGAGACTTGGCCAAAGGCGCGCATGCAAAAACTACTTTAGTTCAAGTGGATGACAGACAACAACAAACGCGAAAGAGACGAACGCGTGCGTTCATTAAAGCTTGAAGCACATCAATTTAGAGCTGAGCATTTGGCGCAGACTGCGACTAGACCGTGACTTTGCATAGGGAATGCAACCTGTTGAGTGACAGTGTCATCAGTGAGAGTAACAGGCACACAGAGAGAGTGAGAGCTAGTCTGTGTGTGTGTCACAACAACCATAACTTGTGGAACTTTCTGTATGCCAACAATGCGGTCGCGTTTTTTTTTCTTCAGACTATGTCTACAACAACAACGACAACCGTTTATGCCGAATGATTCACGGGCACACAAAAAGCACACGCGGCATCGCAAACGCAAAATTGCGTCATCACTGCATTATATTCCCCTACCGACAAAATTTTCGAAAAAACATGTGACGTCGTTTAACCGGCAGCAGCATTAAGTTTCCGAAATTTCAATTTCTATATATTAGTTTTTTTTTTGTTTCGTATTTTCTTTTTAGCAAGCGCAGGCGCATTGAACACACGCCCACTTGCATTATATAAGCCCTAAATCATTGAGGGCCAAGGAAAAATGCTTATAACAGCACCAACATTGCACAAAAGTTAAAGATTTTATCTTTATTTTATGGAGTTTACGCGTTTTCACCAATTTGAGCTTTTTCAATTTGTTACAGTTTTATAGTTATTCCACGAATTTGACCTCGATTACGCTGCGTTCAATATACATGAATTATATATACACTTAGCGGCTGTTACAGCACGTTTATTGCGTAATTGTAACACTATTTAAGCAAAGTATTATTCACTTTGTTAATACTTATTATATGCACTTTATTATTTGTTAAAATTTTATTACTTTTTTTCGTGCGCTCCAATTCCAAACAACTCGCGTTTCCAACTCGCGGCCCTATGTGACCGTAGTCACCGTAAAATCAATATACCAAACAAAATAGTTTAGATGCAAACGGTCACACTGTACTGTTGTGCTTATTGCGCGCGCTATTTAAATGAATTACATTCTACAGTTGCAAGCGTATATTTTTTTTTATTAGAACTTTATTTAATATTCACATTTTAAATTAACTGACTTTGACATGTGTATTTGCAAACAGAACTTTCATTATAAGTTGAGAGCTAGTGTTGTGGTACTTCCGCACTGTGGCGCCATCTCTTAGCAGCTTTGGTGTACCAAAGCGTTTGTACACTATGGTTAGTGTGGCAGTATGCCGTCAGATGGCGTGTTCACAACGTGTAGCTCATAGTAAATAAACTTAAAATAGTGATATTTAAATAAATTCAATAAATAGCGCAATGTTTATTAAACCATTAATGTTTGTTTTCAATATTTGCTATATTGCTCCAGGCAATATCCGGTAATCTGATCAGATATACAGTCAAAGACGTCAAAAGCCAAATCACAGCTCTCGCCCTTCTGCGGCAAGTTCTTGCGGTTAACGCGATATTTATTGGTCAGGGACCGCAGACAGAGATTCACGGAACGCAATGTGGCCATAAAGAAACCGTGCTCGTGCACGCCCTCCGAGTAAAAGTCCACCAAGCCGTCGAGTGTCGGCCAACCGTTCTTGTCAATGGCGTTGTTCCGAGCGTAGACGCAATGCAGCAGACACTGAAAAAAATAACACAACAGCAACAACAACACGAAGTTATCAAGAGAGCGAAGTACAGCGGGTCTTACGCGACTCTAGTATACTCTGCAAGCCTTATAGGTAAACCGACAAACGCTGACTTCCCATCTCTAAGAATACCCTGTCCAGCCTGAGTACAGGGTATTTTAACTACAGAAAATACTCTCAACTAAGCATTCAATTTGCTGATGCATAAAATGCAGCTAATGTGTATTAAATGCAGCCATAAAATGCACTTTTCAGCCATAAAATTTAGCTTGTTGTGTGTGTGAAAAATAAAAGGCAACAAACTTGCAGCAACAACGATTGCGCTTTTCTTTCAATTGTCTAGCACTAACAACAACCCTGACTTTAGTGTGGGTGTAAGGGCGCAGAGGGGGGTGGGTCGGTTCGTTTGCAGTCTGTGGTGGAGGTTGCATTTTAATTGCACGCCAAATCAATGGCAATGTGGCAGCAACAAAGTCTCTCTCTCCCTCACTCTGTTTCTCTTGATCTGTGGAGTCTGCCATTGAACTTAATTGCGCGCTGTGCAGCAGTTGCAAGCTAAGCTAACAACACTGATTTTAATCCTTAGTTCTGGTACTTACGCCTGCAATGCGCTTATCCTCCAATGGCACCAGCGTGGGATGATAGATGGCAATACTTGCTCCATTTAAGCGCTTAAGGCTGCGCATTAAACGCGCTACACGACGACGTGGCTCTGGCTCATCGTAAACTATATAGTCATAGCGGCTTTGGTTGGTGCCATTGGGCGGTGCCTCCAAAGTGGGTGTCTGCTCGAGGTGAACTTTGCTATGAACAGGCGGCCATGCAAGCGATTCGATGAATTCAACGTTGTCGCTGTGTGCATCCATCGGTGGTTGCTCCTGAGCCACCTGCTCCTTGAGTATCTGGTATGCCTCTGTGGAGAGACAGGGTGAAGGATTACGACTCCAGTTTTAATCGATTTACACATCATTTGTATACAAATCTTTGTTAATTATTTACTTAACTCAAACTCAAGCACTTTTGTAACTATTCACATTTAACTGACTTGATATTTTTAAACACCTACTTCACATACCCGTCACCAGCTTGTTCTTGACCTCCTCCTGGCAATCCCCGATCACCGACTCCACTCGCCTTGCGGTACGCGGAGGATTCAAGCAGCGGGACTTTTTCACCTCGTAGTGTATAATGTAATCCAGTGCATCGATAGATGTGATAACACATAAAATACGTAAAAATTGTATAATTTTCATGCTGTTTAACGCTAATTTTGATTGATGCGCTCAATGGAACCGCACACCTTGACCAACCACTGGGAATTGAATACGCTGTAAGCGCAACAAAATAATTTTCCAAATGAAATCGAAAGCATTTTCACTTTCCATCAACTGGTAGTAGCTGTGCAGGATTGCCGGCAACTGGCCTCTTCCTCGCAAGGCAAAAAGGGGGAGGGGCTGAGTGTTATTTTCATTTTGGTGAGTGAAAAGCGCATATGAATTTCCAGTTTTCGCTCAATGGATATGTGGTTCAATGGCAACTGCAACTAAAAACGGCCAAACAAACAGGTTGCATATTTCCCATGCGTGCAGTTGCCTCCAAAAACTTGTCCTTAAGTTTAATAGCACAACATAACTGTATGCAGTTTCAATTCCATTGTTCCCCTCCCACAAACAACTGGGCGACAACTCTAAACACATGTTTAATTTGTAATTGAGATGAGTTATTCATTGGCGAAGCTTAGCTGCTCCAATTGACTGCACAATTGGCTCAGTTATTGGCCAGCAAAGTCTTCCGCATTTTTGTTTAAATCTAATAAATCTACAAATTTAACTAAACTATACTAAACTTAGTTTTAACCGATATGATCTTTAGTGTATGCGGCAGTAATAAAGCCGCAATAAAGTACTTGTGGGTCAGTAAATCATAACTTTGTTCGACGCACAAAACGCAGCGAAGCGTTATCAAGTTCGTGTCTTCAGTCTTTCGTTCTAGCAGCACCCGCTACGGGACTTGAGTTATTCTGTTAGAGATGGAAGCGTGAAGCGATTAATTGGCATATTGGTTTAGTTTTTCCGCACTTATTTGTGTTTTTAAATCAACGTACAGACTAACTGAAAAGCTGACATAATTTTGAAGTTTTTTTACATTTATTAAGTCATTTATTTCGTGTCACGCACTTGGCGCTACTTTTAATCAAAATATTTGACATTATTTCCTATGTTCATTCTAATGCCGAGAACAATGGCCAATAACTGTGGTACTTCTAAGCCACCCGTAGTTCTACAGTTCTTAGGTTCTTCACTTCGTACGCTAATTATGCTCATTAAAAAAAAAAAGGTTGGAAAACTTTTCGGCACATCCTAGGCGGAAATTGTGGCGCATAACTACTACAACTGCGCTTACTACAATCCGCAGCAAGTCTTCCTGTACTTGGTTTGCACGTCGCGTAATTGACTTTAATTACAACATGCCGCGGTGGCAGGCCAAGATGAAAATTGCAGCTAAGACACTGACCTAGACTCGGGCCAAAACAAATTTATAATAGCCATATAGACGAAAAGATGACGGGCAACTTTAACGGTGCTCCTCCGTTGCAAATCAAAGTGGGCGTTACATATTGAAAATTGCCCACGCCTACACTGAACAAAATAGTTATAAATATTATTTACTTAGACAATAAGCTTTCCTGCAACTAATAAATTATTTTCTGTCAAAACTTGCAAGTGTTTTCATAGAATTTTTCTACCTTTTTTAAGCCAACTTCTTCTTCGTTTTTTTAGTGCAGTTTCGCGCCGAGTTCAATGCTCAAGAAAAACGTTTTGGCATAGATCACGCGCTGAGCTCCAGCTTGAAAATTGTCAACAATGCGGCTGCAACAGGAAGCAGAAATTGTCGACAACAACTAAAAGAACAACAAGCAAGAGGCACGACAAAGAGCAGCTTCAACTAATTGACAGACAGCTGCAGAGTTAACACGACTTTTACGCTCCTGTCTCCTATATATATGTATCTATTTTTTCTCCTTCTATTCTGCTGCAATTTACTGAACAAGGAGACGCTCAACATTGTTAGCAATGCTGTGCTTGCACAAACAACAACGGTTAGTGCCAACTTCAGTTAAGAAGAACAGCGACAACAACAAGAACAACAGACACTTGCGTGTCCATCATTAGAACAAATTCTCTCACCTGTCTTGTCTCTCTCCCCGCACAGTCTCCTGTGCCTCCTCTTCTCCCCCCTCTCTTCCATCACAATCTCAATGTTTCTTGTAACGCAATTTGCACACAAATGTTGTTTCATCTTCGTGGCTGGCACTTTGGTGGGTGGTCAGGTGAGACAAGTGGCAGCTGCCGTTTGGCGTTTGCTGTTTGCCGTTGCCGTTTGCCACCAAAACGAATCTAACCGATTCAACCGCTGGCTACCGTTCGCTGATTCGCCTGAGAATCGTATTTAAATACGAAGGTCTAACGCTCCATCGCATTCAGTCGTCAGCGTCGCGTTGTTCTTGCCACTCCACACTCAAAACCACCGCATCGCGTGCATCAACGAAAATAAACGAAAAGTGCAACCAAAAAGTTCACTGGGACTGTGATTGTGTTCGTGACTGTGCCTGTGCTCGCAGGATGTGCCTTTAACTAAAGCTTGAAATCAGCTAAAAATTTGATTTTAAATTCTGTGAAAATGCTGCGTTTGCTTTGCTTTTCATGCGCCTTTCTTGGCTTCCTGCGGCATCCTGTGCGAGCGGAAATTGAATACAATACCATCAATGACGATGGATCCTTTCAGTTTCGGTATAAATGATTGTGTACAGAGATCACTTATGGAAAACTACTATAAATTAAAGAAAGAATTGAAGAAAAATAAAAAGGACAACAAAATTGATTCCTAAGCAGACTAAAATCATCAACAAGTGAACTCAAAACTTAATCTCTAACAAAGTGTATCTTTCAAAATCAATTCCTCAGCCTAATTTCTTGCGGATTACTAACTTAAAGTATTCTCTACTAAATTAAAGGCCAACAAACCCCATTAGTTCCATATCCACATGTGTAATTTTTAAGCCAAACTCAACTCTTAGCGTCTGACAACTTTAAACTTTTAATTATAATTGTTTTGTGCACAAAAACAAAACAAATCATTTAATCAGCTTTGTTTTTACACCTTGCCCTAACAAAACGCATCACGGTCCGTCTCCTTTGGCCGCTGTTAACACCTTTTTAACGCCGTTTTGCAACGGCAAACAATGCGAGCAACACGTATACGCAGTGTGGAGCAGACTCTATTATTTCCTCCACACCGATCAGTCCCTCCCCTTTCGCTGTCATTCGCTGAATAACTGTATTCTATAAATGTTTGTTTCGTTTTCTTTCACTCTCTGTACCACGCATGGGCAACACGCAATTACATATCGGATACACTTTTGGATAGACATGCAAATGATGACATTGGAGGCTTCTATCATAGCGCCTCTGGAACTCCAGACAACACGGTGCGAGGTCGTTATGGTTCGCGTAGTCCAGCGAGCGGTCAAATCGAAGAGACCGTCTATACAGCCGGACCACGTGGGTGAGTAATGCCAAAATGGTGGAGAAATCGAAATGGCATGACTGGAGATACCCTATAAAAGCAGTCTTTTCATAGTAAACATTTGGTATGCTTGTTACTTACAGTCACTTAACTCTATCATACCCAATTTAACCACTTGAGTGATTAGAGGGTATGCACAGTGAGCAAATGACGCCGAAGAAGAGCAAGATGTAGCCAGTTGAGTAAAGTGAGGTAGCTAAACGAACCGTCTTTAGAAAAAGTAACATATGAACGGCTAATAGACACCCTAGGCTAAGTTGAGAATACCAGCTTTACTCTTTTCCAACACACATAGGCTTCCTAGTCTTATGGTTCGATTTTCTATCATGTGACAAATATTAGTTTAAGTCTGTTGAACCCTTTGCTGCCCAAAGCTCACAGGGTATGCACAGGCGGCAGACTACAATCTGCAGCATGAACTGCGACTCGTTGGGTGTAGAGAATAAACAAACAGCTTACTAGTGAAAAGCAAGGGTAATAGACTACAGATACCCTGGAATGTTATGCTTGACTTTAGGGAGAACATTTTAGTGAGTTGAGCTAGAAAAGACAGAGTATCCCATTCAAATACCAAACTTTCACAAGTAACATACACTTCAAGCACTTTACTTGTTTTACAGGGTATTGCTTACGGCAGAAAAAGGGCAAAATTGTTGGTAGTTGAGTAAAGTGCGGTAGCTAAGTGAGTTATCTGTTTTGGTTCAGTTTGGTTTGGTTCTTCCGGCGAGCTCATATATCAACGGTACGACAGGCCCCAGAGAAGACAAGACACGACACAAGAAGACAAGAGAAGACCAGACAAGGCGCCAAAGTGCCCAGAGCGCCACTGAAGCGTGGCTCACAGTCAAAGTTGAAGTCGAAGTCGAAGCGGTTCTAACACATGGAATACCCCTGATAGAAGAGGGAAGCCAAGTGAGGAAATAGAAGTAGGAGGAGTTTTTGTTGTTGGTTTTTCGATTTAATTCAATTTCGAATGTTTGTTGTTTTTGCAATCTCCGGTTGAGTTGGGAAAACAAAAAGCTGTTAACAAATTGTGTGTAGTGTATAAGTGTGTATTTGTGTGTATGTGTACTTTAGGTGAAACATGGCACTCGGAAAATTCATTAAGATGCACAGCGTTAGATAAAAAGTAGCTTAATTTTGAATGGCAGTGCGAGTGGAAGAGAGAGTTGGGTATAAAAAACAATCAGGCGTTTGGAAGGGGCATTACTTCAGATGTGGCAACTGTGTAATCAATGTAATGACGTGCGAGATCATCAGATAACTCTAGAATTGTACTGTCAGCTGGCGAGCGATTTTAGCAGTCAACTATATCCGTTTCCCTCCCAAGGGGGTATTTTTGCACTTCGAGCACTTTTCCCACAACAATTAAACGAGTGAACAGCTAATTGATACCTCCTATTTGACTCACACCATTCACTTTCTGTCCCCTTGTAGCTTTCGCGTGAACGGCCCTAAGATTCACCGCAAAATGGATTTGGCTCAGTATCCGGTACGTCCACGGGGAAGTCCAGATGACCCCTTGGCCGATCCTTACGACGATCCCTCCTATAGCTTTAATTACCGCGCTCTAGACCATTCTCGCAGCGAAGAGAACGACGCCAACAATAGAGTAAGAGGTAAGTGTCTTCCCTTCCCTTCGTTCATTACTCCTTCTAACAACTTTCCCCTTCCGAAAGTTCCTTCATAATCCGTTACTCCACTAAAATTTGCATGCTTTCAGGTCTTTATTCCTATGTGGATGATGTGGGTGAGCGGCACAGCGTGCGTTACGCCGCCGGAGCTGGCACAGGCTTTGAGGTCTCCAATGCTGTGCCGGATAACCCCGCAGTGGTGCGCTACTCCAGTCCGCTGTATAAGGGACATCCCAAGGAGCGTGGCAAGATGTCTGTGCAACGTGGACCCGGCGGTAGTTACAAACTCATTGCCGCTGGTCCGGATCATCGACGTGCAGAGAGTCGAGCCTCCGATGGCCTTGTAAGAGGCACTTACTCCTTCCTGGACGACAAAGGCGTGCAACGCACTGTGGAGTATATTGCAGGCGCTGGAATCGGTTATCGCGTGGTGCAGAATCGCGTAGGCCCAGGCACCCACATAAATCCTTCCGTGGCAGATTTTCGATTGGGTGATACGGATTTTCGCTTGGCGAATGATTTTGGCAGGGGCGCAGCTGGCGGTTTGGGTGGAGGAGCTGGTGGTGGCAGCAGTGGAGCTGGCTCGGGGCCAAGTGGCGGCGGGGGTGGTAGTGCGACTGGCGGCAGTAGGGGCGGAGGAGGTGCTGGCGCTGGCAGGGGCAGAGGTGGTGGCACAGATTACTTGAAACCAGCTGGCGGTGGCAGGGATGGCAATGGAGACGATGCAGCTGGTGCGGATGGAGAAGACGTGGGAGGGGAGTATAATGGTGGTGGCAGTGAGGCAGATGATATTGAATTAAGTGGCAGTTCAGGTGGCGGCGCTAGCTCCTCCAATAGCAAGGAGGATCGTCGTGGTCGTCCGGCTGGCAGTGGGCAAAGGGGCAGCACGAGATATGATGGAGGAGGGGGCGTTGGTGGAGGGTCAGGTGGAAGGGGAAGCGGAAGCGGAAGTAGAGGAGACGCTGGTGGTAGGACAGGTTCAGGAGGCGGTAGAGGAGGTAGTGGAGTAGGTACAGGAGCCGGAGCCAGAGGCGGTTCAGGCAGCAGCAGAGCAGGCACTGGAACAGCAGGCGGTGGAGGCTTCAGGAACCGCGGTAATCTCAATGGTAGCGGCAGCCGAAATCGCAATAGATATAACAGCAACAATAGTGGTTCCTCCGAGGGCGGTTATCTCACCTCCACTGGCAGTTCGAGCTCCAGCTCCAGCGGTCCGGGCGATAATTACAACCTCAATGATGACGATGTGGGCAGTTCGCTGCCACCGCTGGTAACTGCCAATCATCGCATACTGGAGATCGACAGGGATCGCGAGTGGGTTCAACGGCATCGTGACTCGACAGTCATTCGAAACGTTGGTAAATGGTATGTGGGCTTGCCACCAGGTCAAAGTGTGCGTGCGCATGTGCAGAACATTGATTTGGTGCCACTGGGCGGACGCGTCAATCTGTCGCCATCGGAGGCACTGCGACAGGACGAGATAGCCGAACTGACCGGTAGCAGGGAGCATTAAATGAACTCAGCATCCTACTGTTAGCTCTCCCAAGCCCTTTATTCGCTCTTACCACTATCCCAACCTCTCACACTTGTTCTCTATCTCTTTTCTAACCTAACCGTCTCCTACGCAGACTTACACCTTTGACACTACTCCAATTCTCTTGTAAACACGTTACCCCGCTCCTATGTCCTGTATACTAACCACTTACCCCGGTCCTATGTCTGCCTTAACCTCTTAGTCTGCACCTATCTGTACACTAACCCCTTACCCCGCTCCTATGCCCAACCTTATCCAGTCCTTACCATTCTAAAACCCCTATCTTATCCTACCTATACCCAAGACAGACCTCTCGTCTCCTGCTAGACTTTAGTTGTAGTCTCTAAGTGTGTAATTGTAAGCAGGTTAAACTGCGGTTAAAACACCGCTATCAATTGTAACAGTATTTATGCCAAATACATGAGTGCATGTATTAACAAAACAAAACTAACGGTTATTTAATATGACTTGTGGTTACCTTAGTTTTCCTATATAAAACTGAAAACGTGAGAAACTTTGTCTTCAGTCTGCAAAATGAGTTGCCTTCATCGGTTGCAGTTGCTGCTGTGCTTCGCTAGCTGCTTGCAGCTTCTGCCTGCCGCACGTGTCTACATGGAGTTCAATGGTCAACACTACGAGTACAACACAGATGCCTCCAGTGGCACTCCCGAGTTGTCCCCCAACTACGAAATGCCTGTGTCTCAGCATTGGCCCTACATCAGCAGAGGTTATGAATCTCCTCGCAGTTCCAATTCCTACACACACCAATGGGGCTGGACTCAGCAGGCGCAGCAGAGCTACAGCAGTGCTCCAACAGTGGCTACTACTCAACCACACTATAATATCAACCTGAACACACCGCAAATGTCGCATACACAGCACACGGATGCAGCTGGTCATGTGCTGGGCAAGTATTCCTACTACGACGATGCGGGTTATCACGAGCTGAGCTACAAGGCGGGAGCTGGCATTGGCTTTGTGGTCATGGGCGGCAATTTGGCAAAACCAACACACGAATTACAATAGTTATCGCTAGTTGTAAAGCAATAAAATCGATAACAATCTTTTTGAACTTGTGTAACTTTGTTGAGCCAATAAACTATATAAATTGGCTCTAAAGATTTGAACGAATCAATAAGATCTTGAGTGGGAAAGAACTTTAAAAAGTTATATAAAATTTAAGAACAAAAACTATCTTAACAAATGTCTTACTGATTGAACTTTCGAAAAACAATGTAGAAATATTATTCCATTAGCATAACCTATTTATGTTTGGGAAGTAAAGAAGTCAACATAAAGCCAGCCAGGGCTGAAATGCAAATGCTCAAGGAAATCGTTAGAGTTTTGGCCAAGTAATGCGAGTCGGAAGAGCCGCAGGATTACCACATAAATCTAATTTATACAAATTTACCTGAGGACTGCCCCATAAGTGTGGCGCGTGCTCTGGCCCAATAATTTGAACGATTTATGCATTTTTATAATGTCTAATTGATTTGCGCAGCGTTTAATGGTTTTTTCGAACTGAATTAAAAGCAACAACAATAAAAAAGTATTTACCAAATGACCTAAACTGGTTGTTATGCTGTTGGGCAGGTGCATGCGAGTCCAAACGGAGGCAACTTCTTCATTTATTTGTTGCCTTTGTTGTTATTGTTGTTGTTTTTTTTGTGGGTGCGAGGGCGCGCGTTTAAAAATTGAAATGTTCGCTGCGTGCGCAAACTTGGCAAATAAATTTTATATCGAACGGAACGAAACAAAAGCCTTGGTCACACTAACGTGGCCTAAATAAGAAAAATGTGCCAAAAACAAAAAGAGTCAAAAAACCAGAGACAAATACCCAAAAAAAAAATAAATATTAACAACAAAAAGTACCGCAACAAAAAGCCCAAAATTAAAACATAAACAATATTTTTATAGCGTTAGCAAAAAAATATTAATTCAAATGATTGTAGCAACCTTTTGATGTTTCGAGGCTGAGCAAGAAAAATAAAAAGCAAGTTTCACTCTTTGGTAATTAAATTGCAGGCCATTAAGAAGTTTTCTTATTTTCATTTTAAATGCCGTTTAAAAAGCGAGTTGACAACTTTCTTTAAACCGGGCTTCAAGCTCAACAGAGGAGTAAGGCGAGTTTTGAAACTCTTTTAACAAAATCTTATAACCGAAGAGTTAAATATTCTTTGATTTAAATATAAATACCTTAAGTTAAGAGTTACTCTTAAAAAAGTGCACTGAAACTAGAGTTTGACATGAATTTGACGCCATTTAGGCTCATTCTCATCTGCAGTTTCTCAGCTAGAAAGCACATGCTTGGGAACAGAGGGCTTAAACCGTGTTGGCCCGCACAGCTGCGTAATTGGGCTAGTATAATTGCATAAGTAATGCCAGGCATTAACCGCAAAATAATTTGTATTATGGAGCATGCAGCGAACAAGCACAAGAACAAAAACAATGCCAGAAGTGCAGCGGGAAAGAAGTAGGCAGAGTACGAGTCAAAGATAGAGAGGGAGAGATAGTAAAATCCAGTTATGTGCCTTGAACAACGGTTGAAAAAAGAGCGCAACTGATGCTGCTTTCCTGATGCCCTCGGTGAAGGTCACAGGCATTAAGAAACTAGCAACACCATCAGAAAGAATCCAACTACCAAACTCCAGTTCCAGTTCCGTGTGCCTCTACTGCTGGTGTTTATTTTTTAAAAATAGGTTTCAAGGTTTCAACTTCTGTAACTGAACTCTTTTGGCCCATCAGTCGTCTCAGGTCTGTCGATTTGTCGACTTTCAATTAATGCCATTCAAAGTGTGCCTTCGCACAACTTTGGAATTTCAGCTGCACACTTAATATGCGCCCCGGGGCGTTGTAGCCACTTGAAACTATAAATCTTATAGGTAATCTTATTGATTTTTACGTTCAGTGTGCAAAACTATAGCTAAAGAGCGGTAATATGATTGTTCAGAGTGCAATTATGAAGCTGAAGTCTGCAGAAACAGTAGCAAAGGGTGGGAAATATGCATAAGAACTAGTTGGATGAACTGGAGTCAAGCGGACTGTAAAATACCCCGTACCCTCGCTCAAATCAAAAGACTGAGGACACAAACTTTCGCTGCGTAACCCAAGAACTAAACTTCCCATAAAACCGAGATTAAGGACAAACTTTCTAAACAAGTTGCCGCTTGTTGAAGTAGGCTAAATTTAAATATCATTTTCGCATGCTTCATTTCAATTCTGTTTGACATTTTTAATTCAATTATTGTGCTGACAAGAAGTTGATGTTGTCGTGCGTGTCTTAAGTCTTTTCGGCTTGTGGCTTATGTCTTGTTTCAATCACCATTCGTTTTGGCCAAAAAAACGCGAATGAAAAGAGGAAAAAAAGAACGACAGCCAATTTGCTGTGCTAAGTTGTCAGTGCTTCTTATTCGATTGCTGCCCACACGTTAGAGTTCGTGTCTTAAGTCTTTCGTTCTGCTTGTAATTGTTGTAGTTGCTGCCAATAAACTTTCAATTAATTAATCAATGTCAGGGGGAGTCCGAGGGGCGGGACAAAGAGACAGCACTGTCAGCAGTTCCCAAGACTTTTTGTGTGTGTGCAAAAAAACGTGCTTGAGATGGACTCATCTAATAGAGACATGATTTAAAACACTCAACTGATACATGAATGTCAATTTTTGGGTGGTTTTTTTACCCACAGATGCCCGCCAGGTGATAAGCGGCGTGCAAGCCAAGGTGTAAACGTACGTGCCCCCCTCAAAAGGTATCTCGTGTCTGAAGTTTCTCTTAAATGAATATGTAAACTTGTGCTCTCTTACCTTCTCATACGCACGCCTGCTCTCTCCCTCTCTCTCTCTCTCTCTGTCGCTGTCTTTCTCTCTTGGGTCAGGTTGAACATTTCTTTGCTACGCTTTGCCTTTTGCATGGCTAATGGAAATGTTATAAAGCCAACGCGCTAGCCACGGGCACGAATCAGTTCATCTTCAGTCGTTGCCAGGTTGAGTTCTTAAAAAAGTAATACACTACATAAAAAGCGAGGTGTGTCCTGCTTTACAGCTCAATCGCGTGCTGTGCGCTGTGTGCTCGTTTTAGTGCTCTGTGAAACCTTTAAAAAAAGAAACAGACAATTAAATTTTAATTACACTCGCCACAGGAATAAACTTGTCTTTTTGTGCCCACGCGTGTTAACTAGTGTAAACTTTGTTTCCTTCGCAGTTCAAGGATATTTCCACAGGACAAACGCAAACAATTTCTAAACGGAAACAATGCGTTTCTTTATAGTAAGTAAATATTTTATGTGCAACTAAAATGAAACTAGTTAAATATTTTTTATGCTGTGACCGCAATTAATCTTTAATTGCTGGCGTTTGTCAGCTTTGTGGTTGAACTCATTAACCGACGCAAGTTCGTGTCTTAAGTCTTTCATATTTAAGGCATTTTAACTGACACAAGTTCGTGCCTTAAGTCTTTTATTTTTGCATTCAAATTTAGCTTATTTTTTTGTGCCGCACACTAAACTTTCACTGCGTAAAGTTCTGCCACAAGTTCAGCTTCTGTTTCAGGTTCTGGCCTTAAGCCAGTTTGCTGGCCAAAATGCTAATGCGTTCGCCATAAAAATATGTTAACAAATAAAGAACTTTAGAACCGAGTGAGGATTATTAAATTAACAATTGGGGATTACATTCAAGATATGATAATTGTTAAACGTGATGATATTTATGATTACTTTAAATTGAAAAGTGAAAAGTATTGATTGGAAATACAAGTGCGTCAGCGTCTATATAATTTATGAAAAGCCCAAATAAAATGTACAATTATGACTTCATTGTCTCCTTTGGACAAAGTGCTGAAATTAATATGCTGCAAACGCGGAAGAATCATGCGTAGCTTTTATAATTCCAGCCTATTATACATAAGATAATTCCATGAAGTCTACACTGTTAAAAATAACGTACAGTGGAATTAAACTGTTACGGACTTAAATCTTAAATACCCAAAATAACACATTTGTGTTATCTCCGCACTTTTACCCTACAAAATATTAGTTTAAGCACAATACTTTAATTTTAGAACTTGTTTTTTATCAGTGTAGCCAGTTTAGAAACTTTAGTAGCTTCTTTAAACAATCAAATAGTTTGTTCAGCTTCAAATCGTCCAAGTCACAAAAAGAAAAACGTTATACAATTTGTCTTACATGTGAACAAACGATAAATCAATAAACCCACACTCGGCTATATTACCGTAATATAATCAATCCCAATTTAATAGAAATGTTACCGCGCAGCTGCAGCCCTAATTTTCTTTCTGGCTACAACGAGTATTTCATTAACTGTTTAGAACTCTCCCAAAATCATTTGCATTTTTCCCAGTTTGAAACTTGAGCTTTGCATTGGAGGCATTAACCCAATTTACTTATGGCTAAAAGACACACACACGCACACACACACGCGTGGTGTATAATAAATTAAAGCAGACAAAAGAAAGCTAAAGGAAATACATCTTTCATTCCAATTGGATGCAAGAGACAACTTTGCAAATACAACAAGTAACTCACAGCTGGTCCAGAGCTCCAGTGTCAAGATTTTTAGCTTGTCAGCTTGTGGAGGTCAATGACCACTCCACTCCAAAACTCAACGACATTACGAGCTGTGATAGATGGGCGTGCTTGGAGGCTGTTTAGCGGGTGACAGACACGAGAGACTAACGGTTCTGCAGGCCAAAACACCAACAATTCGTATCGCTCAGTTTCGGTTGCGTCAATATTGATTTTGGCAAAGAAACTTGAGCAAATATTTGACTGAGTTTCGCTTGCTTTGATTTTCTGTTACGCTGTGCTGAAATTCGATTCTGGTTCTGTTTTTGGTTCTGGTTCTCAATGACGACAAAGTTTATCAAGTGCTTTGTAGTGAAAAGCTGCAAAAAGCACTTGTCGCTAAATGGGCTTGGCTCTCACTTTTCAGCACAGGCTTTAAGAAATTATGCAAATGCTGTCAAGCTGAGAGAAAGGCTGCCAATTGGACGCTTGACCGCATTTTTAGACCTTGGCATCATGCCGACTTCTGAGCTAATAGCTGATCATCTGCTACTCAAAGCCAATTAATTACAATTTAACACCCAAGTAGTGAAAATAATAATAGGAAAGTGGGAAAAAAGCCAAGGTGTAAGTTTATAAAGTTATTGTTAATTTTTTTGTATAGCTTTTGAACAAAAGCATAGATGGCGGACTTTGTTTATAAATTGATATTTTCTAGATAACTATACACTTTTTTAAAGCGTCTAGTTCTTAACTAGTTTAGACCAACCTTTCTGCCTCATTTACCCTTTCTGCTTTTCTCCCTTTCAGCTCTCTGCACTACTGTTGGCCTCTCTGGCTGCCGGCCAAATTTCAGCTGGCGTTGAGTAAGTAGTTCAATATTTTAAGTACTATAATTAACCACAATTCCCCCTGCCTTGCCATGCCATGAGTTGTGACTGTCGCTCCGTAATGTTTTTGTGCCGCACGCGTTTAGAATTTGTGACTAATAAATCAGCTGTGACTAAGTCTTTCACTATCACTGTGCCTGTCTCTCTACCGCTCTGTCTACCTCTTACTCACTCGCTCATTTAGTTACAAGTCTTAATATAATTGCACTAGTTTACTAATGATACCAATGCCAAAAGACCAACAAACAAAAACAAAACCAACTTTCGTTTGCAGAGTACAAAAGCAACGACTGATCAAATTTCCCGAGGAGATTGATCCAAATGTGGCGCCTCCAACATCCAACAAATCGGATGAGGCACAACGCATTCTGGACCAGATTGCCAAGGTGAACGAGGCCTTTGGCTATGTGAAGAAGCGCAAAACGGAGCAGCCCAAACTGCCACCCATCCTAGATTCCAGTCAGTATCTGTTCCCCAAACCAGCTCAGTCCCCCTTCCATGCCCAGCAGCATCACTTTGCGGGTAGCAATGGTCAGACGTTATTGGAGCCCTCGATACGCGCTGTCAAGCTCACCAGAAATGCCTTTGATGAGCCACCCAAGCAAAAACTCTATTACCGACCCAATCAGGTGCAGCTGCCCAAGCCCAGCACAGAAGAGGAGGCACAGCAGCTGCCTGCTCACTTTGTAATCCCTGTGCACTTGTACAAGCAGAACAAGGAGGAGTATCTGCGGGAACGCGCACCGCAGGAGTACCGTATCAAGGGCTATAAGATCATTGGGGATGTGGACAGTTTCTATGGCAAAGCAAAGGCAAAGACAAGCAAGCAGGGCAAGAGCACGCCCAAGTATCACCTCTTCTTCCTGCCCCGCGAGTTGGCCTTCAACGATGATAACACACTTAAGCGAGGCAATGGCAGCACCACCAGAGGTATCACTAGTGCTACCACCACCACAAGAGCACCCAAAGAAAGCCGTGAGAAGTTCAAGCCACAAATACAAACACAAACACAATCACAACCACAGCGAATTCCCGTTCAGGTTGTGAAAGAAGTCAACAACAACTTGAGCGCTGGGAATCGCAAGCGGATTACTGCAATCAGCACCACAACAAAACCACTGCGCGGTGTAGCCAAGGAGGGCGAACAAGTGTTGCCTGTACTCTTAACGGGTTCAAACAGTCTCAAGGTCACGTCTGCACCCATTCACAGCAGTTCCACGTCACCCACGGCAGCTGGTAACCGCTTGACGGGATTCCGTGTGCCCAGCATGAATCTGGCCGAGATGCAGAACCAAACCTCAACGGCCATAAAGAATGCTTTTCAGAATATATTCAAATTGCCCTTCCGCACGCCCGCCGCTCCGAGTGTAGCCACTTCCCCGGGGGTTATACTACAAGCAGCCAAACCCAGTGAAGACAGCGATTCAGCTATGGATGGTCACGATGATTACAAGTGGGATGACGAGCACTTAGAGGGTGGCGGCGATGGCACTGATAGCATGGATACCGTGGAAAACACTGCTGCCGAGCAGGACAGCAGCGCAGCGGGGGCGGAGAAGCATCTGTTCTCCCACAAGCCACATAAGCTCATGGAGACAATTGGGACTGTAGCCACTGCTCATCATGGCACACAGAAGCAAGCGCTGCGTGAGGGCGGCATTATCATACAGCGGCTCAAGGTGCGCAAGGGCGGCATCGCCATTGCTGGGCCAGGGGGCGTGGCCACGGCAGGGAGCGGTGGTACAGCGATTGTGGGACCCGGTGGTTATGCGCTGACCCATCCACGCAGTCTGACCATAGCCGGACCAGGGGCAAAGGTTATTTCAATACCCGCTAATGTGGATCTCAAGGATGCACTGCAGCGCACCGATGTGAATGCAAAAAGTTTTCCACGCGAGGGCAAAGTAGTGGCCACTGGACCCACAGTGTACTATGCACCACCTACGGGCACGGAGGAGGAGGATGAACAGGATTCTGAGGCTTAAGTCTCGTTCCAGCTGGGAAACGGGCAACTTTTAGCTTTTTTTTCGATTTTCTATTTTATATCCTTATGTGACTGTTAGTATTTTTGTCTAGCGCCTAAGTAATAGCTAATAAATGTTTGTATTTGTAATTTGCGCATTGCCTTCACATTATCTACTCACTAAGTATCGCATGTTAAGCTATAAACTAACCCAAAGACTCCCCAGCATGCACTAATTTACCTAACTTTAAGTCTAACAACTAGTCTATAAATTTTGAGTTGTAAATATTATGAGACTAACTGGCTATACTCAACTCTCTCTCACTTCTCCTATGGCACAACTTCTATCCACACCTTCAACCACACAAAATTATCCTTAATTCGTAACCTTATCAAGAGCACCAAGCGCTTATTGGCAAACGACCAGCTTAGAGACTTGGCCGCTGCGCAGTCCCTTTGTAAAGTTTGCCCAGCCAGGAGCCGAGAAACAAGTGTCTCAGGAGTCCACCAAAATTGCCACTCCCCCACAGCCAGAAAAACTGCGAGAAAGTCCACAGACAGACACAGAAAATCCAACAGTCGCCAAACAAGTTCCACAATTACTGCAGCCCTATGGCGCATTACAGCCCACAACACAAGGCGGCTTCGTGCTGCTCAACTCACCGTACTACGCCGCCTACAGTCTGCCTGTGGCCTATGTGGCGCCACCTGTTAGCAGCACACCCGCAACAGCGTCCACTACAACAACCAGCACAGCGAAGCCAACAACCAAGCAAGTCGAAGTGGAAACTGTGGAACCTTTCGACACTATTGAAACTCTACAAAAGCTTAAGTTACCAGCCAGAACACAAACCACAAATGGTGATCTAAAAAGCGATCTGAGATTACGTGAAGCCGTGAGACGCATTAATTCCAACTATATAATTGAGGAAATTGTCGCTGTGCCTGGCAAGCATATAATCTCCAGCAGCAGCAGAAGCGGCAGCAGCAGCCAACAAGCCTTAAAAAAGCCAAAATCAGCTAAACTGCGTACTCCAGTCAAAGTGGAGGCCACGGGACGCACCAGCAGCAGCAACGCAAACTTCCCGCAAATTCCCTTTGGCAACTACTTTCTGCCCTATAGACCAGCACAGGCTCAAGCCATACAGCAGCGCAAACAGGCGGCTTTAATACTGGAACCACACTCTAAGGCTGTGGTGGGTAATGGTGGCACCGCCATTTCAACGCCCATTTCGCGAGCGCTGCTCAAAAAGGGCGTGCCCACGAATGTCTACTTTAACCCGGAATCGGTAGCCATTGCAGGCGTGGGCGGTAAAGCTCATGCGGCAGCCGACTTGGAGCTGGATTTGTTCAACTAATCAAGCCAGTTACACAGAGAGAAATGAAGGGAGACCAATTACCAAGCTTTAAATATGCTAAAGTCAAGAATTTCTACATTTTTTTTCTCGCTGTGTATGTAGTTTGTAACGCTTAGAGCTTCAATATGTTCCTATTTTAAGTACCGCAGATAAATTAGCCCAAATCATGTGTCATGTTTAGCTGTAAATAAAGTTCTGTAGTCAAACGCTTTCTTAATCCTCTGTAGATTCCTTTCTGTAGAATTTTAATGCTTTGTCCATAAACCACGCCTTCCACACGCACAGCACAACCAAAAAACACTAAACTACATACACACACAGCACTATAACCAATCCAAACTCTTTGAACCCTGCAACCCACTACTATATAGACACAGGTCGGTGCCGCTAGCCTACGAGGAGCAGTTGCCCTACTACGGCGGCTGGAGCGGACAACTATTGCAGCTGCGTCCACAGCAACAACAGCAAGTCCAACACCAGCGAGGATTCCCTAGAGATTCGGACGACACTATTACCATCTCTGCAGCCAGCATTTCAGCTGTGGCTGACGGCAACGGTGGCACCAGCACCACAATCTCCGCCAGTGGCAGTAATTTCAACAGGATACAGGAGGCAGCAGCCCGTCTCGTGGCTATACAGGAACTGGCTAAGCGTAAGGGTTCCTTCAGTGCCGAGGACAACAAGATCTATGCGAATAGTTTACTAGAACTGGGACAAGCAGCAACTGCCTTGGCTTTGCTACAACAAACCGGACAGATTAAGGACTTTAGTGTGCTGTTGCAGCCAGAACTGTTTGGAACATCACAGAAACAGCCCTCGAATTTGGGTCTGGAGGCCAACAACCCAGCGGATCAGAAAATCGACGAACAGAAACTGGAAGAGGTGACAGAGCAGCAGTTGTCCCCAGGGGAATTTCTGCCACCCAGCGAGGATCCCTACGAGGATGTCAATGACAGTGTGGCTGTAATGGCACCCAAAAAGGATGCAGCTGTGGCCGAAGCCAAGCCAGTCGGTAAGCTTTAAAAAAGCCAACACTTGTTTTACCTTCAAATCGAGGAATCTTGGGCTAAGGCCACTAAAATTAATTATAATTTCTCTCACCTGCAGGTCTCTCCATAGCCGGCGAGGGAGGTGTGGCCTCGTCTAAGCCCAACGCCGTGGCGCTCTCCGGCCGCAATGGCTTGGCGGTCGCTTCACCCAAAGCCACGGCCATAGCTGGCGTTACACCAGAGGAAGCAGCTGCATTTAGCATAACGCTGCCATCCAGAAATCAGCTGGTTATCAAAACACCCAATTCGCCATCGGATCGTCTCAACAGCGATGACTACGACTACAACGATGTGCCACTGGCCATGACCACATACCCACTCACACGAGAAACGCCACTGCGTCCAGGTGCCGCGGACTCTTTGGTGGAGAAGTGGCGCACAGCGATTGCTGAGGAATATGCTGCCAGATCAAAGCCGGAGCTGAAGCCCTTCATCAGGGCAGCGCCCAAGCGACGTCTGCACTATGAGTAGAGCGGAGTAGGCGGCGGCGGCAACACATAACTGCTGCAGCACGAAACAAATATATTTATATACGCATATCCAACAGTTTGCCAATAAAATTTACAAAAATTAAAATTACACACGCTTCAAACACTTTTAATTGCGCACTTGAAAAATAAACTGTTTTTGAAATCGATAGGCATTTACTATCGATTTGGCAAGGCTAAAAGGTTGCCAGACTGAGTGGAAAATAAGTTTGGGCAATCCTGGCAGTTAGCGAGGTGAACTTTGAACAGCAAGCACGAGCAGTGACGCAGTGAACTTCACCTCGCTTGTTTGTACTTTGGTGACTTATGACTGTGGTGAGTTTAGTAAGTTCACAATGATAATTTGAGCAGCAGTGCTAAGCAACACAAAGGAAAGAGCGAAAGAGAGATAGAGAGAAAGGTAGAATGCAATTAAATATTTTAATTACAGCAAACTTATCTAAGCGTATAATTTAAATCATAACTGATCGAAGGAAGTGTCGGTTATTGAACTTGCTGTTGGAGCTGCTGTGGTGCTTCTGCTGCTGCTGATGTTGCTGGTGTGGTGTTTATTTCCGATGCCATTTATTAAATTTGTATAGCCTGCCAGCAGGCGCAGAAGGAGAGGGAGGGTGGGGCGGTGGTAACATGCATCTAATCGCTGCAAGCTGTGATTATATTTTATAACGAAATAAATTCTATAAAAAGAATGGAAAGAAAAAAGAGTCGCTCAGAAGAAGCGGAGAAGTGGAAGGAGCAGTAGATGAAGAAGATGGCATAAGATATAAGTGCGCAAGCATGTGCAAATCTTGATTAATCTTTTCCGCCGCAGCAGGCGGTGCAAGCAAACATAAAAATAAATCTAGCAGGGGAGAAAAGTGCAGTGCGGGGGAAACAATGGGTGGGGTAACTGCCAGCAGAGCAAGCAGGCAGAGCTAGAGTTGAGCTTACTCGACTGCAAAACGACGGCATAGTCAAACAGCTCAACTCAAACTAAATCATTTAATTTATGTTGCTGATTTCACACACATCCCATTTAAGAAACTGTAAATACCCATTGCAAACTTGTTGTACAGGGTCTAATGTATTCAATTTGCACCTGAACCAGTTTCGCTTGCCAGGCCCGAACCCAATGCCAGGGCTTCCATGGCTCGTCGTGAGTTTAGACAGTCAATGTGTGGTTATTTTGCAGCGCTTGACTTCTATTACAATGCAGGTTTAACAAACTGCGCAGAGAACTTGACCATGGCCAAGACCAAGACCATGGCCATGGCCAAGAGCTAAAGACATGGCCGAGCAGAACATCTACGTTGACCATCTGCTGTTTGGCTCTGGTAACTGGTACCTCAGAGCCATGATATCGGTTCTTGCCTGGAAACCAGAAACCCTCGGCTAGTGTACAGCGAGTGTAAGTGTATGTGTGTGAGTACTTGTTGTTGTCGCTTTTGCTTAGAGCCAACTTTGGTCATTTGCCGCCTGCTTTGCGTGTGTGCTCCTTTTGGCTATTTGTTACCCCCCCAATCCCTCCACTCACCTACCATCCATTCCCTTCCCCTAGCTTCCTTCTGGAAGCTGTGTACATTTTCAACATTGTTGTTGTCCATCTCTTTGGCTGTTAGCTTCTTGTTCTTCAGGTTCTCATTTCTTTGTTCTTGTGCTAGGTCAGTTCTGTGCTGCAGTCGTCGTCGCACATTATAAAAGGCCCAACGCTGCCAGCATTGGCCACCAGTTTCCTTGAAGTGGTCGCCGTGTCAAGACTGAAGACTAAACACTGAAGACTGAAGACTCTCTCCATAGACCAATAGTAACAGCACCACTCTGAATTACAGTACAACTACAAACTTAAAATTGTGCCAACTTTTGTGATCATTTTCAAAGTTTTTCTTTACGTTGCGGTCTCAAGTGCGGTTTTTTTGCAAAAGTGTTTTCAAGTATTCCAAACAAACTGAGCAAAAAACTTAACTCAAAGTCAGTTTAAGAAGTAGAAGCAGCTGCGTCATAAGGTAAGTTCTCAAATCTCTAACTGCTTTATGTCAAGTTCGTGCTTTGAGGTCACAGTTTAGAAAGTTTAGAGTTTAGTCCAAGCATTGAGCACAGTGGGCGTGGTGGGCTCATCATTCGTACAAACAAAACACAGAAAAGGGAAAATTCCTGCTTAAACTTTTTATGATCACATTAATCTAAGCAAACCTGTTAGAAGCTGCAAATGTTGTGGTTTTATTTTCGCAAAGTTGTTAATCTTTAGAAACTAAACTTTTAAAGATGTCTTTGTTGTGCGCATTCTATCATAAACTGAAAATCGCTAAACTTAATCAAATTAATTATAGTTGTATGTTTTGTTTCATTATCATTATTATCATTAGCTAAATTAATTTGCAGAAATAAGTTTGTTATTTAAGTAAAAATTAATATAATGAAGATTTTTTCTTGCTAGCTGAATGAACATTAAGTTAATTTACGAGTTATTAAGTTTAAAAAACAAGTTTTTATTTCACAAGTTTGTGACAATTTTGCCTAAAATGAGTAAAAGAATTAGTTCTTAGAATCAATGAAAAACCTATATGTGGTTTTATGGTATTATAAAAGTTACTTATTATCAAACAAATTAACAAAATAATAACTTTTTCATAGAAATAAATCACTGATAGATTAAATTTTAAGCAAATGGCTTTAAAGAAGACTTTAAGTAACAAAACGATTAATAAGTATTTCGTTCAAAATTGAACTTATCCTAACTTTTCCAATAATTTACATATTTAAGAATAGAAAATTAAGAATAGAAAATAAAAGTAATTATCATGAGCTCAGATTAAATATTAATTCAAGATAGCCCAAAAATACTTAAAATACCAAGAAAGTTGAAGGCAGCTGAAACATACTATATGTTTAGTCTTTAAGTTTACTTGGGAGATAGTTGTGTAGTTTTGTATGCAAATAGCTTAACAGTTTAATTTATGCGCTTGTAAGCAGCAACAATAATTAACATAAGTATTGGTTACACTCGAGCAAAACAAAAGACAAGAAGAACTATTCCCCAACTCTAACCCCAGGAAAACTTGGACTCTTGGTGCAATTTGCGATGCCATCAGAGATATGATCAGAACAAGAACTTTAATTCTTTTTGCTTTGGCCCAAACCAGTTATTAGCCGCACGTAGAACAAACGAGTGCAATCAAAAGAGTTGGCCATGAAGAGAGTGGCTTATAATCAAAGTTGCATAGCCTCAAGTTGCAAGTTGCTAGTTGTAAGTACTTAATAGGTATGTACACTAGAAGTGATGGTGCCCAAAGTGGATTTTACCACAAGCCAATCAAACAGCAAACCGGTTAATAGTGCGCATCCTGTGGCCATTAAACAGACACACAGCAAGAGACTTGCATTAATAATGTTAAATTTAGAATGGACTTTGGTTAGCCAACTATAAATAGCCCAAAACACTGGACATACCAGTTTGTCGCAGTTGCAACTAGACACTTCGACATGTAGACATTTTAGCCTTAAACTCTTTTGGCCATTTTGGGTGATGCTTTGGGAAGTTGTTCATCCCAGTTGGCAAGTCAACCCGAAGCAAGGAAACTCCTTACAACTAAGTAAAGAGAGTCTTTAGGAACATGGGTTTATGTTAATTCAAGTGGACTGTCAATGTGATATAAAAGACTTAGGCAACGAACTTGACTACATTTACTTTATTCTTGTATCAAGAGCTATCTTTAGAACTAATCAAAGCAAATTCTTAGCTGCTCTTTAACTACTTTTAACCCTATGCCAACTTTCCCCTCTCGCTCCCCCAGAAAGATGTTTACACTCGCGTTGTTCTGCCTGCTGGCAGTGGTGGGCAGCCAGGCGAAGCCACTGCAGCCAGTTGTGGAGCCAGCGCAGCATATTGTGATTGTGACACCGCAAGCACAGGTACACCTGGAGCCAGCGGTGCGTTATGTGCATGGACTGTCGCCACTCGCGCGTGTCTCGGGACCACATCATGAGGAGACCATCGTTTACGTGCCTGCAGGCACTGCTGCCTCTGTGGTACCCACTGCCAAGGTAGTGGATGCAGTGGGCACTGGACGTGCCAGGAGTCCGTATCAGTTGCCAGAGACCAAACAAATCGAGGGCATACAGAATGCACAGCAGCAGGCACAGGAGAATATACAGATTATTGCTGGACAATTTGGTGAGGCAGCTGCAGCAGCTGCATCGGCTGGCGCTGGTTTCTTCCCTGGCTTTTTCCCCGAAAGCGGCTCAAAGGAGGACCTGCAGTTGGCCAAGAACGATAAGATTGAATTGATTGAAACTCCGGCCAATACACAGCCATTGATTGCAGCCACCGAGGCACGTCATTTCTACAGTCTGCCACAGGTTTACCACACACCAGTCGTCGATGTTGTCCACACACCCGTCTACACCTGGCCCATCTCAGCTATTAGGGCGCGTAGCATTCAAACCGACGAGGCTCCCATTCAGTCCATTGAACCCAAACCGGAGGCAGCGCTCGAGGCAGCAGCTGCAGCACCTGCCCCCGAATTGCCCGAGGCTCAACCTTTGCTCAAGGAGCAAAAGTTAACCGAGACCGCAGAGCAGCCATTGGAGCAGCTGGCTCAAGCCATCATTCCCGCCGCAGCTGCTGCTGAGGCCAATGAACTGAAGGCAGAGATTGCAGCACGTCAGCTGGAGGAGACAAATGCCATCAAAGAGGAGCTGCCAGCGGCTGAGTTGCCCAAGGAGGAACTCAAGATAATCAAGGAGGAGATCAAGGAACTGCCCAAGGAAGCACTCAAGGAGGAGCGTAAGTAGTTGGCGCTTAAAAGTTGCCTCAACTCAAATTCTTCATCCTACCTTTAGCTAAAGCTCTGCAGGATGAGGAGCCACAGCAACTGAAGGCCCTGCCCCAAGCACCCGCCCAGGCCGAGCCCATTGCTAATGCCGAGCCCCAAGCGCAAACTTTGGCACTGCCCGAGGCACAGCCAGCCATTGACAGTGGCATTCCGGCATCGCCAGAGGCCTAAGTTACACTAAGCATAACTTAAATCACGCACAACACTACACACATCAACACACACATACTATGGGCAACTTTGGTACTCTACATACAAACTGAAAACTGTTCCGTGCCTAGGCCACAGCCAGGCCGTGGGTTAATACACTTAGTTACTAACACAGTCAGCGTGCAACAACATTTTCCAACAATTTTCCAAAACACACTAATTAACAGCATAAAAAAAACAAATATAAAAGAGTTACAAACAAACAAATAAACATCTACATATACTACAATCATACATAAACAAACATCAAATGCGTAACGAGAAAAACGTTCATAATCATCAAGCATCATCATTCATTATATTCATAACCATAACAATTGAAAATGTAAAACAGAACAATAAAAAAAGTGAATGTAAAATGTAAAATGCGTTTTAAGTTCGTTTTAATTCTGGGGAACTACTCAAGGAAACTAAAAGTAGCAAGTGACTAAAGCAATAGATAGATTTATTTAAAAATAAAAAAACTTCACACTAAATTCTATGTTTTCTATTAATTGGTCGATTCCAGTGCTTTAACTTTCAAGTTCGCAGTTTTACTTCAAGGCTTTGATAACCCACTAACAAAAGACTTAGACAACGAACTTGATATTACCAAAAAGCAAGCTTTGTTCTCAAATCAAGCTTCATACATTACAGAACTTATTGAGGCAGCAAATGTCTGGCAAAGTTGGTCGATAAACTATGTATTTGGCCCAAAATGATGCAATATGCCAAGTACCTTAAGTGCGGCACAGAAATTCCAGGCAGCATAAAAATATTGCACATATCATCGAGAGCTGAACATAAATTTGCCATACGCATGCGACAATGCATACTAAGCAGACCCAAAGACCAGAGACACGGTGACCAGAGAGCGAAGAGCAAACACTGAAGACAGCAGACGTGCTCAGCCATAAAGCGGGGCCAGCAAAATAGAGGCGTGAGACTGGTCGACACGCCCCTTACGTGTTACAGTTACAACAATGAAGACACCACAGTCAGCCTTTATTTATGCTCAGTCAGCGAATGACATTGTCAAATAAATAAAAATATATAAAAATAATTTAAATTCATACATAATTTCTAATAACTTTTCACTCATCTTCACCCACAGTAATGTAATCAGTTTGCAGCGTCTGTGCTGTAGTAGATCTGTCCTTACGCTGAGGTTTCACTGTAGCCTGTGTTGTGCTCGTTTCTAGCTGCTTTGGTGGCTTTGTGGTCTGTTCCTCCTTGCGCACCGGGCCACTCGTGTCCGTGTAGCGGTAGATGGAGAAGAATGTTTGTATGCGTTGCAAAACATTTTCCAACAGCGGTGGAAATTTATGCTCCTCACCATCGCCATAGATCTTGATATTGAGTTTAGCTTGCCCCAGATTTGGTTGCAATTTCAGTGCTTGTAGCACAGTGCGCAACAACAGCAAATTCTGCAGTTGACTGCCTCCCTGATTGGCTGCGTTGCTCAGAATTAACGTGCCATTTGGCTTCAGTTCCAAATAGCCAAATTTCTCTGCATCCAAGGGCAAACCGAAAGTCATGTCCAGTGGGAGAATGGCTGCTTGCAATAGCGGCAACAGCAGAGGAAAACAAAGCGGAAGCAGCTCTTTTAGCTGCATTTTAGCCGAATTTGCTCAACTACTTTTAACTGGTATTATTTTTGGGTGAACTGCTCGGAAAGTCGCTTGGTATTGCACTGCTTTTGGCCAAGTCTTGTCTTTCATATTTCACTTATTTCAACTGCTGCGCTTTTGAGCAGAGACTCAGTTACTTTGAGTGCTGTTTGCTTTGCTTTGGGTTTACGCTGTAGTTGGAGTGTTATAGGCTTGTTTTGACATGTGTAACAGAGAGCAGTAGAATTTTCGAAGCCCTTAAAAATATATGTTCTTGGTAAAAGATCGGTCCAGAAGCAAAGTTATCGTCCATAGCAGCTAGCTCCCCATTCAGTACAAGGCGCGTAGCTGCTAGCTTTCGACAGTGTGTGGGCATAAAATATGTACCACTGGGCATATTATATGCGGTTAAACTCTATTGTACATTCATTGATTGTTGTTGTTTACCTGTTGGGCACCTGGCCAACTTCATGAGCTCAGCTCGCAGCTCTCTCACAAAAGGTTCGCTGATTGTTTGAGTTACTTATTTGCATTGAAGTACGAGCTATTTGTACATTATTGTATTTCTGTTATACATGCGCTCTTTGGTCAATAGAGACGAATTTGCCCATTACGTATACGTAATATTGACAGACTTAAGCTTTTTGGCAGGGAAAGTGCTAAGAATACTTTTGAATTCGGTCAAAAAACGATTTGCGGCACGGCCATTGCCTTTATAAAGGCAACAACTACACTAGTTAACAAGTGTGTGTTGCATTAAAATTTAATGCTTAAATAAAATGCATAAATAATTTGTCGCTTTAAAAATATGCATTAATAAATTAAATATAACCATTGTATGTGTTGTTGACTAGTGTCTGTCATAAATAAATTAATACAGCGACTTAATAATAATATAAAGAATTTATTTTATAATATAATACACGGAGACTTGCCCAAACCGGCTCTTAAAATTAGGTCTGCGTTTTAATTTAGACTTTTGCATCATCACAACAAACAAACATATTTACAAAATGTTTCAGTATCAAAATGATTCAATATTATTTGAAAACTCTGACTTTTGTTAATGTTGTTTACTCTTTTTTTACGGAAATTCCAGAATTGCAGAAATGCCATGATTCTATACTATAGTTAACTCATTAGCGGCGATTTAAATGCATAAAAAGCAGAAAAAATAACAAAAAATATAAATAAACTTTAGTCTAGCTTCGCTGATTATTATGTTGTTGCCAAGAACAGAAAGTATGTTAACCAGTTAGTGAATCACTAAAAATTCAAGTTATTAAGAACTCAAAACATTTTTGGGACTCATCGAATTCGTTGAACGAAACGCAAAAGCCACGAAGTCGCCATTTGCGTCAATGAAATTTGATAAAAATAGCAAGAAATAGAAAAAATAGATAGTCAAGAAACTGTTTGATATTATGTAAAGATCGGCATTTTAACAAATGTGTTTTAACGCTTGAACACTTGAAATGAAAAAAATGGTTGGCAGATCACAGCGTGCAGCTTAAGTAATTATTTATTTAAATAGCTAAATCATTTGCTGTAATTTTGTAATCGATAACTGCGCAGTTTCAAATGGACAGCTTAAGGTTTGGCCCTTACACGAGCCACAGTTTAACAAATCAAGTAAAAACTATTACAAAAGTATCAAATATACAAAACTACAAGTATTTTAAACTTAAAACTAGGAAGCGATACAGAAGTCTGATCAAGAATACACATACTTTATGGACATAAAGAAGACCTACGCTTGTAATTTTCTCATGCTCTCGAAAGACTTAGACAACAAACTTGCGGAATTAACTTTAAGTACTCGGATATTTGTAGCACTCGTAAGCCTCGTCAGAACTGACATTTGATAGCGCACCTGAGATATATGATTACCCATCTAATTATGCATAAATCAGACATCAAGTGTCGAAACACAAAACTTCCGCTCAGCAGCTTCTCTACAGGAAACCCCAACAAGTACCGCCTCTCCCCACACACCCTACTTTGCATTAATTAGAAGTAAATACAAATTAATGGTAGTGATCAAAAAATATTTAATAATATATAAATCATTGCCTAACAACTGTTCTGTGTTTGCAGTCTAGAAAACACGACAACTTGCTACCCAATTTCAGTTTTTGCTGCTTTAACAACGAGTTTCTGGCTTTATGCCTCCTATGGAACCAGCTAAACATCATTGGTCCAATATGCCTGTTGCTAATATATGCTAACTCTCGGTTTTAGTTCCATATCTTAGCTTGCTGATCTCTGTTGCTATACAAATTAAAGAAACTCGACTTTAAAACAAACCTAAGTTATGTCATATTATTAAAGATTAACTTAAAATTAACTAACTTAAGTTATTACACACACAGAACTTTGATTGAGCTTTGAAAGTTGAGCAAAGTTTGGGAATGAGCTAATATCAGGTGCTTTCCTATGAAGGGGATTTACAACGAAAGAGTTTGTGGGCAAGAATACTCTTTTTAAAAAAGATTTGCAAGTTAAAATATTAAAAATTCCGAAATTTCTGTATTAAAATATTGTGTAAATATATTGTTAATTTATTTGTGCGAAATCAGTTCCAAAATATGTCATTGCAGTAAATAATTCTTTTTGAGATTACGCTGAAAAAAACCCTCGAATCAAGTTTTTCAAGTATGAAACTTCGCACGAAATCTGTCAACTTCTAATGATCTGCTACGATTATGGTATACCCAACGTTGTAAGTAGTTACAGGGTATGAAAAAATATACTTAGCTATGAGATAACTGACAGCCGAGAAGCTCACAGAATTTGCCACTTAAAAGCCGACAGACGCGGTTGAAATATACAGATTGTACAAAAGTAAAAAGGTAAAATAAATATTATTTAATAACTAATTGAGCATACGAGTGCTCACACACACATATACACACTCAGAACACCTACAACAGCACAAACATACATGATATTAATGATGCGATGCTGGACGCGTGAGAAGTGTGAATTTTGAGTTAAGTCGCATCAATGATGAACTTCAAAATTGTTATAGCTTTTGTTGTTTGTGCTGTTGTTGTGATGATGCTGAGTAAGAAACTGGACAGCAGCACATCTTCATTCAACGTTCGGTTGCTAATTTTATGCAAAATGAAAAACAACAAACTGCTAAGCAAAAAGTTTGTATATAAGCGTTGCCTTTACTTGTTTAGTTATTAGTCGCACGCCAAGCGCAGAACAGTGAACACATCCCCATAACGATAACTGATAGATCGTATATTGTATATACCACAAAAAAAAAAACAACACAGTGATAAACAAGTTTCAACATGAAGTGTTTCATTTTAGCCACATTGTTGCTGGTTAGTAGCCCAGAAAAAGAAATACACAAAAATAAATTTAAATAACAAAAACGTTTGGATAACTTACGATCTGAAAAGATCGCACACAATTAGAAATCCGGGTTGTAAAAATGTCAAATGTGACCGGACACAGTGCAAATATGTGTACTAAGACAGCGACTACGACTACGACTACGTATTTGCTATTAAAGTGCAAATTTGTTACACGTGCCAAGTGACATCATCTTTATCAGCCCGCGAAAATGTAGACTTGGAGTTTTAGACCCTTTAAAAGAGGTGTTTAAACTCTTTAGCTAAATACTAATATTTTTTTTAAAACTTGTGGATTACATTTAAAATTTTTAAAGCCATAACTGCTACGTTTAGCTCTAAATCAGCTAAAATGACTCAGTTCTTTAATGCCAAATTTAAAGACATTTAATTGCTAGGGTATTTAATAGCCTCGCTTGCTTGTTTTGGACATTAAACGCTCTGAAGCGTGTCAATAATTATAGCCAAAAATGGTAAACTCACCCACGTGTTTTTTCTCCTCTGCTTACAGGTCAGTCTGGCCAGCGCCGAGAACATCTTCAAGATCAACATCACACCCGAGGAGGCACAGCAGTATTTGAACAGCGCACAGCTGCGTGGCGTCAATGAGATCGAGTATGCACCGAAGACGGGAGAGAATCCACTACCCGAAGCCAGAAACGAAAAGGGCGAGTTTGTGTATATGGGACGTGTGATTGAGCATCCCGAGGATTATGTGGAGGAGCACTACGATGCGCATCAGTATCATGGACAGGATGGACTTGGTCAGTACGTCTATGGCTACAAGGACTGGAATCAGGGCAAGAACGAGAAGCGCGATGAGGCCGGCACCGTGAGCGGTTCCTATAAATATGTGCAGCCCCATGGACGTGACTTTGTGGCCACTTATTATGCCGACAAGACCGGCTTCCATGTCGAGGACAATCGTCCAGCGCATCTTAAGCAGCCAGCCACCAAAACTCCTGCTGTGCTCAAGGCCGAGGAAGAGCACTTCAGACTGTGGGGTGAACTCGCCGCCGCCGCTGGACACAATCCCGATCCTTATGCTGCCGAGTACCAGACCGGAGAGGGCCGCTACGAGCCCAGCGAGGCCGAGACCCGCGAGTATGTGCATGAGGAGAAGCCCTATGTGCCCGGTCCCGAGGAGACCGGTGAGCCCAAGGGATTCTTCTATGCCTTCGATTACAATGTGCCACTGTTGCGCAACAAGGCTGAACGCGAGGAACTCGAGCATCTGCGTTCCATCAACAACAAGGACGAATAGAGTGGAGTGGAGAGGGCTGGGAGAACACATTGATAATTCGATGTTTTCCTCGCTCATGTCCTCACTGTAACACGATATTAGCACGTTATTAGTCTACGCTTTATAGAAATAGTATAACTCTAAATATTTATTCCAACGACATTAAATAAATCAGCAGCTATTACATTTCTCAAATACGATCTTTTATTTGATTTTGTTACTTTTTTTGTTTTATTACATATATAAAATGTGGTTTGGTTTTTATTCTTTTGTTTTCAGCCCGACCACTTGTATAATTTCATTTTGTTTCATGTTAATTTAACATTTTAGTTGTTTTTACATTTAAACGCATAATTGATTCTCATTTTTATTTTTCTTTCATCTTTTGTTTTTGCTGCTTTTCAAGTAAAATTATTGCTTTCACTTTGCTCTTCAGTTGCTAGAACTATTCAACTTAAATTAATTGTTGTAATTTCTTGTAATTTAATTATAATATATACTGGTTGTTGTTTGCTTTCAAATGTTGTTATGGTTGTCGTGCGCCTATTTAAACTAATTTACACGAGCATTTTAATAATTTCTTTTCAATTTACAACCAGCTAAAACTAACATTTATGTGTTAATTTATTTATAACTCACACAAAAAACTTTAATCATAATTAATGTAATTTGTTTTTTGCCGTTTAATTGTAATTTAAATGAGTTTTTGATTTAAAAGTTGATTTGCCCCGTTTTGTATGGCACTAAGGAGCAGCAGTTTGTGGAAAGAGACTGGGCAGAGTTTAAATTTGTATAGCATGCTTTTAGGTGCTACGCTAAAATCAGAAGCCCTTTTATGAATTCTCTACAGAAGGAATCGTAACTGGTTTTCAAAGTATTTAATTAAAAATGTTACGTTTCTTAGGGGTATGTTTTGTTAATTTAAAATATAAATAGAATTTCGATTTCTTTTAGTATACAATTTGTTGTGTCGCACATTAAAAATGCATTAAAATTAAATGAAAAATAGTTGAAAATAGTTTTCGATGTGTTAAAAACAATAATTTGATTTTCAAATGAATCACAATTGAATTTCGTTTAAAATGAAAAGCAAACTTCATCATAAATGCACATACATATAAATCGGATTATATGTATGCTATCTATATATGGCAGCTTTATAATCAGTCCAATATTGAGAGTTTTTTATGTTTATTTGAATTTTGAGTTAGAGTTTGTGGGTGCGAAAGTGTTATACATATATATCGTTGCGTTTTGAAGTTGATAGATAGCTCGCTGAATTTTGTTTGATTTGAAAACGACTTTTAAAAATAAAAACAACTAATCATGGTGCCACAAAAAGGAAGGAATACGAGAATATATGTATATTTATACACTAGTTGGAATTGGGTTAAAGGTTTAGTTTGTTATTAAAAACAATAATAGCGTCTTACAGATGTACCCTATAGTACACTAACACTAGTCATACCAGGGCACAAAAGGTACTTTATAGAGCCTATGTCGTTTACGTCGAGCGGAATCCTTTCTACGTGCAACTTCAAAAGCATTTTGGAGATCATCAGGAGGGTGAAAAATTCGTAATACTTATTATTTTTTATCGTTTTTGTTGGAAAGGAAATTAAATAGTCGTTGCTTGGACTAAGTAGAGTCTAGGGTTAAGTTCTATGTGTATATGTACTCGTATGTTATTTAGTAGATGCTGTATGTAGCTAGGTGCAGTTTCCAGTGCTGATTTGCAGTTCTATTCAGATGATAATTTGGCGCATGAGTTACGGTTTCGATTGCCATGGATTAGAATGAACTATTTTTAAGAGTTTTCCATTTAATGCGTTTTATATTTTGAATTTTCTCTTTGTTTTGTCTCTCTCGGTTTGTATATAAGGCAAACTGTATGCGAAACATACAAATATTGAACTATATAAATACTTGGTTTTTTATTATTACTTTTTACGTACTTATGCCGGGGAAGAGTTCTGGAGAAACTATTGTTATACGAAAAAACAAACATATGCACAATTGCCAGACTTAGAGTACAGTGCGTCAAGTACAAGCTTTGACACTTAAAGTACTGATATAAATATGTTTAAAATTGAAATCTCACATGATTTAAAAATAAGTAAATGAATTTAAACAAAAGCATAATACAAATTTTGATTGTAAACAGGAAACTCGTCAAAGTTTTAAAAGGGTAAAAACAATTTCAGGACACACTGTACCACTATAGCCTAGCAAAGATATATGTTTGTGTTCCGTATGTATGGAGCATGGCACAACTTTTACTTTCTTCGTTTTTAGAGAGTCTGTCGATTTGATTTCCTTCATTCAAAAATTGACTGATACAACTGTGTATATTGTATATTTCTATATATATATAATGTATGTATATATATAGTGTATATAAACTTGTATACTTCATATATATATATGCATGTAAATCTTGTATACGCCTAGGTGCTAGGTGAAGTGCTAGTTTTGGATAGTTTCTCTGTCTGAAATATTTCTTATCGACTTACCGAAATTCTGTGTGTGTATGTGTGTGTGTGTGTTATCATTAGCATTATCATTGTTATCAGCTACGTGTACTTATCTACTTGGCCGCTGTTGCAGCTGCTGTTGTTGCACTTGGCGTCACTTTCAGCTTAATGAACATGGAGTTGTTATCATTATTGGAGCTATTCAGATCGAGTTTCTGCACCTCACACTCGAGATTATTGATGCAATTCTTCTCGTACTGTGTGGTGCCATTATCCGAATTGTTGATAACACTCTTGTCATTGGGCGGCGTGTGTTGCTCGCTAGGTGCCACCTTTTTCTCCTTGCTCTTCTTTAGTGCATTCAGCAGAGTTTTCTCTTTGCTCTTGCCCTCCTTGTGATTGCTATCTTTATCCTTGTGCTTGTTGTTCTTGAAGCGCGGGAAAATGCAACCATTTGGCAAGAAGCCGCCAAGTTTTTCCTTTTTTGTAGGCGTTGCTGTGGCGGTGGCTGTGGCTGCTGGAGGCGTGGCTGGGGATTGAGCTACAGCAGCTGCTGGCGTGGCTTGAGTTGCTGCTGTTGTTATGGTTGTTGTGGTCGCACTGCTACCATTGCTGGCAACTGTTTTGGCCTCTGACTCTTGAGTGTTTTCCCCAGGCGTTGGGGTTGGATTTTCTCCGTTTGTACCGTTAACAACAGCCCCAGCATCAGTTTGATCCACACAGGTATCACCTGCTGCTGTTTCCACTGATGCTTGTTGTTCCTGCTGCTGTTGTTGCTGCTCCTCCAACTGCTCGCTGGCCACTTTGTTGTCAAGCTGCTGAGCAAATACGGCCAATGTGATGCCATTACCATGTTCAACTGGAATCAGATCCGCATTGTAAGCGGGCGGTAAGCCGATCTCAGCACCATTCGATTGAGTAGAACTCCCCGCACGCGCCGCATCGGGCGATTTGGGAAACATTTGTTGTGTTGTTATATTTTGATAGTGCTGCTGTTGCCGCTGCTGCAACATTTGCTCCTCGCGTTCACGATCACGCTGCGCCTGCACCGCATTCCAGACATCTTTCAGCTCACCCGAGATGTCCCGATCCTTGAGTATGACGGCGTTTCTAGACAAAATAAATACGGAGTTATAGCAAGAGCTTGCACCAAAAGCTGGGAGCTTTACCTGACTAGTTTCACGCCGGGATTCATAGCCTCCACAAAGTCACACATTAGCTCCACCATAGCACGTCGTTCCTCGGGATCTTTGCTATGACGTCCCGAATCCTTGAGCACTTCAGGATTGGCCATAACGGCAAAAACTATTGGTGGACTGCGTGGACTACCCGGTGGAACCTGAACGAAGAAATTTTACTTGGTTTACTTGGTTTGCATTACTTATGCACTAATAAAACTTACGCGCATGCCTCCATACAACGGAATGGGATCACTGGGCTCCTGTGGTATGACAATACGTGTCCAGCTCAACACATTGATGAACAGCTCCTCACCCGTTTCGGTGGTTGTGCGTATGCACATGTGTGGCTGTGGTGGATTCTTAAAGTGACGATAGGCACGCGAGTGTCGATAACTGTGCGGTGGAGGCGATGATTGCATTAGTGATAATCCCATGCCCAAATCGCCCTGTTGATCTAATTGATGCTCTTGTTGTTGTTGTTGTTGCTGCTGCTGCAGCTGTTGCTGTTCTACATTATGATGGTCGTAGTTTCTGTTGTCGTTGGTCTCTTGAATATCCACATCGTATGCAGCTGTAGTTGCTTCAGCATCATTGTTGGCAGTGCTGTTGTTGCTTGTGTGTTCGAATTGTTGTTGTTGTTGGGGCTGTTGTGGCTGCTGTTCCTGTGCGGAACTTTCAGCTTCAAGCTCCGCCGCCGACATTTTCGTTTATTGGTGTTTGTTTGTGTTGTAGTTGTGTTTGTTATTGTTGCTTTTGTTAGCTTTTAGCAGTCTTTTGTTTTGCCGTCCTCTGCCGTTTCTTCTTCTTATGACGGTTTTATCGCCCTCTTCTCTTCTTCTCTCTTCTCTTTGTTCCTATTGAGTGCACTCACACCAGCTATAACTCTCTCACTCTCGCTCTGCCTCTTTCTCGCACTCACTCTTTCGTTCACTCTGCTGATGCCTTATAACATAGCGGCGCCTTGGTCCTGTTTCCAACTTAACTTTTGACCTTTAGCGATATTAATGTGTGTGCATATTACGCGTCGCGGTCTTTGACATTTATATACATGCATATACACATAGATATGCAGTATATATTCACACTATATTGTCCTCAAATAGTCTTTATCGTGCACGCACAAAACAGGCACACGCATACGCACGCATACATACGCAAACACCCTTCAATGCGCACCCCGCACAACCACACACACAAGTGGGAGGAGTTGGTAGTTGTAGTTGTTGTCTGCGAATGAGATGGATGGGGAAGCCCGAAAGGAGAGCCAAATAAAACATGAAAATATTAAACTTCAAAGCAATTGGAATTGTCTATTGCATTTTCAATATTGCACTTACACATTTCACGCGTTTTCATTAATAATAATGGTTTTCCAGTTTCATTGCACAATACACATACAAAAACAATGTACATACACATACACACAAACAGAAACTGCGTTTCTTCTTCACATAATTTTTCTTTCCCAACGACTGATGCTGCTGCTGCCTGCTGGCTGCACTTACAAAACAAAATGCGCCGACAGACGGCCGCGCGCTGCGCTGATTTTTATATTTAGCTTTTTTAGCAGCTTTTCATTGTAGCACACAGAGAATATAGCCGAATTTTCCGACGACTTCCCAACATAAACAAAAAACTAATGTAAATGTGTACAAAGTGCCCAGGTTGCTGGAAACGACTGTGTAGCGTTGCCAGATCTACAACACACTATCGAATGGTGTGCAGCAGTGAGTACACACCACCGGCATACAAAAAGAAAACACAAACAGTGTGTGCATTTGTCACATATATTCTGCATTTTCCGCCGGCGTGAATTTTTTGCAATTGTGAAGCAAAAATCGGAAATAACATAAAATCAATTACAGTTATAAACAAAAGAAGTGCCGAATTTATTAAGAAAGTAAAGTGTGTGACAGTGTATACTGTTTACGACGTGCCTAATTAGAAATTGGCGCGGAATTAGTAGTTTTTTGTAATTTCCCCTCGAGTGCTGTGTGTATAACAAGATGGCGTCCTCACAAGTCTCAAACAAATCGGGCTCCGGTTGGCCAAGGCGTGGAAGCCAAGGTCAAGCCGATGCCACCATAAGCAATAATGGCACGCAAAAATATGCGCCCAATCAAGCATTAACCATAAATCGCACAATTAATCTGTAAGTCATACATAAATTGCCAAGAGAACGCCACTGCCACTAATTGTGTCAACACCCACCCACAACACAGGTATCCACTGACCAATTACACATTCGGCACCAAGGAACCACTATTTGAAAAGGATCCATCGGTGCCATCAAGATTCCAGCGAATGCGCGAAGAGTTTGATCGCATTGGCATGCGTCGCTCTGTAGAAGGAGTACTCCTGGTGCACGAACATGGTTTACCGCATGTTTTACTACTGCAACTGGGCACGACGTTCTTCAAGCTGCCGGGCGGCGAATTGAATGCTGGAGAAGATGAGGTTGAAGGCCTCAAGCGATTACTATCCGAGGTGAGTGGAAAACAAACAGACACTAAGGAAGAATGTTAACTTGTGGGTGTTTTACAGACGCTGGGTCGTCAGGATGGTGTTAAACAGGATTGGATTGTTGAGGACACCATTGGCAATTGGTGGCGTCCCAACTTTGAGCCACCGCAATATCCATACATTCCGCCGCATATAACGAAACCGAAAGAGCACAAGCGTCTCTTCCTCGTGCAATTACATGAAAAGGGTAAATATTCAATTTAATAGACAAAACAAACAGAAAGAAAAGAAAACCGAAAACAAAAAGTGTTTATTCACAGCGTAGGTAAATAGGTAATAATACTGAATATTTAATATAAACACTATATATAACCTTGTTATATATTTGCCAAAGAAAACCGATACGCTAACAAACCTCATGTCATATCTTTTCAATGCTGTTTAGATACGGACAGGAACGCCAGTTACGATGTACCCTGAGCTGAGCTGTTCCAAATAAATATATAGCACCGTGTTCTATTGTGTAATCTCACGCATCTGGCATCTGTCGCCCAACCAAGCATATATAGAGAGCCACTTCCTCCTCCAACTCTGCTCTAAATCTCAAGAGTGTCAAAAAACCAAAACAGAAACAGAATAATGAAAGAATCAGAAAAGCGAAACAGAATACAGACAATGGGCCCCGAGGTCCCCAGCATACTACAAAAACTTTAACTTTTTACTCGAAAAAACTTGTTTTCAAAAACCAAAACAACTAAGAAAAAAACGATTGTATATTAGTTAGATTTCGCTCTCTCTCGTTGGAGTTGTTGGCATATTTTTGTGTCCCAAAATTCTAGATGAATTTGTTCTTTGTTTGTTGTATTAATTTTGTAAATATGTCGACATTTCTATAAAATAAAACGAGACAGCGTTAAATATTGTTTTGTGAGAGATGTTAAGGTTCGAAAATATCGGGCAGGCAGACTTGAACAGTTCGTGATATTTTTTTAAATTCCCATTGTAAATGTTTTTTTTTTTCTGCTAGTTTGTCTTGTCTGCTAAATGTGCACAAATCTCGCGTGTTGTGCTGATTTGCGAGCATTGGCGTTAAGAAAGACACGAAGTATTAATATGACTAAAAAGAAACATAATTTAAGCATATTCGTTTTATGTAATCCAACAAATTATAATTCTGTGTGTTTTTTTAGTAGTTTCTCTGACATCATCTACATAAAACACTGTTAAAACGTACACAAAACACCTTGTATTATGATTGTTGCTCTTATTAATGGTTAATCGAAATTATGTTCATACTATCATCAATTAATAGACTTCGTTTTGATAAGCAAAAATGTCCCAAATTTGTCTCACAAGAACTTGGTTAACTAATAGTTGGATATTCTGAATGTATATTTTAAAAAATCTCTTTAAAAACCAAATAAATGAAACCGGCTTATAAAGTTGTCATTTTGCGCATCAACAATAACGAAACCTAATAATTTTGTAGTCTAAAACTGAAGAATTCTATTTACAACTACTGTCCAAGAACTGTGAATGTAAAAAAAGACTATAATACAAATTCTTTTATAAACATATACGTATATATATTATTTAACGGCAGCGATGTAAATTTGTTTTCTGTATAACCGATTGTAAACCATTTTGTTGTATAATCTACTCTTTACCATATACTTTGTTATAAAATCATATACTGTTATATACATAAAAACTCTGTCTCTATCGTTTATCTCTGTAATTTAGCACTATTTGCTGTACCCAAAAATTATAAGCTTGTTGCTGCCCCATTATTCGAGCTCTACGACAATTCACAAGGCTATGGACCCATTATCTCATCTCTGCCACAAGCGCTGTGCAGGTAAGTCGTCCTTCTATATAGGATTTCAATTTTTTTAACATTTAATTTTACAGGTTTAACTTCATCTACATGTAAGGAAATCAGGCGCTGTTTCCCAAACTCTCCCCTCTAGCTAGGCAGCATCACCAACGATAGCTCTATTAATATATATACTACTATATTACAAAATAAACTGCACCTTAAACGAGACGATGTGTTTAATAAATTGTATGAAAGTTTCGTCTAGAATTGAAAGTTGACTTTATTTTTGGACTATTATTGTGTTGCTTAAACGTAATGTTACAGAGATTATGTTTATATACTATAATATTTATTTTAATTTAATTTGGTTCGATATTGTTGTTGTATGGCATTCGTTTATAGCATATATTCGCTATAGATCTGCTCGTAATAATCGCGTTTGCTGCAAATGGAAGATACGCACAATTTATTTATCGATTACATTATAAATTTGTTTTTATATGTTACGTTTACTTTTACTTTGATTAACATTTATTTGACTTGGGTCTGTTAACTGCAATTGAACTACAGACTGTTAATGTAATGCTGTCTAACATTTACTTGTACTGCAATTGAACTACCGACTGTTAAGTCACTGTTAACTGCTGCGCTGTTAAAGTGCGTGTGAGTTGTAACAAATGAACAAATTAACAAAAATTACAAAAAGCGTACGAGTAACAAAAACACAAAAATTTTTAACTAAAGCGCACAGAGGAACCGTTGTGTATGTTTCTAGGGTATGTTAATGTTAATTTTTATTAACTTAACTACTACATACATACATATGTATGTATTTTGTGCAAATATCTTGATTTTAATTTATGCATTTTTCTCCGCTGATATTACTCTTTTACCACAACTTATTGTGATAGAACTTTAGATCATTATAGCCCTGATCGGTTTGGCCCAATGCAGAGGATACCACGGACATGGCATCGGTATTATCTTGGCCCGGCGAGATAATTTCACTGCCCAGCGGGCGATTGATCTTGACCACACCAAAATCCTCGCGCTCCTGTTGATTGAACTCCATTTTGCTGCTTGGCATTACAGCCATGCCCACACCGAACGAACGATTCTTCATGCCAGTGTGCTGTTTGCTCAGCTGGAATGCTGGCGCTCTCCGATTATCGCCAATAATGCTCTCTGCTCGCTCGGGTGAGCGCACCGAGGGCGGAGTTGGCGTGTGCGATTTGAGCGCAGCTGGCGGCGAGGGTGGAGCCACCTCTGGCTCTGGTTCAGGTTCTGGCTCGGGTTCTGGTTCCGGCTCCTGTTGCTGCTCCACTTCATACTGATACTGTTGGTGATCATCAAAATCCGATTGCAAATTTTGCAACTGAGCGGCGATGCCTTCAATGCTGCTGCTAAGGAAAAGTTAACAGAGTCTGTTAAATAACATGCTGTAAAGCTACAAATGTTAAAGTTTATTTCTTGATTTGTTCTTTTATTGCACGACAAATGAAAATAAATTAGAGCACTACAACAAATAAGTGTTAAATAAAAATGTTGCATATATGTAAATGTAATCACAATTTTCAGGTATTTTGTGTGAGACGGTTCCAAATGCCGTGAGTGAGTGTGTGTGTGTGGGTTTTGGTAGTGTGTGTGCAGCTTTTCTCCGCTTGTACGTCATTTAAGTAAATTCTTATTGTAATAAAATTATAAATAATTCACTATATAAACAAAGCTCTTTGTACAATTATTTAGTTGATATTTTTGATTTTTGTCTGATTTTGCAGCCAAGTGTGTGTGTGTTTATTTGATTCTGAAAAAAGAAATGAAAACAAATGAAAAACGAAACGAAATGAAAAGTGTTAGTTAAGGGAAATGTTGGAGGGGGTGTAGTTGGGGTGTTAAAGGGGGTGGCATACAACCGTTACCTGCTTGATTCTGCGCTGCCGCTGCCACCACCGCCGCCTCCCTTGCCGGAACTTGCGCTGCCAGCATGAATTATCTGCACGAGGGTTGCAAAAAGATGAAAATGCACAAAATTATAGATATTTCCCATTTTTGGTTTGCTTAAGAACTAGGTCATATAAGGGGGGCACTCGGCAAACAATACACGTGTTTTTTATAGCTAAAGCAACAAAACAAAACAAAACACTATACATACATTTATATTTAGCTGGTATTTGTAGTGCCAACGATTAAATCACAATGGGGCTTAATTAAGTTTTATTTATATTTAGTGAATACCCCTACTACTAGCACTTCGAAAGCCACGTCTTGAATCTAGTACAAGTGTCAAGCGAAGTTTTATTTTCCAGCACACACACACACGAGTCGCCCTCAAAACAGCCCCTTGGCACGCAGCCAACTGGAGATGGGGAGGAAGTTCTGGGTCTTTAGGGGTTGACCCACAAAAGGGCACCCCCTTCCTTAAGCAAAAAACAGAGTCACAGCCCGAATTAGTCAGAAAAGATAAAATTCTATTTATTTACAGGAAAATTTCGTTTTCATAGCGAGTTCTTAAAGCTTTTCATCTTCTTCGTTTCCACAGTCCATAAAAATTATTTTGATTCGATATTGCTAGTAACTGGTAGCGTGTTATTCATGTTCTTTTTGTCCAATACGACAAATTTTGTATGTGTATTCAAAATGGTCCTTACACTGAGATCGACAAGCGAAGCACCATTATTGGTATTGGAAGTGTAGAAAAATAACATCCCATACTGAAATTGTACACACACACCCAGATCCTTTTGCTAGTAGTAGTAGTTTCGTGGTCAGCACCAAATGTATGAAACGCTTGAATTTTGAATTGCCTAAAGTTCATTAGGAATTTCAGTTGATCAATTTCTTGAAATATTTTAAGCCAAATGTTGTGGATTTATTGCGGCGGCATGCCACCATCACCGTTACCCATTTCGGGGGAGCGCACCAAGTAAATGGTCGTCTGGCAATTGGGGCAAGTGGTGCACATTTCAGGCGCCGTTGCAGCGCCACCTGTCGCTGATGGTTGGCCAGCCTGTGATGTCAGTAGTAGGAAGGAAATTGGTTAATTAAAGCGACTAAAGTTGGTTTTAAAGCTGTGTTTACGTAGCCCGGTTGCTGCTGCTGTTGTTGGAACTTGCGTGGCGACATTTGAGCTGGCGGCTGCTGCTGCTGTTGTTGCTGTGCCTGAGCTTGAGCCTGTGCTTCCTGTTGCGCCTGCTGCTCGTAGGCAGCCTGCTGTTGTTGCTGTTGCTGCACATGAGCACGTCCTCCATGGTAAGGCTCATGACGTGTCGGTTGTCCTGCAGCCGGTTGCTGCACATACTGCTGCGGTTGGTGCTGCTGCTGCTGTTGTTGTGGCGGCAGCGATTGCTGTGATGGCACCACAGCAGCGGGTTGCTGCTGCTGCTGTTGTCCTGCTGGCGGCTGCATTCCCTGCTGTGGCATGGTTGCCAGCGGTGCCTGCATTGTCTGCTGCGGCATCTGAGCTGCCTGTGGCATTTGCTGCATCTGTACCGGCTCCTGGCCAGCTGTCATACGCATGGGAGCTACTGCTGCATTAGCTGCTGCTTGATTGGCTCCTCCGAGGGGCATGTTGCCATCGAGGCCAGTGTGACGCACACGCGATGGACGCACAAAGGCATTGGAAGCCAGAAAATTTTCATCTACATCCTGTAGACCAGAGCGACGCTGAAATGGTTCCTGGCGATAGTTCATGCGGCTCAGCGCATCCAAGGGACTCTTACGCGGCTGTCGGAAAGGAGGCGTTAAACAGATCAGCTCGAGATCATTGCAGATGCTCAGCTTACATTTTCCGCATTCTGCTTGGACTGGCTGGGAGTCAAGCTAACTTCGCTGCCATATTTACGTGCTGCATTGGCGCCAGGACGCGACTAAACAAGGGATGTAGGAGCGGATAGATGAGGTTGTGCCAAGCAAGAAATTGAAGGCGAATAGCAGGAAGAGGGATAGGGAAGATTTAGGAATAGGATTGAATGGGATGGAGGATCAGCAACGGATCGGGATCAGAAGCAGGAAAGGAGTAGAATGTAGGCAAGAAATGGATGCGGAAATAGGGATAGGAATGATGTAGGAACATGAATAGGAATAGAATGAGTTGGGAGAATATAACTAGGAGCCGAAGCAGGAATAGGACGCAAGAGGTAGGAGTAATAATCACGGCGCCTTAGTGACCGGTACTAACAAATTCCACTTACATTAACGCTAGTCTTGGAAGCACCTTGGCGTGTTGCCGCCGCAGCACCACGTTTTTGATCCATTACAGTTGCCAGTTAATTAAAACAATTACTCGACGAATTATAACGTATATATATTTTTATATACACAAATATTTTACCGAACCGAATCGAATCGCACGTAAAACTTTTGCACAAAACACGACGAAAAATAATATAGGTAACTTAGTTTTAATACTTTTTTCTTTCACTTTCTTGTATCCCAAGTAATTTACGTACACAGAAATCGGAAAGCACACACAAAAATTATGAATAATTTGTGTTTTTGTTCAAGGAGTAAAACAAAGGAAACAAATATTGGGTTGTGAATTGTGTAAAGTACAAAGTTTAACTGAAGAACTTACACACTTACAGCTGAACTACAACTTTCAAATGGGTTCGAAGTAAAAAGAGAGACATACTTTGATTAACAATTTTTATGACATTCCAAAAAAAAGGAACGGTTTACTTTGAGGTAGTAGGCAGTATGTTTGACACTAATCGGGAATGAAATTGACACTGGTATACTAGTTTTGAATTTTTGGAAAACAGCAATAATTAAGCATGATTCAGTTTGAGATTCAGCTAAATATCTGTCATGTATGTATGTTTTGTTTGTTTTAGCGGTTTTTTTCTTTGTTTTTTGGCTTGGTATTTTCAAGCTAAAGAGAACTGCTGTGCTTGAATTTCAGTTAAAAATGTGTAACTTATACTACTTAAACTAAGTATATTGTCTGAGTACCTCGGCCATGCTGCAGGTGGGACGCGGTGCCCCATATCGTCCATTTGGTGAGATCTGTGTTATTTGCTGCAACAAGGACGCTTGTTGTTGCTGATGCTGTTGCTGCTGCTGTGAGTTGCTGTCGCGTCGCATACCACGTTTGTTATTAGCCTCATCGCCCAGGTAAGTAGCACCAAAGAGTTGTGTGTTAGGACTTGATTGATTGATGGGGGTAATTGTTGATTATTCGTTATCGTTATCGTTAGTAGGCGCAACATGTGAAGTGAGAAGAGTTAACAATATATTTATATAGTTTAGTATTACGACGAAATGATTTAATTAGTTACGAAATTTGTATATTATTATATATAATCCCTATTATAAATATTTAAGCATAGGCCACTTTATTAGTACATTCACCACGATCACTTTAATGCGGTTTTAGCCAGTTTTTAGGGTAAACCTAACAAAATGTCTGTATATCGATATGCATTTGTACAGTTACAAGCAACAGGCCACCGTTATAAATTGCATGCATGTCTGTTTTGAGTTTGTTTATCGATAAATGCGTTTCCGCAACCGATCAATTTTATCGCGCACCTTTACGCCCACAACACAGCTACAAAAACACACAGAACCGCAGCAGAAGAGGTTTAAAATCGAGGTAGTCGACTGTTAGCAGCCCAGCCCAGTACACAAATTTCGTGGATTTAAGATATGGGCCTATTTTTTACAAAACTTAAGTAGAACTGTCTGCCAAACACCTCATTATGTCTTGTCAGTTTATTTTGTGTTTCGAGCCCTTTATAGTCTCATTCTATCACAAAAACATAAGCTCTTTGTGTGTCCTTGATTACTGGGCTAATAAAACAAATGACTTGGCTTCAGGATGTTTGCGTGTGCGATAGGCCAAGTCTGAAAATGGGCAACTAAGCCGAGTGAAATGTTTCCTGCGGCAAGGCGCAATGCTTTAATTAAAATCTGCTACTGCTACACCCACCTGAAGGGTGCTTTCCCCTACTTCCCCGTCTAACACTCACCTGTTTGTAATGTGCATGCCATTCTTGCGTTCGTCGTGTCCATTTCTGGAGCCATTCGAGTTGGACGAATCGTTGAAGAAGCCCTCGTAGAGCACAAAGTTGTTGGCCTGCGGTATGGTGCGAACCAGGCCATAATGCTTGCCCAGAAAGGCCAAAAGCTTCTCCGAGGGTCGATCCACCGAGCACTTGAGTGGTGTCCACTGCTCCTCATTCAACATGGTCTCGAAGAGACGCTTCCCCAAGCCGGCACGCTGTCGAGACTCGTGCACATAGAAGTCCAGAATCGATGGAGATTGCTCCATTTTACGGGTCTGACCCTTCTCGTCGAACAGGTAGAGATCTTTGGTGCCCACCTTGAGAAGACCAGTGACCAAACCGCTAAAAGTTCATAGACTTGATAAGCTATGTCGTTAGGAGTGGAAGGGAAATGGCTGCTTACTTGTTACCCGCTTCGGGATCTGCCAGCAGATATATAGTCTGATTCTCCGACATCCTGAGACGCTGGGCCGTTGTCACCGGCTTCGACAGACCCTGCGATACGGCCGACAACTGTCCCAATTGGTCTATTATCTCGGACATCTTTGAGGTGGCATCTCTGACCGAGTGCATTGAGTGTTGGAAATTGTAAACGGTTCGTTAGTCTATTTCATGCAATCAAATCAAAGGTACCGCGTACAGTCTCAATACTCACAAACACTGACGCCGGTCACCTCGAAAGGTGTGCGGCAAGAGATTCGATGATACTTTGATTATTTGCTGCGGAAACAGCGGTTTAATATCGAAACGGAAATCCACCATAATTGATGCTTGTCTTCCTCTTCTGTTTCCTCTTCTTCTCGACTCTTCGAAACAACTGCAAACAGAATTTAGGTTTGAGAATTCCAATTAAATAGAGCATTGCAAAAAAAAGGCGCGCTGATGAGCTCAATTTGATTATCAGCAAAACTAGTTTTGCTTTTTGTTGTTGTTGCTGTCTCTTTTCGTTTTGGGGTGTGACTTGTGTGTGGGAATCAATGCACATGCAATATACAAATATACGTAAGTTGTTTTTGCCATTCAATGAGTCAGCAGTCATGGCACACGTGTAGGTGCGATGACAGCCAAGAAACAACAAAGAAAATAAGCAAAAACGTCGTATGTAAATGATGAAGACTACAAAATACCCTGTCTTAATAAACAAAAGTAAAAAATGCTGTACGGGAACACCATTCGAACCGCAGATCCCACGTTTGCCAGGCGGCAAGTCTACCACTAGACCGCTTAGTTCTAGAATATTCTTTTAAATAAAGAAACCAAATCGCTGAACGGAGCTGCATTCGAACCGCCGAACTCAGGTTTGTCAGGCCGCAAATCTACCACTAGACCACTTAGTTCTAGAATATTCCTTTAAATAAAAGAACCAAATCGCTGAACGGAGCTGCACTCGAACCGCCGAACTCAGGTTTCTCAGGACGCAACTCTACCTACTAGACCGTTCAATTCCAGAGCATTCTTTTATGAGCTAAATATTAAATAAACATTACTCCCAATTAAGTGTAAGCTTTCGTGGTTTAGTCTGTCACAGCCTAAACAAATTTAATATACCCACCATGCCATGCATTAAAATGGCATAAAAATAATAATAGTTTATGGTCGCGCGTTGCCAACCATCAGGTAAGTCAAGTTTTAAGCCGACAACCGATTACCGTGAATATGCGTGTGTTATCGTGTCATTAAACTTATGAACAATGAGCACTGAAAATGGGAGCAACGGAAGGGGGTGGAAATGGTAAATGGCACAGATTGCGGTTACACAATACTCTACAAAGTTTAATAGTTGTTAATTTGCGAGTGCAACGAACTGACGCCGTCAGCAGAAGAAACAGAACGATAAGCGCTATTGTAATTACAATTGTTGATGGGCGTGGCAGGATAGTTGGCCTAGAGAGAAGGGGCACGGCAAGCGGTGCAATCATTTCGAGTACATGCAAAACTTTAGAAGTTTTGTCAGCGGAAAAGTTAAACAAACGGGCAAAGCCTGCAGCGACGTTAGCTGCGCTGCCTGCACGCGCAGTTCGAATGTCAAAATGCGATAGCAACAGCAATAGCACAAATGACGTGTTTACAATTGTTGTTGTCGTTTTTGCCCCCCAGCAAAGTGGGCTGGCTGCCTTGTAGTAGTACTTGCTTGTGTTTTTGTTGTTATTTATTTACCCAGCAGCAAACTGTTGACGTTGCTATAAGCTCTCACCATAAAGAGCTTAATACATACATACATAACTGTTTATAAGCCAAAGCGCATGATCCAGCACACAAACAACAAAAAGGAAAAGAAGCGCAGCGAAGCACATAAGGAGCGGAAAGAAGAGTAGCAGATGCAAGCTGCACACAGTTGCTCCCCTTACACACACATGCACACGCGCATTGGTAAATGTGTCAATTCAGCATGCATACGTGTTTGTGTGTGTGTGTGTGTGTCTGAAAGAGCGTGAGAGTGACCGAAGAAGTTGGTTTGATATCGCGTGCAAGCAAACATACACGCGTCAACGAATGGAAGCGAGAGGGCACGATCAAAGCTTTTTATAATTTAACAGTTAATCAACAGCATTTGCAGTTGGAAACAAAACGCTTGACAACGTCGACCACTCGTTCATAACAAATCAATTACATATTTATTTATATGCAGTCAGAGATCACAAATAAAGTAAACATGAATTAACAAGCTTGTGATGAAATAAATATACAAATTACAGGGCCTCATGTCTGTCATCAGTTCCATTTAAAGTCTATCAACTGATAAGGCTCAGACTAACGGAAAAAAACAACTCATGGGTAGGGAATTCCTTTTCATTTTAGAACTGGGGGTGTGCTCATAGGCATATTACGTGCTCTCAATTAAATAAACAAACACTGATCGACTTAACAAACAGTCCCACAGTAATTTGTAATGCCGTTTCCAAATGGAATTTGGACATATTCATCAACGGTAAATTAGTCACACATGTGTCTCTGACCACAGGTCAAAACTATACTTTTCTTAAAACACACATACAAACCCTTTACTTAAGACGATTTATATGCAGGGCATGGTTCGATTCCGTTCTGAATAGCTTTCTTGACTTGGAAATTTATGCAGCAACAAGGTCAATCGATAAATGTAAAGCTAAAGAGTTGCCAAGGTAAGGGAAAAACTTGACGCCCAACAACCGGTGTTGAAATGGAATCCTGACAGCTGTTTTACTGTTGTCCAAGGCAACAAGGAGTTTGAGAGGGGCTAATTAAAACTAAATAGTTAACGAAATCCATTAGCTATTTAGGCTTTAGCTACGCACGCAATGGCCGTGGCTTATCATTTATCGTTATCGATAGCAGAATTACAGAATGAACAAAACAATTAAAAGTGCAGAATGGCAATGAAATACTTTTGCGTTTGCTGTTGTTGTTTACAACTTGCATCGCAACCAAAGCAAAAAATGATCAAAACAACTTGTTATTCCTCAAAAACAACAACCACAACACAACTAACGATAACAAAAAAAAAAAAACCACAGCAAGTGCAATTGCATTTTCTGTGCCTAGTGTTGTTGTTGTTTGTTTTATTTGCTTGCACGCGCCACACGGTTAGTTTATCGTGGAAGAACAACAAGAAGAGCAGAGGGAAAGAACTGGAAGTCAGAGCTGTCGCTCACACTCAATTACGTTTGACGTAAGCCGTAACGTGAGACTGCAATTCAGAGCGCTCAGATCTGTGTACATACATACACACAAAGAGAGACATACTTACATGCTTATGTGTGTATTTATGTAAAATTACATACATATGTGCATGTCTGTAATTTCTCACGTCATTTACATTTCAGTTATTTTCCACATGAATGCCCACAATGCGAAATGAAAAGAAAGTATTGAAACATCCGTCGATCCACCTGAAAAATCAAAAAGTTCGGCATATGAGTTTATCTGCCTGATAACGCGACACTATTCCGGTTTCCAAAGAAAATATCAAGCAAACAAACAAAAAATCACCCGCTCACAAGGTTTTTAATAGATTAAAACTGGCCAGACAAAATAACACGATTTGACTTTTTTTTGGCGTCTGATCCCATATTCATACTCTAATCAGTTATGCTTAAAGAGCGTGCTTATGATAAGCGACGACATCAAATGGGTCTGCAAACTGGTAAAATCCGGTTATACGGAACACTTGAATGATTTTTATTAATCGATTGGGCATCTCGCTCGCACTTAAGTTGTTTAAGATTGGGTGCAAAGGTTCACACGCACACACGCTAATCTATCTTAACGAAGAGTGTAGAGAGTAGGTGAGTAAGCAGTCGGTGCAACTTCGTTAAATGTAGATGGCTGCTGTTTATCGTAAACAAAGACAAAAAGAGAGCACAGTAAAGTAAATGTAACTGCATGCACTCAGCCACACTCGCGCACACACACACACAGTCACGCACGCTGTAATTGGCAGTTATCGTATGATCGTTTCACACAAACACACCAGCTGGTGAGCTGGTCAGCGTCGCGACAATTCGTCTACAGCGAGAAAGAGAGAGAGAGAGCGCGCGAAATGAAGCGTCGCTGCACTTGTATTAGTTTGGTCTCGTTTTCTTATAAGGGCGGCGCTGCGCTTAGTGGGAAATCAGTTGTAATAAGCAAGTCAACGCGTGTAGATCGTTGGAAAATAATCGAGTCCCAGCAGTTGAGTCAATTTTATTTTACACAAGGCAACCAAGCGACGTCAAAAGTTGACACTAACACAACGACATCGTCTCGTAGCCGAAATAAAAACAAAAAACAGCTGAGTAGCACGAAAAACGCGCGTGTGCGAAATAGAGACAACTACAACAATAATAAAACACCACAAAAAAAAAATAAAAACTGATATACACAACGGAAAATTTCATTGTCATACCAACGTGCGAGCGGAGAGAGCGTATAACGTAAAAACTAGCTGATTTTACGTAAGATTATTCGATTTCCAAAATTAAATCAACTCGTGTGTTTCAACTCCTACGCAAAATGAGCACCGTTATGAGCATGGCCCGGCCAAGTGCCACAAATACAAGCAATGGCTGTGCCGCAGCAGCCGCCGCCGGTGCAACAACAACAACAGCAACAGCAGCGCTGCTCGCCAAGCAACTGAATGCGGCTTTAAATAGCGGTAAAAGTGTGGCAACCACCGCAACTGTCCAGCCCAACCCTCCCAAGCAACCGATGCTGGCAGCCAAGATCATACAGCAATCTCATGTCGTCTGCTTTGACGTGGACTCCACTGTCATCTGCGAGGAAGGCATCGATGAGCTAGCGGAATTCTGCGGCAAGGGCAGCGAAGTGGCACGCGTCACCAAGGAGGCCATGGGTGGCAGCATGTCCTTCCAGGATGCACTCCAAATACGTTTGAATATCATACGCCCCACACAGCAGCAAGTCTGGGACTTTGTCAAGCAGCGTCCCAGCACACTCAGCCGCAATTTGAAGCGTTTCGTGGCCCACCTGAAGGCAGAGGGTAAACAGGTGTTTCTCATCTCAGGCGGCTTTGACTGCCTGATTGCACCCGTGGCCGACGAATTGGGCATTCCCCTCAACCAGATGTATGCCAACAAAATGCTCTTCGATTATCAGGGTGCCTACGATAGCTTCGATACGGCACAGCCAACATCGCGCTCGGGCGGCAAGGCGGAGGCCATTGGCATGATAAGGAAACGATTGGCGATAACGGATGCCGTTATAACAATGATTGGTGATGGTGCTACCGATTTGGAGGCTGTACCACCTGCAAACAATTTCATCGGCTATGGCGGCAATGTGGTGCGTCCCGAAGTCTACAGACGCGCCCAGTATTACATAACGGACTTTGAACAGCTGATGTGAAGAGGAGCAGTGGCAGCAGCAGGGTCAAGGGGGAGGAGCAGGCGCAGTGTGTCACCTCAGCGAATTTAGTATTGCAACAAAATGGCGTGTTATAGTTTTTAAGTTAACATTATAGATATATATAAAATATAATCCTGTGTGCGTGCATTAGTTCATAGTCAGCTGGTAAACAATAAAAGCTATAGAAAAATATAAATTAAACCAAAACAAACAAAATGTCCTTTGCTTTACAACGCTAGTATTTTTAAAATACTAAAGGGATTACAGTGTTGAGGGATGCTGTACACAGTGGTCTTACGGAAGACCCAAATAACTGTACATTTCAGAAATTTTATAGTTTGTACGTGTATTGTATTTCATATTAAGCGAATATATAAATTACAGTTGTCGCTGAGAGTCAACTCATGAGTTAGCGTTGCCAACCGCAGCACAAAACTAGCACAACTATTCATCAAGCAAGTGTATTTAACAGCGCTGTTAATTAACAGCTAAATGCTTAACATGCTGTGGTGACACTTTCCATTTTCTTAGCAGCGTTGACTGATGACATACCCGCAGCCAGCGAATATAAAAATTATGAGACACAGTTCGTTGTGCTTTTTTTACGCTGACTTGAAACTGGAACAAAGGTTAAAATCATTTGTGCAGACACACACACACACTTTCTAAACACTATTAAAGCAACCGCAAAACTATCAGGAACGCCAAACAATTGAGCAATTTATTGTTTCAAACAGTGTTTAGTCAAACAAAATATGGCAAGGTCGTAATTGTGTGGGTGTTATCGATAACCGGTGTGATTTGTTGTTGTTTTTGCTGGTTTTGGTTTTGTTTGAGGGTCAACGTCATCGGTTTGCTTAGCGTTTAGAGCCTTATTAGGTGCGTCGCGTTGTGGCGGCTGCTGTTTTGAACGTTTAAACGGCAGAGGCGTGAATTAAGGCTAAATAAAAAAGTCTGGACCGTTGGGCGTTTAGAACGGCAATTAGAGGAAGCAAAATACACAAACACACACATACACAATGATGAGATCACCAACAACAAAATAATGCGCATAAACATAATTATGTTCAGTGTGTGTGTGTGGTTATGCGTGTGTGTATACCTGTCTTGAAAACACCGCAGGGCAGCCGCTTAGTGTCATGCAAATGACTCACGCACACATTTTGGAACTAGGCCCAATGAATTTTTAGCCTGGAAATGCTTTTTTATGCTCACTGAGCCAAAACCGAAACGGCAAGAGCTACACGGCAATAAACACACACACACACAGACATACATTGCCAAGCATAGACAATGAAGAAACTGGCAAAAACAGAAAGTTTGATATAAAGTTAAAAAAAGTAAACTTACCGCAACAATAATAAACAGCAAATGTGTTGATTTTATTTTATGTTTATGTTTGCGGGTTAATGCGTAAGCGTAACCGTAACCGATTCGATTCCAATTAGATTCCAATACACGGCTGCTGTGATTGCCTCAAAGGGTTGTTGGTAGTTGGTGGATGCAACGGTGTCTCCGGTCGCGGCTGCTGCAAGTTGCAAGGGGGGTGTTGCACATCAAGATTAGTTGTTATTGCTGTGTATGCAGTATATTTTATCGATTGTAAATTTTTATATCGTTCTTGCCAAAAACAAAAAATTTTTCCTAATAATATTTATGTTTATAATTCACACTTCACAAAAAACTTTGTGTGTTGTTTAATCTTAGACAAGTTGCTTTCGACTTGCGAGCGTCTATATTTCTTGGCTGTAATGGTTTTGGCCAATTACGCTACTAACTTTATTTTATTATTACTTGTAGCAAACTTTTCTTACAAATCTTTGGATTTTTTTGTGACGATGTCGACGCTGCCGCTTTGTAGTAACAACTGTGTATGTATAATGCGCCGCTTGAAAACACACAGAAAACCGAAAAACCGACACGCACTGCGAAGCGTCCGCCCAAAACGTTGTTGTATCCACGACAATCAAATCAGATATAAGCTTTCTGTGAGAGCTTTAACTTGCCACAAGCTTTGTAAACTAGCAACAAGCGAAACCAGAGCGCCGCTCAACACAGCTGTTGCAGTTGGCCGATAGGCATGCTGGAGACTGTGGCGGCGACTCGATATGCCTGAAACAGCTGAGCTGGTCACACTTGCAAAAAAAGAACTTGAACCAGAGATGGCTTATTATCGCAAACAGTTGTTTTGCGCAAAACTTTAACTTGTTAAATTGCCTGACAGGAAAGGTATGCTTATTATTGTTGCTTTTGAATTTAGACTTAAGCCTTGTTAAGTCAGAGATATTAAATCAGTGCAACGAACTAGTTGGAACGAACAGCTGGAACAACGTTCGTTCTTGCATTTTGTAAAGTGAGTCATTTTCGCCCGAACTTATTCCGAACTAAACAACTCTACAAAAACAAAGGACGCAAAAGGACGCACAGAAATACGCATATATATACACACACAAACAAAATGCCACGGAATGGCGGCGATGCCGGCAATTGTGGCGCAGGAACAGGCTCCAGTGCCCCCACCAGCGATGGCTGCATCTATCCGGACGATGTGATTTTGGAAAAGGGCGTAACATTCAATGTACGATACACGGGCTGCGTTGAGGTCAAGACCTCGATGAAATCACTGGACTTTGAGACACGCACACAGCTAGCGCGGTAAGTGAACAGATAACTGAATAATATATAAACAAATACACAAATTAAATGAAATTGAAATTGTATTGACAGTGAGTGCATTAATCGTGTGTGTGAGGCAGCTGGCCTGAAGTCGGCCAGCAAACGGCGTCTGGACAAAAAGTTATACAATTTTATATCGGATCGGCCGACCATGCAACACGCAGGCACCAATATAATTATTAATGTTTCCAGTCGTGCCCTGACACTGAGCAATGTGGACACCGGGGAGGTGATTGCCAACCATAATATGCCAAGAATTTCATTTGCTTCCGGCGGCGACAACGACACACTCGACTTTCTCGCCTATATTGCCAAGCGGGAGGGGGATGAGTGGCGGGCGTGCTACGTGCTGGAATGCGCTGGTGGCCAAAGCGAAGATCTGATTGTTACCATTGGCAAGGCATTCGTTTTGCGTTTCAATGCCCTGAACAAACTGAACGATCCCTTGGCCAGCGACAATTGCACTCAGCAGAGCTGCAAGGAGAATGTCAAAGAGTATTACAACGATTTGCCCAACAAGCTGCCACCGGAAATGCCAGGCGAAGAGCAGCAACAGCAACTTCCACTGCATCCGCATGCACCGCGTGTGGCACAATTGAATCTGAAGAAACCTCGGGATCGCTTGAGCAGCAATCTCATTGATCTGAACTCCCCGCCACCCGATCAAACGACTAATAAACTAACGCTGGGCAACTTTGATCCGCTGCAGGCAGCCACATCCGTTGCTTCCGGTCTGACGACCGTGCGCGATGTCTTCGACGGACCACAGTGTCCGCTGACGGCCGAGATTTGGTTCCATGCCGCCATCTCAAGGCCAATTGCCGAGCGTTTGTTGCTGCAAGACGGTGATTTCCTTGTACGCGAATCTCAGGGCAAGCGGGGACAATATGTGCTCACCGGACTGGAGGGCAAGACGCCCAAGCATCTGCTGCTCATTGATCCCGAAGGTGTGGTCCGTACCAAAGATCGTGTCTTTGATAGCATCAGTCATCTGATCAATTATCATTGGGTTCATGCACTGCCCATCATATCGGAGGATTCGGAGCTGGTCTTGCGTAATCCCGTTCGTAGGAGCAATCAAGATCACAACAAAGCTGACAACAGTGCTTAAAGCATACCATATTTCTTCATACACAACATATATACCATACATATATATTTATATATACATACATATATATTCGTGTACACCACTTAGACTTATAAACATATTATATTGTGCACTTGTAGAGAATATCTTTTATATATCGAATCGTATCATTGTATAAAACACACACACAAACACATACACAAACGAGCCATTTATTTATGGATTGATTGTAAACATATTTATATTTATATATATATAGATGTGCATGTGTCGTCTACAGTATTTTCTCATTAAAATGAAAAATCAATCAACCAAAGAGGTCAACGTGTTTTACTGTAGTTGGGAAAGGAGTGGAAACAATCCATAGAATAAGCCTAAATCTTTCTGTATTTGCTACCCTTTTTACTGACCATAATGTAAACCAAATCTTGAGATTTTCGAAGCTTGTAGGAGTTATAGGGCTTATTTACCTACTGACCATCTAAGATCTAATTTGAATAGTTCGAAACAGAAACATTTCTCTCTAAGACTGTGCTGACTGGGATTAGGATCGGTCTATCATACTTGCAAGCATTCCGTCAAACTTATCTAATGATCGAACTGCTATATTTAATTGCTATTCTTCGACTTGATTAATGAATGTTATTTTTAAAACATTCAATTGCTTTTCTATGCGCTCAACACTTTCTCTTCACACCTCTTAACAAAAACAACTCGAATTGTTAATTATTTTTGCATCTTACACACGATGTTGTTGTTTATTGTGTTTTCCATGCAAAGCGAACTTTTTCTTTTGTAGCAAAACAAAAAACAGAGACATCATTTCCACCGTCGTCCTTCTACCGTTTCTCCAATTTGATGATATACCTAATTACGACGTCCAAAGTTGGTAGGGTTGGTGAGCTGCAGGCCACGGATGTTGTGGAAGTCAAGCAGTTTCAACATCTCCTTGGTATCGGCATCGACCTCAATGATATCCTGCTCCAGAGCAGAGACAGCGGGCACGTAGTTATCACGACGCTCGCGCTCCTCCTCCTGCAGCTTAATGGAAATACCACGCACCTGGGAGTGACGCAGACGACCCATCAAATGGGTAACATAACTAAATAAACAATGTTATTTATTAGTATTGCAAAAGTTTTCAACTGCTTGAGGTTTAAAAACTCACCCGGCAATCTTGTTGCGGAGGGGCTTGGTGGGAATGATTGCAACCTCCTCGCAGATACGCTTGTTGGTGTGGAAGTCCAACGTCAGGCGAGTGTAGTACTTCTCAATGATGACCTTAGCGGCCTTCTTAACTGTCTTGGTTCTGACGCGACCCTACAATTGATTTGGAAAAATTATACACAAAATTATTTCGGCGACCATAACGAAAAAACACAGATAAACAATCAACATTTTCAGTCATTTCGCTGGCTGTGCGCCATGAAATTTCTCTGCAACGTTGCGCAACACATATTCAGCTACATTTTCATTTACATTGTTGCGGTAACTATGCCATGATTGCAATAATAATTTATGTTTTTTCACAAATTTTGACTATTGGACACCCACCATTGCGAACGTTGTTACCGGAAAAGAACAGAAAAAGGTAGCTGTCAAAATGACAACGTTTTGTGTGAATGCATGAACAGGGTTGTATTTGCGCTGTCGAAAACCATAGTGGCGGGGTGTCGATGACTCGCAAACCAAATAAACAAGAAGAAGCAGCGCTGTCGTCAAAGTAACGGAAAACAGTGCAAAAATAATCTTGATTGCGAAATTTGATTTTTAAAAAAACAAAGTGGGTCAATAAAATGGATAAAGCTAATAATAATGAAGAAGATGGAGCTGCTGCAGTACCCGATGAGCAGCAGCAACAACAACAACAGCAAGCTGCTAGTGCTGTAAACGGAACTGATTTTCAAATCACATTAAACGATTTTCTTGAATTTCTAAAACTTTCATGTCATGTTAACGAAATGATTGCAAAAGTCGAAAGTAAACCACACAATCGAGAGCCTGTGCCGCCGTCTGAGAGCACTGCCGCTTCGGGTACCGTAAAGCGCAATGCGAAAAAGAATGATTTCGATTTTAATAGTTTGGCGGAAAATCCATTAGTAAATGAATTGCTATCCCTGAAGCGTCCCCCGCATCGTCACTCTGCTGTGGGGGGTTCGGGAAGTAAACTGAGCAGCCGCCAAGATAGCAGTCGCAGTAGTCTGCTCCTAACCGAACACAAATCCTCCTTACGCTCTCACCACGTACATAGTGGACGTGGCCTGCATCCAAAGCTCAACGAACAACTCGATTATGTGATTAACGAAGGCGTCTTGGATTCGGTATTATCATTCATCTGTCCACTACCACTACCATCTACTTTTGGCAACAATGGACGCGGCAAGCCGACCAAGCAGCAGCAACAGCCAAAGGCTCCAGAGGTGCTTAACGTAACCAGTTCCACTGCCGTGGTAGCTGCCAAATCCTCGACAGAGTTGGGCTATGCCACTGCTTCTACCAGTTCTCCTAGCGTCAACTCGCCTAGGGAACAGGCGCCGAAGGAAGAGGCCAATAGCATGGTGCGTGCCTTGGTCAAGGAACCAAGCGGCAAGGGTTCATCCACTTCCATAACACGTCGCAAATCCTTGCTGCTGGCAAAGGACAGCAAACACGCGCGTCAGGAGAGGAAGGAGTAAGTACAGGTACTGGGGCTCTTGTTAATCCATTAATGCTCTGTCCGTTTCAGACCCGAAGTGGTCATACACGTCTGTGACGAGGTAAAGAACACGTCCCGTGACTTCAGCTGCCCACAGAGTCTGCTAATCAGTAAAATGGGCTACTTTGCTGACGTGACTGCTGGACAGCGTTTGGAGGAAATGGACATCTCGGTGCACTGTGATATTCAGATCTTTGACTGGCTCATGAAGTGGATTAAGCACACTGCACAGTGTCCAGAATTGCAGGCGCCGGGTCAGAGTAATCTACCGAGTGGTCCACAGCTGGATGGGAATAATGTGGTGCCCATTTTGGTCTCGGCAAGCTTTCTGCAGATGGAGCCACTGCTCCTGGAATGTCTGGCTTTCTGCCATGCCCATCTGAGCGAGGTGGTGCGCACCTCCACGAATCTTTCGTGTCTGAATGATGCGCTCGTCAGTCGTTTGGCTGCCATGTTCACTAATCTGGAGCTCGAGATGGTGCGCGACAAGAAGGAGCGAGTGACGCCACGACTGTGGACCAAGCTCATACAGAGTCTTTGCGAACCGGATGCGGAAGTGCTGCGTGGACACTTCTACAGCATTTCCGGGCTGTTTCGCTGCGTGCGTTGCTGTCGTTGTGTGACCAATACCATGAAATCCTACGTCAATTGTATACCCAGTAATATTCGTCTAAATCGTTGGGGCCAACTCATTAGCTCCCATGTACGGGACACCAACTGGGATCTCAACGTGTACGTGATGCAGTTGTTCAAGGAACTCAAGTCTTGGCGCAAGGTCTACTGGAAACTTTGGGGTCACTGTCATTATCTTTACTGCTGCGCTTGCGAGGCACACTTTCCGGTCTACCAGATGAACTGGTGTCGTTATCACCCAGAGCCACCTAATTTTCTGGGCGCCGAGGTGGAGGGACGCACCACGGGACCAGCGGGAAGATACGCCTGCTGCAATCAACAGGCCTTTCGCTATGAAACGCTACCAGGTCCAAATGTGAGTCGAGCTATACTTTAATCCTGGGTTCCTTGGCGTGACTCCTATGTATTTACAGGGCTGCCAGTTTCGGGAGCACAGCGTGCTGGTGGACACGGATCGGGAGCGTGCTATACTTACCATAGCCCAGCTGGTCGCCGAGAACTATGCGCTGTGCGAGCAACCGCCGTTGCACATGCAAGAACTGGCCTCCGCGGGGGAGATCAGTCCCAACTGGCTTGGCATCTCGTTGACGCCGCAGCGCTGCCGCCAGGGACTGCTGCCGCAGCTCTGCATGGACAGTGGGTAACAGTAGCTTTGGGTAATACCCACAATAATAGCTTCTTTTGCTCCACAGTGACTAATCATCGCGTGAGTCGTCGCTGTCGCTATGAGATGGAAACCAGCACGGAGTCGGAGACCACGTCCACTAGCTCCGAGGATGCGCGTAATCTGCGTCCTCGCATACGAAACACTTTGCTGGAGGATGAGTTCAGTTCCAGCAGCGATGGCTGCGAATCCGATCATCGTCCGCCGCCACGTAAAACTCGCGGCAAGAAGAAACGCAAGCGGTGAGCAAGTGGACATCTCTTGACTGCTGTTTCTAATCCTCCCGATTTTCTTTTTAAACCAGCCCCGCTGCTGTCTCTGGCCGTTTCTGGTCGGGTGAGCTGTCAGCGCGCAGCAATCAGGATCATCAGCGTGACTTTGAGGAGAAGATCATGAAACAGGTGGCCAGCTATGTGACCAAAAAGACCGGCTCTGATCAGAATCTGGTGAACAATGCCCAACCCTTGGGTGGCACTTATGTGCGCCTTGAGTCGGAGTGGAAGGAGATGCTTAAGCAGCGTCACAGCAATCACAATCTCACCGCTGGCGCTGGTAATGCAAGCAATCTTGGTGGTTCTGCTGCTGCCGCTGCTAGCGGTGCGGCTGCTTCTGGTATCGGTGGTGGCAACAGTGGATCTGCTCTGGGCAGCAACAGCAGCAGCAATCAGAATCTTTACACTGGTGGCGGCGGTGGCGGCTCCGTTGGTGGCATGAATTGTGGCTCCAGTGCTTCACTGCTCTCGAAGCAGAAGCACAAGTAGTAGAAACCGTAAAAATACTAGAAACAATATTAGTACATGTTTAATTAGATGCATCTCAAATTTGAGTTGAACTTGCCACTAAATTGTTGAAATATGTAGCATACTTTTAAAAATGTACCACACACAAAAGTATCCAAAGTTTTAGTCTAAAATATAAAGCTAAGTAGTAAATAAATAGCTTAAAGTGTGTGCTTTATGTAGCGCTTAGACTAGTTGATCACAGAACTCTCGTATTCCTTATGTAGTATGACAAATTAGGGCCAGAAAAAGACGTATATATCTATAACTAAGCTTTGGTCTTATACAGGGAATGACGGAATCGGTTCTCCAAGCTGTTCCATTTCCTCTAAGTATTTTACCAAGAGTTAGTTACACTCCAATTGCACAGTAGAAATCAAACTTAATTGATTCTTTCCTCTTCCCCAATCATTACTTTCATATTTAAGCACAGTTGCCTGTTAGCTTGTCTAATTCCCACCTCAGTTTCCAACTCATTTTAATAAAGTTTTTATATTTTTTATTTATTATTTAACTTAACGCAATTTACAAAGATTTTTATTATAGACTTGGTTTACTTTTTTTTTAATTTCATTTTGTTTTTATGTTTTTCTTTCGTTTCGACACAAATTAAAAACCAAATACAATTATAAATTTTCTTTCTTTTATGTTAAATTTAAGTTTTGAAATTTTCTTCTTTTTTTTTTGTTGATTTTTGTGTTTTGTTGGCTTAACAATAAATGCGGATGCACAAAAAACTGAACCCAAGGTTCGATTACATAACATATACTCAAATTTTGAGGATGGGAGCAGGGGGATGGGGTTCTTAAGGTGTGGGGGTGGCCTTAGGCTCAACCTGTAGCAGCAGTTGTAGATATAGACACAAGACATATGCCATATCCAACGATTTAGATGGCCTTGAACCGACGCACACTTTTCGCTGCTTAGCGGGAAATTCTGGCGGGAAAAGCGTTAGTCGGTGTGAGGCAAAAATAGCGATAGAGAAAAATCTTAAATTATACACAGACATGAATAAATTTTGAAAAGCAAGTTTTGAAACTTTAAAGCAAAAATAATAAACATTTTAAATAAATTAAAGTCGCAAGAAGTTGTTGTTGTTGTTCTTGTCGTTTTTGTTGTAGCTGTTGCTGTTCCACTTGTTGTTGTTGTTCTTGTAAACTAGAATTTTGGATTGCTTTTTGTTGTTTTTCGATTGAACATTTAAAGTTGAATTTGAATTGAATTTACTAACATCAGTTTCTGTTTGTTATTGCTGTTGTTGTTGCGGTTGTTCTGATTGTTGTTGCTGCTGTCGTAGCTGTTGCTGCTCCTGCTGGGAAGCTAACTGAATAGACACTCTGTGGCCTTCTCCAGATTCCAATTCTCCTTAGAGAGCACAGCGCGTGCATCATGCTCATCGATGCCCATGTCCTTGAGACGCTGAATCTTTGAATCACAATCGGGAAATGTGTGTGGGCCACCAGCGTACGCGTTTGTCCAATGTTTCGCCGTTAGCAGAAACAGTTCGTGTTTGTCCTTGAACTGATAGGCGACAACTGCGTCTTGTGGATCGTCTGGCTCGGCAGCGGCCAGCAGTGCCTGCAGCGATAATAACACAGTGCGCAATGTCATCGCCGCAGCCCAGTTGTCCTTCAAGATGTCCAGGCAAATGGCGCCGGTGACAGATGAAATATTTGGATGCCAGATGCGTGTGATGAAACGAACCTAAGTAGAAAACAGTGTGTCTTATTAGTAGAGCATTCATAATTTCCGCTTTCGTATCTTTTATCGTTTGGACTCCAATTTGAACCAAATTCTGATTGGAACGCACTTTGAACTACTCATCAAATAAACTATATATAACCGTTTCGTTCATTGGTTTACAAATGGAACCGACTACCAATCGATCTACCGATAAACGATAACCACATTCTATTAGAGACTCACTTTGGGTGGATTGAATGGATATGTTTCGGGCACTTTGATTTCCAGCACAAACTTGCCGCCCTCGTAGGGCGTGTCGGGAGGACCGGCAATTTCACCGCGTAGTTCTGTCCAGCTGTCGTTGACCAGCTCTATTTTGATCGAACACTGCACAATCTGCACAGAGCAACAACAAAATTGATTAATTCATTAAGTAAATGTGCAAATTCATTGATGGCGCCAAAAAAAATGAAAGTGAAAAGAAAAAATTGCGAATCAAAGTCCTTGAAATTGTTTGCAAGGGTAGTGAGTAGTGGCAGGGGCGGCGAGGGCGTGTGTTATGCTAACCCCTCCCGCCACACACACCCACATGCACGCACACAGCCGCAGGTAAGTGGACTCACCTCCTCGCTGCGCATTACTTCTTTAAATTCGCGCTTGATACGTGATACTGCCATGTTCGCCATGATTATGTTGTATTTTTTGTATGTTGAATCTTCTTCGTTGTTGCTGTTGTTCTTTCTATTCTTTTGCTACTGCTGTTGCAGTTGTTCGTGTTGTTGTTTTGTTTTGTTGCTAGATCCTAGTGTTGCGTAAATAACGCGTGGCTTCTCTTGACAGTACGATGAAATAGATTTATATCTTTTATATATGGGATAAAACTAAGTTGCGGTAGCATACACAAAAACAATACGAAATGCTTTAGTATTTCAATTTTATTAAACTGACACTTTTCTCAATACAATTTACACGCAAACCAGGGCACCTAAAAACTATCGATAAAACACTTGACAGTCAGCTGCTGTGCAATGTGACCAGACAAAAGTGTACAAGCAAATACGTCACAAGCATAACAGCGTAGCCATCATGTTAACCGCATGTTAACCTTAAGGGTTGTGCGGTTAACCGTTTTGGGCTAGTGTTGCAAAATAGCGGCTGCCATTTAAAAATTGAGCGCCATTTACGCAGCATCAGCTAATTATATATTTATGTTACAAATAAACTTGTTTCTTTTCATTGCAAAAAAGAAAATATTCAAGTGGATTGTTTTAGCGGCCGGCCGCACAGTATCATTGGTATTTTTCCACAACTTGTTCAAGGTCTCAACATGATCCCTTGAATCAACACACACACACACACAGACACGCCATACATACAAATGAACTTCATTTGACCTCAGGTAGATACTTCTATTACGCCTTGGCAACCGTTTTTACTTACTACGCTCGCCATTTCAAAAACTTGTTTTACGTCTTATAAACAAAAAAAAAAAAAAAAACAAGCAGAACTATGGGGTGAACCGCATGGTAACAGAATAAATACTATATAATACATAACGAGATCGGCAATTATGCGGGTATGTATGTAAGCTTCTCATTCTTTTTGACATTCACGTTTCGCAAAAAAACACAAAACGTGTCGAAAATTATGCGTGTAGCCGAAAAAACACATGCCTTTGAGTCGGAGCATAACCCAATAAACAAATCTGTTGTGACTTTTAGAATGATCTTTGTGAACAACTTAAGGCAGAGCGATTATGTTGTTATCAGGAAGTCAACATAAGTCATTGTTGCTTTTTGGCGACTTCTTTAACAGTCTTTGTTTATTTAGACGCTTTGTTTGTTTACTGGGCACGTGTTTCGTTTGTTTTCCTTTCCACAGACGTTCGTCAGCGTCGACGTCGCTGGCGTCGCCTTTGCTGGCGTCGTGCTCCAAGCTCCAAACTGACAGCCGGCAAGCTAAACTCTTTTGCGCTCTCTATTCGATGCGTTCTCTCGCTCTCTCTCTCTCTCTTTGGCTGCTCTCCTTGTGTGCTGCTCTTTGTTCTGCTCGTCACAGTTCAACTCCACGACTTCGTCGCGTATGAAATCATTCAGCTTTTGCATTTTCATTGAAGCGGCTGCATTTTTAAAGTGTTAAAAAACTTGAAAAAAAAAATAAATAATACAGAGTGAAACGTGAGTAGTAAACATATAACTGTATAAAACGATCAATTTATTTGCTGTACTAAGCTGTAAAGTAATTTTTGTGAACAATTTGCCACTGCACATGTTTCATGTAAGTTGATTTATACTGTCGAAACGTGTTTCATTCTCTGTGTGTGTGTGTGTGAGCGAGTCTGCTTGTGTGTGTTCTTTATTGTGATATGCTTTTTTATTGTTTGTATAGCGTTGAAAACGTGCGCTGTCAGCATGCTGGAAGCCGACACGTGGTTGGCTCGCCTCCAACCCCTTATTTTGTTTTTGTATTTAATAGAATGCAGCGACGCCATTTGCATTTACGTCAACAATACAAAAGCAGACCATTTCACACAAACACACACACATACACATGCATACTCTGCAAACTATTCGCGTACAGACTACGTCAGCATCCGTTTCGGGCATTTCTTTTGTTTTTTAACTCAAGTATTTAGCTACAGTTCATTTAAAATTAGATACGCAAGCAAACAATTTGACATTTCGCTGTTTCGTACAAAGTACGTACACAGCATCCAAGTACAGTTGTACCACAACAACAATAACAACAACAGCAATGCGGTGACGAGCCCCCATGAGCAGCTGCTGCTGTCGGCACCATTACCTAAGGCCAGCCTAAATAAATTAAGCAGATAAATTAAAATGCATTGCACGCAGCCCTCGTATTTGCATCAGAACAGCTGTGCCATCAGCCAAGAGAGCGCATCACCAAAGAGAGGGAGAGAGTAGAATAGTAGCGGCAAAAGCTTTTGCTACTAGAGCATCTGTGCGTGTGTGAGTGTGTGTAAGTGTGTGGGCTGCATACGCATACGCCATGTACGCGCTCAGTTTCAATTGCTCATTCGCTGCTGACGGCGCTGCGTTCGTCTCTGCTGCTGCTGTTGTTTCCCACTGACTAATCTACTGTCATAGGCAGTCTAATAAATAAATATATATATTTATAAACACACACACACACACACTCACAAATAGATGTACTACTGCAAACGCAATTATATTTGTATCTGTAGTACAGCATTGTGTGTGCGCTCTCTGCTCAATAAATTGTTGGCCCGGCTGCCTGTCGTTGGCACAAACAAACAGTTTCTCAGTCGTGTATTACCGTTAGCACCTGACGAGTTGCCAAAACGGAACGAGTGCGCGTCGTGCATAAAAAAAAAACAAATCGCATCATTTGAGAGCGAGAGAGTGGTTTAATCAACAGTATGCCAGATACAAAATGCACTGAACTTGACCAAAATGGTTTGTATTTGCCAATTGTTTAGCAATAATTCATTTGCATGGTCAAGGCTTTTTGCTTATTCCTTGACCTTAACAAAAAAAAAACTCCATCAAACTTAACGAACAGCTGTTCGGTTTGTCTCGTGTTGAAAGCTCTCGACACGCGCCTGTTTGCATGCAGGCAAATTTTCTAGCCCAACTCTTACATGAAGAGCGAGCGAGAAAGAAAGAGAGTGCCAAAGGCTTTATCAGGCACTGAGCTTTTGGGCTCTCAGAGCGTATGAGCGGCGCTGTCCGGTGTTGCCAGACTGCAATAAATCTAAAGGATCATAAAAACAAAATATTTATTTTTGTAGTTTTTCTATTCGTTAACTCTGTTAATTAAACTGTGCTAAATTGGGCATGAATATTTTTAATTCAATTAACTTAAATGTATATTAATGGTTTGCGACTCAATCTGGCCACAAAACAACTGTTTGCGCTCACTCACACAGGTTGCGACAGCAATACGTCAAATAATCACATGTCTGCTTGGGGTGGCTTTGCTAGCGTCTCTCTGCGACGCGCTCTCTCTCTCTCTCTCTCTTAGAATTAAAAAAAACACGCATACATAAAGCTTTATCGCTGCCAACGACAGATGTATGAATGAATATTGAGCTGGTGAGTGTGAGAGAGCGCACTCTGCTGCTGGCGCTGCTGCTGTCGTCGCGACGTTTTGATTACATGCAAACACAGTACGACAGGCTCTCTTACAGGCGGTGCGCGCGTTCTCACTCCCTCTCTCTCTCTCACTCGCTCTTTCTTTCTATATCCCCACATACACATATGAACGTAGAGGCACTCTGAGCGAACGAAAGCGGCGACGTCGCCGTCGCTGTCGCTGCTTTTGCAAAAAAATTTTTATAATAAAAACTTGTACTCGTAGATTGTGTGATGCCAGTACGTTCTGCTAATCCGATACGCGCTAGAAGTTTGATCCGAGACAATTTGGAGAAACAGGCTGGTTGTCTAAATCTAATACACTCCAGAATGCCAAACATTAAAGTGTTTTCGGGCACCTCGCATCCGGATCTGGCGCAACGTATTGTCGATCGTCTTGGCATCGATCTCGGCAAGGTGGTCACCAAGAAGTTCAGCAACTTGGAAACATGGTAAGTCTGTCCTCCAACGAAAACAACAACAACAACAACGACAACACGCGGACACACAAAAGCAGTGCTAAGTGAATAAACAACGGGAAATATAAAAAATATTGTGTGAAAAATTGAAACTCTATGAAAGTTTTGATAAACAAATTTAGTGTTAAGTGCTCTCAAAATAAGTGTGTGCGTGTGTGTGAGTATGTGTCCAGGCTATTTTGGTCCTTGACATTCGCTGAAGGTTGGCTAGTGTGTGTGTGCTTGGCTCTTCCATTGTTTTATTCCCTATTTTCTTAAAACATTTTCTTATTTGCCAAAAGTATTCTTTTTTTGGTTTTGCTTTCTTTTTTATATATTTTTATTGATTTAACAAGTGGACTGTACACCGTAGTCATTGGTCTCGGTCGCCGTGTGCTTATGCCTCTGCTTTTGCGTGTGTGTGTGTGTTTGTGATATACGCACATACAAACACTCACACACATACTTACACGAACGGCCATTTACACTCACAGACACCATGACACAACGCGCTCTGGCAACACCGCTGCTGCCGCTGCCTCCGTCTCCGTTGCCGTCGTCAATGTCGCGTGCAATTTGACTGCCGACACTGAAACTAAAACAAAATAAATATGTTTAACACACATAAAATGGGCCACATCAAAAAAAAAAAAAACAGAATGAAAAAAGTATAGAAATTGAATTTTAATTTTAATTAAATTAGCACATGTGCTTTTTCAACGGAGTCGACGACAATCGCGACTTGCCGCCCATCTTCGGCTTGATTTACACACAACCACATACATGCGCGCTCACACACACTTACGCACACACAGCGCCAGTCAGCTGCTCCAACAACAACAAATAATAATAAAGTGTCTCTAGGCTGGCGCCTTATCAGCGCACACAGTTACACACAAAATGCCAACACATGCAAAGGCATTTTAATAAAATTAAATAAGCGTGGAAAAATTACACAAAGGAAATTAGCAAACAATTAGAGTATAGGGCGAAAAAAAAACAAAAAAAAAGTGCCCAAATAACTACAAGCAACGGCAACTAAATTAGAGGTTATATTATAAATAATGCGCGCTAAGCTTTTCAACATGATACGCGCCTGAGTATTGCATACATACACGCACACACACACCTTTTGTATGCGTGCTTGTGTGTGTGCGCACATATTATGCTCTCCCTCATACACACTCACGCATACAGGCCTATGCAAAAGGTAAACTCCAAAACAGAAGCAACAACAGACGTAGACAGCAAAAGTAAACCACAACAACACGACTCTGTCACGTTTTTAAGCACAAAGAGAGTGGAAAGAGAGAGAGAGACTGAGAGAGCGAACGTTTGAAGGCAGCAGAGCAGCGTATGCTGAAAACGAGAGCAGCGACGTCGCGACGTCAACGACGCCCCCACATGTTTCATTTCACGTTACGCTCACGCGTTTTCATATTGTGCGCTCTCTTTATCTCTTTTTTCTCCTTCTCTCATGGTTCGTATCGAAGGCGACCCCCACGTGTGCGCTTGCCAAAAGGCAGACACAACAACGCAGTGGTTGTGCTTATTGTTGTTGTTGTTATGGGCGCTGCGCACTTGTCGGCTTGTTGTGGCTGTTTCTAGATTTGACTCGTGAGAGCTAAGCAACAGTGTAACTAATATGTTGACAGTTAGGTTATACTACAGTTGTACTCACCGTTGTTGTTGTGGTTTTTCTTGCTGTCGCTGATTGTTTCTCTTGCACTTTGACTTGATGGGAGCGCGACGCCTTGTGCTCCTGTTGTTTCTGTTGTTGTTATGTTGTCTAATAGAACGCATGGCTCAGGTTTTAATCAAGATTCGTCTTGAAGGGCGCACAGATGACGTCATTAGTATTTATAGGCCAATCGCATGATGACATACGAAAACAAACTCACGTTTCGAAGCCACTAAAAGGAATTGCTATTAAAATTATTGAAAAATTATAATGAATCATGAAAGTCTATAAAAAAAAATATGTTTGTATGAGGGAATGACCTTGGGGTAAAGACAAGCCAACCGCCAATGCAACTTGTCAATAATGTAAACCACAAAACCCAATGACCATCAGTACTAAAAGGTCACAACACGCAACTAAAATCAACCCACAACAAAAACTAACAAATAATGCTGATTACTTGCTTTAGCTGTTGTTCTTGTTGTTGTAATTGAAAAGTTTGATCGATAAGAAATTTGCGTGTTATGCGCTAAAAAGTGAGGCAGTGGCGTGTGGAGCTGCGGAGGGGGAGGCACTTGGAATGGGAGCAAGGGCTATGCTGATAAGTACAGTGAGACAAAAGCGATTAAGATGCCAAGATATGGTTTTAGTATAAGCAACTAAACGTCGATTCTATATGACTGATAGTGCCCAAAAACTTCAAGTCAGATTACGCTATCACACACATTTACACATACAGACTCGCACACTCACACACACACATGCACACGTGCGAAGACTTGTCAGTTGTCTGGCATAAAAACAGCTAGTTAAAAATACATGCACAAAGAAAAGGCAAAAATAAATAAACAAAAACAAAAAGAAACAAAAGAAAGAGGAAGAAGCAGAAACCAGCTGCTTTCTTGGCAACGGTAAACCGGCAAACTAACGCGACATTACGAAAGCTCAGGGAGAGGGGAAAGGCGAAGGAAGAGGGGTAATCAGAGATGTCAATTCAGATAGAACAAAAGGCCAGAAAAAGCTAAAGAAAATTTTAAAATTAAACAGTTACTGTAGTTGAAAAATAAATAGTAGACAAATAAATTGGATTTATGAAAAAGAAATGGCTAAAAATAGCTAATAAAGTGAATAAAAATAAGACTATTAGCCTAAACCACTGTTTTTGAACTCACAGCTAGTTAAAAATAATAAAACTTTCAATTGTTTAGCCATAAATGCGCCAACACTTCCTGGCTGGCAGCCAATTGAGGATCCCGCCAGAGTCGCAGCCTGCAGTTCAGCTGGCATTCGAACAATGCCAGCGGCGAAAGTGTTTAATTTTCCTTCCTTTTTTTTGTGCTTAGATAAAAATGCATTCATTTCATGCAACATCGAGTGCAACGTCAAGCAGCAAAGCAGCCAAAGTCAACTGAATACTTAAGAATTTCACAAAAATATATAGAAATGAAGCTAAACACTCAAAGAAGCTAAACAAAACGCAGGCGAACAATGCGGCGTATGCGTAATATTTTGTTTGCGTCAAAAAGTAGCAAGCGAAAAAAAACAACAACAGCTGATTTGACGCTGTTTGCTGTCACAAAATTTGACGAAAGCGATTAGTTAGTTGGTACTGGCGCCCATGTCTTTTAGCCAAACATAAACAATTAATTTGCGTTCAGCTAGAACCAAATAAAAAAACAAATTGAGTAAAAATTTAATGTCAAATTCGTTCGATATTCCGGACATTGTTAGGCCCGTAATTCAATTAACCTTCAATGACAATGACCAAATGTGTGTGCGTGTGTGCCTGTGTGTGTGTTGTGTTGTGTGTAACAAAAAAAGCAGAAAATCGAAACGTAAACAAAACAATAAACGCATAAATACACGTTCTATTTCTTCTCCTTTTGAGACTTTCCCAGCTGACAAAGTTTAGCTATGATCTGATGTCTGATACTTGATACTTTCTTGTGGGTCTATTATGACTTGTGTCAGCTTTCCGTGTGAAGAAACTTTTTGAAACTCAGCCAAAATTTTTATAGATTTGTTTGGCGTTTAATGTCACAGCTGCAAGTGGCATAAACAGCGTAAAAAATTGATTTTCAAGCTGAAATTGATTTCGAATGGCAAGAAAAAAGTCTTGGGTTGCTAAGTTTGACTAGCAGCTAACATAAAAAAACTTTACATAAACCCAACAAACTCCGTTTATACCCCTGAGAGAGTTGTTTACCAAGAAGGTCAATTTATTTAGCTTCAAGTGACTTGTTCAGCGAAGTTCAAGCTGAAGCTCACAGCCCGATTTCGGGCAGAACAGTCAGAAGGGCAAGGCTATATCGATTATATTTGTTAGCCCTGACCAAGAATAATTACACATATTTCGATTCAGAGCCGCCTTCAATGAAATTATGTCACATAGCTGCCATATCAGCTTTTTATCGAGAGGAAAACTTGTTTGTTTACAATAAGTTTTCATAATCAAAGTAACTACAGGGCAAGACCCTGTCGGTGCTATTGTATTAAGAGTTTGCAGACAGCTGATGCTCCACTTTAGTTACCCAAATTAGCTTGAAAAACTGCCTACGCTAGTGACTGAAGTCGAGTGCTCGTCGTTATTCGTGTAACTTTAGCTCACAAGTGCTTAGTTTCCAGGAATGCCACTGATTTAGTTGTATACAATGGGATTTATCATAAACGTATCGTATGCCTAGATATACTTAATGTTCTCTATAAGCGATTCTGTAAACAGTTTTATTTAATTTCAGCGTCGAAATCGGTGAATCGGTGCGTGGCGAGGATGTTTATATCGTGCAGTCCGGTTCCGGGGAGATCAATGATAATTTAATGGAGCTGCTGATCATGATCAATGCATGCAAGATCGCGTCAGCCTCTCGTGTTACAGCTGTGATTCCTTGCTTTCCATATGCCCGCCAAGACAAAAAAGATAAGGTAGGTTTGCCTAACATACATAATGCCGCCCCTCAAGACCCTACGATGGATCGATATATGTATATCTCCCTCTACCTACCAACCCTTTCTTTCACTTTCTACTCTTTCTCTCCTTGTCTAACTTTGTATCTTCTTAACCAACTGAGTTTTATACACACACAATTTGAGAATTTCTTTATGTTTTTCGGACAGTAGAGCATTTAACTGTCCTAAAACTTTAACGTGTACATATTTATATAATAATCAAATTTAATAATCTTTCTATCTCGCTCTCTCTTTGTGTGTGTGTGTATATTTTTATTGCATTTTGAATACAAAGTTCATTTTGTTTAGTTTATTTATCTTACGATTTTGGTTGCAAGGAAGCAAAGCTGTAAAATGAAAAAAAATGTGGAAACTATTGTATATGTATATAAAATATTTAAAATTCAATTTTATATATATATTATAAATGTGTTTGTATTTAAAAACAACTTTTATTTGCTGCAGTTTTCGAGCTGATTTGCTTTTAACTCCCCTCTCTCTCTCTATTTTTCTCTTTTTCTCTCTCTTTTGGTAATCTCTTTTTGTTGTGGAACTATTTTTATCTCACCATATATCTATATGTATCTTTTTTTTTTGCTTGCCAAACATACATTCTATAACTACTATCTCTACTCTAGTTGACGGGCAGTGAGGAGAAAGATGATAGCAAGAAACTTGCCAAGAAAAACTACGATTGGAAATTTAGGGTATTTAATTTTTCCAAAGCTCCAAAACTCAACTTAAACTCAACTCAAACTCAAACTCAATACTCACATTTTCCATACAATGAACTTAATTTTCAACATCTTTTGTTTGTTCTCTTCAACTTGAAATTTACAAAAGTTTGTGGGCAAAATTTCTCAATTCATTACAAAACTCATTCAAGAATTTAATACTGCAAAACTAAAGGCTGCAAAATTTCCCTCAACTCTTAAATCTCTTCACTCTTCACTCTTTGGGTCTCTGGGTTCTGGGGTTTCTAATCAAGTGGGTAAAAAATTCTAAACGCTTTTGATACTTTCAGTTGTGTCTCTTTTGTGTTGCATGTCGAACTAACTAAAGCATAAACTGTCTAACAAATTATGATAAATTTAACAACAAATGCAATGATTAATATACAAATATTCTTAAGCAATTGGCAAATTCAAAATTGAAATTCAAATTTACAAAAATTCCACATTTTTTTCTAAATTTTGCTGTCGTTGGCGGCGCTTCATTGCAGCTAAAATACGAAGAAAAAAAAAGCAAAATGATTTAATACGTATATTAACACAATATTATAAGATAAATAATTTTTTGGTTTTTCTTTTTTGTTGGTCTAGTATTTGTGGCTTGTCTTATGTTGTTCACACTACATATATGCTGTACTTAGTATATACTCGTATTTAAATTTATATATTTCTGCCTTTGTGGATTAAATTTTTCAGTTTGAAAAGTTTTTAAATATTAAGTCAGTCTGTTATAAGCAAACTCAGCTGTTTCTGGATAAAATTGGCAAACAGTTTAACACTACTTCATTTTTATATAATCTACAAAGGTTTTTTGTTTTATTAATTATTTTTTAATACCTTATTTTTGCATCTCTTAGCACTTTGCACTTTCTTGTTGTTTTCCAAACAGATTCGAGTTTAATTTCCGTAAATAAGAAAATATAAACCGGGTTCAACTGATAAGATTCAGTTTGAAAATTTAATGGCTAGCAACAGATTCATCGATTGTGATTTAAATCTATTTAATTATTGTATTTATTAAGCTCATTATTGATAACCCATTTGGGAGCAACGATTTGACGTCAGCCCTTGTTTGTTGGCCTATCGTAGGGGGGTCTACTGTACAGTGTACACTTGAACCCTCGGTGCACAAAATTGTTTTTCATTTTGTTCGTGCTGATGAGAGATTAATCTGTAAGAAAAGTGCAAATGCAATGAACCCGAAACGCCTTGAATTTTGTAAATATTTTGTCGTCCGATTAAACGCAGATAAAGTCTACGTAGCACTATATAATGTATTACTTTACTGAGTTACTTTAATCGTATTTTACACCCAAAATTCCCTATTAACCAGAAATACTCCCAAAAATTGCACAAACTTTTTCCTATTCCCAAAATTCCTGCATTTTGTTTTATTTCCTTAACTTAAAAAAAATGGAAAAACTTGTCTCAACTTTTTGTTTCTTCTTCTTTTCTTTTACTTTATTTTTCTTTGAAAATCTGTACTTAAAATGTGCTTAGGAGTTTTCACCCAGACAATATACTGTGAGTAGTTTTGCCAGCAGGTCTACAACTTAAAATTAAAAGCTTCGGTCAAAATTATGTTTGAAATACAAATTAAAAAATGCTTAAGTTTCTTTTAAAAACACTTTCTGTGTTTGTTTTTCATTTCTTTTCATTTTTTTTTTATTTTGTCTTGTTTACAGTTTGACTAATAAACACACGTAATCGCATGTCAGTTAACGAAATTGTAGAGAAAAAGTGATCGAAGATAAATAACGGGATATGATTTCGTTTGCACTCTCTTTTTGCCTCAAACAACAACATAACGGAACTGAGCTTGCTCTCTTCCGGTCTCTGTTGTTTAACTTTACGCACTCTCATTGGTTGTCATTTTAAAGCACACTCTTAAGTTCCCTCTCTCGCTCTACCTCTTTCTCTCTTTTGTTTGGCGTTCGCTCGCACTCTCTTTACGGAGTTTCTTCATGGTTGCATTTGGGAGCACAGAATTCTTGTTGTTGTTGTTCTTGTTCGTTGTTGTTGTTTTTATTGTTGTCCTTTTGTGTTTTCAAATCTGTGTCGAAAGTGTAACGTAAATATTATAAATATTTTAATTCTAATTAGTATCTAATTAATATTATGTTTTTGATTTTAATTGTAATTATTTTTTATTATTTCCACCATGGCCTTAACTCATTATAAACTATTGAACTTAACAAAGAATTCTACTAACTACGCTAATGTTAAATTATATTCTCTAATTTTTCCTTGCTGGCCCATGCACAGAGCCGTGCGCCCATCTCGGCGAAACTGGTCGCTAATATGTTATCAGTGGCCGGTGCGGATCATATTATAACCATGGATCTACATGCATCACAGATTCAGGTGAGTTTTGCTATAAAATGTGTAAAATATAAATACAATGAAATAAATAAAATGATCTAAATCTCATGTCAAAACTGCAGAGCTTCAAGAAAATACCCTAAATAAAACATTCCCTGTTTTTATCAGTGTATCAAAACTGCTATCTAGTGATCAATTTCGATAAAAAACTCATTCAAAGAAAACTCATTAACGATAAGAAAATCTTTTTGTTTTGATTTTAATTTTTGTTTCGAGGCAGAACACAACAATTTTGTTTTATTATCCAACGTGATACCAAAAAATGAATTATAAATCAATAGGTAAGATCAGAAAAGTCTTGTTAGGTTGAAAGCTAATGATAATGATGATGGTGATCATGGCGATGATGATAATGATGAAAGTCAAGTCAAGCTAATGTAAAATTCAATGAAAATGCCAATATTTCTCATTGTCGTATGTTGTTGAGCCTTTCTTCCGATCGGGTTGAATGAATCGACATAATTCTCATGGTGAGAGTAGACAAATGACTGAGTAATTCACTGATCCGTTTCTCCTTATCGACAACAACCGATTCCAGATACTGCACTTTGGTGTTGAGTAAATTAATAAACTCCGCTTTGGTTTCATTCACCATTTTGAGCTCCTTGTATTTGGTTTTGAGCGCTTCATTCGATTCTTGTTGTGCTGCCCCAAGTAAATCAATTGGTGATTTTCCAGCTTCAAATTCAGTTGGATCTGGTTGTGAATGGGTTTTGGCCGGAGAACGATTGCGGGCACTCAGACTCGGCAAACCGTCACGCTCGAGACGCATTAAATGATGGAGTAGTGATCGGATAGAGGACAACTGTCCCGATGCCAATTGTTCCAATGCGGGACGCATTAACATTAATCCCGTTTTACGCAAAACATTCAGATTAAATGTCTCCCAGTTGAGTAACTTGGCTGCTAAATTGCCGTGCGATGTGTAGCTCTGCATTTTGACCAGTTTGGGTACAACACTTTTGAATAGTGTTGCCATATTCACCACATCGGAGAGATCACGTCGTGTGCGATGATTCAGCACTATTTCCCGGGCACTCAACCACTCGTCGAGCTCATTTTGATCATCGGCACTCAGATTACGATTGTTTGATGACATCATTCAAATCAAAACAATTCTCTTTACCTCTCTTTCACTCTATCTCTGGTTCCGTTGTAGTTTTATTTATCAAATATAGACATATGATAAATGCTGGTATATTTATATAATAAATATATATGTATAAAAATTGGACATACGACGTTCAATTTGTGAAGTTCTGAAGTAAAAGCAACGAAATACTTTTTGTTCAAAGATAAACGTTGAAATTTCGAATGACTTTTGTGGCTAAAGTTACTCATTTAAGAAATAAAAAACAATTGATTTGCTTTCTTTGCGTGTAGGGTTTCTTTGATATACCAGTTGATAATCTCTATGCCGAGCCAGCGGTACTCAAATGGATCAAAGAGAACATTCCCGAATGGAAAAATTCGATCATTGTTTCACCCGATGCCGGCGGCGCCAAGCGGTAAGTAAAGTCTTTGAAAAACATTAATAGCAAATAAATAATTATACATATTTTTACTATATAGTGTCACTTCGATTGCGGATCGTCTGAATGTGGAGTTCGCGCTGATACACAAGGAGCGCAAGAAGGCGAACGAGGTCGCCTCCATGGTGTTGGTGGGTGATGTTAAGGATAAGATTGCCATATTGGTCGACGATATGGCCGATACATGCGGCACCATAGTGCATGCCGCCGATCGCCTGGTGGAGGCGGGCGCCACGAAGGTGAGTTACTCATTGAAATATATTTTAAAACTATTTTTATTGATTTAATTACAATTTTGTAGGTGTATGCCATACTGACGCATGGCATTTTCTCGGGTCCCGCAATTTCGCGGATTAATAACGCCTGTTTTGAGGCGGTCGTTGTGACTAATACTATACCACAGGATGGTCATATGCGGGATTGTCCCAAAATACAGGTAAAACGAGCACTAACTCACTCACGCGCTCTCTTGCAGCTTAAAGCTTTTACGCTCTTTACTAATTTCCTTTCGCTCTCTCTCTCTCTCGTTTCTGTAGTGCATTGACGTCTCGATGATGTTCGCTGAGGCTGTAAGACGGACACACAATGGCGAGAGTGTCTCGTATCTCTTCTCAAATGTTCCATACTAAAAGCAAAGCACCAACAACAACAACAACAACAATAACACCAGCAACAATTAACAACAACAACAACAAAAGGAAACCGAAAGTAATCTTCAAGCAAAACTGTTTGCCATCATCAATCGTTATATATTTTTTATTACCTATTAACTATGTAATTAAAACTCAATTCTGAGAAAAAACAATTGCAAAAACAATTCACTAATCGCCATTATTGTAATTATATTAAAATTAGCGTAAACTACAAAAACAACAACAAAAAACACTGCACACTTAATTGCCTTCATTTTGTTAATTTTTTGATTTTGATTTCTATTTTTCGAAAAGCATTTTTTAAAAACTAAAAAATAAAAACATAAAGATTGTCAACTCTTAGAGAGATCGTTAGTTGTATAGATTATATAGTAAAACAAACTAAACACACACACACACACACACAAACACACTCACTCGCATACACATTCTCACACACACAGAAAATATTGTAATTTTACACTGTGCAACAACATTTTTGATGATTCTGTCTGTAAACATAAGTTTTGAGCTAAATTTCATTTGCGATAGTTCAAAACAAACAACTAAAAATTTTAGTAAAATTAAGTAAATAAGAGAAAACAAAAACAAACACACACACACACACACAATTGAAAAGAAAACTTAGTAACTAGGCGTTTAAAACAAACAAACAACAACAAAACAAAATAAAAAATTTAAGAAAACTCAACGAAATGTTTAAGCTTTTAAATCTTGGGGACTCCTATTTTTAGTCGACTTCCCTCCAAAACTTATCTCATAACCACAGTAATTCGACTTCAAAGAATGTTTATTCACAACACACACAGTTTAGTTGAAACACAACTTTACAACGGTATTTTCAGCATGGAATCGCAGCTCTGTTTAAAACTCCTCCATATCATCGGCAACTTCCTCGTCGCTGAGTCCCACTTCATTGAAATCGCTTTCGAGCAAAGCCATATCATCCCTGGCTTCCGTGAACTCACCCTCCTCCATGCCCTCACCCACATACCAGTGGACAAAGGCGCGTTTTCGGAACATCAGATCGAATTTGTGTGCTAAATTGGTGAATGCTACCGATATGGCGCTGGTATTCGAGAGCATACAGCAGGCACGAGAGGTGGGACCCAGATCGCCGTCTGGCACAAAGGCGGGTCTCTCATAGTTGATGCCAATCTTGAAGCCCGTGGGACACCAGTCCACGAATTGTATATGCCGCTTGGATTTAATCGCCGAGACGGCGGCGTTGACATCCTTGGGCACAACATCACCGCGGTAGAGCATGCAGCAGGCCATGTACTTGCCTGCTCGAGGATCACACTTGACCATCATATTGGAGGGCTCAAAGCAGGCATTGGTTAATCCGGTGATCGCATTTTGCTCGTGAGCCGCTCGCTCTGCGCACATGAGCGGCGCATAGGAGGCCAGGGGGAAGTGAATGCGGGGAAAGGGCACCAGATTCGTTTGAAACTCATTGAGATCCACGTTCATGGAGCCACTGAAACGCAACGAGGCTGTTGTTGAGCTAACAATTTGGGCAATCAAACGATTGAGATTCGTATACGCTGGGCGATCCACGCCTAGTTTATTGTTGCAAATGTCATAGATGGCCTCGTTGTCCACCATAAAGGTACAGTCCGCATGCTCGATGGTCGAGTGTGTAGTCAGCAGTGCATTGTACGGCTCCACTACAGCAGTGGACACCTTGGGCGATGGATAGACGGCGAAATCCAAGCGACACTTTTTGCTGAAATCACTCGAGAGGCGTTCCATCAACAGCGAAGTGAAACCGGAGCCAGTTCCTCCGCCCATTGAATGGAAGATGAGGAATCCCTGCAGACCGTCGCACTGCTCGGCAATTTTCTGTAGCCGTGACGTGACCTTATCGATCACCTCCTTGCCTATGGAATACCTGCCACGAGCGAAATTATTTGCTGCATCCTCTTTGCCGGAGATCAGCTGTTCGGGATGATAGAGATCCTTGGTGACTCCGCTGCGCACACTATCGATCACAGACGGCTCCAGATCGATGAATATAGAACGCGGCACCTGTTTGCCACTACCGGTTTCGCTGAAAAACGTGTGCGCATTATTGGCATTGGTGCTCTGGCCAACCGTGGCACTGCTGCTGCCACTTTCGGTTAACTGCTCTTGGGTCTTGCGGCTGCCATCGAGATTAATGCCGTGCTCCAGCAGGTACAGCTCCCAGCAGGCGTTGCCAATCTGTATGCCGCACTGACCGATTTGTATGGAGATCACTTCGCGCTGCAGTTAAATTTGTTATTTACCATTTAATGCACACTTGATTTTGGTTACTTGCCATTTTAGGGGTTTAATTTAACACTTTAAAACACGTTGCAGGTTAGGGGCCTAAATTAACACTCTTTGCACTACGCTTGAGCTTTCTCTTCGCCCAGTCACGATGCAGCACAAAATGGCAGCCGGCAAAGTGCCGTTACTTGGTGGAGCGCAAAGCGAAATGTCAAAATAAATGCAGAGTTGCATAGCAGAGGGTTGAAGTACCAGCTGAAGGACTTGAGTGATCAGTTGGTGGGTTAGAAACTTTGCTTTGTGACAGCTAGCTTAACTTCCATTTGAAATACATGTTTAAAAGTGGGCTCGAAGCTTAACTAAGCTGTGCACAGGAAACTATTGAACTATTTTCTACCTTTCGGAGTTCGGAGGCTAAGGTTTGACGCTTAGCTGGTGTGTAAGTTCTAAAGGAGTTTAAAAATAGTGGGAAAACCTTGGCGAGATCTAATGCTGGTTGCAGACCAGAATAAACTTTGTTAACTTAAAAGGACATTTTTAATGAGCATTTTGGAGTTACATTAAAATATTGTTAAATTAAATTAAATAAGCTAAAGTTACGAATGTTGATGCATAAAATATTAAAAATAAAAGCCAACTTTTCACTAGGAGAGGCTATAAATCCCAATTTACGTAATTGCACTTAAGTATTGCGTGTTTTTTGTTTAATTTTGAGTGAAAAATCATGTTTTTAGTGAAAAGTTGGCCATAAATTCCCGATTTCTCAAATGGCAAACAAAGTCTAACATAAATTCGGACACGATTTGGCTGCCCTAATCCTTGGAGACTCCGGGCGGCAGCGTCACATCGAACACAATGGGTGGATTGTTAGGTAAATAATTGATGTCGCAGGTGGAGGCGTTAACGTAGATGATTCTGCCGTCGCTGGTGATGCCATAGCCCTCATGGACATGTCCAAATACATGGTATTTGGGACGCACACGACGCTGCACTGTGCTCAACAACTCCACGCAGCCAGCGCGTACACCAGAGCAGCAGAGATCGCCATGACCCACGGGCGGAGTGTGTGTGACCAGTATATCCACTCCTACGGGTATTTGATTCCATTTGTCCAGGCAGGCAGTGCCGCGTGGCACATTGAACGCCCAGCGACAGAATTCGGGCTGCCAGGGCGAGCCATATATGCGTACGCCATAAAGCTCCAGCAGTTCATCCTCTAGGTAAGTGCAGTTGGTTAAGGCCTCGCGTATGTTGGGCGTCTGGACGGCGCTTTCCATGCTCTGCTTGTCATTGCCCAGTGTGGGCAGATCATCCAGTATCGACATGCCCGAGTGCTTCGAGCTACGCAACGAGAGAAGAAATTAGCATCAAGTAGAGCTATATAATATGCCAGACTCTACACTCACCGTTGTCCCTTGTTCTGAAATGGATGGGTAAAGGTGCGATCAAAGCTGAGCTCGTGATTGCCGGCAATCACAATTTTATGCTTATGGGGTAGTGCACCAATCCAGTTATTGAACTCAATCACTTCCTGCAATTGGCCACATTTGGTAAAATCACCGGCATGTATAAATATATCGCCATCGGGTATATCGAACTTAATGTACGGTGTGAGTGAATGCGTATCCGACATGCAAACGACCCGTGCCTTGTTGGGAGCAACCGTTGTGCTTGGTGGTTTCATTACCACCTTGATGACACGCTGTTCCTTGCTGATCTCATTCCAAGCGGCGGTCGGATCGCTGGTCAGTGGATGGACGTCTACGGTGCTCACTGTATCCATTCTGTGGCTAACACAACACTAATCAATACATGATAGTCACTATCGCTAATAAGTACACGGTATTTGATTTAAGTCAGAAATAAACACGCCGATTTTCCGATAAATGATAAGAATACGCACAGCCTACATAATATTTTCATTGCCAATCAGCTGTTGTTTAGGGTTGACGAATGGCTCACAATACTGCATGGTGAAATTTAATTGTTCATGGTGAACCAATGAGTTAATCGAACGCATTTTGTTTTTCATTTTTTAAAGAACAGTTTTCGACTGTTCTCCTATCTTTAATTTCAATCGACTTGATATATTTAATTAATACTTGATTTTATTTGTTTATTGTTTGCGTTTAGCTCAGCGCGTATTGTTTGTGACGTCACAGCTGATTACAAAGCTGGCAAGGCTGCAGTTAGGTGGCAACGCCGATGCTAAACAAAAAACAGCTGAGTGCCTTCAACTGACGGCTGTTTCTCTGCTTCTTATTCACTTCAACTATTGTAGGATTTTTTCGTTTGACAATTTTTTGACAAAATTATTTTTTTCAATAAGCCAACAATTGCATTTAGTTGTTCTTATTTGGTAATAAATTGCCGTGCACCATTTGCCGCAATGCCCGCGGCGGTGGAGGCGCAAATAGTGTATTGTGTGTGTTAAGTGAAAGAGTGAAATCAAAGATGGCTGCGAAAATCGTCTGAACAGCCACTTTGTGTGTAATTAGTGCAAACGCAAGTGTTTTTTGTGGCCACCACATAAAAAGAAAGACGCTGAAATATACACAAATTAAACAGGGATGGAACAAACGGTGGAGGCATTACAGCAGGCGCAGCAGCCGGATGCATATCTGGACGCAAGCGGCAGTAACAATGCAGGTGAGTGCTATTTTTGGTGAGACTCAATTACCTCTGCCTGGGTGCAGCCCCCTTTTTTATATGAACGCTGCAGTCGATGTCGTTGCTAATTGTTTACGCCCACCGTTTAAGTGTGCGTTTTATTTGTCCAACGTGCGTGTATGTGTGTGTGCCTAAGGGCGTGAATGTATGTGTGTGTGTACCAGCCGGCCTGCTCTTTAACTCCTTTAGCTCTTTGCTTCGGCGCTTTGACGTTTTACGTTTTGTTTCCTCATTTCTTAAGTGATGATTCACTTTGAATGTGTCTTCTCTTCATCTTCATACAGACAATCAACAATCAACGTTTGTGGCACAGACAGTTTGCTCTGCTGCTGTGTGTGCATGTTTTTATGGTCATTGTTCTTTGACACTGCCATAATTTATTATAGCATCACTTAGACATTGCGTAGCCTGCCATTCTAGCAGTGCAGCATTAGAGCTTTCGCCTAGACTGTGCGTTCTCTCTCTCGCTCTTGCTGCTGATCAGATTTGCACTCAAATTGACCTAGACCTAAAGAGAGGCAAAGCTGTCAGTTGCTTCACACTCACATTCGCACATATTCATTCACAAAAATAATGACAGCGACGCGCGCAGCAAACATAAACCTTGATAATGACATTCAGACAAAATGAAACCAAAAAAAAAAAAAATAAAATGAACGAGAACCGTCGAGTCAGTTTGGTCACAACCTCTGGCAGTTATCCAACGGATTTTCACCCGACTGGTGCAAAATTAGAAAATCTTTGTTCGCCAAAAGTCAAATGTCGAGTGACCAACCTGAGTGAGAATTGCATAAGTGGGGCTTGTGTGTTTGTGAGTGTGTCTTCGTTTAGGTCTCAGTCCTTAAGCTTCAAAGCTCTCATTTGTTTGCCAACGCGCCAAGTGTCAAGTTGCAGTGCGTTCGTCTCTCTTTGTCTCACACACCCACTCAAACACACACTCACACATAACTGTTTCGTTTGTAACGGCGCGTTCCGGTCGCGTGTTCGTCATCGCGTGTTTTTTTTTTGGCAATTTAGTTTTGTTTTTGCCAATTTCTGGCGTGGGCGTGATGTAATTTACCATAAAAACAGTTAACTAACACTATGTGTGTGTGTCTAAGAGAGAAAGGAAGGGAGAAAGAGGGAGCAAGGCAAATAAGCAATGTGCTAATTCGCGCCCCTTTCGTACAAATATTTGTGCCAAGTTTTGTTTTCCCTATTTTTATACTCAGTATGTAACAGGCAGAAGGAGGCGTGGCAGACCCCATAAAGTATATATATTATTGATCAGCATCACAAGCCGAGTCGATATAGCCATGTCCGTCTGTCCGTCTGTCCGTCTGTCTGTCTGTCTGTCTGTCTGTCTGTCTGTCTGTCTGTCTGTCTGTCTGTCCGTCTGTCCGTATGAACAAACAGATTTCAGAGATGGTAAGAGCTACAAGTTCGAGCTTGGTGTCAAACGATCAGATATTTAGTCAGTCAATACAAGAATCTTTTTTTTTTTTTCGATGCCACGCCCCATTCGCCCACAAAAAAGCAAAAAACTGGACACACCTCGTGAAAAATTGGTGTTTTCGGCAAATATCTCAGTAACTATGGCACCTAGGATCACCAATTCTTGTACGGGAGTTCCTAGCGACAGCATAGTTGCATTGCCATCTATAAATTTGGACTGCCACGCCCACTTTTCCCACAATTTATAAAATAGTTTTCAAGCTTCAATGCCGTTTTTTCCGTATCGTACAGTATTGTAGTTTATAACTGGTGTGGAGACTAACTATATTAAACTATCCTGAAAGGCGCATTAAAATCGGACTATAAACAAGAAAACTAGAAGCGTTACAATATTGTTAATTGAACGCAATATCAACCCATTGGTGCAAGCGAGACAGAAACACACAAGCACATGCTCGAACGTTTTTGCTGCCTGTGTGGCGGCAGCGCTGCCCGCGGTCGCTGGCTGCGCCGAATACACACATACATACATGCATGCATCATATATTGTCAAACGTATGTGTATTCGCAACAAACAAACAGATGTGTGTTTGATTATGCTTAGATTGTTTTTGTTTCAACGTGTTTTAATGCAAGTACTATTCATTGTAATATCTGGATACCGATTTTAATAATTTAATCGGGAAAATGCAGAGAGTATTATACGGTCGGGCGCGCTCGACTGTACTTTTCTTTCTTGTTTATGGCTTCCACAGTTAATAATCAATTTAGTTGTTTATTGTTACAAAAATTTCACTGTTTGCTTGATTAGCAAAGCGCTGCGAAGATCGACTATAACAGCAACAAAAAAAAATTAATGTTTGTTTAGAAATTTGCAAATTGATTTATTATTGATTTATGTAATAAACCAAATGCATAAACAAATTGCAAGCGGCATTTACAGCTGAGGGTTATACAATGTAAGCGGCAAGGTTATTTGTGTGTGTGGGTGTGTTTGACTGATTTTGTGTGATTACGCATACGCAGCGTGCTGCGGAAATGGAAAAAGTTTAGTGTGCCAGGAAAGTTGTTCTTGGCTAATTGCAAATAACGGGGCGCGTCACATGCTGTGCTAAGTTTCATCTAATTTATGTTAATGCTTCACATATTAGTGACACTGTGCGATAACAACAACAACCCATGCTGCGCGCTACACATACAACTGTTATACGTCATTCGTTGCTGTCAGCGTCGACGTCGCGACGTCACTCGCTCAGCTGTTCTTCAGTTGTTGCTGCTGCCTTGCGGCTTTTTGCCAATTCGCCGCTGGCAAACAGCTGATTTCACTCACATTGTGCTCATCAATAGCGCGCGCGCTCTCTCTCTCTCTCTCTCTCTCGCTCTCTCGCTCTCTCTCTGTGTGCGCTGTTAATCATAATTTTAAATAGACAATTATCGTTTGTTTTGATTTTGGTGCTTTCAATTTGCGAGCGTACGAAACGCGCGCGATTTTACGCTCAACGTTTTTGTCTTTTGCTTTGCGCTTGCTTTTTTATTATTACTTATTTATTGCTGTTGTTGTTTTTGTTTTTGTTGCGCGCCGTCGCTTGAAACTTTTTTGGGCAGAGCGCGTCGCGCGCTTTTTCGCCGCAGTCGAAATTCGTCGTCGGCAGAGTTCGCCTCGCATTTAAGCATTCCGCGTTTTGTTTTTGTTTTTGTTGTCTTTGAGCAAGAAATTGTGTTTTGTGTGCGATCTGAACGGGAAGATATATATACGCATACATATATAGAGAAGCGTTTAAATATATTAGCACACATCTACATATATGTGTGCGTGTGTGTGTGTATAAAAAAAAAACACTTATATTGTAATTTGACATCAAAATTTAATGTTTTTGTTTTTGTTGTGAGCGTCGTCGTCGTCGTCTGTCGATTTGAAACTGAAAACGCTGAGCTCATTTTTTTGAGACGCCTTTAAACTGGCTAATTAGCATAAAAAAGCATTATAAATACATAAATCAAGTAATTCTTCGTATATAACCATAATAAATAATAAATAATTCTTGTATTCAAGCTGTACAAAAATTACAAATATTCAAATAATTTAATACTTATATTATATTTTTATTTTCTACATTATTGGCAGTAAAAAGTGTTGAGCGCTGCCGGATTGTGCCATAAATTAATAAATGTTATAAAAAATGTTATTCTGAGTGCTACGGCAAGCAGCTATGACGAATGCCAGCTGATTAGTGGTCTATTTTATGATTTGTGTATCAGCTTTCGTCACTAGCATAAAGTGCTAATCGTAGTGATTGTTTTAGTAAAATATTGAGTGATTTTGGGTATTTTTTAATAACCCACTTAACCGATTTAAAATACGGTTTTTATTTATTTATAACATCTTGGCCTTTTATCAGATTAATCAGTTTGTTATTTCTTTGTGTTTTTACGCTAATCAAAGTATTTGAACATCTGTACAAATGGTTGATATATGTATAAGAAAGCTCCCTTGATTTCGTTTCGATTTTTCGATTAACGTCACTCCCGTTTCGGTGACACATTTATGAGCTCCGTGTGTGTATGTGTGTGTGTGCATATGGCCTGTTCTTATCACATAATATTAAAACAAAACAACAACAAATAAACAATAATCCCAACTAAGCGACGCACAAATGCTGCTTAATTAATTACAACTCATAAATATAATTTGTGTTTAGATAGTGCACAGTATCTCAAAAAATAGAAAGAAAGAAAAATAAAAATCAGCTCACGTGCCTCTAATTACGGCAAAACTTACGTTTATTTAATTGACGCCCTAAACAACCCACACCACCACCTGCCCCGCCCCCCATCGTTTGGGGCATAGAACGAGCTTAATTCTAATCAAGTGATTTAGTTCTCGCAATTTGTGAATCTGCCTGGGCATCATTTTTTCCTAGCTGTGATTATTTTACAAATTTATGCGGCAGTTTCATGTTATGGAATTTTCAATGGACACCAAAAAAACTAAAAGGTAAATTTAAATTTATGTCGAATCAGATTTTGCAGTCAAACATTTTTCACTTATAGTCTAATAAATTTTATGGACTATACTCTGTAAATGCTGTCCTAAAGGGTATCTCAAATACCAGCACACTTTATTAGATTTTTTAAATTTTAATGTGCTCATTTAGTAATTCTTGGAAAAAGAAATTTAAAAAAAAATGGTTGTGAAATTTTCATGATAATTTTGAAAGATTTCTTTTCTAAAATTTGTATATGTATATTTGAGTAAATATTTGCAGTTGTTGTGGCTCAAATCTGTTGATCTCTGATAAACGAATAGAACTCCCAAACAAATCGTAAATTGCCCCAAAAATTGTTATACAAATAATTTTTAGCAAATATTCGGGAACATTTGGCGTTCAACACGTTTTTCAAAATTGCGCACTGAAAGAAATGGCTGGGAAAAAGGGAATGAGCTTAGCCGACTGTAAAATACCCTAACTGCGGTTGCAAGCTGACTGCCATGCACTTATTTGCGGCAAGTAAGCTGGCTGCTACTTGCTTACTAGCTTTACAAATGTTTGTAGCTGTCTTCTTCAGTCTGCTTTATTATAAACTTTAAATTCCTTTAGTACAGGGTATAAATTTATACAAATACTTAGCTGTTGCTGCAGTTTTTCACAGAAATTCTGTGAGTGAGAGTGGGAGAAAGATAAGTTGAGTGGGCACTGAGATCAGGAGAAGAGCAAGAGGAAGAGCAATGCCTACGTATTGGTCGCATGTCTTTGCCAAGTTGTTGTTGTTGTTGTTGTTGTTATTTGTTTGTTAAATGACACATTCACAGCGCATTTATAACAAGAATTTTAGACATTTTCCGTTCGTTTTGGAGGCGTGCTAATACATTATGAATAATATATATGTAGACATACAAATGGAGGAATATGTCTTTTGGATTTTGTGTTTATTTTCGGCACCATTTTAAATATTGTTTTTGCTGCGCATTTGCATACCCTGTAATAGGTATAATTAACCGGGAATGGCATATTAGAGCATTGAAACGGTGGGAAATCGATATTGATTATAATTTGGGTTAACAAGTTGGAAATTGGTCTAGAACTTCTATGGTTTCGTTCACTGTTGGATTATCATAATTTGAGTAAAGATGAACTTAAACAAGTTCTACTTCTATTAAATTACTCCAAAACTAGTCCACTCAGTCACTGGATTACATGGTAACTTGTAGCACATCATTCCTCTGTTACGCAGTCTCTCTTGTTTGCCACATGTTTAGATTAATGATGAGCAAACATGAGGTTACCTTTTATTGCATTGAAAGGCAACAGAAAATCGAAATTTTCTCAGCTATTTTCAAAGCGTTTCGTTGGTTTTTCTTTTGCGCAATTCTCGTGACAGCTCCGTCGATTGGACAGCCTTAAATGCTAGTCAAAGTGAATGTGAATACATATGAATGTAGGTAGTATATAAATTTGCTTTTATGGAGCTGTCTCTTTTAAACCTTATCAATTATTCAGTGACAGTGTGAATACTTTCTACCCTGAACTTTGACTCTGACCTTTAAGTGCCGCCGTAATTTCCAGGTCCTTGGTGGTCCTGCGGAACAGCTGACGACGGCATTGAAGTCAACCAAGGACCTTCATTTATCCATTTTACTATTTACTATTTATTATTTATAACTACTTTCTACCTTTTTGTAATCTAATGACAGCCAAAGGACAGCACGATTTACGGATTACACTTGAAATTGAAACTTGTGTTTCAGTTGTTGTCTGCGGTCAAAACTATTGATTGATTTCGTTTTTGTTTTTCCCTAAATGATAATGTAATTGAATAGTCTATTTTGGGTAGGATAACATTTGCGCAATGTGTACTATGGATAATTATTTTAAATTATAGATAAAGCTAGCTAGGGCACTAAAAGGGTTCAAATTACTTAGTTTTGGCCTAAGGCCTGAAGATATTAGTATAATTTATAGTTAAAGACTAAATTTAGAATCAAATCGCACTTTGTTTAATCAAATTCCCTAAGAGCCACTTTAAGTGCGTGGTTAAAAGCTTTAAATTATAAAAGAAAAGGCTAAATTCGCACTCGATTATATCTTGACAGTTGGATGATTTATGTTGATTCCAGTTTTGCTTTAAATAGGATTGTACGATTAGGTGTGTTGTACTTTTTTGAAGGTTAGTTGCGTTTTCAATGCGTAACTAAACAGTTGTGGGAGCTACTGATGTAAATCAAAGAATTCAAAGTATAAAAGGTTAAAAAAGTTGACTAATTAAATGTGCATTGGTGATTCAAGTAGTTAAAGACTGGCAGATTTTTCTATATTATCTATTTACTTTTTCTTAGAACTATAACTGAAATATTGGGCTCAAAATTCTTAATCCCGTCGACATTATAACAAAATTCTGTGAACGATTCCACGAAGTGTAATCGAGCCATAAGCTTCATGTAAACTGCAACGCTATCAGATACATTTACAGCTACACATATAGATACAGCTATAGCTATGTGTCTCTGCTTTGGTATTCTAAAAAAAGAGTCCGTTGTAGAGCTTAAAACCGTTTAGATTCGATGGTGAAATCAGCTTTTCGCTGGAAACGTTATCATAAAAATGTTATAGACTGATAAATGGCAGCAAGCAGACATACTCATACATCTGGGAAATACTACGTAGTATTCTCAGGGCCGAAGAGCAGCCCGGAGGGACTCATTTAATCTCGTGTGTGTTTTGCATAGATTGACAGATTGATTGCGGGTGTCGTCATCAAGTTGTGTATTGCTGTTTTCTGCACGACATGCGATGCCGTGATAATAATGATAATGGCAATGAAAATGATAATGATAATGAATGTCATGTTCCAAACGTCGTTAAAATTTTTGTGTTTTTTTGTTAATTAAGATACAAACTTAACAAATCGACAAATGGGAAATGAACTTTTAACGATAACAAAACAGCCAAGACGCGTAGCGAAAACTAGCAAAGTCTAAAGTTTATTTGTATGCGTGTGTGTCTATTTATGGTCTCTGAGTGTGTGTACGTGTGTGAGAGTGTGTGACACACCCACAAAATAAACGATATTCATGATGAGATAATAATATTTTCTATTTGCAGATTTGATTTGTTAGGCGCGTGCTAACTAAAGATTTGGGTAAAGCAACATTATAAACAAAAGAGTTAACAATTTCTTACACTCACACTCATGAGCTTTGTTGTTGTTGGTTTTGCTAAAAAAAAGTGCTAAGTAGGCGACTGGGGGAGGGGGAAAGAAGCTCACAAATTGAATCATGTATTTGTACGCTTGTAAATACATTAACACACACACACACACACACACACACTTGTGCACACATTAAAGTAGAGTATGTTTATTGATAAGACCTAAAAGCCATTTGCAAGTCATGTTTTGTTCTCCATTTTATACACTTGCAGAGGGTGGTTTAATTTTGGTTTGCGGAATGAAACGTTTAACTAGTAGTTAAACACTAGACATGGGATTATTCATTTTATTTACTTTCAGTAGTTAATCTAAAGGGTTAGTATTAATAGTTCTTAAAGTAAACAAAAGATAAATCATCATCAGAACAGTCGGTTTTAAATTAAAAAATGAAATAATGATTTTAAGATATTTTTTATTTAACTAAAACACTGATTAAAACTTAGTTCATGAACTAATACAGTTTAATAATTTTTGATGACTCTGATAACCGCTCTGCAAGTGCATTAAAACTTCGGCTTGCCGCAGTTAACATTCCTTTGTTGTTTACTGACTTTTGCTGTTGTTTGTTTATTTGCCTTGTTTTTTTACAGGCACAAATCAAAACCCAAATGAGCAACACGTGAGCGAAGCAGCCACAGTTGTTGTTGCTACGGCTGTTGGCTCACCAGTCTCGAATCTAAACTCGGCAACAACAGTAGGCACAGCAGCAATTGGAGTAGTAGGAATAGGAGGAGCAGCAGCTACAGGAGTTGCAGCAGCAGCAGCAGGAACAACTGCAGCTGCAGCAACAACAACTCCCACGCGAAGTCCACAACGCAGTGTAGCTTATCACGAGGATGCTTATCAAAGTGCTGGAGATAGCATTGATAACGATATACAGCTGGACACAAATGGTTCACCTGGACAGCGACAGTCGTTTAATTCCAGTGAATACACCTCTACACCAAAATCTGCACGCAATGGTGGTACAGCAACCACTTTGTCAGCTAACGGTAGTGGCACCACATCACCCATCAATTATCAAATACTTGGTGACGAATACGCTTACAGCATAGAGTATGAATCACAGCAACAGCAGCAGCAACAACAACAACAACAGCAGCAGCAGCAACAGCAACCTCAACCCGTCGTGAGTCAACAGGAATCTTTGGCTGGTTCCATACAGGCCACAACGGCCAGCATCAGTTATCGTCAGAGCTACGTCTCACCGCCCGCAGCTCTGCCTCCTCTGATAATACCACAACGGCAATCATTATTGCCTTGGGGTGCACACTCCCGCAGCTCAATAGTAAACGTCTTGCCCAGCTACACGCAGGCCGAGATGCATGCTCTGGCGGCGAGTGTTGCCAGCGTGGAGCTAACCGCTCCACGTCCTGGTGAAATTGTCATGCGAAATTTATTTAGTGATTTTACCGCGCAAGCGGAGAAGAAAATCGAACTTGTGATGCTGGAAAGAGCCGATAAGAATCTATCGAAGCTACTGCAACGTGGCGAGGATCAACAATTTGATCAACTGCTCTCCGCTCTGGGCTCTGTGGCTGAACATTGTCTGCCCTCGCTGCTGCACACGCTGCTCGCCTGGCATCGCCGGCAGCTCTCCGACATGGAGATCAAGAATGATCTCAAGAAACCCACAACGGGCAGCAGTGTCCAGTCGGTGAACAAGTCCACGGTGGATCTGGACTTTCAGCTGCAGCGTCGCGAGGCTGCTGTTGAGTTTATTTTCTGTTTGGCATTGATTGAGATACTCAAACAGTTGCCATTCCATCCGGGCCATGAGGATCTGGTGCGTAGCATTGAGAATCTGGCCTTTAAACAATTCAAGTACAAGGATGGACTACAGAATAATCCCAATGCCCACAATATACATATGATTGCCGATCTCTATGCGGAAGTTATTGGTGTTTTGGCCCAGAGTCGTTTTGGTTCGGTGCGCAAGCGTTTCATGAGCGAACTGAAAGAGCTGCGTGCCAAGGAGGTATCGCCCACCACTACGCAAAGCATCATTAGCCTCCTGATGGGCATGAAGTTCTTTCGGGTGAAAATGGTGCCCATTGAGGAGTTTGAGGCTTCATTTCAGTTCATGCACGAGTGTGGTCAGTATTTCCTGGAGGTCAAGGACAAAGATATTAAGCACGCTTTGGCGGGACTATTCGTGGAAATTCTTGTACCAGTGGCTGCTGTAAGTACAAATTGAATTTTCCTATGAAAATTTCCGATCTACTTAATAACGCTGTTTCTATTCCCTCCGCAGGCCGTTAAAAATGAGGTTAATGTGCCGTGTGTTAAGAACTTTGTGGAGCTACTCTATGTGCAGACCTTGGATGCATCGACAAAGTCCAAGCATCGCCTGGCCTTGTTTCCACTGGTGACCTGTCTGCTCTGCGTCTCACAGAGGACCTTCTTCCTGACCAACTGGCACTACTTTCTGGCCATGTGCCTGAGTAATCTCAAGAATCGTGATGCCAAAATGAGTCGTGTGGCATTAGAGTCGCTCTATCGTTTGCTCTGGGTTTATATGATACGCATTAAATGTGAATCCAATTCAGCAACGCATTCGAGACTTCAAAGCATTGTGAATTCACTGTTCCCCAAGTAAGTGAATGACTTAAATAAGCAACTTGTGTCTTTATTAATGTCTTGAAATTGTTTTCAGGGGCTCCAAAGGTGTCGTGCCACGTGATACGCCGTTGAACATCTTCGTTAAGATCATACAGTTCATTGCCCAGGAGCGTTTGGACTTTGCCATGCGTGAGATTGTCTACGATTTGTTGTGTGTCGGCCGTTCCATAAAAGTTATACTGAATCCGGAAAGAATGAGCATTGGTTTGCGGGCATTCCTTGTTGTGGCCGACTCACTGCAACAAAAGGATGGTGAGCCACCAATGCCACGTACTGTGCCCGTCTTGCCCTCAGGAAATACGCTGCGCGTGAAGAAAACTTACATAAACAAAATGCTCACCGATGATACGGCACGCAGCATCGGCATGTCCACGTATTTCCCGCACGTACGTCGTGTTTTTGTCGACATTTTGCGGGCATTGGACGTCCATTGTGGTCGTCCATTGATGATGACAAATACACAAAACCAGAATAAGGAACCAGATGAGATGCTGTCGGGTGAACGCAAGCCACGAATTGATCTCTTTCGCACCTGTGTGGCTGCTGTGCCACGTTTAATACCCGATACGATGACCTCACAGGAATTGGTCGATTTGTTATCACGCCTCACGGTCCACATGGATGAGGAGCTGCGCACGTTGACACATCAGGCGCTGCAAACGTTGGTCATTGATTTTCCGGATTGGCGTCAGGATATCGTGCACGGTTACACACAGTTTCTGGTGCGCGATGTCACCGACATCTATCCGCAATTACTGGAGAAATGCACCGCCCTTCTCTTCGTCTTCCTCAACATTTGGCGTTGTGCCATTAATGTAAATGGTGCTGGTGCAACCACTGCAAATGCTGCACCAAGTGCCACTGGCGCTGGTGCTGCAGCTGCCGCCGCTGCTGTTAACACGGCTCAGCAAAAAGTTGGTCCAACTGGCGTGCCTACAATCGGCCCTGGAGTAGTGCAAACCACAGCACAACCCACTGTTGTCGGCAAGGAGACAACCAGCAGTCAGTTGTCGAAGCAACAGCATTTGAATACCGCCAGCAGTGCTGCCTCAAGCATTACGACCTCCAGCGGCATGTCCAGCATCACTCAGCATACTGTGCTCAATATGGTCAATCAGGATGTTGGCAAAAAGAATGAAATTCCATTGGTCACCACGCTGCACTTTGTCGAGGGCTTCGCTCTGGTGCTACTCTGTAATCATCGTCACTACTACCGCAAGCTGGCTGCCATGATACTCAAGGAGGTGAAGAATCTAATGCGTGCTCTGGGTATACCAGAAACTGAACCACCTTTGATAGATGTCATGGATCGTTGCTGTCCGCAGATTATTGAAAAGTGCTTGCCACAGCTGCCACAAGCCGAGAAGACGGCAATACTCAATGCCAACTGCATTGATTTGCAGTGGATTGCAGAGCGCTCGAGCGGAGTTTGGCTAGCAGGACTTACAGATGGTAGGCACCAAGGACATGTGTTTATTTTAAGAAAACTCCTATGCTCTTTTTAACTACTATTCTCTAATCTATTTCCCTGTTCTCCTATTCAGACAACTCCAAGTCATCGACATCGACGCTGAATTTGTCGCAGACGAGTTCGACTGCGACTGCTGCTGCAGCTGCTACAGCAGCCGCTGCCTCTGCAACGCAACCGCAGTTTGATCCGTGGGCGAGTTGCCTCTTTGGGTTTCTGGAGCGACAGCGTGTGCTGCAACAATGTCCCTCAGCAGTGGCACAGGCCTGGCCCATTTGCTATGCACGTCTCAATGCGCTCTACAGCGTTATAGATCCCACGTAAGTCTGGATAATGCATTTCAAATGAATCCATTTACTAATTAAAACACTTTTTCCTCTGCTTTTGCTAGACCTGTGAGTGATAATCGTGCCTCGTTGCTGCGTGGCTCAGCGCCAACCAAGAAAATGCCCACCGAGAGTCAAAAGGATTCGTATATGCGTTTGTGGCGCAATCAAGTTGCATGCGCCATGCGTCTGGTGCCACAAATTCCAAGTGTTGCCGTGCGCTGTGCCTCGCCAGATCTGAGTCTGAGGTAAGTGCGCGAAAGCTATGAAAATAACAGAAACATTTGAAGCATCACATCGACCAAAAAAAACTGTGTTTAAATTTCAGCTGAAAAGTTAAAACTTAAAAAAATCCAATCAATCATTACTTTTATTTGTTTGATTAACAATTTTGCATTTAAATCAGTTGTGTGTTGTGGCACGTGGCCCCGCCCTTAGGTTATATCCCACCAACTCCCCCAGTCTCCCCACACCACCAAACTGTACAGTAAAAAATCGTGAAATCCTTTGCAAAATGCAAATCTCATTTAAATAATATTGCCATTTAGTTTTGTGTGTCGTGTGTTTATTTGTTTTCAACTAACTTTGATTCCCATCACACTATGAAACTAACTGTTTATTCTGCTTAATCACAGCAGACTGCATAAACACACGTACCCACACTCGCACACCAACACACTCACGCACCTAAGCAAATACATATTCAGTTTGTGAATCGAATTGACTAATAACTTGCATTAAATCGAATCGAATCGCATCGAATCAGACAAACGCTGTATGGAAAACTGCATTCAAACACTTGTTTAATACATTTTGTTGCACTGTATTTGCATAATTTTAATCAAAATTCATTATTAATACCTACTCGAGGTTATATGCCATGTTGTGCACTTCTGCATGCGTACATGTGTGTGTGTAATTTCTGATGAATATATTTAATTTGTTGCTTTCCCTGAATCATGAATTAACATAGTTTGAATTGTTATTAAAGTTCAAGTTTCCAACTTATTGGAATACATATGTTTATGTTTGTATTTTGTTTTGTTAGCCAGGTTTTTTTTTTTGTTTTATTGTAAATGCAAATCGCAGCATCAGGTAACTTGGCTCAAAACAATTGCCATTGGCTTAAGTTTTCAGGACATAAATATGCAAATTATGCAGAATTCTTGAGAGCTTTTTCGCAGCCAATCGATACAGATTTAGTTCTTAACAACATTTTTGTTTATTTTCCATTTCTGCATAAATTTCAATTATTTTATGCATTTATTTAACCAAACAAATAAGTAATTAGTTGTTGAATTTCATTACATGTTTCTGGTAATTGCAGACAATACTTGTTGCAAATTATTTACTTTACGCATATTTCAATACTCTTTTTAAAGTTATAGAATAGAATTTTGTACTTTTTAAGCAGAAAATTATTTTTGTTAGCGAAGTTTACAGTTTAAGTGAGTAATGCATTAAACAATTAAGTAACTAATAGAGGAGGGCAATTGGCTCAACAAGCTCATGTCTCAGCAAGGAAAATATTGTGCATTCAATTGAATATTTATTTTATTTTAAAGGAACCCAAAATTCACAAAATTCACACATGTATATTATGCAAACACAGCCTAAATTGTTAATTGCACATTCCAAGTGTACAAAATGCATTTTTTACATTATTATTTAAATTCCAAGCGGCATGTGAAATATGCAGTTTTGATTTTGTATCTACATCTGTAATTATGTGTATAATATGTATTGCGAATTGTTAATGGGTTAACGAATTGTAGATTTCAAATGTTAATAAAACAATGCGGCACACATACACATACCAACAACCATTTCATGCCACTCACACACACAGAAACACACGCATTCTATCGTAGTAACAGTGGGAAATTTTGTTCGAAAAGAGGTTAATCAAAATCATGTACTTTGCATTTATTGGTTAACAAATTCATAAAAATATATATGAATATATATTTTTGCATATATGTATTACCTTTACCAATATGGATTGTAATTTATAGTTTACAAGATCAATCGGATTCACGTTCGCTATCCGATTCCTTGGACAATATACCATCCAATGTCTTTGGTCCCGAGGGAATCGTAACGCGTTTCACCCTGCCGCTCTCCTATGGACGCAAAGAGGCGCGCCAGAAACGACTTGGGTAAAGCAAAAACAATACAAGTGAATGTAATGTAAAAAAAAAAACAGGCAAATTTTGTACTTAAATCAAATTGCTGTCAAGGTATAAAACCAAAACAAACACACGCAACAAAAGCCGAAATTAATTAGCCATAAATCTTGTACAATTTATTTATATGTGGTTTTTTATATAGTCGTATATGTTAGTTGATGTATGTGTGTATTTATTATATACTTGTAGTGTCCTTCTACAACCCCTTTTGCTGCTTCAATAATTTAATTATCTTTTTGTTAGACTTTAATTAAAAAAAAATATGTTATCAATTCGTGCAGTTTTTAGTTGTTGAAAGTTTTTTATTTTATAGATTAAGTATTTGTTTTAAAAAACTAGTGCTTAGTTGGATTAAAGTTTGCATTGTTCGTAGTTTGCACAAATTTTGAGTCTAACGTTGTTTTGTTTAGAAACGTGTAGTATAATTAGCAATAGAAGCATTGAAAATGTTTGTTTTAAAGTTCTCTTATTATGCAAATTTAACAAGTGAAATTATTGTTTTCAATTTGAGTGACAGTTGTGCACCATATTTTATCTTATGTTTGCTTTTCTCTGGAGCTGCACAGAAGCTGTGTTTAATATTAAAGTAGTCACTTCCGTTGCTCTAAATCAATATGATAATTGTAGGCTTTACTTTTATTTATTCATTTTATTTGCAAATAATTTCCACGACTGTTTGTGATTTTATTGTCTCTGTTTTTATGTCAATTCGTTTTTGTATTTTATGCGTATTTATGTTTTGGGGAACGCTGAAAATACTGTAAAATCATTATGAGAAACGTTTATTTACTTTTCATACTACGCACTGATGTGTTTCCAGTTTCAGTTTCAGTGCCGTACCAGTTACGACCCCCGAGAGCACGTCTAGCGATTGTCACGCCTGCTTGCCTTGAAAAATACTGCAAAAAAATGTTAATAAATTTTGTTTGCCGAATATTTCCTTGTTCTTCATTTCGTTTTGCTTTCACTGTGTAGGGGAGGAGTGCAGAAGTGCGGGGAAAAAAACAGTGAATGAATGAAGCGAAATGAATTTGTTTTTTAATTGAAATGTGCGTTTTTAATATTTATAATGTTATTTTAAAAACGAAATTGTTGGCATGCAGAGTGGTCACTCTGGGCAGAGCAAAAAAAGGAATCCCTTTCTTTATGATTTCCTTTGCTTATAAATAGATTATTATGAGCTTTTGTCTGAGAGGCGTCCAAGCAGAAGTTTGTCAATTGATGCGATGTCCTCACTTTAATTTGAGGGCGTAGATTGAGTGCACCCTAAAGAACCTTTCGCCTGAAGAACCAAACCTGACACGATACTAAAATGTACGACCGTAAATTTTATTTTATAGCTCGTCGCCAGATTCCCTAAACGCGGATCGCAGTGACAAGTCAGCAATGGGCAGCGCCTCGCCCCAAGCCTTGTACAAGCTGGTAGTACCCCTACTACGTTGCGAGGCCATCGATGTGCGGGATGCGGCTGTCAATGCGTTGGGCATGATAAACCACGATGCGCTCAAGTAAGTAACCGACATTTTATGCCTTAACCTTGGCGTAATTCAATCCGTTTTGTTAATACACCCAGTGTCGGGAGACAGACAGGCTGAGAGACCGGAAGACACGAAGAGGGTTGTCAGAACTAATAAAGTGTGTTAAGTTCCATGTTCTGACTGAAATAAAGTTGAATGTCCAGTATTTAAGCTGCTAGAAGAGATTAAAAATACAGAATTCAGTAAATTTATACAAGTGTTTTATGGCAGCAATTCTGAAGCTTTGTGTAGTCCACATAGTCTAGTCTTTCTTCATCACGTTTCACCCATGGACTCTGCGTAACTTAAAAATTCTTTAATGCAGGAGCAATTTTAATCTCACTTTTAGTGTAGAGTCCCAATAGTCTAGACTTTATTTATGCAGAAAATGATTTATCCATTAATTCTGCAGAAGCTTGAACTTTATTTAGAAAACATTAGCACGACTCGACTCGAAACAGATGAAACAGTTCTATTGCAGATTTATTGGGTCGAAAGTCTGTTAATTTAAAAGCTGTGGTAATTTTAAAGACTTTAGAGGGCAGCGCATAAACGAGCAGACTAATCTTTACCACTTTAATTTTATGTATTTCTCGCAGGGATCTCATGGAGGAGCTGGTGGTCTACATACGCGAGGCGGTTGACCGCAAACAGGAGAATATGCGCAGACGTCGCCGTCGTGATGCACTGCGTCTGCAGGTGGTGCGTGTGCTGGAGAAGATAGCCGAGAATGGCACCTTTGGCGTAAGGTAAGTGTGGTGTTAATCCCCACTAAAAATTGCCATAGCTTACTGTAAATCTGTATTGGCAGCACCTGCGTTTTGGAGCGCGATACGATGTCGCTGCATCCCACGTTTGTGGAGTATATTGAAGGTGCAATGGCTTACCTAATGGCCGAAACGGATAAGGATAATCTCAGCATACGTGAGGTCAAGGCGCATTTTTGCAACTTCATTCGCAAAATGATTAAGAACTTTTCATGTAAGTTAAATAAATCAGTATTAAAAGTCTTAGCTCAAGTTTGATAAAATCCTTTTGTTCTGCTTTTTAGTGGAATCATGTGCCACATTGTTGTCGCGTGATTTAAAGCGTAATCTGTTCAATTTATTTGCCACCTGGTGCGGCAGTTTCTCCAAACCGCTAAGCATTAGCTCACAGATTGGCCAGACACTCGAGGAGGAGAAGTTGCAATTTAGCGCTCTGCAGGTTAGCCCATTTGTAGTTTGCATAACAATTGTTATCTCGGGTGTTTAACTCACTCACTACTCTCTACTTCATGTTATTGTTTCAGGCCATGTCTGCTTTGCTGTGCTGTGGACACATTTTCTATGCGCCACATCTGCAAGACGATGGCATCATCTATAAATGGCTGGATCTGCTGCTGACTTCCAAGGATGAAAAGGTAAAAGATTTTCTATATTATGCTGAATTTTCAACGAATCGGTATTATTTTTCTAAACCAGCTTTTTATCTGAAGAAAAGCTTCTATTCAAAAAAAAGTTATATTCTATTCTGCTTCATTAAATTTGCTTTACTATGTTTTTTAAATTCCCACACACTTTTTGATTACGTCTGTGGGTTGATAAGTTAGTGAGAAAAAAATTATTTTATTTATAGAGAAATAAATTGAAAATAAATATGCTTTCTTTTTTTTCTACGAAATATAATAAAATATATAATATTTTCAATGGGTGAAAATGGTTAAGTTTGCATAGTTGTTTACTAACAAAAAATGTTCTTTATTTTTAAATTAAATTAAATTTGTAATTCTGCTCTTCATATCTTTTTAGATTTATCAGTTGGCTCGCGATACTGTTGTTTTGCTGCTGGAATCGAATCCGGATATGGGACAACTGCTCGAATGGGTAATCGATCGATGCTACACATCAACACCTCGAGAGGCAGACGCTTGTTTCCTGGCACTGGCATCGATCTTTAGCGCGAAGTAAGTAATTCGATTGCCAGCAGGCATTAGCTAATGTTTTAACGCATTAAGAACCACTTCCTACTCATACCCACTGCTGTTGTTGTTTTTCTTTCTGCTCCTGTTCCTCGTCCTGCTTAACTTTTCAAGTTTATTCATATAACGCCTTTCCCAGAACGTGCATCTTTTACAAATAAGCTCATTTACCACATATCCTGCCACTGCTTTCACTTTGTGCAGGTGTGTGAGAACTTAAGTAGCGCCTCACGTGTCTGTTCTGTCCTGCGGCGACGCTTTAAATTTACAAGCTCAAAGGACATATTATAAGACAGTCTTCGCTATATGCTTAAATATATATTATGCTGCAATTGTGTCCTTTGTGGTGTGTGTGCGTGTGTGCCACATGCACTTTAGTGCACTTCAATTAGGCGGCAAGGGAAATGCTCCTTAAATGCGCATTAAATAAATCGAATTTTATGCTTTCTCTTCGCTTTAACATATAACTTATACGCTGCTTATAGTTACCCTGTAAAAGGGCTTTAAAGCGCAGAGATTATGGCATTGTAGAGCTCTTTGCTGCAGGGTATTTCGTAGTCTGTTGCTCTCATGCCTTTGTAATGCTATCGCCTGCTTAAATGTCGTTTAAATCTCTTTGTATCGTTGTACTTATGGCTTGGCGGCCATTCGTTGCATGTGGCACATCATATGGCAAGCTCTGCGCTGCGCAACCCACCTGTCCTATATTTTTCATAGTTTTCAAAAAGCATTTTCATAAGCGATTTTATTAATGCAATTTTGAGGCGCTTGTAATGAAACAGTTCTGCTTGGAAATAAGTTTTCCAGGCTCTCAAATGATATTTAACATGCAATTGGTGTCGGATTTCCGCTGAATAAAAATAATTTCTGTCTCGCTTGCACCAATGGGTTGATATTGCGTTCAATTAACAATATTGTAACGCTTCTAGTTTTCTTGTTTATAGTCCGATTTTAATGCGCCTTTCAGGATAGTTTAATATAGTTAGTCTCCACACCAGTTATAAACTACAATACTGTACGATACGGAAAAAACGGCATTGAAGCTTGAAAACTATTTTATAAATTGTGGGAAAAGTGGGCGTGGCAGTCCAAATTTATAGATGGCAATGCAACTATGCTGTCGCTAGGAACTCCCGTACAAGAATTGGTGATCCTAGGTGCCATAGTTACTGAGATATTTGCCGAAAACACCAATTTTTCACGAGGTGTGTCCAGTTTTTTGCTTTTTGTGGGCGAATGGGGCGTGGCATCGAAAAAAAAAAAAAAGATTCTTGTATTGACTGACTAAATATCTGATCGTTTGACACCAAGCTCGAACTTGTAGCTCTTACCATCTCTGAAATCTGTTTGTTCATACGGACAGACGGACAGACAGACAGACAGACAGACAGACAGACAGACAGACAGACAGACAGACAGACAGACAGACGGACAGACGGACAGACGGACATGGCTATATCGACTCGGCTTGTGATGCTGATCAATAATATATATACTTTATGGGGTCTGCCACGCCTCCTTCTGCCTGTTACATACTTTTGCACAAACCCAATATACTCTTGCAGAGAGTATAAAAACACAGCAAAATTTAATATGCAATGTGCTGCGTGTTGTTGAACATGCAACATGCAACCATCTTGTTTGTTTGTTAATCTACTCTTAACACTTTTTTGTGATTTACAATTGTTTCAGCCAACGATTTGTGTATATTTCTGTATAGAGAAATAATTCCCACCTTTTATAGTTTTAAAATGTTTAATGGCATTGAACTTTGACCCAGATTAAATCAGTTACAATTAGCAACAAAATTGCTACAAAATGTCGCTTTTTATTTCTTTTTACCACGGGTTAAAACATTTTGTATCATAAAAACCAACGCACACATAGAACACACCCATTTGTAGCTTCCTACACACACAAGCACATTCACCCACTTGTGCTACATAAAGGAGCCAATCAGTTAGCAATTGGTTCTACCTGCAAACCAAACAGCGAATAGTTCAAAGGTTGTGGAAAATGTTATAAAAGAAACGCACAAGAAACGCAATGTTAAACGGAACTTTTGAGAGGCTCCTCGCTGACCCACTGCACATTCAATTCCAAACCGGTTTCAATTAGTCAGCATTCACTGTGGCAATCACTTTGTAGCATACTTTTAAGCGTTTGCATTTTGCATGAAAACTAAAATCGATTGACATGAAATATTTATGAAAATAAAAAAACAAAATATGAAATAGACTGAAGGAAAAAAAAAAAACAAGATTTGCTGTTAATGTCAGTTTGTCATATTTGTTTGATTGCTGTTTTCCACTCGCCTTCATTTGTTGCCGGGAGAAATCCATGCGCAATAGCTGTAAATTTTGCTTATGCATGATTGAACATGATGTGGCAAACTGTTGAAACTTGAATTTTGGTTGGCTTACATAACTGGAAAGAGTCTAGCCGCAGGTTTGTATGCGAAAATAGTTGAGAAACTGTTGAGAAATGAAAGCTAGAAATAACTTTACATAAAATTTATTAAATTTTTATAGCTTTAAATAAGCTAAACGGCCAGCACTAGAGCTTCAATCATCCACGCCAGTGGAACCACTTTAAAAGCTTATTTAACCCATTTAATATCGGTTTTAATTTATTTACCTTTTTTCCAGGGAGTATCCTTGCGACCATTACACATCCGTCATAACGGTAACACTGCTGATGACTGGCTGCCCCCGCGTGGAGGTGCATGCAACTGCATTGCAATTGCTGCAAATTTTGGATAAACGCTTCTTTGGCAGCGTTGTTGGTACTCTGCACAGCGACAACGAGAAAGGTAGGAACTATTCACAGTAACTAACCGATGCCGCAACTCAAAATCAACTCTACGGGAAGTTAAAAAGTTTACAAGGAACACTTATTGCTTAAACCGAAATTATAATGAGCGAAAGTTGAGAAAAGTCAAGGAGTTTCATTTAATTTCTGGGAAAATTGCAGTTTAAAGAAAGTCGATTCAGCTTATTGTTTTGAAATCTTACTGCAATTCCGACAAAAGTTGGTTAAGTATTCTGCTTTTTAAAGCATATAATACACGTCTTAAACCTGTGGCTATTTTTAAGTATTTTCCTTTTCTTTTTTGCTTCTTCATCGTTCGTCCGCTTTGGGCTGTAAATTTTTATTTTTTGCTGCATTTTCATTTCAAGGTGAAGTGAAAGTTTTATTTTCTTTTCTACTTCGTTGTTATTTTTTTTTTTTTAGTTAGATTTTATAGTTTATAAAGGTGTAAATTTCCAACTTATTTTTTATATTGTTTTTACTTTATTTGTTATTTTTAACTTTTCATTTTGCTGCATTGAAAATTTTGCACAAGCTCAGAATTTTAGAAAATAGCTTTCAATTGTTATGCAGGCAAACTGCTCGACTGCTCTTTTGGCAAGTTTCCGCAAAATTTACGTAAATTCTTGATTTTGTAAAAAAATTCCTGGAGACGGACTGCTCACCCAGTTTGCCTAGGCTTATCGCATAAATTGCCACAAAAACATCAAGGCTTAACTCACTTCGGAAACTGGGCTTAAAATTGCAAATTTCATCAGTGTATGTTTTATAATTTGCTTAAATTTCAGTATCTAGAGTCGTATGATTTTGCTGCTGATTTTACACTCATAAAGCGACTGTTAAACAATTCAAGTCGCTGTCTGTTGTCTTGGATTATTTCTTAAAGTGCTTGAGTGGATCATGTGAGTGAGTGGTGCTTTATAATTTGTATTTATATATATGTTTCAAGCCTCACATATGATTACATATGTTGTTGTTCTGCTTGCTTGCTGCTGAAAAGCGTTTTTCGTTGCACAAGCAGCTTTTCAGAACAATTTTTTAAGCTCATATAAAATTTTTAACTTAAACTCAACTCAAACACACACAAACACATATAGCTAACGAAAGTGTGTGTGTGTGTAGCTTTACGGGTGGCAATTTGATTGAATTGGATTTAATTTCTTTTTCTTCTTCTCGGTATGTTTGGAAACGCTGGGGAATTTTCAGTGCCCACGTTTTTCTTTTCTTTTTTTTTTTTGTGGCAAGAAGCTCTGCGCATATTTTCATGGCAATTTGTTATGCAGAATGCTCGCTGGGCCATTAATGTTTATATTTCAGCCAATTTGTTGGCCAATATTGGTGTTGTTCAGCAATGCTTGATGGGAAAGCAAAACAAATCTGAAAGGAAAGTAGCTATTAAAATTTACGGAGGTGAACCTGACGATACTCTTTGATGTTTGAATCCTTTAATGACAAGCAGTCATCATGTTATCGACTTTAAATTGATTTTCCGCATTCAAAAATTAAAGTTTAATTTACTTTAAATTTCCCTCCGTCCATTATTCAACGTGGACTTCGAAATTCATGCTAAAGCCATTTTCATTTACATACCCTTACTTTACCCACTTTACAGGGTGTCTATACTTAGTCTTAATGTGCATAATTCTTTCGAAAGTGTAGTAAAAGCCTGAAATTAAAGATAATTCCTTATGGCAATTAACAGCTTTTTATTAACGTGGCTAGGCACGTGCCTTTATAGCTTTCTCCGTTAATAGAAATGTTTATTTTTAATCAAAGTGTTTTTATTTGTTTTCTTTTTGTTTTGATTTTTTGTTTTGTTTGTGTAAACCTGGTCAATTTGTAGCGTTGTGGCTAACAAGTCGACACAGCTCTGACTGCACTTGACAAGCTTTGTGCTGACCTTTTGCTGTAAACCTAAGCAGCTTAACATTTGTTTTTGTTTTTGGCCCAATGGGCAAATTGCCTTACTATTCGGCTTGAACTTTTGGCCAATTTTTGGAGAAACTGTTGCATGTTCACTAAGCTGGTTGCTTCCACTTGGCCAAATGGAAACCATTTAATACTATCAATGATGTGATATAGTTTTCTCATTCTCTAATCCGGTTTATGTTTGTCTAATTGTGTTTAAAATTAGTATCATCATAGCCAATTTAATTAGAGATATATTTTAAGTGAACAAAACTAACATTTATTATGATCCATTTAAAATATATATATGTTTATATATATATATACATTTTGTTTATTTATTTAGACAATATATCTACTAAATTTTGTGTTTTGTGTGGTTAACATTTAATTGCAATTAATTCGTAACGAATTCAATTAAATTCAATTAGCGCATTGTGGGTAAAGCCTCACTTAAGCATAATTAGCTAAATATATTTATGAATTTTTGATATCAATTTTAAACCACAGAAATAACACTAGAACTTTTTGTTTGTTTCATTTTAGTGTTGCTAAAATTCGATTTATAGTGTTGTCGAATGCACTAAAAACATTTTGACAAATATTTATATCAAGATATGTGTTCACAATCAATATAAATTTGTGCCTCTTCAGATTTGATTTGATTTTTATTGAGTACTGTTGTGGGTTGATTTAAAATTTGATTTTTGTGCTATTATTTTCATTGAGTAGTTTTTTGTTAGTGTTCGTAACGGTAATTACATTTACGCTGAAAAGTATGCAATATTATTTTTGATTTTAGCTTATTAAGAATCTGCAAGATTTTCTCTGCTTTTCTCGTCTTATCTTTAACATAATTTGAAAGTTTAACTTGTTGAATATTTATTTAAGCGCTTTATACTTCCTTCATACTTAATCTTTGTTATTTTTTTTTTTTGGCTTTAGCAACATCACAAATATTTTTTTAGTTTCGTTCCGCGAATAGCTGATTCATTCATTCCACTTTGAATATTCTTTGCCTTTGCGCAAGTCATATCATTAAAATATGAATACCTTTGGGTACTCGCTTTACGTGAGATGAGTTCATTCTTCTGTTATTCTGTTCATTTTAATGGATGCAACTCGTGCATTTCATACCAACAATGTTGCGTCATCATTCGTCGCCTGGTCGAGGTGCCCGTGTTGCGACAATACTCGGAAACTGTGAAAAAGAGAAAAACACCAATGAAAACAGTAATATATGTAGTGCGTTAAAATCCAAAAAAAGAAGTGTGAAAAGTATTGAAAATTTGTTTATTTATGTAAAGTGTGTTTCTTTGCTTTTATTTTTTAAATTAACGCCACTTTGAGGCGAACGAAAAGTAAAATATGAACTCATTAAGAACCGACGGCAATTGAGGCCTGAGGACTTCATTGACGTCAGTCGAATGCCACCTTTGTACACCCTGTGTACACGCCCACAGCAAGTTCTTAAGATTTAAGTGGGAGTTTTACATTGTTAGCATAATTCAGAGACTCAAAATAGCTGTACCAATAAAAAGAAACAGCTGGGAGTAGCGCTATGTAGCGCTAATAGAAATTCATAGAATATTCGAGCTTTTGTGGATTGAATAATGTGTTAAATTGAATGAAATTATTAAATTAGAGTTCTATGAAGTTAAAACGGATTTCTCAACTTCTTTGTCATCCCACCATCAAATTTTCAATTATTTAAATTGATATTAATTACTTTAGAAATCATTTTAGTTGATTAGTTATGGTCAATTGCATATGTGACAGCCTATAATACTATGACATATTTATTTTTCTATTTCCCGAAGCTATAATTTAACATATTTGCCATTTCCATTCCCATAACTATTCAATTTGTGACCTTTTCCCTATTTTATAATTTGATGTCGGTTATTATTTACCTGGTCGACGACCGCGATTTCAATTAAGATTTGTATTTGCATTAGACTGGCAAAAAAAAGGGTCAGCATATAATTTTACAATAATTTCCACTTTTCTCGTTCACTTTCTTTTTTCCTTTTCTTTCCCTTTTTTTCTGAGTGGCCACGAACTTTTGGCTTATCTGCCCTTTGCAGTTGACTGCGGCTTTAATTTGGTCTATTTTCGGTTTATGGCTGGGTTTAAAAAATTAATGTTCGTTAGTTTTGTCGTTTTATCCTGGTGGGCGCGACATGTCGTGCCTGCTGACCAATCAAGCAAGCCACTTAGGAATATGATTGCGACATGAGTTTTGTGTGCTTAATCCATGTGTAAATTGTTAATGATTTTCTGGATTTAATTTTGTTAGTTTTACATTTTGAATTTTCTATTTTATTTTAATGTTTTTAAACGAAATTTAAAACATATTCAAGCAATGGTTTTATTTGGGCATATTGTATTTCAAACCAATCTCTGTCAATCAATCATGCACACGCCACTCAATACAAACACACGCACAACAGCCCACCCACGCATACACACACTCATACCTCAATAAACACACACCCATTTCTATGGTATATGAAAAACAACTTTGAAATCCTGTTTATCTGGGTGTGTTCTAGCTTCATGTGTTTTTAAGAAATTTTGTATTAATATTGGCTCAGATGGTAGTGAAGTTTTGTGATGAAATTTGCAGAGAGAGGGGTAGCTTGAATCGACAAGTCACTTAATATTTTGAGCTTTGTACACTGCCACTAATTCTCTTTTGATACCAAAAACTTGTTGTCACAAGCAGCTAGTAGTACAGTTTACCATAATTTACTCCGATCAATATGGGAAAAACAGTTTTGAAGCACATTTAAGCTATGACACGCTGAAGATAGCATTTCATGCTTGTTTTTGTCTCCTTGTATATATTTTCTTTATGGCATTATGCAAAGAATTTTCTGCTTGAACTCATGACAACAACAGACGTGAATTGTCGGCAAAGAATTCAGTCCATATTCTGTTGATTTCAAACAGCAACAAAAAGAAGGAAAATATATATGCATATATATGTATAAAGTAAAGAAAAAAATAAAAAAGGATTCTCTTTGACCCTTGCATAACTAAATGCCCAACGGCAATTTTTCAACGTTCCGCTTTAATTAAATTATTAAAAAGCAATTTCAATGAACCAACTTGATGTGATTTAAAGTGTTTGCAACTCTTGAAATAACTGCGCTGTGTGATGTCATTAAAAGGCATAAATCAAATTGCCAACTTTTCACAAATAACTGAATTTGAATTCATTTGACAAGCTCAACTATTCATTGAAATACACACACCAGAGGGTGTGTGTGTGTGTGGAGTATAAGATTAATGATAAAGCACCCATGCGTCAGCATTTGCTGTATCCGAAGTGAATTATTAACTAAATTATACAGCGGCAAACAACAAAAGGCGTCTAAAATTGTTTGGCCATCAAATAAAAAATAGACAGGAGAAAAGTGACTGGAAAAATGACTTGTATAGCAACCACGCCTGCCGTATTTACTTTTGGCTAATTTATAAGCACAGTTATGTAGTCTGATATACTATGTTTAGTATATGTATGCACCTACAGTTGCGTTAATGGCCAAACAGATGGCATGTATTTTTTCCCTGGGGGCGAACAACACTGATTGACTTGGATATGATGCAAGAATTGCTGTCAGGATGCGTGATGCGGATCCGGAGGCGTTGGCAATATTCAATGGGCCATAGACAAAAATGTAATGAGCGAACAGTGAGTGCTCACAAATGTACCAAAACCACTCAACACACACGCAAGCACGTACATCCACACACACACACACACACTCACCTACTGAAACTAACTCAGTAACTCAGTTAAATTGCATTCAGCGCACGTTTCACTTGGCGTATGAGCAATATGTTGATAACAAGTTGACGATGTGCTCGATTGTTATGTGCCCAGTACAAAAGTCTTTTGAGGAGCTTGTGAAAATCTGTATAAATAAAACTGCTCGTTGTCCAAAAAACTATTCGGAGAGCCCACACACCTTCGAAAGATAAGTAAAATATAAGAGACTACCATATCAGAGTTAAAAGCAAACTCGTTGACTCTAGTTCCAATTGTCTTCCAACGACAGCTGTTGCTTTGCCACATAAACGTAATTCCTTACTACCCAACTTAGCTGGGTATGCGCGTTTTTGGTATGCGCTACGTGTGCCCACGGGCTAGGGAACTTATATAGCGTTTGCTGCTTCATCCAATCAAAACCGTGATTAATTCATCCACGATTGAAATTTTTACGCTTTCTTTCTCACTTTTCTTTTTTCGTTTCTGTTTGACAATTAACACTGAAATGAAATTGTACGGAAATTTGCGGAATTTGAGTAGACAGCAAGCGAATGACAGCAGCTAAATTGTAATTGTGTTCAATGTTAATTAGTTTTAGACGAACCTTTTTTTTCTCTGATTTAATGAGGGTCAAAGGCTGTTTTGGAGCTTGTAATTCAAAGCCAAAGTCAATAAGCCCCTGACCTGTTGAACTGGGCATAAAGGCTGCAAAAATGGTTAATGAATCAGCTTTCATCAAATCGATTAGTGTCTGTTTTCTGTGAGTACAAGAAACCCGCAGCCTTTGGCTCCTTAATCTGTGTTTATTTTTGTTTTAAGTGAAAGCAGGCGTTTTAAAGTGTTCTTCGAAGGACATCTTTACAAATTTGATTGAAAACTCCGTGGCTCTTACGGTTCAAGAGTAATGAATCTTTTGATTAAACTGGTTTCGTTGAATTAGGGAAGTTGATCTGCCAACGAGACGTTAGTTTATTTGGAGTGTAGCTATTTTTAGTCTAATCACTGATCAAGTATAAGTACAGGGTTTTTAGCAGTCGCCTTTAGCTACTTACATATTACTACTTCAATGCTCACTTTCTGGTTAAACAGTTGTGGCAAATTTAGCCACAATAAGCTTTATGGCAATAGTCGCTTGTCATCCTTAAGAGCTGAAGGACTCGTGGCTTATTTACATTCAAGACATGCTCAGGCGGAAAAAAACAGTTTCTCTTTGGCTAAGAAGCAGCATTTGTGTTATTTGATTTTTTTTCTTTTATTATTAATAATTCTACTGTCGGGCTGTGTGACAATGGCAAGGTTAATTTTATTTGATGTAATCGACTGTGGACTGCTTCATCTCTGTTTTCACCCCAGTCTTCAGTCTCCAGCTCCCTTTTCACCTTTGTCCACCACTTTTACCCACACGTATCGCACCTCTTGTTAGCACAGTCTGTCAATATTTGCATGCAACACACGAAGGACCTTACTGTATTTTTGATCCTTTTAACCTTTTGTATTTAACGAGAGAACAAAAAGTCGCAATCTTTGACTGGTAGTTACACCATTTACTTTAATTTGATTTACATTTTATATTTTCACTTGCCCTGTTGCAATATTCTTTCATCTTTAAGCTTTTTCGTTTCTTATCAATTTCATTTACAACTCAATTTTGTTTTAATTTGCGAACAACAACCTAATTGAAGTCTTTTGGTCTTCAAACAACAGAAATTTGCACTCTGTATTGAATTAAGTGCTGTGGCTTTGAGATCATAACTACAGTCCAGCTTTAATAGACAGACTTAAATGCACCCTGTGTGGCTAGGGTCAATTTTAAAGATCTGAAAGTTTTCATCACAATTCTAGTAAACTTATATACTTTAACGAAGCTTCCTTTTTTTGCACATTTCATTCTATAAACAAACCAACTGTACTCACATACAGGACCTAAAAATATCAAAGCATCCAAATAGTTTTCAAATCAAAGTTTTGTAGGCTAATAAATCGACTGAAAACTATTTTTAAAGAGAAACTTTTGCATAGTTTTAGCGAAAGAACTAAAACTATTTTAATTTTTGTGGCTGAGTGTGCTCTACTATCAACTACTCCACTCTGTCTACTTTGCTTAAGATCAAAGTGCAATTAAATCTATGGGGTAGTTAAAAATAGCTATAGTGAAAGCTTTAATTGCGTAATTCTGTACACAAAATTGACCGATTTGGTTGACGATTTCATAACTAGCAACAATTGAACAATTTTGCATCATAGAGTTTAATTACTGCTTAACTTGTTAGTGCTTTGACTTATGCATTCAATTAGTGAAATCTAAGCCTGTGGACAATGTAATCAGTAGGCTTAAGTTCTTCCTAAGGAGAGTGGGCAGTTGTAAAGTGAGCGGGGCAGGGACAGCTTTGCTTGCCTTTTCACATGAGTTCAGTCCGGAAAATGTCAAATTTGTGGCAGTTTACAGCCAATTTACAGAACTTTGATTTTGAAGTAAAATTAAAGAGAATTTTGAAATCAAAATCTGCATAAATATCTCTTTTAGATATCCTTTGTCACTTACATTTTGTCTTATTCTCGTGCGTAATAAAATTTTCATTTCCTTTTGCATTTGCATGACAGCACAATGGCAATTTGGTAAGTGTTTTTTAGCATTTTGAAAATGTTCTTACCTGTCACTTGAGTTATGCCTTCCCGTTGAGCTGATGAGACACGTCGGAACATGCTCAGTACGGCTTTGCTGTAAAAATAAGTAATGTTAATTACAGTAAGCAGCATTAAGTGCCAATCAAATGAGTTTTAGTTGGTATACGTATCTGTATACCCAGTATAAATTATAACTTTTGAGCAAATTAGCTAATTGACAGGCAATTTTAAGGAGGAAATGGTAATGAAGGTTATAAATAATAAATAAGCTTTAAAAATTTTTAAATTAGATATATAAACAAATGTAAGTAAGAAGATATTATGACTAGATTCTTACAGTTTTACAGGGTATCAAATTGTACAATTTTTTGTACTTAAGTACTTACCGAAAATTTTGTCCGCTCACGCAATAAAGCACAAAATTAATGCCGAAATTTGTAATGAAGAACGCATTGAAAATGTATTGCAAAACGATTGTTGTATTCTGAGTTTTGGATGTTTGTGTCTGCAAGGAAAATTGTGTGTGAAAAGCATTTAGGAAATGCCATTAGCTTCGCTCGACAGTTCACCAGCAAAATCAGTTTACTATATATAATTAATCTTTCATTCATAATTTATGTCTGTTACTATTCATAGAATGTGTGTCGTCGATAATTGTTAATTGTCATTGATGTTCTGGTGTCTACTGTAACAGATTGACATCTGACATGTGCCCCTCAAAATGTTGACCTGTTGAACTTGTAGCAGTTTTCCAGGCTGTTGCACAGTCGAAAGCTTTTCCACTCAATTACCTTTCTGTCGCAATCAATGTTCAAGTTTTCGACTCGCTTAGCTCTGACAGCATTTTGATCTATGTATATGAATACCCCAAAAATCGGAAGTATTTTGATATGTAGAGCGAGTATAACATTCACCAAACAGTTTTTCTATGCAGGCAAACGATAAATTTGTTTAAATAGTGAAAATGGACAAAGCATTTTGTATAGACTTTGACTGGCAAAAGTTTTGCTTTGTTTCATTTATCTGGGACGTGACAAGTTGACAGCTACACATGAACAAGCTGGTTCGACACGCCCTTCGATTGGCCTTTAATCCGGGAAATTTAGAAGCTGCTTTGAACTCTCAACTAACCCGTACAAAATAATCTCTTGGATGCATAAGGTCATAACATTTGCCCTTGATACTTTGGGCCGTGCTAAAATCATATTTATGTTATTAAATGTTGTAAAAGTGTCGTAAAGGATTTGTGTACTTTTTTGTTCTTTTGTCTCTCGTCTTGTTTTTGAAATTTGAAAATTTTACGATCCTACGGTGACAAAAGTACACAAACTAATTAAACTCTTAACACAAAAATACATCACTCCGTTGTTTGCTTTAAAAGACTGACTTGTAATGTACTCTGTAATAATTTAGAATAAAAGTTGTGTAAGTTATTGCATTTTTTTAATGTAAAGCTTGCTTGCCTAGTTAAATACACCAAATATCTCTAATTTTTTAATCTACTTGACATTTGTCACAAGTTTTCTTTGCTGATAAATATCAGACAATCTAAAGCTAAACCTCTGTCAGTCCAAGCAGCTGACAAATAAAAGATAAAGTCGTGATTTAGGCAAAACTAATGACGAGCTGTGCTGGAAGCTGTGAGTCTCTTCTACTAGTCAACTAAAATACAATTTCTCATTTCCATGCAGATGTTGATACAATTTTGGTATATCATTCGTTTGATATTCTTTCGCGTGGGCTAAATCTGCTTTTTCGCTGCAATTGGAATCTATAAATGTTGTTAATTAGCAGCTGCTGGCGAAACAATAACAAAACTTTGTCCATTTCACTGTAATTAACTAAACAATGTAACAGCGTGACTGAGATTTGTTTTTCTGCTGTTTTGCACTACTGAACTAAACACAGATACAGCGGCAAACATATACACACATATTCAGAGAGATATATAGCGCTGGTCACTGCTGGTGACTCCACTGCTTCTAGCTGAATAACCAGAACTTTAATTAGAAAAAAACAATGAAGCCGCTTCCACACGTGTAACGATAGTTTCAACAGAAACTGGCTACGATTTATGCAAGGCTCACTTGACGTATACGTAATTGAGGAAGCTACTTACCTCCCAGTAGGTTTCAATGCGAAGCAAACAACTCGGCAAGTTCAGACAGACAAAAACCGTGGAGACAATTAATAGCATTTTGGTAACCTTCAATTGGGAGGAATTTTGCACCTTGCGACGACCTGAAAATAAAAAGAAATTTGATTTATGATTAAATAGAAAAGAAAATGAGCTAAGAGAAAGATACAGAAGGTTACAGTGAAACTTCTTAACTTTTTGTTTAGTTTCCAATATTGCTATTTAATTTACTTAAAGTAGATATAAATAAATTTTACTTAATTTAATTTAAAGTTCATTAATCATAGTAATGATGGCTTGTTAATGTAATTTTAATGATGTCTGAAAAGTGTTTAACTTATGCAAAGATTATGTTTAGCCTTTTAACTTTTAGTTCTTAGAGAAGACTTGCTCTGTACAAAAAGTTTTTTAAGTAGTTTTTAGTTTCACGCTGCTTTTAACTTTGTCATATGTTGCTTGAGTTTTTCGCCAAGTGGCTGCTAATTCTTGGCATTTGTGAGCAGAGAAAACTTGCTGACAAAGTTTTCATAATTTGCGGCATGTCATTGAGCGTGAAAATAGCTGCTGATGCTTCAGCTGCTGCTACTTTTGCTGAGATTTCTTACATTAAGTCATGTCAATTGGACTAATGTAACTTTTGAGCTCACCTGGTTTCTGTGTTATCTCGCAGTGATGCTGACTATTTACTTCAATTTGTTGTTGCTGCTGCTGCTGTAGCTGTTGCTGTTGTTCGGTTTGTCGTGTAACACTGTGTTGTCCGCTCGGATGTGTTCCAGTTGATTTTTGTCGCTTGAGCGAAGTTGCAATGCGATACGAGGAAATTGCACCACCAGCACCTGCACCAGCTGCCCCACCAGCTGACGTTGAATTTGTTGGCATATTATTCAGCTGTGGTTTCCTGTAAAAGTAATTACAATATTCTCATCATAAGACAGAGAGTTAGTGGGAATTCTGTCTACTTACATCTTGTGCATTGTCAATGTGCGTCTAACAGTTGCAAATTTCCAAACTGTGCAGCCGGTGCAGGTATTGAGCACCGTTATGGTGGTGAAGGGCACCGCATAAACCACAATCGAGTCCCAGTAATTAAACAGCGCCAGTTGTTCCTGTAAATTTTGCCAAAAACATTTTCCACTTCATTTAATAAATTATTCTAAGCTTGGCAATCTATTAAATTAGTTGTCAGTATATGTAAATAATTTGATTTGTTTACTGACGGCGTATGCATAATCTGTTTACATTTTATTTATTCAAACTCGGAAAACATTTTATTTTGGCACCGGTGACGTATACGTAATGCATTTACAGCTGTTGGTGCAGACAGCAACTAAATTCATTTATTTACGTCTTTTAAAACTAAATTCTAAAAAAATATTTTTAAAGCAATTAGAGCTGTCAAAAAAGACTGTAATCAAGTAGTGCAAACTGTAAAAGACCCTGTGGTAATGCTGTAAAACTCAAGTTACTGTTGAATCGAATACTTGACTGTTTTTGAGCAAAGGAAATAATGTTTCTTTAAAAAAAAAAAGGGAAATAAACCACTGGATTTTTCATTAAATCAACGCTTTTATTTTAGGAACAGCAAAGCTTTCGTTATTTATAGCGGTGAGCTAAGAACGCTTGTGGTTTGCCCTAAAGAATGTTGTAAATTAAAGTATTTACCGGAGGTAGAAACTCGCTTAAATTCCTCAATCTGAACGCAGAGATGGAAAAGTTTACTTCGTTTGCATAATTAATGTGCAATATGCATATATTGTAATGCTAGGTTACTTCTATGTCGCTAAGACCCTCTTACCCTCTTAGACTTTCAGTCTGTTCCTCTTTGTTTTTACTGTCAGCTATTTGCACATTCTGGTACTGGTACTGTTAACCCAGAGCTAAAAGCTAATTTTAAGTCCTTTTGTGCAAAAGATTTTCGCTTTTTCAACATTTTGTTTTGAGAAATTCAATTTAGCAACTAAACTAAATGATTCAGTGCAAATGCAAATGAAATGCATTTAAATTTGTATAAGTAACTTGCAGAAATATTTCTTACAATCTGTTGAATAAATTGGGATGTGATGTTGCTTTTTCCTTTCCCCTTTTTGTGATATTTTATCCCACTTGCAGACAATTTCTAGAAATTTTCCAGTAGCCTGGCTAATTGAATTGGGAAATTAAATTGCGACGCTGCTGCTTAACTGCTTTAAATGTGAAGAAATTCTTGTAAATTAGCATGAACAGCTGGCTGTTTTCAGTGAGTGCGAAGCCCAATTTAATTTAATCCTTTAAATTTAAATTATTTTATCTGTTTTAATGTAAAATAAATAAGTAAAGGTAATTTTTAAAGCGCCAGGGACGGAAATGGTAAAAATAAATAGGGTTTAATGTTACTTGTTTAATTGGTACTTTATATTGGTCTTAATGTTCTAGGAAAATATTTAAATTATATGAGAGTTTATGTCTTACAGAAAATATTTAATTAAACTAGTCAACTTTATTTACTTTACAGAAAGAATGTGAATATTGGGAATTGCATAAAATGGTTATGGGATTTTGCTATTTTTATTTCCCATTGGGACTGCTCAAATTTATTTTCTAAATCTTGATTAAATTGATGCACTCATTTTTACGACTTTTCTTATACCCAAGCCAATCATTTGCTGGTTTTATGATCTAAACTTCTTAACTCTGCTATGCCATTGATTAAAGAATCGCTCAGTTAATTGGAGCCAACCATTTGCTAGTTGGTCGAACAAGCTTAAAGTTTTTGTGTTGTAAGCGCAAAAGAAAATAAAATTGAATATTTTTCGCATTTCCTATTAATGTTTAGTCAATATTTTGGTTTGTTTTGAACCAATATCGAATGACTCAGAAGCTCAACGACTCGTAAAATCCATGTCCGTGAAATCTAGTTTGCTTTCAAATTGTTGGATTATTTGTTTTTGTTTTACATGATTTTGTTACAAAATCTTATATTCAATTATTTTATTACTGGCTGCGTTGACAAAAGATTGTCATATTGCAATTGCATAAGAAATTCGTTTTAAAACCATCAAACCGACAACACTTTAAAGTTGATCGAAATGCAAAAGCTTCTTTACTTCTCGCTTTCCTTTTATTTCCCTTTCACTCTTATTTAAGTTTCCCTTTTAGGCATTTACTTTGCATGTTTCATCTCCTTACGCATTCCTTTGCACTAGTTTATCAATTTATTTTCTGCAGCTGGTTTTCCTTCGCTTTTCCAGTTCACAGCTCTCATCAACAGTTTAGCCTTTTTAATCCTTCTGTTGTCCAGCTGCTCCGACAATGCTGACCATTACTGAATGTGCGTGTCGATAATTTGCATTCGGTTTGCGCCTGGCCTTTAATAATCCAACTTATTTGGTTGCCTTTTCCATGTAATTGGATGGTTTTGTGCACAGTACATTCACTCTCAAATACCATTAAATACTTCTTAAAATGAAAAACTACACAAAAGGATAGATCTTTAGTTTCCTTGAAATAAAAACTAAATCAGGACTGTGGCCTTTTTAAATGTCATGTCTTTATGGTTGTTTTTAATTAATATTATCTTATTATTAGCTTTTAATTATGTTCCTTTAAAAAAGATAAATAGAATGGTTAGCTAGGTATTTTAAAATAAACATTTTAAATTAATCGAAAATAGAACCTGGAGCTATTTTCTAAACAAGTCTCATGATTTACTCAAAATTAAACCTAATAAAATACCAATATACATTAGCATGATTAAGTCTTCAATTAGCCTAATTTTGTGTACATATTTGTCATGAACTAATTTCTTTATACAGTGTAGTCTAATTCGCAGACCTACTGCTAATGCTGAGCCTAATTGATTTCCCAAAGTCTTGTAATTTAATTTAGCTTGTAGCTGTTTATTTGTCTGCTCTGCGTCTTCTGTCACTGACTTGGATAATTTGCCAGATAATTTGTATTATCTGGGCTGAAGACAGATTTGAACACAAAAGTTGCATTGAATTCCTTGTTATTTTTCACAACTTTTTCAAGGATATTTCCAATTTGGTCTACGGTGGGTTTCCTCTTGAATTTATTGCCTTACCCACGACAAAAGTATCGAAAAGTTTTCAATATTTATTGTCTACAGTTTGTCGTGGCAGCACCCACGTTCATATCGAAGCTTCAAATAATTTGTGCAACAATGTGGCAAGCGAAACGCCCATTCATTGATATGGTAAATATGGACACATCACTCATACGACACGTCTGCCATCAGCAAACAACATTGTTTGTGTGTACCAAATTTTTGTTGCCTTCTTTACACATTTTTTTATATCTTTCTTTTTACTGATTGAGTTTGAATGCCCCTGATGGGAAAATTAACAAAGGAGGAAGGAGAAAATTCGGTGCTTTATCATTCGGTGTCGCCTTGTTTCCACATCACGCTTCGCTAATCTTTTTTTCCCAATTTGACTAATAGAAATGGTGACTGGTAGCAACACAGGTGTACAGTTGAATATCTTGGCCAATTGTTTGTCTTGCATTGTCTGGACATAAAACTGTGAAATTAGCATTGAATTTCCAAACACCCAACGCAAAGAGAAATTTGTGAAAAAGCGATCGTAATTCAAACAGAAATTCGAGATTTATCGCGTACGCATTGCAAAATTCAGACGACACCACAAAATTTTGGCTTTCAATCGGGACACACCCAATGGATGTGTGTGTTGACAAAATTCATGTGTATGTTGTGTAGGTGGTCACAGAGAGGGGGTGGTTGTGGGGGCGTTTGATAGTTATTTTGTTCTTTCGTTCTCGGTTTCCATTGTTTGACTTTTCTTCATTTTCTTCTTTTTTTTATGGTTAAGATAGATAACATATTTGTGGGGGCTTAACTTGTGGTCTCTGCACACTGTATACCCTGTAAACAAGGGAGTGAGCGAGCACATGTGTCAATTGTTTGAGTCAACACTTAGAGGGTTTGAGTGCAGACTTGATAATTAATTACTGTAATTTATTTTACAAATACTTAGTTTGAAGCTAGGCAGTTGAATTTTAATAGAAAATTTATAGGATTTCTTAGGAGTTCTAATAAAAATCAAAATGTTTTATATTTATACTTTTGGGAGCTTTTCCCTGAAAAGATAAAAAGTTCAGCCCCATTAGGTATTGTCAGACAAAGAGTCAAAGGCTTAAAATTAAATTTAATTACTTTTGTCTTCTGCAAATTAATTAATCTCTTGAAAGTTGACTAATAAACTTATTGGGTATGACATAGTCGATCATGGTCGAAGCGAAAGAGTTTGGTTTATGGGTGCTGGGCTGACTCACTGCTGTGTTTTGTGCCACATTCGTTTCCTAATTTGTAGGCTCGTCTAATAAATTGGCAATTTGTGCTTAACTCACTCAGCAGTTGCCATAGAATTCAGTTTGTTTGATTAATTGCCAGCGTTTAGCGTGTATTATTGTGTTTTGGCTTGGTTTTCCTTTTTCCAGCGGCTAAAAAAAGCCTAGCTTGTTAACAATTGTCTAAGTAATGCGTATTTGTTGTTAATTGACTAGCCAAGCTCCAACAGAGAAAAAACAGGAAAAGAGAAAGTGAGAGAGAAAGTGTCAGAGAAATGACTGCAAAGCTCTTTCAGGGCGACTTTAAGAGCCGTCAGAAGTGCTAGAATTTGAATTCTAATCCCCACAAAAGCGGCTTAAGAGTTAAAAAGTCACTTAAAAACGTGTTTGAGTTGCTTTTTAGTTTTCTGTATTAACCAACCAAGGGTTAAATTCTGCAAGGGTTGAAGAATTTCTTTGCAGACAAAGCGATTCGTTTTGTTACATAAAATCGCTTCTAAGAAAAAAATGTGTTTGAATTGACAAAAATGTATTTGACATGTGATTGTGCATTTTGTGAATTTGCAGCATTTAAGATAAAGCAAATTTAACCTTGAAAACGATTTCTGCATAGCTAAAAGTTTTATAGCTTAACTTTAAAAAACACTTAGTCCGACGAATCTATGTCTTGAAAAATATTTAATTAGTTCTTAATAAACGCTATCAACTTTATTAAGTCAATAAAAGCTGCAAGTTTTCAAGCTACAAATAACTGTAGCTAAATAGTTGTAAGGTTGGCGGCAATGCAATTAGAAATAAGCTTGGTTTAAAATGGCTCTTAAAACAATTTACTAAATTAGCAAATGTTGCTTTCAGCACTCCTTGAAGTGGCAATATTTCTCATATGTGATTTCAGATGATTTTTTACTTTTTTGTCAGTTATGAGTGTGCGAAATCGTACAAATTCCAGTCGAATTTAACAACAAACAAGTTGTGGAATTTAGTGGTAAGGTACAAAAAAGGTGGGAGGCACTAGGAAAATGCTGAAAATTGTCGATTCGTGTACAAGTCTGTACATGTTGTCTGCTCTTTTGTGGTAACCTTTTTGTGGCTACCTTTTGTTGTTCCCAATTGTGCGTTGGCAGCCTTTATCCTTCTGTCTTGTGCCTTCTGCCTTCTGCCAGTTGGTATTGGCAACCCATTAAAAGTGTGATGTTCACAGGATGCCAATTTTGATGAAAATATATAAAAAAGGGACACAAGTTTTTGGCATTACAAATATGCATTTGATATCTGAAGCACCAAAAGAAAAAGGATTTTCAAATGCTTCTGGCGATTACACGTCCTCTGACATTTGGGTACAAATTGTACACAGCGGAAAATGAGCACAGATATCGCTGGGGAATTTATTGCCAACTGTGTTAAGTATGGTAATTTATTTGCCTCTCATCAAATATTTTGAAACCCTATAGTATTCTTATTAGAATTTTATAGTTCTAACATATTTGATTTGATTATAGTAGGGAATATAAATTTGGTTTGTGTGGTTTAGTCAAGTAGCTCGTTTTGCACTTTAATTAATTTTGAGTTTTTACATGAGTAGAAATCAATTTCACTTAAATCTATATACAAATATTTTAGATTTTACTAGAGTCGAAATAACTTTAAGAGTTTAACCCTTTTCTTTCCTTGTACCCACTAATTTTACCTGCTCAAAGCAGCCAATGAGTTGAAAAATCATTTATGTTTTCTTACTGTAATGTGTTCATCACTTACCTTATAAGTGGCATTTAAATCACAGATGGTTGCATTCATTTTGACATTATAAACTGGCTTCGCAATCAATATGTAGGGTATGCAGTGCACACATCCAGCCATTGTCAGACCGAGTAGCACAATTTTGGCTCGACGTACGGTGCACATAATTTGACGTTTCAATGGATACATTACGGCTATGAAACGCTCCACGGTGAAGGCAACAACAAACCAAACTGAACAGAAGCTGGCTAAGTAGCTGAAGAATGTGAAAAATTGGCAAAAGTAATTTTGATTATAGATGTTAACGTTGAGAAAATTCAACCATTGAACAAATAATCCACACAGAAAACACGTATCGCTGATGGCCAAAGCGGCCAGATAAAAACTGGATGATAATTTCCTCAATTTGGTCATAAAGAAGACAAACACGGAGAGAATATTGCCAATGCTCCCAGTGCAGCAAATGATGGGTACATAATATTTATTCACAAAATCGCTTATTAGAAATGCAATTTTCAGCATTTCCTCATCCTCCACGGACATGTAATCGTTTGAATCCAAACTGGAATTTGTGTTCGTACAGTTGGCAATCAGTTCTGTTGTTGTGTTTGTATCAAGGCTTTCAATAGACATACTCGTTGTTGTTGTTTCTATTTGGAGATTATGGGTAGCCATAATTGTGTTGTTCCCTTTGCTGAGCTTAGTCCCGAGTCCTCATTACACGCTTGAAAAGTCAGCACTTGTTCTTGTTATGCACTTTAAAAGTTCTAGTTTGGCTTCCTTTAGTTTGTTAAATGGCAAACACAATTAGATTTCATTTAATTTTCTTCTCTATCTATGGAAAATGAATATCAGCTTCATTAAATGCTCCACGAATCACTAGAACACGAAAAACTTTTCTCAACTACATTTCTGCGCATTTGCTGCACGCTGCACAAAAAGTTGATCAGTCCAAGTTTATGTTTGGACCACAGTGAAGACTTTTAAAAGAATTTCGTCCAAATTGCAATAGAGCACCGCAAGTTTCCACTTTATCCACAATTTAATTTTCTTGTTTTCTTTTCTCCGCTTTTTATTATTTCACACTTGAAGTTCCTTTAATAAAGCCAATTAAACAAAAATATTTGACTTATGTGATAAGCGCCAAAAGCAAACAAAATGAAAATAGAAAAGTTTTTCATCAAAAGTTAAGCTTTGAAGTATTGTTGTTTGTTTTCATTTATCCGTTTATTTTTCTACTTTTACTCGCACTGAAATTGGATAACTGTAGTGCAAAGTTTTAATTTGTTTTTAGACTTGATTTAAACTTTTTAAAAACTAATTTTTATTTTTAATATAATTCTTAATTAAGTTTATCTAGTTTTTATTAGAAAAAATGGCTTTGATTTAATTTAGATTTTATAATTAGTTTTACAATTTTAACTATTTTTAGAGTATTTTTTTTTTTTCGTTTACTGTCAATAATTTAATGCAAATTATTGCACAATTTATGCCTAAGATTTTTGCCGTCGGCCGCGGTTGATAGTGCCTTTATTTGTGGCCGCTTTGTTCTGCAATTGTTGTGGTCGACAGGACGATTGACGCGAAACTAAGCCGAGACAATGGCGCTGACGGCTTTTTAAGCCGTTTTGGCCAACACTGGAAGGCGCCAAAATGTTAGGAAAAGCTTTTTGGCGTCGGCGCAGTGGCGAAATGTCGCCATTTCATTCATTGAATCATCAGGTGACAAGGTCAGGGTTAGACCACGAGCAACAAGTGTCAGGATTCCTTGCCAGACATTCAGCTTTCCTCTGTTGTTATTCTCGACCTGTTGTAGTAAACAAATAACAAAAAATTATAAACGCTTTCCAGTGCCGGCTGAAAGCTTTTTTGCTGGAAGTTTCTGAGCACTTAACATCCTAGTTGTGAGTAGTCTAGGTTTCAGTCTTTCGTAGAGCGCTTGATAGCCAGAATGGTTTACGGTTTGTTTTCCCACATTCCACAAACGCAACTTTTTCTGAAGCCTTCATTTAATACGTATTTGTTTTTACTCTTTTTGTTACAGAAGATGACACGAAGGTGGGCACTTTAGATGTCCTGCTGAGCAGCGCTTATTGTCGTTCACAGCGCTTTCTTTCCAAGCAGCTGGCTCAACTGCGTCCGGAGCTCACCATGCCTATATTTTCTGGTAAAAGCTCTGACATAATCAGCGTGTATTTAGTTTTATTGTGTTTCTTATCCTTTTGCAGAAATTACGCATCGTTTTCAGAGTGCACGCGAGGATGTGCGTGCTTTATTGCTGCAATGCCTCCTGCCTTGGCTGCAGAACATGGAACTAGTAGCAACCAGTGTGCCGCCGGCTACACCGCTCTCCTACATAATGGTAAGATAGAAATACCGGGTGCGAAGGGTTGTATTCATTTGTTACGTGCTAACTAAATTATTTTATGTTCTACTACTACTTATTTGGTTGTCAAAAAACTTTAAATTTTAGTTCAAGTTTGCCTCAAGTCCTTTAAGTTTTCAAGTCCATTGTAATAGTTTGTTCTTTCTATCACTTGCATCCTGCTGTGAATGATTTCCCTTTCTTGAAAACAAATGATAACCGAGAGAAAGAAAACCATTAGGTCTCAGCTGTCTGCTTCCGGCATTTCTTTTCCACCTTTCCTTTTATTTATAACAAACTGCTTTCATATTTTATATATTTCTTCATCTCTTTTTGTGCGCAGTACTTTCCGGATTCAGGCACACGTGGTCGCCGCGAGGGCACCGGCTCTACGGAGGCAACGGAAATGATACTGAATAATCTTTTCTACATAACTGCAAAGGTAACGTTGCATGAAATTAACTTGACTTGAACTTTTTTGCACAAGGGCAAACGCTGTACCTTTTACCTTTATTTGATCCAAAGTTTTCGGATGCACATCCGCGCGATATTGAGGAGTTGTGGGGCACTTTGTGCCAGTTTTGGCCTAACAATCTGAAGGTCATATTACGCTATTTGGTCATTATGAGTGGCATGGCGCCCAACGAGCTATTACCCTATGTAAGTGGTTTATTTTTGGCTTATTATGAAAAGCGGCTTATTGTTGTTATTTTATTCTTTTGCTTGTATTACACAGGCCAAACGTGTGGCTCTTTATTTGGCCCGCAGCTGCCCGGATAGACTGCTGGACGAGCTTATGGCCGAACTGCAGACGGTAGAGACCTTAAATTGTCTCATTGAACGCACCGAAACCCCGCCTTTTTACAGACTAACCAGCATGCGGAAGGCTTCCAGCCACAGTGCTGATGGTGAGTTCCGTTTCCTGTTTCACCGTCAGCCTCTTTAAACCTATTTACTGTTTGCCTTCCAGGCCAAGCTGTGGGCGGCATTAATGACTCGCGCACACAGGATCTGACCGTGGAGAAGGGCACAATTCACACGAAACGTCACAGCGGCGAGGATCCTATTAAAATTGGGTACATCACTAATTCATTTAACGCGAATTGAAATTAACATATTTGTCTACTACTTTCAGCACCTGTAAGTCGGACAGCGGCATACGCGCTTATACTCAAGCCGCTGCAGCTGCTGCAGCCGCTGCTGTCACTCCAATTTCGGGAGGCAGCCGTCCGCCACGTGGCGCTGATAAAATACGCGCTGCATCGGGACCATCTATACTGCCCCGACCAGAGGATATACTCATTAATGATCCGGAACTGCGGCAAGAGGAGAACGTGGAGCTGCGGAATGCGTCAGACGCTACACAAAATGCGCATCCACATCCTCTGCCCATGCCAGAGTATGGCGGCTATTTTGCACCACTAACCGAATTTTTACCAGATGTTAGTTTGCCCATCAGTGGATTTCATCGGTAAGTGACTGCATGTAACTATTTGAACATCAAGTTAAACATCAAATTGGTTCGTTGATTCACCGAAATTTACAATAATTCTTTGGTTATTCATATGTATTTTCAATATAGACGCAGTAATATGTTTTTCTGAGAACTGGGGAATTTCTTTTGATATATTTCCGACTAGGATAAAAGAAATATCTTGAAAAGGCTATTGTAAAAAAAGTATGAGTCAAACTAACTTTTTCAACGATGCTCTTATATTTTATTTCAAATATTTGCTGCGATCACTTGTTAATAGTAAACAATGCCAGTTTTTTGACGGATCCAATTCAAATGGGCGCTGACCCGAGTGAAACCAGCTGGGTGCCCGGCAGTACAGCCAGCACCCGAGACAAATGAGGTGACACCAACCAATACTGAATTGTGAATGGTAATCAAAGGACCACCAAAGTCGCCATTACAAGTAGATTTACTACCTTGACTTCTAACGCATAGAACACCATTTGGAAGGTATTTTTGGTAGAATTGGGAACACTCGTTATTGCTCATCACCGTATTTTCCATACAATGCAATGAATCGGCCTCTCGTCCAGACTGCTGTACTCCCCAACCGCAGGCTCTTACCCAACAATTAAGGTACTGGTCGCTCATCTGGCTGAAAGTGGGCAGCCTTACAAGACCAACGCGGTTAGTGAAGTAAACTTCGGGAATACGAATCAGACCGATATCGTTGCCACTGGTTTGGGGATAGAGGTGATGCTTATGAAAGTCATCGCTGTGAACACGATAGCTATTTGGGCCGTTCCATTTCCAGATGGACCCATAATAGACGTCTGCATAGTCGTGACCATCCAAGCAATAGGCAGAAGTCAGAACCCAACTGATTCCAATAATAGATCCACCACAAAGGGTCGCATTGTTATTTGAATACTTGTGCAGCGACAGACTGACAATGTAGGGAGCTGTAGTTTCATGGGCAGCAAAACCATTGGTAATGATTTTGTCAGGGTTCTCCTGATCCTCAGGGTTCTCTGAATCCAAAGGGTGCTCAGGATCCACAGGGTCATCCTGATCTGCAGGACCCTCCTGATCCACCGCGTCGTTATAATCATCACTTGCCAAGGCAAAGGACAACGCCAAAAATAGAATAAAAAGTTTCATTTTATGCTCACAACTTGACTACGAGCTCTTTTGAGTCAGTCTTATATTTATATACCATCATTCAGATGGTTCTTGTTTTGATAGCTGTTATAATATTGATATAATTATAGCAATTATATGAATTTTAAGTAAATGTGCTCATTAATGTCATTAGCCATGTTTGCTCTAATTATATCAGTATTATAACAGTTATCACAACAAAAATAATCAGCTGAGGTGAGGAGATTTAGCTCGATAAGAAACTATTGCTCTCTCACAACAGCATCAAAGTTGGCGAATTTTTGTAAATAGTCTGAATTCTGTGAGAATTATAGGGAAGGGAAGGAACTTTCGTACTCAGAATGGCCGAAGCTGAAAGTTTTGCTGTGGGCGCTGCCGAGCAATCGCTTTTTCTCTCTTTAGTTCTTTGTCGACCTTATTTATGAATCCATTTTTACTGGCTCAGAGATAGTGTTGAACGAAGTTGTTATTACGCACACGTTGACCAAATTGACCACGTCCTCTCTAGTTTGATGTCTACGTAGTGTTGGCTATTCAATGGTCAGCTTTTAGAAACCAAGTATGTCCAATAATGGACATCCATTCGAAACACCAGGCCGACAATGTAGGGAGCTTTGTCTCGGAAGCTGCATAGCCCATAGAAATAGATCTTATTTTCGTAGCCCCTTTCCAGGGCAAGCCAAAAGACCAAAAAATTATTCGAGTTAAGTTTGAATAAACGACGACTAGTTTAAATCAATAATTAGTTGTTTTTTAACATCAATAGTAAAAAAATTCATATTTTCCTGTTGTCTATTTTACACAGACTAACTATTTTAAGTTGACGTTCTCCCGACTGTTGTTTTTACCTGGCAAACTGTTCTAAAGGCACAAAAGTATAAAGTCAAACCAACTTTTAAAGATGCTCTTAAATTTTATTTTCAAAAATTTGCTGCTATCACTTGTTAGTAGTAAGCGATACCAGATATTTGACGGATCCATTCCAAATGGGCGGTGACCCGCGTGAAACCAGCTGGGTGTCCGGCAGTACAGCCAACGACCGAGACAAATGAGGTGACACCAATTTGTATGGGATTGTGGTGCGTGACCAAAGGTCCACCAAAGTCGCCATTGCATGTAGATCTACCATTCGGAGTCCTAACGCACATAACACCAATAGGAAGGTAGCCATAGTACTGGGAGCACTCATTAGAGTCCATCACCTGGTTGTCGACGCATTGCAACGAATCGGCCTGTCGTCCCGTATGCTGGCTTCCCCAACCGCAGGCCCTTGTCCAATGATGGAGGAATCGTTCGCTCATTTGACTGAAATTGGGCAGTCTAACGAACTTAACACGGTCATTGAAAAAAACTTGAGGAGTACGAATCAGTCCGATATCGTTGCCACTGGTTTGGGGGTACATATGATGTTTGTAGAAGTTATTACGTTGAACACGATGGCTAAACTGACCATTCCACTTCCAGATGGATCCATAATGAATGTCCACATAGTCGTGACCATCCAAGCAATAGGCAGATGTCAGAACCCAAGTGTTTCCAATGATGGAACCACCACAAAGGGTCGCAACATTGTTTGAATTCTTGCGCAGCGACAGACTGACAATGTAGGGAGCTGTGGTTTCATGGGCAGCAAAGCCATAGGTAATAATTTGGTCAGGGTTCTCCTGATCGTCAGCGTTCCCCTGACCGTCAGGGTTCTCCTGATCCTCAGGTTTCTCCGAATCCAAAGGGCTCTCAGGATCCACTGGGGTCTCCTGATCCACAGGGGTCTCCTGATCACCAGTTATTGCCTCGTTCTCATCACCACTTGCGAAAGCAAAGGCCAAGGCCAAAAATATAATAAAAAGTTTCATGTTGAACTCCCAACTTGAATTAGATCGGTACTTGGCTCAGCCTTATATACTTATCCACTGGTCATCGGATCATTATTGTTGTGATAACTGTTATAATATTGATATAATTGATATAAATAGAATTTTATGTAAATATGCTCATTAAAATCATTTGCTTTAATTATATCAATATTATAACAGTTATCACAACAATAATATTCTGCTGAGGAGAAGAGAAATAGCTCAACAAGAAATTGTTCCTTTTTACCGCTAACTCAAGTTATGGGGAATTTTCATAGATACTTTAAAGTCTTTGGAGTAATGAGCTCCGCAGTGCAAAGAAAATGTACTCAGCAATGCCAAAGGTAAAGCTCGGTCACATTTCTCCCTAAAAGGCTTTTCAGGCTTTCAAAACAACGTGTGTTACAGTATGCTCTTGAATTTTATTTCCAAATAGAACAAGAAATTTCTTGTTAGTAGTATGCAACACCAGAATGTTGACGAATCCAATCCAAATGGGCGGTAACACGAGTGAATCCAGCTGGGTGACCGGAAGTACAGCCAGCTGCCGATACAAATGAGGTGACACCAATCAGGATGGGATTATCGTGGGTTACCAATGGACCACCTGAGTCCCCGCCGCACGTAGATTTTCCACCTGGAGTCCTAACGCACAAAATACCAATAGGCATGTTTCCATAGCTACGAGAACACTCGGAATTACTCATGACTTGAATGTCAACACACTGCAACCAGTCGGCAAGTTGTCCATTTGCCATTCCACCCCAACCGCAGGCAACTGTCCACCAGTTCTCGAAACGCTCGTTCCTTTGATTGAATGTCGGCAACTTTACCCGATCGACCCTCGAATGGAAGTCGACGTGGGGAGTACGAATCAATCCGATATCGTTGCCATTGGTATTGGGCCAGAGATGATGCTGAACAAAGTTATTATTTCGAACTCGATGATAATATTGGCCACGTCCTCTCCAGTTGGATCCATAATGAATGTCCACGTAGTGTTGACTATTCATACAGTGGGCAGCTGTCAGCACCCAAGTATGTCCAATGATGGAACCGCCACAAAGGGTGAGCACATTGCTTCCATCTTTTCGGAATACCAGACTGACAATGTAGGGAGCTTTGCCTTCGTAGGCGGCATACCCATTGGTAATGATAGTGTCAGGCTCTGCCTGATCCAGGTCTGGCAACAGAGTTGTCTCATTCTCGTTAGCACTTGCCCAGGCAAAGCCTAAGGCCAACAGAACTATAAAACGTTGCATGTCTAAGCCACAACTTGATTCTGAGCCCTTTCTGTGTAGCCCTTATATAGTAGCTATGGCTAACTAATTATCTTATGAAAGTTGGAAAAGTCATTAAAATTTGACACATAGATTAGAAAACTCAAAAATTCATATTTTGAGAGATAGTCTGCATGACATTAGTTATGGTAATGAGAAATTAAGTCAATGCAACCCATTTCGTCTGCACTTAAGTATAAACAAAGGATTGATAGACATGAAGGTTTTAGTATTATTTAAGTCAAGAATTTATCCTGTCACTCATTAATTTAACTCCTTTAAATATTAATTGTTAAAATCGGTATTTTTGAAGGCAGCTAATAGCAGCCCTTAAAATTTATTCATTTAAATAAAAACTCAACTCTGTCAACGTAAGGTTTACAATTTTATTTTCAAATAACCAGCAGCAGTTTCTCAGATATAGTAAATCACACCAGTATGTTGGCGTATCCAACGCAAATGGGCAGTGACTCGGATAAATGCAGCTGGGTGACCTGAAGCACAGCCTCCAGGCGAGATAAATGAGGTGATACCAATGAGTATCTGATTCTGATGGGTGACCAAAGGACCACCAAAATCGCCATCACAAGGAGATCCTCTGTCCTTAGACCGAACACAAAGAATTTCATTTGGTATTTGTCTATAGTGCCGAGAGCATTCCGCATTGCCCATGACTCGATTATCGACACATTGCAGCCAATCAGCAAAATGTCCACTAATCTGTCTTCCCCAACCGCAGTTTACTGTCCACCATTTGTCGAATTTTTGATTCCTTTGGAAATATGTTGGCAATTTCACTTTGTTGATTCTATCACTGAAGTTTACGAAGGGAGTACGAATCAGTGCGATATCATTGCCATTGGTTGTGCTCCAGTTTTGATGTAAAATGAAGTCCTCACTGAGAACGCGATGGCTAATTTGACCATTCCACATCCAGATGGAACCATAGTGAATATCCACGTAGTCGCGTTCAACCAAACATTGTGCAGTTGTTAGTATCCAAGTGTGGGCAATGATGGAACCAGCGCAGAGAGTTGCCTCATTACTGTCATTCTTACGCAGGGACAGGCTGACTATATAGGGAACTTCTCCTTCGTAAGCTTCATAGCCATTAATGATCATATTGTCAGGGCTATGATCCAATTCTTGATCATTCCCATTGACACTTGCCAAGGCACATCTGAAAGCCAAGAGAACTATTAAAAATTTCATGTTTGAGCCACTACTTAGCTCTTTGCTTGAAATGGTTTGCTTTTATATAGTGGAAATTTCTAACTAATTGCTGTTTAATTATGGAATGTAAATATTATTAATGTAAACTAACGTTAATTACCATTAAGTGTACTTAAAGTTTATATAACTACTACTAATCAGCCTAGGAAATGCGACACTAAATTGTGGTAGTCCAGCAAATTCCTTTCTTTTCTAAGTTCTTAACCTATGCTAATCAATAATATGGTTTCAGTCTTGAATATTGGTGAACAGTAAGTCGAGTTATTGCGAGTTGTTCGGTTTTTAAAATGTAATCAGTTAATCAAGCTTTTAGATATTTTGGAAAGAGAGTCACCCTAAAAAAACTATTATAAGATTTTAAATTTCTTCTTAACGGCCAGGTACAGCTTTTATAAAAAAAACGATACATTTAATTTTATTTTAGCAAAGTTTATTCTTTATTTTAAAGTCTGTTCAGATAATATATTGGGATTTAGTTATAAACCACACCAGTTTTAGCACGTATCCAATCCAAATGAGAGGTTACGCGCGTAAATCCGTCGGGATGTCCAGCTGTGCAGGAACCGGCCACACCAAATGCGGTGATGCCAACCAAAATGGGATTGTCACGGGTGACCAAAGGTCCGCCAGAATCACCTCCGCAAGTAGCCTTGCCACCTCTAGTACTGGTGCATAACTCATGGTCTGCCAGATTTCTATAGGTTCTTCTACACTCCCTGTTGCTAATGATCTGGGCATCGATACACTGCAACCAATCGGCTAGTTTTCCATTCGCCATAGTTCCCCAACCACAGGCCAGTGCCCAACGGCCTACAAAACTTTCGCTCTTTTGACTTAACTTTGGTAAACTGATTTTGTTGATCCTTGTTGTAAAATCAACGTGCGGAGTCCGAATCAAAGCGATGTCGTGACGTCGGTTTTCATGTAGTATAAAGTTTTGTTTATTAACCTTGTGACTAATTTGTCCTTTCCATCCTTGATTGGAGCCGTAATGGATTTCCGCAAAGTCAGGACCAGCCAGACAATGTCTTGCAGTCAAAACCCAGTTATTTGCTATAATAATACCAGAGCATACTGACTCCCTTCTGACATTATCTTTGCCCATTAATAGACCCACTATATAGGGGGCTTTACCCTCCGGAGCTCGATAGCCATTGGTTATAATTTGCTGCGGTTGGTTGTCCTCCAAGGTTTGATTGTCACTGCCGTAGACAACAGCAGCAACAGCCAGAATTATTAACAACCGTTTCATCTTGAGACAGATCAAATCTAATTGGAAGTCAATAATGAAAATTGCATTTATAAGGTTTTCTATGCGTTTATTATGTTTGCCAATCTAACAATGTTTTAAGCAGCTGAACAAACATGTAGTTTAATCAATGATTGCAAATATTGGTTAAAATAATCACATTAAAACCTCTAAACGAGCCAACAATGTAGTGACGGAAGCGGATAATCATTTGTAATCTAAACAAAACTAGTAGGAAAAGCTGTAATAGAATTAGACAACTGTAAAAGACCCTGCAATCATATAATCACAAACTTAATATAGTCAATAGAATACTATCTAATTTAACAGGTCAATCAGTTGAAAGTTGTTTTTATTTTGCTGCCATAGATCACATTACTTAGTACTCAATGTCTGTGTAGTCACGTATCCAGTTCAGGTGGCTCGTGACACGAGCAAAGCCGGCTGGATCTCCAGACATGCAACCGCGAGCCGAGACAAAGTTGCTCACACCGATCAGGCGATTGTTGTGCACCAATGGACCACCAGAGTCCCCATAACATATTGATTTGCTATTTGGTGTAGCAACACAAAGAACCTGCTCTTTGGCGTATTTACTGGAATAGAATTGTCGACACTGCGCGACGCTGATCACCTGTAAATCGACGCACTGCAATCGGCGGGAAGAACTACCAGTAGCGGTTTGTCCCCAGCCACAGGCCAATCCCCAGCGATTGACATACTGATTGCTGCGATCACTCATTGGAGGCAATTGGATGCGATTGATGTTGTTGTTGAAACTGACATAGGGTGTGTGAATCAAGGCAATGTCATCGCTGCGATGATTGATGATGTCACTGCCCCTAACGGTGTGCACGATCTGACCCTGACCACGCTGCAGTGAGCCGTAGTAGATGGTTACCTCATTGTAGGGTTTCGTGCAGTGCGACGCAGTTAACACCCAATTGTGTGCAATGATCGAGCCACCGCAGTATGAATTCTTGAATGCTAGGTAGACTATGTAGGGAGCCCTGCCTGCAGGAGCTGTATAACCATTGGTTATAATTTGGTCAGGAAGTGATTCCTGTTCGTCAGTGGTGGAATTTGCCGAGACAGCGGCAACAAACAACAACAAAATTAACACTTTCATTCTGGCCAAAGCGTTTCATGGTATTTTACTTAAAGTTACAGCTTATATAGCTAGAAAACTTTGAGTATTTAGCAGATAAACTAATTAGTAAAAGTATTTTGTGGGTGAGCAGGATAGTTAATGGTTTTGAGCATCAGCTGAAGATAAATTACACTTTGACAAATGCAAACTATTAGTATAATTGCTAAATTAACATAGGAAATCAGAACTGGGCAGATAAGAGTCGAGCACGTTGGTGGTAGCGCTCTTTAAGATCTTTTAGTATTGCTTAGGTCAGTTTCTTAAAACAGAAAGAATTTGTTTTAAGGTTCATTTGCTGTAACAATTTACTACAACTTCTCTATTATTTTCAATCTTGTAGCTGCAACGTAGCTGTCATGCTCTTGACTGACATTGTGGTGGATGGCATACCCGGCATAGATTGGACGCTGCACTTGCCGTTGATGCTGCATATCTTGTTCTTGGGACTGGATCACACTCGCATCATTGTGCGTGAGCACTGCAAGCAGCTCTGTGTGAATTTGTTGATTGTGCTCGCGGAGCACAATGATCATTTGACTGTGGCTAGAATACTGTTAAACAGCGAGACGAGTAAACTGGATTTGGGACTGACTGTGCCGGCTTTGCCCGTAATAGACAATAATTTTACCGAGTTGCATCAGCAATTCGACAGTTATTTGCTGCACGTGAGTCCACAGGCAGCGGCATATGCCTTGCATCACAATTTGTCTAGCTCCACAATCATTGCGGCACATGCAACGAATCAACAGACATTGCCACAGACGCCACCGAATCTGCATCAGAGCTCAGTGGCTCAGGGCGTGGCAAATACAACGCCTCCAACGCTGACGGGCACACCGGCAGCGCTGCAAATCAATCCCAACAATACGGAGAACTCAGAGGTGCCACTGATACATGCAGATGAGCACGCTCCTCCTCAGCCGGGTCCGAGCATGCCCATAGCCCATGTTATCAAGAGCCTGTTAAAGTTCCTCGCCCACGACACATGCCAGCCGCTGTGGAACTACGAGGACATCACCGCCAAGGTGTGGTCTGTGAAGTCGGCGGATCAGCTAAGCTGTTTCCTCAAGCACATGGTCAAAGTGTTTGCGGATAGCTATCCACAGGCACGTATAGCCGAACGGTGGGCGCAGACGGCTCTGCAGTTGGGACTGTCTTGCTCCTCGCGTCACTACGCCGGACGCTGTCTGCAGATCTTCAGAGCGCTCAATGTGCCGATCAACTCCAGAATGCTGTCGGATATACTTTCACGGCTCGTGGAGACGGTAGCCGAGCAGGGTGAGGACATGCAGGGATATGTGACAGAGCTCCTCCTGACTTTGGAGGCTGCTGTGGACAGTTTGGATTCCGATTTCCGACCACTGGACGTCATGAAGGATATTTTCAAGAGTACACCCAATTTGAACAACAAGGACGGTGGTCCCAACTCCATACTGCCCGGCAAGAAGTCGCCCTCGGGCATGACGCCCCAATCCTCCAACTATTCCATACCCAGCCATGGACGAAGCACCAGCTACTCAGTCTCCTACTGCGGTCGTAAGGCCAACAATTCGCCCTGCGACAAGCAGGTGGAGTTGCGGAATCGTGCGTCGGGTATTGAACTAGAACGAAGTGTGGTCTGCAAGTTCGGTGTGGGCGTGGCTGGAGGCGTGGGCGCCGGTTCGGCCTTGTCTCGCTCGCGTAGCGCACAGAGCCTCAAAATGCTGGGCGACACGGCCACTCAGGACGACAAGATGACCATTTTGGCTCAGTTGTTTTGGTTATCGGTTTCCCTACTCGAATCGGATTACGAGCATGAGTTTATGTTGGCGCTACGTCTGTTGACTCGAGTGCTGCATCGCTTGCCATTGGATCGTCCCGATGCAAGGGACAAGGTGGAGAAGCTGCAGCAGCAGCTAAAGTGGACTGCGTACCCAGGAGTGCATGCACTGCTACTCAAGGTAAGTCAAGAAAATATCACTTGTAACTTTTAACTAATTCCGCTTCTTTCCTTTAAAGGGCTGCACTCACAGCGCCACCTACGAGCCAACGATTACGCTGCTCTCACAGTTCGCACCGCTGCTCAGTCTGCCCGTCTGTGATCCCACACAGAGTTGTGCATTCCCCATGAATGTGATTGCCCTGCTGCCGTACATGCTGCTTCACTATGAGGATGCCAATGAGATTTGTATACGCAGTGCTGAGCACATCGCTCATGTGTCAACTGAGCTTGGGGCCAAGCTGGAGAATCTGGGTACAGTGATGACTCTCTACAGTCGCAAGACGTTCTGCAAGGAGTCGTTCCAGTGGACCAAGTGTGTGGTCAAGTATCTGCACGACACCTACGCCCACATGGGACTCCACATGCTCGCGTTTCTCATCGAGGTGCTGGAGAAGGGACCACAGCAGGTGCAGGTTCCCGTGCTGAATGTCATCCATTGCATGCTCCACTATGTGGATCTTTCTGCGCCACAGGCTCAGACTATTAATGCGGATTTATTGCGCGCCATTGGCAAATATTTGGATGTGAGTTTGATTTGGATTTGTCCGCAAATATGCTGATATAAATATATATCTTGATTGTATCACAGACCGTAAACTGGAAGGACTCACTGAAGATACTCAAGCTGATTGTGACACGCAGCTCGTCGCTGCAGGTGGTGCCGCCCAGTGATGGCAGCAGTGCCGGTTTATCGTTCTCCTTCTATAGCGCATATCCGGACTCGGATATGTTCTGTAAAAAGGAACTGGCCGGCCGCACCATGGAGTTCACCTTCGATGTCTCGCAGACGCCGCTAATTGGACGTCGCATTTTGCTCAAAACGGATGATCCACTGGGTGGTAGTGTGGGTAGTTCTGGGACTGGGGGTGGTGGTAGTGGCATTGGTGGTGCATCGGTAACGGGCAATTCATCGCTGAATTCCACGCTCACCAATGCCACAACGGTGACTGTTGCACCTGCTCAGCAGGTAAGTGCACAGCTGCAGCAGCAACGGGCCCACAGCAATGTGGCTGCCATTGCCGCTTCTGCCGTCGCTGCACAGCAACAACAGCAGCAACAGCTACAGCAACAACAGCTGCAGCAGCATCAACAACAGCAACAACAACCGCAGCACACAACTGGCCTTGGCAGCATTGTGGGTACTCCCAATTCCCCCAGACGCAGTGCGAGTTTGTCCCCCGCGGATACAGTGCCTCTTAGTGGCTGGAAGCGTCCCTGGATGTCACAGTGTCGCGTGCGTGAGTGTCTGGTGAATCTGCTAACCACCTGTGGACAGCGTGTGGGTCTGCCCAAGTCGCCATCGGTAAGTGAATGGAGGGAATGTCAGTCTTTCAGCTTGTACATTAGCCAGGTGCATGCTTTGATGATCTTCCCTAGCGCTAGCTCTATCAGCTCCTACTTCAACTCCTCCAGCTTCTCTTAACTCAACTGTAATCAATATGGCCCATCATCTCTATACAGCAAACTTATTTATTTCCACTTCTTTTATTTTCTTTTTTGTCTTTTTCATGTACTATAATATAAATCGAATTCGTTGTCGATAACAAATTCTAATAAAATCAATACCAATTATCAAAACTAAAATCGAAAAACAAAACTAACAACACGCGCCATTCAAACCATCATTAACAACCCGAACCAAACCTAATTATAGGACGATTTCATAAACTCAATTTGCTCAAAGGTAAAGGAACATGTTTCTCAAATGCCACGTGTAGCTTTGCTTTTGTTTTGTGTAATTTGTTTTGGCTCGTTATCATTTTTTTGTTCAAGTATAAGTGTATATATATGCATCCGATTTTACCTTTCATTTCCATACACTCCTTTCAAAAATTAATTCCAGTTTTTATAGTGATTGTTTACTATAACTTTTCTGTTATAGCGTCTCTTGTATATTGATTTCAAATCAATATATAGAAATCTGATTATCTAACGGAATCTATGTATTTATTTATGTATTGAAAACTGGAATTGATTTGTTTGCTCACACTAACAAACCGCTGCATTCCATTCCAATCGTTCCATGCCTGCAAATTCGCATGTGTCCGTTTTGTTTCAAACTGTACGTTTCGTTTTCGTTTCGTTTCGTTCCGTTCTCTTACTTTAAACACACACAATCAGTCGTTGAGCACGTCACTTCAAACGGGATCGATTGCGACCAGACAAAGCGTAAGCTTTTCCAGTCTAAACATACAACTAATTAAACTATATACTACTATATTAATCACTAATTATGTTGGATATATACTCGTATACTTTGAGTGTGTTTTTTGTCTTCTGACTTCCATGTGAATTCATTGTTACTAACCTGGTTTTTGTTTTTGCTAATACCCCAGGTTATATTTAGCCAATCGTCCGATCTTATGGAACGGCAGTCGTCGGCTGCTTCGTCCACGGAGGAGACATCAGGTCCACAGGGTGACCTTAGCAGTGGTTCGCGTCGCGACGATGGTCAGCCTGATTTCACGGTGTTCAAGGACTTTGATTTCCTAGAATATGAGGACAGCATTGCTGGTGAATCCACGGATAATTTCAATTGGGGCGTCCGTCGTCATCAGCTCTTCGTGGGCGATGAGGAATGCTTGAATTGTGGTAGTGGCATCGGTGGCTCTATTAAGGGCGGACACTCCTCCGCATTGGAGGACAGTTTCAGCGACAAGACGCCAATTTTGAGCAAGCGGAAGCGACAAACCGCAGACGACTCATCGGATGAGGAGGGAGAATCCGAGTCCCCGCTGGACGACGATCATCGTCAGTCGTTCCTCAAGAATAGCTTCAGTGCTGTGCCGCCCACATCGTTGAGTCTACGTGAGCGTCGTCGTCGCAATTCCGTTTCACGCAGCGATACAAGTGGCTCCAGTGCCGGTGATTTGGGTGACATTACACCCTGCAATGCTTCACCACATTTACAGGGTATCATACGCTTCGGTGCCGCCATTCGCGACGAGGCCGAGGAGAATTGGCGTCGTCAGCTGCAAGCCATGTTGGTCAATCAACCCTCGGCGCACACCTCGGAGTTACTCTCGCAGCTCTATCGGCTGATCAAAGAATTGACCTTTAAGACCATAAGCATCTCAAAGGAGGCCAAGAAGTTCTTCACTGGCATTGGCTCCCAGCTGGGTAATCGCATATCGCTCTTTACTGATCTGTTAAGCTCTCGAGCTGATCCACCGCGCGTTTGGTGCAGCGAAATGCAGACAACCACGCCCAAGTTGTTCGAGACTCTAAGGTTTAATGTGCTAGAAGTGCAGGAGCACCTGGAGACGTTCTTCGATCGCAAGGATCAGGTGCTCGAGGTGCGTATAGATACTTCCCAGACCCTTATTAGATTTTCATATGGAATTCTTTATTTGACAGTGCCTGGATGCGGTGAAAACTTCTTGCAAATTGTCGCTGTTCAATGAATCGGATGTCGCTGCTTCTGGATTGGAGATGCCCAGCAGCAGTTCCAGTATTGCGTATATGCCCTTTGATCCGGCCTCTACAGAAGTGGTGCTCGATCTGGGTCGTTCCTTGTACAAGCTAATGTTTCAGCTGCTTTTACTAATCGAATCGAATCATAAAATCTCCTCAAATGTGGTCAATCATTTTCGCATTAACGAAGACGTAAGTGGAGCTTACTGACTGGTTTTAGTATGTGTATTGATTTGTTAAACTTTTGACAGATGCATGACATATCCGATCTCTATGCGTTGGTGCGCGATGCCTTGGTGCGCTGCACCACCGAGGCCGAGCTCGATTGTCTAGAATCATCAACGTCCACGGAGGGAGAGCATACACCAACGCCTTCACCCGGCTTGCCCATGACCCAGGAGGAGTTTGAGGCATCACTGCACGAACACATTGGTCTACAACGTTGGTCCAGTGCTATATCCCATGTGCGGCAATATCGACGCATCTCCACGCTGAACGCCAACGATCAGAGTCTGACCATTTTCAGCTATGGTTGTCTGGATAGTCGCGTCAAGTTTGATGAAATGTCGATTATACTCAATGCCTATGCTCATAGCATTATGAAGGATCGCACGGGTTTGTTTATACAAAAATTTTATGAAATATATTGTCTAAATCAGTTGTATCTCCCCGCAGAGGACTTCATTGTCTCGAAATCGGACTCTGAGCTGTTTGAGGTCTATGCTATACTATCGGAGAACTTGTATCACGTGTCCAGCGCTTTGACCAACATGGAAATCAACATGAAGAGCTATCACATGGGCGCTGGTTCGAGTAATTTGCATCGCAGTGAACAGGATATTGTGACAAATCTTTAAATATCTAGCAACTTTTTACAGAATTAAGCAAACATTTTTGATATATACACATACAAGGCGATCAAATATTGTAATTAGCATTATAAGCAGCATTATTAGGCACTACTATATACCCACTACACTAAAAATATCATGCAGTTCAGCAAATGTGTTTTAGGTAAGAGAAATTATACAATTTATATATACTATATAATACATATTTAACAACTAAATCATAGGTTGAAAGATCTACAACTCCCAATTGAACAAAATTGCAACACCTCTTGTGTTTTTTTATGTATGTATAAAATAAAAACATTTAATTATATAGTTTGGTTTGCTGTCGTTTCACGGACTTAACTCCCGGAGTTAATGGAGCAAATGGAGCATTTCTAGCTTGTATAAAATATTCAAACAAATTAATCATGATTTAAACTAATTGAACAGATTTTTGAGCGCTTTACGTTGTTGTTTATTGTACTCGGCCAGCAGCAGCTTGGCACTGTTCAGTTCGTTGAGGATCTGTTTGTTGTCCGGCAGCAGATGATTCGCCTGCTTCAGATCCTTGATGGCCTCCTCGTAGTTGCGCATCGCTCGTTGTGCCTGTCCACGGCGATAAAATGCCTTGCTACACTTGGGGTCCAGTCGTATGGCCTCTGAGCACTCGTATTTGGCATGCTGATAGTTACCCAGCTTGAGCTCCACTGCAGCCATATTAATGTTGTTCACCACCGAGAAGGCATCCAGTTTTCTTAACTCCGCATCAAATGGACTTCCCTTGGTCTGCTGCCAGTCGAAATTCTTGCGCAGCATCGTGTAATAGCGATTCGCCTTGCGGTATTTGGCACGGGCCTCATGGTAGTTGCCCTTTTGAAAGTAATGATTGCCCGATTGACGCAGGCCAGTGAGCAGATTAACCGATGCATCGGCCTAGATATTAGTTTAGAATTATAGCAATGTCTTTAGTTATTTGTGATATTCACTCACCGTTGGTTTGGTAAATTTGCCTGTCCAGTCTTGTGGATATGGCGGTAGTTTGTCCGCCGTCTCGTCGCTGCAGTTGATGCCCCAATCCATGCCGGGATTCAGTTCGCCGCAGTCTTTGACTACAATGTCCAACGTGGGCTGAGCATCATCCGTGCAGTTTTGTTCCATCTCGGCCACAATGCCGAGTCCGCGTAATACGCGCCCTACGACCACATTGGTGCCATTGAGGTTCTCACAGCCCACGGCCGTGATAAAGAATTGTGAGTTATTTGTATCTGGCTTGCCATAGTTGGCCATACTGACCACGCCATCCTCGTTGTGCTAAGATCGAAAGAACGTTCGAGATTAAACCTGTTTATTACTGTATTAAAGACTTACCGTCAGTGTAAAGTTTTCGTCCTTGAAAAACGGTCCATATATGCTCTCGCCGCTGGTGCCGTCGTTGTTGACCACATCGCCTCCCTGAACGGCAAAGACCCGTTTGATCGTATGGAACTTGGTGCCCTTGTAGTGCAGTGCTTGTCCCAGCTGCCCAATGCCACGTTCGCCCGTACATAGAGCACGAAAATTTTCCGCTGTTTTTGGCACAATATCCTTGCGCAGTTCAATTATCATGCGGCCCGCTGCGTAAATTCACACACAACCGTACACACACACATTTATTATGTAGGTCAAGCATTGAGATTGTGTGCGACATTTGCTTACCGCTCTCGAGTCCAATGTTGATGTCCAAATAGACCAAAGGATTTGTTGTCTTTACTGGTTTTAGCAGCTGCTGTGTGTGTGAATCCATTTTGGTAATTCAACCGAAGGCTTTTACTTGGCCAGCAAGTCTAATAACTGGTATTTACTGCACAACAAATTAAGTAAACAAATGGCATACGATTTACGCTACAGCCATCTGCGGTGCTGCCAACCTGCTGCGATTTTACTAGAAGCAACAGCTGATTTAGTTACGGTGCTGCCAACTTAGCGTTAGTTGCTGAAGGCCAAAAAACCGTTTCAAATTCAAAATTATTTTCCATTGATATGAGATTTTATTTAATTTAATTTTTGTATTACTAAAACAATTGAATAATTAAATATCTTAGTTTAACTATAAAATTCAACCCATTTGGCAACACTTTGAAACTGAAATAATTTTTAAAATCAATTATTGCACTTATTTTTTTTGTAGGTTTTTTGGTTCTACATTTTTAATGTTTTTGGTTAACGCCCACTTAATTTTAATGTCTATTTAAAAACCCCAATCAAGGGCTGCATAATGACTTGAGCAATCAGCCAATTTGGTTAAAGCAAACATATAATTTACTGCTACTTGAACCTCCTCGAAAAAAATGCTATAAAAGAAAGAGTTTGGTAACCTTGTCTAAGCATTACAAAATGCAGAATATATTCGATTTAGAGCTGCATAGGATTGATGGTTTACCCAAACTGGGTCTTACCTGTGTGGAGTATAGCGCTTATGCTATGGGTATTAACATAGCTCCCAGAAAACGCAGCTCAAGACCCTGTGTGTTGTAAGTTTGGTTACAAGTTGAATTAAAATTAAAATTTATTTAAAAACTAATGTTTTTAGCTTAAGATGGTTTGCATTGTTCATAAATCTATGCATTATCTACAGTCTTATAAGGTTTATAATGGTAAATTATACGGTGTCCTTTGAGGCTTATGTGGAGGTGAGTTTTGGGAGAGGATATGCGAGTTTTATAGGATATTACATGTAGTCCTTTCCCAGGCTGTGCTGCTTACTTTTCAGTTATCTGTGGGTTTAGTCAAAATGATGCACTTTTATCACTTTATGGAGTCCTCCGCTGACCTCTTAAGCACTACAGAGCGAGGAGATGTGCTGAAAAATCTGGGTCTATTCGATTTAGGTGAGTAAATTAATATTCTAATTAAAATGAATTGGATTTTATTGAAAGTTGGTTAGCCCTGCCCAACAAGCAAGAGTTACGTAGGACCCTGGGTTCAATGCTTTCCAACAATTGGCAGGAAATCAATCGCCAGGTTATGTTCTTTTTCAAGATCGTCTGCATGCCGGTGTTGTACTACACCATGAGACCCTATTGTCAGTATGTCTACGATTGTTATATCATACAGGACACGTGCGAAATGACCTTGAGTGAGTTGTGTAGTTATATAACTAGGACTATATATATTTTTTTTCTAGCCTATCCAGCTATAGTTCCATTTGTAAAGCTGGGAAATCATGAGTTTCCCCCGTATTCGTTGCGATTTTTTCTGTTGCAATCGGGACCCGTTTGGTGTTTCTTTGGTAAAAACCTTTGTTTCCTTTCAGCTTATCCATAACTTAATTTAACTTTAACATTTCCCAGCTGTTTTTGGCTTTAATAGCTTGTTTGTAGTGCTCACCAGGCATGAGGCTTGTCTTCTGGAGATTCTACGCTATCTGGTACAGCATTCAACCTGTGATTCTACGGTTTCTCCACCCCTCAGAACCGCCTATCTGCGCTGCTGTGCTCAACTTTTTGCACGTATCTCCAGGTATCAGCTATCTAGGGTTTATTCAAAGTATCTTAGTATCTGGAATCACTTCTTTTCCTAAATACAGTCATCATGGAAAGCTCGAAAACCTCTTCAAGTACATCATTCTGGTACAGTGTGTCATAAGCAGTATTTTGATCTGCATGTTGCTGTATAAGATCAGCACCATCATGGTATGTTTATCAACACTGGTCGGCTTGATAGGCTTTGTAATAACTTTGCTTCTTAGGAAGTGGGCTTGGTCTGGATGGGAATGATCATGGTCTATTTGGTAACCATAACTCTAGAGATCAGTCTGTACAATGTCAATGCACAAAAGGTGGAAACTCAGGTGTGTTCAAAAGAACTTTATTAAAAAATATCCCATTTCATGTACGTTTTTCAGAGCGAATTACTTTTCTTCGATTGGTACAATTGCGCCTGGTACAATGAATCCGAGGACTTTAAGTTTATTATTAAACTTATGCTGCTTTTTTCTCTAGGAAAACTTTTGTACTCAGCGTTGGCGGTTTTACCAACTTGTCACATAAGTTTTTGGTGCAGGTGAGTTAGGAAATTCCCCAAATAAAGATAATATATAGGGAATTTATTTACAGGTCTTTCGCACAAGTGGAAATTTCTTTCTACTGCTCAGAAATATGAACAACAAATGAGTTTGAATACTTTATACAAAATTACAACGTTGGAAAACTTTTATTATTCGTATTTGGGTTTTTTAAAGGTGAAATTCATAAATCGACTTAAACACAATGAAAATATTGTAATTGGCACAATTAAACGTAGTTGTTAATATATAGAATAGCATAGATTTTGATCAAATATATAGAAATGCAGTTGACTTTTTTTCATCTTTCAAAATTGGGCACAGTTGTTAATATAGTATATTACAGTCGTTCATGGCTGGCTTGAATTTAAAGCACGATTGGCAGTTAAGAACATGTTCAAATTGGCAATAGAATCATAAAACTTTATATGTATACATGTATACTATATATGTATTGTATGAATGATGATGCATTAAAGCTTAAAGTTTCTGGTTTTTGTTTCTAGTTACTGGTTTCTGGTTTCGCAGTTTTTTCGTTAGTTTTTCGCTAAACAATATATTTCAGCTATAAGACTAAGATTCTATAATTTCATTCAAAGGCTAAAGGGCTAATTCGATTTCCGATTACTGATCTCCGATATCGATTTGTTCGATTTTCGCCTGGTACTTAGATGTTAATTTGAAGTAGTTGGTAGTGCATTTTTTGTTTAGGTCTAGGGCTCCAGGCGATTACGCCTGAAACAACCAGCTGGCAGTGCTTCCGATATTAGACGTACGTTCTCCACCTCGTTCTGCAGATCCTTCAGATCTACCGCATATTTATCGATCAGTTTCTTTTGAATATTCCTCTGTTCTCGATACTTGTCGATGCGATCCGTTAGATTCAAACCATTAATTTCGCTTTCCACACTACTTAGACGATTTTCTACAATTAAATAAGAGATTATTAAAATTTTACAACCAAGTGCAGTAGTCTAAGTGTTTAACTTACCCAACTTATCCAAATCAGCTGTGTTGATGTCCCTAAGGTTCAAAAGTTCATCCTTGATGGACGAGAGTTCGGTTGTGGCTTTTTCGATTTGCTTTTGGGCATCTTGAGTATCGGCATTGGCTTGGCCCACTTTGCGCCTGGCATCGTCCACAAGATTGTCATCTTTGGTTGAGTTCTCCTCCAGTTGGAAGATGTTCATCTCGGTAAGTTTCACGCGGTGATTCAGCTGATCGGCCTCATCGCGTAGCTTGCGAGCGGCGACCTTGGTCTCATTGGCCTTGCGACGTATCAACTCGGCGTCCTGAAGCAGAGAAAAATACCAGTTAATTCAAAATATTAAGAGGGAAATTATCTCAAAAGGCCATTTCAGCGAAACTGGCATTTAATTTGGTTTAAGTATTCGCTGCATACACACACAAATTCTTTCTTTAATCATCTAAGCGAAATTTTCTTTATTCGCCCCGAGCATGGAACTATTTTGTGCTATTCACCACGCTGTCATTTCGACACAGGCGGTGGTGAAATACATAGTCAAAGCTGCAGTCGTAAAGCGATCGTCATAAAGTGCACACGCGCTTCTCCGTCGGCTTTTCAAATTGAGTGCGTTTAGTGTATACAAAATTTTTGCTCAGTCTAATTTAATTGTTTAAATGATTTTTTTATGATCTAGTGCAAGTGTTTTTTTTTTTTTAACTAAATCACCGTTATCAAATGGAATGCGTCGTCTACGTTGGAAATTGTATGCAATTTGTAAGTCTAAAATATTTTGTATAACTGTAAATAGGCCATTTTTCTTTCAAAGCTAAACGAAAAATATTTCTGCAACAACAAGAACGATACAGAAACTTTATTCGATTTGCCTGCTCACTCCTACTCCCGCGCTCTTCTCTCTTTATGGCACTCTTGTCTTAGCGAATGTAGGTAAAGGAGAATGGAAATGAGATGGGAAATCACTCTGTTTTGACTTTTTGTTTTTGTTGTTTGATTCTCATTTTGATTTTGTTAATTTGTTTGCCAAATGCAGTTTTCTAGACATTGCCATTTGAATGGTAGTTGTATGGCATTTATTTAATAGCGCTGCCAGACTTTTGTCGACGTTTGGTACTTACCTTTGAGGCTTGCTCGGCAAACTTCTCCTGCGCTTCCTGGGCATTGTTTTTAGCCTCGTTGGCGTTCCTGTTGGCGCCCTCCAGGGCCTTGTCTGCTTGGCTAATTAAGTTTCCAGCATGTTCAATTTCCTTCTCAATTGTGGGCACCCCCTCGAGAGCCACTGTTGCCATCTCAGATGATTTTTGCACATCGGACTGAAAACCTGCGAGAGTGTTGTAGGTGTTATTGGCCTCCTTGAGAGTGTTATCGCCCTGCTCCACAGCTTTCATGGCACGCTCATGAGCGGCCTTAGCGCGCTCTAATAGTTCAATGTCGTCCTTTTTCTGGGCATCGGCGCTGAAAGGGGATTTGAGTATTATAAATAAGTTTCTCTGCTGAAACTAAGCACTTACCGCTCCAGCAGCACCTCTGCCAGATGAGTCTCGTGGGCAAAGTCCTTGAACACGCTGCCACTGTTCTCGGTCAACTCGTTGATTTGTCTGAGCAGTTCATCGGCCCGTTCGTTAGCGGCGACTGCCTCCTGTTTCAACTTGTTGATGTCGATGTCCGGTTGGGTCTGTCGGTTCACATCGTTGAGAAGCGTGAGAGCCGCGTCGTAGACCTCGTTGGCTTTGCGGAGTGCCTCCTTGGAGGTCTGGGCTACGGCTCCCAATGATTGCTTAATCTGGTTGAGCTCCACACCCACTTCGGACTTCAGCTCGACGCCAACCTTTTGCTGCAAATCAATGGCACTCAAAGCCAACTGATGGGCTTTCTCCACCGCATCTTTAGCGTCCTTGGCATTTTTCAGATCGAATTGTGCTTCCGACTCCAAACGATCGGCAATTGCTCGTGCATCACGTGAGATGTCGGAAATCTGCTCTGACTGTTCACCAAATTCCGCTGACTTGTTCTTTGCCTTGGCCAGAGCCTGGGCTCCCTCGTCGTTGAGGAGATCTATGGCCTGTTGGAGTTCCTTCTTGGCATCGTCGATAATCCGATGGAGCTGCGTGTAATTGCTGCGTGCCTTATCGATCTCTGCGTTGGCATCCTGCTGTAGTGCGTCGGCGCTGGCCAGATGATCCCGCATGCTGTCCAGGCGCTTGTGCAAATCGTTAATTACTTCTACGTAGGTCTGGCCGCTTTCTCCGGAGCCAGAGAGCGCATCACTTGCCAAAATAGCCACGCGTTCCTGTACCGCCTTTAATTTGCCCTCGAATTCCTCATCGTTGGTGACTGGCGTGCGCGCGATCTCGTCCAGAGTGGAGCTCAGATTTGCCAGCTTTCCACGGTGTATATTGGCTGCATCCTGAACCAAATTGTAGCAGTCTGGACAGTCTACACAGCCCCGATGGCGATCATATTTGTTCTCCTTGCAGCGATCGCAGCGACGACCCTCCACATTGTCATTACAGGGACACTGACCATTCTGATCGCACTGGAATCCCTTTGAACCACTCTCGTCGCACTCGCACGGCTTGCAGCCCTCGGAGGAGAAGCCAAAGAAGAAATTGGCGCACTGATCACAACGGACTCCCACCACTCCCGGCTTGCAGTGGCACTGGCCCGAGTATCGGTCACAGGTAGAGTTGTAGCTACCAACGGGATCGCAGAGACAGTTCTCGCAGCCGTTACCCGATCGGATGTTGAAGTAGCCCGGCTGGCACTCACTGCAGTCGCGTCCAAGAACATTGTGCTTGCACTGACACTGTCCTGTCACCTGATCGCAGCGAGAGATGCTCTGTTCGTCCTGTTCGGTGCCTGCGGCAAAGCAGCTGCATCGTTCGCACTTGCCGTGGGGAAGGGCAAGGGGATCACCAAAATGTCCAGGCAGACACCGATCGCAGTATCTTCCCGCCGTGCTGTGTATGCACTTGAGGCACTCGCCAGTGGTGCGATTGCAGTTGCCCACCGCATTAGGGTCGACATTTCCATTGCAATCGCAGCTCTTGCAGGTCTGTGCCTCGCCCAGCAGTCCTGTAGGATCTCCGAAGAAGCCGTCACTGCACTGCTCGCACCTGGAGCCAAAGTAACCCACGGGACACTCGGTACAGATGACAGTATCGCCATTGATTTGCATGCAGGCGCCGTCGTTGGGGCAAGGACAACGCTGGCAGTCCTTGGGAGTGCCTCCCAAGGCATTACCATAGTACCCCTTGGCACACTGATCGCAGTTGTCGCCTTGGGTGTTGTGCTGACAGATGCAGCTGCCCGTCTCCGAGTCACAAATGTCTGCATGGCCATGGCAGTCACAGGGAATGCAAGGCATGAAGGGTCCTCCACGTGCGGGGCTGTGGCGATAGCGGGGAGCACACGACTCGCAGAATTGTCCCAGATAACCCTCTGGGCAAGTACACTGCTCGATCCATGTGGCTGGGTGGCCTGCGGCACCGCGGTGCGCTGTCTGCAACTCTACGTCATCGAGATTTGCCTCACCTTGCACCGAGTAGGTAGCCCTGATTTTAATGGCCGTCAAATTGGAGAGAATGGAAAGGAATCCCCGTGCCGACTGACTTGGCTGCCATTGATAGTCGTGATGCTCGTGCAGTCGGAATTTGTACTCCTTGACTCCCTGGTCGGGTATGCTGTTGCCCTGGGCAAAGATGGGTAGCGAGATCTTGCTACCTGCTCCCTCGAGGATCACATCGTTGGCACTGGTGCTTGGTCCCACCTGTCCCACCAGTTGCAGTTTAAAGCTCAGATCGCGATTGTAGGAAGCCCGCTGATCTCCGAGGAAACGATCGGGTGCCTGGAAGTAGACATACTCATTACCCTGGGCTGTGGTTCCAATACTGCGGGCATATTGATTGTATTTAATGTCCACATCCCGACGATTCGGATCAATGGCTGTCCAGCGTTCCTTGTGCTTGTTAAAGTTCGAGGTGACGGAGACGACGGAGTAACCCGGCGCAGTCTGACACTCGGAGGTGTGACCATAGCAGAAGCAGGGCGTGCAGCCAAACCGATTGTTTCTGTCTAGATTGAAAAAGCCCGGCTTGCATCTGTTGGATGGTGTTTCATTAGTTGACTTTTTAGCGAAAAGTCCTACAGGGTACTCACTCGTTACAGCGCCTGCCCTCAACGTTCTCCTTGCAGAAGCAGATGCCGCTCTCTGCATCACAGGCCGGGGTGTTGTCCTGAGAGCCGTGTGAATCACAGCCACAAGGCTGGCAGCCATGGGGACCAAATTGGAAGTAGTTGTTGGCACAACGGTCGCACTTGTCGCCGGTGACACCTGGTTTGCACTGGCACTTGCCCTGACTGTTGCACTGCAGTGAACGGGATCCAACAGGATCGCAGCCGCAGTTAACACAGTAGGCACTGTCCCGCATGTAGAAGTTCTCCTTGCAACGCTCGCAGTTGGGTCCATCGCGGTTGTCACGACAGTCCAGGCAGTGTCCTCCGTGTCCCGTCAGATTGAATAGGTTCGAATCGAAGTAACACTTGTCAGCAAATCCATTACAATTACAGGCTGCAATATAAGGTTTATTTCATTTAATTAAGTCATTAATTTGAGGTGTTTTGCTTTACAGTTGATTAGGTACCAGTGTACCAACTCGTGGGGCCCTAACTCATTTGTTTGCAGGGCGTGGTCGTAGGACCAACCGTAGGAGCTCACATAGGCCGCGAGGCAAAGAAGTTGCAACAAGTTGCACAGGCACAGCATGACTGACATGACTGCCAGGTCTGAGTTGTGGCAAACAAGTGTTTGCCAATGTGGCAGCTAACGGCAAAGCAGTTTGTCCTTATATAGAGAAAGTCTGGTTACAGTGGGGCAAGTGCTATGTTTAAGCCAACTAAACTCGTGGAAGGGAAAGACCGGTAAGGATTTTACATTCTGCTATGAGGCTTGAAATTGATCTTAGTCCACTGTGCACTGCTCGCTGCGTAACCAGTTTAAGTTTCAACTATTTTCCTACCTTTGCACTCATTGACTTCGGTGGAGGTTGCCCTTTTCCACTTGACATCGTTGTAGAGCGGCAAGCAGCGATCGCAGTCGGGTCCATCGGTGTTGTGTCGACACTCGCAGACGAGTGTGCGTTCTCCGTGCATTCCTGTGCTGGCCACACACTTGCTGGCATGTCCGTTACACTTGCAGCGTGCACCGACGGCAATATCGCTGATGGCATAGAAGTACGACTTGAGCACCTGGGAATCTCCAAAGAGCTCATCGCCGAAGGTGTTCAAACGATCCAGCGTGATCCTAATATCGGTGGCTGTCACCCAATCCTGCAGTTCCAGACTGCGCTCAAAGTTGATGCCACTGGGACGACCCTCGAGAGTGGAGAAAGCGATTTCACCATCGATCAGCGGAGAGATGTCGCTGTATTCTCCCGTGCAGAGAGCATGGGCCTCTCCCTCGCCCTTGCGTATGGCACGTGAATCAGGCAACGAGTAGATGTCCCGACAGGAAGCGCTGTAGTACTGGTAGGGTATCCAGGGACCGTGTTCAGTCGTACGCTTGTATATCGTAAAGGACTCCGGACGTGGCGAACGGAACAGAATGCGCACATACGTAATGTCATAGGATTTGCCTTGAATGTGAATATTTTTGGGATTATTTGATTGTATGACTCTACTATGACTCTACTTACGCAAATGTAGCGTCAGGTTGACATAATTGGGATGCTGTATGCCCTCGAACATGGTCTCCGATTGCCACCACGATGGATTCTGCGGATCGTGCAGATCTGTCAGGAAGGCCGGACTGTGATCGCCATAACTATAGAAAAAGTGTTACATTCGTAATGTTAATTGTACCATTTAATTATCCGCTATCGTTACCTGCAGATGCCGCAGTTTTTGAGATTCGAGTTCATGGTTTGCGTGCAAAAGTGGTTGTCTCCCTGCTCTCCGCAGGTGTTGGTTGACTCGATTTGTAGTTGATAGGCAGCATTGATGAACTCGGGTAAACATTTCTGCAAAAGAAAAGTTTGTTGTATTACGCATAGTCGTGTCATCCAGTCATCTCTAGTGCCCAAAGTAGCAGTAATTGATTTATTTGCTTTAATTGTGTACATTCTGCTCAATTGGTTTGCATGTCTCAATTTGACTGAACAATATCAAGCGGATCTATTGACCCACCAAAAGTAGCACTTGCTTCTCTTCTCTTCTCTTAAATTGAATTCTACTCAATTAGCTTGCGTGACTGTAGACTATTGTACTATGATTAATAGAGTGCGGAATTTTCATTTCCATTCTCACAGTAAGTTGAATTCCCTTCTGATTCAGTTTAGAAAGTTTTTCGCATATTCTTCTTATATTAAATTCCCATTTCCCACTGTTAATACACCGTCTTGTCCGGAATCCTTCAGTCTTTGTGTCCTAATTCACTTAATATTTTCCCGTCATTTTACTCACCTGTGGCCGTCCATAGGGATCGTAACACTCAAGGGCCGGCATAAACGTCGTTCCTCTTAGCTCGTGTCCTCCGGCAGAGGTGATGGGTTGTCGCTGCGCTCCAAGCACAGCCGCCGCGCAGCTGCTAAGCAGAATTCCGGCGAGCAGCAGACGCGCCATGGAGCATCCGGAGTTACGACTCCGTCTGCTGCGCTTCATTGTAGTGTTCTAATATTTGGTGTTAGTGCCAACACGTGGTTTCTCCTCTACAGACCACTGGTGTAGGGACTTAAGGAATTATCACAACACTTAAACAAGTTATTTGTGGGTGGGTTTTATGTGTATTGATTTATTACTGTCACAGTTTAGAGCATAATTGCAGTTTCTGGTGCTGGAGCGGCTTCTCTCGCTGCAAGAAAAGTGCACAAAAGGAAAGAAAAAAACATAAGGAAACGAAATTAGCTAATCCCCAAATATAGTTTGCTGATCTAGAACTTTTCCAAAACACTTGCAGCACATCTGCTGTCCATATTGTGGGAGAATCGGCCAGTTATTTCCGTTCTGCTGTCGGCAAAGTTTATAATAGTTTATGCAGAAGTCTTTATGAGAATTTTTAGTATAACGAATCTTGTTCGGTTTAAAAAAGTTTAATTTTACATCTCAAACGAATATAAAGTCGCGTAAGTAGTTACAGAATTTTATACTTGGATTATTTTAATTTCAGTATTGGACATGCGGCATCCCAAAGATACTTTCGACTCATCTTTGCTTGCTTTTAATTAGTTCATTTGCCGGGCCAAAAACTGTTCATAAAAACAAACTTTGTTCAGTTCGTCAATAAGTCAGTTCCACGAGCTGCCTGTGAGTTTATTGAAGCTACAACAGCAGCAACAACAGCAACGACCACAGCACGAAAAACATTGTATAAACAAAACAAAACAAAAACGAAAACCAAAAAAAACTGCAAATGAAAATTTCAAATAACAACAACAACACAAGACAAGCAAAAAGACATAAACAAACACACACACAACACACACGCTCACATACTCATAATAAACACACACTTGCTGGAAATGAACTCAAGCATTGCCCACAAAATATGTGTTCCGACTTATGTGTATGCAGTAGTCCCCCGTCAGTACTGGGTATATCTCCCCTCAAATCGCCTCCTAAAAAACAAGCAGTACTAGCCGCACTAAGAAAACTTGAAATTATTCCAAACGATGATTTCATCTACTTACTCCGCCATATAGCACACACACACATACACTCAGTGTATGTATCTAGATGCTTTTTTGTATCTGTATCTACATCTGGGATTAACGTATAAACTTTGCAATTATTTAAGAACTCATCACTTGAACATAGTTTTATTTATAACGATGCATATTCAGATGCAGATCAGTGCTATGTTTAGTTGCATTGTATTCTTTATATTTATTCCTGGACAAGGTTAGATTCATTTAAAAAATTACCAGAGTGCTTAAATGTCTCTACGAATTCAGTTAAGTTGCTCAAGTAATTAGCAAATATGCACAGCAAATTGAGTCTATTTACTTGGTAAAGATTGAAGGTGATATCATAAATATTTCAGACAGCAACAAGCCTGGTAATAGATAAGCTCAGAAAGAGAGCAGAGATCATTAAGGGTTATAGAGCAATACCAAAGCAGGGAAAATGAAAGTTAGACTGTAGGAACAGAGAATTTTTAATGGGTTCCGTAAGGGATTTATTATTTCTAATGAAGGGTAGATGCCTCATGAGCTTTACTATAATAGCGGAATGAACAAGAATTTACTAGATTATTCATGTCGTGAAACAGTTTGAACATGTACATGTACATGTAATCAGGAAACAGACGATAAACTGATATATAATGAATAATAAAATGTAATGATTAAACCCCTTTCAACAAAATTGTTATACAGTCGCTTACACCTTACTCTCAGCTTAGTTCACATTTGACTTAATCCTTGCTCTATCAAATGTTATATATTTTTGGGAAAACACTAGCGTTAATTGTTGGCACAAAGTTTTTAATTTCTTTTTTAGATCATTTCTTAAATATTTGTAGCGCTTGAACTTTTAGATGTGTGTTTTAGGCTTATCAGCTCAGCATTCTCAGATTAAAAAAGAAAAGAACAAAAAACACACTGAAACTGTTTTATGTCGACATCGAAATTAAGCACAAGAAATCTTTAGACTGTCGTCGGGGCAGCATTTGATACACTTGTGCCTCGGATTTCGAGTTGAGTGTGGAACCCTTTAGGAATGAGTTCAGCTGAGGCCAAGACACACAGACATACATGACATGCACACACTGAAATATCTGTATTCTATATTATATATTGTAGTTATTTGTATTTATGTGTGTATAGCACGATTGAACATCCGCTCCATTCAGATTTCAATTGTTGAGCTGACGAGTTGGCTGCGATACGCGGCTCTGAACTGAACACGAGTACGAGTTCCTTTAGCGATAAGAATTTGGGGCTACGAACTAGCTGGTTTAGTGCGGTGCGATATGGTATGCTTATAGGGTGACCGTATGTCAGCTACAAACCGACACGCAGGCGGAGATGGAGACGGGAACTGAGACAAAGACAGCGATGTAGACTTAAGTGTAGTTTTGTCTTTCCACGAGTATCTTTCACAGTGTGTGAGTTATTGTTTGCACCTTTTGCTATTTATCTTTATTGGTTCGTTTGTTTTTATCCACTGCTTCACTACACACACGCAAACACGCACACACGAAGAGCAGGTAGAGTGAGCAGTCAGCAACGAATTCACTCAAAAAGAAACTGCACAACGCGCTCAGATACTTTTGACGAAACTTGCTTGAATTGGATTTTCAGTTGTTTTTGTTTGTATCTCAGCGATGCACAGGTCACAACAACAACAGCAACGTTTATTTATGGCCTTTTTTGTGCATTTCCCTTTTTATTTTGTGTTTTTCCAAGACCAAAATTTGATTTGGTTTATTAATAGCTCACATATGTTGCATGCAACAAATGAAACAAGAAAACCACATGCAACTGCCACTGCCACTGCAACTTCAAGCACATTTGCATTTGTCATTGCATTTGCTTTCATTTTTCGTTTTTCCTCGATTTTTGGTTCAAAAACTTTTTGTTGGTCAAGTACTTTGCACTCACACACGGGCACCGATCAGTTTTCTGCTGAATCTGCAGGTTTAATTACGAGTACATTGTATTATCATCGTGGTTTGCCTGGTCTTATTTAGTTGTTGTTTCATTTGATTGTTGTAATTGTATCACTAGACCGAAGGCAAGAACCTTTTAAGCAAACATACACACACACACACTCAAATACATAGGCATCCATGCAGCACAAGATACTTTTCTTTATCTTAAGGTTTTCTTTTCTGTCGCAGCTGAAGGCAAATAACAGCCGAAAAAGTGCCAGCAACTATAAAAAAAGTCGGAAGCGATCCAGAAGAAAAACTCCTCCACACCAGAAATACATATATATAAGTGTGTACATATATACACACACACAAAACACTTTAGCGACTACGGAGTCGCACTTACTCCGCACAGAAGACAGAAGGCAACCGCTAACGAGGACGTCCAATGCTCAACTGACTCGAGACTCAAGAGGAATGCGGCCCCGTCCGCTCAGCGACTCTGTCTCTTTCTCTGTCTCTCTATCTCTCGGCTCTCGATTTAGACTCTCGTTGAGTGAAACTCTCAAAACGTATCTCGTATCTCGTAGCTGCAGCAGTAGTTGTTTCAATGTAGCTGTGAATTGAGCGTGATCGTACAGAAGCTTCTTTGGTCTTCGTTTGAATCGGCAATTATATTTTGCAGATTTATGAATTAATGTTCAATTGTCATTTACTTTGGCATTTCCAAAGTTTTAAGTTTCAAATATTTCTGCCAATTTTGTTGTATGTACACGACGTACTCGTGTTCACATTTACATATAACTTGAAATGAGATTTGTTTATCTGTTAAAAAAGTGTGTTCTTCATTTCGGATTTTTCATACATACATCTTTTATGTATATAGACTTAATTCCCAGCACTATCGGAGTCGGAGGCTGTATTCAGTGCTCTACTTTTGGACTTAGTTGCCGCTTGGCAGCTAGCAGGTTATCGCTTTCAAACTGATAAGAGTTCGTTGTTCGAAAAAGCTAAAAGCACTTTCAGTTTCATTGACTAAATTGAACAACAGATACTTTGAATCCAAGAAGATTTACTTAAGTAAAATAGTATTTGAATTAATGAAGATTGGACTACTATAAATAGAAAGCTTTAATCGCGTTTTTGATGAATAATTAGGAATATTTGGTTGTGAGTAGCAAGAGAGTCGCATTGCCATAAAAGATACATTAATATATGTAAGTAACTTATATTTACTTCAAATTTCTAAGAAACCCGTGAAACGTGAAAGTTTCTCGGGATTTCCCAATTCTATGTGCCAAATTAATGTTTTATTCACTCACTTCAAATGTAACTTGAACTTTTCCTATGAGTTTACTATTCGCTAAAATGTAAACGGAGCAAATGTTGAAGTTGCATCTACTGTTGTTCTGTAATATTGCTATTTTTTAACAGAATGACATTTACACAACTCAGCTTTAAAGCACAACACCTGCAAACTTTTTGACATGCCTTATAAAGCTGGTTGCTATAACATACCAAGCTAGTTCAATAAAATACTGATTGCTTCGGCATGTGATGCTTATTAAAATTGTATTATAAAAAGCTGATTGCTGTGCATCTTTAAGACACATTTAAAAAGGTAAATGCTATGCAATGCGTAATTATATTGTCCGTTAGAGTTGCTAAAAGAAATAAATCGTATTTAAAATTGATTTGTAAGGAAAGCATTCTATTTTTATTAAGTGATATGTTGTAGAATAGACAGATAGTTTTTGCTAAGATTTGTTGTTCAGAACAAGTTTTAAGCTAAATTGCAAATAGGCTAAACAAATTCATGGACTAAGAAGACAATCAGGCTATTTAAGGTCACTTTGGGAACGTATGATTAAACTATTTATCCTCCTCATCACTGGGCTCAATGTTGATTTTAATGATATTAACAGTGGGCTCCGGTGAGTCTCTGCTCTCTGGTAATCCATTAACGGGACGATTAGCAGCTGTCTCAGGCTCCATAATGCACTCGTCACTGCCGGTCGTGCTGATGGTTATAATGGGTATATTATCGGACCAAGTGGAACTTTGGGAGTCCTGTCGAGTGACCCGACGTCGCTGGGAAGCACTTCGTTTGGGGAAAGTTATTGGACCCGGTAAATCCAATTCCTCTAGATCATCCATTGTTGCTAGAGTGGGTGTGGATGCCGAGGCTGGTGGTATTGGTGGCTTAATACTTGGACGACTTGTTGAGGAGGATGTGCTGCTGCCAAAGTGTAGTGGAGCACTGGGGGTAGGTGAATCGGGTTCCGGAGTGGGCGGCATTTCAAGAGCCGTAGCGCTGGAGTTGCTAGACAACAAAGAGGGTGGTGGTGGCGGTGTGTAGGCCATATACGTGGGGGTGGTTGGTCCCGGGGATTCGTCCGACCCTTGCTCCACATCTTCCTTCTTCAGATTGACTGCCTCGCGTACCAAAGCTAAAAGGGAGCCAATTTTTTTGCGTCCCTGACGGGATAACGCCGCTAGTTTCTCTGCATTCACCTGGCGCTGACTGTGTCCCAGACTGTGCCCCAGACTGGGCGTCGGAGAGGGAAGTGGAGGGGGCTCTACAATTGTTGTATTGCCACTTCCAGTTCCACTTCCGCTGCTACCAGCTAGTTCGCTGTTTAAGTGCTCCGAGCTAGGCACTTGAGGAATCTCCCCGGACTTGTTCTTCTCCAAACTTCTGTCGTCAAACTTGAACACTTCGGGCTCTGGTCTAGCGGCCACATTATGGGTCTTCGATTTGTGTTTGCGAAACTTGAACTTGCCTAGGCCTAAACCTTCCAAGGCACCGCCTTCCTTAACCGCCGCTGTCAGTTCCTTTATCGGTCGCTCCTGTGTCTCCTCCTGCTCTGGACTCTTTTTCTCGTCCACGATATGAAAATGACTTTCTGGTGTTGTCGGCTCAACAGACTTATTTTCTTGCTCCGAATTTGTGGGCTTTGCTTGCTCTTCCTTGTCGCGTTTGTGACGTAACATGCTGGCTTTCCGCTCAATCACGACTCGAGAATTGGTCTCCGGATCATGTTCATTGTGGGGCTCATAAGGCGGCGGCTGCTTATGCTTGTGCTCCTTTTTCTCCCTGAAGCTCTCCCTCTCTTTCCGCTCGTGTTCCTTTTTCTCCCTAAAGCTTTCCCTTTCCTTTCGCTCGTGCTTGTCCACCTTGAACCGGGTCTTGGGATGCGGCTCCTTGAGTGGAAAGTGGTCGGCTCCAGGACTGCTGCCACCGGCTGCAGATGCTGCTGCCACAATGGAACCGGAAAGAGCTCTCTCCTGCTTGGCAATCTGTACGATATCCACGAGAGAGGGTTTCCGGGTGCGTCGGATTTGCTGCAATCGTGACAGGCCAAAACGCTTGGGTTCCTTGGGCTCCTCATCGTGGGGCAGGGAGTCCTGGTGCTCAGTGTCCGTGTCGTCATCGTCTCGACGCACCGAATCCTCGTCGGAGGTGGCTGAACCCTTGCGCAGCGCCTTCTTCATGATGCGTGAGATGAGCTCTGTAGAAAGACGACCACGGAAAACTTGTAAAAGTCCTAAGGCAAAAAGTTATGTAGAGTACTCACCTTTCCTGGCCTGATTCTTGTACTCTTCGGTGTCAAAATCTGGCTGCTGTGTGGGCGTGACGGGGGAGGATGCCTCCAGCACTTTGCGCCAGCGATTTGTCAGTGTTGTTGCCGTTGGTTCCGCCTGCTTAACCTCGGGAACTTTGAAAATCTTTTTACGCTCCTCCTCACGCTCCTTCTGCAATTGTGTGCGCAGATCCTGATTAGCCTCGCGTAAAGCGCCCGTCAGAGATATAAGATAATAGATGATGAGTATGAGAAGCAACAGCAGTGGTATCACAGTGCTCGAAGATGTCAGATAGTCCAGTGGCTCATGAAGTTGCCTAGAACGCGGTGATGCAAAGGAATTATTAACTGCGAACTAAATCAGCTTTAAGTTGAACATACTGAGGTAAAGCATTACGAGTGGTATTTGTGATAAACTCAGCGATTCGATTGTACTCGGAAAAGGGACCACAGTGCCAGGAGGGACGCAGCCAGACAATCGCATAGCCCACCGGTAGAACACAAAGGAACAGCATGGTCAGCAGCAGGGATAGATAAAAGTTGTTTGACTTGGAGGCTCTGTGAAAAACAGAATAAGACTTTGATTAAGCAAAGGCTTTGATCAAAGAAAAAGTTTGACTACTTACTTGAAAACGACCTCGTGGGGCACATTGCAAGTGAGGACGATCCAGGACCTGAAGTACATCATAATCATTAATTTGACAAGGTTGATGAGTACCAGGCCGGGTGAGAAGAATATGCCCATCCACACCTGTCCCTGGTTATTAATCAATGTCAGGATGTTCTCAGCTATCTTAAAGTCTCCATACTGCATGTCAGGCGCCACAGAACACAAAGCGTCCCATTAGTCACAGTCGTTGTTTGAGGTTAAGCATGAGAACAGGATAATGTAGATGTGAATGAAATTTCTCTCTTCTTCTTTCAAACGCTTACCTGCGGAAAGGTTTTCTCCATGTCCCAGCACCAGTTTTGATTGACATACCGCACGAATAGGGCGCGCAGAAAGTCGATGCATAGCGGCGCTACAATGGACATGAGCTGCAACCGACAAAAGTAGTAGGTGAAAAGTAACAGGACAAAGACAGCAGACGTAGAAGATAGAAGTATATTTGAGCTGAGGTCGGTAAAAGCATGTTCTAATGAAGTTGCAATGAACACACACTTAAAACTCGCCACACGTAGTGCCACACAGTGCATTGTCTCTGCATACCCTGTGCATTTCGGGCGAGCCCAAGGGTTGTGATGGGATTAAGCTTCGAAGGGTTAGGAACAACTTCATATAAAATAGGATAACTTTACCAGTAGAGGGGTATTCTTGTGTCTTGTTAACCAAACTTATCGTGCTTCTAGTCATGTAGTTCGAGACATGTTTATGGCTGATTTGTTGGCCGCACTACTGCTGCAAACTATTTGACCAAAAACCCCATTCATTTTCTAACCGAAATTCATGCACGAACACGTACCTGGAGAGGCAAAAGGGAGCAGGAGAGGCGGGAGGAAGGAACAAGGAGCTGCTCTCCATGTAACCAAAACCGCACATGGCCCAAAACCCCAATTGGGTCTTAACCTAACGTAAAGCAACTGAAGCTTAAGCTTAAAATTTTGTTATGCGTAAGGCATAAAGGCGCTTAACTTAAGGCTCGTAACTTGTTTAATTTATGTGCCCAAATCGTTTAATAGAGATTATGTACGCCATGTCCAGATGACAGCAACAACAACACAAACAACAACAACAAAATATGTATCAACATAATCAAATTGTATGCCTTTTTTCATTTTTATCCTAAGCTGTTTAACAGGGGCAGAAAAATGAATAGAGGACGAGAAGGAAAAGTAGGACGACCCTGAAAATTTGACCGAGTTGAGCCCATGAATTTGTTTGCGATTAGGCTTTAAGTTCACAATCAAATCTCAGGCCAATCGACACTCAGCCAACAAAGCAGCAAGAAAGTAAAGAAAGAGAAGAAAAAACTAAGAAAGCAGTTTGAAAATCGATGGCAAAAGTTCAAAAATGTTTCCTATGCAAATGCTGCCATTGATGAGTATAAATTGTGCCCAATGCTAGGCAAATACCAGCTGCGTATTGGGTCAAAAGACTCTAGAGACCGATTATTATGATAAAATACATTTTGGATCTGTCTGCGTCGTTATGATATACCCTAATCGTTTAAAGGAAAACTTTATCTCCGAGGAGTTGCTATAAATTCCTCTTAATTATACTTTGCTGCTCAACAAGTTTTTGAATAAATTTGCACTTTCTACCAAAATTAAATCAAAATAATTAAGGGAAACTTAAGTTTTATGAACGCCTTCCAACATTGTGTTAGCCAGGGTATTTAAACTTCGTCTATTAAAAATTATGTTATCTCAGCACTTAACTTTTCAAGCCAAGCTGAAAAATTCAGATTTTTGCTTGGAAAAGACGGGAAAAGAAATTTTTTCTACAGCATTTTCCGGACAATTTAGCTAAACGGGATTTCACGCTATCGAGTAAGTAGCTCCCTGTTGTTGTGGTTGTTGTTCACTTTAAAGTTCAATCATATTTCAAGTTAAATAGATTTTGATATGTGCACAGGAACATCAGCTGTTTATCTGGTGGTTCTTGGTGCTGCTGCAGGAAGTGGGAACAATTTTGACTGTCGAAAAGGAAATTGATAGCTGCTGCTCATGATGATGATAAATTTGTGTTTAAACTGTGTTTGTGTGTGCGTGTGGGTGTGATTGGGAGTGTGAGTGGCAGTGGGAGTGTGACAGACACTGAGGTCATCTGTCTTTTGAGCTATCTTATCTTTGTCTCTGTTTCTGCTTCTGCTTCCTTAACTTACCCCATCAAAGACGATGACCTTTGATAGCTCTTGACCGAGCGATGTTTCCCAGCACATTGTCGTCAGATTGGTTTGAATTTGAATGAGAGCCTGCTGCACCTCTTTGAGCCTTAATTGTTTAACTTCCAGTGGTGTCTTCTTTACGGTGGTTGGCTGTCTCACATCACCACTGAGAGTGGTTTCCAGTCCATCCGCCGTGGTGCTGCTACCAAAAATATCCTCATTCTCCTTAGGACAAAAGGTTATGACACAGTCCTCCATATTGTCGTGCTCCTCGTCGTTGTCGTAGTAGACTGTGCTGCCAATACTCCGTATGTCGTCATAATTTACGTAGTAGGGAGTTACAGTGGCTCCAAAGCGATCGGTGAACTCGTACTCCTCTGTGGTGCTACTGCTGGCGGTGCTGCTTCCTTCTGTGCTGTAGTTATCTGTTGTTGTTGAAGGTTCTTCAGTGGTGCTCTCTGTTGTTCTTCTAGTGGTCGTGATGGGCATTCTTGTAGGTCTCCTGGTAGTGGTGGTGGTGGTCGTGGTGGTGGTGCTGGTGGTGCTCCTTTTGGTTGGCCTGCCGCTACGCACTTGATTCAGCAAACGATTCCACTCTTCTTCGCTTAGAATACGCTTAACAGGTCGGACTGTGGTTGTTGGCACCACTGGCCTGTACACTGGTGGTCTATACGGTGGTGACCTGTATGATGTTGGGGGTGGTGGCCTGTAGATGGGTCTGCTTGGTGGACTGTTTACTGTCGTTGTTCCCTCGGACGCCACAGCGGAGTCATTGCGATGTCTGCGACTGTATTTACTAATGTACACAGCGGGTGATGCCGCTTCACCCACTTGCCGCCGCTTGCGAGATTTTGGGGACTGCTCATCCAGTTGAAACAGCACCTGAGCGAGTGGATCATCTGATTGCTCGGTGGTTGACAGTTCATCGTCTGCGTCCGGTAACTCTCCACCTTCGAAGTAATCCACATAGTTGAAGTAGCTGTCGTTGCCTGGTGCAGCGGTGGTGGTGCTGCTAGAGGAGCCCACCTGTGGTTCGTCGCTGCCATAGTCATAGGAGGACTCATCGGTGGTAAAAGGCGCTTCGGTGGTTGTTGTTGTAGTGCTTGTGGTGCTTGCGGTAGTTGTACTCGCTATTGTGGTGGGCAAAGTGGTTGCAGTCGTTGTTGTTGTCGGTGTTGTCGTTGTTGCCTCTGTGGTTGTTGTTTGTGTTGTTGTAGGCAACGTTGTCCAAGGTGTCGTGGTAGCTTCTGTGGTTGTTGTTGGCAAAGTAGTCCAAGTTGTGGTTGTTGTTTCAGTGGTTGGGGTAGGGAACATGGAGGTGGTTGTCAAATTGAGTAGCATTAATGTGGTGGCTATATTCTTGGGGCTCACAAATATGCGAGTATGTCGTGGTTTTGAGCATTTCATAGTCACATTGTAGCACTTTATCCTTTGCAAAGTGGACATCAAAGCACCCATCGCAGTACTGGAGAACAGGGCGTCGGTGGTGCCACTGGCATCACCCGCCCAAGGTGTTGTGGTGGTAAAATCCTCCGAATATCCCTCTGAGGTGCTGTCACCATAGAGTGGTGTCGTGGTTGTCATCGCCCGAAGTTGTGCAATGGAGCTCATTAGGTGGTGCAATTCCTGTGTGTTCGTTTCGTTCTCCAGCTTCAGCATCTGCAGTGGTTTCTCCTTGCTGTTGATCTTGTAGATGAAGGAGAACATCAGCGAGTACAAATTCAACATGTTCAGTATCATAATGCTAGATAAGTCGGAGGAAATGGGATTAAATAATGGAATAGCTTCGCTTGGCCAGGCTGCTTACCGTGCCAATTGAAGCCGCAACTGTTGTCTGGGATGCCAGTTCTCGAATAAGCCGAGTGCCTCGAAGATCATGGGCAGAAAAAACGACAACAACGTCATGGTCACATTTACCGCATTGCGACTAAGCCAATTGTCGTGTTTGGCCAAATCCTCAGAGCTGAAGGTAAGAAAATAACGTTAAAAGACTGAGAGGAAAAATATACTACTTCGATAGGAAAACTGCGTTAAAACCTCTTTGAATTCTCTTGTCTACACTTGACTAAAATCTCTAAATGCCAGACTTAAATGTAGTTGTAGATACTTACTGATTCACCAGCAGCACCACCGTGGCACCCGATAATCCCAGCAGTCCCATGACCAGAATGTTAACCAATATCCGCTGTAAAATCACTCGCCAACTGCGTGGCGAATGCTCAATTATTTACTGCAATTGACACGGAATTTTCATTCGACACATACTTGCGATTATCCTTTTTCTTTTCGGCTTCCTCCAGCAGCGCTTCTTTGAAGCCAACCACAACGGATGCAATCCGATTATGTGCCGTCTCCGCGTGTCCTATGTGGGTGATGAAAGCGTTTGTAATCAGGTTGCTTCATCAACCACTTGACAACTGGCAACTGTCAACTGCTGCCTGCTACTTACCAATCATGAAATCCCAGCCGGTAAAGAGTTTCCACGAGAACACACACTCATCATCTTTTGAGGAAAGTTTCGAGTTGCGCGAATTCTCCGCCATTCTGCATAGACACAAAAGGAAAACAAACAAAAGAAATGGAAACAATGAAAAGAAAGTTGTTTCTTTTCTTTTGTTTTCGCTGTTGCAACTTGGCTTACAAGCCATAATTGGCGCACAAATTCTGGCAGCCAAATGCTGCATAAATATGACGACGACGATGATGTCGTTGGAGGGGCTAAAACTCACGCATGCCGTGCACGTGCCATAAACGTGTGGCAAGCACAAGTGGCAAGGTCATCGCCATCCTTTAGCTGTTGACATTGCTACTTTGTTCAATTACGAAATCAACATAATGCCGACAAAGCCATTAAAAGGAGCGACTCGTTGTGGGCATGACACGCCCTATTTTCTACCATGCTCCTTTGCTTTGAAGCTCCTACGTTTCGAGTCTCATTCTCTCTGATTCCCTTACGTTTCTTTTATCCTACGTCTCGACTGTCCCTCGTTTCGACTGCTCTTCCTTCACTCCTTACCCCACGTCCTGCCCCTCTTGATGTCCAGTTAACTTGCTACAGCTGCCGCTTGTCTCGTGTCTCGCCGCATGCGTGCGTAAATCATAATGACCAACTTTTTCCTCATAGGAAAAACAACGTTTCCTCCTTCTCTCCCGCCCCTTCACTGCAGAAGGACACGCCCAATGCGTAGATTTGTATTATTTAATCAGCGCGACGTTCGCTTAATTAATTAACGGCCATTTTTGGCATTTAGTTTGCTTTTGTGGCTTCGACGTTCAGAGATTTAATGAAGTGTTCCGTTAGTTGGCCCTACCCCCTCCCGGGTAAACATACCCCTATCCCGTTTCCCTGTAGTGACCATACTCACTTTCTCAGCGTGGCCACAAAGCTGTAGATGTAGACCAGCACGGCGGTGAGGAAGTAGGCCAATGGCAGCTTATAGCCGGATGTGCTGATGCCGGAAGTGCTCGAGTAATAACTGTGCGGAGAAACAAAGCAGATAAAGTGATAAAGAGCCAAGCAAAAGAACAGATGGAGAGTTGAAGATATTCTCAATTAATAAAAATATATTTAGTTTTAAATTGAGCTTAGAATCTTATCATTTAAAGTATAAGTTTATGGGCTAAAAACTTAAATATAGGTATTTAAATTTGCACTTTTAACTCACCCATAAAACATGGGCGAATACTTCAAGTAACCCTCGAACTCCCAGAACGTGAAAAGATTACCGGCCACTTTGTATTCCGGTTCGGACATGCGTTTGCGCGGATCCGTTTCGTCATGCTTCGTCGCAAAGTACTTAAGGGAGAGAAAGAATGGATAATAAAGACGGTAAAGAAAGAGGGCAGGCGAAAAATGAGAGAAAATATTGTTAATAATTGCAAAAAGTGGAGGAGATTGCAATTACAATGCTTGAAACGAACTCACCTCCGGTCCAATAACAAAGGCCACCAGAGGAATGGCAATCATGATGTTGACCCACATGAGCCAGCGGAGGAATGTAAAATAGGATGCGACTCCGGAGCCGAAATGCGATTCGATTTCCTTGATGCGCAGTTCCCAGGGTATGAGCACTGTGAGAAAACTTGTGGTTTCCCGTTTCCAATGCCGCCATCGCTGCAGAACCATAACAAGAAGAAGGAGAGGAGAAGAAGAAGAACACAGAAAATGGAGTACAGCAAATGGAGCACGGGGAGTACATGAGTTATGCATGAATCTGTCGGAATACAAACTCGGCATGGGTTACGGGTATTTTAATTGGTTTTCATGTAGCATGTCGACAAGTTTGTGAATTATGTGTGTGCGCAGATTTATTCGAGTTGCCATAAATTGGATAAGCATAACTATATGCAGGACTATTGGACGTGGTCCTTCTTGGGCCTTGAGTGTATGGACTAAAGCAAACACAACTTGTAATGGCGTAGGACACTCCTTTGCCCAATTTCCTCTGCTCTAAGCATCCAACTCTCTTCGATTTGGTTGCTTAAAAATATGAAATTGATTCATATTTCTGTACAATCTTTTACATATAATTTCAATAAGTTATTTTACGGTAGACTTTTTGTACTTTGCTAATTTTAAAAGGTGAGAAAGACTTGTGTGAGCAGAAATCACTTACCGCTGCCATTAAAATTTTAAACCTCGCCCACAAATCTCTGGTGCTGCGTGACATGGCAAAGCGTTCCTGCAACGCCCCTCGTGGCGTGCCACATACGTTTTGGCCTGTGAAAGAGGCAGAGTAGAGGAAAAAATAAATACATTAAATGTGCACAAGAATGAAACCAAGGCAGATTGTCCGATATGAGATCGAAGTTAATGGCACTAAGACCATGGCGTGTAAAATTGGTAATACGCCCAGTGGGTGCCTTGATTTTTGTGGCTCGTGCTTACCTGTCGCACCAGTTTGAGCTTTTTGCGTATGGGCCATGGCTGTAGCTTGACCGACTGTATGACTTCCTTATGCAGGCGTATATTTTCAAAGATTTGCTCCTGCGTGGACTCCTGATTGGTGCCCTCCTCTGTAAGTAAATTGAGAAAATTACACATACGCCATGTGGACCACGTTCGAAAAATAAATGGAGGCACGTAGTGCTCGAATGCCATTTGAGGCCTTTCTATTTGATGTTTTACTTGCCAGAGCTGGTGGTGTACACACTGGAGCGTCTCCGCTCTACACTGTCCAGGACGTGGTCCATGGGACTCGATGCTCGTCGCGAGCTGCGACTTCCGCGTTTGCCTCGATAGCCACGCACACTGGCACGTCTCTGCATTATCGCAGACACGGAAATGGAGTAGTCCTCCTCATCGTCCACGTCGCCAGCGCCATTTTGTGGCTCCTGCTGTGGTGGATGGTGGTGTAAGTGATGCAAGTACTGCGGTGGTTCGTTCTGATTGTAGACACTACTGTCGGCGTCGCTGCTTTGGTTATGTGCGTGCAATTCTGTGAAACAAAACCTATTAAGCTAACTCCGATCTCCTCCCATATATATGCATCTATTTCTACTATTTTCATACCGTTTAGCTCGCAGGATCTGTTATCGTCCTGTGAAGCAGTTCTGCAAGCAGACAAGTGATTTATGTGTGTGAAAGTAAAGAGAGTCAACTTTAAATGGTTTCTCATTGTCTTCTTCTCACTTCAGTCTATTCCTCGCACTCACCTTCTTGGTCTTTGCCCCCGATAGTATTCTCTGCGCTCGTCGGCACTGCTCTGCATCTGCCAGCCTCCCTTATCCTTGTCCAAGTCGCATGGCGGTGCCCAAGTCACGGATAACTGATGAGGCGAAGTGACGCCCGAGTTGTTCTATTTATGATTTATTAAACTTTAAGTAACTATTTGGCCACACTGCGTTATTTATAATAAAACGCTGTCTAATCACTTTAATTAACTTATGTATGTAAAAGTTTTTATTTTTTTTATTTGCGTAAGTCCTGAATCTTTGGTTTTGAGTTGTTGTGCTTAGTAGCAGCCTTGTGCGCGGACTGAACGGCTTAGCGAACTGGCTGGCTCGTTCAGCCCAGGACATCAAAAGGACAACGCGACACACTCACACATACACACACCAACACACACGTAGCTAAATTTTTTTCTAATAATGAATGAATATGAATGAAGCGCAGAGACCGAGAAAGCAATGCGAAAAAAACTCCACCCAGAACTTGGACTTATCAAAGCCAAAACGTGCCCAAAACACAAACACACACACACACACTCTAAAGCAGTGAACGTTAAGGAATTTACATAGACACGAGCCAGAGCATTGCGGTAGGATGACAGGAGGGGACACAGGGAAGGTAGGTAGGCAGGTGAGCAGGTGAGCAGGTGACTGACCCACTCGTTTACTTCCTCGCCCAGTTGAAACGAAGACGAATGAGCGTTAAAATCGCCAGCGGCATGTGATAACAACACCGGGTGTAACCAGTTCTGCAGGACAACGACAACGCTGGACGAGCTCCTTGACTTGGCCATTGAATGTTCATTTCGCAGCGAGACAGACAGAGCGAGATAGGTGTATTGTGTGAGAGTGTGTGTGTGTGGACAGGATTGAGTCACGTTGTATTCTTGGCTAGCGCTGGACTGACCACCGACCACTGACCACTGGCATGTAAATGAAAATCAAACATGCAAGGGTTGATAAAGAAAATCGCAAAAAATTACAGAAACAAGCACACACAAACACCTACACAAACATCTAGCATACACATACACACACACACTTATAGTTTACTCCACGCCCAGTATTGAAATATGTTTTCATATAACTTTTAGCGCTTTTGAGCCGTGTCTTTGTATTTGCCTGTGTTCCGTTTTCGTTTTCGCTTTCGGTTTTAGTTTCTGCCTTTTTGCTGTTCTTTTTGGGATTTTCGAGATTTTCCTATCGTTTAGCTCTGCGGACTGGCCTTTTAATTAAATGAAGTTCAGCCTACATTTAGTTTTTTCTTCGCTTTAGACCATGAGCTTGTCAGATGTGAAGGGTTCACTAGGTTTGTGGGAAAATAAAGCGATAAAAAATACACATTCTTGAATAAGAAGTAGCAAGTCAATGGTTATCTTTGATTATTTGTTCCGACTACTCCTAAAACAGCTACAGGGTCTTTTACAGTCGTTTCGTTCGACTATAGCTATCACTACTAGTTTTTGCTACCATTTTAATTAACGCACAAATTTATCTGTGCGTGTTGTGTGATGACTTTCGTCCCCTTTATGCCACGCCCCCCACAGCCCCTGCAGTGGCCGCTTTTCATCGAATGGAAATCATGTCGCACACGTGTAGCATAATTTGGTGGATTTTTATGGGTTCATTAGCTGCTGTGACAGCTGCAACCTGAGCAGATATTGGCGAGGAGAAGGACAGGGAAGAAGACACGGCTAAGAGGCGTTTAGAGCTACTGACCCAGTTGCCACACCCACTCTGCACACTCACCGCACACACACACACACATGGCTTTTAAGTGGATTTCCATGTTCGATTGCAGTTTTTAAGGTGTTGCTCCTTTGACTTCGTCGCTGTTTTGCCATAAATCAAACACTTTTAAGCATTGGGGACAACGCCTTTTGGGCTCTGCAATATTTTACTATATAGCTTTGACCCAGAAACGACAGAACACAGAATAGCCACTAAATATTGAAATATATTCGTAAACACACGGCTGGAATTTGGGTTAATCGTTATAGAAAAGAAAAGTCTCCTTTAAATCGGTTCGATCAGCTTATGCGGCATGGGTCATATTCAATCCTAATTTTCCTGTTTTCGTTTTTGCAAAGACACTTCTGAGTGGCGTTCTTTGACATGGGTTCCACCAAACTGGTACTGCTGCTTTCGCTAGAGCTGTTCAGGCGCAGACGCGCCTCTATGGCCGACACTGAAGTCTCACGACTTATGCATCTCTTAAATTTCTGAGTCCTGTCCAACTGCGTGAAGACAACTTCTGGCCGAGAATTATCCACCAGCTCCTTCTCGTTCTCCAAATTATTTTCGAGTATTTTACGTGTGAATTGCGCCATGATTATCGGATCCAGTTGCATTCCTCGCAGCTCACCGTGGCGACAATGGTGTTGAATCCAGGAGCGCACCTCGGGACAGCCAACATAGAATTCGCGTTCTTCGGACATGTGACTCGGCATTTCCGTCACACACCCTAGGCGATTGTATTTGCCGAAGCCTAAATCGAAGACGTTCCTCCCCAATTCCGGCGGATTGGGTCCCTCCCTGCTCTGGTACTTGAAAGGACCCACCGCCTCCATTGGACCGTTCATTTCGCCTGCAAATCGGCGATCCTTGTGGGTACAGTACTCCCAGTTGTCAAAGGAGAGATCACCGTCACACAAGTCGACGTTCACTGGCAGCTTGTCGTTAAAGGACATGCTGTTGATCTTCTCCAAGGACCCATGATGGTGCAACACATCGAAGCAGACACAATACGGATATGGCAGAGTTATAGTGCCTTTGCCATGAAACCGATTGTCTTCAAACTCCCCCACATATGTTGCACCATCTGGATAGGTGTAGAGACCTAAACCTTGCATGCCCAGCTTGTCGTAGGTGCCTTGGAACTTGGAGCCTGTCAGATGCACGGACTCGCGGCTTATCGGCTTTGACGATTTCCGATTTGACATAACTGATCAAAAGAACTATAAACAAGGGAGGATAAAAGATCGTACGAGTGTCTATAAATGTAGAAAGTATTTAATATATGTGAACACAACTCGAATATTTAACGTAAACTAACAAACAAATGATTTAAGGGGAAAAGGGTATAGTTTCGTCTTTTTCCAAATGCTATATGATTACCATTCCAATGAATTCAATCCATGAAGTCTGCCCTAAAAGTCCAAAGAGGTGGGACTTTCATTCCTTTTACCTTTACAATCAATGCAGAGTTTAAAATAACTTAACTCTTTTATTTCAAAGGGTTGACAACTATTGATTCTGTAAGGACAAACTAGCAAACTTAACTTTACTCTCGCTTTGTGCTCAATTATATCTCCTTTCTTGAACCGTTTTGGGTACTCAGTGTTTTTGCTTGCTAGCTCAAGTTTAATTTTCTTTAACAACTTTGAGAACTTGTATTGTTTCAGTTTAAAAACGTTAAACTTTATGTTGAATTAGTATGTTGCTTCTGTTCTTGTCTTCGACAAACAATTTGGACTGACTTTGGCTTTAAGCTTCAATAGATTGTTTTTCTATCACTATTCATTCACTGCCAACTGTAGAATACCCTGTAATTATGCTTTAGCCATGTCATTCAGAACTTTTTTAGTTAAGACTCTGAATACTATGTTTAAGTTCCTAACTTAACGGAAAGTCATTGATTAACATGAAACGTATTTCACATTTTATTTTACGTTTGTAATGTTCGTTCGTCTTGATGTTTTTAACAGATTTGGCTGAAAGTGTTGCAATACTTGAATTTTAATTAGCAAAAAGTTTTGAGTCTGTTTCATAGACCGCTAAGCGAATGTCTTCAATTCTTAAATTTCGAACACAGAACGATTAATGTCTACATAGCTATTGGGACGCTTCATGAAGGACTGCACCACATAAAGATTATCGGCGGGTTTCTTCTGGGTCATCCACTGGGCAGTGTCATAGACATCCTTGACGTTGTCTACGAGCGACACCTCCGAAGGACTCTGCGATAAAGTGCCCGTGGCACCAGATTCCACATTCTCTGGCTCCGAGCTGCTGGTCCAGGGACGTGCTCTGTCCAGTGGTGGCATTGGCTCGCCAGGATGACTGCGCTGCCATAGCTTGGTGAACTCCTCGATGCGTTTCTGCTCCCGTTCGTAGTGACGGTGGATGCAGAGCTCGGCGGCGGTGACGGGAGCGTTCTCCGGCCGATTGGCGGCAAATAGAAAATCGGCAGTTCTGCGATCTGCCTCGGGTTTGTCCTTGTAGAACTTGGGGAAGTAGCGTTCGCGATCGATGTCCTTGTTAGGCGTGTAAATGGTAATATTTTCCAATTGCTCGTCTTCCGTTGTCAGATTGTTGTGGATAATTTTCCGACAGAGTTCGGGCAGGGGTTCGACAACGTCTTCCTTCTGGGCCACACGACAGTGTCGCTTAATCCAGTTGCGCTCCTCCGCGCAGCTCACATAAACTGTTTTGGAGAAGGGCTGCGGTCTGTCCACCAGCCAGCCAGTTTTGGCATGGAAGATGCCCTCCTCGGCATCATAGCAATTGGATGGAATCTTGCGTTCCATGAGTTTGCTGGTCAGATACGAGGTGGGTCCCACCGGTTGTTGACCATAGAATCGCTCTGCCTGGTACCGTCGATCCTTGGGCGTCAGATAGTTCCAATCGTCACAGAGGAACTCGCCGTTCTGGAAGGTTCCCTGTACATGAAGGCCATCGTTGAACCACATGTCCTCAATGCTCTTCAGTTTGCCCTTCACAAACTCCCCTTTGATGGTAAATCTATAGGGTTGTGCCAGTTTCAGGTGGCCAAAGCCATGGAATTTACCTAGCACAAACCAGCCACGATATTCACTGCCATCGGGAAACCGATAGGTACCAAAGCCGTCCATCATGTGGACTCCCGGATTCCAGGCTCCCTCGTAGCTGCTGCCTGTTAGGAAGCGCATGGTTGCCACCGCCAGTTCCTCCTGTTGGTTTTCCATCTTTTTTGTCCTTTTTCTTTACTTTTGTGTTTTTGTGTGAGAGTCTCTGAACTTTAATTCGTCTTGTTTGCTCTCGCACAAGGAAAATGCTTTTATTTCTGTTTTGTGTTCTCGGTTTTCTGTTTTCTGACCCACTTATGGGCCAAGGCAAGTGCTGCCAGGTTTGCTGAGATTTCGACATTAGCTTTATGACTTAATGACTGTGCGTGTCTGGGTGCGGTCTAACTGACCATCTGCATGCTCTTTTCCATCATTAAGTTTTATATGCATTGCTCCCAGTTGGAGCGACAGTGACAGTCAATCAGACAGTGACAGCTAGTTGAAAAGAGTGCGCTGCATTGTTATGATTTCATCAAGAACATCTAAATTTCTTGTGTTTTAAAGCTTATTATGTACTTTCCATTAGCTTCTAATGTGTGTGCAGTTCTTTTGTGCCTTTTGGCATATCATTTAAGTTTTATGACCGCCTACTTCAGTAGTAGTTGTAAGTATAATTTTCAGATTGGCTAGGGAAATAAAAGTAGTCTATGATATGTATGGAAGTGCGTTATAAACCAGACTATAGACTATAAAGCCAAGTGGTCTTATATATACAGAGATACATATATCTTAGAAGTTTTTGGTGAGTTACAAAAGTGTATATATCTTGGACCAGTTTCTTAAATCTCTCAAGAAAGCAACTATCCAGAATCTTGTATATTCTTTCGACGCAGAAAATCTAAAATTCTTCTGTTAACGCTTTGGATCTTCTTCAGGGACTAATTCACCTTTTCAGCTCCTGTTTTGTAAGTAATATCCCTAAAGATTTATACAGAAAACACGCCAAGATGGATGCTTTTGCTGCTTCAGTTTGGCTGGCTTGACCAGCTGTTTAGCTGGTTTATAGCTATTGGTTTTTTTTTTGGTCTTGTGGTTTGTTGTTGCTGCCACTGCTGATGTGGCACGTGTGTGGAGCAAATCGTAAGCACTCCCAGGTGTACACTAAATCATGCTCACTTACCTCACTGTTGGTGCCAGTGGCAGTGCCGCCTATACCGCCAGCAGCACCACCAGCACCGCCAGGAATACCGCTCACGCATCGGAAGTCCACAGAACCACCTGATGAACGTCGTGGCTTGTTAATGTCCAGACGCAGTATACCCGGCTTGGGACGCCGAGGCAGGGCCGCTGGTGTGGAGTCAAGTGCTGCTGTTGTTGCTGCCACATTTGGTTGTACATTTTCACTGTATTCGTTAGTTTGCATTGTCAGACTGAAAACAATTTATAAGTCGAGAGCCGCGAACACGTCCGCCGTGCAGCGCCAACGCGAACGTACTACGAGTAAGCCAAGTGTATCCATGTCCTTTCCAAGGAAGCAACAATTACGCGAACAGCCAGCAACAACAACATCTACAACAAAAGCGTAAATAAAATGTGAATTAAACGCGTCGACGCTGGCGCTGAAGCCACGCAATAAATGTAAATGTGAATGGCAATGACGTTCATGTTCAGACGGAGAAGGAGCACAGGACTTGGGAAACAGGACACGCGGCACTTTCAACTGTTTCTTGTTGCTGTCACATAGCTCACATGCTTGATGTGCACACACTGCGTATGTGTAATGTATAATGTGTTTCTTATCTGTCTGTGTGTGCGTGTGTTTGTGTAAATGAACTTCCTGTTTTCAGGGTCGTCACTACATTTACATGCCTTTTAGCTTTATGTAATTATGTCCTGGCCTGTGCCCCAAAAAGTGTCAAAAAAAGAGCGAGCAGAAAAATATCGCATGTCGTGTGTTTTTCATTTTTCATTTGCTCAACGCTCCATTAGTGCGCTTCTTCTGCTGTTTGCTGGTTCTTCTTCTTCTTGTAGTGCTGGTAATTATGACCGCACACCGAGAATTGCCTTGGGTTTCTGCTTTCTAATTTTCAATATGCCAAACGCCCCTCCAACTGGCCCTTAGCCACTCGTCCTCCTCGCCCTCTTGGAAGCCAAAGTGAGTGCGCTTGTTAAATGCCAGCCAAGCCCACTCGCTGTGTTATGTTCGCTGCTCTCTACTCATGTCCTGTAGTCCTGTTGTCCTGCTGATATGCTATTACTACATGCGAAGCACGTTAAATTAATTGAACAGCAAAGTGTGCAACAACAGCAACAACAACCACAGCAGCAGCGACTGCAACTGGCAATTAAAACTGCAAGTGCATTTTATTTTTATTATTCACTTTATTTTGTTGTCTGAACTTAATAACATAAAATAGAATTAATCTAATATTAAATAGCTTTGCGCAAAAAATGCTTTAATGGAATGTGTGTGTGTGTATGTAAGTGTGTTTGTGCACGTGTTTTTTTATTCTCCTTTTTTTCTATTTATGCTTAGTACAAATTTCAGTTTCAGTCTCAAAAATTGTTGCATAAATTAACTAAAAGAACACTACGTACTTAAAATGTTTAATTTGTTCGAAATTCAATTTAATTTGTATCTTTAGCTTTATAAAATAGAATGAAATGCACTTAAAATCGTTAGGAAAATCGTCTGTCACTTAAACTAATTTATTTGTTTGCTTAATTTTAAATTATTTTAATTTAAAATCTATTAAAAAAGTCGAACTGTTTAAGCTTTAAACTAACTACATGGTTTTTTCAATGGTTTTCCCTTTTACCTAGAGCCCAGTAAAGTAATCACCTATACGCCACGTAAGCCCACTGGCAATTGCCTGTAGTTGCCACAGCTGCGCTGAAATTTATAGAGTTTATACCAAAAATACTCGCAATACACAAAGGGCGGCCACATAAAAGTGAAATCGATTTATGTATAAAATGCTTGATGCTGAAAAATATATGAATAACATACATTTGCGTGCACATGTACACAGATGGTGGTGTAAGGGTGTTTGTACTTGGATCTCCTGGCTTATTTGCTTAGCAACATATATATTTTCCTGCAAGTCAAATTCGCAAGGAAGCTGCAGCACTTTCCTTGTGTTCCCTTTTATGCTTTTCGCAGTTGTCTGCATGTGTGTGTGTGTGTTTGCTTAGCTTAATAACCAGTTTTTCTCAAACATGAAAAGTTGGCCAAGTTAAGCAGCAATTTTGGAGGGGCTTTTATTATATTTCGTTTTGTTTTTGTTCCTGCTACGGGACGTATGATAAATGCGACCTGTTTGTCCATCTAATGAATTGCCTGCCTTTCTACCTGGCCTGCTGTGCTTCTGTGTGTAAAAATGTGTTTTTGTGTGTCTTACAAGCGAAATACTCTCTCTTAGTTTATTAATACTTAAATACACATTGAGCTTAATCATTATGCTCGCTAATTGACTTATGTCTACGCTTAATTCGTATCTTTACTGCTCCCTTTTGATTTTTATCCTTCTTTATGTACGTATTAATGTGAGTTTGAGTCTGTGTATGAGTGTGTAAGTGGGTGTGTTCATGGCATTTCAATGAGCATGTCGTTCGTTTTGGGTTAATTTGGTCATTTAGTCTATTGATTTTCATATTAGTTAACCTATAGAACTAACTACTTATCTCCACAAAAAACTGTCATTGCTTCGGGGGCAATGCTTAACAAAAAGTACTCACTTAACAGCTAATAAACGCACACATTACTGTTGGTAGTGGGAATGTTTTGTGGGAAATTCGAGGAGGGTAGGAGACAAGTTAAAATGTTGTCACTTTGCCCAAACGCATGCCCAGCAATTTACGGCGTTTTTTGGCGCTTAACTTAGTCCAAATGGTGCTGCTGCCCTCAACAAGCAGAAATTCATCGCATAAATCATCCGTTTCCTTTACAATGCCGCCATAGAAATGATCCTCCTGATACTTCTCGGAACGCGAGTCGCCGGAAACGAAACCGCTTTCGGGGCGAGAAAGTGAAGCGGTGTGCCAGGGTAGCTGTTGAAACCATCGAGCCACTTTAGCCGTCGACGAGAGCTGTGAAAATGAGTCGAGCAGAAGCAAAAAAAAGTCAGTGTGTAAATTTATGCAAATGAGTTATGTGCGCAAATTGCTGTCCGCCAACACCAGCAAGAGAGGGGGATGAAAAGAGAGAAAAGGCGACACTTCTGTTTTTTTTTTTATATCAGTTTTCATTTATCACGCGAAATTTATGCACTGCCTGCTCGGTGGGTCATTCATTATCCCAGCACTGAGTATGCGTAATATAAATACGCTTAAAAGTATGCATCACTTTTTTGCTTGCCGCTCACTTAATAATTTTACGGTTCGTGTGAAAGTATGCAGCACTTTTATTCCTCAACTACTGCTGCAGCTGCCGCTGAAAACTCATTAGGAAAATTGTTCAATGCTGCGTAAAGGGTCGGCGAGAACGTGGAATATAATGATTATATATGACTTTAATAGACACTTGTTTTGGACTATTTATATACGCTTTTATTGCTATAGTTTGTTGTTGTTTGTATGTATTGTTGTTTTGTGGCTTAATAAATAATGTTTTATATAATATTGTACATTTAAGAGTTGCTGGCAACTAATTACATTGTTGTTTTAATATTGACATAATAATTATTTTTGCTTGAATTTCAATTCATTCCTTATTTTTTGAGCAAACAATTCTGGAAGTTTTATATTAAATAACAACAATATACAAAATAGTTTTTAACTAAATACATTTATATATATATAGTATATTTTCAGCTTAAAAACTATCCAGTTTGACACTTTTAGGGAGAGAAAATACTTGTTATCATAATTTACCATTCTGTTAATTATTTTATTCTGATATGCTGCAGTTTGTAGTATCGTTTTGATAATGTTTTGAAAAATACTCTTGCATGACTAGAAATTTGCGCTATAATTTAATACTGTTACTCTCGCGTTCTTTACCCACAGACATTCACACAAACGCACGCACACTTACTGCCATTCACACGGAAACTTAACTGTAAAGACTACTCATAGTTTTTGGGGGACTTTGGACTAGAGGACGTTCACTTGGTGGTGTGCCTGGCCCAAGCGGTTCTCTGCACCTGGCTCATCATCTGGCTGCGGTTTGGCACCTTCTCGCTGGTGCTGCGGGTTATAAAACTGGGCGTGGCCGACAGTTTACGCTGGTGTCCCGCCTCATCGGTGACCCTTAGTAGCACCGTATTGAAGCGCGTTTCCCGTGAGTTGTTATTGTTATTGCTGGAGTGACTATTATTGTTGTTGTTGTTATTGGTGGTGGTGGTGCTGGTGCTTTGACTGCTGCTGCCAGGACTCAAGTTGTTGTTGCTGCGTTGCCTCGGCGACGAGGGCGAGTCCAGCGTGGAGGAGCTGCGACTGGTGTCCCTGGTGCCCGTTGAGCCACCGCCACAGGCCAAGCCAGCCAGATTGCCATTGGAGACCGCCACCTTTAGCTGCTCCTCGAGATTGTTCAGATTCTGTTCGATGCTCAGACGCAGATCCTCATTCAAAGTGCTGCTGCCTGCGAACGAGTTGCGATTCAAAGTGCCCAGCGGCGAAGGCGTCAAGTTGCCAGCACTCAATCCAGTCGGCGAGGCCAAAAAATTGAAGGCATTGTTGTTATTATTGTTGTGGGCGTTGCTTAGCGCTGTGGGCGTGGCTGGTGTGCAAGATAACGGATTGACAAAGAAGAATGAGTTGTGGGGCGAGGCTGAAGGCGTCTGTTGTGCCTGCGTTGTGGTGGAATTCGCATTAAGATTCAACGCCTGCAGGCGATTCAGGAGCTCCTGATTAACCTGGAACAGATCCTTGGAGAGAGCATCCTGTTGCTGCTGCTGTTGTTGCTGCTGCTGTTGCTGCAGCTGATTGCTTATGCTCTGTAGCTGACTCATCGATGGATACGCACTACTGACGCTGGCTCCAGGCTGACTGAGCGGTGGTGTTGGCGGCGTCAGTTGTGCCTGCTGTTGGGCGGAGGATGTGGGCGAGGAGGTGCGCTGCAGGCACTGCAGATTCTGTAGGTTCTGGCTCTGCTGATTGAGACCGCTAAGCTGATGGCTTAGCGAGGTCAGCTGCTGATTGATGTTGCCCAGATTGTTGATCTGCTGATTGATTGTGGCCAGGTTGTTGTTGTTGCTGGTCGCCTGTAGCAGCATTTGCAGCTGTGACTGCTGCTGTTGGACAAAGGGTATGCTCGAGTCAATTAACACTGCCGGCTAAAACTCAATTCAATTCAATGAAGAAGAACAACAATAACAATAACAACAACACAAACAACAAACAAACAAACAAATATTAACGGAGTTAGCAGAAACGTGCAAAGAAAAAGCGCATAAAGAAAACTCGACGGGCAGCAAAAGAAAAATAAACATGCAAATATAGGAGGAAAAACGATTTATCGTATTTTAGTATTCTCGTATTTTTCTTCGTCTTCCTCCTCTTCTTCATCTGCTTCTTGTTTTTCCTCAATAATTCTCACTCGCATTGTTTTACAATTAAGGCAACAAAATTATGAAGGCATAAATCAAAGCGCAATTTGTTTATGGCAAGAATGAGGAGAAGATGGAAAATGGCAAATGGAAAGTGGGAAAAGGGCAAAACAACATAAACTCTTTAGTTAACTCTTGACCCGTTTCAGGTCCGGACTCACCTGTGGTGCCATGCCGATGTTCGCCGAGGTCAGACCCGCGCTCTGCTGCTCGTTGTAGGCGCCCAACGAGGCCAGGTGCTCGAGCAGCTCACGGTTCTGCTGCAGCAGCTGCTGTGTGCGTGCCTGGAGAGATGGAGGAGAACGAGGAGAATGGTATAAAGCTTAAGGTATATGGATTGATTGTTTCCGCTGCTCACCTGAGCCTCAATGCGCGCATTTGTCTCCGAGATGAGCTGCTCCCTGACCAGCATCAGCTGTCCCAGCGCCTGGCGTGTCTGCTGTGCCTGTGCCTCCAGCTGATCCTTCAGCTGTGTGATCTCCGTACGCGGCGATGAGGGAGAACCAGGTGATTTATCCTCCACATCGCACTGTGAGTAAATAAAAATTGTTTGAAATTAGTAAATTATTATTAAGTGTACTTAAAATAAATGTGTTTTCATTAAAGATTCTACAAAATATTTAAATGTCATCTAATATAGATAAAAATACGAGCTGTGACATTTTTTATTAGATTTTTAGGAATACAATGAGCGAGAAAGGTGTCTCCTTTAAAAAAATTTTGATATTTAAAAATAAGTTTAACAGCTTTTAAAAAGAGAATTCATCATTTCCTCAAAAAAGTGTTGTTTTTATATTTTTTTTTTAACATATACTTTATTATATGTTTATAATTTATTTGTGTAGCTTTAGCTTTGTTTATATTTATTCTATAGCCTTTGTTAATTGGACTCTTTTTGTGAATTTTTTAAACTTTTATGAAAACAAGAACAAAATTTCTAGGAAATAGTTTTAAACCTTCTTAAGATTTATTTTTAAAATATTTAAATTTATTTATAATTATTTATGCAAAAATCTTAAATCAAATTATAAACAACTGTAGGCGTCTCTTTAGTTATGTTTTTTGCGTATTTACTCAACTGACACCCACACGGAATTTTTATTAAATCTAACGAGTAATTGTTTATATTTACTTGTTAAATAAATACTAAATTGTTTTCTTTTTTTGGCTCTTTATTTTTTAAATACTTTTTATTATGGTCACGAGGTTAAAATTAATTAAAAATGGCATTAAAAAGTTGCGCCTCTAAATGTTATTTTAGTAAATACGCCTTTGTTTTTACTCGTATAAACAAATAAGTTTATTTTGTATTCTTTTTGAAATTTTTAGGAATGAGCTAAACGAAATACAAACTCTAATGGCTTTCGACCACTTTGAGCATTTTTAATGGCACTTTAATTGTGAAAATTTTGAATTTAATTTGCTGGTAAGTTAATAAGTATTTCAATTAAAATTCGATTGGGATTTGGAAATTTGAAATTTGAATTTTGGGGATTTTGTACTCACCAGCAGATTTGTGGATTTGCGTAGACTCGACTGTGCTGGCAGCAGCTCCAAGTGGTTGGGTCTCTGTGGCTGTGTGTGGTTCAAATCGGGCGTTATGGCCAAGTGATCTATAAATAATCCAAAATAAATGGTTACAGATTTAGTTTACCAGCTGACGATGGACATTAATTGGAGCGTGTAAATGGGCCGAATGAGCCTAGGCCACCCAGACGCAAGCTAACCATTTGTCAAGGTCACTCACACACGCACACACCTGCATACACCTGCTGTGCCTACCTGCCTTTTTTTTGCACTTAATTTCCACTTAATTACAGCAGCTTGATTTCAATATTTGTTTTGATTATGCTGCGTATACAATAAATAATGCTATAATTATACACACCCCACTGGCGCCTACCCGACTCTACCTACCAGGCCCGCCTCCATTCCACTAACTTAGCCACTCAAGGGTCCTGTTTATTTTGGATTTTGTTCGCTTCCATATTTGATTTGTGTGCAAATATTTCAACAATTTTCAGTTTCTACTCGCCACTAAAACTAAATTTTAAATTTTCTTGGCACTGCGCGTGTAAATGAAAAGTGGAAAATCGTAAAAACGCTGTACACTTGGTGCGAGTGAGAGACACTGTGTGAAATATTTGAGATATTTCGCGCTCACCTCGCGCACCTGAGACGGTGATGTTAATAACGGCGTATTGTTTCACTTGAAAGCATTTCAGTAATTTTTGCCACATTTAATTGTTCATATAACTAAAATAAAACACTCACTCTTGACGCTTCATCGAATTTGAAACAGGAACAAGAGCTAAAAGTACAATGCCAATTTAAAGTAAAATGATTAAAGAGCACATGAATTTCCTTCAATTTCTGGCTATTTTTGTACACCAATACAACAATTTTACAATCAAAATGACCTAATTGAGAACAAGACAAAATGTCTAAACATCCCATTCAATTTTAGGTCTGTTTGCAAGATTTGTCTCAGCAGCTGCAAAGTGCTAAATAAACAATTGTACTAAGCTATAAACTAGCGGGCAATCTTTGGGTTTCTTAGAGACAGAAAACGCGCTGCTTCTAAGAAAAACTATGAAAAATTAGCAGGGTGAAAGTGAAGATATCCGTAGTAACACTTTTCTATAGAAATTTGCATAGGCTTTCCCCTGTTTCACTGTAGCATACTTTTAAGCTGGCAACAAAAAGACCTTGTCCCTGACTAATGATATAAACTCTATACCGCGCTCGCTTTGTTTAATCTTTTAGCCAATATTATGAGTATTATTAGTGTATCTTTATTTTCCATCTTTCAGCATAGACATAAAGGCAGCATCTGTTGATCATAAGGCAACGGGCAGCGGCAACACACAGCGCACATTTCGCTTGCCACATGCCACAGCCCACGGAACAGAAGAAACCGCAGCTAAGCGAAAATAATTTCTTAAAAAGTCAACAGACGCCTACAAAAATATGAATATTAACAAGTCTGAATGCGCAATGCTGGAGAAGTCGCCCTCTAAATACCCTGTAATGTTTTTAAAGCGAATAAATAAACAGCTACAAATTAACTGGTGTTGTTTTTGTTTCTTTCTCAACAACCACAATATACCCTTGAGCCTACATTGCACGGTATGAAAATTACACGACCATATATAGCAAAAGCAAGCGAGCAGTACATTGGTTCGTTCTTAAAGCAAATAAATATATTAATTAGTATTTTTGGCACACGACTGCATCGCTCTTGCCAAAATACCAAATGGCGCCCCTCGTGTTCCAGCCACTCCCAAATGCCCAAACGCTCGGCAACCCATGGCACGTGCTTTATGCGTGCGTGGGTTTCCTGAAGAGTAACATGGTGACAAAGATTCGGTTTTGCATTACACGTAAATAGCCTTGGTAACACACGACAGCACGTTGGCAACACAATACGTCTATAATCATCTGTCTGGCATGAAAAGCGACTCGATATATATTCAAACACACACCCACACACCTACATATATACACTTTATCTATTTTCCGCAAATTTCCAACGAATGATGTCGTATGCTTGTTTTAGACAATTTATTAAAAAGAGAAGGGAAATCTCAAAGGAGGAGGAAACAAAAATATGAAATTGAAATATATTTTTTTTTTTTATTATTTTTCTTTTCTCTTGCTTTGGTCTCAGCGGTTTTTTTGACGTTGATGACGTCAAAGTGGCTGAAAAAACTGCGAAAAGCTGCTCTGAGGTGATTGGTAAATTAAGGCAATTCGTGAAAATTTGTGAAAAAGTGTTTTCAATCCGACAGTATTTTCATTATTTTCCGACGACCATTTTGTTGGTTTTTCGTTTTGCTAAGGCATTGTAATAATATTTGTTGTGTTTTCGTACTCTGCCATACCAATTTATTTATAATTGTTTATTAATTTTTGTTAAATTGCTTAAATGTGCTACACTTAAATAGCAGTTTCCTCTGTGCCCTTTTCGCTGTTACTGTGAAATGCAATTTATATGCAAATTCGAATTGAACTGAACCGAACTGAATTCAAATTCGAACAACGGAAATTTGCATTGAAATGCCAAAAATGAAACCGCATTGCCAACTAATACAGTCCAGGCGTGTCCAGAGTGAACGGGTTGATGGGAGCGGGTGGCTGCCACAAGTGGCCAACTGCTGTGGCAACAATTGCCGAGCTGCTCAGTTGCCCAATTGCGTGTCTGTCGCCCCAGGAAGCGACTGCAGCGACAGCGTCGAAAGCTTTTCATTTATTTATTGCGAACATCGACCCAACGATGGGTGAATGATTTCCAGGCGGGGAGGCCGAAAGCGCTGGGTTATCACACAGTTTATCATAAAGGTAATTGCGTACACATGCCCATGTCTACATGGCGAACGAGGAAGAGATTACCTGTTGGCCAGGCCTTATAAAGCACACATATAGCAGGCCGAGCAGGTAAGTTCTTGTTATCATTTACAGGGTATAAAATAAAAACGCTCATTCCTGTGGCTCGCGCTCTCCTTCTTACTCATGTAGCTAGCACACTCACGCAACTCAATGCAATCGCAATTTTTGCATTTAATATGGGATAATGTGACAAAACTACAAAGCAAACAGAAATAATGACAAGCCGCTATATTAATAGGTCACAACAATAGATCAACACACTGCGAAAAAAGTTGAGCTATATAATATTTGAAATGGCTTAACTTTTGCATAGAAGCTGAAAATTAAAACCGGTTTTTGCAAGTGCAGTGCGAAGGGTGAACAACAAGAAAGCAATGCTAAGGATAACTGTTAATTGAACACAGAAAAGAGATAAGAAACAAAATAGAAAACTTTGTTGTTGTCACCGGCATTTCCCCAAGCTCAAATGAACCAATAGGAACACCCGCTCATACTCCAAGAATTTGAAATTAACAAAACAAATACACATTGACACTGCCAATTGCTGATTCTGATCTGCTGGTAGTTTAGCTGTTATGTGTATTGATTTCTAGAGATCACGCCGTCGATTTTGTAGTCATAGTGTCATACATATATAGACAATCAGGTCGACAGACCGACAGACTAACTGACTGAATGACAGATTTACATATTCGGCTGATCAAACTTGTGCAGCTAACAAGCAAAAAGCCTACCCGGCGAACAAAAACAACAGCTAGTAGCTGCTCAAAAAAATTTCAAACAAAACTTAAAGCACTGCAAAAAAAAATCTAGTAAATAATCTTTAAAGTTCCAAAAGATTTCTATGGAATTTCAAAGCTAAAAAAAATTTATTGAAGTGCAAATTGAAAACAACACAACAACAAATGCACAGAACGATATAACTGTTAAATATTAAAAGAATAAAGGGACGAAACGTAGACTGAAACGTTGTTGTTGCTTTAAACATGGAAAGGGGAAATGTGTAAAATGCAGTTACACCAATTGAATAGTTCGCTTTTGCGCTTGGTATTTAATATAACAGTATGTATAACAGTTTACCTGCAGAAGGAATGTCTTCAGCAGATTCTGTTCGCCTCATTGTTTTGCTGGTATTTAGTGAGTTTTTAAGAGATCCTGCCGGCATACATACACACACACACAGACAAAAAGACAGACAAAATGTCAGACTGACAGACCGACAGATAGGCAGACTGACAGACAGACCGACAAACAGGCAGACCGACCGACCGACAGACAGACAGAAATACTGACTTGGCTGATCGAATTTTAACATGGGAAAAAACCAGCGATATACCAGGCAAACAGAAAATATAGTAAGAAACTGCTCAAAAAATAAGCAACCAAAGGCGATGCACTGTTAAAAAAGAACAGATCTACATTATCTTCAAAATTGCTTAGGATTTCAATAAAAATTGATAACAAAAGCTGATTTCTTTAAGTGCAAATTGAAAACAACACAACAACAAATGCACGCACAAGGACCTAACTGTAAAATATTAGAAGAATAGAGATAAGAAACGGAGAATAAAACATTGTTGTTGTGTTAAACATGGAGAGGGGAGATGTGTAAAATGCAGCTGCACCAATAGAATTGTTCTCTTTTGCGCTAGGTATTTAATATAACAGTTTGGCTGCAGCAGTACTATCTTCTACTGCTTTTGTTCGCCTGATTGTTTTGGTGGTATTTGGTGAGTTTTAAAGAGATCGTGCCAGCACACACATACACACACACACACACACACACACACACACACACACACACACACACACACACACACACAAATATGCAGATAGAACGTCAGACAGACAAACAAACTGACTGACTGACTGACAGACAAACAGACAGACTGACAAAGTGACGTACTCAAACTGATCAAAATTGCAGCCGATAAGTTTAAGCGCACAGCAAAACTACCAGGCGAACTGAATGAATAGAAAGTCGCAACTGTCAAATTTTTACATTAAAATTGCGATGCACTGTAAAAAAAAAAGTAGGGGTAAACGATCTTTAAATTTCCTTTAGATTTCCATAGATGTTCAAAACAAAAAGAAATTATTGCAAGTGTAGTTTGGAGACAACACAACAACAAATTAACATTAGTGAAGGAACGGTAAATGTGCGCCAAATATAAATGAGAAAGAACATATGAAACATTGTTGTTGTTTTTTAGCACTTCCCCAGGCTGCGTGGACCAATAGGAATGCTCGCTTCAAAACGCGGACTTGATTTAGAGTAAGCCGCTCTTGTTTCTGGTCATGTGATTTTTCAACTGACATTTTAATTGTTAGGAGTAGATCGCGCCCTGTCGGCTCATAGACGACACATACACAAACAAATACACACACAGAACACTGAATATAAAAATAACTCAAGCTTTGTTATTTTCATTTTATTGTCTGAGCGTGACTTTATTTAAGAAACTGTTTTATTTTAAATATATTCATTTAAGACGTTATTTAATTAATCACATACTGTTTTTCGATTACCAACCAACATTTTTAATTTCCTGGTATACACAGTTTATTATAGCTACATACATACATTATAATTCTTTCACTGAAAAAGCCCTCAAAGTGTAAAGAACAAAAAAAAAATACCACCATTTAAAATAATTCTGTTCAATACTATTCTTAAAATCGATTGATTACGATTGATTATTTTCCCAGAGTTTAATGTAATTTTCCTTTTAAGTAGTCTTACCTTTCTTTGGCGTATCGCTTGATGACAGCACACAGAGTCCGCCGTCGTCGCTGAGCTGCTGCTCACTGATTTGCTCCACATCGAGCAGCTCCGAGGACGAGACATCGGAGCGCTCGTCATTGGGCTCCAGGGAATTCTTATGAAGATTAAATTTGTGGCACACTTCAAAGGCTTGTCCGACGGTGCGTACAATGCGCATGGCCTGCGACTGCAAAGAAGCAAGCAAGAGGAGAAAGAGCATTAGCGAGAGGAAGTTATAATAAAACAATTAATATTAAGCAATAGAGCAAGAAGCAATTAGTTCAGAGTCTGCTCATGTCTGACGTTGGCAAAACAAAGACTCATTACGAATACACCCCGTGGCGATTCTTCCTATCTCTCCCAGTCACCCTCTCACCTCGGGATCACTCGTCGCTGTACTGTGGCATGAAATTGCATCCTTTGTGCGATTATTGCACAAGTTATCACCATTATCCAAGCCATGCCCACCGCCCACCGTTCGCTCCAAAGGCGAACTGCGTCTTCGCTGCCGCTCCTGTCGCTGTTCCGAGAGCATGGCCGCCGACATGGCCACCACGACGGGGGAGAGACCAGCCTCGATGGGTTCTCGAAACGAAAGTTTCTTGCGGGGTTTGTCCGTCTTGGGTCGCTCCAGCATAATGCCACCGCCATTCACTGGCAACATCCCAGCAGGGTTAGCACCTCCACTACCACCGCTGCTCACACTGGAGCTGCTCTGCTGCTCGTAGTGCGAATCACTGAGACTTTTGCGACGCTGCAGCATGTGACGCTGTTCAGAGCGCTGATATAGCTGCTGGGCACGACGCAGTGCCTCCGGCGAGGCCTCATAGTGGTCGCTGGGCAAGCGCTTAAGCTTCAGGCGCGCCTTGAGCACGTCTCCAGAGGATGAGGTGGATTTGGGCGCTTTGCTGGCTGCCACTGGCTGCTCCTTTTTGATGAGATACACGGTATTCTCCTCATCGTTGAACAGTATGTGACGTGGCTTGCTTTCCAGGTAGGTGTCGTCTAGGAATCGCTGTCCTGTCTGTGCCGCCTGCCTCACCTGCTCCTCCTGCTCCACGCAGCCAATCAACTCACGTATGTCAAGACTTTTATTGCGTGCCAGTTGCTTCTGTTTACGCTGCGCCTTCTTGGCCGCCGTTAGTGGTGATTGCGGTGGTTTCTCCTTCTGCAGTTTATCCTTATCGCCCACAAGAATGTCGCGTATTAAACCTCCGCCGCTGCGAAAGATGTTTCTGTGGTAGTGCACCTCCATGGGCTTCTCGGTTTCCGCTTCCGTGTCTGCTTCAGTTTTGCTGTTGCTTGTGGAAGTCGAAGCCGCTTTGCTGCGACTCCTGGACCAGGGCAGAAAGTCAAAGGCCTTGGTAATGGGACTACGTTGAGTGTGCGAATCGGTCAAATGTTGCTGCTTCCGCTTCAAGGCTGGGGGCGTGCCATTGGCGGCCATGTTAACACTCTTCTCGTGCTTCATGGCCAACAGCGCGTGCGTTGAACTGTTGCCAAAAAAATTGAATTCAAATCAAACCAAACTTTTCCACACTTTGCACCGCTGGTTTTCCACAAATTTCACCGGGTTCAATGCTGATCGCTTGTCGGCTTTTCACAGCTCTTCAGTGTTATCTTTACTTTTTAATGTTTTGTTGTTTTTCAATAATCGGCGCCAATTAAGAGACTATTAATTTCATAACTGTTTGTGTGGCAAACTGTTGTTGTCTTTGGGAAAAGCTCCTTGGGCCGGGTTGTTCACACATTTCCACAGTTGTTTTTCGCACCTTTCAGTTCAAGCACACATTTTTCCTTGTTTCGGTTTTCACTTCTTTGTATTTCAATATTTTCCAATTAATTTTTTTTTTTTTTAATTCTTTATTTTTGGGTGTTGTTTCTATTTATAAATGATTCGATTAAGTTTATTTATTTACATTCAGTTTGTTATAATTCTTTTAACGCTTTTTGCATTACATTTACGAAAATTTCTGCCTGCTACATTTTGTGCTTTCCTGTCAATCTTCTGGGACATTTTGTTTGGTTTAATCACTGTCAGACATCAAGCGCTAAAGTGAATGATTTTTTTTTTTGCATTCGTTTCATTTACTCACACTCAGTCGAGTTGACTGTAGATGTGCATGAATCAGCTGACAGCTCGAAGGTCTGCAATTTGAAACAGTTCCCCAAGAATTATGCTTACTTAATGTACTAGAAATATTGCTGATTTCATGCAAAAACTAATTATTAGAAACTAATTTTGATTAAGGGAACTTTGGTTTCGTTTGCTACTAAAATAATGAAAAAGTTGTAGGACATTTCATCTGAGTTAAAATTACTATTGAGTTTTATTGTAAAAAATTTGCCTAGTCAAAATGTTTATCATTTTAAAATATTATTTTTAAGCATTGTATGTTATTTAATAATCGATAAAACAAAACATAAATCAATTCTTGAGACAGTTTCTTGGGAAAATCTTTTTTGCTGTCTGTCGCAATGCCAAGTTTAAGATAAACTGGCAAAATTTTCATTTGCTTGTCCATCAGTGTTAATTGTCGAGTACCGAGCACCGAGCACTTTTTAGGGCGACAAGAAGAAGAAAAAAAGTATAAGAAGCAACACTACAAGACACTAACGAGACAGCAATTTGAGTTATTTTGACAAGCGATGATGAAATTTTATGCTGAACTACACAAAAAGAGTATTACAAAATTCGATGGCACTTAAAAAAGCAGACGATTTATTCATAGAAGAGTGCTGTATTGCGTATACGCAGTGTGTGTGCTTTTGCCGACGGCAAAGGTGGCAAACGTGTCGATTGATTGCCTTTACGTCGGTCGGTCGATCTGTCCGTCCACCTGTCTCTCTGTATTTTCCTTTTTGCTATCTTTGCCTTCACTCAATTCACTTTGTGCTGACGCAATTGGCAATAAATCAAATCGGCAAACTATAAAAGGGGCAAGAACTCTTTTGAATTGGCTTTAAGTATGTGGCAATTTGCATTTGGTTACAGCGCCGCTTCAAATGAAAACTTAAATAAATAAAACTTGAACAAGTTAGCTGCTCAAAAGTTCTCTGTTTTCCGTGGAAAACTACTTGAATATTTATGGTGTATATGCAGGAGATCGTTAAAACGCACAACAACACACATATTTATGCATTTATTTGATTTTTAATTTCCATTTGACTTTTGCAAAGCCAACAAAGCAGCCAGTTTTCTTGCTGTTTGCTTTTCTGCTTTAGCTGTGCTGTTTTCCTTTTTTTTCCAGTTTTTGTTTGCCTTTATTTTTTGCTTTTATTTCTCTTTTGTCATAAGGGAAAATTTTTACAGCGAAATCTTTTGCGCCACGCACTCTGGTGCCGAGTAGACGCGTTTGTAAACCGTTTACGTGCGTTGTTCGGTTTTATGGCCATGTATACCCTGTAGTTAGTGTGGCACAAGTGGGGTATGCCCATAGCACAACAAACTCAATGGGTAACCGCTAGTTGAGTATTTTCTGCAGTCACTAGCGAATTTATCGCACTGTTTGCCGCTCATTTGCTGTGGCCATAAGTCGTGGCATTGTCAGGCCACCGCAGCAGCAGTGTAACCACCGCAGACGCAGCCGCACAAGCGATGCTGCAGTTTCTGCTACACGTTGTAAATTTCGCACGTGGTTTGTTATGATTTTCACATTGCATTTTCCGCCTCGACAGTTGCTAATTAAGTTTTCATTAGTCATGGCAGACCAAACCAACAGAAAGAGCACTCGAAAAATTTTCATTTACTTTAAATATTTCAAGCAGCCACAAAATTCGGTTGTACACACACACACAGAGATAGAGACACAACCCACACCTCGAGTGTCTGTTCGATTTTCGAAATACTTTAGAGCAGGCTATTAAAATAATGGATCTATTTTGGTTTTAAATGCAGAAATGAGTTGAGAGCAGCAAAGAAAGAAAAACTCTGAGCAAATTGGAAAATTCAACGATTTTCGGCTGCCATTTTCGGGCAAAAAACACACAAATTTTACTACATATTTAAGTATACTATAAACCAAAAGTAGCTACATCATTTTGGCTGTAACTGAATCAAAAATTTGCTTTTTTTGACTTCATTTGCTGATAATTTACATGACGTTTCAAAATTCGACTCTAAATAAATAAATATTTAGTGCTGTTTTCAAGGCACATCACGTGTTTTTCTACTTCTGGCACTATGCTTAAGCAATCGCATATTATATATTTATTTATTTAAGCCTTTTTTGCTACCTGTGGTCAATATGCCTCATTAAGAAAACTGCCTGCGTGGGCCGCTGTTGCTGAAGATGATGGAAATCAAATTCAGTTTCAGATTCAGAAAACGTAATGAAAATGAAAATTAAGTTTGATTGCGGCATTTTTGACGCTTAATAAGCATAAACAAAGCTGCTAAGTGCGTCAGTTGTGAATGTTTTTAGACCCTGTAGCTTAAGAATTAACAAGAACTGCTGGAAATTTGCGTTGCAGGTGTGGGAAGGCGTGGCAGTGCCCAAGAAATATAATTGTTATATTTGAAGTGATAAAGCAACTAAATTTGGTATATTTATTCGTCCATGAACTAGATTCAAGATTTTTAAAAATTCAAATAGGTATGAAATAATCACACATTCAGAATTTGCTTACTATTGGCATATTTACACCATATTATTTTACGATCGGACAATTTCCCATATTGCTGGCATATGAACAAACTTTAAAAAATGGTTGTTTCTTATGGAAAATTTTTGTTTTTAATATAAGTCTAGATGTTAACTATTTATTATTATACTTCAGCACAACTACAGGGGGTTAGAAGAGTCTCTACCACTTGTTTGCATGCCTTCTACTACTTTATATCCAATTTTAGTTATACAAGGTCTAACAATTGTTTTAAAGAAACTATATTATTTTTTAGACCACTCTCTTAAGTGTTTTCTCGACACGTTTTTAAACTTTTCATTTGCAATTAATTTTCCAGCGCTTTTTGACAATTTTCACTTGAGTTTTCATTTTCTGTTTCTGTTTTGAGGCAAAAAGCATATTTAATGATTTGTTGTGGTTGTTTCTTCCATTTGAATAATGTTTGTTGTTATTTTTATTATTTTTCGCTATTTGGTTTTTCCTTTTGATGGCGTCAGCTTGGTCCATGACAAACACTTTTCCCTGTCGCATGTTTCGCATTTTCGCATTTTCTCTTAGCCGTTTTATTTGATTATTTGCTTCATGATCTATGGACTAGCGATATATTTTATTTTATTTTAAAACATTTGCCTGAATTTATTTAATTAATTTTTGTGACACAATCGCATAATTTTTGCTTGTAGCTGGCAGAAATTTTCTATTTAAATATTGAATTTATTTATTTTTTTTTACCAAGTTTAATATATATTTTCTTGTGTTGTTCACTCTACACTTCATTGCACTTCACACACTCGCAAACACACAAACACACATATGCACACATGTGTCAGTTGCATAATTTATTTAGTTGAGAGCAAAGATCTGAACGCACGTCTAAATCGGCGAACCGTCGGCAAAGCACTGGACAATGGCCGAAAAAACGAGAATCCGTTTGCGATCTTTGATGGATCGCGCGTTTAGCCGGTTCGGCTATATGGAGCTTTCGCTTTTAGCCAGAAGAAAGCTTTCGGCACTCAGCTGTTAACGCATTCGTTTGTTTGCCATTGCGACACGCTGCGTTTGTTTTGTTGTTTCGTTTGCCTGCTGTGTGAATTTCGTGCCTCTTGGGGGTACAACGCGTACACGGCGTATCGCGATTTTGTGCCTTTGGCATTGCAGCTTGAGGCGTTAGCTGTGACGTCACTGCTTTGTGTTTCGCGGAAGTAAACAATGGCGCTCATTTTCATTTTCATTCTATAATTGTTCGCCAGTGATTTGCTACTTTAGCTGCTTGGCTTGTTGGCATGTTGGCCTGTTGGCTGCTTAGCTTCTTGCTGGTTATGGCCACGGCTGCTTAGCCATAAATCAAACGCTTTCAGCACATTGTCTGCTGTTTATTTTGACGAAACCTGACGAAACCATAATAATAATAGCAACGCGAATTATAATGCTCAAAGTGCAAACTGCGTTGCACTTTCTTGTTAGCTGCTTTATTGTTGTTTATTGTCGTTTGTGGATCGCCTGACTGACGCACACGGCGTATGCGCAATATTAAAGTTTTGAACACGTGCCACAGACGTGTGAAAAATCTCAGACACTGACTTTTTCTGGCCTTAATTTACTATGTCACTTGTCAAACATTTCGACAGTCCAGCTCTTGTCGTCTGGCTGCCTTCACCTTTTTGTGTTCGTTTTTTATCCCAAAAATCCAAAAATCGCTTTTGTTAATTAAATGCAAAACAAACAGAGCGAAATGCTGAGTGCCAAAAAATAGAATATCAGACTTGACATTGCCGAAAGCCAAAGTTGAAGGCCAAAACACGAAGGGGGCGTGTCATCAATCAACAAAGATATTTGCATCTCTGCTGCTGCTCTGGCAAACTACAAAGTAAAAGCCATTTATTTATGGCCCAAACCAAAACGCGGTCAGAAACTGAGTGGATATTGCGTTGAGTCCCCCTCGCCGCTAGTTTTGGCCAACATTTTTATTCGCAGTCGGTCGCCAGAGCAGACATTGGCCGTAATACGGAAATATGCCAAATACAACTTTATGAACAGTGGCACAGAGAGGCAGAAAGACGGACAAATAGACACTCGGACAGACAGAGGGACAGCCAGACAGTTGCGTCTTAAATTTGCCGCTGAACATTTGGATTTTAGTGCCAAGTAATGTGACTGAAGATATATGTCTTTCAACTGGACACTGATGAATGCCAGTGGCTATATAAATTGTCATTTGCAATTGCAGACGTTGATCAGATGAAAGTAATGTCACGCAGTGTACAAAAGATTAAAAAAAACTTTAGTTTTTAATTTAAAATTAAATGTAGTACCAATTTTCATTACTGAACACAATTTATGTTAACTCTCGACAAACTTTAGACACTACAAAGTTTTTGTTAGAGTAAACTAATTTTGCTTAACTATTTACTACTTTTTATCCCACTTAAATTAATTAACTATCTCGTCTGACAATTATGCTTGTTTTGAGAACAACATAAAAGTAACTTTTAATTTAACCGCAAAGTACAGTAGTCTAAACTAACTAATAGCTGAATAATAAGCTATGCACATCGCACTTATTTGTTTATTTACCGCTCGTTTGCGTTTTCTTTCCAATTTTCCAAGCATTTTCCCCCTGGCTGGATGACAGCCAAATTTGTGCATTTGTGAGAAGATTTTTGCGAAAAACGAGACAGCCAAAATGTCATGTACAAATGTGTTTAAATTTAGACACTAAAGAGGGGGACAGAGGTGTCTCAGGAGGTGAAGGTGTAGAATTATGTGAAATATAGTAACGAAGTCAAGTAGTGCAATGTGCTGGTAATTAAAATTCACAAAATGACAAATTTTGCTGTATAAAATCAAACGAGTATTTTACGCCACACTTGCGTATAATTTATATGGTAAATAATCACCGTACAAGTTATAAGATTAAGAATTTGCTGTTTGTTTGTACAAGAATTATGAGCTTACCTTTTTGTGACTTTTAAATACGGAACATTTGAATGTATCCGTGCTGGCATCGCGTGCTATGTAGCTGAATATTTTGAGATCGCTGCTGTCGTGGGACACATAAAATATTCTATAGATGGGATGATTGAGCAACTCGATTTCTTCGGGGTCATTGGTCCAGTTCTTTTTCTAACCAAAAATAAAATACAAGAAAAACAAATAATAAAATGTCAGTCAATTGTTTTGTTTATACGCAGTCAAATGATGGATGAGCAACCGAATTTTTGACTTTTACTCACTTTTCGTCGACGTTTCTTGAGCACAACACGAACGCCATTCACTGATATCTGTATGGTTACCTTACGCTTCTTTAGATTCTGCACTTTGCACTCATACTAAAGGGAGAAAAAGAGGGATGAAAACAACGTTATAAATGTCACGTATTCGGCTGAGGAAATTGCCGAATTTTCAATTAACATTTGGCTGCCTTTGACGTTTGCCTCTAATGGCAAGACATGACAATAACAAGCGCCGTATTAGCCGCGCCCCAAATTGAAGCCAGACAAGGCTAATACACACACACGCACACACACACACACATGTGTCGCATCAGCTAACAATATTTAAGCCAACTCACGCACGACTTACAGGCAGTGAGATATGAAGACAGGCAGTCGAATGCTTTGTGTGTGTTTGTGTGTGTGTGCGGGTTAAGAGATAAGGAGGCGTGGCAGATAAACATGCCAGCTGCGCTGTTGCTTTTGACTCGACTTGTGTGTGGCTTGTAACTGTAATCAGAGCACAGGACGTCAAGTTAAACAAAAAAACAGAAATAAAAAACGTTGCCTGCTTTTAGGCTGTGCGAGAAAGTAGAAAGGAAACAATTTTTAAATAAAGTTTTACTTAATTGGCAGCATTAAAGCAAAGGAAATGAAAGTTTTACATGTTCTCCCATGCGGGATACACAAAGCAACAAGCATTGTTTTACCAAACACACACTGCGTATGCTTAATATGCCATAAATTACTCACCCGTATGCGACGCATGGCTTGAACAATTTCGGCTCGAGTATTTGGACGCGGCACTTCCTCCCAACCGACGAACTGCAATAAGTAAAATACGCTATAATTTATAACAATCAAGTATAGTGAAAACATAGGCAAAACAGAGTGTTTGTGGATGTGTGTTTGCGTGGGAGATAGAAAAATACCAAATTATGATTATTATTGCTCCCTAGAGCAGCCTCCCCCTAACTGAGTAGATAAATAACCAGCAAGTCCAATGGCGCCGGCAAATGAAACAATTTTACGCCGCTGCACAAATTTTTGGCACCTCCCATGGGTGTAGATGGTGCAGGGGGTGAGTAGTAGTAGGCGCAGTGCTGCCAGCTTAGCTACTTTCCAGCTACTTTTCAATACAAATGCAAGAAAGTTTCTAAAAGTTCAGCCTATAATATATTTAAAAAGAGATCACATTGGCTGAGCTATGAATATTCAAAGTTGTTCCGGTAAATTTCATTCAAATGTTTTGAAAACTATGTTCGAATATTAATTTTTTAAATTTAAACACATTTCCTCAGCCTTAGTTTCAACAATTTTAGTTTTAGTTAACTTTTAGCTACTTCCAGCAATTAGATTTTTATTTTTCTTGTTATTTTGGCTAGATAAATATGGTCATTACTGAGTAGTGGGACTCCCAGGGGCACGTCCGGCCAAATCCGCAGCTGGTGTGCATAATTATTTATTTTCAAGTTTGTTAGCGACTGTTGCTAATTGCACACACGTCACACGCAGCCACAAACAACACAGTAAATGTTAATGTAATTGTAATTGGTATTAAAATAATTCAAAATTTCAATGCAAACAAACAAATTGTAAAACTGCCCTTTCAGCCAGCTCAAATAAGTTTATAGAGCAGCAAAATGACGTCATTAAAATGCAATTGCAATTAAGAAATTTTGTGCATTTTTATTTTGTATGCTACTTAGAGATGTCTTGATGCATTTGACACACAACATGGCAGATTGGCCAATAAATTTGTGGCCGCAAGCGGTAGAGCGATAGAGATACAACAGAAAACAAGCAGCAATTACATTTTAGTAAAAACATTCGAAAAAACACAAAATAAATTGCACATTTCATGCACAAATTATACATTTTGTCAAGGATAACGAATGCGTAGATATGGACCTAGATTTAAGCATTTTATTACAGCGACAACAATTTAAATGAGAATGGAAATGACATGGCCATAACACACACACACCGAGTGTGGGGGAGAAGCGTAGCAGATGGAGGTAAGGGGCTGCTAAAAATGTGCGTGAAACGCCCTCGAAGGTAATAAAAGCAAATATTTATGATCTGGCTTAGACTAGTTGAGTCCGTTGTTTGATATGCTTATCCTGAAAATATATATGTATATCCTTGCACATCCTTGACACATATGTAACGGACTCAGTGTCCCATTGTGAGCACAGCTAGCCCGATACTGAACGCAATTTTCCTGCGCATTTCCTCGTACCCATTTCAGTTTTAATTTTAGAAAAACATTTGGAACGGCGTACGCCGTAACTGAAAGATCAACACATTAGCACCTTTACAGCTGCCCCAAACTGCCACGCCCTTACTTTTCTACCCTTCCTCCCCACGCCTCTCACCCAGCGCTATTACCTGTTTCCAGATGTCGGCTAAAAATAGCAATGCAAATGTTTAAAAATTCATAGAAAATAGATTTTGGCGTAATGGCAAAATTATTAATAAATTTCCAAAAATGAAATGCTTTCAAGCCACACACACTACTAACATCAATCTGCGAAAATTATGAGTTTTACACATAAGTTCATTAACATGAAAAAAACATTATGTGTGAATTTATTTATAGCCAAACTGTCGAATTTGGCTAAAAGCGTTTTACAAAGAAACATTTGTAAAATGTGTTCAAAATTATCATGCAATAAATACTGTTCTTTAACAGACAAAAAGGAAACAAAAATTATAGTTTTAAAAGCAGCTTAAACCTAACATTATAGCTAGAAAGTGGCTAAAATAATTGCGCTTTCTAATGACTATCCCTAACGAAAACTGAAAGCTTAAAAGCGCGCTTTGTCAGCGCATAAAAGTAACTGAGGACAGGATTAAGTGTTGCACTTGAGGCTTTTAAGCTTAAAGCTTGGCAGTAGCTGCGTCTTGCTCGCTCCAACCAGTTTAGATTATGCAAAAGGATTTGCCGTGGCTTTAGTTCGTGTCACAGGGCATTAAAACATTAACTTGTTCGCCTGTTCACACCACAAAGCAACCGAAACTAAATCCATTTGAATAAAGCATTTCCAGCAAAACCTGCTAAAAAAAAATAAATGGCTAGAGCGAAAACGAGGGATAGCAGAGTGAAAGAGCAAGTAGAAGAGCAAGCAGACTCCCACAAATATTTAGATTGCATTAAATTCATGCAAACACAAAGGATAACGGATACAGCGCTTATCCTCTCCAGCTATACAAATCCTCGAGCAAATAAAAAGCAGCCCCTCCGCTCCATCTTTCCCCACCCTTCTCACTCTTATAGTGCTCGTCTTTTTTATGCTCCTGCCATCTATTGCTATTCGCATCCTTTTCACTTTTCACTTAAAAAACGTTTCACTACAGCGAATTCAGTCTTCAGACTCCCGACTCTGAACTCGAGTCTTGAGCTATGCAAATGGTTTCGAGTCGCTTCGTTTGAATTCATTTGCTTTGATTAAAGTCCAACAGTAAAAATGGCCAACTTGGATTACTCCCTCTTTTTTATTATGGACCCAAAAGAAATTCGTGCTCGTATTTTTATGGCCGAGTTCATAATTTAACTAATAATAAATGGCTGCAGTTTTATTCTTTCCGAGTCCGTTTTCTCTTTGGATTTCCTTGAGTCCATGAAGACATGTTTGTGGGCGCATTAATTTTATTGATTTTACAGGTGAACACGTTTACAGGTAGCTATAGCTATACCTGAATCGACTTTCTGTTTATTTTATAATGTAGCTCACGTTTCGTTTTATTTTTTTTATACTCGTCCTTTTCGTTTATCCAGCAATTGGTTTAACACATTTTTGATTTTTCCTTCTGCACTTGGTCAATCGATTTTTTCCATGGAAATTCTATTTCTATTTCTGCGCAATTGTTTATTTGCGTTTTGATGGAAAACATTTTTAAAAATATAAAAAATAATAAAAAACTTAAAAGTCAAAGTGCGAAAACAGGTAACGGCTGCTGTCTGTCTACCACTAAGCGGCTAAGTGACGTCAGCGTGCCAAATCTGATGTGATCCAAGCGGCATTAATATTAATGCCGCATAAAGGTGCGCATTTCGCACTGTTGGGCAATTAAGCAGTACTTAAAGCCGGCTAAAAGCCTGACTAATATTATAACGAAATTAAATGCAAATCCAGCTCCAAAATGGCATGAAGGAGAAAGAGGGGTAGGAGGTGCGTGGCAACCGACGAAGGGCCTTAAGCAAATAGATTAGAACAGCTTAGAAGTGCAGAAAGAAAGGAAAGCGGAAAAATAAATAAAAAGAGAATAGAAAAATATGTGTAAAAGAAATCGCTGCATGAAAAGGATTCAGATTCAGATACAGATTTGGTTTTGGTTTGCTTTTGGGATTCGTTTTTATTTTTTTACCGTTTCTCTGCCGGTTTGTCTGCCCTCGCATTCAGTGTCCGTTACGGCCATGGCTAATGGCGCTGCAGGCGAAATGGCTTGGACAATGGGCAACAGCAGCATTTATGTAAGTAGTCTACAATGTTCTTTTCACTGCTCTCTAGTATACCCTATAAACAATGGAAGGGGTATCTTAGCTACTATCATTTGTTATGCACTGAAAATACCAATAAAGATGAGATTAATGACTACTTCTACCTGTCAGACAATCAATCAATCAGAGGGTTCTCAAAAAACACATTTCTCAACAATATTTGATCCATTAAATACAGGGTATTATGTCGTAGAACACTCTCGTTTCAGCCTTTTCTATATTTTTGTTGCTTTGACTGCTTTCCAACAATGTTAAACATTTGTTTGCCCACATTTTTAGCAGCGTTGAACATTCAGTTGTGCCATTCATAAATAAATTTGTATATTTATTTCACATATAATAATTTCTTTTTGCTTTTACCCTTTGCTCGACTGACACCGCAGGGCAACAAATTGTTTGTATTATTCTACAGAATGCATAAAAGAGCTGCTTAAAGGTAATACGATTAAATATTTACTGCGGAATAATTCAGTAGTTAGTGTACCGACTGTAAGGCAATAATTGAAGTAAAAATAATGACATTTTTTCAATTATTTAGTTTAATGCCTTTCGATAGCCAATTCACCAACAGTGAGTGAATTAAAGGTTTTAAATGCATAAATTCTTGAAAGCTCTTTTATGCTTACAGTTCCCCTGCCAGTGCTGCCCATGCATCCGCTAATACTGCGTTTCTACAAATTGTGTTGCATACTTTCCGGCGGCGACGGATAATGCACAGCGAAAGCAAAGAGCTCCGCTCTTTTGGCTATATACTGCTCACTTCGCATTTGTTTGCGTTTGTCAAATATGAGCAACAATAACAAATGTGCAAAAAAAAAACGAGCGGAACAAATAAAAATTTAAAAAAAATGGAGCAAAAATAGCTGATTTTATTTATGATTTGCGTTGTTTATTGAAACATTTAATTGGCCAATTCGTGGTCCACTTTTTATGGCACGAACTTTCAGTTGCGCTCTCACTCTCTTTCCGGCACTGTCTCTGTCTCTTTTGGTTTCTCATTTTTCTGGCTGCACACGTATTAAATGCGTTTTATGCCAAGCTGTAAATTAATAATGGCCTCGGTAAACTAATTTTTTTTAAGCACATTTCACTCGTCCTTTTTGCGCTTCAAGTCATAAAAAATGCATCAACGGCAAAACATTTAAAAGGCAAAAAAAGCAACAAGAACAAAATGAAAATGAAAATCAACAGCGCAAAGTTAAAAGTGACACGAATCGGAGTCTTCCCTTTTTGCCAGAGGAATTTCCGCTAATAATGTTAATTCCATTGCCACCAGAGCAAGCCCCCTCCTCTCTCCCCCGGGTACACCCTCATGAATACCGCAGATAATCAGGGTAGTTGCCACGCCCAACTCACTTTTTGTTTAGCTTTCATCTTGAGTTTAGTTTTGTGCTGCGCTTCCTTCCTTAGCTGTTTCTCCTTTGTTTTGGCACTCCGACCCACTCCCGACCACTCCCGCTTTTGGGCCCTGGCAGTACTCATTATCATTCAACTGCCAACTTAATGATAGCGTAGCAAAACTTTTGCGGCTGGCTTTTTATGCTGCGCATAACTTTAGGCGCTTTTGCACTGCGTTTAATTTAAAACAATTATTTGCGCAACTCGCGCTGTTAACTGAGCTAACGCAAAATACTGCAGAATGGCTCATGCTGCCACAGGCCTGGCTAACCAGTAACCATAAATTGCTCAACAATTTTAAGGGAATTTTCCGTATTTTATTTTTGTAGTTTGCAAATTGTAGTTTTAAATCAAATAAAATAAAACACAAATAATTTGTTGTTAGTTGTCTGCAACATTTGGCCAAATAGAATGAGCTGACAACAAACGTTGTTAAGTAGCGTCATAAATCAACTTGGCTTTAAGCCAGAAACAGCGGAGCTTAGAGGGGTACTAGCCTCCCTTTTGAACCAACAATTCAACAATTGTGTTTCAGGTGCAAATAGCACCTTAAGTTGGCCAACTCATATTCCTTTGCCGTTTGTGTCATAAAATGGCATTTGAAATATGCAGTTAACTCTTTCTGGGCCATAAAATCTTTGCTAAGAGTTTTCTTAAGCTTGAATTTGCATTTTCTAGAATTTAACGCATTGATTAAGTTCGTTTAAAGATTTGTTTAAAAGGCGTTGCCCGTAGTTAAAGCCCAGTTAATAAGCTGTTTCCGGTTTAAGCCTCGGCTGACATAAATACACACAAGCACACACAGCCACATACAAAGATTTGTAGCATTACGAGTCGTTTTTTATGCGCTTCACACTCAAAAGCCATAATAATAAGCGACTATAAGTAAAAGCAAGCGATAAGCAATCGTAAAAAAAGTTACAAACACACAACGCACAACACCACCACACATAACACACACACTTACACATAAATACACATTATTTGTTTGTTCTTTGTTGTAACTTTCGCTAGAGTTTTAAAGCCCCTACTGCCTCCTATCGCCACTTCCCTCACTTTTCCTAGCATTGTAATTGTAAGTGTCAAGTTTTATTAGCTCACAAACGCTCGGTTCAATGCACCCAGTGAGGCAGCAAACACTTAAGTCATATTACGCCCATATCAATTTATAAATCAAATTGATAGAAACAACAACAGCCACAGCAACAATGATGGGGAATAAAAGTTTCTTTGGCAAAATGAAAAGTAAAAGTTTCCAGCATTGACCCACATAATTCCCCGCACACACATTTTCTCACAGCATTCTTACAATCATTATGCAAATGCAGCTGCAACACAAGATTACACATCATTATGGAGTAAGAGCAGGGAGCAAGTGAAAGAGCGAGACTAAGAGAGGTAGAGCTGTGGTTGGAAGGAGAATGAACACAGTGAACTTCAGCAATTAATTGTTATGCCAACTTGTGTGTGAGAGATCGACAAAGGGGAGAAATAAAATCAATAAATAAGCCAGCTTTTGTAGCAATCAAGCCAAAGGACGAAAGAAGCACACTTGAGAGCCTGCTGAAAGGACCTGCCGCAGAGAGCAATACAACAAGCGACAAAGCGCATAAAAGTTGAGTGGAAATAGCAGCAACAACAACAATTCGAACAACAATACCAAAAAGAAGAGGCAGAAACAATAAACAACAAGCAGAAAATCAATTGAAGTACTTAAGCAAACACAATGGGCAATGGCAGCCGAGTACAGTGGGGACTCCACTGTAATGCCTACGAGTATAATGAAAATAGGGTGCCACAGGGACACGCCTTCACATCACCCAGCTCCCGCCCTTTGTACAAACGCTCGAAAAGAATAGTAGCAAAGCTTGCCCCGAAACAGGCGTCTAATTTAGCACTGAGTGATTATTTAGATATCGGCAACAACAATGCCAATTACAGCAACACTAAGCTGCCAATTTTTTAAAAAGCCAAAAGAGTAGGAGAGTGTGACAGAGAGAGAGAGAGACAGAGCTTGTGCGAAAGAGCAGCAAAGCAAACATCAATTAAAATAAATAAATTGCGTGGCAAACGGAGCGTATGAGCAACGCGGCGAACTAAACGACCGGAAGCGTTTAATTAGCGGTTTTAATAATTCAATCAGCAGTCAGTTTGTCTGTCGGTGTATGTGTGTGTGTGTGTGGCTTTAGCCCTCTTCCTCTTTTTCTCTCTATTATCGCTTAATTTTTTAACAGTTTGTTCAAATTTCGTGCTCACATTTCACACAAAAGTGTTAAATAAATTTTAAATGGCTTCGATTAAAATAATTTCAATTGATTTCGATTACGTTTTTTTGTCGGTTTTGGTTTCGTTATGTAGTTTTATTTATTGTTTGCCTGATCACACTTTCATTATTATTTCGGGTGGTCTCTAATTGGGTAGCTCTGCCTCCACCTCTACCTCTGTTTTTGAGACTGAGTAATGAGCTGACTAATGTGTTGTGGCAAGCTATTGAAACGAGCTTGTGGTTAGAATTTAGAGGGTTGTACTTATCGAGGGGGTTGTTAGGCAGCCACTGACACGCAGAGGACTGGGCGTTGTGGTTGCGGGTTGCTTGGCTGCAATTTGGGGGTGTTGTTCAGTTATATTGCTACCCTGTACCCTGTAGTAAACTTTAAAGGGAAAGCTCACTTAGGGACAAGATACTAGACAGGATATGAAACTGCTGAAAAGTAGCCACTTTATACCACAATTTTCAAGCTATTAATTATTTCTTTATACTTTACTATTTCTAAAGCCAACTGATTGACAATTACATGGTATTTTGTATTCCAGCAACAGCTCCAAGCTGTGAAGCAATTACTTCCTTTTTGTTGTGGGTTAATGAACTCTTGTTAAAGTTCATTTTAGCTTACCCTTTTGCCCCATTGACCCCTCAATATAAGTAGTTTTGTGAAGCTTACCTGCAAGCAAAAGAAAATAGAAAGAAAATTGTTGAAAATTGAGTAGAGTTATTAAGTGTAGATAACTAGCTAAATATAGCCAACATTTGGGCCAACATTTTGACTGCAGTTTTGTAGTTAGCATCGCATTTTCAATGCGATTTAAAGCGTTAAAATTGCGAATACCTGCGTGACGTAAATGGAAAAATGCATTGCAATAAATTTCGCAGACAGGCAAACCAAAACAACAACAACAAAGAGAGCTACAAGTAGCTGTTGGTTGTTTGGTTGTTTAATGGAAAAACACAGCAGGCCAAAATGTAAGTAAAAATAAAAAACGAGGCTTGGCCAATAGTCACAGTCAGAGTCAAAGCCAAATGCATTGCAGCTATTGATGCCTGAGAACACACAGTGAGCCAAGAGCAGACTGCGAGAAAGATAGACAGATTGACAGAGGGACAGGGGCAGAAAAAGAGGAAAAGAGAGACATATAGACAGACCGAGTCAAAGTCATCAAAGCCAGCGCCAAATGTTGGCAATTGCAAAACTCAAACATGGCCATGTTATGTCTAGTTGTTTTTTCGAGCCCAGCTTGCAACTTGCAACTCTCTTGCTGCGCATCAATTTAAGCTGCGTGCGTCTGGCAATTTTCCTTTTTAGACCCTGTATTCAAAAGTGCAAGGGTTGTAAAGGTTTGATAGAAAAAAGTTCACAAGAAATCATTAGCTATAAAACTACTGATGTCAACTCAACCAATCCATTTACATACATTAAGCTCCAATTCTAATTCATGGCTGTTCTATAATATTTTATGTGCTTGATAAATACAGGGTCTGTAAGTGTTAGCCTACTCAAGCGTAGCATTTCAGCTAACTGCCTCCGATTCGAATCTGGCCTTTGTCTCTGACCGTTTGTGGACAAAGTTGTTTTCTTCTTTGCCAGTTTTCCATTTAAGCGGGCGCATTTCACTTTGTGTGTCGCTGAAAGGCGTCAGTGAAATTCTGCTGCTTTTTTTTGTATCCATATTTAACACTCAACATTTAACGACAGTTTGGCTGTGAAGCTGACGATTTGTAGCTGAAAATGTAGACTTAAACAGCCACTAACACAGCCACTGAGATAGCAACTAAGATAGAGACTAAGACTGCGACTGCGACTGCAACCAAGATTTTAACTGCGTCTGCATTTCAAAGTCTAAATGACGGCATCCGGCGTGGCAGCCGTGAGAGCTCATCGTTCACATAAATGAAGTAATTTCATGCAATTTGATACCAGCTTGATAGGGGAAAGAGACAGGGAGAGGAAGAGTTAGAGAGAGAGAGAGAGAGAGACAGCAAGATAGCTCTAATTATATTCAATTGCAACTTGTTGCAAGCCGCAAGAACAACTTCAAATTGCAAAGTGCAAAACTCATTTGGGCCAAAATGAAAGCAAACTAAATAATTTTGATTAGAAATCGTTTGCAGTTTGTTCTGTTGTTGTTGTTTGGCTGTTGCTGGCATAGCAAGTAGAACAATGAAGACAGCAGCAGTGTTGTGGCTTGGCAACTATTAGCTCAGTAAATATAATTACAATGCCAGCTCTACCAGCTGGTAAACTGGCATACATTTTGTGTGGCAAACGCTGTGTGCAACATCAGCAGCTCAAATGTTGCACAGATTTCAAAAACGAGAGCAGAAAGTTCCAGCCGCGGCAGCTAAACTGATGCAGGAAAACACGTGCAGCTCATGCAATCAGCTAGTTAACACATACACTCCCACACACACATACCCCCACATACTGCTGACTGCACACACGTAAGCATGCAGATTACCCACATGAATATGTTAAGTGGCAGGCGAATGCTGCGTATGAGCGATATGCGAGCACGTGACAAGGCAACTTAGGGATTGTTGCGGGAATTCTAAGGAAATTCTTCGGAAGCTCTGTGCTGCCAGAATTTATCAGGTCATAAAAGCTAAAATGATGAAACCAAATTGCTTAAAGTTGCTAAAAGTTAACACTAAATAGCGGAATAAATACATCTATTTGTATCTCTGTGTTTCTCTTAATATGACTGTCAAATATCTAAACTGCCAACACTGTCGGCATTCTGTGGGAACTCTATACACCGACACGTTGGCCGTTGTCAACAGCAATGCCAATGCAATGCCATTAACTGTGTACAAAAGAAAGCTGCTAATGCCCAAAATCGCATTCGATGACAAATCGCTGTCAGTTTGGCAAACAAAGCGCATGTATTCCATAAAATCAAACTGACAACTAGCAAGAGCAAAAGCTGCCAATGCTGCAGGCCGAAAACAAAAGTGTGAACAGTGCGGCCCAAGCAAATATGTCAGCTAACAGCAAATTGCAGCTTATCAAAAACTTTCGCTCAATGAACCAACATCAAAATTAAATGTAGCCAAGCTTAGGAATATGGATTATTAACTGCTCACACTTGGCTGCCTTCAGACCGTTCATTGGCCTCACAAAATTCGTTTGTCTTCTGGGGGAAATCAATAAGCGACACGCCCATGTCCAAAAAGGGAGGACAACAATTGTGGGCGAGTCACTAAGGCATAAGAACGCGACAAACTTTTTGTGTTTTGGCTGGGGGAAAAACCATATTTAATGACACGCAATGCGTTGTGGTGTTAAGGAAAAAAGAAAGCAAGCTACGCGAGAGATGCTCGACTATAACTGCCTGGCTTTAGTAAAAAGAAAATAGTTAGAAAGAAAAGACTCTGCTGTTTCAAAACAGACTAAGCTTCCCACAGAAACATAAGCGCTTACTACACGCTGCTAGCTAGGCTACCTAGTAATGGGTGTGTCAAACGCTGTAGAACAGTTATTTAACAAGAACTGCTAACAGACAACTAACTACTGACATATGTCACAGCATTTGTTGTGTGTTGTTTTAGTCGCACAATGCGGCGTATGAGTGATGTGTATGTAATGCGACTTTCCAAGTGAAAATCAAGTGAAACGAGGGCACGCACATTAAATTGCAATTTGTGTTAGAGGTTTTGCAAAAAAATACGTCTAACTAAGACTAAATCGAAAACTAAAACTTAATCGCGTTCGACTTTCGCAAACTGTGAGGCAGAAATTAAAGCAACTTTTTTGCGGCACTTCCACAAAAGGACATAACGACAAAAACCTGAGTTTTGTGGCGCTTTGTGGCAAAGTCAGTGTCAAGGTGCGAACACGTACGTTCTTGAACGTACTTGTTTCCATTCTCGCATACTCAATGAATGCACTTTTTGCCATGCACTGTTCACATTATTTACGATTATTTAGCTGATTGTTTATTTGCCTTGGATTGCCGCTCATTAATTATTTATTGAGAAATACCAACGCACAGCAAAACTGTGACTCATTATTCGAATAGAAAATGTTTGGCAAGTGGAAACTCATTTCACGGTTTCCATTTCCTGTTGCAAAACTTTTCAGTGCTGAGTTCGTTCTTCTGGGCTAATTTAATTGTGCTGTAACATGAACTAAATTGTTTAAAAGCAACTGCAAATGTCAGTTTCATTTGGGTTGACAGTTTTTTAATTCAATTTTGTCAATCTATTGCCAGACAGCTTCCTCGCCTTTTCTTTTCCTCTCACTTTTCCTTCATAAGTCCCCGTTTTTCCAAGAGTTTTGTCTGTTCATTCTTTTAATTGATAAAATTGATTAAAATGTTACTTTACATTTGCGCCAACTGACATTTATCTTAATTGCCGTCCCACTGTCGACACTGGAAACAGCCAGAGATGCTGGCTTAATTAAATAATGGCTATTTTGCTTTTTAGCTTTATTTCCATTTTTTTTATAGACAATTGAAGGCATTGAAATTGTCTATAAATTGCTGGGGCCAAAGTCAAAGCCTTAGCAAGTGTGATTAATTCTCGAATAAACAATTAGAAATGGTGAATGAAAAATGAATGAATGAGAAAGAGAAGGGAAATTAAATCCGGGGGTAATTTAAATGTAGTTAAAAATAATACAGAAGTCGAAAAGGAGTACATGAGTTTTATGGCGACAAACCAAGTGATTGATTGATTGCCAATCAGAAAAGGAAAAGTGTGGAAACCCATCAGATTTCAGGCCGTATAATTTTTAGTTTATTTTCAGCACTTAAGCTATAAATATTCCCAACTATTGATGCTTATAAATATCATTCCTCAAGCGGTTTAAATGTCTTCTTAGAAGTCCAACATTTTAAGTTCCAAGTATTTTATTTATGTTATAACATTTTTCGCACCGAACTTCAACTTCAAAGATGAAACAGAAATTTTATTTCATATTTTATTGACCGCTTGAAGCGTGTTGGCGGGAAAGCATCTCAATTTCGGTTTTTACAGCTGTCAGCAGTTGATCTCTTATCTCTTATCTTGTCACATTTCAGTCGGTGAAAAGCCCACCCGGAAAATGCCAAGTATTTCCACACAGCATTCTCACCGCAAGCTGTCCGCCTTTCGCCACCACAGCAAAAAAAAACTCAAGAAAAAAAAAAACTTAAAATATCCACGCGTTTATATTTATTTGGAAAGCATAAAAAAGCGACGGAAAATTAAAGAAAATGCTCATAGAAAATGATGACGATGATGATGATGATTTACTTGTTGGAGAAAAAATCCTTCAGTTTTTATTATTTATTTATGTCTTGTGCCATTGAGCGACTGCCGACACGCCCCCGTTACCTCCCACTTGCCCGCCTGGCCCATGTGTCACCTTCGTTTTGTTGTTGTCATTTTTAATAACATTTAGTGCGTGTTTTCCTCATGTTTCTTCATGTTCTTCACCGCTTTTCGTGTCTGTTTTGCGTCAAAATTATTACTTTTTTTTTGTTTCTGAGCGATTTCATTTGTAAAGCATCAAATGTGATTTATGCAGCGAGTGAGCTAACACGTCGTATGCGCAATATTTAGCCAAACACTAAGCCTTGGCCTAGTAGCACTTTGCGAGGCCTCTTCAGTAACAACAATCGAAGCAGACTTTAAGCCAGGTCCTGACACTGTGTTAAGTGTCTGCATTGCACTTGACACGTTTTCCAGCCTTAAAATGTTGTGGGAATTTTCCAATTGCTTTTCCTCTGTGCTTGGCATTTTTATAGCCTACGATTTTGAGCCGTGTTTTTGGCTAGCGGCAATTATTGACTTTTCAAATGGAATTTGTTGAACAACACTCAACTCATTTGACTAATCAAAAGCAATTTTAATCAAAGTTAAACAGAGATAACACGGACGGAGAACTCAGACGACTGGGGCCAAAAGCAATTAAAGCCACGTGCAAAGTTTTTCAAAAAGGTTGCCTAGGCAAAAGAGCCGGTAGAATATTAAAGAAGGATTGCTGTTAGTTTTGTTTACTGCACAAAGATCAGCAGCAATCAGAAGGTTACTGCGAATCTATTTGAACGTTTGCTTAGGCAACCCATAAAGGATGTGAAGATAGCAAAGGAAGAGGAAGTAACGAAGGAAGTGAAGGAAACGTTCTTAAACAAACTTAATTAATAAATGGCAGACAAGTTGTTGTGCTCCTTGCAAGCTGTGGCTGAGTGTGTGTGCGAGTGTGTGACTGTGTGTGCAATGAATCGAAACTCATTAAAAAGTTTCGCTGTGGTTCTATTGAAGGGCAACAGCTGCAGAGCCGGAAATGCTACGCCCACTTACACACACACACAGAACACACACTCAACACACGCACAGTGTGCTGACAAATAAATTTGAATAATTAAAAGGCGCACAAAAGAATAGCAAACACTCACATTCCCCCACACATTTGCACTGAGCGAAAAACAGATGTCCTTTTCTTGTGCTCCACGTTTGTTTGCGACTCTTAGAGCTGCTCATTATGCTGGCTGTACGGCAAGTGCCATTTAAATGTGCTTCATTATTTTCATTTAGGCCAAAAACCCAAAAAACAAAAGCCAGACAAATAAAGCACTAGATAAGCAGCCTCAAAACCAAGCAAAGGGGGCGTTTAAACAGTGGGCGGGGCACAAGTGGTAAGAAGAAGCTGGACAAACTGGGCGACAGCTTGAGAAAACTAAATAGCAAACAATGAATTGGGCCCAGAGATAAAAGAAGAACAGAGCAGAGTACAACTCTTACTCGCTCGGGGTGGAAGAACTGAGAACTGCAGAGATACTTTCAGCCAGATATGAAATTGTGTGCTGCATTAGACAGCAGTTCAGGCAGCAGCTGCCTGTGGGTTGAACTCTAGAATCCCCTTCTCTTCCCTCTAGTCATGTATCTCGTCCCTAATGTTCGGAGAGCTCTTCTGCCTTGCTGCCTCGAGGCGTTCGTTTAGCTCATTAAAAAGCCAAAGACAGAATCTCTAGTTCTTTTCAGTACCTGTAGTAAAACATGTACAAAGGTGTAACAAGTGAAAGGGCATGACAGATTATTTACACTACATACAGCCAAAATGTCTGTTAACAATCAGGTCTGCTTATAGCTTCCTCGAGCGAAGGACTAGTCTTAAACTCCTTAACATAATAAAATCTGATTACAGGGTTTACCTGCTGTTGCGTCTACTCAACTGCCGACTCGTCTAATAGTTCTTCTTTTTCTTGCTCAAACTCAAACTCAAATGTAGCGCTGCTTGGGACAGCCAACAAGTGCCAAAGTCAGAATTTTAATTTGCCACACAGCAAAAACAAACTGAGAAAACATTGAAAACACGGCCAACAACAAATAGAGCCTCTGTTTTTCTTTAGATTTTCCAGCCCCGACGCCCCGCTCACACCCAACACACCCACATTTTGCCAGCACTTAGACCCCTTTAGGCCAAATGTAAGCCATGCAAGAGTCGAGTTAGTTAGTTAGTGGATCAGTGTGTTTTTGAGTGTGTTTGAGTGGGTGTTTGCATAATCATTTTCAAGTGCCTTACTGAGAGGCGTCTTTCCCCACCTCTCCAACTACCCCGCTTTTCACCACCCTCCTCTCTGCCCTACGTTGAGTCAGTAACATGATTAGCCAATTATGAAGGGCCTCTGTGAAAACATTCGTTATGCAGCTTAGCGAGCAAAAGTTTTGGTTCTTTAAACGACAGCTGACAAAATGTGTTTAATTAAAAATTTTAAATTTAACAAGAAATTTTGAGTCAAGCGGACTAAGCAACGAAGACGAAATGCTCTATTAAAAAATTTAAATACTCTTTAAATTTAAGTAGAAATATTTTGCTGTGTTCATAGATGTGTAGAAAAGTCTAGTAATTGCTTAAACCAACTTAGGTAGTGTATAAAATAACACACATTCACTTGGCTCAAGATATTTCAAAATAAGTCAAACTTTATGAGAGTAAACCAATATAGTTTTTTCTACAAGAATACATCCACTAATCCACATGATCTTCAGAGCTGTTTCCACAGTTTATAGCAAAACTATAACATCCTTTGTTAGAGCACAAATAAATTAAAGTTTTGAGCGCCAAAAAATATGCACGATTTGCAAATTTAATAGACCAAAGCGTAGCAGAAATTGAGACACACAGAATAAAGGACTCAGCACACTGCACATAACACAGAGGAATTTACTGTCAGGACATGGCCTACACAAGGACATGCATGCCGGCTTGCTTTCCGCTGCTTTCCACAGTTTCCCTACAATTTCGCCGCTGCTTTACGCATTATAAATTTTTACGTTTATACCACGACCTCTTCGGTTCGTGCCATTTTATTTATGGCTAGCAATTCAGTTAAGAATGAAAACATTGAAAAAAATGTTCAACTGCTGAGAAAGTGTGTCCAGGAAAATTCTGGGAAAATATTGAAAATTTCGCGCTTTAATTGGGAACTTAAGGAAAATGCAAACTAATTGGCAGCTAATTGAAAAGCTTTCAGCAGTCGACCATCCAAAAAGTCGAGCAGCAAACGGCAGATGAGAACAATAGCATTGCGTATACGCCGCGTGTTTGCTGCTGGCTTTTGATATTTCACAATTAGGCGCCAATCGACGGCATTATTAATTTGCCTTGGTTTTCAATTAGGCAATTAAATTGGTCATAGACAAACCACGCCCACTGGCATACCAGCAGCCACCCACTTTCGGCACAGCTGCCGTTTGGGGTCGCCCACAAATTTGCGGCGCGTCGATGTTTAGTGGAGAAGCCCGAAAAAAAAGAAAAGAATACATGTATAAAAGTAAAAGAAAATTAGGCCATTTATGAGCTGAGTTTTCGTTTTGGGTTGTACCACACGGCGTATGCGCAATATTTCACATTTTTTACGATTGACAGCACGCGGCAACTGCCAAAAATGGCAAACGTTTTATGCTAATTTTCACACACACACACACACACACACATACACATCGCAAGACGAACTGAGCATCAAGTGGAAAACTTTCACAGTCTCTTCGACAAGTCAAGTCGAGTCGGAAAATGTTTGTTTAGAATTTGGCCAGGCGTTATTTATGGCCCAATAACTTTTAACTTCACATGCGGCCCCACGACCACGGCTACGGTATGCAAATTAGTTGGCCAACTACAAGAAAAAGAAAATAAAATTCAATTGCGCCAAAAGAAAATGGAGGAAAGATAATGAAAATGAAAATAAAAATCTCTTGCTCCCTGTCTTATTTTGCGGCCAGAGAATGTCAATTAAAGTGTGGCAAATGTTCAATTAATGTTTCGACAATTGACAACGAAAATCTTTCATTAAACTGACCCTGAACACACCCGTCTCCCTCAGCCCTCGGAAGGTCGCGGTTGTGCCCCAAAAACTGCCCAAAAAAATTTGTATTAAAATTAATTTCGTACATTTTTAAGCAAAAACAAAGCGGTTTTGGTTGTCAACACAGCGCAGCTACTTGTAAGTTATTTATGCGCTGATATATATACAGACATTTAAGGCTATATATAGACTAGCTGGTGTAAGGCGACATTGTCCGTGTACTTTATGGAAAGAGAAGAAATTTCAGCCCAAATTCCTGTAGTTATTATTTTGTAACTTTTTGCTTTATTTTAATAAATTTTATCAAATATAAATTGAATTTTTTTCTTATTTAATTAACTTAACATTCTATTTACACTTTTGTTTACGCTTCCATTTTCTAAATATTTAAAATATTTTTTTTTTTTATTTGAAATAACTAAATCTTTCAGGCAGCACAAAGAACTTTTATCTATAGAAACAGATTTATTCATGCTTATGAAAGCAATGACATCACAGAATGTTGGCAGCGACAAAAACTAATTAATTTTTAGCTATAGATTAATCAAAAGCAGCAAAACAAACGATGCCTACAGTGAGTAGTAAAAGTTGTACGCATCAGGTAAGTTGTTAATTAAATTGTGATGCGGCAAGAGAGTGGTCAAAGGTCGAATTGTCATCGCTCTCTTTTATATATATATATATATATATATATTTTGTAATTCTATAAATCGGGTTTGTGTCAAAGGTCGCGCTATGTGGCAAACAGTGAACGTCTGCCCCATAATTGCACTTGACAGTGTCTGCAACAACTACAACTACTCGTATTACCAACTGTCGACAGACAAAGCCAAATGCCACAAAGCGCGCGCTCAGATAAGCAGCAGTCAGATAGCAAAAAAAAGCTAACAAAAAAGCCAACTTGCAACAGAGTAGCTGCCACTGTGGCAGTTGCAACTGCGAGCACAAAACTGCGAAAGATTGCATTGCAAAGTGACTTCAATTGCATTCAATGGCTGTCGCTGATTAAAAACTAGCTAAACTCACTGTTGCCGCTTTGATGACGTCCCAAAGATAATTTTCTGCTACTTTTTTCCATCATTTTCAATCTTTTCTACTCCTCCTCTTCCTGTTCTTCCCCAGTTTGTTTTCCCTCAGTTGGTTTGAAACGTGAGCAGCAGTTAACGAGCTAAATTTGCAGCTACCCTTTTTGGCAGTTATTTCTCCTTTTTGGCATCAAAAAAGATTGCAGACAATCGACTGGTCGTCATTAAAAAAAAAGACAGGAAAGCAAAAATAAAACTGCGACATTTGTTGAACTAACAAAAGCATATCGGGGTTGATTGTAGATAAAGGGAGAAAAGAATCAAACTATCAGAATATCAGCTTATTTATTCGCTCGATAGTTTGAGTGTGGAATTGTTTAAGTTAAAACTTTTAAGGGAACTTAATTTGATGACATTTAGTTTGACGAGAATAACTGTAGCATTTATAATTCAGCGACGACCAGTAAGTTTTTTTAGTACTATTTAAAGTTCAGGCGCTTTCCAAATAAAGTAGATGAAAACTGTGTAAACTCGGTCAGCCAAAAGATTAACTACATGACCAATATGTTCAATAGTTTAATTTGTTTTGTATCTTTCAATAGATATACAGTGCTACCACTTAAAGCTGATTCACTTACAATTAGCTTTAGTAACTAATAGTTACATTTTATTCACTTTTAATTGTATCAATTGCTGAACAGCTCACAGTTCTCTGACTCAGCGAGAGTATATAGATATCGCCATATTGGCAAAAAGAATTCACTGTATTGATGACGATTCATGGCCAATATTTTGTTGGTTTTCTATTTTGGCAATGGCCAAGCCCAAATATTGCAAACGGCAGCTGTCAACGTCCATTGGCAGCAACAGACAGAATAGACAGACCGACAGGGAGACAGTCAGACAGTGAGACAGCCTGAGAAAGGGTCGATTGGGAATGGAAATGGGAGTGTGCCACATATGAATACGAAAATCGTGAAGCAGCAGCTGCCACATGTGTTGTTTTTGTTGCTGTTGCTGTTTCAATTTCTGTTACTGCAGTTGCAACTTCCGCAATGCTGTTGCCGTTGCTGCGCTTCGCTAGACACACAACAACAACGGGAACAACAACTATTTGGAGTGCGTTACCCATTTTTGCTTGGCAGAACGGTACAGGCAAGTGGTTGAGTGGCTCAGCGACTCAGTGGCTCGGTGGTTGCCGGTCTGGTTGTGTTTGGTGGGTGAGAGTTTGCCACCGTTGCGGTTTTATGCGCCTGCGCAACGAGCTGACTCACATATGCAGCACACAGCTGTGCCTTAAACGCTGCCAGGTGAAAATTGCGAAACGCAAAACAAACCAAACATAAAAAGGAAAAACAAATAAGAACAACAAAACCCCTCAAATTGTGTAATAAGTTGATAATAAATGAGCATGTGCCGCATTTATGCCTCATTGAGCAATGCCAATCAAATGAGTCATGTGGGAAATGGGGAAAAGCAAAAGGCAGAGTGGAAGGGACATGGTAAGACGAGCCCCAACAGAGCCATACGTAAGCCAAAAAACATTGATAGCCATTGTAATGGCCACTTAATCCACGACAACAGCAACATAAATATTGCTCTTGACACACATTAAAAGTGAAGCATTAGTTTATGGACTCGTATGAAGAAGAGCTCTGATGTCTGATATGAAAAAGATGGAAAGCAGAGAATTAAAGTGGTAGAGACAATAGATTTAGGTGTAGGGAACAGAAAGTAACAAATAGAATGCAATAAAACTGAGCAGCAAACATGAAACGCCTATTTAATTTAAGAAAACTGAACTGATTCACTAATCATAGTTTGTCTGTTGTGTCGTGTTTTGGAAATAAACGAGTAAAAGCTAAGTGTTTTTGAAGAAGAGAGTACCGATTTAGCAATGAGCAATCAGAAATTAGCAAGTTGTTATTAGAGCACGACAGAAGGGACGAGATAGTAAGGAGATTAGGATGAATCGACTCGATAGCTTAAAAAGACTGTAACGAGTAAACAGTTATTAGAAACGAGTAGGCATTAGTTAACAAATAAAGTGAAGAGTAAGAAGAGGAGTGAAAGTGAGAGTTAGGAAAGCTTTAAGATTAAAGAGAAGCCATAGAATACGGAGAGGGGAAAAGAAGACTAGGGAGTAAACAGTAACGAGTGAAAAATAAACGAATTAAATGATCAGTAACGACTACTTAAATTTCTTTACAACTCCTTTATGAATGGTATCAATCCGTTCACCTGCTAGTCGAGAACATTTCTTGGCCCAAAAACCTCTAAACTCGAGTGGCAACGAAATTTATGATGTTCTTCCTGCCAATTCCATCAAACACCTGAATAGGTCATAAAAAATGTTTAGCTGATAATTCGCAATGAATATGAAGATGATATCTGCTGCTAAAAGGCAGCAGTTATTGCAGATAATCCATTTAATACGCAAAGCCAACGAATGAGATACATTTTATTGGCTCTGCTTATTGTTTTTATTGAACTTTTTATTGCCAAACGGATGAGAAAGGCAACAAAAGAGAGCGAGACAGAGAGAGAGAGAGAGAGAACTGTGCATATTAAAAAGGTATTTTCATAGTTGTTAAATTGAATATGATGCACGGTCTGTTTGTTTATAGTTAGTGGAGGCTGGACCATAATTACGATGGTAATGAAATTGGTAACCGCAGTTTTAATCAACAGACCTTTGATCGACATTGTTTGCCATTGTTTCACAAAGTCTGTTGATAGCCATGTTAAATGCAACAAAAGTGTGGGCCATAAAGTGCGCTGTGATTTGGCAATGCAGCAAGTTAATTATGCCATGTAAACTAGACAAAATCTAAACAATGGCACTCTGCCAATCTACCCGGATATTGTCTATGAATAGACGCGTTCTCTGCTAACTGTATGCAAAGAAGAAATGTTTATCAAAAACTTTAACTAGCAAATTGAACTTTACGCCAAAAGGTTATGCAAACAAACACACACGGTTTGAATTGTGTTCCAGAGCTGGAAGGGGCGAGCATCTTAAAGTCAGTTGAGAGAGACAGACATAAAATTCAAAAAGCAGGCCTGACAATGACACTGAACACTGAAGACTGAAGAAGTCTGCTCGGTTAGCTCCGAAAGGACACTTGAGTTTTTATTTGCATTTTATGACTCATTTTTCACGCCTCCTTGAGGGTCCTCTGTGTGTTTGGGTGTATTGCGGGTGTTCGTCTGTTTGTGTCAGTTTGGGGCTGATAAAAGCCAGCAGCAGGACCGCATAATCCTTTACGGTTTTGTCCTTTTGCTGTCGACAGAAAACCCCACCAATAATTTATATTGAGCAAAAACTGAAAACTCATTCCAGCATTCAGATAATTGAAATTGATATATGAAGAGGCCGTTTTCTTTTGCCCGTTTCGGTTTCTGTGTCTGTTTCTTTGTCCCTTTTTGCTGCCTTGAAACAAAACGAGCGCTGCATGTGCCGCTTAGATAAACAAAACAAAGGCAAACCAGAAAAGAAATGTAAATGGAAAAGGCAGTGGCAGCAGCAGTGGAAGCTTCAGCAGAGCGGAAACATTGCGTATACGCCACCGACAATGCCAAAGTCTCTGCACCATATGAAAATTCATAATTTTGCGTACGTACCAAATGGAAAATGGGTAAACACAACAACACACGAACACACACCGTCACACCGCACGTGTGTGTATTTTCTTAGCTTTTTATATGTTTTTCAATATTTTCTTTATGCGCCATATTTTTTTTTTTATGCCAGTTTTTCATGAAATATATTTGAATTTTTATATTTTGCTTCAAAAATGGGAACAGATGCGTTTCACCTTCACCTTAATTATTATTATTACGTAAATAGTAATTAAGCTCTGCAACACAGACATCAAAATACACAAAATACACAGCCACAAATAAATTCTTGTATAAAAATCAGACAATTGTCTAAATTTATGCCAATCAGACAGGGGGAAATCCACAGGTGGCAATTCAATTATGCACAAAATTCCAGCAGTAAGAAAGGAAATTGATTTGGGATCATAGTAATCAAAACAATACAGATAAAAGTGACAACAAGCTATATTAATTTGTTTACGTATTCGAAAAATGTCAAAAACATTTTAAATTTGTGGGAAAATATTTTGATGTTTTCTTATTCTGTTCGTGACGATTTGAATGACATTTAAAGCCCACACACAGCATACATATAAATAAACTATGGGATTTATAATTCTACGCACAAATAAGAGTCTCGAATAAATAAAACAAATCCGTTCGAGGATTCTGGAAAATGTGTGCGAGGAATCAGTGGGGAGAACCACCTATGACATGGCTTTTCCACCTCAATAATTGATGAGCCAAGTGTGGAAATTCGCGTCAAAAGACGGAAACATAAATCGAATTGAACTTTGAGGGTATTTGAATAAATATTTGATAGAGCCAACAGTCAAAGATTCGCAAAGCAACCGCATAACAAAAGCCAATCGCAGCATAAAACAAATGTTAAGTATACGCAGACGGTAGGCAGGAATAACAAAAAAACAGGACTGTATTCAAAACTGCCACAAGCAAAGGAATAAATACCCTTTAATCTCCAGAATATATTTATTTATTTTTAATCAAAACTTGATATGTCTTTGTATCCCTACTTCTATGACTAATTTTTTGCTTTATTTATTACTACTCCTTAGTGAACTAGTAGCTTATACTACGTCTAGTTAGAGTATTCAAATTGTACGTTAAAATGGTGCCACACAAAGTGCGTGTGAGCAAATAATTTATACACCTTTTGAAAGATTTATTGCGCCAAGGCGGCTGCAAAAACCAATTTTCGTATAACGCCAAATCAAAGCGTGAAATTCAATTAATCTAAGCAGGGGCAACCTGGGGAATTAAGGGGATAGGAGAGAGAGTGAAAAGGGGGATATAGTATACACTGGGGCAATTCGGCTGAGGGATCAGCTTTTTGGCAAAAGATCTAGAGGTTGGCATAAATATATTTATAAGTGGCATCCTCTGTCCGATACTCTTCATAAATAATGCCGCACAGCGACAGCTTTTCACACACACCACACACATGAGTCAGAGTCGTGTTATTTGAGATGAATCAGTGGAGCTGACACAGCAAAAAGAGACGACTAAAAAACAGGAGAACTAAAGACAGAAATCGTCTTTACAGCCCGCCTGTGTTAACGTATTTGGGTTAGCCAGTCAGGCAGTCAGCCAGAACATATGTACATACAGTAATGCTAACGGTACTTCAGACGGAGCTACCCAAAAACTAAAAAACAACCAAAACTGCAAATAAAAAAGTGCAAATGTTTTTTTAGTTTCACTCATTTTTCTTTTGCCGAAATGCAAATAGGAGAAGAACAAAGAAAGAGCACGTGCATAGGCCCAAAGAACCTACAAACAAATGTGCGTACACTGAGCGAACAGCGAGCTGAATGGAAACATGTTCAAAGGCACTTTTTTGAGATTTGAAAGGGGGATCAAGAAAGAAAGGGAATCAGGTATATAATGTAAGAAAAAGAATCTAAAAGGAGTCTAAAAGGTGCAAGTGTTTTTGAAACAAATTTTATAATCAAGCTTTAAGTCTAGGCAAGAATTAATGTCTAAAATTACGTTTACGATCTACTCGACATTTTCTCGCAGTGCACGTGTGAAATGCCTTTCCCCTACGTTTTCCGCTTTTCCACATTTCCCGCCCTTTTGCCAGTGTCAATGCAAACTGTTTACTGCAGCGTGGGTTTAGTCGCTGCTTCAGCTGACTACATTTAATTGCAACTGCAGCAACAACAACAGTCAGTACAGCAACAAACACTACAACAACCCCTACAGTAACAACTCCAAGTGCAATGTCTCCTACGTAAATCCAAAAGAAATTATGCAAAATGCTTGATGCGACTAATGTCAAGCGCTTTGCATACAAAGTGCTGTGCCATCCACACGTTGCATGGAACATCAGCAACAGCAGCTGCAACTACAAAGTCAAAGCTCAATGCACCTCAAACAACAACAACTACAGAAAAGGGCTTAGAGCCCTGTGAAACTTGGCAAAAAGCAAATAGGCAATGTCATTGCCCGCACAACTGAAATGTTGGTCAACCTTTTTGGCCAACTAATCAAATCAAAGAAACCCATCAAACCAAAGCATATTAAATTAAACAATACCGGCTACAACAGCTATAGCAACAACAACAAATTGAATAATAATAATAACAATAACAAGCTTTGATACGAGCACTCCATATAGAAAATATATATACAAATTGTGAGCTTGGCACGCAAACAATTTCCACACATTGCACAAAAATAATAAACAGCAGACACAAAGAAGGAGAAGGAGAGAAAAAAGCAAAAGAATAGGCAGTGAACGACTAGCAAATACCCACCGTGTAAAAGAAAAACATTGAACTATAATCTAAACGACTTTGAAATAATCTGCAAAATGGAACAAGTCTAATGAAGGAGTCCACCGCACAAGCCAACACGCAGTGATGATGGAGAATGAGAGAAAACTAAGAAGAGCTTGCACGACTTGCTAATATCTAAATTGATTTCCTGTCTCAAATGTCTACCATTTGATAACACCCACTCTACACATTGCTGTAAGTACAGGGCATGCAGGCATATACACAGTAAACTAAACAAATGTGAATAATTGAATGCGAACAGATACTACCACAAAAAAATAATATGAAAATTTGTTTACAATTTTCCAAACGCACCTACCCGACCTCTGGCACCCCCCTTCGTGCCCTCTCCCTCCACCGCCATCTCCACTGTCACGTTTCGTGTTGCTGCTTGCGCCGCCGTGTCGGTCTCTGTGGAAACATGTTTGGCAGTGTGACAGTTGACTAACTCGTTGAATGCTGAAAAACTCTTTCCACTAGTAAAATTTATGCATATAAACATTTTGCTTCCGTCAACAATGAGCAACAATTCAATTGACCAGCTGCAAACTATGGCAAAAATATTTAATTGCATTTATAAATTGCCAGCAACAAAACACAGCAACAATCTATTGTTTGTACAACAATGTTGTGTGCAACAACTGGTGGCATAAACAAACGGATAAAGATATAAACTTTATCGATATGCTTATTAAAATAACTGCAATTTGGATTCAAGAAATATTTAATTGACAACAAAACAAACACACCTTTTCCTCCCTTTGTTCTCCCTCTCTTTTCTTCTTTCACTTCCATCTTTTTCTTTCTTTTTATAGGTAGCACATAAAAGACAAGCCGACGACTGTTTTAAGCTTTAACTAGCAGCATTTTGGGAATTAGTATGCGGTTAAAGTATTTAAACATTTTTTATTTTGCGTGGAGAGAGTCATAAATTGTGGTCGGTGACTAAACTTGATATCTTACTTTAATTACGTCAATAAATTATTAAAAGAAATGAGTTAATTAAGTGCGCTTGTAACCGAAAAGAACTTAACCTTAACTATTTAATATCAGTGGCTATAAAAAGACATTTACGAGTTCTGTGGGTTTGACAATAAACAATAGTTTAACTTGTCGTGCTAGTTTTAAATAAATTCCAAGATAAACACAGAGATTAGTTGTTTAGAAATGCTGAACTGAAGCTAAGCTCACATTGTTTTCAGCACAAATAAATTGATTCTATAGCTAAGAATAGCATTTAACTGGTAGATAATACTTGTTAAAAGTAGTCAACTTAAGAATGCGATACAAATGGTTTGAGGCACCGTGTATTTATTTAACTATCAAGTACACATTCTTCAGAAATGTGATTTGAGCTGTTATTGGCATAAAAGAAGTGAATACAATAAAGACTCGGATGAACACAACAATAGAAGCTCCACTTTCCCCAGGAATGCTGGGCTAAGAATGCCCATCACTTGCAGTTCTGGTTGTTAAAGGTTGAAAGCACTCACCTTGGCCTGAAACGTGATGCCGTGGAAGAAGGCCTGCTCGGCATGAAGAGGAACACGCAGATCCTGATCATCCTGCACCAGATCGTAGGGTGTCGACGGCATTCTCAAATAGTTCAATAGCACCGATTCGGACCACTTGTAGTATCATGAAATTGTTTTCATTTTCCTCGTGCTACGCTGCTGCAACTGATGGCGCAATTGCCATAAAATGCCTCTCTTACCACGACTCTTAGCCTGGCTCGAACAGTGGCTCTGACTCTGTGTCTGACTCTGGTTATGACGTTGGATGTGGCCAAGATTTGTATTCAAAATCGGTTGTTTAATGCTTTGGCTCATGCAAATTGTGTGGAGCGTCGAGTGCGCTCTGATTGATTTCTTCTACTGCTACTATTTTTATTCCTCCTCCTTCTCCTACTGTTTCTACTTCGTTTGTTGCTCCTTCGTTCGTGGAGCGCCGCCAAACAGCTTTTGCTTAATCTCAATTTATGAGTTTGTGGTCGTCTCTCGTAGCTGCCAAATTGAATTGCGTCAGATGCTGTAAGATTCGCGAGAGTAAACGGCACAGAGCGAGGAAGAGGGAGAGAGAGAGAGAGCGAGCGAAACGCGATTCTTCTTAGCCGTTTTGCGTTTTATTATGAAATTTGCCCATTCACTGCCAATTTGCGCTGCGGTTGTGGCTGCAAAACAGAGGAGAAGAGAAGAACAATATTAGTTATAGTATACAAAAAAATCAGCAAAATCAGTAAATCAGTAACCTTAAATAAGCTTCGCTAATATTTTGTAATCTGTTCCCCTAAACGCCACGACTTTTGTCTATTTTAGTGAGTCACTTTAAACGCTTTCCAATTTTCAGCTTAAAAAACTTGAGTCAGTGAAACAGTCTGCACATCAGTCAGTCAATCAGTTAGTCAAACAGTCAGTCAGTCAGGTGTAGAGTTCATTGGAATCATGCTAATTCGATGGCGTTTGAATCATACAACTCATGCTCTTCGCATGGTAATCATTGACTACCTGTCCTTATCTCTCTCTCTCTCTGTCTTATTTCTATCTCTTTCGCTCCTCTGCTCTATTGGCACACCTACGCGCACGTGCCGACAGACAACGCGTTAAATTTGTTAATCAAACTTTTACATTTATGACTTATTATTATTATTATTACTTGTTATAAACATTCGGCAAAAGATCACGTTGTCTTTTTTTTTTATTTTTGCATAATCTTTTGTTCTATATGGTCTGCAGGAAATGTCTGCGTTTTAATCGAATGCACACAAATACCCTGTAAAATGAAGTGTCGATTGGAAGGTATACTTTATGAATATGTTTATTATAAAAAGTTATTTAAATAGTTGTAATATATTCAAATTTTTAATTGAGCTATACCCAATAAGAATTTCACTTGTCAGAAGTGAATTAAGTTCACATATTACATTGACAAAGGTTTTATAAGTTAATTTGTTTGTTATTTTATTCTAATTATTATACGCTCACAAACAAATAGAACCTTTTTCATGTGCTCAATTAGAAAGGGGTATTTAGCTTGAATGTTCATTGTTGTTTATACTTGTTTATTAATGAGTCTGTCTGGCAGCCAAAAATCAATGCGTTTCTCCCTCGTGTTTTCCTTCTCTCTCTATATATATATATCTATATTTGTCTCCCTTTCTGGCTCTTTCAAATTTCATCAACTCTCGGCGGCTTTTAATGAACTCAGCGAAACTCAAAACTGAAACTTTATGTCAACAGCTGTGCTTCATGTTTTTGCTTCTTATTTTGTTTATACTTTTGTTTTCTATCTGCCGTCTTTGTCTCCCAGCCTCACTCTTTCTTTCTCTGCCTCTGTCTCTGTCTCTGCTTACCACTTGCTGAGACAGGCCAAAGGGTCACGGACGTTTAAGCTTGTAAATGACAAGTACTACAAGTAATGTCAGCAAAGGCCTCACAACATTTCTCCATTATGTCTGAGACTTTGTCTCCTGCTGCAGTGCATCTTTCCCTCTCCCTTCCTCTGTCTCTCTCCTTTCTATATTTTAGCGAATCTGCATGAAGAGACAACACAAAAAATGCGGCGTTTAGTAAAAAACACCAAAAAAAAAAAAACAAAAGTTATGCCAACAATTCCTCGAATGTCTGTTTATCTCTGTCTCGAACAGTCTCTGCCTTTTCCCTCTCTGTATCTCTTTTGCTCTCTCTTTGTCTCTGCTTTGTGCTTTGTACATTAACTTATCAATTTGGTTTTTCGATTGAGTTCAAATTGCAGGCAGCTGACACCCGAAATGGAGGTTAATAGGCTACTGGGTTGGGTTGACACTTTTTGGGGCGCATTATAAATCTTAGCTTAGCTTTTTCAGAGGTCAGGGACACGAAGGGAGGAGGGAAGGGCAATCTGGGATTAATGACATTCCTTTTAGTGTTCAAACTTGAACTTAAAGCTTGAGTTTCCTCTACAGCTCTTGAAGCTCAAGACCTTTTGTCTGCATTTCCCACACAACAAAGTTCAATGTCTGAACAATCGCCCACAATCATATATCATACACAAATAAGGTAGCAGTAGTAACTGCTGCTAAAGGTAATGCTAGCAATGGTAGCTGCCGCCATTTTGTGGCAACACAACAAGGTTCAAGTACCTCCGCAAACAAGACACGAGCTGAGCTGTGGCAAAGTACTCTGCGCATGCGTTGTGAGGCATACTAAAATCTACTATAAGTTTAATGCTAGAAAAGTGCCTCCACATTGCACCCGCCGTTTGTAGAGAACGGGACGGAGTTGGGTAAAAGGAGGAGAGAGAAGGCGGAGAAACACTGTGTATACATTACCCAACCCAGTCAGTCTTTGCTTCCCTTTGCTCAGCTTGTTCAGAACTTTCTCAAGTCACTTCTCTGCTACGCACAGTGCTAGTTACACTCTGAGAAATCTTCTTTACAAAAAAATAATCTTGTATACCATCAATATGTTTACTGTCTAGATAATTAATATATTTTATTTTATATTATTTATTTATTTCTGTGCTTTCAAGAATTACTTTTAAGTCTTAAGTTGCCTTAAGTTTTTTACAGTGCTGCCTGCTTCTACAATGCTCTGTTTCTTTCTGTTCTCAAATGCACGACTAAGTGCAGCGTCGGCGTCGGCGTCTGCGTCAACATCAACGTCAGCGTCGCAGTTAACTGTTGGTTTCGTATTGCGCTTTGTCTCGTGCTTCGCCTCGATTCAAACTGCTTGCAAGGTTTCATTTCATTTCATTTCAGTTCGAATCGCTTCAGTTTACCATCTTTCGTTTCATTTCATGTCGTTCGTTTCAGTTCGTTTTGTTTCGTGCCGTTCTTCGCCCGCACTATCAACAACAAAAGCTGCGCCTGCGCAGCAGCAGCGACGCAACTGCAACGGGCATTGCAGCCAGCAGCAACAACAATGGACAAAAACTCGTATCGCATGCAAGTGAATGACTTGGCAAAGTTGACGACGTGCTTCCAAGAAGCGTTGAGCTCAGGGCTCTGTTTTGGTACTGCGGAGTAGCCAGTTTAAACCGGTTTTATTCTCTTCACTGCTTCTCTGCTTCTTCTGCGCTGCTTTGGTGCTGTCGAAGTCAAAGTCTTGGTAACTTACACGCTCACTTCCTTTCCGGTTCTTGGTGCATTACAAGCCCCCTCTCACTCTCTCTGTCCCTGTCTCTGTCTTACACACATAATGCTCAGAGTCAGCTGCAATTTCAAGTTTTTTCTTCAGCTTTGCTTTTTATTTTTTGTGATATTTGATTTGTCGTAATTACGCTGCGCAGCAATCAAGCGAATCGACGAAACTGAAAATATTGCAGCAGCCTCCACTGCCACCTCTGTCTCTGTTGCTACAACGTGCACTTGCCACAAGTTGTCTCCTATCCTCTTGTCCTCTTCCCATATTATGCAAGTGGCAAGAAGCAGATAAAAAACGAAACTGGTCCTCAATTTGAAGTTGAACATTTTTTGTTTGCCTTTGTTTTGGTTTTAGTGTTTTATTTTATTTTGGCAATTAGAAAATTGCGCACATTTTTGGTTTGAAAAACATTTTCTGGCTTTTTTCGGCAATGCGGAAAACTTGAAAGCAAAAATGTTTGAGTTTTCTATTGTTGTTGTTGTTGTTGTTTTTAGTGTGTATTTCTCTTAATTTTTAAAAACTGCCAAATAAACAGATAAACAACAATTATGCGCTATGCGATGGCAGCAATCAGCGAATCTATAAGATTCGCCAGCTGCTGTGCCAGCTGCCCATTTATCGCTATCTCTCCCTCACTGTCTCTCTCCCACTGTCTCTTTGTGGCTCGCGGCAGCACATCCTCAGGTTGCGTCTGGCTGCCGGGCATCAATCTTGTTTTCGATTTCAAAGCTACCAACTAAGAGCACCAAAGCAGAGATGCTCGACTAATAGGTGCCCAGTTCGCAACAGATTACTGAATTTCACGAAAGATAATATACTAAATTCTTGTTACAAAATCATCAGCCCCTTAGAGAAGCGTGCCATAGTTTTAAAACCAACCAGGAGTGTTATTAACATTACAGTTCAGAGTAAATAGCTCATACAATCTAAGACTAATTGCTTTTCAAAGGCGTAACAACTTAGAAGAAAAAATATAAGCAGCTATTGTCCTTCTTGAACTGGGCTAAAGCTAACAAAAAGCAACATGTTGCAGACACGGTTGCAAAGACAGACACAACGAGTGAGGGAGAAAGACAGATGCAAAGATAGATAGAGAACCTTTTTTGTCTTAACTGGATTCCTTTTTGTGGCGATCTTTGATCAGACTGAGCAAATGGGGATTTCTTTGTCTCGACCATGTCGCCGAGGCTTTTATACTTATTTACGAGCAGACAACCCAGACAGCCTACAACAACAACAGGTCGATGCAAAAGTTTTTGCCTGCCTGACTGCCAGAATGTATCTATAAGATACATGCTCGGCGTGTTTGTGTGTTACGCGCCTATAAATAGCGCCCCCAACAGAGCAGCATTCTGAACCACACCCCCGCCTGTACTCCGCTTCTATACCTCCAGCATACCCTCTCGCACACACCGACACATGCGTATATGTATCTAGATAAATAGATATAAATGTAGCTATACTTTGAATATACTTTGGGGCTAATACAACAATACAAACAAACATAAATCTTAGAGAAACGGAAAAGAAAAGTTTGTGTTTTTCTCGCTCGACGTTTTTTTCCGTGGCCAGCTAAAGCATTTCATTTTGAAAGCGTTGAAAAAAACGTATCTTAAAGAAACAAGAACCTAACCTTGACAGTTTGCAGTCTCTCTTTGTCCCTCTCTCTCTTTGTATCGTTCAGTTCCAACTTAGCATAAATCGTGAGTTTATAAGTTTTCATTGAACATAAAACAAAAACTAAAATAAAATTAATGATCGGAGTTCGAAGTAAATTCTTCAGTTTCTTTAGTTATCAGCAATTTTGTCATTGCACTCTGCTTTAGCGTTGATTACATTAGCTACGCAGCTACCCAGTATCTGTGTGTATGTTTCTTTGTGTGTATCTGCAGCTGTGTATATCTGGCAGATGCATTTTGTGAATGAGGCTGAATGTTACAGTGCATGGCACATTTCAGCATTCACAAAATTAATAAACACTGTCCGACTTTTTTAAATTCTTGGCACAAACACATTCAGTTCACTTATACACATACACAGCGAGAAATAATCAAGTAATTGCGTCTTTTTAAACTGGTTTTTAGTAAGTTTTTAAGGCCGAAACTTTGAAATTGTTAAATGAAAGAATTTTGGTATTGGTAATTAATATTTTGTTGTCATTCTTTCAGTTCTTTCTCTCAGTGTACACATTTATGTATATATAGTTTGCTATTTGCACAATGCGAACCGCTTGTATCTGCAGCCAACAACAACAAAAGTATCTCTGCACTGCAAAAGTATCTAGAACGCGTCGCGTAATCATATTTTTTTTTTAGTTTTGGTTGTTGGAAATTATGCGAAACTTTCAATTTCTATGCGCCATTTGCGTGGGTTGCTCGAGTGTTTCAGCGTAATCAGATAGTTTAGCAGTTAACGCACACACACACACACGCACATACACGCCTATAGCTGTCGGTGCTTTACCGCTCAAATTACTTGTGTCTTTTGCCTTTTGGCTTTGCGGTATATTTTTAAAAATTAACTGCCAATTCCAGGAACGCGTCTTCGTCGTTTCTTCCTCTTCTTCGTCTTCTGTTTTTGGCTTTTTCTTTTTTGGGTTTTTTTTTTTAACTTGTTGAAACTCTTGACTGAATGTTAATAAATACAGAAAACGTTCTAGGTTCTTGCGACCTGAGAACTGAGACTTGTTGCTATGTTTGTTGGATTCTTCTATGCTTAGCGTCTTCGTCTGCTCTTTCTACACTCTTTCTTCACTCTCTCGCTGGCTCTGTTAAGTTTTATGCATATTTAATAATTTCGCAAGTAAGTTGAGCTCTTTAGCGCGTGTGAAACGGAAATGTTTGGACGTTTTTTGCGCTTAGCTGTTTTTTATTATTTTTTGTTTTGCTTAAGAACTTTAGTTTGGACACGAACAATTTGCTAATGGCCGCGACACGAGCAGCACAATATACTTGCTGACAGTAGATACAAAGATACTTCGATGCAAGTGCAACAAAATCGTTTTCTACCTGAGTTCAATACAAAAATTTCAACATACTTAATTTGTTTGTGTTTTAGTTTATTTTTGAGGCGTGGGAACCGGTATGCAAATCTATAAATTTTTGTTTATTTTCCGTATTTGTGAATTTGGTTTTGCTATCCGATTTCGATTTGGATTTGAAGCGCGTCGCTTTTGAACCGTGAACCGTTAACCGTTGAGAGCTGTGCGTTGCGTATACGCACTCGACTGCACACAATGAACGCCGACCAACAACTGATTCAAAATTCGTCTCCGTCTCCGAGTCAGAGCAGTCAGCTAGCAGCATATGTAGATACAGGGTGCCCATAAAACCTGTTTGTTTCCCACTGTAGCGTTCTCTTTGCTGCCTTAAGAGCGCAATGTTTTCGTTTATTCGTTTCGTTTCGTGCTCGCTCTTGCCTTCGCTCTCTTTGTCTTGCTTGGTCGCGCTCTCTCGCTCTCTCACGCTGTGTTTGTTGTACGAAAAGCGAAAGCCGCTGGCCAATCAGCTTCTGGCAACTACACGTGCTTGCCACTTGAACCCACTTCAAGCTCGGCGTTTGGGTTTCTCTGTTTTGGTTTTGTGCTGCCCAAAATAACAAACGCCGCAAAGAGTTGCTGAGACGACAGCATGACTAAGAGACAGTTCAAACTAACTAGCACAGTTAACTCTGAAGTCTATTTGGAATTTGTTTAAGTTTTTTGAATATTATATGACAATATATTATCATATTTAAGTTTGTTTAAAAAAGTTCTGCTGAATGTCACGAAGACATCTTAATACCGACTTGTCTATGCAATTCAGGCATACTTGGCAGCTTGAACAGTTAATGTTAATTTTAAGCCTCACTTTAACATGATCTTAACAAAAATTCTTCTAGTTTATTTCAAACTAACTGACAGCGTTGTCTTCTGGCCTCTGTTGCTAAAGAGGCAGCCAAAGACCACAGAGTCATTCATCATTCTCAATAAAGGTAATCAAATATTTAAGCTTTAAAGCTATTTTGTAATTATTCATTTAATAAATCAAATATGCAGCCTATTTTAAAGCTCAAAAAGGCAGCTCATTGCCTGGGATTAGTTCTGCACATCTCAGGTATGCAAAATTCCCCAAAAACATAACTGAAATGCCGGAAATAACTGGAATAATAGAATATGTAACGGCTTTGTGGCTACCACAAGCAGAATCCAGCTCTGTTTTGTGGCTAATACACACACAAACACACTCTCAGCTACAGTGACAACTCATTCACTCACTCTAGTGACTTATATACACCTACTGAGCTATGTGTGTGTATTAACGCATAACTCAACGCTGTCTATTGGATGAGGAGGCGAAATAGAATTCATGAGAAATATGCAAAGCTTTCCAAATGCCAACAAAAGTCGACCGCAAAAAAAATCAAGGATGACAGACCGTGCAAAACTCGAAAAGGATGTGACAACGCGAACAAACACACACACACTCACACACACACACGCAGACGCACTGTGTGACTTTCAATTTAATGCGAACTGAAAGAAAGTTGAATTTTTTAGAATTCCATCGCAAATAGTTTTTGCCACGCGAAATTGCGGTCAAGGTTTGCAGGAATTGAATTTTAGAACTGCGTATTTTAATTGCACTTCCCTCCGAATTCCGCTCACATCTTTCCGCAAATGAAAAATCGAAATAAATTGTAAAAAACTTTGGCGAAAACTTCAAATTGCTAGCGCGTTTTACTCAAATTCAGTTACGAACTTTTCAGCCTGGTCACATTTTTAATTAAAAGCTCCGACATAGAGCAAAAAAAAATATTTCATTTCGAGTTCGCAAACAGTTTAGTACATCCGGTGCTAGCACATTGGTTGCAAACATCCAAAGACTTTAAAATAACCGTACTTTAACCGTTCGAAGGAATTCGACGTACTTCAAAATCCGTTCAATCATCGTGTTGCCACTTAAGCCAACTTTTAGCCTATTCCCGTGTGCTGTGTCACTTCTACTTAACACATTGTCAAACAAGGCAGAGGGGGTGAGAAGCACACCCGACTTTAGTATACCCTATGGGTGTACAGTGGGCTATTGGGTTATTTCCAGCTTATCCAACAATTGTGTGGCAGACACTTGGCCAAATCAGCACAGCTTGTTAACCTGATACCTAATCGATGTACCTTTACAGACATTAAGCCGAGTTGTATTCTACAGTTCGTGACAAGATTATAATACTCACAGCAAAGGGTGTTACACACAAAAAACACTTCTATACATACATGTGTGTATCAAATAAATGTCCTTAAGGCGCAATACTTAACTCTGGCATAAGAGACCATCAACATGCACGTGTGTGCGTGTGTGGAAAGCAGGAAAAACTCGAGCTCAACCGGTGCCAAAGTGGCTGACAAAGTTTTTCGCTTACCTTAGGCAAACTTAGCTCGATTGCCAACACGAGAGTGTGTCTCAGGGTGTGTCTGGGTGTGTGTTAAGTATTGAAGCGATGAGGCTTTAAAGCCGCTACCAAATCAATTAATAACTTTTCGCTCACTCACAGTAGTAATTGGCGCCTAAAAGCAGGCAGCAAACTCATTATTTTAAGCATAAATTATGCGAATATGAATCGCATTTAAACACACACACTAGCACACACGCACACAGTACACAACACACACATCCGCTGGAATATTTAATAATACAATTTGGTAGCAAGCATCTGCTGATAAAAATCCAATAAATTTGTCCAGAATTGTCAGAGCTTTTTTGCCTTTAGAAGCTGTCACGCTTCGTTAAATCGGCGTTAATTTATGTGGGCGTTATTTGAGAGTGGGCATGGTAGCAGCCTCTAGGCTATGAGCAAATGACACACACAACTTTGACTTTGATAAACGCAATTGTCTAGCAAATGGAAAACGTTAGGAAAATGTAAATGAAAAGCATGGAATGAAAGAAAATGAGAAAGAGAGAGGGGAGAATGAGGGAGTGACAGAGACTGAGTCTGTGACAAATTAAAATGTGTGCTAGACTTTAAGTCAGTCGCTTGGTAAAATCAATCAACAAAGCAAATAAATACAATTAATGTTACATTACGCACACGCCACGCCGCACAGCAGCACAGAATAAAAGTTTTCCGTGTCGTGGCTCGGCATAAATTATGCTCGCAACAATTCTTTGCAATTTAATGCATGTCAACGCGGTGCACAGCACTCACGCGGCACCACCAACAAGCAGACTTTATGTGTATGCAAATACAACAAGTGGATGGCAGGTTACTGGCAGAACGACTGGACAATACCCTGTATTTAGCTAGAGAAAGACCATTAAAGTTAAGCAGGTTTAACTATTTCAAAATAACAAATAGTATTTATGACGTGTTATATACAATACAAAGCCGACACTTTAGTACAACATACCCCACCAAGTCAGTCGTGAAAACAGCGCCATTACAACACACTGAGGACGAGAGATCCACGTGCATTTTCCATGGAGACGGAATTATGAATAAAAATATAAAATCAAATATGCGCTGACGTGTAAATTAACGCTCGAGTCTGTACAGATTGAGTTAAAGCATGAATACGAGTATTTTCAGCACTCCGACGAGTGTGAATACGTGTGTTTTTGCATTCACTTTAAAGGAAAAAAAAAATACTGAGCAAAACTAGTAAGCAAGAAATGACAGGGACTAAAAATAACCAGCAAAAGTCGAATCAAAAGTTTGCGGAATCCATAGTAAGTGCAACAAACTTGTTCAAAACTTTTTTTGAGGCAAAACTTGCCACATTTATGAGACCAATTAAATATGTAACGTAGATTCGCAGCTTAAAATATACCAAAACTGAAAAAGTTTTAAATGTAATGCATAAATTGCCGATTAAATTGAGCAATTAACTGACAAGGGGCCGGCACTTGTTGGTTTAATGTATAAAATAGTTGTAATTATGAGAATAAATTAGTTTGATCATTAGTCAAACTAAAGCCACTAATTAGCTGCGATTTGTGCGATAAACTGCAAGGTGTTAAAATACATTTAGTGCAACAAACAGACTGCCACAAAATGTGGCAAGCAGCAGTAGTGTTGCTGCTAGTTTTAGGAGTTCCCTGCAGGACATACGAGCTGGAAGCAATTTTAGAACGCTGCCAAGTGGAACAAACATTCGCAACGCTTTTGTTGATGGAACACCAGCAGCAGCTGCCTTGTCAAGAACTGCAGCAAGTGGCAGCAACTACAGAATGGACTGTGTTTTGGTTCAATAGCCAAGCTGATTTCTACCTGAAGAGCCGTGAAAGTACTGAAATATTGGCGTTGTTCTGTGTCACCGGGGACTATACTTTGGACAGTGAAATGTGGAAAGCAGTGGGTAGAAATCTGCACAACATGCGTGAAGTTAGAGTGCTATTAGTGCTGCCAAAAGAGGTAGCAAGCGTTGCAGAAGTGCTTCAAGAACTGACAGTGATTGCAACCGAACTACACTTGCCAAATGTAGCACTCATTACCAGTTTCAATGAAATATATCGACTACAGCCATATCTTCAGAATTCTTGGAAAAAACTAAACTTGTCTAATGGTGATACACTCTATGAAACTCAGCTCAATTATCAACAGAAGGTGGCCTATACTCTGCCCGATCAGATCAGATCCATGTCCCTCGTCTACATGGACAAAAAGATGCAAAAGGTGAAGATGAGTGGCTTTGTGGCCAGATTAGTACAGGAATTCGCACGTGTCTATAACATTTCTCTACGTTGGCAACGTCCTGTGGTTTTTGGTGAGAAGTTGTCCATTATTCTGCTGCGGAATATGACCATAAATGGCACATTGAATCTACCCATAACACTTTGTGGCTATGAAAGACCTACTAAGGAGGCCATCTTCTCGTATCCTTACGACATTCCCTCCTGGTTCATCATGGTTCCTTGCGCCCAGGAAGTGTCCACAGCGGAAGTATTTCAACTGGTCTTCAACTGGAAAATGCTGGTTCTTCTCTTGGTCTCCTATTTCCTATTTATAGCACTGGATTGTGCTCTGAGTTGTCTTCTTATGCGCGAAAAATTGGATTGGACATATCTGCTGTGTAATGCGCGCATGATTGCTGCCATTTTGGGACAATCCTCGAAGCTTTGGAGCCGCTATACCATCACTTCCCGGATGACTCAAGCCCAACTCTTCATAGTTGGCCTAATGATTTCAACGGTTTTTGCTGCTCATCTCAAGACGTTGCTGACCAAAAGGCCTACAGAACGGCAGATCTCGAATTTAGCTGATTTAGGCACATCGAAGCTCAAAATATACTTTGAGCAAACCGAGCAATTCTATGTGAGTCGAATGTCCGACTCATATCCTACAAAATTGATCAAGGACAAGATTGAGTATCTGCCAACGCAAGAATTTTATGACATGCGACAGAGCCTGACTGTACCTCAGGGATTCTCAATTACAGAAACCGAATGGAATATGATTAAAAGACAACAGGAACTGTTTTATCGTCCCGCATTTTGCCTTTATTCGGAACTCATTTTTCGTCATAATCTGTACATGTCTGTTCCCCTTGAGCCAAATTCTATCTATGCTCAACATCTGAATTCATTTATACATACATCAAATTCATGCTTCTGGTTTGCTTATATACTGGAAAGCAGAATCGCTAAGGGATCTGATTGCTTTGGGACAAATTGACCTCCATGATCCCCAAGAATACGAAACTCTTCACGCGTTCAATGCAGCTGATTTACTCATCGTTTGGCTGAATTTCTGTTTGGGTTTAATTATTTCATCTGCAGTTTTCATATGTGAATTAATTCTCAATCGTTGGCAACGAAAATAAAGGCAATGGATGTCACAAAATTTAAATAAAATAAATCTCTAAAGAGAAGCAAACGAAAAGTCGATAAATGGACTAATAGTTAAGCTGTTTAGATTAATTTAGTAAAGTAAACTAAAACAAGTACAGATTGTCGTGGAATTTGTTTTGAAAATGCTGAATAAAGTAAAAAAAAACAAGAAAAAATTTTGATAAAAGTTTCCAATTAAAGGCTATGAAATGTTAGTAATAAAATTTCAAGTCATCAGCACTAAACTACTAAATCGTTTACCATTTATACGTTATTATTTGGCTTGAAGGTCCATGTAAAAAATACACACTCATTTCACTTCCCTACCTCCCACTTTATGCCTATCTGTCCATTGTCTTCACTTCGGCTTTCGCCTTTCGGCATTGCTCGATAACGGTTTGACATAAATCAAACATTTTGTTATCGGATTATTTTGAAAATGTCTGCTTGATGCTTTTTCCGTTCCCGTTGACAAGGTATTTGTTTGTTCAGCTTTTGTTTTCTAGCCAGGATCATGGCATCAACGCAAGGGCCAAGGACCACGGATAATTGACGTTTACGTTGACAGTGCAGCGTTTTATGAAGATAAAACTGCTGAAATGTTGATGCAGACACACAGACAAACTTGGTTGGATTTTGTGGCTTATTGCAATTTAATGCTTACTCCATGAAACTGTGCAACGCGGCGTACACGCAACGCCTGAATTGATGTACACTCAGCGGCAAATCAATGCGCCAATCGACGCTTTGAACTACACGAAAAAAAAAAGTCGAAATTCAATTACAGTTTTTCCGCAGGGACAGTGCAAATAGAGAACTGTCAACAGGTTTTGCTGTCAGTAAATCCAATTTCTATTGATGAATGTCATTTTTAGCTAGAGAAGAACCATTTTGGGAAGTTTAAGCGATCTTTAATACTCGATTTTTCACAACGATTTCAGTCTGCTAATTGAGAGGGTTGTCTTAAAATAGCCAACGTATTTAGTTTCCAATTTATCTTGTGTTTCAAAAGTGATTCACGTCAAAACTTAAATATGTGAAATATGTGTGTTTTTTTAACCACAAATCGTATGTTAAGTTAAACATTATTGGCCGAATTAGATTTAGTTTTCGAAAAAGGTTCAGCTAAATCAATAATTTTTATAAATATAAGACTGTCATTTAACCACTAAATATGTAGTATATAAAGATTAACTAAGTTTAGTTGCAATCACATTTAAATATGCAGATTATAAATTAAATTTTGTATATTTGCAATTAAACAGAAAAACTTAATCGTCTCACGCTTCGCTTATTTTCACAATTAAACTCTCTTTAATGTTGTGTGTTGTCAGCACTGGAAAGTAACCATTCCGAAACTGTTGCCTACTTTTGTGCGCATCGGAAATTCAGAAAACCCAATCTACTCTTGCAGGGATTATAAAAATCTTTAATTTAATGTCGACAAAAATATTCAAGTAACCTACTGACCAATAAATAATGTAATGAAAGTTAATTAAAATTTCTTCCATTATTATCAAATACAAACACTTAACTGGCACATTAAATTAATTATTTAATAAATCCTCCTGTCTCGAAAACTGAGTAAAAACTCTTGTTCTCCACTTTCCGTCAGAAGCCGCCGTTAACTGGATTTGATACTCGCCGGAGGGTAAAGGCAGGAAATTGAAATGCTTTTCTTTCAGCACGAGACCCCGTATTAGTATTTCCTTTTGACAGTGTATTTGTTAATTTAAAATTGTATCATTTCAAAACATACTTACATTATATGGACAAGTGTGATTGATGTTCGATACATTGGCGTATAAATCTATAACAAATTTTGGAAACGACAATTGACCACGTCTATTTGCCATGAAATTGCAAAAATCAAATGTGGTGTTGAACATAAATGGTCGAAATCCATTGTATTTTCGAAGAAGTGCAACATTTACCTGCAAATCAAAAAAGCATAAGTTTTACCGCATAAACTATACAATTAATAACATACTTTTGCATTATAAAAGGGTCCTTGCAACAAAAGTGCATGAACATTAAGGCCAACAACTCCACGACCCAAAATTTTAAGTTGACATTCTTTATAGGAGCAATAGGAAGGATCCAATACATCACACTTAATATTTGTAAATCGCGTAATAGTTGCCGAATTCACGTGACCAAAGAGCACTACATATGAAAAGAGAATTATCATCGTTAGACACATTCGAGTAGCACGTAAATAGATAACTAAAATATACAGTTGCCGTGTTTAAATATATATTTCGACTTAATGTATTATATACATATTTGCAATTAAACAATAAAAACTTAATCGTCACGCTTCGCTTATAAGTCCGAATAAGTCCGAAAAAATCCGACCAAGAACCTTTAGCTGTCATGCTTTGCTTAGTTTCACAATTAAACTCAATTGCAAGCATAATATTTTCTAGCTCAACAAAAACGCAATGTTACGCCGCTGCCTACTGCTTCTGCTGATTGGGAATAGAAAACAATTCACAAGACAATAGACAAAACATTTTATATTGTAAGATGACTAAGTTGACATTCTTTTAAGCAGCAAAACGATGAATCCAAAACTCCACACTTGATGTTTCTAAATCGGGTAGTGGTTGCTGCATTTACTTGACTGGAAAGCAATTAGATAATATCAACATCCTAGTGCTCGCTCAATAACCAAATGTATAGTGGCCATTCAGACGTGAATTTTGGTTGTCTAATAATGTTTAATAATACTATCCATAAATGTACCACTTACTTGGTCAATTAAACATTTTGATTGCAGTTGGTTTTCCCAACACGTATTCGACCTTCGTGTTAAATAATTAATAATAATAAAATAATGATAAATAAGCACATATCGATTTATGTTAATTTTTTAAAATGTCCTCCATACGCGAAAAATTAATTTTAATTCGTGTCTTCCATTGGCCATCAGTCGCCGCCATAATATGAATTTGATACTCGCCGGAAGGCAATGGCAAGAATCTGAAATGCTCATCTTTCAAAACGAGTTCCCGAACAATTAGTTCCTTCTGAAAAAACTTCATTAATTTGTAACTTGCGGGTTTTTATGAGGGCTTCACTTACTTTATACGGACAGGTGTGATTTATATTTGATGAATCTGATAACATATCTGATATAAACTTAGAATATGAAAATTTTTCACTTTTCTTTGCCATGAACCGGCAAAAGTCAAATGTGTTATTAAACATAAATGGCCGAAACCCATTGAATTTACGGAACAGGCCATTATTTATCTGCAATTAAAAACCGATAAAATATCTAAATTTTTTTACTTAAACGATAAAAAACATACTTTGGCATTATTGAAGGATCCATTTAACAAAATTGCATGTACATTTAGGCCAACAACTCCACGACCCAAAACCTTTAGTTCGCACTTTTTATAAGAACAATATGAAGGATCCAAAACCTCTCATTGGATGTTTGTGAAACGGATAGCAGTTTTGGAGATTACTTGACCGGAAAACATTAAGAGCGAAAAGAGAAACCACATCATAGGACACATTGTGTTTCTAAACTGATTTTAACTACTACGTTCTATTGTAAATATCTGTTATTGGAGTTTAATATTTATTTATAATTACTTAATGGTTTCACGCACAACTAGCTTCACCTATTGAACGCTTAATTATTTTTTGTTTCATACAATTCATAAAACACACATTTTAGTTTTTAACATTAACTTCGTATTGCGCATTATAAAAGTAAACTAATATAAACTTTTACGATCAATGGCAAATATCTATTGGTGATTTTATGACTACGTTTCAGTTACTAGTTTCACGCACTATTAACTTGGTCAATTGACCGCTTTATTCTTTAAATCAACAAATTTCACATACAAGCCATTTGCGAAAATCCTGCTAAATTATTCCAGAGTTTTGTCAATTTTTTAATATATTCTCCATACGCAAAAAATTCATATTAACTTCTTCGTCTTCCTCTTGCCGTCAATCAACACCAAAATCCGAATTTGTCACTCGCTAGAAGGCAATGGTAAGAATCTGAAATACGAACAGTAATTTTCTTCTGGAAATTCTTTTTATTTCTAGTCCGATACTTTAAAAAATTCTTCACTTAGTTCAGGAGGGATTAATATTAATTAAATCAAATAGAAATTAAGCATACTAAAATTTAACACTTGTCAAAAATCGTACGTGAACATGAACGGGCGAAACCCCTTAAATTTACGAAACAGCCCAGACGGACAGACGGACAGACAGACATGGCTATATCGACGAGGCTATTGATGCTGATAAAAGATATATATACTTTATGGGGTCTGGCATGGTCTCGGTCTCCCAGTTACATACATTCCAATGATTACAATATACCCTTTTACTCTACGAGTAACGGGTATAATGACATTTCCTAACGGGGGAAGAAAGCAGACAAAAGTTGTTGCCTTCTTTTAGGCTCATCGAATATTAAAAGCAATTCCTTTGAAATACATTGCTTTAAATCCCAGTCTTTTAATATATCATTTTACATACATTTTAGTTTTCCATTGACCGTCGGTAGCTGGCATAATCTGGATTTGGTATTCGACTGATGGAAATGGTGTGAATTTAAAATAATCCTCCTTTAAAATCAAACATAAGCTTGCAGAAATGAAATCATTCGTAAAAATGGAATCATTAAAACTTTGATTAAATGAGGGAAATTAATGGTCAATGATCTTTTAATTATGATGACATGATCACTTACAAAGAGAGTGCATTAAACAGATTACAAATATAATTAAAAGGCAATACAACATTGTTATCTTATTTTAGTATAATTTATAGTAAAAACTTTTAAAATTTATATTTTATTTATGACAAATTATGAAATTATTTTTTTTAAGTGTCTAATGAACCATAACCAAAAATACTCAAATTAAAAGCTGACAAATTCAAATTGTTGACATGAAATTATATTGATATTCTAAACACAAAAGTTAAAGTTGGACAGCAGGAAAAGCAGGCAAATGAGCGTGTCAGCTGATTAGGTATTCATTTATGTGTATTTATTTATGCAAACATCCCCAGCAAAAGCTGAAAATTCAAAATTACCAACATAATTTATACAGAATAATTTTTCTCGTATTTTCGTATTTTTCTTTTATGTTTTTGGGTAACCAAAAAATTAATTTTTGGCTAATTACTTGCATGTTATTTTTTCTTTTGACAGCCAGTGTCCATAATAAGTCTGTCATTTGCATAAGTTTCTAAATAATGAATGTTAAGATGGAGAAGGAGCTGAAGAGGAGAAAGGATCTGGGGAAAGCACTCCGCCTAATTATGACTGAGATTGAGTGTCAAAAACTTTTTCGACAACCAAGCAAAAATAATGAGTGAGATCTAAAAACAAGCTTAGGGACAACACCTTTGGAAAATCGCTTAGTAGTGCAGCTTATGTATTGGGGAAAGTGTCTGGAAACTCAATCAAAAACTTTGTCTAAGCAGTGCCAGCAGCTGTATGTAGTTGTGTGTAGATTGTTTGAGCAAGCAACTTTGTTGCCTTTATTAACAAGTTTTCGTTATGCAAATCAGTCTTTTCAACACCAAGAGTGGGGGAATCAAATATAAAACGGGAAAATGTTTTCAATCTTTGTGTGTTATTCAAAGGATTAAAATTTTAGATTGATTTTTCATTGTTATAAAACCCTACTTAACTTGCCCAGTACACTTTCTGATATCTGTTTAGTTTTCAGGGAATCTTTTTACTATTCTTTTACATGCTTGCTCTTTAAACTTATTAAAACTTCATTTCTTACCGAAATTGATAAATCTTAAAGTGATGTCATTAACAATGAATATTATCTGCCTAACAACTGATTTGAAGAGCAAAAAAATCCCCAATGCAACTCAATCTCAATCAATTTGGTGAGCTGACTTTGAAAAACCCAAGAGATTAAACTTGGGCTCGACTTTCATAACTTGCCGCTATTACAGTGCATACTAATATCATACTCGACCCCATGACCTTTAAAGAAACAGTTCGACAGTTCGTCCAAACGGCAGTCAGCCCATTGCCCATTGATTTGTCACTGGAAGCGCCCGAATGTCATGTCATAAATCAATTCGAGCGAAAAATTCTTCGCCAAAGCATTAAAAGCATTACAAAAAGCGCAATTTTTCTTCGATTCTTAGACCCGTTACTTCAGTAGTAGGCAAAGGTATGTTAGGTTTGTAGAAAAGCACAATGATGGTGCTGCTACATATAATAGTACATTTTAAGCTCAGGAACTGTGTGACTAAGCTGAAATAAATTTATAATATGTACGGGGTCTTTTGCAGTTTAGCTAACTTTATGGCTGCTTGCATTTTGCTTTCTGCCCTTAGCCGCTATATGCTGTCATGTCTTTGTCATGTTGAACAAAAGCAGTTGCCAGTAGCGACGGCAGACGTTCATGTTACGTATACGCCCCGTAGCACACATGCAAAGGACATCCATGGGCAAATGAATGAAAGAATGAATGAATGGAGAACTCAAGGCAATCTTTTGTCCGCCAACATTTGTATGAGTCTGTGTACGACTAAGTGTGTGTGCGTGTGTGCATTGTCTAGTTGATGCTGCTAACCGAGATTTTGCATGTTCGCTTTAAGCTCTGGCCTCGCATTTGATTGTTTTCCATGTAGGCAGCAACGCCTGCAAAATTCTGGGTAACTAAGTAAATATATACACAATTTATCTGGCCTCATTTATATGCATACAGTTAGACAGCCAGAGGGTACTACTTAAATACACACACAAAAAAAGTCTATATATTTTATATAGTCTAAGTTTATTCAAATGTATCGTAATCGTTATTCTTGTTGGGTCAACAAAAATGTGTCGACTTAGCAATTGCTGAGCGCTTCAGAAGTTATTTGTGTCTCTTAAAGCGGCGCTCTTAAGTATCGCCACTGGAATTGGCTTCCACAAGTATGTGGCATGCAACACGTACCACACAAAAGCCACATTTCGGTTTCATTCGACTGAAAAACAAGTTTGACAGCTTTTGAACTCATTTCACATGCAATATACACATAGATTTGTATTCATACCCCTTTTAGCAGCAAGTTTCGAGAATTCTTCTTCAATTTTTCTGTTCTCAGTTGTTGGTGTAAAGTTCATTGCCACAAAATGTGGCAAGCAAGACAGCACAAGCAATGAAAGTGAAGATGCAGATAGTTGTTAAACAGGTCGAAGCTGCTTCGCATAGTTGGCATAGTTTTTGGAGACAAAACCTGTAAAGAACTGCATGCAAATAAAAAGCTAAAATATTTGAAAAATTCCAAGCAGCAAGAACGGTACAACTTGCCTAAAAAGAACTAACGAGGGAGTTATAAATGTTTTATTACAGAATAACTTCAAAAAGTTAAAGCTCTTCTTTTTTTCTTTCCAAAAGTGGAAGTTCTTTTTATTGTCATTTCACTGTTTACTGTCCGACTATTGTTACTGTGTCACACACAAGGGAAATAATACATTGAAACATTGACATTTTGATATGCTTTCAATGCACATGAACGCACATAAATTAGTTTAAGCTAACAAAGCGAGAATTATTAAGAAGGAAATCGGGGAAATGATGGAGAAAATGTCAACGCATAGCACATTACTAAAATGAAAACCAAAATACAAATACAAATTCAAATTCAAATGCAAAATGCCAAATGGGCAAATGGATGTGTTGACATTTGAAATGAAAACAGTGACCGCTTAAGCGGAAACCAATAACAAGCACTTTTTATTTGTCAGTTTTGCAAAAACAAATATAAAATTTAAACAAATTGAGTACATAAATAGCTGTATTAATTAAAAAACTATAAATTATAATAACATAATTCAAAGATAACTAGTTTGTATGATAAATGAGTAAGTCGACTGTAAAAGACCATGTATTCGGAGATAACTCAAAAAGTCATAAACTTTAATTAGATTTTTCTAAACAAATCTAATAATTTAATTCAATATCGACTCAGATCGTTACTTTTTAACCCTTCCAATAGAGCGATGTTTCTATTTAACAACAAAGAGTAGTCCGTCTAATAACTTAAAATATTTGCTGCGCAGTTAGTCGAGAAAGTGTTTGACAGTTAGGCAGACGATGTGGATTCAATTCATACTCCTAGTAGTTACTTGTGAGGGACAAACGAAAGTTTGCAGTCGTTTTGCGAATATTCAGTGTAACCTCAAAGTGCTCGGTCGCGGAATCATTGGACTGAATATGTATCTTAAACTATTAAAAATACCTGTGACGACTATTAAAGTAGTTATTAACTAAAAATCACATAAATTTATTTAATTACGAGTCGTTTGTTATGCAGATAAATCTCAGTCTGTGGCGCAAATACAATGGATTTCGACCATTTATGTTTAAAAAAAAATAATCCAGGATTATCATTTGAATCCATTGTGTTCAATGTTTTTAGGAGCCAATCAAATGTAATTCAGCCGTGTCCCTAGAACGTAAACTTCTCAGTAAAATCTCCTTACATTTTATACATTAACGCTAATTTTTACTATAGCATGATATTAAGATACATGATTTGGTGTCCCAATACGAATTTCTCAAACTATTGCCACTACCGGTCGGAGAATACAAATATCAGATTATAATAGCCAGCAATAATACGTGGCGCACAAATATACGGGCGAGTGTATTGCATCATGAGGACTTAATAAGTAACTAAGCGAAATTATTGAGCCGTAACAAGGTATTATATAAAATTATACATTTATTTTGAAGTTTCTTATTATAGTTAAGTTTTGACTAATACATTTAATACCAAACCTTATTTAAGTGAAACATTTTATTGTTTTAAAAAAAATATTTTTGTGGCTCGATATTCGTGAATTTTAAAACACTCTTTGGTAACGACTAAATTTAGTTAATTTGGTACATTCTATAACGTTTCAATGTGGCTGAGATGGTTTTCTTGCACAGTGCTTGCATCGCATTAACCACATCATTACGTTTGCATTCATTGCGGAAGCAACGTGACATTTCAATTGGCCCCAAAGGCGAGTTCGAAAGTGCACGGCGGGACTACATAAATCCGCAGCGGATGCCCGCCAAGTACAATGGTAAACCACATACACACACACACCACCAGCACCACCACCACCACCACATACACACACATGCTCATAAGTCAGCACGTACTGCAAAAAAAGAAATAGAGAGAAAAAACTTCACCGTAAAACGCTGGCAAACTAGCAACGAGTAGTGCGCTAAAAAGTGTAAGAAAATCAGCAACTAAATGGCTAACGGAGGGGCGGAAGGGCAAGGGGGCGGAGTTGACATCGTGCACATTTCGCTACTTAAAGCCACAAAAGCCACGCACGCACACAAACCCATACCTACACATACACAAACACGTACACAATGAGCGAGCGTCTTTATCACCGCCATTGTTGTTAATTTTGCCAGGCAGGCAAAGTCAGAGCTTTATGCCGGAAACGGAAACTAGCAGCACTTGCCTGTGTCGTGGCAACGTCGCGGCTAATGTGTCGCTTTCTGCAAGCATGTGTGTGTGTGAGTGTGGTGTGTATGTGTTCGTGTGACATTTACAGTTGAATTATGAGCGCACATAAATAAAATGTCGTTGGCAATGGCAGCGACAAAATGTCTGCTTAAATTTCCGCTTACGCTGAGGTCGCAAAATTACCTGAACTGCGTCGTTGACACGAAATTGAGCCTGGAAATGAGAAAAAAGACTCAAACACGCACACACACCTACACACACACAGGCAGACACATATTGACATTTAGAAGTCACACTGAATGGCATTAAAAACCAGTTAACAGCTCTGAACTAGATCTGAGTCATAAGCTGGCAAATTCAGAGTAAGTGGGCTTGTACAAATTCCCTGCAAACTGAGATTAAGTAGTACTTGATTTTTTTTTTCAATGTTTACTAATATTTAAAATAATAAAAACACTTAAGAAATGTTCTTCTAATTTATTTTTATAAAAAAAAAGTTATACATTCAATTACCCACTTATTTTTCAAGCTTTACAGGGTATGCCTGCACTCCAAAAGGTGTAGCCTATTCACATTTCGCTTACCAATCTTTTCACTTTGGTTTAAATCCCCAAATTTTTTTCAAGCCAACTTTGGGCTTATACAATATTTATGTGCACTCATGATATACATATTTAAAATAGCATCGAGCACTTGTGAGACCTTTTTTTTGCTTTGTGTTGAATTGATTTTTGGCCAAATTGTTTTTTGATTTGAATAAAAATTCACATGCAAATTGCTAGACAGACACAGGCGGGGAGAAGGGAAGGAGAAAAAGCCGCAAAGCTGCTTAAATATGCAGCTACAAAATGTTGTTGGGAGGAAATACCACAGAGCAATTTTCAAGCAATTGGAAATATATTTATAGAGTTGAATTCGTGGCTCTTTTCCTTGTTCATCTGCCATGTAATGCAATTGTTTCAGTTTGCTCCGGAGATATGTGAAGCAGCCACTCCCAGCTTACAGAAATGGGCGGGAGCGACAGCAAATGCAATGCCAGTATTTATTTATTTCATGCTTTTTCTTACTTTTGGCCATTTTCAATTTACGTTTACAATAATTCAGCCAACGTGGAATTGGACAGCTATAAATTTGCTAGAATAAACACAAACTGAAAGGGAAAGACAAACAAAAAGAGTGTGAGAGAAGGAGATAGACGAAATACAACCCGAAACATAAAACACAAAAAATCCAAAGAGTAGAACGATTTATATGGCAACAAACGATTTACTTGCACATCGTATAAATATAGTACGTATACGTATGAAACAGGAGCACAACACGAAAGTTTCTAGACATGCTAACTAATAAATACACTATCTGATAATAGAAAACCCATTTAAATTAGAACAAGATTTTAAAGCGAAGAGTTTAATTAGCATGTTGAAAGATTAGTCAATCTACGTATTCTACGAATTATTTTCTACCCTTATCTCCAACTAATTGGGTACTTAAACATGTCCAAAAAAATTTCGCATTGCGTGTTACGTAGCTGGGCACAGAAATATAATACCTTTTGGAAGATTTCAGCTAAAATACAATGTATAAAATGTAAAGTTTTTATTTCTCTGCTGAGCACATTGAGAGCAATTTATGTTATGCCATTTTCAACTCGAAAACATAAAATATGCTGAGAATTGAGAGGGTTTCGCTTTGGGGTCAGTGTAAAACAAATGTCGACAAGAGCAATTATTAAAGGTGGTCAGATGGAGAGCCTGGAGAGTCCCCAGAGCGGCGGAGAGGAGGGAGTGCGGAGAGGGAATGGCAGCCAAGCTAAATGGTTGTAATGCCGTGTAAATGGAAATGTGAGTGCGGTCAGCAGACTCAGCTCAACTTTAGTTCAGTTTGAAAACTTAAAACGGATTCATGCATTCAGTGTGCAAGTGGGTGGCTTTCGTGGCTGCTGGCTGTGTGGGCGTGGCAATAAAGATTGCTCAGATTGAAGCGTGAGTCACGCGACATTTTTCAATTGGCATTTTGCCATTGAAATTGATGAGTGTCTGACTTTTATGGCTATTGAGAATCAATTAAATGTTATTTCAGTTGATGAATGAGAGAATGAAAAAACTGATAGAAGAGTGTAGGTTAGTTGAAATAAAAGCATAAAATTTTACCCTTTCTACATTACATTATTTAACAGTCAAACATTTTTAATTTGCTGTTTAATACTTTGCAAATAAATCTTAAATAACCATCACAAAATTCTTGTTTATATCGGAGAATCTTAAGCATATCAAACACCGTTAAATTTTGGGATGCCTATAAAGTTTTGCAATAGTTTTCGCTCGACCCTTCAATGAATTTATGTCCTTGGCACTCAATTTGAAGCCCACGGAAATCCAATAACCCGAAGCGAACCTATGCTTGGTAGTCTCCATTTGCCAAAGACAATGAAACCACAAGCCAACAAGTTTTACGTCTTGTGTTTGACATTAAATTAATTTGTTGCCTACAACTTTTTGGATGCCCCAAAATAGTATTCAGGAGCAGGAGCAGGAGCAATCGCAGCACACGGCGTAAAACTTGTTAAAGATGAAAATAACAAGAAAAGTTTTAAATCATTCACAGCAAAGAAAAAGCCAAAGTTATCAGCTGGAAAAGGCGTAAATGTTGGCAGGTTTCTAGTTGTAAAAGTCCTTGGATTCTCTAAAATTTTGTAGCACAGCTGTGTTTGTTTTTGAAGCGAAACTTAAATCAATGTTGCGTTTGTTTTGCAAATAGCTCAATTTTAAATAAATGGCTGTAGTTTTCCACAATTTTTCAGGCATTTTACAAGCGTTTTAACAAGTTTATCAAGCGCTTGTCGCTGCACTCGAGTAAACCAATTTCAAAACGGTTTTTGAAATCCAACAAAGCGTGATTAGATTGCAGCTGGCAGTTGGCAGTTGTCAAATGAAATGAAGTTACAATCGTCCGATGTCCATCTCTGTCTAACGTTTGCTGGTGCCAAAACACATAAACCATTTTACGAGCAAATT